>OX246754.1:38278677-39528677 GCA_945910035.1 Brachypalpus laphriformis | reverse complement strand
AACTTCACAATGGGAGCTTTTTTTTCTGTTCAAACTATGAAATTTAAATTAAATTGAATATATAATTTATTTCATTTATTGATTTCACTTATTTTCAATTTATATATTAATTTAAAATTCTCCCCTTCGGCATGTAGATACTTCTTCTCGTGGAGAGATCCCAATCTAAAGGGAGTTGAAGAAGATTGGTTAACCGCCAGAAACTTCTGCCGCAGACGTTGCATGGACTCAGTTTCCTTGGAAACAAGCTTGGAAAACGAATGGATTAAGGCTCGTTTGGTCAATGAAAATGTAAGCTTCTATTATAGATCTACTTTCGGATTTTAAATGTCTTGAAAAGAGTTAATTTATTTATTTACTTATTACTAAGCTTAATACAAGCATTTAATAATAGGGCTAAACTTAAGACTAGCAAAAGAGAGCTTAAACATAGATTTAGGTATAAACTTATAAACATTAAGGATAGAGAGATGGTAGTTGACTTACAGCTAATAGAATTAGCACAATGAAAATAAGGATGCATTGTGTCAGAGTGGATTAACTACAGTGGAAATCAAAGATATCAGGGAACTTATTTGCTATACGTAGCATTCTGGTCAAGGGTTTGTGTTGGCCGTAGTCGGTTCCGTGGTACGCAAGGCAGAATAGAGGAACTGTTCTTAAACGGCGAGAATTAGCATTGAATGAGATATGTTGTATCAAATGGAGGCAATCAGTGGTTCCTGCCAATAATTGATAAATGAAAATGAAATGATGATTAAATCGGCGATATCACGACGTGTCTTTAGTTCTTGAAAATTAAGCAGTTTTAGGCGGTTCTCATAGGCGTTGAATGGGTTATCCCAGCCAAGACCCCATAAGGCAAAACGGATGAATCTACACTGAACAGCTTTGATTCTCAGAATGTGAACTTGACGGTAGGGTGACCAGACGTGGCTAGCGTATTAAAGAAGTGGTCTGACGAAGGTCATGTGAAGTGATTTGGTGACCTATGGGTTAGAAAATTCCTTCGACTAACGTTTAACAAATGCTGAGTTAACCCTATTAATTATGTTATCTATGTGTGAGCAAAATTTAGGTTGAGTGTCACAGAGGATGTCCAAATCACGAATTAAGGTTACATAGCTCATAGTTAAAAAAATATGTTTCTTGAGGCGAGGGAGGACACTTCCGAGAGTAAGTAATTGATTGACATTTTTTCACATTTAGCTCTAAGAGGTTTTGACGGCACTAGTTAAAGAACATATTTAGGTCAGCCTGCAGTGAAGGAGAATCACAAGTGCATGAAATTTGTTTAGAGATCCTTATGTCTTCAGCGTAGATCTGTAGATCCCGTAATGACAATTTTTACGTCGTTTATAGTAAGTACAAAGAGCAGGGGTGGCAAGTGGCTACCCTGTGGCACTCCTGAAGATGCACTGATTGGGTGTTTGAAATGGATGATCTAGAGAGGACAATATACAGTCGGTCTTCCAGATAGTACTTATCCAATGAAATAAGAGCTAGCGGAAAACCAAGCGCTTTAAGTTTGAGGAGTATGATTTGATTTGAGATTTGATCGAACGCTTTACTGAAATCAGTAGCCACGACCTCTACTTCGTTACCATTTTCCAAAATACTGGAAACAAATTAAGTAAGGTTAGTGGTTGTAGATCTGTCCTTTAAGAACCCGTGTTGCTTGGGGGAAAAGATTAATTGTAGCGGAATAACTTAGTATCACAAACGATACTCACAAAGAGGTTAGGTATGCTTGAGAGTTTTGCAATTGGTCTCTAGTTAAAAATATCACTTTGGGTCATCGGACGACCGATTTTTAAATTTTAAAGTAGAAGGATAGCCGTCAACTTTCCTTTTAGTGTCGATAAATCGAAACCAAAGAATCTTCTTACTTGTCTTAATTAAGTTTTTCTTTTAAATTAGTGGGCTTAGGATAGAATATTTTTACTTTACCTCTTAAATGTTGTTCAAACAAAATCAGCTAAGATGAATAGAATATAGAAACAGTCGACTTCGTGATGCTACGATTTTCAAACGATAGTTCTGATTTTGCTCCCTTAAGTATTATATTATGAGTATTAGCTGGTAATGCTATGTTTCCGGGTAGTCGAAACTTAAGAAAAAAATATGTCAAAATCTCATTAAATTGTACCCACTGAACTTCATAAAATTTCGTTTGACATTAGGTCCGTTCGCGTACTTTCCGAGCCAAGAACTAATCAGTTGTCAAATATGACATGATGAGAGTAAAAACTCTCAGAGAGCAAAAAATCTGGCCAAAAGTACTCGAATCAGCGTTGCCGTTTATACTTCAATCGAAGTATTTTACTTCGTTTTCATAGACAACACTTCGACACTTCCTCTTTCGCAAAAACACTTCACTTTTTGTAGACTTTATATTTTCCCTCTTAATTGGGAAATTGCATTATATATTCATTAATGAGCTCTCCATAAAGTAGCCAAGAATCATATACGCGAACACATTCATTCGATAACTACAAGTCTAGAATTCTACCCAAAGAAGAAAGCCTTTAAGTCTTTTGGCATTCTGTCTTCTGCCTCAAAAATGCTTTGGGGCAGATTATGTACCCTCATTTAAAAGAGTTTATAGGAGCCTTGTTGTGTCTTCCTAAACTAAATTGATTAAGAGTTTAGGCCGAGACAACTTAAAGGTTAGCACTGTTAATTCACTGATGCTTGTGAAGGAATTGTTTCTGAAAACGGTTTCTAGGTATGGCCAAAAGATGTTGTATTAACGTACCACAAAGCCTAGATAAAAGCTCGCTAATTTTCAAAAAAGTATGTTTTCCCATAAATAGTCGTTTAATATAAGAAACTCCACTTTTATAATGACACTTCACTTTTCAGCGAAACACTTCTATTTTTTCCTGAAAACACTTCACTAAAAAATTGGCAAACGGCATCACTGACTCAAATGAAAAGCGAGCTATTTCGAGCCATGTCGAGCCAACTGTCATTAAAAGAAATTATAATGAACAAATTAAACTCGTGTAAAAAACCAACAGAGTCATATTAAGTTAGAAATGAAATGTCACATTTCACAGCATTTTCTTCAAGATACATTGTATCCATTTTTTTACGTCTATTGACTATTTGAAATGGAATCAAAAACTCTTCGTCTCATTTAGCAATCAGCTGATTCCACTTTGTAGTTTGTACGTTCGTCCCGCCAGAAATTCTTTGAGCACATTCAAACACAGAGAGGAAATACTTGCTACTCGTTACTTCTTTTATCTGTCATGTTCGCTCAGTATCCGAATACATTTCGAGCACTTTAGAGTAACTTAAAGCACATTTAAGCGCTTTGGATTAGGTCCATTCGCGTACACGATCTAACGCGCTTTAAGGTACTTTAAGGTGCTCTAAAGTGCTCGAAATGTTATCGAGCGAACATGACAGATAAAGAGAAAAATTGATAAGTAACGAGAGGCGAGTATTTCCCCTCTGTACTTGAATGTGCTCGAAGAATTTCTACCGGCACGAACGTAAAAACTGCCAAATGATTGTCAAATGAGTCAAAGAATTTTTAATTCCATTTCAGAAACTCAATAGACATAAAAAAATACATTCAAAGTATCTTGAAGAAAATGCTGTGATGTGTGAATGTTCTCCCAAAACATTTCTTTTTAACTTAATTTAAATCTGTTAATTTTTACACGAGTTTAATTTGTTCATTATTTACTTTTTTAATGACAGTTGGCTCATCTTGGCTCGAAATGGCTCGCTTTCCATTCGCGTACTTTTGCTTAGATTGTCCGCTCTCTGAGAGTTCTTACCCGCGTCATGTCATATTTGACAATTTATTAGTTTTTGGCTCTGAAAGTACGCGAATTGTGTACGCGAATAGATCTATTTTCTTGTTTGTTTGCATTTTATTTCACATTTTTATATCAAATATACAATAAAAACTAATTTATAGTTATAATTTGTTTTTTGACCTACAACTATAGGACAACTCTTAGTTTCATCAAAACCTTCAGTAAATCGAAAAATGCGTCTAACACTTCTCTGTCTATCTGACTGGACGAATTGGGCTCAAACTTTGTATCCAAACTTTAAATTTAAAATGAACAGCAGTTTTCTAAAAGCCGATTGTATAAAAAAATTAGTTTTCTTGAAAACGCAAGTAGCTATTTTTTCGAATTTCCTATTTCAGTCAGTTTGAACAGATACTATCGGTGTTGTACCAGGTTTTCCAGGTGGTGTAAAGGTACTTTACATATTGTTTGCATTAACAAGATGATTTTGTTTAAAATTCATATTTGTACAAAATTTGGTATTCTCAAAAACTGCGTACCGAGTTTTGAAAAATTACACTGGACAACAAATTTGAACTAAAATTTTTTATTTTTTGTCAAAATTGTTTTTTTAGTTGTATTTTTGTGTGTTTTATACGAAAGTAATAGAAAAATTTCAATATTGGTTGCCATTTTTGAAAAAAGTATACATTCAAAAATTCAACATAGTATCAAAAAAAAAAAACAATAGAAACGGTATGTAATCAAGAAGAAATGTGCCACCTCTTTGCTGATCTCTTGTAATTTGACTGAGGAGCATCTCTTGCTAAGTTGCAACAGTAATCTGCAAGCATCGAAGGATTCCACTTCCCTTGATATCTTTTTTCCATGTTAGAAACATCCTGGTGAAAACGTTCACCGTGTTCGTCACTTACAGCCCCGCAGTCATCGGGGAACAAATTTAAGTGTGAATGGAGGAAGTAGATCTTTAGAGACATGTTACAACACATCTTTTCATATGATGATAGCATGTTTTCCACGAGTTCGATGTAATTTTCGGCTCTTTTGGATCCCAACAAATTTCTTGCCACTAGACGAAAGTTGTCCCACGCAACTTTCTCATCTCCAGATATAATTTTGTCGAATTGTTTATCTACAAAAAGGTTTCTTATCTGTGGCCCTGCAAAAATACCCTCTTTAATTTTGGCTTCACTCAATCTTGGAAATTTTTGCCTTAAATATTGAAAAGTTGGCCCATTCTTGTCCAAGCCCTTAACAAAATTTTTCATGAGTCCCAATTTTATGTGAAGTAGAGGTAGTAAAATTAGTTTGTAATCAACTAGTGGTGGTTCTTTTACATTTTTCTGCCCTGGTTCCAGTGATTGCCGAAGGGGCCAGTCCTTTTTTTTGTAGTGAAGGCTTCTAGCACGGCTATCCCATTCGCATAGGAAACAGCAAAACTTTGTATATCCTAGTTGTAGGCCAAGCAACAGGGCAACTATTTTTAAATCACCACAAAGAAACCATTGATGATTTTCATATTTTATGATCCTTAACAGATACTTCATATTTTCATAAGACTCTTTCATATGAACTGCATAACCAATAGGTATTGAAGGTAGTTTATTACCATTGTGTAACAAAACGGCTTTTAAACTTAACGTCGAGCTGTTTATGAACGACCTCCATTCATCTGGTTTATATTCTATGCCTAAAGCTCTCATCAATCCAGTTATATCACAACAGTAGACCAATGAATTGTCTATGTCAAAAAATGATGTTAATTCTTTATTCCGTGTTCTAAATGAAGATGTAACAACACCTTGTTCTAAAAGATTCCATTGTTGCAGTCGCGATCCAAGTAGCTCAGCTTCAGATTTTGATAAATCAAGATCTCTAACGAGATCATTTAATTCCGCTTGCGATATTAAATGTTGTTGCCTTGGAGATAAAATTGGCACGAAATCTGAGTCCTGAGATGTCGATAAAGTAGCGTTGTCTTCAAGATCATCAGATGAACTGTTGCTTGGAGGTACTGGAATAGGATATTCCTGACTATGTGGTATTGGATGTGTAGCGGATGGTATGTTGGGATAGTTGATAACGGATTTCTTCTTTTTAGTTATTCCTGGACCCTGTCCAAGTGGTGGCACCATACAAAAATAACAATCAGTTAAGTGATTAGTTTGTTCACGCCATTTCATTGGAACAGCAAAAGGCATACACTTATTTTTTGTATTAAGCCAATTTCTCAAGCCAGTAGCACATGAAATACAACATGTATAAGGGGCCCAACACTTGTCCTGATCTCCAACATTAAAACCAAAATAAAGACAGTACGCTTTTTTTAATTAACAGAGTAATGGAACATTTCTGAGAGGTCAAAGTCACTTTACCACACACATAGCAGAAAAAAATTTGGTTTATTTACACAAACACGAGACATTTTTACAAAAATTGTTAACCGATTCAATGACACAATGTTAATTGGCTCATACGTGTGATAAATACAAATATTTGAGGGTAACGGTAAAACTTAAACAGGCGAAAACTGAAGAATTTCAAGTAAACTTATAAAAAATATGAAAAATATACGTACCTGAATACGTACCTTTTGCGACAAAGTAGGTCTATTAAATTTCTAAGTGTTTCAAGTTATTGGAGTCAAAGCCTTATTATTATTATTATTTTTTAAGATAAGATGTCAATAATCTCTTTTGAAACACATGTCTCAAGTTTAAATAGCGATCTTTAAATAAAGACAGACATCCAGCAGCATCATACCTTCTGCCTAAATTAGAGTCACAATTTCTAAGATAGGTCGTTTTTACTAATTGCTTCCACTTTTCTAACAAAGTTCGTTAAACGATTTTACAGAGGTAATAGTCACTTAAATCTCTAAATTTCCTTGATTTCTCCGGAAGGAAGACATAAAATGATGCACAACTAAAGTCTAGCAAGTTGTAAATTGCATAACACGCAACCACATAGAAATAAATTAGTGAATAAAAGAAGAGGCTTGTATGAGATGTGGTTACAAAAGCTAATCCAAATTAATGTTCAGATGTATTATGCAAAATATGTAACATCATACATTGTGTAGGATTACCTGAATCGTTTGTGTTGTTGCTTTGCATGAAAATCAAAATGGAAATTGGATTTGTAACGATTCGTTCGTTCAATTTACTCTATCGAAATGCATGAACACATAATTATCCTCTTGAAATAAACAATACAGTGTATGCGCATAACTGAATACGCAATAACCAAAGTGAATACTTTATGACCTGAACTCTAGTCCCAATTTACTATGCAGATGAGTAGTACCGGCAAACAAAATGTAAATTATAAACAACCATTAGATATGAATAGCGAAGCCGGCTTTAGGATGTGCAGTGCTTGTTTGGCATCTCCGTATACATTAGGCTAATATAAAATTTACCGATACAATAGATCTTTCAGGTCGCAGTGTCGTTGCCACGCGGGCATGGGTTGTACAAGAGGAAAAAAAAAAATATAAATGAATATTATGTAGATATAGCTAAAGCTATAGATACATATGTACATAGATATATGTGAATATGGCCCACTTCAGTTTTTTCACAATTTTCATTGCTAAATGCCCTGCAGATTGCAGGGTGGCTAAACTTCTGAATGAAAAAATTGCTTAATTATCAGATAATACCTGTTCACTCGTCCTAATCATCTACTTCGTCCTACCACTTCTTTTTGTATTTACTGGTGCGCGCAACTATTTTATCCAGATAAATTCACTGTCTGTTTTATGGATATGACTTTGGGTTGGTGTGAGGCTAGGTGTACAGCTTTTTTGAAGAAAGCTTTACACCTAACCTAACTTGGTCATGTGCAGAGGACGGCCTGCCTGTGTATCAGCGAAACACTTAGAACAACTCCAACAGCGGCTCTAGACATTCTTTTGCACTTGCCTCCTCTAGAAATCTATAGTAAACAAGTGGCAGCGTGTGCAACCACCATTATGAAGGCCACATCTCAATGGTCCAGTCCAGTCTAGATACAGGACACCCCCAAATTCTCAATAATCTTGAATTCCTTCCACAAGACACAGACTATAGACTTTCACAACTTTTGTTTGATAAAAACTTTGAAACCCTCATCCCCTCCAGACTTGAATGCGAGGGGAAGCTAGGGACACAAGAGGAATCTATTTGCTTCTACACAGATGGATCCAAAACAAACTCGGGAGTGGGGAGAGGTGTCTTCTGCCAAGAACTAAACATTTATATCTCTTTTCGCCTCCCTAATCACTGCAGCATCTTCCAGACAGAGATCATGGAAATTAAGGAAGCCTTAGGCTAGGTTAGGTTAGGATCGGCCCTCGATGAGGATGTACTTAGACCAGAAAGTAGGTCCATTGTACTGCCGATGTGTAAGGCGGGTGGATCACCCTCTTACTCTTGGAACCATTTGCTTCGTTGAATGAAGTCGAGAATTTTAGCCGTGCAGGCGTTGCCGAGATCATTGTAGAAGTATTCACCCAGAGTGGCCTTCCTGATGTTGGCGAGCGCAGGACAGGCGCACAGGAGATGACTGATGGTCTCTTCTTCCTCTTCATCTCTGCAGCTTCTGCAGAAGTCGTTGTGAGGGATACCTAATCTCTGGGCATGTCTTCCTACGACGCAGTGTCCGGTGAGGACATTTGTTATTTTTGAGAGGGTTCCTCTCTTGTGCTTCAAGAGTCCGATGGACCTGGATTTATTGAGTATCGGCCAGAGCTGTCTGGGGGTATGACATTGGTCTAGATGTTGCCATCGATGATTGGCTACTTTCTCGGCATCAATTTGGTGGTACTTAACATAAGACGCTGGCGCTTCGATGTCGGTGATGCTTATGCTATCTGTACCAGAGGAGCCGTGTCGTGCTAGTTCGTCGGCTGCACAATTCCCCGGTATGTCACAGTGACCTGGTACCCAGCAAAGGGTGAGGTTGTACTGACCAGCTATTTCGTTAAGAGATATGCGACAGTCTTTCACTGCCTTAGATCTCGTAGTGCTGGATGCTAGGGATTTGATGGCTGCCTGACTGTTGACATAAATAACAATATCAGGTGTTGATAGTGTTCTTTGCGAACTGCGGTGATTTCGGCTTGAAAAACGCTGCAGTAATCTGGAAGGTTAAAGGAGAGGTGTATGTCCAGATCTTCGGAAAAAATTCCGGCACCGACTCCGTCCTTCGTTTTGGACCCGTCCGTGAAGATTGACAGCGATTCGTTGTAAAGGACATTGCGTTGCGTCCACTCACTTCTGTCCGGTATCGAGTGCGTGTAGCCCTTGTCAAAATCATATTCAGTGGGCAGATGGTCAGTGGAATTGGGAAGATGACGGTGCATCGAAAGTACATTGGCATGTCCCGTGTGTTGCTCCTCCCACTGCCTGGAGCCTCTCAGTCTTATTGCCGAGCTGACAGCCAATTGCTTACTGACGTTGTCAATCGGAAGCAGGTGGAGCATGGTTTGGAGCGCCGCTGTGGGAGAAGTTCTCAGTGCACCGGTAATACTGAGCCATGCAACTCGCTGAGTTTTTTCCATTATGGATAGGTTGGATTTCTTTTCCAAGGTGGGCCACCATACCAATACTCCATACATGAGGAAAAAATACTCCATACATGAGAAAGTAAGGAAGCCTTACTATGGCTGAAGTACAATGTGATATCCAAGCGGGATATTACTATATTTACTGACAGTCAAACTGCGATCAAGGACCTGGAATCTGTTACCTTCAACTAAAAGAGCCCTAAATTGCCGCTTGTCACTTAACGAATTGATAAAAGAATTCAACATGCACCAAATTTGGATGCCGGGGTATAGAGATATTCCAGGGAACTGCTCGGCCGATGAACTCTCCAAACTGGGCACTTGTCTGCCGGTCTCGTCGAGCAAGGTGAATTTCAGCATGCCTCTCGATATAGTGACACTACTACTTAAGCTCAACTCCATTAGCGCGACCAAGCACAGGTGGGCTAGCGGCACTACGTGCCTCATTACTAGACAGATCTGCCCTAAGCTGGATCAGAAATGCTCCAACTGCCTTATCGGGCTGACACAGTCGCTCATCGCAACCACAGTGGGTGCCATTACGGCGCACTACATTATCGGTAGGCATGCCCTCAAGCTGGGTATCTAGCAAATCTAGCAAATGATTTCTGCAGAAGTTGCATTGACGAGGAGGAGGAGCAAACCGTACTGCACCTTCTTTGTACATGCCAGGCCTTCTCCGCTCGCAGAAGACTACATCTAGGAGCCTAGGAGCTAGCTAACGTCAGCATCGGCAGCCTCCACCGCTTCATAACAAGCTCCAACTGGTTCCTGGGGTAGTTCTCCCTGGGATGATAGATCCATGTGGTACAACAATGGGCCTAGTCTGGCCTAAGTAAGGCTGCATTCTGAAGTCTGCTACTCCAACCTAACCTAACCTAGGGTAGGTTGGTGTTGAAATATTCGTTTTTAAATTTTGGTTTTCAAAATCGCTTGTGCAAATATCCACCATTTTTAGATTTGGTATCAAAATTTAGATTTGTATCTTCTCAAAAGAGAAAAAAAATATATTTGTTGGACTAAGATAAACGTCAGAGAATTTCCTGCTCTTAGTTCCATCAAATCGCATTAGAGTCAGCAGAAGAGTTCTTCTTCGATCTCGAAATATTCCCGTAAATTCCCAAATGTCCATAGACGTTTTAACGAGACATTTGTTTTTTTGCTGTTTTCTTTGTTTTCGTTTTCCAGAATGCCTTTCACAGGCAAGCCTGGCTTAGTAATCCATGCGAATTTGGGTTAAAAGTGTTGTGGTTTAGCGTGTCTACCTGTGGTAGATGTCATTTTGGGGGTTATGTCCTTTATAAATAGATTGCCAAGCTATCAGTCTTTATCCCCATCTTTAGTAGATTGCCCTTTTGTCCAAATGCGCTATTTCTTGGAAAAAGAGTTCGCAACGAATGTGAAATGGCGGTGCTGCCATCAACATCTATTAGGACGCAGTTATCAACTTTTATCAATTTGAAGACATAACAGTCTATTCTTAATTCTATAATCTTTAGTAGTGCTATTCTTTGTTTGTATATTGCCTATTTTATTTGTTTGTATATTTAATTCGTAGTACGAGAAAATTCGCAAATAATTGGTCAGCTGTTGAAAATTACGATTGAAATCTATGCTTTTAAGGATAACATCATTCACACCTTCAGGGATTCTTAACTCAAGCGATATCTACTCGTACTGGTCACTTATCAGTTTGAGTAGCTCCAGGATACCGAAGTCGGCTAACACAACTCGATAAACCTGTACGATGACAAATGAAGTTGAACACTTGTTTAATGCCCTCGTTATCGGAAGTGAAAGTGTGCTGGCGAGTAAACCCTTTTAGAGTATCTCAAACCTGTTCGCTACTGTGGTAAAAAATGTACTTTCTCGCCCCAGATACTCTCCTGACTATTACTCAAGAGATGTATTTTGTTTTGTTTCGTACTTATTCCTTACGATGAGTTATGACGTCAGTATTTATATGGCTCTACTGCGTTGTATGTCGTCTTTGTTCGTGTATGTCGTATCTGGTATTAACTATCTTTTTACCTTCATCACCGGATTCTGAAGGTACCTTGGTAAAACGATCTACCATCAATTCACTTTTGTTTTCTAATGGGATATTTGAACTACACATATGTTGTCCCAATCGGTGAGAATTTCTTCTATTTCTACATTTGTAGCCACGGCTCAGTAGAATCTTCTACAGCTTCCCAAAAACTACTTCTTTCTGTGCCGGACCACAGACCCATGCAAACTCTCGACTTCATGCAACATCTGGGGGAGGAAGATGGCATTTGCTCAGTCCACCGATGCATCAGTACCGTCTCATGCCATCTTCACAGTATTAGAAACGAAAGATTGCCGAAACTTTCGCACATGACTCAAGATACTATTGTAGTTTGATGCGAGTTCCCCTCATTGGCTTCAAGGAGAACTGTCAGCTAGGGTCGTACAAGTGATCATATGATTCATTGTTTAAAAAGTAGGTTCTGATCCATTCAACTGACTCCAGGAAAAGGTTAATTTATAGAGCTGGAGATACTGGATATTTCAAGCCCATAGCTTGTTAAAGTTTGCGCACAACTAAGTTGGTTTCTAGACTTAAATTTCTAGAATTAGTTTCTATACATCTCGTACCCTAGCATAGCATCAGAAGCACGCTGAGCATTTCAAGCATGGCAATATCAGTTGGTTAAACAATAATAAATAATAATAAGTTTACTTTATTTCTCAAAAAAAGGATATTTCTAAACATATTTTTGCAGGTACAATTTAAGCAATGGATTTGCCGTCTGCCGTAGATTGACAGGTTTTGTTTTATTTTTAAAAGGTTATTAATTTAACATTCTAATATATATCAAATCAAATCAAGAATCTCCCTGGATAATTTTCGAAGGCTATAGTTGAAGGCTTTTCTGCAGTACGATGCTAATATCTGCCAGTTAAAAACATTTAACAGATCCAATACAACTTCTGCTCTAAGTGGGCTTTTCCCGAAATTGGCTCTTCTTATCTCATTTGGCAAAGGACAGGAACAAAAAAATGTAGGACCTTTTCTTTTTCTCTAGTACCTATACGAGTATTACACAGGTTACATTGTGTATGTAGGTCGATGAGATGCGGCATCAAATTCAGGTTCAAAAGTTTACCTCTTGTTCGCAATTTGATTGAAATTGCATCTATTTTAAACTAGATCTGAGTAGATTGTGGTGTTCAAGTTGTAAACTTCTATAAATCTGACGGGAGCTAGAATTTCTGCCCTGGTTTATGAAATTCCCTTTTTCGTGTCTGGTCAATGTGATTCCAGAATTATCTGCCTACAGTCCATGAGGTTTGATTCCATCAAGTATAAGTTCACATTATATTTCGAGGCAATATCCTCCCAATTCTTGTAGAACTGCAATTTCGTCCTATCTGCTTTCAGAGCTAGCATTTTTATGAGGCGGCTGCTGTCTTCTACTTATAATTTCAAAATTTTTAAGCTACATTTCATATTTATCCTTAGCGTGTATATGAAGAGTTGAGACCAACCACTTTCAATATGAAGCATGTAGTTCGGTATATTGGACGGAAGACGAAACAGTTTTTTTAAGAAAACTCTCAACAGCTTTTACACATCATCATATTCTCTGCTCCCCCATGCTTGGGCTCCGTAGCCCATCATGAATCGCATCACTGCCTCGAATACATTTAATTTGGCAGGAATCACAACATTTGGATTGGATAAGAGATTTTTCCAAGTGCTACTGATGGCTTTTTTTGCTTCTGCAAGTTTTAGCGCTAAGTGTTTTTTTTTTCAGCGAGAGGTTATGCGATAATGTTACTTCTAGGTACTTACAAGATTTAACTAACTCTAGATCTATTCAGCGTAAGTCGACCGCTCGTTTCTCACTAGACGTCCATTATCCCTTCTAAATACTAATACCTTGGATTTTTCGATATTGATACGTAAGCTATTTAGCTCACAATATGCTTGCAGATTATTAATCATCAGCTGCAGTGAGTTTGGTGGTTCTGCAGGGTAACCATGTCGTCCGCAAAGAGTAGCGCTGTAACATTCAAACCCTTCACCATTATACCAGCTGGCAATGTGAATGGTACATCATCTAAAAACAAGGCAAACAGGAGATGGCTGAGCAGACAGCCTTGTTTGACCCCAAATCCAACCTCGAACCACTCCGATAGTCTTTCGACGCACCATATTGCTGATCTGTTATTACTATATGGGTTTCTCAGAATGTTGATGAACTTCGTGAACATTCCAATATTAGAAAGTTTGTAGAAGAGAGTGTCCCTGTTAACTGCTTCAAAGGCCGCTCGGAAGTCTATAAAGCACGCGTACAGTTGTTTAAGTCAAGTACTGAAAGTATTTAAAAGTAAAAGCGTCTCGAAAGGGTGCTAAAAATTGAAACTAATCCTCTCGATTTCCATAAAAAATGAGTCAACATTTCACGCCGGCTTAGCTCATTAGCCAAATTGAAAGTTCGCCATTAATCTGCTAAACTTATTGATTAGCACTTGCTAAGCAAAATATACATCGGCGTCGCTACTGATTATCACCAATTTCCCTAGCACTGAACTCCTAATAATGATAAGCTGTGCGACAAATTACTGAATTTGGGTCAAAATCTTTGCACGCATGATACGTTTAAGAAAATGAGATTTTCTGAAAACTATATATTTATATCGCAACCAAGCAATCCATAAGCCACTTGTTACCTCAACTATTCACAAATTTAGAGCGTAAAATATGCCCACAATCCACATAACAATAATTTTGAAAGTATGTCTACTTTCGCAAAAAAAAAAAAAACACCACTTAAAAATATATACTTAATCTTTTTATCGCTAACTGCTACTTAACTCTGAAAAGCCTCGTTAATCGATGGCAATCTTACGATCATTTCTCATTTAAGTTGGTACTTTTCTTGTTACATAAATTGGTATTCTCGTTAAATTCAAATTAATTACTCGTTTCTTTTCCAAAGCACATAACTCTGGCGGATTCATTTCCATTTAAATCATTACCATTATTTTGAATCGAACAAAACAAAATACCATTTCATTTCACTATTCACTTTCTATTTTCATTATCCATAACTTTTCCATTTTCGATTGCTACACTGCTAGCTATCTACGAGTGAGGGATGAATTAAATGAATAATTATAATGATTTAATGAAATCGAGAGTTTTGCGTGCTTAATTCACATATTATATTGCTAATTATATTGGCTACACTCTCATCCATCCTCTTGGCATGGTTTAGATCAGAGATTATCCAATTTAAATTCCATGGCGAATGCTTAGCAAATTTTAGTTTACTTATGTAAGAATCGAGTGCTCTTGAATTATGTGAGTTATATAACTTTACATTGAATTATAATAGATCGTTGACCCGCTTTCATAAAATTCTTAGTTTAAATGTTAAATGATAATAGCAATGGTTAATTTGAAGAAGAAAAACCGGTTAAGTCGATAGTATTACAAAATTTCCGACTATTATTAGACAGAGATTGACGTTGATGTAACTGATCTTAGAGTACGATTCATTCTTGGAGTGCTTTTCACGTCGTTTAACGTCAATTAAAGAACGATTTACAGCGGACTATGAAATACGCATTTGCAACTATTATGTATTCTAAGCCAATCAGCGAATACAGCGTCATTAATGAACATAGCTTCACATTAAAGATTTGTATCTAAAAGAACATTTGATCTGTTGAGTTTGCTAAGAATATTAATGACAATTTTCGTCATCGTTAGAACTCAAATGTATAGCTATCAAATTGAACAACTTACCCTCATAGCAGAGATACAGACATTGTAACCGTCTCGCATCCGGTGACTACGATTCAAATATTCCCTTTGCTACAGCACTGTTGTTCGCTTGATTTGACCAAGATAATAGTTGACGAATCTTGGTTTTTGGGATACATCTGTACACCTTGATACCAGTCATAAAAAAATAAATATATTTGGTGCAACAGCTCTTTAAGTGCCAGGGCCTAGCTTCTCGCAACCACTCATGTTGCGTGTGTTCTATTTTCCACACGAATGGAAGGGACCTACAGTTTAGTGCCGTATCCGAAGGGCAATTTGTTTTGAGAAGCTTTTTCGAGACAACAATACTCTCGGATGTTTGTTAGACGCTCGCAAAGGTGGGACCGTGAAAAAACTTGTTTGTGTTTTCTCGGATTCGAACTTGGAACCTCACGCGCAGTCATAGAGCTCTAGTAATAGACACTGTGTCCTCGGCAGACATTCTCAAAGATTGAGCATAGTACGCAATGACTTTTGCAGAAGCTACAGAGACGAAGAAGAGGAAAAGGTCGTAGATGAATTTCCTTGTAGATGTCCTTCTCTTCCCTACATTACGAGTGGAAAGGTTAGTCTAGGAGATTACTTATTTAATAATCTAAACAATCTGAACACAAAATGCACTGCCGAAGTAAATAGCTTTATCAAAAGGAATAATTTTTGCGAAGCCAATCTTGAAGAACTCGAGGACACGTTACAGAAGTTCAGCCCTAAATATAAGGACATATTGATTGGCGGTGATTTTAATGCAAACATCCTCGTTAACAATAGCCTGGGAAGAAGTTTTCACTATTTTTGTAACCGAATGAGTTTATCCATTGTGAATACACGTTGGCCTACTTGTTTTAAATCACTATAGAATTCGTCACTAATTGAAATATCCTTAACAAGTTCGATATCTAAAGTGCTAGGGCACGACTAAGTAAGACCCACATCTGAATTTATTCACGATATTATTTATTGTTCTTTCAAGTTCGATGTAGTTAACTCAGATAATGTCAGATATATATTAGTTACAGGTCGTTTCGTAAAATTGATTATAAGTGTCTCCAACTGTACAGAAATTTCTTAAATTGGAGTGATATATTGTATATGTATAATATATATATATATATATACACCCCGGATATCGACAATAAATTTGTGCTATTAAACTCGTTAGTTAACTCGCTATATGACATCTATGTACAATTGATAACGAAGAGAATTAAACCCCTAACTCGCCTCTGATACAATAGTTAAATAAAACTTTTGATCCAAGAGAGAGAAGGTTTTTTTTATAAGATGCAAAAGGAGTCCGTCTGAGTACAATAGAAGGCAATACTGTTCCGCTCGGAATAAGGTCACGGTTCTTATCAGCTTATCCAAGCAGTCGTACCTACTTAAAAAACCTTGATCCATCACTTGGG
The DNA here is from genome assembly GCA_945910035.1 of Brachypalpus laphriformis. Taxonomy (NCBI): domain Eukaryota; kingdom Metazoa; phylum Arthropoda; class Insecta; order Diptera; family Syrphidae; genus Brachypalpus; species Brachypalpus laphriformis. The sequence goes on along the minus strand of OX246754.1, from coordinate 39,512,138 downwards.
TCAAACAACTGTGGAAGAACATAAGGGATGCACGCATAATTGGGACTAAAAACATGTCTAAGTGCTATTTTAGCTCTGGTGTTATGATATCACACTTTGTCTCAAGTTTCGCCGGTTCTTTCATGACTGAAGCCATTTCGGATAACCCTAATCCTTCAACTGCATCGATATGGACGTTTGTTTGTTTGTTCGCACTTTCAAATCTGATGCTGTGGGCGCCCATAATTTAATATGATATATTACCAAAGTTTATTTGCTCGGAACAACACCAACTGCCTGGACCGAGGTAAGAGTGGTCTTTATACCCAAAGCAGGCAAGACATCGCACACCCTTCCAAAGGACCTTAGACCTATTAGTCTAACATCCTTCCTTCTCAAGATTCTGGAAAGAATCCTGGACCTACACATCAAGGTCACTATTGATAGCACCCTACTAGCCACGTCACAGCACGCCTACCAAAAAGGTAAGTCTGTCGAAACGGCTTTGCACTCCATCATTCACCCTATCGAAAAATCACTCTCAACCAAAGAGTTCACCCTAGTGTCATTTCTAGACATAGAGAGAGCCTTCAACAACGTTGAAACGAATTCGATTACCAGTGCCTTACGTAGGCTCAACATCTGCGAACCCATCTGTTGTTTCATAGAACACATTCTAAAGAACAGGGTAATAACAGCATCCTTCGGAAGTAGTACTGTCAAGCGACATGCAAATCGAGGCACCCCCCAAGGGGGTGTACTGTCTCCACTATTGTGGAATTTGGTGCTCAACGAGGCCCTTCTAAAGATCGAAAAAACTGGATGCAATGTTATTGCCTATGCAGATGATGTCGCCATTCTAACAACAGGCAAATACCCGCAGACGCTGGCCGATGTCATGCAGTCTGCTCTTAATGAACTGCTCAGATGGACCGATAAATGCGGCCTCTCCGTTAACCCGACGAAGACCGAGCTAGTTCTATTCACAAGAAAACACAAGCTACCTGACTTCACTCCGCCCAAGATAAGGGGATCCACCCTCAAGCTTTCAAATAATGCTAGCTATTTAGGCCTAAAGCTTGACCGCAAGCTAATTTGGAAGGAGAATGTCGTCGAACGGGCCAGGAAATCGATAGCCCCTCTATACATCTGCAAGAAAGCAGTAGGCTCCACCTGGGGCCTTAAACCAAGCATCATGCACTGGCTATACACGTCGGTCATTAAACCGATTCTCATGTATGGAGTATTGGTACGGTGGCCCACCTTGGAGAAGAAATCCAACCTATCCATAATGGAGAAAACTCAGCGAGTTGCATGTCTCAGTATTACCAGTACACTGAGAACTTCTCCCACAGCGGCGCTCCAAACCATGCTCTACCTGCTTCCGATCCACATCGTCAGTAAGCAATTGGCTGTCAGCTCGGCAATAAGACTGAGAGGCTCCAGGCAGTGGAAGGAGCAACACACGGGACATGCCAATATACTTTCGATGCACCGTCATCTTCCCAATTCCACTGACCATCTGCCCACTGAATATGATTTTAACAAGGGCTACACGCACTCGATACCGGACGGAAGTGAGTGGACGCAACGCAATGTCCTTTACAACGAATCACTGTCAATCTTCACGGACGGGTCCAAAACCAAGGATGGACATACACCTCTCCTTTAACCTTCCAGACTACTGCAGCGTTTTTCAAGCCGAAATCACCGCAGTTCGCAAAGCTGCTGACTGGCTGGTGGCTAGCACACTATCAACACCTGATATTGTTATTTATGTCGACAGTCAGGCAGCCATCAAATCCCTCGCATCCAGCACTACGAGATCTAAGGCAGTGAAAGTACAACCTCACCCTTTGCTGGGTACCAGGTCACTGTGACATACCGGGGAATTGTGCAGCCGACGAACTAGCACGACAAGGCTCCTCTGGTAAAGATAGCATAAGCATCACCGACATCGAAGCGCCAACGTCTTATGTTAAGTACCTCATTCAAATAGATGCCGAGAAAGTAGCCAATCATCGATGGCAACATCTAGACCAATGTCATACCGCCAGACAGCTCTGGCCGATACTCAATAAATCCAGGTCCATCGGACTCTTGAAGCACAAGAGAGGAACCCTCTCAAAAATAACAAATGTCCTCACTGGACACTGCGTCATAGGAAGACATGCCCAGAGATTATGTATCCCTCACAACGACTTTTGCAGAAGCTGCAGAGATGAAGAGGAAGAAGAGACCATCAGTCATCTCCTGTGCGCCTGTCATGCGCTCGCCAACATCAGGAAGGCCACTATGGGTGAATACTTCTACAATGATCTTAATGATCTCGGCAACGCCTGCACGGCTAAAATTCTCGACTTCATTCAACGAAGCAAATGGTTCCAAGAGTAAGAGGGTGATCCACCCGCCTTACACATCGGCAGTACAATGGACCTACTTTCTGGTCTAAGTACATCCTCATCGAGGGCCGATCCTAACCTAACCTAATATAAAGTTTATTTAACTTATTTTGCCTACAATTGTAAGGTATATACTCCATATTATTAATGTATGCATTTGTAGTAGTAGGCATTTTTTCGATGCACTGGAAGGCAGCTAAAATTAACCCATTTTCCCGAATTGTTATTCTTGGCGAAGTTATTCCATATGTGAAAAAAGTGAATAATCTTAGATTTACGTTAAGCTATTGCGACGCCATTTGACCACAATTGGGAGAATGTACTCTGGATTGCACAGTTGGAAATGCTTTGCTCGTCTTCTTCTCCCGACTATGAATTTATATTTGGTCAAAAGCATTATTATGCCCCTTTTCTTATTTAACTGCTCTGTATATGTCACTCTAGACAACGAATGCAAACACAGAATAAATTTAGCATTCAATGACTGCCTCCGCTTTATATTTAATATATACTAGCTTTCTAGAACCAGGAAAGGACAAGCTATTTGACTAAATATGCATTTTTTTATATTTTAGGCGAACCCCACAGGCGGATCAGTAGAAATGCAGTGAAGTGGGAGGGTTATGATCTCTTAATTTCGAATCATAACTTCTCTGATAAAAAGGAAGAAGAAGAAGAAGATGCATTTTTAATATTTTATTTTCACCAGTTTTGAAATCAGAAATATGCATCAAAACCTTTTCAACATGCCACTGATGGCAGTATCAACGACTAAAAATCTTTAGTCAAGGAAACTTACTACTCTATCGGTTTTATAATCCAAGAGCACTGCTAGAATGACGTGATTGACCATTGACTGCAGTCCCTTGACCCATCTTTTTAACTTTTCAGTTTATTGCGTGCTCATTTCTCTCATACAATAGCTAAGCAATTAATGTACAAGCAAAAACAAAAGCGTGCTTAATTTCAATGTTCATCACCAAGCATATTTCTACATGCAAATTAGAGACAAAAAACAATATACCCCTCATTCACACGCAAGACTGTACCAGCTCGCATAGAGGCCATTAAAGAAATTAATTACTGAGTGTTAAGCTCCCACTTAGCCCCTGGTCGTGTTTGAGCTCACTTTGCGCTATTTCTCCCACTTCGCTAAGTCGAAACCAAAAGTGTTGAGTTTAACACTCTTCGAATTAAATTTAACATCATAATTGCCAATCCATGATAAATTTTGCATATTTTTGCTAGCCCCCTCCTCGCGCTGCCTGCAGCTGATGGTATCTCTCAGTATGAGCCCTGACTCTGAGTTCTATGCAAATTTGTTTTCACTTATTTCGAACTGGCGGAATTCATGTTAAATGTTAATGAACAAAAAATATCTGCCCATGTATCTCATAATTATGTATCTGGCCATGCATGAGCTCAGGACTAAGCTTATGCAACGGTCGATGGTCAATGACAGAAATTTGTGAAATCTATTTGACTTGGTGAACCATGTGCAATCTGTTTTGTTTTTTGCGGAAGTTATATATTATACTTTCTGGACTGAACCAGTGAATCATTCAAGATGAGGAAGGAAGTCTTGCACGACATTACCCATCACAATCTCTCATTGACTGCATTTGCAGTGCTGTTGCTAATTGAATGCGAACATTGATCTCTGTATCTAGTGTGCAAGCTAGCTAACCATCTTCAACAATAGTATCGATTTCCAATTTTCCAACAACGAGACACGACGAGGAAGACCAAATGCCAGAAGCGAACTTTGAATGAAAAAGAAAGCGCTTCACGAGGAAAGAGAATTATAATGACCAAGTGAACATGGGAACAGACCTTTTGTGAGATCGTGCACAGTACCGTCCTCGCTAGAGGTAGAATACATAAAACCGATGCCCTATTGCCATGCGCTGTAAGATTGACTGTTTGGCAGGCACAAATATTTGAGGCCCAATCGCGTTCGGAGAGAAAGTGAAAACGTCTCTTTATGGCAAGGTTCACTTTTGGTTGGTCTTTTACAGCGAAGCGAAACTGTTGGTTTATTTGCGCGTTTTGTTTACGAAAAGAGTTTGTAAGCAGGTGACTGACACAAAGTTGGTATGGTGTAGCTAAAAACTTCCACTTGACAGGTATTTATTGGATAGTATGGTTGTTTCCTGAATAGGTGTCAAGTCTGAATGCGGGTTATGCATAGTAAGCTGCAGAAGGTGCAATACCGATTTCTGCGGGTGATGTAAATGCAAATATGTTGCGGTTAAAATTGTTGCGTATTCGGAACGCATCTTTACAAAAATTTCTTCCGGTGTTCATGACTTTGGTACCACTATAATTTAAATGTGGACAAATGCATGCTATTTATTTTAATGTGGTAGCAGCATTGAATGGTAATTGTTTTTTTATGATTGTTGGAGTCAGTGGGTAAGAAGACGCCGATTTAATTGTAGAACCAGAGCTCGTTCTCTTTGTCAAGCTACCTTGTAACGTACGTAGTATTCGTACAATGTTTATGCCCTATTCCAACATTAATTTTGCTTGTAACATAAAGAAATGATGAAGATAGTCGCGAATTGAACCATGCCGTACTTCGAGTACTTTAAAAGCACGTTCATGTATTTTTCAAATATTTTTAAGTAAACCCAGTACTTTATGTTTTGTTCAAGTACTTCAACTGCTTAAAGGTTTTTTGAAAATACTTGAACGTACTGACTACTTACTTACTTAGATCCTTTAACCCCTCGGGGGGCATGGGGCGTCAACCACGCCTGCGCGCCATCTTGTTCGAAGTTCTGCAACGCGTTTGAGCTGCCTCCAACTCATTCCTAAAGAGCTCGCTTCCTCCTCAACTGTTCTGCGCCACGTTTGCAAAGGGCGTCCCGATATTTTGCCTGCCTGGGTGAGCGGATTCCACTTCATGGCGTATTTCGCAATGGAGTTGTCTTCGCGCCGTAGGGTGTGTCCAATCCATTGCCACTATCTTCTTCGTATAGTAATGCTTATAGGTTCTTGGCCCGTTCTCAGATAAAGTTGTTCGTTAGAGATGCGGTTCGGCCAAAAAATCCTCAATATGATTCTTAAGCATTTGTTTACAAAGACTTGCAGCTTGCGTGTGTTAATGGTGTCCACCTTCCAAGTACTGCACCCATAAAGCAGCACTGATTCTACGTTGGAGCGGAACAGTCGTAGCTTGGTTCTTAACCTAATAACATTGCTTCTCCAGATTTTGGACAGCATTCCGAACGCAGCTTTAGCCTTCCCGATTCTGCTGCACACATCCAGTTCGGTGCCACCGCGATTAGCCGAGACCACACTTCCTTAATAAAGAAAGTTATCAACTTTCTCGACTTCCTGTCGGGCAATGTAAAGTTGAGCGCGGTTGTTAGAAGAAGTGCTCATGGCTTTTGTTTTGGCTGTGTTTTTTTTTAGCCCCACTTTGTTTGCCTCAGCTTCTAGATTTTGGGCCATCAGATGGAGATCCATTATCCGATGTGAAAGTAGACAAACATCGTCAGCGTAGGCTAGGTGTTTAAGGTAAGATGTCATAGTCCAACGAATTCCATAGTTGCCTTCCGTCAATGCTGCACGGAGTACATCGCTAATAACCACCAAGAACAATAGTGGTGACAGTATGCACCCTTGAAGTACTCCACTTTGGACTTCAAAATCCTCCGACACCTTACCATTGTGCACGACGTGACAATTACCGCCCTCGTATGTAGCCTTGATAATAGCTATAAGTTTTTTTTTCTGGGATGCCTCTCCTGCGCAAGGCCAACCAGATTACTTTACTTTTACTTTACTTATGTCCTTTAACCCCTCGGGGGGCATAGGGCGTCAACCACGCCTGCGCGCCATCGTGTTCGGAGTTCTGCAACGCGTTTGAGCTGCCTCCAACTCATTCCTAAAGAGCTCGATTCCTCCTCAACTGTTCTGCGCCACGTTTGCCTAGGGCGTCCCACTATTCTGCCTGCCTGGGTGAGCGGATTCCACTGCATAGCGTATTTCGCAATGGAGTTGTCTTCGCGCCGTAGGGTGTGTCCAATCCATTGCCACTTTCTTCTTCGTATAGTAATGCTTATAGGTTCTTGGCCCGTTCTCAGATAAAGTTGTTCGTTGGAGATGCGGTTCGGCCAAAAAATCCTCAAGATGATTCTTAAGCATTTGTTTGCGACGACTTGCAGCTTGCGTGTGTTAATGGTGTCCACCTTCCAGGTACTGCACCCATAAAGCAGCACTGATTCTACGTTGGAGCGGAACAGTCGTAGCTTGGTTCTTAACCTAATAACATTGCTTCTCCAGATTTTGGACAGCATTCCGAACGCAGCTTTAGCCTTCCCGATTCTGCTGCACACATCCAGTTCGGTGCAACCGCGATTAGCCGAGACCACACTTCCTTAATAAAGAAAGTTATCAACTTTCTCGACTTCCTGTCGGGCAATGTAAAGTTGAGCGCGGTTGTTAGAAGAAGTGCTCATGGCTTTTGTTTTGGCTGTGTTTATTTTTAGCCCCACTTTGTTTGCCTCAGCTTCTAGATTTTGGGCCATCAGATGAAGCTCCATTATCGGATGTGAAAGTAGACAAACATCGTCAGCGTAGGCTAGGTGTTTAAGGTAAGATGTCATAGTCCAACGAATTCCATAGTTGCCTTCCGTCAATGCTGCACGGAGTACATCGCTGATAACCACCAAGAACAATAGTGGTGACAGTATGCACCCTTGACGTACTCCACTTTGGACTTCAAAATCCTCCGACACCTTACAATTGTGCACGACGTGACACTTACCGCCCTCGTATGTAGCCTTGATAATAGCTATACATTTTTCTGGGATCCCTCTCCTGCGCAAGGCCAACCAGATAGCATCTCGATTCAATCTGTCGAAAGCTTTCTCGAAGTCGATAAACATTAAATGTAGCGGAGACCTATACTCAACGCATTGCTCGATAATGACCCGTTAGGTGTTTATGTGGTCGATGCAGGAGGATCCAGCGCGAAACCCTGCCTGTTCGACATCGAGAGTTGAATCTAAATGTTCTTTAATTCGTTCCAGAATTATTTAAGCCATTATTTTAGCCACGGCTGGAAGAACGCATATACCTCAAGTTTAATGATCATCCCCCTTTTCCACTCCTGTGGAAATTGTTCGCTATCCCAAGCTATCCGTATTAGGGTATGCAGCAAATCTGCCGATATATTTGGCGCCGCTTGAAATAGCTCGGCAGGGATGCCATCAATACCCACCGCTTTGTTCTTCTTGAGGGACTTGATTGCTGTTATTATCTCGGTTTTACTGGGAGGTGCGCGGTGCGAATTCGAGATTTTGTTGCTTCGAACTGCTCATTCGAATTCGAGATCATACCGCTATCGTCTAAGTGATTTAGCACTGTAGCAAAATGTTCTCTCCATCTAGTGAGCTGATCCTCATCCGAAATCAGAAGGTTACCGTCTAGACTCTTCACTGGATGTTGTTTGGAGTTTCGACCACCGATGAGCTCCTTAGTGATGCTATGAATCTCGTGTCATATGCACTATGCACTTGAAAAAAAAAAATACAAAGTTCTTTATAAGGGTGGGGATTAAATTAGATTTATACCATCTGTTCGAGAGGGGTGACAAATTTGTCTTATAGCAAACTGAAGTCTCTTCCGGTAGCATATGGTGAAATGTGAATGTAAATTTTTAACTAGTCTTTTCTATCTCCCTTTTTAAGATTGTATGTCTCTAGTCCATAAAGAAGAACTGACATTCCCAATAGCATTGACTGCCCTTTTTGAGAATGACCCTGACCCAAGCATAGTTTCCGTTCGCATGAATCACTGATATGTTCTTTGGCGCAATACTCCTTCCTCAAATCTCATCATCTAATTTACACGTTGTGGGTGCAAGACTTAATCAACTAGCAATACTATATTTCTTACTTACTTACGTGGCGCTATAGTCCGGGGTGGACCTGGGCATCAACAAACAAACCCCTCTAGCCAGTTGCCTCCAGTTGCGCACGCCAAGTTGGTTGAGGTCCCCATTCACTTGTTTGCCCCATCTACCACGAGGTCGTCCTATACTGCGCCGTTTATCCGGGGTGGATTCGAAGACTTTCCGGATTGGAATGCTGGGCTCCATCCGCTCTAAATGACCCAGCCGTCTTAGTCGCTGTATGTGAACTCTTCTGGATAAGTCGATGTCCTTACACTGGTATAGGCCATATAGTTCGGCTTATACCTTCTCATCCACTCTCCTTCTACGCAAACGGGACCAAAAATCACTCGAAGAACTTTTCTCCCAAAGTAACCGAAGGGCATCCTCATCTGATTTTGACAAATTCCATACGTCTGGGCCATAAAGCGGGACTGGTATGATTAGTGTCTTATACAGAGTTACCTTAGTAGTTCGAGATAGGGCTTTGTTACTCAATTGCCTCCTTAGCTCATAAAACCACCAATTGGCGTGAGTAATTCTTCGTTTGATCTCCCACTGGTGTCATTTGCGGGGCTTACTATAGAGCCCAGGTAGACAAAGTCCTTTACTACCTCAAATTTATATCTGCCTATTGTGGTGTTCTGTTTAAGATGTCGATGTTGGGTGCCCTTTTTGTAGACAGCATACGAGTATATTTTGTTTTGCTTTCATTGACCATCTTTCCTGCCTCGATATCAATACTAGCAAACGCCCCACTGACGGTCTGCTGAGATATCCGACTATGTCAATATCATCGGCGTAAGCGAGTAATTGTACAGACTTGTAAAAGATTGTACTTCCGGTGTTGGCTTGTGAGTTTCATACGATTCTTTCAAGTATTATATTAAAGAGATCGCATGATAGCGCGTGACCTTGTCTAAGACTTTTCCTGACATCGAACGGTTCGGTGGTGTTTTTACCGACTTTAATGGCGCAGTGAGAGTTCTCCACCATCCTGCACAAACGGGTGAGCTTGGCAGAGATGCAGAGACTAGACATGCCTCTGTATAACTCATCTCTATACATGCTGTCATAGGCAACTTTTAAATCGATAAAAAGATGATGCGTATAGATTTTATATTCAAGATCTGTCGTAGTGTGAATATTTGGTCAATGGTGGGCTCTTCCGGCCTAAAACCGCACTGATAAGGACCTATCAAGTTGTTGACGATCGGTTTTAGTTAACATAATAATACGGCAGACAGGATCTTATATGCGATGTTGAGAAGACTTATACCTCTGTAGTTGGCGCAGTTCAAAGGGTCTCCTTTCTTCAGGATCAGGCAAACAATGCTGAGGTTTCATTTATCGGGCATACTTTCGTCCGACCAACTCATCTCCTCCTGCCTTGAAAAGTTCAGCGGCAAGGCCGTCGGCTCCAGCAGCTATGTTGAATTTAAGTTTAGATATAGCTATCCTCACTTCATTCAAATCGGGTTGACGGGAATCTTGACTATCATCGTCACTGTTGAATGGTTTACTCTACCTGACAGCGGAATATTGGTCATCGTCACCATTTAGCAGTCTGCAGAAGTGTTCCATATCCTCATCATCCATATGCACTTCAGAGACAGCATCTCTGATGGCTTGTTGGCAAAGCTATCACTGGTCTTCCGCATTTGCTGCTGGCGGCATAGGACTTCGATTGAGATTAGAAGAGACTCAATCGGCAAAGGCTCAGACGGTCTCTTGCAATGATAGCCAACTAGCAATATAAAGACATATAATAAGAAATATGATCGTATTCTACCAAAAATCAGTAAGAGCAATAAGCATGCAAACAAGTCGTTCTATTCCCCCACGAATACGAGTAGCTCAGACAGAATATCAGAATCAGAGTATCAGAACTCAAGTAGAACTCCGTTTCAAAACAAGGTGTGAGAAGCTAGATATTCTCAATCTGCTCTTACACTTACTTATATGTTTATAATATTGACCTATTTTCGTGAAGTTAAACCATTTAATTGTAAATTTAATTGAACAATTTTTTTTTTTCTGAAATAATAACAGTATATGTAACTTTCAACCTTCTAAAACTCAATCCACTTTTCTTTCAGGTCAAATACATCTGGACAAGTGGTCGCATTTGTGACTTCAAGGGCTGCGAACGACCAGATCTCCAACCCACCTCAATTAATGGTTGGTTCTGGACAGCTACCCTTCAAAAACTCGCCCCAACAAGCGAACGTCAACAGGGTGATTGGTCACCAACCGGTGGAATTGGTCTTCCACAACCAGACAACCGTGAATTGAAACAAGGTGGAGCTCCCGAAAATTGTTTAGGTCTATTGAATCAATTCTACAATGACGGTGTAAACTGGCACGACGTTGCCTGCCACCATAAGAAGCCATTCGTGTGCGAGGAGAACGATGCTTTGCTGAAGTACGTTCGTTACACAAACCCAAATCTTCGCGTTTAAGCGTTGGGCGCTTCCATGATTTATTCGAATCTTACGAGACGAACGAAGTATATTAGGTTTTTTTTTTTGTAATTATATTGAATCGGAGAAAGAAAGAAAATGTTTAGAGCATACCAAAAATGATATAATTCGTTTATGTTTTAAGTTAATCGATTTTAATTTTATTTCTTTCGTTTGCTAATTTTCTTCTTTGACTATCGCTGTACATTCTATTTGGAAAGATAAACAGAAAAAAAGAAAGATCTTATTAGTGTAATTAATTGTTAGTGGTTCCTAAAATGCTCGAGATTGGTCTAATGATGTGGAACCGAATACAAGTTTAATTTAAAAAATAATATATGTATAATACACAGCATTTCGGAAAAGGAAGGAATGTCTACAGTACATCTTCCTTTTCTTTTTCATTGCATTAGCTTAATTTATCGTAATGTTATTGTCATGTTTTTTTTTATAAAAATAATTTATGATTTCGAAATAAAAATTAAAAACGAACAAAAAAAATGAATTCTTTCTTCTTTATAAATGGTTTAGTTTTAATGTATTTAAAATCCGAGATTTAGCAAAAAGTGGGTAAATATTGATGTGGAATGAGTTACAGCGAAGATGTCTTCTTATACGTACATATATACGAAGTAGTCACCAAGAACTGAATATATACAACTTCGTCAATAATTCCGAAGGTGGTCTCTCGACATCAGAATTGATAAGTGCTGTAACAACCCGCACATCGAAATCGTTGTTAGTAAACTAAACAGAACGCCCTAGCTAGCCATAAAAGAATTTTTCTCACATGGGTACCAAGGCATGAAGGCATATGGGAAAACGAAGTTTCTGATGAACTGGACAGTTTTTTTGAAGCCTAGCAGTTTTTAAATTGTTCTCCCAATTTTTTTTTTTAATTTTAACAGTTTTCGTAATTTTTATTATGTTTGCTTACATTTTTCTTTTTTTTTACATTTTTCTTTTAATATAGTACTTTTGACATACTTTTCATAATATGTCGAAGCGATAGACTTGAATATATCTATCGCTCTACTGCTGTTTGTTTATAATTCTGCGGCGTGGGCTTACTAACTTACTTACTAAGATGGCGCTACAGTTCGAGGTGAACATGGGCTTCAATCAACGATCCTCTCCATTTAGCTCGGTCTCTAACTAATTGCCTGCAGTTACGAACTCCAAGTTGGTTGAGGTCCCCTTGAACCTGTACGCGCCACCTATGGCCAGGTGCATTGATGTCCATTCGCTCTACATGCCCTAGCCTCAAACATTCAATACGCAGTTTTTTGACTAGGTCGATGTCGCTGTACAGCTCGTATAGTTCGTGATTGAATCTTCTCCTCCAAAACCCGTTAACGCAAACGGGGCCGAAAATCTTACGAAGAATTTTTCTGTCGAAGCGACAAAGGATATCTTCATCCTCTTTTAATAAAGTCCATGTATCAGCGCCGTAAAGCAGGACTGGGATGATCAAGGTCTTATATAGAGTCTCCTTAGTAGTTCGAGATAGGGCTTTACTGTTGAATTGCCTTGTAAGCCCAAAAAACTGTGATTGGCAAGAGTTATTCTTCGCTTGATTTCTACGGTGGTATCGTTGTCAGAATTAATAGCAGAGCGAAGGTAGACAAAATCCCTTACCACCTCGAAGTAGTAGTAGTCCCATTCGACAATTGACGTTCTGTCCAATTCGTTGGTGTTGGTTGTCTCTTCTTGTTGACATCATATAGCTACTTGGTTTTACCCTCGTTTGTCGCTAAACCCATTTTGGCTACTTCTGCTTCAATGCTTGCAAACGCACCGGTGACAGCCCGCTGAGTTCTTCCAATAATGTCGATATCATCGGCGTATGCAAGCAGTTGTAAGGACTTGTAATAGATTGTGCCTCTGGTGTTGGCTTGTGAGCTCCACACAATCCATTCAAATCCGCACAATTTTAAAGAAGTCACATGGCAGCGCGTCACCTTGTCTAAAACCTTTTTTGACATCAGATGTCTCGGTGAGGTCATTACCGAGCGTTCTCCATCGTCAGCCTGCACAGACGGACAAGTTTGGCAGGGATGTCAAAACTAGACATGGCTCTATAAAGCTCTTCTCTATAGATGCTGTCATAGGCGGCCTTGAAATCGATAAAGAGGTGGTGAGTATCGATTTGGAATTCTTTGGTTTTCTCTAGGATCTGCCGAAGTGTGAAGATTTGATCGATGGTGGAGTTTCCTGGTCTGAAACCGCACTGATAGGGTTCAATCAGGCGGTTCATAAAAGGTTTCAGGCGTTTACACAATATCGCAGAAAAGATCTTGTATGCGATGTTGAGGAGACTGATGCCTCTATAATTGGCGCAGTTGAGGGGGTCTCCTTTCTTGTGGATCGGGCAAACGATGCTGAGGTTCCATTCATCGAGCATACACTCGTTTGACCAAATCTTAGAGATGAGTTGGTGTATGCACTCTACCAATTCATCCCCAGCTGCCTCTCATGCTCTCTCTTCTTCTTTTGGAGAAGTCGATGTTTTTCCCGTTTCTTTTGCTCGTAGAGCTCACGAACAGCTTTCGTCTTCCTTTGTATCGCCACTTTTATGCCTCCTTTTTTGCTGCATGCACTCGCTTGCATTCTTCTTCTTCTCCTCAAAATATTCAACACCATCTGGAATTTAGAAGATGGGATCCCAGCAAAATGGACGAAAGCGATAGTAATCCCAATATTAAAACCAGGTAAACCTGCAAACCAAATAACAAGTTACCGTCCAATCTCACTTACCTGCATTCCAGCTAAAGTGATGGAAAAAATCGTCACAAACAGACTAAATTACCACATAGAAACACAAAAACTATAACATGCAGAACAAGCCGGCTTTCGTAAAGATTTCTCCACCATACACCAACTAACCAATCTAAAGCAAAACATAACAAATTCTTTTAACAACAGAAAAAGCGTGATTGCCCTTTTCATCGACTTTAAAGGAGCTTTTAATGAAGTATGGAGGGAAAAACAATACAAAAAAAAATTGAAAATATGAACATCGGGAGCAAAATTCTAAGACGGACCAAATGCTTCACCAAACAACGCTGGGTCTTGGTCAGGTGGAATAAGACCACTTCAAATTGGAAACAAATCAGGGTAGATGTTCCACAAGGTTGTGTCTCCAGTCCCATCCTCTTTAATATCTACATATATAAATGACGTAATTAAACAAATAAAAGACACTGGCAACAACATAGCCATATACGCAAATGACGTGGTTATTTGGACGGATGCGAAAAACAAGAAGGACACCACTCAAAAATTAAAAACCCAAATACTAAAAGCTGCAGAAAAACTAACAACCTGGTCCAAAGAAAACAACATGACAAAACATCTTACCAACTCTTCACATAAAAAAACTGGACGACATCGAAATCAAAATCGACAACAAAGCAATAGAACGAAAGTTCCACCTATCTCGGGATCTCCTTCGATTCCAAACTAATCCTAAATGAACAGATTGAAAAAACAAAAACCAAGATCCATCAAAAATCAAACATACTTAAGAGACTAGCAGGGTACAAATGGGGTGGGACTGTAGACTTACAAAATCGGACATACAAAGCATACATTAAACCAATTATAAAATACGGAGGAGAGCTACTGACAACTCTTTCAAATCAAAAAAAGGAAAAGCTAGAAACAGCACAGAACAAGGTCCTCAGAATAATTACAGGAGCCGTCAAAACCACACCAGTAATAGCTTTAAGATGATTCACAGTAAACGCGACAGTAAAAACAGAGCACAATATACAAGCCGCACAACTGTACGATAAAACTAAATTTCAACGAGAAATGGCTGAAAAATCACACCTCTAGGTTCCATCTTAAGACATACCCAGACTTCTCGCAAACAGCCAAAAACATACTCGAACAAATCGGTCCCGCGCCAAAAATCGAACGTATGAACCCTCTAAACCTCATACTTATGGACGTAAACACAAACCTCGTATTACCAGTCAACAACATCACACAACAGCAGAAGCTATGAAGCAAATCGCACTAACAACAATCAATGAAAAGTACCCAAACAAAACCTGGCTTCGAATATACGCGGTCAGATCCCTACTGAAAGATAGCATCGGTGCAGGCACAGCAGTACACTGTGAAAACTTAAGTCACTAATTCGCATTACCAACCAACTCTACTGTATTTGAAGGAGAACTCGCAACCATAGAATATGCCCTAGAGCAAACTCTTCATTGACAGGAATCTTCAAAAAATGTCGTTATCCTTTCGGACTAAAAATCCGCTATCCAATCATTAATTAGCTACAACAGCCAAAACGAAACACAAACTACAAGAAACATCCGACGAACATATCACTTCCTACAACAAAGAGGGCACTGCATCAAACTATAGTGGATACCAGCCCATGTCGACATACTGCAAAACGAAACAGCAGAGCCAACATCATAAGCAGAACCCCAGAGACGACGCCACTGATAGCAGACTGCATCGAATAAAAACACATCTCATGCACAAAGAAACCAACAACGAACAAGCAGCAGGGAAATGCTACGAAAACATACATGACTTTTACCACAAAATATCTCATGCACCAAGGAAGGAAGCAGTTGCACTGATAAGATTAAAAACTGGACGCAGCTGCCTAGCTTCACACCTCAAAAGAATTGGAATATTTAAATCCGATATATGCAGCCTTTGCACAAACGATCAAGCTTTGTCACTCCTGCTGCCATGCGAAGCATCTTCATCTCAGCTGCCGTTAATTTACTCTCATACTTTTTGTACATCGTCCAACATTGTGAACCGTATGTGAGCGCTGGACGCACAACTGCGGTGTAGAGCCTTCCTTTCAACTTAGGTGGCATTTTTCTGTCACAGAAGATAGCGGAATTTTCTCACCACTTCATCCACCCTACGCTTACACGATGATTGATGTCGTCATCACAAGTTGCTTTGCTATTGATCATAGATCCCAGATATTTGAACTTTTCGCACTTGGGAAGCACTGTTCCACTCAAATAAATGTCTGGAATAGGTCTGAGTGGATCAGAGAACGGGCAGCACAAGTACTCTGTCTTTTTTTAACTAATGCTATACCCATTTCCCTTCAGAACGTCCACCCACACATCAAGTGCTCGCTGCAGGGATGGAGGATCCTCACTTATGATGGCTCCATAGTCAGCAAAGAATAACTGATGTACCTTGGAGTCCATCACTTTACATTCAAGCAGATAATCAAGGACTGTAATAAAGAGCAAAGGACTTAAGACGCTTCCCTGGTGCACCCCGACTTTGATTGGGAACTCTTTGGTTACTCCAGCGGGGCATCTTACTCTTGTCTTTGCTCCTTCGTAAATGCCCATGATCATCTGTACATAGGTTTCTGGGACCCCTCTATGTCTTAGCGCCACCCATATCAGATCTCGTGGTTGTCTGCCGAATGCCTTTTCAAAGTCAACCAATACAACATGCAAATCCCTTAAGGAATCACGATGTTTTTCCATTATGATCCTTATACTTTGGATTGCATCTGTGGTTGATTTACCCGAGACAAATCCGCACTGATCATCAGATAGCCGTATTATTTTTCGCAGTCGGCCACCTAATACCCGCTCAACGATCTTCATGGTGTGTGACATCAGCTTGATCGAACGGTAGCTATCACAGTTGCGCGTATCACCATTCCCTTTGTATACAGGGGAAGGTAACTTTCCCTCCATTGATTCGGCATTGGATCGCCTCTCAAAAATTTGGAGATGAGAATTCTGCGCCATCTGAACCCGATGTCTTCCATCTTTTTCCAGAACTCAGAGGGTATCTCGTCTGGCCCAACCTCTTTTCATTTCTTGGAGTATTTGACCGCCTCACTAACTTCTTCGACTGTAATGTCGGGTATTTCTTCAGAGTTAGGGGTGGCTCTTGGAAAGTATAGGCGGGGAAACTGTTCATTTAAAAGTTCTTCACCGTACTGCCGCCACCTCTGCAGAATTTTGTCGTCATCCACAAGAAGCTGGCCATGAGCATTGTTAAAGAACTTTGGCGAACGAATCCTCGAAAATCAGCATTCATCCTTCTTTGGGCGGCTATTTTGAAGATGGTTTCGCTCTTGTTCATATTGTGCCTTCGCAGTTCCTGGATAGCCTGGTTTGCATCAGCAACCGGGGAGAGGGTGGCGCCACTCGTAATGGTTAATTCAAATTGGCTTGTTGTAAACGCCACTCTGAATAAGGGTGATTAACGAAATCTTAGACGCTGATGGGCCGGAAGAGGGCTGATGGGCTGCAGAAGATATGATTGGTTGATATTAACAACCTGAACCTTCTGCAGAAGCTGCAACTACAGAGCAAGATCAAGTGACTGCAGCCAACCTGGCCAGGATTTTTGACATGGATGGCAAGTTGGTGAAATCGGTTTCCAGAATCCTGACGAAGGACGGTCGAATAAGTTTCAGAGCATAATAAGGGCATCTTTGAAACCTTACAGGGCAGTTTATTTATCTAAAAGAAAAACCAATTGGTTTCAACTGAACTGCGGTTTCGGTTTGCGCGAAATTTTGTATTCCCCTAAACCCCGCCAACAGCGAGGTATGAGTGTAATTATGGGAAATGATATGATTATCGATTTGCGATTTTTTCAATTATTTTGAATATTATTCATTATATTATTTCTTACCATATTATAACCAACCCGTCTGTAGTTAGTCCTATTAATACGAGAATACAGTGTTCTCCTCAGTATTATATAAACAAAAAACCAAACACAAAACAGGGTTCATTGGATTTAAAACTCACCCACTGTACATTTTTGCTCATCACTTCCCAAAGGTTGCTCGTACGAGAATTTGTGCAAAGGTAAACACGCATTTTGCCCGTCAAACTGACATTTCCCCGGTGCATATCTAAATAAATTGTTGCCAAACTTTCTGTTGTTTTACTCCAATTTGTTCAAATAAATCAAGCTTTCGTCATGGATATTGGGGAACTTCTATCATTTAAGGTAAATTATTTAATTCTCCATCGAAATTGAATTCAGTTTCCCCACCTTGCAGCCCGAACAAACACCAAAACGCTCGCACGACGACGACAACGACTTCTCCGAGTTGTCCACGAGCAAAAAAGATGAAAAATCCAAGAGAATGCGTCGCATCGCCCAGGCGAAGGAAGCGGCCGACTTTGTGAAGCCCGATCCAGTGCCCCTAAACGCCGAACTCCAGCTAACCGAAGAGGAGAAGATGAACATCGTCAAGTACGTTGAGAACGAGGAGGCTGATGGTGATGTCCTCGATGAGGTTGGGTTAAAGAAGCTCATCCTGTTGTTCGAGAAGAAAAACCTCAAAAACCAAGAGATGCGCATAAAGTTCCCCGACAATCCGGAGAAGTTCATGGAGAGTGAGTTGGATTTGCACTCCGTGGTGGAAGAACTAAAGGCGGTGGCCACTGTACCGGATTTGTATCCAGTTCTTGTGGACCTGCACGGTGTTCCAAGTATACTCGAGCTGCTGGCGCATCCAAACTCAGACATCGCCGTAGCAGTAGTGGATCTACTACAGGAGCTGACGGACGTGGATATCTTAGGCGAGAGCCGCGAGGGCGCTGAGGTGCTTCTGGAAGCACTCCGCAAGCAACAGGTCTGCGCTTTACTGGTGCAAAATCTAGAAAGGCTCAACGAGTCGGTGAAGGAGGAGTCTGACGGCGTACACAATACCCTGTCGATCATTGAGAACCTCACTGAGATGAATGCGGGTTTTACCAGAGAAGCCGCCGAACAGGTAATGAAAGTAGAAGAATAATATGCCTCACTTCTCACAGTAAATGGTGCCTTCTAAGGAGGCCATCTTAGCCAGATAATAGTCTGGCCTTTTTATTTTTTTTAGAAGACAGTTAGCCTGGCATCGACGCCTCGTTTAACGTCGGCTTTTGCTTGGATATTATGTAGCTCGTCTGGTTTTTCAACCCAAGATCTGTGATCTAGCTAGTACCGGGCTTTAATGCACTATATGTGCTGCTTTCTCCCCGTGTCCTATGTATAGTTTCCTGACATCATTTTCCATAAAACCGTCGGGTCCTTCATGTAATATCTGAAATTACTATGTTCTTGTGAGCCGTGAAACTAACCATTTCAGTGTTCCCCACAGTATGCTTAGAATCTTTAGTTTGTTATGACCATTCGATCTTGCCCCGGTTGGTCACTGTTTATGGTGTTCGGTGGCCCACTTCTGGATCAAGCCCATACCATTGTTCTGCCTAGTCCAACTTAGAGGAGAAGAGATCAATGCTAACCACTGATTTGCCAATGCGTTCGGCTTTTCATTTCCATTTAACTATTCAGATTATTTAACTCGAGTCAGCGTCAATTCTTGATTTACACATTGAATTGCACATTCGTGCACGTTTTCTGCGCACATTCGATAGCCTAAGGGTTCATGTTTGCTTGCTTTGATTTTCTTACATGGTCCAATGGTTGCAGCCAAAGACCAATGATTACCTTAGACAGGGAGCGTAGTAGTAGTAGTAAAGTAAATTTATTTTTTTAAACTTCATATTCAATATTTTAACAATAATTTACAATAAAAGACTTTGGCCATTGCCGTCAGCCGAAGAAAAGAGAGAATTAGACTAAAGTTTTATGCAAATGTAGTGATTTAAAATGCTTCGTTCATTATTTGCTGCCGGTATTTTAATGCAGCTTTAAGATAGCTAGCCAGCACGTTCCAGTCCTCACCATCTAGAGTTCTGATGAATTCAGCCGTTGATAGCGCCTCTTTACCCCAGTACGCTCGTCTGATTTCTTTCAATATTGGGCAAGCTCCAATAAAATGAAAAAATATATGTACATATGTATGTACATACCTGTTGGAAGGAGATATCAAGAATAGGTCTTCTATAGGAGATTTCATCGAAGTTTTCTAGTTCCTATGGTGTTCAAAACTACCGGGTCGTTACAAGATCTGCAAATGTGCTGTAAATCGATTGTCTTATTTTTCTCTGAGGAGTTGCTGTATATACCCTACTATAACTGTTATGGCTGTTGCTATGCCACGTTTTATAAGCTCGAATTTTGTTTAAACTTTTTAATATCTGACTTGGACTTGTTGACGTTCAAAGCAACGGAGCCCGACTATTTTAGATGATATGACGGCTGCTTGACTGCACGTTAATAGAGACATCCTTCAGTAATATGCCCAATACTCTCAGCTTTTACGCAGCTTCGTGTATGGCTAGAATCTCGGCGTAAAATACTCTGTTCGAGTGCGATAGAGGCGTATATGCCGAACACTTTTATCATCTCCAGGTCCATATGAACTGCTATCTCCGAATCTGATGGTACTCATTCTTCCATGCATACTAACAGCGTAACAATTAGAACCCATGTAAAGGATTACATACTCAGTTTCCTCGTAGATCTACTCGTACATATGACATCGATTGATTGAAATTGGAAGGATTCCAGCTCAGCACTTCAACTTTCCGACAAGTTGGGCAGAAGATCTTGTTCCGTTTTCTGTGAATTTATTCCTAGACCACAAGACGTCTCCATTTGTAAATAATGTTTCTTCTTCTTCTTCTTCCTATTTCGGCGAGGTTATGATCTGAAAACAAGCGATCATAACCCTTCGACTTCCCTGCATTTCTACTGATCCGCCTGTGGGGTTTGCCTGTTTGACATCAGAAAATATCGGCAGGCCTCCTGATTTTGGATCACTTTATTACTGTGGCAAATCAAATGTTGGTGTCTTTGCATTTGTATGATTCATGCGTTTATAGGCCTATCTTTCTTTCACGATGTCTTGGAACGTTCATGGATATTGCCTTTTTAACAGGTCACAAATGATCTCTACTTTGAACATGGCAAAACGTATCGCGCTATTTTTCGTGAGATGGTTTCTTTGACGTGAAGGCTTCCACGGATCTTCGAACTTCTTATATTTGCCAATATTGTTTCGTTTGGATTAAATCATGTTGATGAAAATTTTCCACGAGCTATGGGGACTACGTATAGACAACGGGCTTCGTGTTCAATTTTTCATTAATTTTCTCCAATACCTTCAAGATTTGTAAAAGCCAGAAAAGTGGTGAAAGTATCCGTTCTTATGGAGTTTTTCTTATCGTCGATATTTGCTTCATACATTCTCCAAATATTGATGTGTAAATGCAACTTTTAACAAAAACTGCATCGGTTTTTACCGAGAGTGCATGTGGGAATTGGTATCAATTCTCACTATAAAAAAGAGTGTTTAAATAAACGTTTGACAGCGAATCCTCATAACAGTCAAAAGACAACTGTCGTATGTTATGTTCTATGTACATTGGTAATCGTAAATATATAAGAGAAACATCGTGCCATGGTAAACTAGCGGCTCAAATTATGTGATAAAAGTAACGTTACACAGTGGGATACAAAAGTTACGCTACAATACTCCCCTTCGGCGAAAAAAAAAAACCTTGCATTAATAATACTCTGTTTGTTAGTTGCGAAGATTAAATCGAACGCGCCTTATTGGAGTAGATGTACACGGCGAATCACTATTAGTGCTTGGCCGATAAGATGATGATAAATATAACCAGATCGGTCTCGATGGGATGTTTCTGGGGTTGTCGTAATGGTTGGTTGCTCTGCGATGGTGCTACTGCTGGTGTTGTTGTTGTTATCGTCGGGATTGTTCAAGGTGAACATGGGCTTCAATTTATCGATTGATACAGTTGCTGATCGTGCAGAAATGTCCACGACAAAATACTTTTCATGACGTGAAATGACACGATATGGACCTTCATATGGTGGAGTGAAAGCACTATGCGATGCATCAAGGCGGACTAGGACGTGAGAGCAGGTGGCAAGTTCTTTGAAGACGAACACTTTCCGTTGACCATGACGTGTGCCCGGAACGGGTGCAAGATTCGCAAACTGCATCCTCAGACGTTCGGCAATATCTTTGGGTGATAATTGATTAGAAGGTGATGGCACAAGAAACTCACCAGGTAATCGAAGTGGCTCTCCATAGACGATATCAGATGGAGTGGTGCCCAAGTCATCCTTCCATGCTGTGCGAATGCCGAACAATACTATTGGCAATGTGTCAACCCAAGCAGAGCTTTCATGGCACCGAATAGCAGCCTTAAGTTGTCGGTGTAGGCGCTCGACCATTCCATTTGATTGCGGGTGGAATGTCGTTGTATGAATATGTTTGCTACCGAGTAGTTTACTGAGAGCATTGAACAGCTGGCTCTCAAACTGCACTCCTTGGTCAGTGGTTATCCGCAGTGGCACACCATAACGGCATACCCAACCGGCGAATAATTTCCGAGCCACGCATTCGGCTCCGGTGTCCTCCAACGGAAAAGCTTCGGGGAAACGTGAGAAGCGGTCTATAATCGTTAGGCAGTAACGATATCCTCTTGATGGTACGTATGGTCCAATGATGTCGACATGTATGTGCTCGAATCTACGGGTGCGTCCAGCTGGAAAATCGTTGATTGGCGACACAACGTGCCGAGAAATTTTATTGCGTTGGCAAGCTAGACAAGCACGAGACCAGCGACGACAATCTTTTTTTAAACCAGGCCAGACGTATCGCTGTGAGACAAGTTTGATAGATGCGTTGGCACCAGGGTGACTTACACTGTGAAGAGACGAGAAGATTTGCTGGCGGAGAGTCTTTGGCACATAAGGGCCGGCTAGTTGACCGTTGACATCACAGTAAATAGGGAGGTCGCATTCCGGGACGCTTACAGGCTGAAGACGCAGTGCATCTTGCGATGGATTTCGAAGGCGGTGCTGGATTTTGCCGTCGGCGGCTTGGGCTTGAGCGAGGTCAGTTGCGGACACAACAGTAGTGATTGCTTCGACGCGTGACAAGGCGTCAGCGACAACGTTGTCCTTGCCGGATATATGTCGGATGTCGGTCGAAAATTGACTGATAAAATCCAGATGCCGAAATTGCCATGGCGTCGCTTTGTCTGGATTCTGTGAGAAGGCATGAAGAAGCGGTTTGTGATCTGTGTAGATCGATACGTCGCGTTCTTCTAACAAATGTCTGAATTTTCGTACTGCCGCGTAAACTGCATGTAGTTCTAAGTCGTAAGGGCTTCGTTTTCTCAGCGCTGGTTGCAGTTTCTGGCTGAAAAATGCGAGGGGCTCCCAAACTGTACCTCTTCGTTGTTGAAGAACCGCACCTATAGAGGTTAGAGACGCATCAGTAAAAACGGCCCATGGCAAAGTAGTGTCCGGGTAGATGAGAACCGTGGCATTAGGAAGCTGCTCTTTACATGCTGTGAAAGCTTCTTCTCGTTCTGCTGTCCAGTTAACTCGGTCTGAACTTTTGATGTTGGAACCCTGGAGGCACTCATGCAGAGGAGCTTGGCAAGTTGCTGCGTTTTTCTGAAATTTGCGATAAAAATTAATTATACCAAGGAACTCACGCAACTTTGATGGTATCCTGGCGATGGAAATTGATGATGGCTTCTACCCTTTCTGGCGGAGGACGGATGCCTTCTGTGGAAACGTGGTATCCGAGGAAATTAACCTCGGATTTACCAAAACAGCATTTCGCAGAGTTGACCACAACTCCGTACTCGGATAAACGCTTGAAGAGAATGCGGAGATGATGTCGGTGTTCGTTATCATCTCTGGATGCTACCCAAATATCGTCTATATTCGGGAACACAAAGTCGAGTTCCCTTGTGACCTCATCAATGAACCTTTGAAAGGTCTGCGCCGCGTTTCGAAGTCCAAAAGTCATGTATGGGAACTCGAACAGCCCAAATGGTGTAATGATCGCTGTTTTAGAAATGTCGTCCGGTGCCACAGGAATCTGGTTGAAAGCACGTACCAGATCGATCGTGGAAAACACATGCTTTCCAGTAAGGTTTGATGTAAAGTCCTCGAGAACTCGAACTGGATAGCGGTCTGGCACGGTCCGTGCGTTGAGCTGTCGATAGTCGCCGCAGGGTCGCCAGTCTCCATTCTTTTTCGGAACTAAGTGAAGAGGTGACGACCAAGGGCTTGTTGAGCGGCGAGCAATACCAAGTTTTAGCATCTTTTCAAATTCCTGATTGGCTATTGCAAGTCGGTCTGGAGCAAGGCGGCGTGCCTTACTCGACAGCGGGGGACTAGGTGTAGTCGTGATGTGCTGCTGAGTTTCATGCTTTGCTGGTTTGCAGATCCCATCGGGCTTAGTGATGTTGGGGAACTCAGCTAATATATGCAACCATGAAGAAGTGTTTGGTAGCACCTTGATAGATGAAACATCTGTGATAGGACATGTGACGCAGGCCACAGAAAGTCCAGTCGCTGAATCCAAGAGGCGATTGTTCTTCAAGTCTTCCTACGATAGGTTTTTCGATGTCCGCCACTACGAAGCGCCAAGTAAAATCTCGTCGCAGGCCAAAGTTCAGAGTGAGCAGGATGCAGCCAAAAGTCTTGATTTGCGATCCATTTGCTGCATAAAGACAGTAGCCGGTTTCTGGTTGACGACCTGTTGTGAGCTTTTTCGGGTAGACGCAGAGATCAGCGCCAGTGTCCACGAGGAAGCGGACCTTGGTAGCGCTATCTGATAGGAAGAGGCGGTGTGATTGGAGTGCGGAGTCGTGTACCGCCGTTAGCGACTCCCTGTTCCGTTTCCCGCAAAAGTGCATGGACTGCGACAGTTCCTGGCAAGCTCTCCCCATGTGGCGTGATACCAGCAAAGGTCGTTAGGTGAAACCGGTTGCGAACGGGATCTTGAACGGGATCGTGGACGGGATTGTGGACGGCTATGCACACGTGGACGTTCATGCGTTGAGTTTTTAAATGAACTTACCAACTCATTAATCATGGCTTCGAGTCTTGACAGCCGAGGCTCCAAAGGGGTAACAACATCTGCATAATTAGTAGCGCCAACCGCTGCTACGTGGTTGGAAGATGAAATTTCCATTATATGGTCGGCGAGTGTGGCTAGTTTTTCCAACGGTGTGTCTTGCTGTGTCGCTAGGATCGTTTGAACCGCAGGTGGCAACCTGCTCAACCACTTTGTTCGAAGAATATTGTCAGGAACGTTATCGACAAGACCTTTCAGTTGCCGCAAAAATTGAGACGGTTTGCGGTCACCCAAAATTTCTTTGTCAAGCAGCTGGTGGAGCCTTGTTTCCTGTGATGAGGTTAATCGTTCGATGAGCGCTGCTTTTAACCTCAAATACGGTGTTACGGCAGGTGGATGAAGAATGACATCTTGTACTTCAGCGGCGGCAAGAGCATCCAAGTGGGAGGACGCAAAGAAAAACTTGGTTGTTTCGTCCGTGATAGCAGCTAGGTGAAATTGGCCTTCGAGTTGGGCAAACCACAGAGCGGGGCGATCGGCAGTGAAAGGTGGTGGACGAACGATGAATCGCTGCACTGACGTGTTATCAGCAGCTGGAGCACGAGGAGGTAACACTGGTGGTGGTGCGTCGGTTGATGATGGTGTAGGATCAGGCATCCTTACGTCTTCGGGATTCTTCCTTAGTCGAGGGTTCTTGCTTCGTCGGGGTTCTTGCTTCGTCGGGGTCACCAAAATGTGGGAATTGGTATCAATTCTCACTATAAAAAGGAGTGTTTAAATAAAAACACAATATTAAATTTAATATAATTTAATTTATTAAGAGATGTTGCCTGCTCGAACGTTTGACAGCGAATCCTCATAACAGTCAAAAGACAACTGTCGTATGTTATGTTCTATGTACATTGGTAATCGTAAATATATAAGAGAAACATCGTGCCATGGTAAACTAGCGGCTCAAATTATGTGATAAAAGTAACGTTACACAGTGGGATACAAAAGTTACGCTACAGTGCACTCTATTGTTTTAACGTTTTCAATAGCTCTCGAAAGAACAACGTGAGGAAGTAGAGCTCTTTCAAGATAAAATTCCCAACCCAGTATTAGTTTCATCCGTGTTACATAATATATCCTTGTACTTTGTCAATGCATTTGGCCGTCGAATTGTATATCGCCCCTGTTTTTGAACATATTGCCTGCCTGCCTTGCAAGTTTTGCTCGGTACATTGTGCCGACAATTAATGGGAGGATACATTACAATAGCCGCTCCCTGACTAGACGCGATACTCTGTAGCGGTTGGTTTCTATAGACTGTGTCTCTGTAAAAATATTCAGTCGCAGTTTGAGATCCGCCGCGCACTCAATAGATGTACAGGTGTCAAATACTGCAAGATTCTAATCGAAAATATACAGGGGCCTTATTTTGTACTGCTTTCGGATTCGGATTGTCATTCGGAATGTAATCCGATTCTAAAATGAATTGGTATTTTGTATGGTTATCGGATTGGGTGTACGTGCTTCCAACTCAAAATCAAATATTTCCGAAAGTTAGATTGTCAAAACATCTATCAACGTCACTTAAAGCTTTGTAAACTGAGATATGCTGCAAGACATAAATGATTGTGTTCTCTGAAAACACAAATTTATTCTAATTCATTAAAAGAATCGCTTGCTAGAATTAAAAAAAATACTTTAACTTATTTTTCATTGACATAACAGGGTTTACTGATCTGGATTCTCAAGAGACTCAAGCAGAAATCTCCCTTTGATCAGAATAAGCTGTACTGTAGCGAGATCTTATCGATTCTTATCCAAACAGACAATGATAACCGGTTGCTGTTAGGCGATAGCGATGGCATTGATGTTCTTCTGCAGCAGTTGGCCATTTACAAACGGCATGATCCATCTTCCACGGAGGAACAGGAATTCATGGAAAATCTATTCAACTGCATATGCTCCGCGTTAATGGCAAAAGAGAATCGCGAACGCTTCCTCAAAGGCGAAGGTTTACAGTTGATGAACTTAATGCTTCGTGAGAAGAAAATGTCAAGGAATGGTTCGTTAAAGGTACTTGACCATGCAATGTCAGGGCCAGATGGCAGAGAAAACTGCAACAAGTTTGTGGATATCCTTGGATTGAGAACGATATTCCCACTGTTTATGAAGACTCCAAAGAGAAACAAAAAACGACTGTTAAGCTCCGATGAGCATGAAGAGCATGTGGTCTCGGTCATAGCGAGTATGTTAAGAAATTGCAAAGGTGCACAGAGGCAGCGATTGTTGTCGAAATTTACAGAAAATGATCATGAAAAGGTTGATCGTTTGCTGGAAATGCACTTGAAATATCTGGAGAAGGTGGAGGCGATCGATAAAGAGATTGATCAGCAACCAAAGGTAGATAATCTGGATGGTAAATAGTTCTTCAGGATTTAATGAATTTTTCTTGTTTACAGGATCCCGATTTTGATGAAGAGGAAGAAGCCGAAAATAACTACATTAAGCGACTAACAGGTGGACTCTTCACACTGCAGCTAATTGATTATATAATTCTTGAAGTCAGTACAACATCAGATACTGTCAAGCAGAGGGTGTGCCAAATTTTGAATCTGCGTGGGGCCTCAATGAAGACTATTAGGAACATAATGAGAGGTAAGTTCAATAAATGTGTAAGAGAACTTGTTCTGTGAGGAAAACGCCATAAAGTCAGACTTCGTACGCAGTGGTCTCCGTTACTTACTTAAATTCTGTGAGCCATCGTAAGTCATTAACAATACCTGCACGACATCAGGTTTAGATCGTCGCAGCTCTCTCCAAGTATAAATAGCATACATGATCCCTCCTAAACCGTTCTACGCGACGTTTGCTTCGGACGACCAACACTTCTTCCAATGTGAAACAGTGGATTCCTTTGCATGGCATATTTGGCAACCGAATTTTGTTTTTCGTATTTTGACGTGAATAGGTCTCCGGGGTTTTTTTTCGTGTGAATTGGCAAGAAATTCCTCAATATGATGCGAAGACATCTGGTAGCCTAGGTCTGAAACTTATGCAAGACAGTGGCCGTGATTTCCCAAAGACTATAACCACTGAATTCAGATCCTCTTAGCAAAGCATTTGCCTTGATCATTTGCTGAACACATTCCTCCTCTAGATGTTTGACAGCAGACCAATCACAGCTTAGACTCTCTCTCGTCCCACATCGAGTTCAGTACCACGGTAGAACTGTTAACTTTCTCGACTTGCTATGCAGCAATGTTTACTTGAGCAGAGCAGTGGAACGTATGAAACCCTGAAACGCATCACAGTGAAGTTCAAAATCATCAGATACCATACGGTTGTACTAGTTAATACCCACGAAGGTAGCCTTAATAATAGGGGTGAGGTGGAGACCTACTTGAAGATATATAACAAACTCCAAAAAGGCTATGCGGCCGTTGAAGGAGGATTCCAGCCTGTTGGACAGTGCGAATTGAATCAGATGTCCTTTGGGGTTGCAATTCCAGTTACTGCGCTCTATGTAGCTATATTCCCACTTTACCTAGAAGCTACCCCCACTCCTTGCAAGTTAATCGGTATATTTGGCGCGGTGCGGATAAATTAGACAGAAATTCTATCAAACCCCACCTCTTTATATGTCTTTAATGCTTAGATTGTGGTTTGAATTGGTTACTGACTAGACTAACGCGTCGGGCGTACGTATTAAGGAAAATATCATTTTAATGATAGAAACCAAGATCAGAATTGCACTGTATATTGATTGGAAGTCTCTCAGGATACTATAAACGGCCCTAGTGTCACATTTGATGCTTCCTCAAGTAGTGAAGTAAGGACGTTGATGCAATTTCGTTTATCAAGTCTCACACTACATTGTACTTCATTTTTCATGCGATACTGATAATCCAGCGCAACTTACTCGACTGCTGAGGCGGTTTGAGAGTTTGAGTCTTCGACTTGTTTCCAAGTCTTTGCACATAGTCATATTCGGTGATGTTTTTACCACCACAAAACGCTCTGTTATAGCTACGTTTTTCACATCTCTCCAGTTATCATGAGTGATAAGTACAAACAATACGGATGAGTAGCATTTCCCGATTCTCACGACAATTGGGTCTACATCCCGGAATCGACCCAGGAATTTCCTGGCCAAAGATTGTCAACAATTCAACTACAACATTCGTATACATCAAACTTTTTTTCCTTAGCGGAGCAATGTCGCCGGGCTCCTTGCTCCGCATATTATTACTACGCGCCGGCATTGAAGCAAACCCCGGTCCACCGATCTGGATTTGTTCCATATGTCACACAAAAATCAATAAAAACATAACCTCAGTTAAATGCAACACGTGTGGTAACTGGTGTCATTTTCGCCGCTGCTCTGGCCTTTCCAACACAAACGAGTGGAGTGAAAATTTCGTCGCGGACTGCTGTAACACACGAACCCAGACGAACAACCCCTCTACCACCTGGTTCTGTTCAGTGTGCCGAAATCGCATTCATGGCAACGCGACCTCAGTTAAGTGCAGTGGATGCGATAACTGGTGCCACCTCAGACCCTGTTCCCGCCTCGACAACTGCCGCCAATGGACTTCCAGCTTCTTAACTCCATGCTGCTCCGATGCAGCTATGCCTCGCACTCCATCAATTATTCCACCTCTAACCAGAAGTCCGTCGATAGATTATGTCACTTTAGCCACCAACACTCCGCTCCAGTCGCCGGTTTCGCCTGCCTTGGCTAACAACCAGATCCCAACTCAGGACCATCACACACCTTTCACAGTAATGCATCTAAACTGTAATGGCCTACGAGGGAAAATTACTGAAATCACCAACTACATGGAACGTCACGGAATACTAATTGCCGCCATACAAGAAACTAAACTCACTCCTTCATGTATGCTCACCAGAAGCTCAGACTACAACATCATTCGTAAAGATAGAGACAGCGGCGGTGGTGGGGTCCTGGCGTTCATCGTTCACAACTCTGTTAACTACAGACTCGTACCAACACCCATACCCCCTACCCCTGACTTACACCTAGAAACACAAACTATTGCTGTCAGATCGAACAACACCTTGATTGACATAACTAATGTGTACATCCCGCCGCCAGCTAGCTGCACTTCTGGTTACCTTCCATCACTAGATTATCTTCTCAAGGGCGATTACCACATGGTTATAGGAGACTTCAACGCTCATCATGAGTGCTGGCACTCCAACCTATTTAATGATCGCCGCGGTATACATATCGCCGAGCAAATCGACGAGTCAAGTTTCGGAGTCATCAACGAAGAGTTTCCAACCAGGATCTGTGCCACCTGCTCCAGCTCACCAGACATCAGCATCATGAGTGCCTCTTTGCTCCCATGTACATCCTGGAATGCCGACATAGCGCTCAACTCCGATCATATTCCGATCATCATTACCGTGAATAGACCTGATGACTTTATATCAGCTGACAACCGCACGTTTATCAACTACGCCAAGGCTGATTGGTCAGGCTTTGAACGGCTCGTTGATCGAAAACTGGAACAACTCCTGTCTCCCCCTAATGTACACTCAGGGGAAAAACTCTTTCGACGGATCCTAACCAAAGCAGCTGCCCGTTTCATTCCTGCAGGCAGAATCCCTAAACCTAGACCTAACTTTCCAGCCGAAGCCGCCCAGCTCGCCAACGAACGCGACCTGTTACGTCGAACAAATCCTGACAACCCCAGAATTGATTATCTCAACCGGGAGATTTACCACCTAGTCAACCAACATCAACGAACTAAATGGCTAGAATACCTGCAGTCCTGCAATAAAGGCTCCAAGAAACTCTGGGCTACTATCAAGGAGCTTTCCAATTCCACCAAACGCAGGGACCTTACAACCATCTCCTTCAACGCCTCACAGTTTGATGATCCCAGGAAATGTTCCTCATCCTTCTGTCGCCAATTTATCGAACACCCGACAAACTGCAGCAAGATTAAACGTGCCATCCTCAGGAAACTTCACCGCCTTACTCCAGACACTATTCCCTGCTCTTTACTACCGTCCGAAGTCGAATCTGCCATCCGCAAAGCTAAAGCCATGGGACCGGACGGAATCTCAATGATTATGCTCAAGCACCTGGGGCCTATAGGAATCTCTTACCTTACCAAGCCGCTCAATCTTTCGCTTCAATCATTGGATATTCCTGAGCCCTGGAAGGTGGGCAGAATCATACCGATTCTTAAACCAGGCAAACCAGCAGACCAAGGTACATCATATCGCCCGATATCTCTTCTCTCTCCAGTTGCGAAAATACTCGAAGCTTTGATACTACCCAAGCTTCATTCTGAATTACAGCTAGCCGACCACCAACACGGCTTCCGCAAATTGCGAAGTACTACAACAGCCCTTTCCGAGATCACGACACACATCACACAAGGTCTTAACCAACAACGACCATGCGATCGCACTGTTCTAGTTGCACTTGACTTATCAAAGGCATTTGATACTGTCGACCTAGGAATCCTACTTCAAGACATCCTAGACTCACAACTCTCAAACTCCACTAAACGATGGCTTGCCAATTACCTAAATGGCCGACAGTCCTTCGTTGAATTCCGCAACTGTAAATCGAAATTGAGGAAGGTCAAGCAAGGGGTTCCTCAAGGAGGAGTCCTTTCCCCGATACTTTTTAACTACTACCTGGCGAAACTCCCTACACCACCATCCGGAGTCAAACTGGTATCGTATGCCGACGACTGCACCATTCTCGCCTCAGGAAAGAACATCCGCTCAATCTGCCGTAACATCAATGCCTACCTTAATGAATTGGAAGACTTCTTCGCCAGTCGCAATCTCAAGCTGTCCCCAGAAAAATCCTTATCCACCCTATTCACCACCGGGACCAAAGAGGTAAACCTACCACTCGACATTGAGATACATGGCAGGGCGATCCCGACAACAAATCACCCAAAGATTCTGGGAGTCATATTTGACAGCCTACTGACTTTCTCTAGTCATTCTAGAAATGTCAGTGAACGAGTCATGTCCAGGAATAAGATCTTAAAATCTCTGGCCGGTAGCACATGGGGGAAAGACAAAGAAACTCTCCTCACTACATATCAAGCAATCGGAAGATCGGTTCTCAACTATGCGGCACCAATCTGGACCCCACGCCTCAGTGATACTCAATGGCATAAACTCCAAACAAGCCAGAATGCTGCTCTACGCATTATCACAGGCTGTCACCGCATGTCCCATGAAGATCACCTACGTCAGGAAACAAAGTTGCTCAAAGTCAAAGAGCATAACGAACTTCTATCGAAACAGTTCTTACTGGCTTGCAATGGTCCCGATCACCCGAACCGAGATATACTCAGCCTCCCTACACCTCCGAGGCATATTCGATCTGACATCCGTTCATACCGTGAAGAGGTTAATAGGTTTATAACTCATACACCACTTGTCCCAGCGTCTCACAAGCTGGCTTTGAACTCTATTCAGCAACACGCTGTCCAAACTGCGCTTGATAACCGCCAGACTAACATTGTGCTAGGCAGCCATATGCACCGCTTACGCGACAGTATCACTGATCAATGCCCAGACTGTGGCTCGTCACCACATAACACCGCCCATTTGTTCAGCTGTCCGTCGCATCCCACAACACTTACACCAAGATCCTTATGGACTCACCCAGTCGAAGCTCACTGATGACAACCCACCTGCACCACCTTAACTTTTGAATCATACGAATCAACACAGTTGCTACAACAACAACAACAACAACAACAGTAGCATTTCCATTTTTACTTGCACCTACATCTATAGAGCAAGTATTGATTTAGGCCCCTATTGTGAGTGTCGATAATTGACCGATAAGCCACATCTGTTGAACAAAAAACACCATCGCAATATGGTCATATTGCGAAACTGTATCGTTATGGTAATACTTGCTAAAAGGAAAGGCACTACCCCGCCAGGCACTACCACTGCTGTACATGGTACTGATCCTGGACCGAGCAGAAATGTTCGGGTCAGAGCTATACGGATTCCGGGGGCTAGCAAAATAATGAAACAGTTTGGAAGAAATTTGAGGGTCGCGAGTTGGACCGTTGGAAGCATGACCGGTCGAAGTTACGAGCTGGAAGAGATGATGAATAGAAGGCGGGTGGATATCTTGTGTGTCCAAGAGACGAAATGGAAAAACACCGGAAATAGGGCGCGTTTCTTGGACGTTAGGAGAAAAGATTACAAGATGTTCTACTACGGAACGGAAAAGGCTAGGAACGGAATCGGTATCATCCTTGCGGCAGAGCTATTTGGTAACGTCTTGAGCATTTCCAGCGGCCGTTTGATGTCTCTCAAACTAGTAATACAAGGAAAGGTGTGGAATAGTGTCAGTGCATATGCTCCCCAAAATGGGTGCAATCAGAGAGATAAAGATGCATTTTGGCTAGATTTCCACAATCTCCTTAAGAACATCCCAAAGGAAGAGTTTCTGTTTGTTGGAGGAGATTTGAATGGACATGTCGGGAAATCAAACGAAGACTATGAAGACTGCCATGGAGGACTAGAATATGGCACCAGGAACCTCCCTGGTGAAGACATCGTAAGCATGTGCAAATCACACGGTCTTATCGTGTTAAATACCATGTTCATCAAACAAAGCCGACACCTGATCACTTACAGCAGTGGTGGAGATGAAACTCAGATTGACTACCATGTGGTAGCCAGTTTCATGAAGCCTCGGGTAAAAGATTGCAAAGTGATCCTGGGAGAGCCAATCGCTCGGCAACACCGTCTCCTGCTAACAGAAATTTTTATGAAAACACCAAAGAAAAGCAAATAAACAAGGATCTCTGAGAAAATCAAGTGGTACAATCTGGACAAAGAAAAAGGCTTTTGTTTTCGTAATGAAAAATTACCTCTCTCACACCATCAATGGAGCTGAGGATGAAGAGTGCAGAGCACAAAATATGTGGGATTCCCTACAGCGAACTTACTTAAAGAAGGCCAAATCACTGCTAGGAGCTTCAAAAGGCCACCATCAACACGCCAAAGAAACATGGTGGTGGAGTGATGAAGCTAAGAAATTGATAAATGAGAAGAAAGCGGCTTTCAAAGCTTGGTCAAAGTGCCCCTCTAACAATAGTGACGAAAAAGTTCGACTCGGAATGGAATACAGATGTTGCAAGAAAAAAGCGAAGAAGAAGCGCGCCCAGCTTCAAGCAGAGAGTACGAAGGGCCTGTATCGGGAGTTGGAGAAAATATCTTCCCCGGTTGCTGATTCAAACCACGCTATCCAGGAGGTGCGAAGACACAATATGAACAAGAGCGCAACTATCTTCAAAATAGCCGCCCAAAGAAGGAGGAATGCTCAGGAGATTCGTTCGCCAAAGTTAATTAACAATGCTCATGGCCAGCTTCTTGTGGATGACGACAAAATTCTGCAGAAGTGGCGGCAGTATTGTGAAGAACTTTTAAATGAACAGTTTCCCCGGCTATACTTTCCAAGAGCCACCCCTAACTGTGAAGAAATACCCGACATTACAGTCGAAGAAGTAAGTGAGGCGGTCAAATACTCCAAAAAACGAAAAGCGGTTGGGCCAGACGAGATGCCCTCTGAGTTCTGGAAAAAGATAGGAGACATCGGGTTCAGATGGCTCAGAATTCTCATCTCCAAATTTTTGAGAGGCGATCCAATGTCGAATCAATGGAGGGAAAGTTACCTTCTCCCTGTATACAAAGGGAAGGGTGATACGCGAAACTGTGATAACTACCGTTCGTATCAAGCTGATGTCACACATCATGAAGATCGTTGAGCGGGTATTAGGTGGCCGACTGCGAAAAATAATACGGCTATCTGATGATCAGTGCGGATTTGTCTCGGGTAAATCAACCACAGATGCAATCTAAAGTATAAGGATCGTAATGGAATAACATCGTGATTCCTAAAGGGATTTGCATATTGTATTGGTTGACTTTGAAAAGGCATTCGACAGACAACCACGAGATCTGATATGGGTGGCGCTAAGACATCGAGGGGTTCCAGAAACCTATGTACAGATGATCATGGGCATTTACGAAGGAGCAAAGACAAGAGTAAGATGCCCCGCTGGAGTAACCGAAGAGTTCCCAATCAAAGTCGGGGTGCACCAGGGAAGCGTCTTAAGTCCTTTGCTCTTTATTACTGTCCTTGATTATCTGCTTGAAGGTAAAGTGGTGGACCCCAAGGCATGTATCTTATTAGTTATTCTTTGCTGACGATGGAGCCATCATAAGTGAGGATCCTACATCCCTGCAACGAGCACTTGATGTGTGGGTGGACGCTCTGGAGGTAAATGGGTATCGCATTAGTTCAAAAAAGACAGAGTACTTGTGCTGCCCGTTCTCTGATCCACTCAGGCCTATTCCAGACATTTATTTGAATGGAACAGTGCTTCCCAAGTGCCCTGGCACTTTAAAGAGCTGTTGCGCCAAATATTTGTATTTTTTAAGTGCGAAAAGTTCAAATATCTGAGATCTATGATCAATAGCAAAGCAACTTGTGATGACGACATCAATCATCGCGTAAGCGTAGGGTGGATGAAGTGGCGAGAAAATTCCGCTATCTTCTGTGACAGAAAAATGCACCCTAAGTTAAAAGGAAGGCTCTACACCGCAGTTGTGCGTCCAGCGCTCACATACGATTCACAATGTTGGACGATGTACAAAACGTATGAGATTAAATTAACGGCAGCTGAGATGAAGATGCTTCGCATGGCAGCAGCAGTGACAAAGTTTGATCGAATAAGAAGTTCGAAGATCCGTGGAAGCTTTCACATCAAGGAAACAATCGTACAAAAAATAGAGCGCGACCGGGTCAGCTGGTATTGCCACGTTCAAAGAAGAGATCATTTGAACCCTGTTAAAAAGGCAATATCAATGCACGTTCCAAAGACATCGCGAAAGAAAGGTAGGCCTATAAACGCCTGGATCACACAAATGCGACGACATCGGCATTTGATTGGCCTCAATAACCGAGTGATCCAAAATCGATATTTTCTAAGGTCAAATAGACGAACCCCACAGGCGGATCAGTAGAAATGCAGTGAAGTGCAAGGGTTATGATCCCTTATTTTCGGATCACAACCTCGCTGAAAAAGGGAGAAGAAGAAGAAGAAGAAGCGACATCTGTTGATCGTCGACTGCAGATTTTGGCATTGTGTATTGTGATTGATATTTGTCGATTTGACCGTCGCTTGTACTCGATCACAAATTTCTGGTCGATGCTTTGTATTGGGGAAAGTGAAAGAGTTTTGTGCGTGTGAAATGTGATTAATTTTAATAAAAATAATGTATATATGTTTAAAAAAAATTAATAATTATGAATTCAAATATAGGGCTGATTACAAAAAAAAAAAAAATTGGAGCTTTGGGTTTCATTTATGGAAACAAATCCTGATATCTCGAAGCGAGTTTATGTAAACCTATTACACCTGGTATCCCACTTTTTTCAACAAAATGTATTCTTGCCGACATGCTTCACTTTCTCAATAATTAAATTTGATTCGTTTAGGACAAATGTAAGTTTCTAGCACTTGAAATACTTTTTTAAACACTAAAGACACGGTGGGTTGTGCTAGGCAAAGGCAATACTTGTTGCCACACTGGTTTGGTACGACCCATTCCTACAAAATGGCAAAGTGATAGAAAGTTTTATTGTATCCACAACTCAATTGAACTCATTTCTTAAAATTACTTTAAATACAAATAAATAATTACGAAAACAATAGCCAAACAACTGTCAAAGTATGTGTTCACATTACTCACATTTTCATTCACAATGACCTATCGATTGCGTTACACAATTCCATAGCTAAAATCAATCGACACAATCGACAATTGTTGTTGTTGTAGCAAATATGTTGATTCGTATGGTTCAGTAAGGTCGAGGCCCAAGAAAGCGGCAGCTTTGACTTGGTGTAAGTGTTGTGGGATGCGACGGAGAACTGAACAATTGGCATTGATCATTGAAACTGTGGCGTAAGCGGTGCATATAATTCACCCCAGTTCTTCAAGTCGAATGCCCAGTCGTATTTTCTTTCGTAGCCTAGCCTAGCACAGTGTTAGTCTGGCGGTTATCAAGCGCAGTTTGGACAGCGTATTGGTGGATTGAGTTCAAAGCCAGTTTGTGAAACGCTGGGGCAAGTGGTGTATGGGTTATAAACCTATTAACCTCTTCACGGTATGAACGGATGTCAGATCGAATATGTCTCGGAGGAGTAGGGAGGCTGAGTATATCTCTGTTCGGGTGATCGGGACGATTGCAAGCGAGTAAGAACTGTTTCGATAGAAGTTCGTTATGCTCTTTGACTTTGAGCAACTTTGTTTCCTGATGAAGGTGATCTTCATGGGACATGCGGTGACAGCCTGTGATAATACATAGAGCAGCATTCTGACTTGTCTGGAGTTTATCCCATTGAGTATCACTGAGGCGTGGGGTCCAGATTGGTGCCGCATAGTTGAGAACCGATCTTCCGATTGCTTGATATGTGTCTTTCCCCCATGTGCTACCGGCCAGAGATTTTAAGACCTTATTCCTGGACATGACTCGTTCACTAACATTTCTTGAATGACTAGAGAAAGTCAATAGGTTGTCAAATGTGACTCCCAGAATCTTTGGGTGGTTTGTTGTCGGAATCGCCCTGCCATGTATCTCAATGTCGACAATTGTCGTGACGATCGCTGATCGACAATCACAATAAGGGCTTTATTTACTTCATTACTTACTTACTTCAAACTTCATACGTTCTGGAGTTCATCAGCAAGGGCAACTATCAAATTTCAATGGTTCTTAGTTTAACGACGTCGTCTTACAATTTATTTTAGAGTAAAGCGTCTAACACAAAACATTGAGAAGCCCCAATTGTGACGTTGCCTCATTTTCAGCAGCAGAATTCTATTTCCGTCAACCTTTTGGTACGCCGTCGCGTAATTTATTTCCTTTTGGTGGGCGCCGTGGCTAAGTGGTTAGTGTGTCGGATCACTACGCATGAGGTTCCAAGTTCGAATCCCAGAAAAACACCAAAAAGTTTTTTTCACGGTATCACCTCTCGCGAGCGTCTGACAAACATCCGAGAGTATTGTTGTCACGAAAAAGCTTGTCAAATCGCCGTTCGCACTCGGCATTAAACTGTAGGTCCCTTCCATTCGTGTGAAAAATATAACGCACACAACATGATTGGTTGCGAGAAGCAGGCCCTGGCACTTTAAAGAGCTGTTGCGCCAAATATTTGTATTTGTAACCTTTTGGTACTGTGTGGCCGCAAAATATGTTTCCAACGCGAAGTATTGTGTTTTTGGTGTTCAGTGTAATAATACAGAAGTACTTCTTTTGACATTTACATTTATTCCCTTCTTTCGCTGTTTGCTGTGCTGACAGCGTATCCAATGGCATCAACCGTCGAAAGCGCATTAAAAAACATTAGCCCTCGACAGAGCTCCTTAGGATACGTCTCGTCATTTTTCCGTAGTGTCCAACATGCATAGCAATTTACACGATGACGGATCTTGAAGCAGTTTCATAAAAAATGAGAGCAGGACCAATTTTTTGGGGACACTGTAGCGCAGTGATTAATGTGGTCAGGCTACCCTTTTTTTACCAGTCTTTATATTGCTCTTTGAATAGGGCCGTACCTCAAACACTCGTTGAACATATCTACAGAAATATGAGGAATGCTTCTGGTACGCAGGTATAGCTAGGGAAAATTTCTACTTTTTTATTTCTTTTTCCGTCAATCAGCACAATTTGCGGATCATGCATGTACTTTGTCTTCCCTTTGTTCAAAGCAAAACAGTCTCACCAAGTTCGTTGCTTTCCTTCAGTGATAT
This sequence comes from Brachypalpus laphriformis, assembly GCA_945910035.1. Classification (NCBI taxonomy): domain Eukaryota; kingdom Metazoa; phylum Arthropoda; class Insecta; order Diptera; family Syrphidae; genus Brachypalpus; species Brachypalpus laphriformis. The sequence goes on along the minus strand of OX246754.1, from coordinate 39,473,768 downwards.
CGCGGTTGTATAGCACCTATGCGACTATATAACTCAATGCAAAATGGATCGCAGTGACTATCGACATTGTTTATAGGACTTTTCCAAAAGTGCCTCCTGAATACAAATACACAAATTCATTAACATCTTTCTCTTCTTACAGAATACGCTGGCAACCTGGGTGACGAAGGTGATAAAGACAATGAATGGAGGGACCAAGAACAGGCGCACATACTTTCATTAGTCGATCGATTTTAATATAAACTTTTGTACAAACCAAAACAATAAATAATAACTCGTATAATTTAAGAACCATATAACGTGTTCGCATTTTTTTATTTTTTTCGCACTTATATTGAATTACAAATTCTCTCGTAAACGAGCAAATAAATTTCTTTTCTCATCGATATAATACATTTATTTGTCTAAACAAAAAATAATAATAATAAAAACCTATTCGTCCAAGGACCCTTTTAGAATTCGCGAGTCAAACTAGCTTTAATTCGAAAAAGGACTAAAAAAATAAAACTTAACAATTTTGAATTATCTCTGGGAGCTTTAATTTTCAATTATGACTGAATGTTTTCGTAAAAAAAAAATTCGACTCGTAAACAGTAACAGAGTCCCAAATATGCACAAGATGATGAGAACGGATATTGAAATGATATAAATTTTCTATTGAAAAGCAAAAAGTAAGAAGTGAATCTTGTTAATTTTGACATAGTTTTTTGTTCATTTCTTCTTTCCACAGGATGAACCACCTTTCTGACCCTTTTTCCTACGAAAATGGTTTTAAAAGATTAAATTAAAAATAATTTTTTTTTTTAAATGAAAAGAATAAATTAAAAAATAGAAAATATATAACATGTTGTGACTCTTTCTGCTTAGTTAACTTAAAACGAAATGGTAAATAGAGTGAAAGCCCCATTACCACTCGCGAATCGAACAAGAATTCCAGCGAATTGCTATTATGCTTTGCGAATATTCTGCTATCACATAATAACTCGTTATTTTCAACTGTCATTTTCTATCCCTCGCTTTGCGAATGATAATAGGATCCTAAGAGCTCTATTACCATTCACGAGCCGAACTATGTGCATAGAATTTTGATAAATTGGTTTACTTGTTATTATTTGAAGACCTATGATTTTACTTGCGGCGAATAAAAATGTTCAGTGACAGATTTGACAAGAAAAAAGGAGTGATTTCCCGCTACTCGTTACTTTCAACTGTCAATTTATAATTCACCAATGCAGTGAACCATTCGCTAGCAATTCTCACACTATGCTCGACTCGATAATGAGAATAGAGCCTCAAGGTTTTAAAAAAGGAAAATAATTAAAAAAAATAAAATATTCATTATAACGGTGCGCGCAACAACAACAATTAGATGATGAAAAACGACGTGAGTGCATAAAAACAAAATTAGAGTATCACTGAATAAGTAGGAAGATTAATCGACTACTGCACATCACATCATCTGTAAATCACGGCGCGAGTTGGTCTCGTGACCTATTTAAAGATGACCAGTTGTTGACGTGTGTTGGTTTGTTAGTTGGTGGATTGTTAGTAAATGATTTATCTACTTTTCGCTGTCTGGAATTTCAAAGCTGACATCCATTTTAACTTCACGAGCCAGTTGTACGATTTCGGCCAAGTGTACAATCAAATTGGCAGCTTCATCCAAGTCGTGACGGGGAATGATCCTCAGACCAGATTTGCGGATCAATTCACGGGCTTCGTTCACTTTGGTACCCTAGACAAACCGAAATCAGTGCATGAAAGCAAAATATCAAAGCAATTACAACTCACTTGCAATCTGCAAACAATTGGCATCTTTAGGTTAAGATCCTTGGCAGCGGCAATAATACCTTCGGCAATGACATCACAACGCATGATACCACCAAAGATGTTGACGAGGATGGCATGCACCTTAGGGTCTGATGTAATGATTTTAAATGCTTCCTAGAAGGGAAATACATTCAGTCAATATGGCATATGGAGAGTCATCTCCTGCAACCAACCTTAACAGCAGTTGCGGTAGCGCCACCACCGACGTCCAAGAAATTGGCTGGATCTCCACCATGCAATTTAATGATATCCATAGTAGCCATGGCCAAACCAGCACCATTTACCATGCATCCAATAGTTCCGTCCAAGGTAATGTAGTTCAAGTCGAATTTGGCTGCTTCAACTTCTCTGGGATCCTCTTGAGTCCAATCGCGCAGAGCGAAAAGTTCCTTTTGCCTGAATTCGGCATTATCATCGAATCTGAACTTGGCATCGAGAGCGAAATCTACGGGTGATAAGAAAAATGTGAAAAAAACCAAACACTAAGGATTTAGTGAAGGAGCATTTATCCTAGCTAAGAAATCAATTAACATGTTAAATATTCTGCCCCATGTCTCAAAATCTCAAACTAGCGAACTAGCGAACTTAAAAAACGCAAAAGACAGGCAATAAAAAAAATATTTGGCGCAACAGCTCTCAAGTGCTAGCTTCTCGCAACCGCTCGTGTTGTGTGCGTTATATTTTTTCACACGAATGGAAGGGACCTACAGTTTAGTACCGTATCCGAAGGGCAATTTGTTTTAAGGAGCTTTCTCGTGACAAGAATACTCTCGGATGTTTGTCAGACGTTCGCGAGAGGTGGGACCGTGAAAAAACTTTTTGGTGTTTTCTGGGATTCGAACTTGGAACCTCAAGCGCAGTGATCCGACACACTAGCCACCACGCAACGGCAACCACTAAGGTCACAGGCTGCCACAGACTGCAAAAAATGCGAGACTATGTTCAGTAAACAAAAGGAAGACTGGACAGGGCTAAGGCTAAACCTGTTCGCACGTTATGTATGAAGAGAAAAACAAAAGTCTTGGAGCACCTTTGATGAACCCGCTACCACATTAGAGGCAACGCAGTTTTATTCAAAGACCCATCAGGTCCACTGCAGTAATAACCCCTAGTCGAAGTCGAGCTAAGAATCATTACAACACTTAGGGCCGGTCTGTTCACAGTTGGTTAAATCTCTGGTTAGGTTATCACAGATTTTGCTTAACCCATGGTTATAAATCTATTGTAACCAAAGAGTATTTGTTCACAATATTTTTCAATTTGGTCACCAAACCATAGCTTTGTGGAATGTCGTTCTATTTTCCAGTTTATCTGTCATCTCGTTTGTCAAATTAATCTGTGGTCAACTTTGTTTTTGTTTATCCGTTTTGTTCGATTATAGAAGACGTTGAAATTTGAAATTACATAAAAAATTTGAATGGATGACAAATAAAAAAACTCACTCAATTTTGTGTTATTTTTTATTTATTATATTATCTGCAATGAAATCTGTGGATGAAATTCGGCCAGAAATGCTCAAGGCTTTAGGCAAAGAGAAAGTGCAATGGCTCTCGCGTGTCATTAAAGTGGCCTGGGAATGCGGTGAAACACCTGGTGAATGGCAAATGGGGGTGATAGTTCCTCTTTTTAAAAAAGGGGACAAAAGAGATTGCGCGAACTATAGGGGTATATACCCTTTAAAGTCCCCTGGAAAAGTCTTCGCTAAGGTGTTAGAATCGCGTTCCAGAGCTATAGTTGAGGACAGTTTGGGGGATGAGCAGTGCGGTTTTCGTCCCGGTAGAAGCACAACCGACCAGAATGGTTCTTGAAAAGGCCTGGGAAATATGCTAAACCTGTCTACACTTGTTTTGTGGATTTGGAAAAAGCATATGATATGGTTCCTCGAGGCAAACTCTGGAGTGTTCTGCAGGAGTATGGGATTGATGGTTCCCTGTTAAGGGCGATTCAGTCTTTATATACAAACTTTAGAAGCTGTGTTCGGATAAATTGCGTTAGGTTAGGTTAGGTTAGGCAGGGTTATGAGGTTGTCATAAAACACTAGGCACCAAAGTGGGCCCATCGCGATCCCTAGGAAACCTTCACGGCAAAAAAACCTAAACCCAATCCTCCAAGCAATTAATCTCCCTACAAAATCTGAAGAGATCCTTGTTATGGTTCAAGGACCTCACCTCCTCCGAGTTATCGAAGAAGTATCTACCCAGGTACTTTAGCCTTATCCTGGCAATTCCTTGACATTCACAGAGTATCGGATAATCCTAGTCTCATGGCATGCCTCTTTAGGAGACAGTGGCCAGAGAGTATTCCTATCGCTGTTCTTAGCCTCGATCTATCTAACTTAATTATCTCCCCAGATTTTCTGCGATCTAACACAGGCCACAAGGCCTTAGACACCCTGTGACCATCTAAGTTTGACCATCTTAGATTAGCCGTGTCAATGATTTTATCCCGGATAATTCCCTTAGCCACGCACCCTGTTGGTTTAATACTACCAATTATACCGCTACGTGGGAGCCCCGCTCCTCTTTTAGCCAGCGCATCGGCTTGCTCGTTGCCTTCGATATCGCAGTGTCCAGGTACCCAACATAATCTGACTCGGTTCTGCGTACATAATACCCTAAGCATTGTGCGGCAATTCCTGATTAACTCAGATTTGGTGACGTAAGACTCTAGCGCCTTTAGCGCAGCCTGACTGTCAATGTAGACGGCGATATTCTTATCGGATATTAAACCCATCTCATGTAATTCCGCAGCTTTAAGTACAGCTAGAACCTCTGCTTGGAACACACTGCATGTGTCCGGAAGTCTCAGGGCCACCTGTAGGTTCGTATCTCTCGAGTAAATACCTGAACCCGTGCCCTCACTGGTCTTAGAATCATCTGTGTATATTGCAATCTCATTGTGGACAGAGACTGTCTTCCTTCGCCAGTCCTCTATAATAGGATACAGTACTTCGTATGGTGTGTCGAAGTCTAAGGTGCCAAGTATATCGTCCGATTCGTCAGGGATTCCGGGAAAAGATTCCTTGAGAATGGAGCTGTGTCCTATGTTATTGGTCCTGAAGAGACCAACGTTAGTGAGCCGAAGCGCACTGTTGCCCGCTTGAAATTTGATTTGTAGGTCTAATGGTAAGAGATACAGGAAGATCTCGAGTGCAGCCGTAGGTGTTGTGCGTAGAGCACCTGTGATGGCAATGCAGGCTGATCTTTGTACCATGGCCAACATATCCCGTGTGTTTTTCGTATTCGTTGCCTTCCACCACACAAGAGCCCCATACGTAAGGATGGGTCTGACTACCATAATGTATAGCCAGTGCATCATTGCGGGCTTCAGGCCCCATTTTTTCCCCGCGGTCCGCTTACAGATGAAGAAAGCATTATATGCTTTGCGGACTCGTTCCTGTATGTTAAGTTTCCAATTTAGTTTCCTATCCAGCATTATACCAAGATATCTGGCGCGATCCGAAAGGGAAAGCTCCACCCCTGCTAGCTTAGGCAGTTTGAAGGGTGGTATCTTGTATTTTCTACTGAAGAGTACCAATTCAGTTTTATCCGGGTTGACGTGTAGTCCACACCCTCTAGCCCATTTTTCGAGACTATTAAGAGCTGATTCCATCATTTCACTTAATGTATCGAGGAACTTACCCTGAACTAAAATCACCACGTCATCCGCGTAAGCAGTGACGCTTATACCTATATTGCTTAGTTCTTTAAGTATCCCATCGATGACTAGAACCCAGAGGAGAGGTGAGATAACGCCTCCCTGTGGAGTCCCCCTGGTAACGGATTTTCTTATTGAACTGTTTCCGATAGTGGAGTTAATGTTTCTAGTGCCGAGCATATTGCAGAGCCAATTGGTAATGCTATGCTCGACATTCATAGATTCCAGGGCCTGTTTGATGGCCCTACCTTCTACATTATTGAAAGCACCTTCTATGTCTAGGAAGGCTGCTAGTGCAAATTCCTTATAGTGAAGGCTAGCTTCTATCTTCCCTACTACGTCGTGTAGAGCTGTTTCCACCGATTTCCCCTTCAAATATGCATGTTGAGCTTTGCATAGAATGCCGTTGCAACACTTGCTTCTGATGTGAATATCAAGAAGCCCTTCAAGTGTCTTGAGCAGGAATGACGAGAGACTTATGGGTCTGTAGTCTTTCGCTGAAGTGTGGGTTGGTTTACCTGCCTTAGGTATGAATATAACCCGCACGTCCCTCCACGCCACTGGTACGTAGCATGACCTTAAACAATGTTTAAAAATTTCCCTAAGCCTGTATCTGACCTTGGCTGGAGCTTTTTGCAGCATAGCTGGCAAAATTCCATCAGGGCCTGGTGCTTTGAATGGTGCGAATGACATAATAGCCCATCGCAGATTCTTCCATGTAATGAGATTTACTACGTCGTCCCCTATTGACCTACCAATATACGAGTAGCCATGAGTAGTAGAATCCATTGGCGATCTACTTCCTGGGAAGTGAGCTTCAATTAACGTTTCTAAAACTTCTTCGCTACTTTCTGCCCACGAGCCGTCAGATTTTTTGATGAAGCTTGGGACAGAAGTGTCTTTAGCTAGCATCTTGCGAAGTCTGGAAGCTTCACTGGTATCCGCAATGGACTCACAAAATTCCTTCCACGACTTTCTTTTTGATTGCCTAATTAAGTATTTAAATTCCCGCTTGCGGTCCATATATTCATCCCATGTAGTACCGTCCCCTATTTCTTTGGCCCTGTTGTAGAAATGCCTAACCTGTTTATAATTGCGTTAAATCAATACCTTTCACTGTGGGCGTTGGACTCCGCCAGGGGTGCGTTTTGTTAGCTCTCGTCTTCATTTTATATATGGATTGGATGTTGCAGCGCAGCCGTGGCGGAGAATGTTTCAAAGTGGGAGACCTAAGGATTAGTCACCTGCTCTTTGCGGATGATTTGGTCATCCTTGGGTCCTCTCAAACAGAACTTCAGCGCGCACTCGAAAGGTTTGTAGCCGTTTGCTGGAATGGAGATCAACGTGAACAAGTCGGAAGTAATGGTCGTTTCCAAAAAACCCATTCAGTGCACTCTGCATGTTAGTGGAGTCCCACTGAAGCAGGTGGATAAGTTTAAGTACCTCGGGGTTTTATTCACGAGTGATGGAAAGAGCAATGCCGAGTTATCCTGTAGAATTGATCAGGCTGGATCAATTTTGAGAGAGCTTGGTCAATCTGTTATAAGGAAGGCCGAACTTAGTGTTCAAGCTAAGCTATCGGTTTTTTAGATTGGTGTATGTTCCAACTCTCACCTATGGTCATGAAATTTGGGTAGTGACCGAATGAATTAAATCGCGGATACAAGCTGCCGAAATGAGGTTCCTTCGCGGTTTTGCTGGAATAACTCGTAGGGATCGAGTGCGCAACACCAGAGTACGCGAGGCGCTCAATGTTGAGTAGCTACGTCTCCGAACGGAACGATCTAAGCTTCGATGGTTTGGTCACGTAGTGCGTATGCTCCCAGACCGGCTTCCAAGACGTGCCATGGTTGCCGTGCCATCAGGTAGGCGACTCCGCGGTAGGCCTAGAAATAGATGGTTGGACCAAGTCCGACATCTCTCCTGGAGCCATCTAGGTATTCCTCCGCATGAGTTGGAGTCAATGGCGGAGGATCGAGAAGGATGGAGAATCCACCTGAGCATCTTACCCCCGCGACCGTCATGAAGGATTAGCGGGCCATTGAAAATGTATGTATGTATGTATATTTTCTATATTTTTATCACACAATATCTGCATAGAATTTTGTTGTGTCGCATAATATTGTGTCAAAAGTAACTCGCAGTATGAAAACTAAGCATGAACAAACAAAATTCCAGAAAATCATTGGTTAAAATGACGTTAACCAAGGAAATTCGGCTGGTTATCGATTTCTCTGGTTAACTAACCAAACCATGGATTCTCTGGTTAAAATTTTGGTGAACAAACACAATCGATGGTTATCGGCTGGAATAACCACTGGTTAAAGTTAACCGAGAGTGAACAGACCGGCCCTTAGTGGAAACAATTTTCCATGTGTAGCACGAATAAAACGCAAACACAATTCCGTCCGTTTAAAACTCTTTAAAACGTGATGACAAAATTAAAAATATCGCAGAGCACAAGTCAGCACGAGGAGTGAAATCGTTTGAGCCTTACAAATATGCAAGACCAGACAGTCGCTTTTATTACATATGCCGTTAGTTAAAAGCGACAGCAGTCATATAAAATTCGGGTAATCTCCCGCAATGGAAGTACATAGTAAAGATGTTAAAGCTTTAATACTTTCAATGCGTTCTGTGGTAACCTCCCAAAATTGGCAGTGATAGGATATGGCCACCAGCCCTGTGCTTCGACAATAATCTCGTAACGAAATATCGATGGCCTGCTGCAGTGGTGATCTCTCCACGAACCAATATTTTTTTTTTTTTATTGTGGCCACGCCCATTTGGGGTAAAGGCACTGCGATCAGGTAGATTTAATGTGTCAGGTGCCAACTTTAGGATAGCACTAACTGTATTCTCCTTATGAAATCAATAATTACAGCTGCGGAGGAGTTCCTAACTCTGTTGGATCTTTTTAAGGAAAAGCTTCTTTTAATTCTGCACAGAGCTGCACACTCGCATGGTATGTGCTCTGGGGTTTCGCCCTCCTCTAGACAGAGGCGGCAGGTGATATCCTCCGAGATTCTCATTTTATTGAGGTGGTACTATATTTTAGATAGCAGTGTCCGGTAAGAAACCTCACAAACCTTCTTATATCGTTCCTGCTGTTTTTGAGGATATCAGCTGCCTTTTTTGGAAGCGTTGGACCACTTTTTTAGCTTGTCTAAGACCTTGTGTGTTATTCCAGTGAGAAATGCACATGTTGCCTTTCCAACTGTTAAGGGTATATTTAAAAGCAGAATCAGATATTCCGCAAAGGGTTCTGGTCCAATGAACAACTTAGAGGTGCCTTCTCTGGCGACCATATCCATTTTATTGCCGTCAACGCCTACGTGACCCGGTTCCCACCACCGTTTTACTTTGTTGTATTGGGCCAAGTTTTGTTAACTGCGGAAACAGCTTAAAATTGATTTTGAACTGATCAAGTGGAAATCAGTGCTTTAAGCACCGCTTGGCTGTCGATGAGTATGTGAATGGTGGCACCTTTGATGCCTGAGCGCAAGTTTATACTAGCACAATTCTCAATAACGTAAAGCTACGCCTGGAAAACACTGGGACTCTTTCCAAGTGGTTGCGAAACTTTATCATTGGGTCCATACACTCCGGCGCCAACTCCTGAATCCATTTTTGATCCGTCGGTACACCACACGATTCCTTTTGGATCAAGCAGCGATCCCCCTTTATTCCATGTATCACGACTTGGGATCTCAATCTCAAATCTTCTACCGAAGTAAAGTGATTTGGGCATAAAGTCAGAAACCGTGCTCCACGAGCACACACATCCGGTCAAAAATGAAAAAAAAAAAAGAATTTGCAATGTAAGACTCATCCTACTAGGAGTATGCTGTAGTTTGAAAGCCAATCTATCTATATTGAATGAAATTTGTAATTTTTCATTTCCCCAATAATTACAAACGTTTTAAACCTATTGAAAGCAAAAAGTACACCTGATTACTAACAAAGAATCTAAAATAATCTAACATTGGAGCTACCACCTTACTTACTTTCTTAGGTGGGGCTACAGTACGCAGTGAACCTAGGCCTCAACCCTATATACCTTATCTAGTTAAGAAATTCAGCACGCTGCTCGCAACAGAACATGGGCAGAAGAGTTGCTCTAAGAAATTCACCTGCTGGGCATCCAGAAACCATTCTTATGCTGATGCCTCTAGATCTGTTTCTAAACCAAAGCCTCAAAGAGACCAGTAATTGCTCAACAAACACAAGCGGTCATAGCACACACCGACAACATGACCCCATAGGTGCTTAGAATAGAATTCAATCGGGATTACTTAATCCTCATCCACAAGATGCAGGAATACGAATCAAACAGCGTCGTCTTACACTGATGAATCCAATGTGGAACAACACACTGTGCGAGTGTCTACTCATGCACCCATGCTTCGGTTAAGACGTTCTCGCACATTGGCAACTTTTGGCCTAGAAAATGGCGCAATGTCAAGGTAAACAATAAAGCTACGAAAACCAATAAGAGAGATCTGCCATGTTGGAAGGTAATAGGCTTGGTAGCCGCAACATATATTCATACATATGTATATGAACGCAAGGCCTACCAACAATTAAATTGGGTTTCTACTGTTCACCTGTAAAGTTACACCCAAATTCACCAGTATGTATGAATGTGTGTGACGTTATAAGTCAATGATCTAAGAATTCGAATCCTGTAGTGCACCTAAAGTTTCAGGACCCCTTTAAAAAAAAAAACAATCCCCTCCCAGCACAATAGTTATACTATTCAAAACGAAGATGACAGCAGGACAAAAAGAAAGTTGAATAGTTCTCGAATATACGAGCATACACACCGACAAATAGGAAAATACTTTCTAATAATAGAGATGGAGAACTTAATATAATACTGTGGCTAACAAAAGTAAGATACTTACATTTGTCTGTTTTGATGCAATTTCCAATTGAAATGATTTACATTATGTACACACACGAGGAGCATAAAAATAATGAAATAATAAAAAAAACATTTAATATCAGATCAACATCAACAACAATACGCGCAACACTTACTATTTTCAAGGGCATCCTCAGCATAAGGATTGATTTCAATCAGGAGAGCATCCTTCTTCTTGAATAGCGCATACATATTCATCAACATATCACAAATCTCTTCTTCTTGATCGCCCAAGCCAACTTGCTGTGCAATACACTTAGCTTGATCTGAGTTCAGTCCCTTGATGGGATCTATAGGCTCGTAAATAATAGCTTCGGGTGTAGCTGCAGCGACATCCTCAATATTGACACCACCCTGTGAGGAGGCAATAATCACGGGGCCCTAATAAAGATATACCTCGTTACTATCATGAGTTTAACAAAAGTAAATGTTTTTGTGGTACATTGAATGCTCTCTCCATCATAACGGCGAAATAGAATTCCCTTCGGGGGAATTTCCTCTCGGCAACCATTACAGTGTTACAAATTCTGCCAGCGGCACCAGTTTGTTTGGTAACCAATTTTTGACCAATCATTTTTGCAGAAATTTTTTTGGCTTCTTCAGGACTGTCAATAAGATGTACATCACCATCAGTTATTCCTTTTTAGAAATCTTTTTTTTTAAACTTACGTGTTAACAATGCGCACACCACCCTTAAGACCATTTTTGAAAGTTCCTACACCACGACCACCAGCAAGAACTTGTGCCTTTAATACAAGGTTGTTGGTGTTCAAGCCCTTTGCAATTGTTTCAGCTTCGGCAGATGATTTGGCAACACCAAATCTGTTGTAGAAAAATAAGAAAACAAAAACAAATATGAAATTCACTGGAATAAAGAAAGTAGAACAAGGATGGTATTGAAATTCTAAAATCTGTAGCCAAAAGGTAAAACCGCCTAAGCCGATTTTCACAGATTCTCAGAAAGCGAGTTTTAAGTTCTCGTTTTTCCCGAAAACGTATGTGAATTTGGAATTTTAGTCTTATTCTTCTGCTTATAACTTGGTAACGATAACAGGTAATATGGTACAAATTTGATAGCATAAACTTCAAATAGCAGAGCATTCTGGCATCCTTAACTCAATTTTGTCATAACTCGACTTAGGCGGTTTTACCTTGTGGCCACAGAAATATGTTATCATAGACAAAGATAATGCACTGTAGACGAAGTAGTGTTCCTGGGAAAATATCAACGAATCAGGATGTCGCAGGCTCTCAACATCACTGACGAACTGAGACACTCTCCTGTACAAGGTCGTCCAAAATGTATCACCCTATCGAAAGATGCTATAACTTTTGCAAATGGCGCCAACAATCGGTTTTGTTTTGATATTTGCGAAGTATTGTAAACAGATGAAGAATACACGTCGACAAGCTCACGCTCTCCTGAACCTCAACGACGCAGTGCACGATTTTCGGTCGAAATTCATCATGAGCGACGAGGCCCATTTCTATCTGAACGGATACGTAAACAAACAAAATTTGCGCTGAGAATCCACATATCATTCACAAATAGCCATTACATCCACTGAAAATCACTGCATGGTGTGCCATTTACGCCGGAGGTGTCATCGGGCCTCATTTTTTCGAGGACGCCGGTAGGTAACACAGTTACTGTGACTGGTGAACAACACAGAACCCTGATCAACGAGTTTTTATTGCCGCAAATTGATAAATTGGTTCCAACAGGACGGTGCAACCGCACACAGAGCTCGGACGACAATGGTCATTTTGAAGGATGCGTTTCCGGGTCGCTTAATGTCTCGTTTTGGCGGTTTACACTGGCCGACAAGATCGCCCGATTTGACAGCTCCAAACTTATTTCTTTGCGGTTTTTTCAAGTCACGGGTCTATGAGAACAAGCCACAGTCTCTGGAAGTTCCCAAAGGGACTATCCGACAAGAACTCGAGAACTTATCTTAGGGTAGTACCCTCTTCCTTTTTTAATTGTTTGTAGAGTTTATACATAAAAAAAATTTCGAAGAAGTTAATGAGCACACTTAGTTCTATTTTCTTCTACTGTGCGGCGTTTAAGAGCATACTACACCTTTCCTAATCGACACCATCGGCAAAAACTACTGACTAACTTTTCAGCATTAAGACTGCAATGAAGAGAAAAAAAAAACACTGGGAATGTCAGAATCCTATTGATGGACCGTTATATTTACAGCGCTAGTCAAGGTATCTCCTCCCGTAAAAGTAGATTTTAACTTGGGATCCAGATGCTTGATTTAGCACAAAACAGAGTGGGCACACTCAGATGGATTCAAAAGCAAAAACGGAATCGGTGTCGTTCATGTCGTCAAGTCCAAACTTGTTTGGGAATGCCTACATATGTTAAGCTTAACGAATTGGGCTTATGAAATGAAGTAGCCCTCTATTGGAGACCGGGCCATGTCAGAATAGAAGGTAATGATGCACCGTACTCGCTAGCAAGATACGGTACAGCAGAACGCTTCATAGGTCCTGAATCATTCTGCGGAATAGGGTACACAAAGGGAAGAATTCAGGAAAGTAGTGAGAGCAAACAGTCCAAGTACCTGAATTAACACTCATGGTATGAGGCATGCAACGAAACTACCAGGGATCTATAATTGAAAAAGGTTCGAAGCAGATTTAAAGATTCTGTAACGCGTTTAATGAGACTCCGGAACATATTCTGGAGACTTGTAGGGCAAAGACACAAAAAATTACAAAATATCTGGGCAAGTGCCAAATATCAGATGAGAATACACCAACCATAGACCCGCTTCTCATTCTCAAATTCCTCAAAAGAAGCTGGACAGGAGAGGGTGCTCTATAGGTGGTTTATTCTCGCCGAAAGTAAGAGCATACTCGTACAACTCTCAAATCTAATTCTGAAAAGAATGCAAGCGAAACTCTAATGAGGGAACAAACCTCTCCAAGGCAATAGAAGAGAATATAATAGACCATTAGGTTGCATTGTAATACACCCTTCTCACAAATAATAATTTCCTCCCAACGATTTTTGCACGAGCTACAGAGATAAGAGGAGGAGCAGAACGACATATCACATTTCCTATGCACGTGTCTTCTGTTCGCTAAAAATTATAAAGGCTACAGTAGGTTGATAGCTTTTCAGCGATCCAAGGAATGTCAGCAACACCTGTACAATTAAAATAAATTACTTTATTCGAAAAAGCAAATGGTTCCAGAAGTAGTTATTCAGTAGGTCCGGTCTCTACTTAGTAGCAACACCTACCTTTGGTCTAAATATACCTCACTCCAATCAATCAAGCATCCATCTTTTAGCATATTACCTATGAAGAAACATATGGGAACCATGCGACATTGGCTTGTAAATACTCTAAGAACGAATAAATCCTTAATCCAATTTCTAACGCCAGCATGTCAATAGAACGTAGTTTGCCGAGGATACCTAGGAACGGTTCGATGAACGAAAATAGCTGAAAGCTCATACTGCAGCTACTTCAGCAACAGGGAGGAGCGAGCGGAAGTCCATATATCCTACGAAGATGAAAGAAGTACAGAGTTATGTACGTGCGATGTGATAAGCACAATTACAACAGGCTACTAGGAAGCAGTAAGCAGGTGCGATAGCAGAACTGTACAGAATTCCAAATTCTGCTGGTACAGCTCCAGTCAACATCCAGTGAAAGAGTTAGACAGTTCTTTGCTTATCCCCGTTGAGGATCAGCTGAAAAGAAGGAGGGAGCAGTGTGCTACGATTCTGAACCGTGTATTCCTGACAAGTGGAAGGAGAAAAAGTATTGTAGTAGCTAAAATAGTTCGGGAGAGAATAAAAGAACATATGGAGATAATAGTCGATGCCAAACAAGCAGGTTTCCGCTCTGGATCCTCCTGTAGCGACCACATAAACAGCTTGCGGGTCATCATTGAGCAGTGCCCTAAATATTGTACTGATCGTCGCTTTACTTTAATTTATTTAGCATGATACGATGAGCCCAAATGTCATAGAAAAATGTTATCTGAGGAATTCGAGATGAAAAGTGGGATAAAACAACGTTGCATTCTTTCGCAATATTACTTTTATTGGTACTCCGCGCTGCTTTATCGATGACAAACTGGGGAATTCGATGAATTCTCATATCTTAACTCAAACCTCATTATTTACGCTGATGATGTACACTTACTCTCAGCAGGTGTGAAGAGGAAAGCAGGCGTCATGGGACTGACAATGAACATGGCAAAAACTGAAATTATCAGCCTCGAGACGAACTCATCAGCTCAAGTATGAAATATTGAACAACCGGTAGAGAGAATGGAGTTTCCAGTAACTTGGGAGTATTATCTCGACCGATGGTCGAAACGAACAGGATCTAGGCAACCAAATCGGTAAAGCTAAGTCTGCTATCCAAAATACGGCTAAGTAAAGCGATTAGCTTAGACACAAAGCTACGACTGTTCTTCTCAAATATGTGGAATCCATGCTGTTTTAAAAAGAGGTACAGCACTTGGAAAGTGGTCATTAATATCACGAGAAAGCTGCAACCGTTCGTTAGGAGGTGCCTACGGAACATGCTAAGGATTTTCTGGTGCAGTATCAGTAACAAAAATCTTTACAAGAGAACGAGTCAGGAACCCATAAGTACAACCATCCAACGACGGAAGTGATGGATTAATCATACAATTCGAAAAGACGTCAGTTCCATAGCTAACTACGCGGTGGAATGGAACCCATCAACCCAGGACGGACGAGAAGTACATAGCGCAAGACAGTCAAAAAGAAATCACGGGAATTAGAGAGAGCTGAGACATATAGAATCCTTACACGATTTAAAAGCGTAAAAGCTCTATGACCCGAACGAGGAACAGGACATAAGGAAGGTTCCACATGCCTACGACTTTGAGCCTGCTTTCGGGCGCATCGTTAAGTTTGGAATTTGAAACAGCTTTTTTTCCTCATTATATCCGAAATAATATAAATTGTAAAGATTTAAAATTAACGCTAAACATCAGCCCAGTATTTTGCCTT
Source organism: Brachypalpus laphriformis (assembly GCA_945910035.1). Lineage (NCBI taxonomy): Eukaryota > Metazoa > Arthropoda > Insecta > Diptera > Syrphidae > Brachypalpus > Brachypalpus laphriformis. The sequence continues at coordinate 39,458,340 of OX246754.1, read as the reverse complement.
CTCCGACCAACCTTTCATTATTTTCTGGGCCTTTTTCGTTCGCTGCATGCCTGGGTTTTTAAAGTTATAAGCAGAACAGAGCTAACTCTAAGTGGTGAACATTAAAAAAGAAAAGTAAATAAAATCGCATACCATCACGAGTATTCTAAAGTTCTTATCAAATTCGAAATAAGCAGACTAGACTCAATTAGAATAAATCGGCTCATGTGTTCCTACAATTCTCATTCATAAGTCACCTGATATTCAGTTGTTGTTACAGTCTCTATGCCTCGTAGAGATAATTTGTAACAACTAGGCTCTTGGACCCCCAATGAGTGGTATCAAGGTCAGGATTTATTGCCCCAATTGTCGGCTGCGACAATACAAAATAGAAATGATTATCTGCACTCAAATTTTGAATACAAACACATATGCAAAAAAAACAGCTTTCAGAGGGTGCTTAATCATTTAATTTCATTATACTACCGATAAGATTCGAAACGTATAATTAACAGCAGACATCAGATGTTTATAACAGACGATGGAGGTGCTAAGTGGTAAATAAAACATTGATTTGTCAGAGAACTATGACTGATATCTCGTGATAATTAAAATGATGCAATTTCTATCAGAAAAGGAATGTGACTGGGTAAAAATATATGGGTAATCCGATAATGCAGCATGGACGAATGGGTTAGAGCGTTGATACATAATTCTCCGGTTTCCAAATAAGCTATAAGATAAGTAAATAACATGAGGGTGACAGAAGTACTTAGTAGATAGTGTAGAGAAAACTGTAACTCTATACCAACGGCATACTATAAGTCTTCCTGTGCTGTATTTCAAATCACCTCACCTAACCAGAAAATCATGATAAAGGTCGTGCAGATCAACCTTAACAAGTGTGCGGCCACGCAGGACTTGCTGGCACAAATGACGAGGAAAAAAAGAGTGGACATTGGCCTAATTAGTAAACCGTATCAACCCTTAGATGGTGGCAGTTGCATAGACTTGCGGAAACCACTTTCTGATAAAAGCCGGTTCTCCGCGGGACTACTTCGTAACCGCTAAAACAACTGGTATCCACTCCATTAGCTGCTACACACGCCCGAGTCTGACAGCCAGAGACTACCTAAAGCTGGTGGACAGCATTGTAGCTGACGCGCGGGGCTACAGAATAGTGAAGTAGGACTACATATACAAGGGAGCGGGCTTTCCTTTTGAAGCATTCGCATCATTCGACATAAGTGTGGCGAATAATGGAGGAACGCGTTTGTAGCACCTTAACAACGACTTAAAAGACCGAATTTATCTTCGACTAATTCACTTCACATATTCCGGTTCATCAAAGCAGTTGTTCGAGTCGAGTATCTCATCGATTAAAGCTCTAGCCCCATCAAATAAACATCTACATCTATAAATCTACCAATTCCTTGCTTAATGATTAAAATAAAAAGTATTCATCATATAGACCAGCGTGACCTTTGTACGTAGCATAGGAGTGCAGATACACCAGTACATTATGTGGATATTAGAGCGATAAGCGATTTCTTTACAACGATAATCAGTAAGAACACATTGTTGTTAATAATCATTCATGTGGACTTTTCATTATTTTTTTAATTCAGTATACACGTTAGCAAGCAATTAAAGTGCAGAAAGCATTTCTTTAATAATAATAAAAAAAAAGGTTGAAACTACACAATTTATCGTTTATCTAAGTGGTTTCAATTTTCCAGTCTAGTGCTGATACGTGAGAATACAATTATTATTAAAATGAATGTTCAGTAGTGCACGTAAATGTTTACGTGACCAATGTAGTGTGTTCTTAGTGTTCTTAGATTTTAATTTTCCAATCGACTACCGGTGCAAATTGATTAATATTTTGTGAATATGTGTTCCTGCGATCAGATGATCGTTTGAATTTGAAACTTAGCGGAGTTGATTTTTAGTATTTTAATTAACAGTGATTCTAGCAAATTAGTTTCACAGGTTATTTTTAAATAAATGACTTTCAAATGTGAAGGAAGGAAGGAAATGATGGAACTTTTCATCCAAGAGGCAGGGAAGGATCCTCTAGTGGAGCAAAAACATAAATCGTTTTATACGTTTTCATTGCTGTTAATAAATATTAATAGATTATACAAAAGATACAAACACTAGCTAAATATGTACATATACAGCACGTGATGAGCGACTCTAAAGTAAATAAGAAGTAAATAATTGTTATCATTAGAGAGAGATTTATGACATCTACTGCACGGACACAACTTATTATTAATTTTACAAAATAATATAAAGTATCATAAAATGCGAACATCTAATCGCTGAGATTATTTATAAATTTTACAAACACATTTCAAGCATACTTAACGTTAATTTTCCAACAGAAAATTAAACAAATGCCGGGCTATTTTTAAAAAATAGAGAAAGGAAAATAGTCAACAGTTTTTACTATCAACGAATATTCAGACATTTTTCATAGCACGTTTGTTTTTTATGTTGACAACGAAACTAAAATGTAAACAGCGCGTGCAAGCATTTCTGCAATATTTCGTTTTCGTTGGAATTGGAAAATGAAAACAATTTTTAAATACAGCCGGCAAAATATGTAGTGATAAAATTTTAAAATAGATTGTTTCTCAATTCATGTGGCAGATCCAAATATTATTTTTTTTTAGATAAAATTTAACTTCTTATATTCTTTTAATTTTTCTCAATTAGTTGGCGTACAGTAATTTTGTATTAGAGAGATCCCCAAGATAGCAGTTCTTAGAAAGGAGAGGCGAGGCGAACACCACAGGCGGATAAGTAGAAATGCAGTGAAGTGGGAGGGTTATGATCGCTTATTTTCAGATCATAACGTCGCCGAAATAGGAAGAAGAAAGCAGTTCTTAAAAAAATAAAGTGCACGAATGCATTGTACGTACATACGTACTTACACTTGTGTATATGGAGTTCGTTTGAAAATTCTTGGGATTTCAATTTAAAACAAAATCGTTAACATAATTTCTTTTTCTTTAGAATTTATAAAAATGCCCAAGGAGATTCTGCCTCTGTGTGCACCGCAATCGCATTCCTTTGACCTCAAGGAATTTTCGTTCTCTGGAGAATGTTTACCGCCTTAAGGCCCCGTACGCATGTGAGGTTCTTCATATCACCACCCGTAAAATACCTAGCAGCGAAGGTTCAAGACTTGGTATCGCTTCCAGATGAGACTTCACAAGCGATCCGTTCACCGATTGGCAGCCCCCGTTTGCCATCGTGAATAAAATCACATCCATCAATATTAAGCTGTTGAATTTGCCGTTGCCAATTAATGACAACTAGTATCGCGTGTGGTCGAAATTCGACCGAGGGGAATTTACCTAACTTAACGGTTACATACGCACATGATTTTCTTTTTCTGCACATCTATAGCACAGTACCTTTCGATTTATATAAGCTTCATCCCCCTCCTTTCATAACAAATACTAAAAAAACGTACGATTAATTTCGTGTTCACGTATTAATATATATGTATGATTTTGGTCACAAACACAATAAAAGTAACTGTAACGTATTGGTTTCGAGAAAATTTTCGATCGCTAAATTTTAAAATTTGTTGGTTAGTTAGTTATTTATTTATATATTTAGCTCCACAGCCATTTTGAAACAATTGCATAACATTTTGATATATATGTACATATAATACATATTCACACATTGCTGATATTGAGGTGTATCTATCACACTATAGTATTAAGCGCATTGCTGTTTTGTAGTTTTCGTAGTCTACTCTTACTCTTACTTACTACTGTGCCCAATTACACAGTATTACATACTACCTACATACGAGTATGTATGTATTATATAGAAACCGACAAATTAAGTCTCATAATTCTGTTTGTCTATCTGTTTGTTTACGCTCGACTGCAAACTAAACGACTGGACCGATTTGCTTCAAACTTTGTATCTGGAGTCTCTGGGGTCAGAATACGAGGCGAAATTTTCAATCTAACCTCAAAATTAACAGTACTTAGTCTTTGAAAACTGGCTATTTTCTCAAAAACGGCTCAAATGATTTTTTTCAGAAAAACTCCGGGGGTGGCGTCCAGATAACTGGGGAGATTTTTGTTATCTTTTTGTATTTGCTTCTGATTCGCAGTATTTTCTTCGCGATCACCGACATCATAGGCATATTATTCATCCAACAAAGCGAACAGTTTTTCCAGCCATATGACTAACTACTGCCAGTGTTGTCTTTGCAGTAGTGTTCACAAAAGTTTTCGCAATTGATCGGACTGACTTTATACATTTCATGAGAAATAAATAAATGCTTGCTGACGTCAGTATTTGAACCATGAAGCACTAGCGTGCCAATTGACGAACCACTACACACCATTAACTTATTGATCGGGTTTTGGCTTCCGATAATTTCTTCGCAATTTTGAAATCGATATCTAAGCAGTATTTGTCATACGTACGAGGGCAAGGTGAAAAGTTATCTGCCTGACAATGAGACTGCGATTTTCAGTTAAAAAATGATTTTATTTTTCTACATAATCTCCCTTGACTTCAACACACTTAGTCCAGCGTTTCTCCAACATCAGTATTCCTTCTTCGAAGTGAGAGTCTGAAAGGCTGCGAAAATATTCATCAACGGCCCTCTCAACTTCTGCATTGGATGCGAAGCGCATGGCCGAGCAAATCGTACCCCAAATCCCGCAGTTTTCCCATCGCCAACGCACACTTGTGTACAGGTGCATTGTCCTGGTAAAAGATGATTTTTTTCTTCTTCAAGCCAGGGCTCTTCTCACGAATTTTGGCATCCAGCTGGTCAAGAAGGTTGGAGTAATATTCGCCTGTAATTGATTCGAAGCCTTTATCTGCCTTAACTAGAATAACCTACGAATCCTAACAGGCTTCCTACTGGAGCACTGCAAACTCAGGGAGCATTTACGGAAACTAGGTATAACATTGTGTATAACATATAGCCTGCTTTCAGATTCTTATACACACACTCAATCATGTTATACGGGATTCTGTGCGGCAGGGATTGTTAAAATTTTATGATTTTTCCATGAAAACAATCACAACCGGACTTCGAAAACGTAAAGTGCAAACGGAGAAGCACTCATCCAAGCGATATACCCTGGAAAAACGCTCTACATTTTGAACAACAAAAACAACAAGAACAGCAGGACACTCAAAATATTTCCTCTGTTTACTGTTTACTAGTTTTTGTTAAGTTCTGAAAATATTTGTCCGTTAGTAACTTCTACCAATGAAGTGTTCCTACAGCACACTGTATGTAAGTTCAGTGTTAAAATGTCAATTCTGCACACATTTCCTATTTGTATTGAATTTCTCCCATGAAGAAGGCAGCAATCCCCGACGAAACATTGAGAAATGCAATGAAATGTGATAAAAAAAAATGCCGACTAAAGGAGAAAAACCACTTTTACATTATTCGATGGCATCAATCAATACAACTCCAACATTTACCTCTAATGAAGTTGCCAACTGATCTAAATTAAGTTCATTAGAAGCAACGTGGCTAATCACTAATATCAGTTAAGAAGCGATTGAACTTTGAACCTAACATCTACCTATAAGAAAACTACAACACAAGTCATCGGTGACGTTAAATCGGAGTAAATCAAAGGTCAGTTACCACACATTGCGTGGAGGCTCTATTTCAATATTATCTCAATCCTTTGTGTGTTGTGAAAATCAGTATGTACTTTGGTTTACAATCCATTTTAAGTGGCCGCCACAAAAGAGAGAGAACCCAAATGAAAACGCAAGATAAGTAAAGCTTCTAGGCACGTTTTCTTTTGTTGGATAACACTATACAGCACGTGTTACTGAGACTTTGCATTTGAGACGTTTCATTACTACCCAGCTACGTTACTTGTTGAATTACCGAATCCATTTGCATTATAAACAACTACCATGCATCAATTGGCGCCTCGACCGCGTCTAAAATTAGCAACATTTAGATAGTGTGCATAATTTAAACAACGCCATTCGCCTTGTAACAATGCATATACACAAACATGACCCATATGACCACCGCGATCGATAACCAACTCATTTCGATTGCACTCTCTTCGACCAAAGGTCAGTGTCCAACAGAGAAGCTCGAAACCAAAACATTTCAAGGTCAACTGTGAGACAAATCTCTAAAGGCCCAGTCTAATCAGCACCAAAATAACGCAAATTATCACCTCATTTTGGCAAAAACAAAAACGAGAGCAACGAGTCTACACCGTTGGACCAATGAACTTTGAGACGAGCACTCATCTATTATCTCCACCGGCTACGCGGCGGTTCTACAAACAACACCAGGCCTAGGAGTTGTTTTGCCCATCACTCCAATTAGAATCAATTAACCCATGAGAATCGTCTATACTCACTTTGGTGTCGGGATGCATGCGTCGTTGAGCAGAGTGTACGACACATGCTCCTGCACGTTGAGGTCCCTCTTTTGCTGTCCAGCAGCGGCAAGCCCTAGAATCTGAAAAAAGAAAAACAATCTCATCAGTTACATGGAATCGCAACTTTCGCAATCAAAGAGAAAAAAAAAAAAAACCCGAGGAGGTAACACCTCAGCAATGCGACACGAGTCAAGTGACTCGGTCGAGCAACAGAATTACGCAAAATTTCACATTCACCCTAACGTCTAGATAAACAATGCGACGACAACGGTCAAATGAAAAGCAAAAACTTCAACAAAATAAAATAAAAATAGATCACGGTCGCAGTTTTCATTGAAAAAACGAGAAAAAAAGATTTTCACTGTCAAAGTGCGGAAAATGTTACGTCAGTGGTTGAGATGGGAATTTCAATTCTCGTTTCCCATTGGATTTATGGTCATTTTAAGGTGAACTTACTTTTTGTCCAATGCGTGGACATAAAACCTCGGATATCAATCCTGTACGGGATAAAATCGAAACCATTTTTTGAGTCGAAAGACGAAATTACTTTTGAACAGTCCGATGAGAGAGAAAATTTGCGATTAACTGCTCGGGCGGAATGACAGCTGACGGAATTTTTTTTTTATTTCTAGTGTCGGCAAGGCAGAGTGGACTGCTACGATTTGTCATTTCAGTGGGAAGTGCTTGGATATTGAAATGTCGACTTTGTTCGAAAAGTAAAAATTGGGAGTTTTTTTTTTTTTGTAAAATCTATTTATGGGATAAATTAGTTTTTATGCACCAGAAAAAACGTTTGCTATGTAAAGCATTGTGTACAATATAGAGAGAAAGTGGTAGTATTAGAAGAAAATCTCGCTAAAGAAGTGCAAACACAATGTAGAGCGAGAGTGTAGAGCTCTACAGCGGCTCTACGCTAGAGGTGAGATTTGTCTGTAGTGTAAACGCTTTTCGGTAGAACGCTCCACGTCTCTACATAGCCTCTACCAGTGTTCCCAGATTACGGGGACAAGCGCCACTTTTGACGCTTTTTGAGCGGAAAACGGAAAAAGGAAAACTGCCTCAAAAAAAGGGGAAAAGTATTTGAAATATAATTTTCGAATAAACGAAATCTTATAATATTAAGTCACCAACATGCATAAATCTTCGCTGTCAACAAACGATTTGTTTTACCGAACAGCGTACGAAAGTATAATTACGCACTGAACCTATCCAATAGCACATGTGATATTGTAACTCTTTTTTTGTGTTATTGGCTTCGAATTATAAGTCCGACAGTGCTCAAAAATAAAACTTATTTTTTTCTTGCGCCTTTAGGTATACAAAGGTTTTTTAAATATGTTTCCTGGCAATGACTTAAATGAACTTGATGTTGAATACAGATCTCTTAGAAATTTTAACATACCTAAAACTAGTTCCGTAGATTTGCAAAAAGGATGTCTTATCAACAAAATTGACTGATGAAGAGGATATGTTTCCAAAGCTTGAAAACTTGTAGAATTTATTTTCTGTCTTCCGCACAATGGAACAGGTGCTGAACGTACTTTCTCTCTCTTGTTAATTTAAATAAAACTAAAAAGAAACAAACTTCAGAATCTTACACTGTGCCGAATTCTATATATTCAAAGACTTCAAAGACTTTGCTCATGGAGGAGCAGCTGGATCTGGCCCTAATCCAGGAACCGTGGATTCATAACAATCGCGTGATGGGATTAGGGTCAAAAAACTATTATGTATATTATAGAAGCGACGCTGGCAAGGTTAGGACGTGTATCGTGGCCAAAAAGAGTTTAAATATATTAATATTATCTCATTTCAGCTCCGGCGACTTGACAGTGGTAAACGTGAGAGGGGTGAATGGAAACTGCACGGTGGCGTCTGCGTACCTACCCTACGATGACGACATCAATGTCCCCTCGGAAAATCTGAGGTCGCTCATATCAGCGTCTCAAAAAGGTGAGAAAAACTTAGTCTTGGGATGTGATGCCAACGCCCACCATACTCTGTGGGGTAGCACCGACATCAATGCTAGAGGCGAAGTTTTGTTTAATTATATTCTTGAAACCAATCTTATTATTTGTAATAGAGGCAACGACCCCACCTTTGTGACGTCTAATAGAAGGGAAGTCTTGGATATAACTTTTATTTCTGGCCAGAGCTCTGTTGAAGTTGTTAACTGGAGAGTCTCCAACAAGGCGTCACTATCTGACCACTGTTGGATACTCTTCAAGCTACAACTTACTACTCATGGGAGTGGGACCTTTAGAAATCCGCATAGAGCCAACTGGTCAAAATTCAAGAGAGAACTGAGGAAATCAGTGTATCACCTCACTGAGGACCTCGACTCGACTAAAGCAGTTGACAATGCAGTCGATACACTGCCTGGTTCCCTTACGCGATCCTTCGAGAAGTCCTGTCCGGTTAGTAGGCTTAGCTGTAAAAGGCGTCCTCCATGGTGGAACGATAAAATAGCGGAACTCATTCGTATTTCAAGAGTAGGGTGGAACGTCGCTAAGGAGGGGGTCGTCGAGTGGTTCACCTATAAAGAAAGCGTGAAGCTCCTCAAGAAAGAGATTAGGTTCGCAAAGAGGAACTCTTGGAGGTCCTTTTGCGTATCTATAAAATCAACAAACGAAGCCTAAGGAAGGTTCTGGCCAAGACACCAACGCCGGAATCCAATATTAGGAAAAGCGATGGCACCTGGGCAGATTCACACGAGGAAACGCTGGATATCCTACTGAGTACTCACTTTCCCGGATGTACATAAATCTCCGGCGATGATCTAACCATTCCAGAGACGACATCGGGAATAACGCGGAAGAGGTGGGTTATATAATAGATTATGACAAAATAGCTTATGCAATTAAATCATTTGCTCCATATAAGGCACCAGGAATGGATAACATTCGACCTGTGATGTTGCAAGAGTCAGTGGATATTGCTATTCCATCGCTCAAATGCATCTTCACAGGATGCCTTAAGCTAGGTTATGTTCCTAAAGCATGCGCGTTGTTTTCATTCCCAAAGCAGGGAAAGCGAGCCATACAAATGCAAAAGACCTGAGACCTATCAATCTATCGTCCTTTTTGCTGAAAACTTTGGAACGTTTAATAGATGTATATATGGTATAAGAGGTGTGATCGGCGATGATTACCTATCTAAATCACAACACGCATACATCTGCGGCAGATCGGTAGACACGGCCCTCCACCGGGTCGTATCGAGCATAGAAAGATCCCTCCACTTCAAGGAGTTCACTCATTTCATTTCATTTTTAATGCATTTTATTCCTTTAATTCATTATATCTTACATGCTAACAAAAACGCTTAAAACTAGCTTAATAAACTTATGTAACTATCTTATTCTAACTTACTGTCCCCTTGCGGGCGCTCTAAGCTAAACTTAACTCTTAACCTATGCCTTTCGACGTAACCTAACTTAATGAATTTATTGTATCTTAACTAATGATTAAATACTAAGAAAAATGGATTTTGTATAGAAAAAACTTAGTAAATGGACTTCTTTTGTTGTTATTAGATAAAACTTATAACTACCTTAAAAATAAACTTAAGCTAACTTAACTACGAAGTGTAATTAAATACACTCTTTTTTTTTAAGCCAAGTGCTGTGCTTGATTTTTTGTTTTTTGTTTTTTTTTTTTTAGCCAAGTGCTGTGCTATTTTTTGTTTTTTAATTTTTATTTTTTTTTATTTTTGTTTTTGTTTTTTTTTTTTTATATTATATTAAGACTACCTTAAAACTATGTAAACCGGCAATGGCTATTATATGCAATTAAATAGACGACCCGCTCTGCCTGCGTTAGGCTAACCCGGATTAGGGGGAAACGACGATGATGTTCCCTCTTCTTCTCTAAACCACCAAAATTGGTCGTGCTGCCTACTAACATAATTAATGTCGCGGTTAGAAACCGCCATACTGTACCGGAGACGCTCTACACTACTCTGTGCGACGTCTCGGTCGTAGTTGAGTCACCTATCCACAGCTGATCTGGCGACGTGGAAGATTAGCGGCACCGCTAACTTATCCTGGATCAGACCTCGTTGATCGAGATATAAGAACGCTTCGGGAGGGATAAAGCCGTTAAGGTGCACACTCTCGTGGTAGAGATTGTTGGGGTAATAAGCCCCAAAGATCAGGCTATTCGTCGAAGTCATTGCTCTTGCAATGTGCCTTCGAATCATCTTGATCAAGAAATTATCCACTCTGATCAGATTCGCCCTGTTGTACAGGACCTCATTAGAATAGAATTTTATATACTCAGACTCTGATGTTCTATACAAACGAAGGCAAGCCCTCTCAAACACCTGCATCTTTGCCAACAAGCTTGGCCCCACTTTGAACCACACGGGACATCCATATGCGAGCATAGGCCGAATGAGGGCCATGTAGCAGATTACCTTCACCCTTGCATCGAGTTGGCTGCTATAAAACAGTCTCTTTGTAAGGGCGAAAGCAACTTTGGCTTTGGCCAGAGCAGCGTCTATATGTTTGTTAAAATATAGATATTGATCTAGCCAGACCCCAAGGTATATGACCACACTTCGACTCGCAAGTGGCTGTCCGTGCTGTCCCACGATAGAGAACTTTCGCCAATTCTTTCTGGTGTCCCTAGAAGCCCCAGACAACGGCGTTCTGAATAGGATGGTCTCCGACTTCTAAAAGTTAATTTTCAACTTCCAGTCGTCGCAGTATCTGTTGATCTTATCGAAGTCACGCTGCAAGAGTATTGCAGTTACCTCGATCTTAGGCCCTGATCTGTACGCGACCAAATCGTCTGCGTACGCTATGGCATGGTGAAGTGAACCTATGAGATCGCTCGTGTAAATATTGAAAAGGATCGGCGAATTAACCGCGCCCTGTTGCAGACCATTTTTTACTTCAAAAGTTCCAGCAGACGTCACATTGCCATTCTTCACAATGAACTTCTTACCGGTGAGCATGTAATAAGATCTGGTCGGATCTGCCTGGTCAACTTGTAGAAGAGTCCATCTAACCATACGGTATCATTGATAATAGTTATGAGTTTTTCTAGGGGTTCTTCTCCTGCGCAAGGCCAAGCAGATAGCATCTGGATTCAAGCCTTCTCGAAGTCGATAAACAGTAGATGTGGCGCAGACCTACACTCGACGCATTGGTCTATTATGATCCGTAAGGTGTTTATGTGGTCGATGCAGGAGCATCCAGCACGAAGCCTGCCTGTTCGACGTCGAGATTTGAGTCTAAATGTTCCTTAATGCATTCTAATATGATTAGAGTGTAGAGCTCTACATATGTATGTTTTTTCTACGATGTGTGAACTGTAGTGATGGAATGGGGGCTGATGGAATTTCAGTTTTGTTATTCATCCTGCGGTAATTGTTAAGTCTTGATTTGCGCTATAGAGCTCCGCACCGTCTGATCATGCTCCGCCCTCGCTCCGAACAAATGCTGTTTTGTACACATTGATCGCGCAGTGCATGTTTTAATCACGCTCAAAATCTTCTTCTTTTTAGATGGCGCTACAGTATGGGGTGGACCTAGGCCTCAACCAATAAAAATTTCCAGCCAACGCGGTTACGAGCCAGCTGCCTCCTATTATTGTGGCGGCCGTCCAAGACCCCGATGTTGGGTGTGCTTTTTTGTAGACAACATATAATTTGTTTTGCTTTCATTGACCGCTAGACCCATCTTTGCTGCCTCAATCTCAATACTTGTAAATGCCCCATTGCCTGCCCGCGGAGTTCTTCCGATTATGTCAATGTCATCGGCATAAGCGAGTAATTGTACAGACTTGTAAAAGATTGTACCTCCGAGGTTGGCTTGCGAGTTTCGTGCAATTCCTTCAAGTACTATGTTAAAGAGATCGCACGATAGCGCATCACCTTGTCTAAGACCTTTCCTGACATCGAATGGTTCGGTGATGTTCTTCCCGACTTTGATGGAGCAGCGAGAGTTCTCCATCTTCATTCTACACAAACGGACGAGCTTGGCAGGGATGTCAAGACTATACATGGCTCTGTATACCTCGTCTCTATAGACGCTATCATAGGCAACTTTGAAATCGATGAAAAGGTGGTGCGTATCGATTTTATATTCATGGGATTTTTCCAAGATCTGCCATAGTATTTGGTCAATAGTGGACTTTCCCGGTCTGAAACCGCACTGATAAGGACCTTTCAGGTTGTTGACGATCGGTTTTAGGCGTTCACATAATACGCCAGGCAGGATCTTATATGCGATATTGAGGAGACTTATACCTCTGTAAATGGCGCAGTTCAGTCCTTTCTTCAGAATCGCGCAAACGATGCTGAGGTTCCATTCATCGGGCATACTTTCGTCCGACCAGATCTTACCAACTCATCTCCTCCTGCTTTGAAAAGTTCAGCTGCAAGGCCGTCCGCTCCAGCAGCTTTGTTGGATTTAAGTTTAAATATCCCTATCCTTACTTCATTCTGATCGGGTTGACGGGAACCTTGACTGTCATCATCACTGTTGAATGGCTCATTCTGCCATGGCTTGTTGGCAACGCTGGCAGTGATCTTCCGCATTTGCTGCTGGCGGCATAGGACTTAGATTAAGATTAGAAGAATCTCGATCGGCTCTGGCGGTTGTAGCCGCCCGACGTCAAATTTCCTCACAGTATTTCGTTGATTTCGCTCCGTTCTGCATATCCGCATCCGTACCTTGTCTACAACTAGGCAGTGATCCTAGTCCCCGTTGGCTCCTCGGAAAGTCCGGACACCCAGAATACTAGAAGAGTGCCTATCGTCGATCGCAATGTGATCGATTTGGTTGACAGTTTTTCGATCAAAGAGAGCCATGTTCCCTTGTGAATATCGAGAGGTGAGAACCGCGTACTAGCTACGACAAAGTTTCGTCTCGCCGCAAAGTCGACTAGCCTGAGTCCGTTGTCGGATGTGATGTCGTGCAGGCTATGCTTTCCGACCACTCTACTAAAGACGTCCTCTCTTCCTAGCTTTGCGTTAAAGTCACCTAGGACAATTTTAACGTCGTGACTATGGCATTGCTCATACGTCTTGTCCAAGAGCTGGTAGAAGTCATCATGGTTGCGTCGTCCATCTTCTCGTGATGGGCTGGAAAGTCAAGACTTCTTGCCTAAGTCTGCCTCCAATGACAAATCCGCACCCGAATAAACGCTGGCTTTGTTGTCTGTAGCAATCGCCGTAGTAGATGTCGCAGTTTTTCATCCTCCTTTTGCCCGGCTCATCCCATCGCACTTCTTGGATGGCGGTAATGTCTGCTTTGAAACACTCTAGGGACTCCGCAGTTGTTCGGCCATACCACGTGACACAGTATTGAAAATCCTTACAGACCTCAGCTCCAAATATGTCGAAGTAGCTCCAGTAAGGTATCCGCTGGTCTGTAGACTTCACCGTTGATTCCATCGAGAGAATTCATCAGCCGCACGTCCTCCTTCTGAGGAGCTCTTGCTAGACTTCTGAAACGCATATTTCAGCCAATGAGGTCAACAAGAGATGCCTCGTCCGGTTGGACATATGCGCGCTGAAGTTCACCCAGATGTGCTTACGCAGCTCTGAGTGTTCAGCTGCACATATATCGTCAGACTCAGCATACGCTCATCGTTAGTTCACTATCAGATAGCTATCCAGCGGGCACCACGGGGAGGTGATGATGCGATTTTGCCACGCCTCACGCTCAAAATAGTACTCTGATATTCTATAGCGGTTGGTAGTAGACTACGTATTTACATACCTTTATAAGCTTGTCAAAGTCCTATGCCACCAGCAGCAAATGCGGAAGATCAGTAGCAGCATTGCCAACAAGCCATCAGAGATGCCGCCTCTGATATACTGGGTTTCTCTCAGCCACCACAACGAAGCCCCTGGTTTCATAAGGAATGCCGGCAAGCACATGCAATAAGAGGCGTACAAGGCGACGCTGCATAAAAGACTGGAGCTGCTTTCGAGCTCTACGAGTGGAGGAGAAACGAGGAATATCGACTTCCCAAAGAGAAAAAATCAGCATGAGAAGCGCTCGATCAAGGAGATTGAGAGACTTTATTGCAGGAATATGTTCGAAAATTTTAATAAAAGGTAAATAGAACCGTGGCGTAAGTGGTTAGTGTGTCGGATCACTACGCATGAGGTTCCAAGTTCGAATCCCAGAAAACACCAACAAGTTTTTTCACGGTCCCACCTCTCGCGAGCGTCTGACAAACATCCGAGAGTATTATTGTCACGAAAAAGCTTCTCAAATCGCCGTTCGGATTCGGCATTAAACTGTAGGTCCCTTCCATTCGTGTGAAAAATATAACGCACACAACATGAGTGGTTGCGAGGAGCTAGGCCCTGGCACTTTAAAGAGCTGTTGCGCCAAATATTTGTATTTGTAAATAGAACATGTCAGGGAACTACAGGACGAATATGGCAATGTAGTAGTAGAATCGCAGTCGATGCTGAGGATATGGAAGGAACACTTCTGCAGTCTGCTAACCGGTGGCGATGACCAATATTCCGCTATCAGGCAGAATGAGCCCTTCAGCAATGATGATCATAGTCAAGATTTCTGCCAACACGATCAGAATGAAGTGAGGATAGCGATATCTAAACTCAAATCCAACAAAGCTGCTGGAGCCGTCGGCCTTGCCGCTGAACTTTTCAAGGCAGGAGGAAATCAGTTGGTAAGGAGCATACACCAGCTCATCTGTAAATTCTGGCCGTATGAAAGTATGCCCGATAAATGGAACCTAAGCATTGTTTGCTCGATCCTGAAGAAAGGAGACCCTCTGAACTGCGCCAGCTACAGAGGTATAAGTTTCCTCAACATCGCATATAACATCCTGTATGCCGCATTATGTGAACGCCCGCAACGGATTGCAACAACCTGATAGGTCCTTATCAGTGCGTTTTCAGACCCGGAAGTCCACTATTGACCAAATATTCACACTACGGTAGATATTGGAAGACACCAATGAATATAAAACCAATACGTACCACCTCTTCATCATCTTCAAAATTGCCTATGATAGCGTGTATAGAGTTAAACAGAGCCATATCTAGTCTCGGCATCCCTGCCAAGTGTGTCCGTTTGTGCAGGATGACGAAAGAGAACTCTCGCTGATCTATCAAAGTAGGAAAGAACAATACTGAACCGTTCGATGTTAGAAAAGGTTTTGGATAAGGTGACGGCTATCATGCGATCTTCTTACCATAATACTTGAAGGAATTGTACGAAACTCGGAAGCCAAAACCGGAGGTACAATCTTTTACAAGTTTGTACAATTACTCACTTACGCCGATGATATTGACATAGTCGGAAGAACTCAGCGGCCCATCAGTGGTGCATTTGCGAGTATTGAGATCGACGCAGTGAAAATGAGTTTGCGGTCAATGAAAGCAAAACAAAATATATGCTGTCTACGAAAAAGGACACCCAATATCGGCGTCTTGGACAGAACACCGCAATAGACAGATATAAATTTGAGGTAGTAAAGGACTTTGTCTACCTAGGCTCTACGGTGAGCTCCGCAAATGACACTAGTGGGGAGATCAAACGAAGAACTACTCTGGCCAACCGGTGTTCTTATGAGCTTAGGAGGCAATTGAGTAACAATGCCCTATATAGAACTACCAAAGATGGACCCAAATGTTCCAGCCCGGAAAGTCCTCAAAAGAGGACGACCTCGCAGGAGGTGGCGCAAACAAGTGGAGGGAAAGGCTTACCATTTTATATGTATATATAGCTTCATATACGTACAATGCTCTTAGTCTCTTTAGTATTTTATTTAACAAAAGTCAACTTTTCATTACTATTGTGAACCCAATCTAATTGTTTGAATAGGTACGACAAGTCCTAAAGAAATAGTCCTATGTTAATTCTTGTTTCAGATTTGACTGAAATATAGATAAATCGACTTCAACTAGTTCCTAGATTTGAGGTGACTTTTGCGGAATTTTGTAATTAATTACTATAATACATCTTAAGAGTTAGAGTTAAAGTAAGAAGCAAACACCACTATGCAACCGGAAGGCACACTCAACAATAAACGTAATCAACCTAGTGGGTGAAACAGTACACAAAGTGATAACCCTCGAAATCAAAAATGTATTCAACACTGTAAACTGGAGCCATTAAAATCGTGACCAGTTACGCAGACGCAAAATACTAACCTACGCAGACAACGGACCCAAATACAAGATCACGGGCGGAGTACCGCAGGGCTCAGTGCTAGGTCCATTACTCAGCAATGTCATGTATTATACGACGGGGTCTTATGTCTTCCAATACCTAAGAGGCAAACATTATAGGTTTCGCCGACGACATTGCAATAGTTGTAACTGCCAAGTTACTGGAAGAGGTACAACAGATAAGTAACACCACTATAAAAACCTTACTACGGAAATGGCTGATCTTGACTGGCTTTGCGCTGACGGAAAACAAAACAGAAGCAGTTCTTATAAACAGCAGAAAGAATACGGAAACATTGAACATTACTGTGGGTAGCCACACAATAACATCGAAGCCGCAGATAAAATACCTCGGATTCGTACTAGATATGAGGCTCTCTTTCAAGGAACACCTCAAGTGCATAAGTGTTGTACGAATCATACCCTAAATAGGAAGCCCACGGCACAGTCGAGATTACTTTTAGCCAAAGTAATCTTCTTCTTCTTATTTCGGCGAGGTTATGGTCCGAAAACAAGGGAGCATAACCCTTCCACTTCGCCGCATTTCTACTGATTCGCCTGTGGGGTTTGCCTATTTGACCTCAGAAAATATCGGCAGGCCTCCCGATTTTGGATCACTCGGTTACTGAGGCCAATGAAATGCCGATGTCGTCGCATTTGTGTGATCCAGGCGTTTATAGGCCTGTCTCTCCTGCCTCTCGATGTCTTTATAATGTTAATTGATATTGCCTTTTTAACAGGGTTCAAATGATCTCTTCGTTGAACGTGGCAATACCAGCTGAACCGGTCGTACTCTATCTTTCGTAGGATAGTTTTCTTGATGTGAAGGCTCCCATGGATCTTCGAACTTCTTATTTGATCAAGCTTCGTCACTCCTGATGTCATGCGAAGCATCTTCATCTCAGCTGCCGTTAATTTACTCTCATACTTTTTGCGAGTAGAGTATGCGAGCGCTAGATGCACAACTGCGGTGTAGAGACTTCCTTTCAACTTAGGGGACATTTTTTTCGGTCACAGAAGATAGCGAAGTTTTCTCACCACTCCATCCACCCTACGCTTACGCGATGATTGATGTCGTCATCAACAACCCAGGAACGCCCAAAGAAGGCACAACGAATGGGGTGGAAAATAAGCACCATGGACAAAGACACTTTTGCCCTGATTTTTGCAGAGTCAACAATAAGCCCAGGAACAGCAAACGCTATGGCCGCTGAGGTTACCAAACAAGTAACTAGGGCTTGCGACGCATACATGGCCCGGAAAACGTCAACAAATCGCCGGCCACCAGTATACTGGTGGAACCAAGAGATAGCAGAGCTACGCAGCAAGTGCCATAAAGCCAGAAGACTATTCCAGCGATCCAGAGGTTTGACCACACATCAGGATCTACGGTTGCAATTCAAAGATAGGCGAAGAGGGCAAAAACTAGCCATCCGCAGAAGTAAGAGCAATAGCTTTAAGGAACTCTGCGAGCAAGCAGATGTAAATCCTTGGGACACCGCCTACAGGACAGTAATGGCAAAACTCAAAGGCACTAGGGCACCCTCCCCCTCATGCCCTCTCCTTATGAAGAAAATTGTATCGGGGTTGTTTCCACGTCAAACACCAGCAGAGCGTATAGAGCCACCTCCGGAAGTACAGGACATCCCAACTGCCACGTAAATGGAACTCCTGGATGTATGCAGACGATTCGAGGATACCAAGTCACCTGGATTAGATGGCATACCGAACAAAACCCTTAAATTAGCCATTAAAACAAATACGCAACCATTTGTGGAACTCTAGAACAAGTGTCTAACAGAAGGAGTTTTTCCATTTTTTTTTTTTTTTTTAATGATAAATATTGGAGGACCTAGGCAACAAAGGAGACTTATTCTATCAAGGGTGGTGCAGTCCATCCTTATGTATGCGGCACCCATATGGGCCAAAGCTATGACGAAAAAGACCTACGCAAGAAGGATAAACTCTGTCAACAGATTATGTGCGCTGAGAGTATGCTGTGCCTTTCGTACGGTGTCAGACGGTGTCAGGCAGTATGTGTCATCGCGGGAATGCTACCAGCGGATATCTTGGCTATCGAGCTACAAAGGACCTACGACGCCAAAATTCAGGAACCTCAAGCGTCAGTCAAAAATATCAAGCTAGAAGAAAGACAGCGAAGCATTAGAGCATGACAGGAGCGATGGAACCAGTCCTCAAAGGGAAGATGGACCCATCGACTTATACCGAATATCCAAAAATGGATGGACCGGAAACACGGAGAGGTAGATTTCTATCTTAGCCAGTTCCTAACCGGACATGGATGCTTTCGAGCATATCTCAACTCGATGAATCTCCCAACTGTCCAAATTGCGGAGAGGCCCCAGAAGACGCTCAGCACGTATTTTTTCAGTGCTCACGTTTTCATATAGAGCACAGAGAACTGGAGGAAAAAATTGGAGAAATACCAACCCCCGAAAACATTGTGCACCATGTGATAGCATCGAATGCAATATGGGACACGGTGAAACAAGTTGCAGCGATAATCGTGCAGGAACTTAGGTGGCTGGAAAGAGTCAGAGAGAGAGCAACCAAGTCCAACCGGCAACACTTTTGGAACAAGGAGCGGAAGACAGCGAAAGAAGAGCATAAATAGCTAACCAGCCCCGCGAAGTAATACCTAACGGTAGTCCCGCGGGGAGAGTGGTTGAAGTGTGCAGGGTGTGGTTTAGTACGTAGGCGTATTCCTACTTACTTACTTACTTACTTTTCGCACTTAGGATGTCTGGAATAGGCCTGAGTGGATCAGAGAACGGGTAGCACAGGTACTCTGTCTTTTTTGAACGAATGCGATACCCATTTCCATCCAAAACGTCCACCCACACATCAAGTGCTCGTTGCGAGGATGTAGGATCCTCACTTATGATGGCTCCATCGTCAGCAAAGAATAATTGATGTACCTTGGGGTCCGTCCCTTTACCTTCAAGCAGATAGTCAAGGACTTTAATAAAGAGCACCCGACTTTGATTGGGAACTCTTTAGCTACTCTAGCAGGGCATCTTACTCTCGTCTTTGCTCCTACATATCCATGATCATCTGTACATAGGTTTCTGGAACCCCTCGATGTCTTAACGCCACCCACATCAGATCTCGTGGTTGTCTATCGAATGCCTTTTCCAAGTCAACCAACTTTTAGCCAGAGTAATATCATCCATAATCCTCTATGCCGCACCAATATGGGCGAGAGCTATTACGATTAGAGCAAACACGATTAATATTGACCAATGTACCGCATTTGCACATTGAGCATACCGTACCTGTGTGATAGCAAAAATGCTACCAATAGACATCCCGGCAGAAGAGCAGCGACGACAATACGAGCTGAAGCACTCAGAACGAGAGAAAAACCGCTCCAATCGACGAAACCCAGCAGATGGCATTAAGGAGAGTGGCAAACGCGTTGGAATGCCTCCGAAAAGGTAGGGGGGCGCATATGCTTTTACGGCAAATCCAGCCCTGAATAGAGAGACAGCGTGGGGAGAAGGGTTTCACTTAACGCAGTTGCTGACAGGTCATGGATGCTTCCGCTTATACTTGCGTAAATTCAAGCACGATAACAGCCCTTACTATCCACAATGCATTGGCTGCATCGAAGACGCCGAACATTTGTTTTTCCAGTATCCACGGTTTCATTGCGAGTGGGAAAAATTGAGGGAAAACTAACATTGTGGGTGTCACCAACCCCGAAAACAAAGTTGGTGAAATGCTTAAGAGCCAAGAGGCTTAGGTACAGGGACCGAAAATGTAATGGCTACCATAAACAAATTAAGAATACTGGAACGTTAGAGAAAGGAGTTAAATGCGACTAACACGAATCCAAATGACAGCTTAGACAGAAAATAGCCCTGCGATGAAATATCAAAAAGGCGGTTACCGCAGGGAAAAGGGTTTAGGTTAGGTTAGGTGGGTATCCTCCGTAATCATCAGGATTCACTTAGACCAAATGAAGTCCATTGGGTTATCACGTGAGCCGGTTATTTCCGTTACTCTTTGAACCATTTTAGGTTAATTTCCAGATGCTGTTGATATCTGAGTCAGCGATATCTGTAAGTTCTGGGCAGCTGCAGAGCAAGTGAAAGGAAGATTCCTCCTCTTCTTCGTCCATACAGCTGCGACAAAAGTCATCGCCCGGAATTCCCAGCCTCGCGGCGTGCCTGCCTAGTACGGATAGACCCATGAACAGTCCAACAAGGATATCTATGCGTGGTCTGCTGATCAGTAGCAGGCGTTGTTTTCCTTTTATTTAATTTGGGCCATATTTGTCTCGCATGGCTACATATGCCAAGATTGCGCGATCTCTCATTGGCCTGATTCAGGGCCGCTATAGAGATTTTGTATCTTGCCGTTTCTATAGATAAATGCAGCCCCCCTTCCGCAATAGAGAGCTCCTATTTCGTGCAATTTTTTGGGAAAAAATTCGTCTGCTCTGCAGTTACCTGAAATGTCCGAATGACCAAGAACTCAGCACAGAGTGAGTATTGGTCTTACTACCGCTGTATATAGCCAGTGCATTATTTGCGGACGGACACCCCAGTTATAGCCCAAGGCTCTTTTACAAGCATATAGTGCCGTAGCGGCCTTCTTAATACGATCATGTACGTTCATTTTGCAGCTTAGTTTTCTGTCCAGTACGGAGAAGGTCTTATTGGGTACAAATCTCACGCTCTTACTGAGTACGGGCTTTTGAAGATTACCAAATCCCAAAAAAAAAAAAAAAATGGCCTGCTTATTATATATGAGGGTCCAGGAGGTATGAAGCTCAGGTGAACTCTTCATTCTTCTCGATCCTCCGTCATCGACTCCAACTCAAGGGATCGCTTATTATATTTACATATACTTATTATATTTTTTAATTGCTAAGAACTTTTGCATTTAGGCGGCGAACCCCACAGGCGGATCAGTAGAAAAAGGCGGTTGTGACCCCTTATTTTCCGATCACAACCTCGCTGAAAAAGGAAGAAGAAGAAGAACTTTTGCATTTATAATCGTTCCTATAAGTACACAGATTAATATTACAAAAATCTGCTTACTTTCATGTAGACAATCGATAAATTGTGACTTGGCCTTACTCAATCCTAAATTCTTAAGTGGTCGACTGCATTATTCCTCGCTACCTGTCAACCCATCTTCTTGCAGAAGAAATTGTTAAAGAAAACATCCACCAAGTCCTTGTGTCGAGAGGTTTAATTTCCACCCTTCAAGTGCATGATTTGTCACTGTTTTCCCTGTGCGTGCAAAGGTTACAAAATACGAGTACACGCCTACATGTATACACCTTTACTTTCTTTAACATCTACCTACCTACATTAACCCTTTTCACCTTCTGCAGTAAAAAAGGAATTACAGAAAGCAACATCTTACTAGCGCACAACCGCAACACACGCCATCAGTCAGATAAAGAAGTAAAAAAAAAATCCTAAAAATTAAATATCTCTAACGTTTTAAACAACCATTTGTAATATAATGCAACCGCCGCCTCCCTCATCCTTGCGCCATGCTTAAGCAAATAGAAAACTTATACACGTACAAATGCTGCATTTTTTTTTTATAGGACCTTGAATTTTCTAGTAAGGTTAGGTTGGTGGTTAAGATATAAAACAACCACAGTACAACGCCTATTGAAAAGTTTACACTTTATTCCTGGAGATACTTATCTTCATCGCCGTCGTCGTCATCATTTTATCGTATCTCTACATTGCAGGAGTATCACTTAACCTCATCTTTGATTCTATTGGTAGTGAATCAAATCCTCTTCTTATTTATTTTTATTTTTTTGTTTTTGAACATAATTTGAATGTTATGTAGAAAGTTCCTTTTCTGCAGATGAAATTTGTAAGGCCACGCGGTAGAAATTTCAATGGGTATTTGTATTTGGCAAGGTAAACTCTAAGTGAATTTTCAGCCAGATACTTAGAGCACTTGTTATTTGTTAATTTCATATTTGATTGCTGAATGAAGGTTCCCAGTGCTGGATTAATCAGTTTATTAAGAGTTAGAATGCGGATAGGTGAAAAGAGGCCCAGTGACTTTCAGAAATTGGATAATGCAAAAAAAACACTACATTGACTAAAGACTGCTATCGACACCAATGATGTTCGATGTTAGGAAAGATCTTAGACAATATAATACTTGAAAGAATTGTACTGTAACTCATGTATTGTATTGTAACTCAGAAGCCAAAACCGAAGGTACAATCTCTTACAAGTCTGTACAACTAATCGCTTACGCCGATGACATTGACATAGTCGGAAGAACTCAGCGGGCCGTCAGTGGGGTATTCGCGAGTATTGAGATCGAGGCAGCAAAGATGGGTTTAGCTCTCAATGAAAGCAAAACAAAATATACGTTGTCTACAAAAAAGGACACCCAACATCGGCGACTTGGACAGAACGCCACAATAGACAGATATAATTTTGAGGTAGTAAAGGACTTTGTCTACCTAGGGTCTATGGTGAGCTCCGCAAATGACACCAGTGGGGAGATCAAACTAAGAATTATTCTTGTTAATCGGTATTTTTATGGGCTAAGAAAGTAACTGAGTAACAAGCCCTATCTGGAACTACTAAAGTAACTCTGTATAATACACTAACCATACCAGTCCCGCTGTACGGCGCAGACGCATGGACTTTGTCAAAATCGGATGAGGATACCGTTCCGTCCCGTCGATCTTTGGTCCCGTCTGCATAGACGGCGAGTTGAGGAGATGATACAATGCGGAACTATACGGCCTATATCAGGACATCGACTTAGCTAGAAGAGTTAACATACAGCAAATAAGATGGCTGGGTCATTTAGAGTGTGTGGAGCCCAACGTTCTAACCCGATAAGACTTCGAATCCACCCCGGATGGGCGGCGCAGTAGAGGACAATCTCGCGGTAGGTGGCGCAAACAAGTGGAGGGGGACCTCAACCAACTTGGCGTGCGCAACTGGAGGCAGCTGGCTCGTAACCGGGCTGGCTAGAGAGGTTTCTTGGTTAAGGCCCAGGTCCACCCCGGACTGTAGCGCCACCTAAGTAAGCAAGCAGTTCCGTGGGCCGACATATGTATGTTTGGAAGAACTCCATTCAGTCAGAAGCACTCAGTCTTAACTACTGGTCCATTGTTCTAAAAGAGAGCAGCCCAAAGTGTCCACTTTACTAACATTTATTCGTCTTTGCGAGAATCGTAGCCCTCTCCACAGGCATTGGTGTCACTTAATCTTGGCATGTTACGATGCTCGGTAAAAGTGTAGAACTCTTTAAGAACGTAAGTTGTCCGAGGTCTTTTCTACTAAAAGACAACAAGAATGTCGCATATTTCTCACAGAGGAGCATAAGTTTAGTCTGCCCGCATCCTATTCACGGTCATGTCGAAGAAAACTCATTAGTCCATGAAAACGACGATGCAGGAGACCCAGACTCAGACTCTGAGAATTAATCCTACCACTATGAGCCGTGTTTAGCAAGCAGAGAACTCATTTTCCGCAATGCCGTTGTGAAATATGGCTCAGAAAGATTGTGAGTTCAACGTTGTAAGAAAGTATTTTGAAAGTGGTTAAAGGATTGAGCAAGACCTTCTGACTGTAACTCCAGACTCAGATACCCTATTCTTCCACATATTATTTAGAACATATTTCATGGCCATTAGGATTGCATCTCCGCTTGAAAGACAAATGCATGTTAATCTAAAACGAATCTTATTAATTGGAAAACGAATTCATGCGATATAAACTGGACATTTTGGGGGTAAGTGAAGTAAGATGGTTAGAAGCGGGCGAGTACCAGTCTCCAAAGCGTAACACTGTACTGCTCTATTCTGGAAGACCATCCGGAAGTCCGCGGGAATATGGAGTCGGACTACTGCTAACAACAACAGCACGCAAGGCCCTAATTTCCTGGCAGCCTCATGGTGATAGGATTTTGACGGCCAGATTCCGGACTAGAGTACGACGCGTCACCATCATACAGTGTTACGCCCCAACGAATAGTTCGTCTGAGGACGAAAAGGAGAGCTTCTACAATCTCTTAAGCGACGTCTTCAACACAACACCAAATGGAGACATTGTCATAGTGATGGGGGATTTGAATGCCAAGGTAGGCAGCGACAACGAAGGGCTCAAACATGTAATCGGGAAGCATGGACTAGGCAGCCGCAATGACAACGGAAGCAATCAGCTGGTGCTGAAAGAATTGTCGGTCGATCGCAGGGAAGACATAGGCCGTGGCTTTCCGAGGATACCTGGAGACGGATTGACGAACGAAAACAGCTGAAAGCTCACGTTGCAGCTACCCCAGCAGCAGGGAGAAGCGAGCTAGAGTCCCTATATCGCATGAAGATGAGAGAAGTTCAGCGTAGCGTACGACGTGACAAGCGCAACTACATCAACGCACTGGCTACAGAAGCAGAAGAAGCAGCACGGAGGTGCGACAGCAGGACCGTCTACAGAATCACGAAAGAGCTGACAGGTGGTCGCAACTCCAGCCAACACCCAGTGAAAAGCCTAGACGGTTCCTTGCTCATTTCGGATGAGAACCAGCTCAAGAGATGGAAAGAGCATTTTTCTACTGTTTTGAACCGTGTATTCGCTAGCGATATGCTCCCAAATCAGACTGAGATGCCCGAGGTGAGAAGTTCCCGAATACGCACCACGACTCCCAGTAAAGATGAGATCATTACCGCGATCAAGGCACTCAAAACCAACAAGGCGGTAGGACTTGACGGTATTTCAGCAGAGCTCTTACGAGCAGCGCCCACAACATCGGCTGAGCTTCTGCTTCCACTTATAGATAGAGCTTGGGAAGCTGAGAGCTTTCCTAACAAGTGGAAAAAGGTAATGATCGTCAAGGTAAGAAAGGAAATTTAATGGAGTGCGGAAACTGGAGGGGTATCTGCGTGCTGACTGCTGTAGCTAAGATAATAGCTAAAATCATACTTGAGCGAATCAAACAACATCTCGAAGACACACTCGATGCCGAACAAGCAGGTTTCCGCTCTGGATCCTCCTGTGCCGACCACATCAACACCCTGCGGATTATCATCGAACAGTGTGTTGAATATCGATCGCCACTGCACCTGCTGTTCATCGATTTTGAGAAGGCGTTCGATAGTGTCAACAGGGAGTTTATTTGGCGTGCCTTACGCAGGAGAGGCATTCCTGATAAACTAATTGCTATTATCAAAGCTACATATGAAGGCTCCAAATGTCACGTCCTGCACAGGGGGAAGGTTGTCTGAGGAATTTGAGATCCAAAGTGGGGTAAGACAAGGCTGTATCCTTTCACCAATATTATTCCTATTGGTGATTAGCGATGTGCTTCATGCAGCTTTGTCGACAGGAAACGGAGGAATTCGATGGACTCTTACATCTCAACTGAAACATCTTGACTACGCAGACGATGTATGCTTACTCTCCCACAGAATTATGGACCTCCACCATATGACAGCAGATGTGGAGAGGGAGGCAGGCGTCGTCGGGCTGAAAATTAATACGGCAAAAACTAAAATTATCAGCCTTGGAACTAACTCATCGGCTCAAATATACATTGCTGGACAACCGGTAGAGAGAGTAGAGGATTTCCAGTATCTTGAGAGTATTGTCTCGACCGATGGTGGAACTGAACTGGATATAGCCAACAGGATCGCCAAAGCAAAGTCCGCGTTCGGAATGTTGTCCAAAATATGGCGAAGCAATGCAATCAGTTTGAGCACCAAGATAAGACTGTTCCGCTCCAACGTTGAATCCATGCTGCTATATGGTTGCAGCACATGGAGAGTGACCACTACTATCACCAGAAAGCTGCAAACGTTCGTTAATAGGTGTCTGTGCAATATCTTAAGGATTTTCTGGCCCAATCGTATCTCTAACGAACACCTTTACGAAAGAACGGGTCAGAAACCAATAGGCACAACCATCCAACGGCGGAAGTGGCAGTGGATTGGTCACACGTTCCGAAAGGGTGACAGCTCCATAGCGAACCATGCTATGCAATGGAACCCTCTAACTCAGGATGGCAGAAGACCTGGCGGTCCGAGGAGAACATGGCGCAGAACAGTCGAGAAGGAGGCACGGCAGTTAGGGAAAAGTTGGAGAGAACTTAGACACATTGCCAGAAACCGTACACGATGGCGCGTAGGCGTAGTAGAGGCCCTAGGACCCACAAGGGGCTACAGGACATAAGTATGTTAATCTAACGAGATATAAAGCCTAATGTTATCGTCTTCCACGAAACACCAGCACCAGACTCCTGACTGCTTTGGAGCCATCCATGAAAATTCAACTAAAATTTGTTTGGCCTTAGCCAAAGTAGGATAAGTTTTCCACATGGTCGTCAAAACTAGAATTGGTTGTACCAAAAACCATCTCGTCTAAGAAGGAATTTTGTTTTTTTTATAGTTCTGCATATGATATAAATACCAAGAAGAAGAAGGTTCAGCAAAGCATTATGAGAGAGCCAGGCGTGCTCGGGAAGGCTTCCATGCAGTCAAGCTAAGCTGTTCTTTGGAGTTTAGTGAAAAAAAAAATTGGAATATGTACCTACATATTTAAATACATACATGCGAAAAAAATTTGTCTATGTGGGTGGAACTACGTAGTTTTTTTTGCGTAAAAGTCGTTACTCAATGAAAGAGTAACCATATATTTCTTCAAGAAACTAGCGACCTTTCTGATCAGTGCCAGAGCGATAGTAAACAACTTTTTCCTTTTCACCTTTAGAGGAAGGACTGATTACTCGTCATAATCATAATATCGTGTGCTCATAATACGAGTACACAAAGCCGATTTTTGTCAAACATGTTTTTATGCAATTTGATTTAGGATCCAGACCAAGTAGAGACACCAAAAGAAAGAAATGCTTGCGCCAAATCACCCCCTCATACCCCAACTGGCTGTCTTATCCAAATGATGAAAAACTCATCAACATCAAAGTAATCAAACATGGGTCACAGACAAATAAGTGTATGTAGATGCCGTTCAACCTGGGGACATGCTGATCTATGTGACGCACTTACAGGCATCAGCCATCGAAGAACATCGATATCTCTACAGCGTTCAATGGAGTCTGGCAAGGAGTACTATTTAGCAAATAGCTTCCTTAGAACTACCACAATAAGTCTGCGGATGGATAGAAAACTTCCTCCTGGACGGGCCAATTCAAGTTGTGGTAAATGGTGCATCTTCCGATTCCTTCAATGTATAGTCCGGATTGCCGCAAGACAAATAACAGATTTTTTTTATGCAAAAACAAATAATATTTACTATACTATAGCTATAAATGGAAAACTAAATTATCCAACCCAGCAGGCAGTGCTTCTTTTAAATGTTACAATCAAAACTGATGCAACATAAAACATCACGATCCCATATCCAACACCTCAAAAACATCGTTCATGAAGTTCAGCTGCCTGAACATTGCTCTCACATCTTAAACTCGGTCCCAGGACATTACTTAAATCTACTCGACAGTGTCTAGAAACGAAGAATTCTATCGGCCAACGTCATCGCACATCAAAAGTAAAGTCCCATCGCGGATACAGAATGATCGTTAGAAATACGGCACTTGGCATTTCTATGAGGAAAACTGCTACCATTTGTTAGAGAACAAGCAAATTTTGAAATTAACTCTCATGAGATATATTTAAAAAAAGCTTTCAATCAGAGCTGTTCCAGCATCAAAAGAATAACAGACTCTGCTTAGTCCACCTTAATTCACCATCGAAATTCGTATTTACAATAATAAAAAAATATCATGGACTTCAAGGAGGAAGCTGATCCCTTTCTCTGCTAATTCAGTCATCGTTCTTGCGACTGTATGGCATGTGGCCCCGTCCTATTAGAACCAAAAAACTCCTACAGCATGTCCCGATACCTGTCATTATTGATTGCATCCACAGAAAAAACATTAAACATCACAAACATTTTCTAAGCTCCAGATCTCACAATTTTTCTTATTTACGAGTGAAGATGATTTTTTCGCCAAAATGCTGATCTACTTCGTACTGCTTTAAGAACCATCTGACAAACTGTCGACGTTCCAAATAATTCGTAGGCCTTAACTCTTCTGTAGGTCAGGTTAGGTTAGGTTGAAGTGGCTGTCAGCTAAGAATCGCCAACAAACTTAAACCAGTAATAGGTCCATTGTGATACCACGTGGATCATAGGAGAAAGTTTCTCTCTGCCTATTCGTTAAACCATTTTGAGGTTCTTATGAAGCGTAAGAGGTTCTTAATATCTATATCCATCAGATCGCCTATATCGTTGTAATAGAAGGCTCCTAAGTGAAGCTTACTTCTACGGGAGAGATCTGCGCAGAATTAAAGAAGGTGAGGAATAGTTTCTTCCTCTTCTTCATCCATGCAGCTTCTACAAAAGTCGTTCGAAAAAAGGCCAGCCATGCTACAAGGCTTGCCTATTAAACAGTGCCCAGTGATGACACATATTGCAATGCCGTTATGCAATCTTTTGGGAGAAATTAAATTCTTAGAGCCCTTTAGATCCAGCTTTGGCCAAATCTGTTTTGTTGCTAGACATGTTGATCCATTTGTCCAATTAAGATTTGCACTCTCGATAGGTTAGGTTAGATTAGCTGTCTGCATCACGATGCAGACACACTTAGACCAGTAAAGGTCCATTGTGATGCCAAGGATCTACCATTAGACCACTCAGGGACTAATTAAACCAACCAGAGCGTTTGATGAAGCGATGGATGTTCATGACGTCTAAGGACGCCAAATCGCTTATGTCGTCAAGGAAGGGAGCTCCTAGATGGAGCATTCTTTTGCATAATAGAGCAGGACATGTGCATAGGAAGTGAAGAATGGTTTCCTCCTCCTCCTCGTCCCTACAGCTCCTGCAGAAGTCATTGGAAAAGAGGCCAAATCTTTTGGCATTTTGGCCGATGAGACAGTGTCCGGTGATGACACCGATAACCCAGCTGATCTGTAATCGCTTTAGTTTAACCAACTCGGCACTACGTTTCTGGTCCAGCTTAGGCCAGATCTGCCTCGAAATGTGACACGTAGAGCCACTATCTCACCTAAGGTTGGCCTTGCTAATAGCGTTCAGCTTCAGTAGATGCTTACATGTAGCGAGGGGCATACCAAGGGCTTGCCTATCTGGCAGAATCCTTAGAGTAGTACCCTGTCTAGCGAGTTCGTCCGCCCTACAGTTTCCTGGAATGTCTCTGTGACCTGGCACTCAGCATAGGTGAATGTTGAACTGCTCTGTCATCTCTGTAAGAGATAAACGGCAGTCTAAGACGGTCTTTGAAGTAAGGGAGCACGATTTCAGGGACTTGATAGCCGCTTGACTGTCAGTGAAAATGCTAATATCACTGACAGATAATACATTACATTTCAGCCAAGACAGGACTTCCTTAATCGCCATGATTTCCGCCTGAAAAACGCTACAATGATCAGGGAGGCGGAACGAGATGCTCAGATTGAGCTTATCGGAGAAAACACCACAGCCCACCCCACCTTCGGTCTTAGAGCCATCTGTGTGAGAGATTTTGAATTTATTCAGAATGGAAGCGTGGACAAATTCTTTTCTTGACCATTAAAAGGTAGCTTCAAGGCGAATTGCTGTATTCACTGCCATTTGCTTGCTAAATATATCGAGGGGTATCAGATGAAACACGATGGCTGGTGCCATACAGGTAGTTGTGCGTAGTGCTCCGCTTGTGCACAAACAAGCTGTGCGCTGGACTTTGCTTAGATAAACGCGATTTATAGTTTTTTCTTAGGTTGTCCACCAAACAATCACCCCGTACGTGAGTATCGGTCTAATGATCGCGCCAGCGACTTATTCGAGGTTGTAGACCCATCTATTTGCAATAGTGCTATTGTAGCTTTCTTTTTTGAATGTTAGGTTTCCAGCTTAACTTCCTATACAGGATAAGACACAAATATTTTACTTTGTCAAAGAAAGTTAAACTGATACCATTGAGAGAAGGATGGTCCACTAATGGAATTTTATATTTCCTGGAGAAGAGTACTAGCTCAGTTTTGTGAACCACGCCGAACCGCTCGATTAGCTAGCTTGTTTAAAGCGTGGTTTCATAATGGTACGACCAGTCTTCTAGACTATTTTTCCCTATGCTTTTAGGATATAAAAATTAATAGAAAAATAAATTTTAACAAATTAACCAGGGACAAATTGTATGGTTTATTGGATGAAATTCCTTCCAATGGTCCAGAAGTCCCTGATAGTGGAGACGAGAGGGAAGCAGAAATGGACTGTAGATGTTTTGGAAGATGAATAAATTGTAGGTGTATCTGTATTGCATACAAGTGATAATAACTGGGAAAGTGAGGATGAATACCCATTAGAATCATTTGCAAGTGCAAGCAAAAAAGTAAAATGGACCAAAATTACTCATGAAACTAGTTCTGTTAAACCGTTCCCCGAAGCCGTTCGTCCACAAATTCCAGATTACGTCGAATTTTCTGTGGACATGTTTCTTCTTCTGTTTTCTCCAAAATTTTTAGAAAATATAGTGCTCCACACAAATTTATATATACATAGTTTAAAATTCGAATGACACTGTGAGATGAGATGTTCTACTCGTAATTGTAGCACTAGGGCAAAACCTCACAGAAGACAAAGGTATTGCAAATCCTGTCATATTGGGCTATGCCTCACAAATGAACAAAACTTTTAAGCCTTTCGTGGAAAATAAATGCATTGGTTTCCTAGTGGTCCCATAGTGGACGCACGTGTTTTTTTCAAAACCGTTAAAACTAAAAAAAATGTTTGGTACTTTTGTGCTCTATAAGTTAATTTTGTAGTAGGTTAGGTTAGGTTAGGTTTGGGTATGAGGTTATCATAAAACACTGGGCACCAAAGTGGGCCCATCGCGATCCCTAGGAAACCTTCACGGCAAAAGACCTAAACCCAATCATCCAAGCAATTAATCTCCCTACAAAATCTGAAGAGATCCTTGTTATGGTTCAAGGACCTCACCTCCTCCAAGTTATTGAAGAAGTATCTACCCAGGAACTTTAGCCTTATCCTGGCAATTCCTTGACATTCACAGAGTATATGAGTTATATCCTCTGAGACATGTAGGTCATCGCAGTACCTACAAACATCCGTATCGGATAACCCTAGTTTCATGGCATGCCTCCTTAGGAGACAGTGGCCAGAGAGTATTCCTATCGCTGTTCTTAGCCTCGATCTATCTAACTTGATTATCTTCCCAGATTTTCTGCGATCTAACACAGGCCACAAGGCCGTAGACACCCTGTGACCATCTAAGTTTGACCATCTTAGATTAGCCGTGTCAATGAGTTTATCCCGGATAATTCCCTTAGCAACGCACCCTGGTGGTTTAATACTACCAATTATATCGCTACGTGGGAGCCCCGCTCCTCTTTTAGCCCGCACGTCGGCTTGCTCGTTGCCTTCGATATCGCAGTGTCCAGGTACCCAACATAATCTGACTCAGTTCTGCGTACATAATGCCCTAAGCATTGTGCGGCAATTCCTGATTATCTCAGATTTGATGACGTAAGACTCTAGCGCCTTAAGCGCAGCCTGACTTTCAATGTAGATGGCGATATTCTTATCGGATATTGATCCCATCTCAAGTAATTCCGCAGCTTTAAGTACAGCTAGAACCTCTGCTTGGAACACACTGTATGTGTCCGGAAGTCTCAGGGCCACCTGTAGGTTCGTATCTCTCGAGTAAATACCTGACCCCGTGCCCTCACTGGTCTTAGAACCATCTGTGTATATTCCAATCTCGTTATGGACAGAGACTGTCTTCCTTTGCCAATCCTCTCTAATAGGATGCAGTACTTCGTATGGTGTGTCGAAGCCTAAGGTGCCAAGTATATCGTCCGATTCGTCAGGGATTCCGGGAAAAGATTCCTTGAGAATGGAGCTGTGTCCTATGTTATAAGTCCTGAAGAGACCAACGTTAGTGAGCCGAAGCGCACTGTTGCCCGCTTGGAATTTAATTTGTAGGTCTAATGGTAAAAGATACAGGAAGATCTCGAGTGCAGCCGTAGGTGTTGTGCGTAGAGCACCTGTGATGGCAATGCAGGCTGATCTTTGTACCATGGCCAATATATCCCGTGTGTTTTTCGTATTCGTTGCCTTCCACCACACAAGAACCCCATACGTAAGGATGGGTCTGACTACCATGATGTATAGCCAGTGCATCATTGCGTGCTTCAGGCCCCATTTTTTCCCGCGGTCCGCTTACAGATGAAGAGAGCATTATATGCTTTGCGGACTCGTTCCTGTGTGTTAAATTTCCAATTTAGTTTCCTATCCAGCATTATACCAAGATATCTAGCGCGATCCGAAAGGGAAAGCTCTACCCCTGCTAGCTTAGGCAGTTTGAAGGGTGGTATCTTGTACTTTCTACTGAAAAGTACCAATTTAGTTTTATCCGGGTTGACGTATAGTCCACACCCTCTAGCCCATTTTTCGAGACTATTAAGAGCTGATTCCATCATTTCACTTAATGTATCAAGGAACTTACCCTGAACTAAAATCACCACGTCATCCGCGTAAGCAGTGACGCTTATGCCTGCTTAGTTCTTTAAGTATCCCATCGATGACTAGAACCCAGAGGAGGGGTGAGATAACGCCTCCCTGGGGAGTCCCCCTAGTAACGGATTTTCTTATTGAACTGTTTCCGATAGTGGAGTTAATGTTTCTAGTGCCGAGTATATTGCAGAGCCAATTTTGTAGTAAAGGTCCTACAATCTTTAATTTTTCACAAAAAGTTTACTTCGTCCGCAAACGGCTAACGCGTTTTGCAGAAGTTCTTTTAGTCCAAAATACTCTTTTGGCGCTTTCCCGAGACAGCTAAAGCAACATCATCAGCATACGCGATCGCCGTGCATCACTCGCCGTCCAGGAATATAACTCTTTGGTAAGTTCAATCAAAAGTTGCTGAGAGCTCCTTGAAATGTTCAATCGCTGAGAACGATGCCGAATTGACGCCCTCCGGTTTTCGGTGACGCTTGCCTCCACTATGGAGACTGATTTTACACTAAACACGAAGAGTTTCATCAGTCCTCAAATTTCTTGTTTGAACGGCGAATAGAGGTTTCATTTGCTACACTTCTTCGACCGAAAATTTAACTGAGTTTGCAAATTGCCCAACAAAACGTTCACTATTTCACACGTGGGAACTGTCCATGCCCAAATACTCCTGGGTCTTTATAGGCTATGGAATGTCGATCTTCTTTCCATTCGATGGCCTACCTATCTGCCTAGTAGACATTTTGGTCTGTTAAACAGCACTTGTTTCGAACCAGGCTCTATTAATGTCTAAATCCACCACTGTGTTCTCTTATTAAAAAAAAAAAGTGGTTAATGATAAGATGAATTTAAAAAGTCGAATGTATTTTTAATTTAATTTTGTTTTGATATCTTTGAAGTAGCAATCTCATTGTAACTGACGCACCAACTCTTTTAATACTAAAGCTAAATTCAGGTGTAACTCGGTGTTTCTTTTTTCCTTGGGAAAAGTTATATTCGTAAATATAAAACAGGATACACTGCAATTTTCTTTAATCCATATTTATTACAGCACAAATAAGTATAAAACTCTTAATAGTATAATAGGTAGTGTAAATAACGCTTTTGAAGCATCTTACATACACACATAGATATCTCCCCTGCATAAATTATACCGCTTGTGTTACACTGCTTGAACTGCAGCAACTAACACAAGCAGAATTTCTTGAGATGTTTCTCAAGGACTTTAATTTTCAATCGTTTGTCGTTAGAGATGAAGTTCGTTCATTCTTCGTCTCTCTTGCGGTATACTGTATTCAGAGACAAAGTGTCTATGTAAGAGCTACAAGGATAGGAACAGTGTACTTAGATTGAAACGATAGCTTCTTGTAGTTTCAGTGTATTCTCCTTTTAGACAGTATTGTTGAAAAGTGTGAAATACATTTTTGTGTCTTTATTAGAGACATGTACCACGACATTTTCTTGATGCATATACTTCTTTCAAATTTCCCATACAACAGGCACTGTTCGGAATAGTAGTCTGCTCATTATTTTAAATTGGGCTCAACTCCCTAGCACTTTAAGCTAAAATTCTTAATAAAGCTCGCATCCATCTATTCTTATTCACTTTTTTTTACTAAAAGATGTTTCTACATATGTACATATATAATATGTAGCTATGAAGCAAGGTAAGGAGGTAACGAGCGTTTTATTAAAACAAAATAAAAAATAAATAAAGCCTATTTTTTCTGCTCCTACTGTCTCCAATACAGAGGAACATATTTTCGACCTAGTATAAAACTGTCAACTCTTAACTTAACTGATTGAACGTTTATGATGTCTGTCTTTTATATTTTGCCGCAAAATGGGGGAAACTATAGATATATTTGTGCATCGTGTGGACATTTTTTTGTTGTTATTAACAAACGTTAAGCCATAACCGAAAGAAAGACCAATGAGGTTTCAACTAACCAGTAAGCCAACCATTCATAATTTTGAGGTAGTAAAGGATTTTATCTATCTAGGCTCTATGGTGAGCTCAGCAAATGACACCAGTGGCAAGATCAAACGAAAATTGACTCTTGCCAATTGGTGATTTTATGAGCTAAGAAGGCAATTGAGTAACAAAGCCCTATCTCGAACTACTAAGGTAAGTCTTTATAAGACGCGGCGTGGCGTAAGTGGTTAGTGTGTCGGATCACTGCGCGTAAGGTTCCAAGTTCGAATTCCAGAAAACACCAACCAGGTTTTTCACGATCTCATCTCTCGCGAGCGTCTGACAAACATCCGAAAGTATTTTTGTCTCGAGAAAACTTCTCAAAACAAATTGCCCTTCGTAAACGGCATTACGCTGTAGGTCCCTTCCATTCGTGTGAAAAAATATAACGCACATAACATGAGTAGTTGCGAGAAGCTAGGCCCTGTCCTGGCACTTAAAGAGCTGTTGCGCCAATTATTTATTTTTTATTTATAAGACGCTAATCATCCTAGTCCTGCTGTATGGCGCAGAGGCATAGACTTTGTCAAAATTGGATGAGGATACCGTTGGTTACTTTGAGAGAAAAGTTCTTCGTGTGATCTTTGGTCCCGTCTGCATAGACGGAGAGTGGGGGAGAAGGTATAATGCCAAACTCTACGGCCCATACAAGGACATCGACTTAGCCATAAGAGTCAAAGATGGCTGGGTCATGTAGAGCGGATGGAGCCCAACGTTCCAGCCCGGAAAGTCTTCGAATCCACCCCGGATGGACGGCGCAGTAGAGGGCGACCTCGCGGTAGGTGGAGCAAACAAGTGTAGATTGACCTCAATCAATTTATCGGCCGCGACTGGAGGCAGCTGGCTCGTAACCGGGCTGGCTAGAGAGGTACTTGGTTGAGGCGCAGGTCCACCTCAGACTGTAGCGTCACATAAGTAAGTAAACCAACCATTACTATACTCGAGCATATTTAATTTCTCGTCCCTCCAAACGAAAGACACCTATCCGCACCTCATGGCAACAAGAAATGAATTAAATCTGAAGCCTATACTAAAAAATTAACAAGTTTATAAAGCGCTTGGTAAAAATTCCAATTTAACCATCAATGCTATATTCTGTGCAACATTGAAATTCTTAGTACATGTTAAGAAGCAACATTTTGTTCTCATAACTCATAAATAGCAATATAGCCAATCAAAATCTATCTATGTTTGTATGCATATAGTAAAGTGATAACTAAGGTCGTATTTGGGCAGGTATGACGCATAAGTTGATTGACAGATTTAAGTAAAACTTTACCATTATATGCCTAAGAGGCTTGGTCCCAATCTCCAACTAGAAATATCACGATATTCCTCAAGAGGATTAAGATATAAAGGTAATATATGCAGAGATTACAAAAACTGACAAAACCGGGCATTATAAAACTATACATTCGGAAAGTTTGAGAAGTACTTACTTTAGTTTGTGCACTTTTAGACGCAGTACAAAATAAATAAACGAATGAATTTATTTTCTTGCCTATCTTTGAGGCGCAAATTTATAGCTAGATGTGTATTTTGACGCAAGCAGCAATAATGGCTTTGGTGTATTTTTTTCTGTTAGCTAAATACATACATACCATATGTAGTTAATATTTCTGTGGACCACGTAGACAAAATCCCGGGTATCTGCTAGTAAGAAATAAAACAGATAAAGTCATTCAGTAGCTTTGATTGAACCTTGACAGCCGCCTGCGACCATATTTGAAAATATTTTGTTGTCATTCTCCTGTCAACGTGTTCTGTCATAGTCACTATTTTACCATCAAGCGCTATACGATTCAACAATGCATCGAAATTGTAAAATATTATTATCAAAATTCGGGTTCTATTCGCGGAACGTTCGTCGTCAAAAAATCATCTTGAGCGACGAGGCTCATTTTTGCCTGAATGTCTACATGAAAAAACAAAATTGTCGACAATGAAAATCCAAGAGAGATTATGCCAACACTTTTGTATGGATTAGGGGTCAACGGAATATTCGGACCATATTTTTTTAAAGATGAGCGTGGGCGGGCGGTGACTGTCAACGGGGAGCGGTGGCGGGCAATTATAACCGAGTTTGTTTGGCCAGAATTTATCGTTTAGGCATTGTCGACATTTGGTTTCAATAGGACGGTGCGACGTGCCACACATCGAAGGAAATACTAGATATATCGAAGGCGAAGTTTCCGGGTCGCGTAATCTCACGAAAAGCCGACATCACTTGGGCGCCACTATCGTGCGATATGACGCCCTTAGACTTTTTTCTTTGTGGTTACGTTAAATCTCTGGTCTATGCCAATAACCCATCAACAATTGCCCATCGTGAGGACAGCGTTGCTTGCCTCATTAGCGAAATTTATAATTTGCGCGCACTCAAGGTGTTAGGAATACCCTTAACATGTTTTTACACAGTGCACGCGTGGGAAAGGATAGATAGAGAGAGAAAGATTTGGTGTAGTGGTTTGAAACTCAGTTGTTTATGTCTCAGAGAATCTCGGGGGGTGGCGTTCAGATAACTGAGGAGATTTTGGTTATTTTTTGTTTTTGGTTCTAATTCACAGTATTTTTTTTTTCGCGACCACAACGTCATATGCAAATCATCATCCAACAGAAGGAATAATCACACTAGCTTTCGCAATTGTTCGGACTGACTTTACATATTTCATGAGAAATAAATAAATGCTTGCTGACATCAGAATTTGAACCATGAACCATTAGCGTGGCAATTGACAACGTTACATTTACACCATTGCCACCCCCGATTGAGGCGAACTTATGTAGCCGAGTAGTCCAAAATTGAACCTCTCGGATAACCGCCGTCAAGCAAAGCAGTGGAGGTCATTTGAACGATATTATTTTTAAGACATAATGGTATCAAATGTTCTTTAACTTGAAAAAAGAAACATCCCCTACACTTCAAATACAACTTGTTTGACCCTTTCATAATCAGGCGAAAGCTGTTAATATCTAATTTCGAGCAGAACAGCTCTTTTCATTCTTCCACGCTTCTTCTTCTTCTTTCTATTTCGGCGAGGTTATGATCTGAAATCAAGGGATCAAAACCACTTCTTCTTCACCGCATTTCTACTGATCCGCCTGTGGGGTTCGCTTATTTGATCTCAGAGAATATCGGCAGGCCTCCCGATTTTGGATCACTCGGTTACTGAGGCCAATGAAATGCCGATGTCGTCGCATTTTTGTACATCGTCCAACATTGTGAACCGTATGTGAGCGCTGGACGCTCCACTGCGGTGTAGAGCCTTTCTCTCAACTTTGGGGACATTTTTCGGTCGCAGAAGATAGCGGAGTTTTCTCGCCACTTCATCCACCCTACGCTTACGCGATGATTGTTGTCTTCATCACAGGTTGCTTTGCTATTGCTCATAGATCCCAGATATTTGAACTTTTCGCACTTGGGAAGCACTGTTCCTTTCAAATAAATGTCTGGAATAGGCCTGAGTGGATCAGAGAACGGGCAGCACAAGTACTCTGTCTCTTTTGAACTAATGCGATACCCATTTCCCTCCAAAACGTCCACCCAGACATCAAGTGCTCGTTGCAGGGATGTAGGATCCTTACTTATAATGGCTCCATCGTCAGCAAAGAATAATTGATGTACCTTGGGGTCCGTCACTCTACCTTCAAGCAGATAGTCAAGGACTGTAATAAAGAGCAAAGGACTTAAGACGCTTCCCTGGTGCACCCCGACTTTGATTGGGACTCTTCGGTTACTCCAGCGGGGCATCTTACTCTTGTCTTTGCTACTTCGTACCTGTCCATGATCATCTGTACATCTGGAACCCGTCGATGTCTTAGCGCCACCCATATCAGATCTCGTTGGTACAATGGACCGGAGAGCCTGAGTGCTCTCGTGGTTGTCTGTCGAATGACTTTTCAAAGTCAACCAATACAATATGCAAATCCTTTAGGGAATCACGATGTTTTTCCATTATGATCCTTATACGTTGGATTGCATCTGTGGTTGATTTACCCGAGACAAACCCGCACAGATCATCAGATAACCGTATTATTTTCGCTCAACGATCTTCATGGTGTGTGACATCAGCTTGATCGAACGGTAGTTATCACAGTTTCGCGTATCACGCTTCCCTTTGTAAACGGCTGTCCGAATAACCGCCCAAAAATAAATCGCCCAAAATCCAAAAATGAATAATCGCTCAAAATTTGTTGGTGTTTGTGCATAATGAAAGAAAAGTCAAAAATTAATGAATAATCACCCAAAACAGGAGTGAATGGCTGTGCGAAAAATCGCTCAAAGAGGAATCGCCCAAAATCCGAAAATGAACGATCGCCCAAAAATTGTTATTTTTTTTTTAAATAATTTCCTAAAATCATATCAGAGAATCATATTCTCATATAGGTTATGTCAACAACTATCAGGCAGACGCCTGGGGCGGTACGATCGGCCAGAAGGGCCATGATGATGTAACCATGCCGCCGTTGTGTCTGATCTGGTTGTCGTCATCGTCGTCTTCAGCATTAAGGCCGGTAATTATCAAGCGCTCTTAAATCCATTTTAATTTTTTGCTGCGTATTCATATTCACCAAGCACTAATAGGTTTGTGCCCGTGCTAATTCGAATATGCGAAAAATTAATTTTCGGATTTCCAAACGCGTTCTAAAATGAGTTTCCGAACTCTCTTTCGAACTGAGAGAAATGCCATTGAAAAAGAAAACATTGTATTTTCCTGATTTTAGTCAGAATTAATCACGGCACATTTTATTTTTTATTTGGTTGGCAGTTCTTTTGACGGAAATGCTGGAGGCATTAAATTCGTCGGCATTTCTTCTTTTGCATTTCGCCAATGCAGCTTGTCCTTTGTTTGGTCTGAGTGACAGTTTACAGCTGATTTCGAAAATTTTCGAAATTCCTAAGTTATAAGCACTCAGAACTTAAGAGTGGGTGGGACCACTCACAAGTGTTATGAGCGCTAATAAATCTGCACTATTATTGGTTGGTGAATAGGTTTATGAAGCTCTTAGTTTAAGATTGGTCGGTGAATACCGGCCTAAGTGTTATAATTTTTACCGCGTTGAAAATTCATTAGCGTTGCAGAAAATTTTATATAAATTGTGGTGTAAGTTACACCTGACTTTTAATTGCAAATGTTCTCTTCGAGTGAACAAAGTGACGACAATAATAGTATTTGTTCTTACGCGTACAGTCCAGACCATAAAAATGCCTTTACCGAAGAGGAAAGTTCAAGTAGTTGCAGAAAACGACGTGGAGTTAGCAAAGGAGGCTCAAGAAGGCAGCGACAGCGAAGTAATTCCAGTGCCCGAAGCGCGCCACTTACCCACTGTTGGCCCGCACAAAACTGTCCTCGAATAGACTTACCCCCTGGCGTATGCCCGATAGTTGTTGACATACCCAATATGACAATATGATTTTTTGATATGATTTTGAGAAAAAGTTTTAAAAAAAAAATGTTTTGGGCGATCATTCATTTTCGGATTTTTGGCGATTCTTCTTTGGGCGATTATTCGCACAGCCATTCGCTGCTATTTTGGGCAATTGTTCATTAATTTTTGGGCGGTTGTTCTTTTTTTTTGGCGTTCTTTCATTATGCACAAATACCCAATAATTTTGGGCGATTATTCATTTTTGGAATTTGGGCGATTTTGTTTTGGGCGGTTATTTGCACAGCCGCGAAGCCCACCAGCACTTCAGCAATATACTAAGTTGTTAAGAAATTTAAAAACAGTTTTTTGCTTTCTAGCAAAAATTCTAAAAAATTGTTTTAACTGCATTGTTGCAAATATGAATAAAATTAGTGGCAGAAAAGTGTCTCTCAGCAGAAAAGACTTTAGATAACTTATTGGCGTCTTGACAGACCACTTTGCTTTCGCCAAGCATCTTAACGTGCTATTCTTGAGTGACACTACGATCTGGAACGACACCGCGGAACTTTATCTCTGTGAGTGGACACTCACTCACTCGTATCAGGTGGTAGAGCTCCTCATCACTGAAATGCTTGTTTGGTTTTCTTAGAAAGACAAGGGAATTCCAACAAAATGGGTGAATCAGGGTTTGCTCTCTGGTAGTACAATGGACCAGTTGCGTCTGACTGCTCCAGTCGAGCGTTTCCTATCCCGACAAAAAAGTGCGACTCAGCCGCATTCATTATTTTTTGGTAGAGTGCAATTAAAATAAGAAATAGAGCAGGTTTAATCATATGAGTCCCTTTGTATGGCGCCCAATGCCGGGCAGTCCGTAAAGTAAAAATGAACTCTTTAGAGAGAAAGATACTTCATCGTATATTACAATATATTATATTACCTAGATGTGAATATAGTGCAAAAAGTTAAGACATGTCGGCTACATTACATCGATCGAATAAACAACAATGTGCCATCTAAGACGATCTTTGAATCCCAGCCCACAGGTTCGACACGCCAATGAAGAAGAACCTCCCTATGAAGATAAAGCCATGTCACCTCCCTGATGAAGCTCACGGATACCAGAAAACTGAGGCTGAAGAATTGGAAACAGCATATCGAGGATCAGAAAAGATGAAAGGCTATTGTATCTCAAGCGGCAGACACTCTTCACGGGCAGGGAGCCCGTAAAGTAAGCAGAGATGCTATTGATTTTAGTGATATTAATTTAAAATGTACACGATTTAGCTGAATACTCGTAGTATGTGCTTGGTCAGTGTTTGAATGGTCAAAGTAAATGTGTATATAAAGTATAAATGAATGAATTAAATTAAGATAGATGCACTGCAACTTCCTGGTGCCAGCTGAGGCCACCACTCGAGCACCTCGTTCAGTTTATTTTCGCTACGAATCTCTTCTATCTGTCATGTAGTGCCCCATAGTTACAGTGTCCTGTTAGGAAACTCGCACGTATTCAAAGTTTATTTCTGCCTAGGATGATGCAGGTCTTAGATCTTCTTCCATTAAAATCCCCTAAGAGTACCTTTATTTACCTGCCTTAGCATTGGCAGTTCCCTGAAAAGTTTGATTAGGTACCTATATCTTTTTTTCATAATTCTTCTTCTAGGGCGTATACGATATCTAGAGCGAGGGCCGTCTCCAGTGAACTGCAAGAAGACTACAGGGTGGCTCGAAAGGAACTAAAAACAGCCATACTAAAGAGCAAACGTAAGTGTTTCGCCGAGCTGTGTGATGAAGCTGACGAAAATCCTTGAGGCAAAGCCTACCAAATCGTCATGAAAAAATTGAAAAGGTGCCAGCCACAGATTTCCACCTGCCCAGAGTTCTTACACAACATCGTGGTCGGACTATTTCCTCATCAACAAGAGAACGCATTCTCGGATGATCCAATAGTAGAGGCACCAACAATCCGAGAGGTAACCATAGAAGAAATAATCGAGACTTGCAATAAAATTGGGGATAAAAAAGCACCTGGACCAGATGGTATCCCAAATATAGCACTCAAGACAGCTATAAAAGTAAGCCCAGAAATGTTTATTAACATTTGCCTGGAGGAAGGAGTCTTCCCCGATCAGTGGAAACGGCAAAACCTAGTACTTCTTCCCAAAGGTAAGAAACCACCAAATGAACCATCATCATACAGCCCGCTCTGTATGTTAGATACGGCTGGCAAAATATTGGAGCGAATCATCTGTAACAGGGTAGAGGCAGCAATTCAAGAATCTGGAGGTCTTTCAGAACACCAATACGGTTTTCGAAAAGCGCGCTCAACAACAAATGCAATCAATGTGGTAGTTAAAACGGCACAAGAGGCTATACAGGGAAGAAGATGGAGAGGCGGTTCCAAAAAGTACTGCTTGGTTATAACTCTCGACATAAAAAACGCCTTCAATACGGCAAATTGGAGTCGCATCTTACAAGCGCTCAGAAGGAAGGAAGAGTACCACAATACCTCATAGACGTTATTGTTAACTACTTCAGGTGCAGAATCTTGGTATACAATACAGACCGCGGCCCCAAGGAATATAAGATCACAGGGCTCAGTCCTTGGCCCTCTGCTCTGGAATATTATGTATGACGGTATACTGCGACTTCCTATACCCGGAGAAACAAAAATAGTGGGATTTGCTGATGATATCACCATTATTGTCACTGCTAAACTGTTGGAGAAGGTGGAACAGATAAGCAATGCGACAATAAGGA
The DNA here is from genome assembly GCA_945910035.1 of Brachypalpus laphriformis. Taxonomy (NCBI): domain Eukaryota; kingdom Metazoa; phylum Arthropoda; class Insecta; order Diptera; family Syrphidae; genus Brachypalpus; species Brachypalpus laphriformis. The sequence goes on along the minus strand of OX246754.1, from coordinate 39,415,150 downwards.
TAATACGAAAATGGCTCACCTCAGTTGGTCTAACACTGGCGGAGCATAAAACTGAAGCAATCCTGATAAGTAGTAGGGAGAAGGTAGAAACTCTCACCATTATAGTCGGCGGCCATGAAATCACATCTAAACCGCATATAAAATACCTAGGTATCATGATAGATACGAGACTTTCATTTAGAGATCACCTTAAGTATGTAAGCCGAAAAGGTGCAATAGCAAGTGCTGCACTCGCGCGTATCATGCCCAACATAGGAGGACCAAGACATAGCCGTAGGTTACTGCTGGCTAGAGTGGTTACGTCTATAATCCTATACGCCGCACCAATTTGGGCCGGGGCCATGGCAATTAAAACATACAGATCACATATCACATCTGTGTATCGAATATGTGCATTGAGAGCTAGCTGCGCATTTCGCACTACTTCTAGCGATGCAGCCTGCGTGGTAGCGAGAATGCTCCAAATAGATATCCTGGCAGTAAAACAGCAACGTCAGTACTGCGCAAGAAGAGAAAGAAAGGAGGCCAGCGAAAACCGGCTCTATAGAGCAGAAAGCCTAAGAGAATGGCAAGAATGCTGGAATGCTTCTGAGAAAGGCAGGTGGACTAATAGGCTCATACACCAAATCCAGCCATGGTTCGACCGGCAACATGGAGAACTTGAGTTCTTCTTAACGCAGTTCCTAACGGGCCATGGATGCTTTCGTTCGTACTTACATAAGTATAAACACGACAATAGCCCTTACTGTCCGCATTGCTCTGACTGCGTAGAAAATGCAGAACATATATATGTTTTGAATGCCCAAGATTCCTCGACGAAAGGAATGCACTAAGGTGTGAACTCGGCAATGCACTGACGCCAGAAAACATCGTTGGCGAAATGCTCAAAAGCCAGGAGGCATGGGACGCAGTCGCTGGGAGCACAATGCGCATAATGAAGATTCTAAGAACCCTAGAAAGAGAAAGGAAAGAATCAGACCGGCGAAATACAATAAATGCTGAGCAGGAAAATGCAAACACACACTAGTCGAATACATCAGACTAAAACCCCCTCCGCGATGAAATGCTTGACGGCAGTACCGCGGGGAATGGGGCGGTCGTGGGAGGGGGGTTTAGTGGGTAAGAGTCCCACACTGTTAGTCTGGACGTACTGAGTTTCGTCTTTTGAAGATTACCCATCCCAATAAAAAAAAAAAAAAATAATAATCCTTCTCGAATGACATACCCGTTCATGCCAAGAGTTCCTAATTACCCTCTACTCCAACGTGATCCGGCTCCGAGTAGAATTGTTGTTCTTGCATAGATTATTGAATTTGTTCAAGCACTTCTGCACCATCGTAGACGTGATCGCACAGAGGCTACAAGTGTTATTCAATGTGTTCTGTAATGGAGATCTGTGGGAATAGCCCATACGTCATCAAATTAAAAGAAGAAAATGGAGGTGGATAGACAACATCGCAAGAAAACCTATCGATGGCAAAACTAAAATGACCTTGAACTGGAATCTGCAGGAAAGTAGACAACGAGGACGACCAAAAAACACTTGGAGAAGATCAACGCTCTTCCAACTTAAACCCCTCAATGCCACATGAGAAGGCGCCAAAATGACCACACCGAACCAAATTTGCTGGAATGCATAGGCCCAATGCTTCCAAGAGAAATACAAAAAAAAAAAACTCAGTACTCTTGGGCCAAACCAGCGCACTATAGATGATGATTGGTGTTACCATCATAGTAAACCTATACGTCTAGTATGATATGCTGGGACAGAATCCACAGATTTTACCTGCTAAACCTTTGCAGACTTCTTTTTCGTGTTCATTCTAAAGCAGTATACTACTTAGAATACTTCCTAGGTAACTGACCTTTGTTGATTTGATCTGTGTAGTATTTACTTACTTAGGTGGCGCTACAATTCTGGGTGAACCTGGGCCTCAACCAACAAGCCCCCCCATTTAGCTCGGTCTTTAGCTAATTGCCTCCAGTTGCGCACTCCAAGTTGGTCGAAGTCCCTTTGAACTTGTGCGCGCCACCTACTGCGAGGAGGTCCTTTACGGCGTCGTTCCTCGGGGCTAAATTCGAAGACTCTGCGGGCCGGAGCGTTGGTGTCCATTCGCTCTACATGTCCTAGCCATCTCAGACGTCCAATACGCAGTTTTTTGACGAGGTGGATGTAGCTGTACAGCTCGTATAGTTCGTGATTGAATCTTCTCCTCCAAAACCCGTCAACGCAAACGGGACCAAAATATTACGAAGAATTTTTCTCTCAAAGCGACCAAGGTATCTTCATCCTCTTTTAATAAAGTCTATGTTCCAGCGCCGTAAAGTAGGACTGGGATGATCAGGGTCTTATACAGAGTATCCTTAGTTGTTCGAGATAGGGCTTTACTGTTGAATTGCCGTATAAGCCCAAAAAACAGCGATTGGCAAGAGTTATTCTTGGCTTGATTTCTGATCTGTGTAGTGTCCCTGCCTAATTGACTAAATTACATTCTGAATCCAAAATAACTTTGTTATCAATAACTGGAGATATTAATTCAACTATTCAGAATAATTTATGAATCTCACAGAGAGAAATTCTTACAAAGCAGAGGAACTTATAAGAAAGAGCCCTCATTGAAAACTTGCGCCGTCGCTTTAGTCCTAATTTATAAAAATATGTCGATAGATTTATTATAACCCGATAATATATGCAACCCTCAAGCCGCAAAAAAGAAAGCTTCGAGAAATCGTTTCCCTAATATTTAAAGGACATTAAGCTTTTGACAAAAATAAAAATATAAGAAGAAGAAAAGATTGTCGACGACATTCTTAGATGAAATTCTGTAGAATCGTTTCTCATGTCCCACAAGGACTACTTCAAATTTCAATCAATAGCGCTGAGAACAGTGTAACAAGGTGCTGCCTATGTGTTAGATGGTGCTCCCCAGAGATAATGTCACCCGTCATCACATCGTTAGCTATATTCCTCAATTGCGCCATATATAATATCTATCTACCTACATACGCGGGACACTGTGTGTAACTTTTTTATTTTTTCTTCTAGCCCAAGTTCTTTTCTCAAGTACTAATAATAAGGAGGTTAGTTTGAAAAGAAATGTCAGGGTATAGACTGCAATGTCATGTGTGGATTATGTGACGTAATTAGGGCATTATTACGATGGGAATGCGCTAAAAATTTAAAAATAGTTTTTCAACGATTTTTTGTTTCGTGTAGCCTTCCCCCAAAGGGAAGAGTAGTGAGTATTTTTATTTTGAACTCAAACTTTGTATAGAAATTTGGTGTAGGTGCTCAAAGCTCTCGAAGGGTGAGTTATTTCAAATTAATGCAGTTGGACTGATGTGTTTTGTACAGTGGAGCAAAAGAGTGAAAGTCACTCTGGACCAATGTTTAACAATGTGAAATTCATATGGATGCTGATGTAACAGCTTCATTATCAAAACATATACTATACTAAATTTAGTGCGGATCAGTAGAAATGCGGTAAAGTGGGAGGGTTGTGATCCCTTGTTTTCGGATCATAGCCTCGTTGATAAAAGGAAGAAGAAGAAAATACTATACTAAATTTAGGACGCCATAGACCATTCGTATGGAGTCTTATTATTGCGAATGGCTTAAGCTTGGGGACTCCAATTTTCGGCTTCTAATTCTTAAAACACTACAATATCCTAAGCGGACTAGATCACTCAATTCAAAAACGAGATCCAAACCCTTTGATCTTTAAAGGCAGCTTTAAAAGTCAGATGTTATCTCAAACTCGATGTTGCGGATACAAATCGACGTACATATAGCAATGGCTTAGGGAGTCGAGATGTGCATATTCCTAATGCAAGCCAGGAGTCCTGGCAGCAGTATTATCAGGTCCTCCGCGCTTGCAGTCGCAGCTGTTATGTACCTTATGTTGGCTAAATCGGTATATTTGAATCTTATATCTTCAGAGATCGTTCACTGCGTCTAACCTATAATCCAATACACATGTTTGCAGTTGTTACCCCGGAATGATTCCCCGACTACGAAGAGACAGCCATGCAAAAGAATGATGAAAATTATAACGACTGCTATTAAGACTATTACAATAAACAGAAACAACGTTTGTTTGCATGCGAATTTGTTGGCAGAGATGTGAAGCAAAAATCCAGTATAAACTCAACATGAGTTCACGCTCTCACAGAGGATAGGAATGGCTATTGCATGTATGAACTCAATTCAATTTAAATTTATTTAAGTAAGATGTACAAATAAGACAATCTTTTATAGGACTTGAGATCTCCCCCAAGATGTGATCAAATTGTCCACGTTATGACCTTAAAATATTGCTTGACGATTTAAACACAACAATTAAGGAGAGCAAACACTGTTGGAAAATATAGCTTCTAAGATCACTTCGGGCAATGGACTTTGTGGCGGGGTGAGACACCACAGTAGCAAGCACACGATTGCTGTACCCAAAATGATCTGACGCTCTACAGATCAAAAATTATGTCGACTCGATTGGCCTCTATCAGTGCGGTTTCAGGCCAGGAAAGTCCACCATCGATCAATTCTTCACATTTCGACAGATCCTGGAGAAAACCCAAGAGGTCCAAATCGAATCTGATCATCTCCTTATCGATTTCAATGCCGCCTATGACAGAATCTATAGAGAAGACTATATAGAGCCATGTCTTGTTTTGATATCCCTGCCAAACTTGTCTTTCTGTACAGGATGACGATGGAGAACGCTCGCTGCTCCATCAAGGTCGGTAATGACCTTACGGAGATCTTTGATGTCAAAAAAGGTTTTAGACAAGGTGACTTCTTTAATATTGTACTTGAACGGATCGTGCGAAACTCACAAGCTAACACCAGAGGCATAATTTATCAAAGATCTATGCAACTGCTTGCATACGCCGACGATATGGATATAATTGGAGAACTCAGTGAGCTGTCACCGGTGCGTATGCAAGCATTGAACCAGAGCAGCCGAAATGGGTTTAGCGATAAACAAAAGCAAAACTAAGTATACACGTATGCTGTCAACAAGAAGGGGCAATCAACACCCACGAATTGGACAGACCGTCACAGTAGACAGCTACATCTTCGAGATAGGTTAGGTTAGGTTAGTTTACCTTGGCTCTACTATTAATTCTGAAAACTACGTCAGCGCGAAAATTAAGCGAAGAATAACTCTTGCCAATCGCTTTTGGTTAATAAGGCAATTCTTGAACTCTATCTCGAACAACTAAGGTGACTCTCTGATCATCTCAGTCTGTATGAAGATATCCTTGGTCGCTGCGAAAGGAAAATTGTTCGTAAGATATTCGATACCATTTGCGTTGACGAGTTTTGAAGGAGGAGTTTCAACGACGAACTATACAAGCTATACAGCTATATCGACCTAGTCAAAAAATGGGTATTGGACGTTTCAGATGGCTAGGACATGTAGAGCGGATGAACACCAACGCTCCGGCCCGCAGAGTCTTCGAATCTTACCCGAAGGGGCGACGCAGTAAGGAGCATCCTCACCGCATCCGGCGCGCACAAGCTCAAGACGATCTCGATCAACTCGGAGTGCGCAACTGGAGACAATTAGCTAAAGAGTGAGCTAAATGGAGAGGATTGTTGGTAGAAGCCCAGGTTTACCCCGAACTGTAGTGCCACCCAAGTAAGTATGTAAGATTGATCATCCGATTGAAATGCATGCGTAGTATTTTTGCACCCTCCAAGAGGATAATGTTTACTCGGACCAATATTTTTTTTAAATTCAATACCTAGCTGCTACAATAACAAAAAAATGGCAGAAACTTTGCCAATGGAAGTCCAAGTCTAAGGCAGCAAATATCAAGTGCATATGACCAATAGCATCACTTTCGGTAAGCTGTCAAAGGGCCCACGTCAAATACGAGTACATACAATTTTTCGCCACCTCCACAAGAAAATCCCTAGCTTAATTAAGAGTTTCTTTAAGCTCACGCAAGAAAACATCGGTTAAAACATAACGGGGATGAGAGCTATCTATGACACCTACAGCCAAAAGAAAAGACACCTATTGCTGTACAAAAAGCTGAGTCAAATAAGAAAATGTAAGCGAGATAAGGATAGCTAAGCTCATCACCATTAAAGGAGGTCCACAATTAAGCTCCCAGAAGTCCCAACCTGGTGTCCGAAACATTAAAATCGATTGAACCAGATCGGATGGAAGTATTCCTGCCTGATTCGAAGATAAAGTTTTTCGAGTGATTTTCGGACCTGTTTGTGAAAACAAAGAGTAGAGAAAGACACTAGACACAAACCTAGTCAGAATGGCTGGAGTCGAGAGTCTAAAGTGGCAAGGACACGTTTAGCATTTAGATACCAGCGCTTCAGAGTTTTTAAATCCAATTCGAAAGGACAGCGCAGGGGGAGAAGACATCGGCTTAGGTGATGCATCCAGTTGAAAGAAACATCGCCCAATTTGGCGTTCAAACCTGAAGGCAGATAGCTTACTATTAAGCTAACTAGAGAGGTTGGGTTGTTAAGTAAGGAGTCAGAACACATTAATAATTTATTTTAATGATGCACTGACAGAAAAGACTGATTATGCCAACATAAATTTGCAAACGACCTACATAGTTAGCTGGACGAATAGTTGATACAAAGTTCTAATGTTTAATGCAATATTTTTCATGGTTTCCGTACACTACATATATCTTACCATTAAGCAAAATGAACAGCTTAATTGAATGAGTTCTCAAGGCAGCCAGCTGGCGAGATGAAACGATTTTGACGACCGACGTTAATGGAGGGAATGAAATTAATTCTGTTGGGGATGAATGTGCAAGACTGCATCTCTTTAGTTTACGAGCATAGTACTCTTCGCTCATTAATAAAATTACTGAAACGATATCTTTGTATGTGACCACATATATACAATACATACATATACTCCATTTTATGGCTAGTTGTTAAAGAATTTTATTAGAAGTTATTATTACCCTGACAATTTTTTTGCATATGTTCCAAAAATGCTTTAAAATAAATAATCCGATATATTGATATTAATTTGCTTGTTTAGTATCTTAAATAAGATTTAAAAAAAAAATCCTAGAAAAGCTTTCCCGTTAAAAAGCAAGATTGTATTAAATTTAGTAACAGAGGCATTTAAGCAATCACCTGCCTATTAATACTCGTATGTTGAATGGTTTTATTTCAATTATCTTTCTTTTTTCAATGCTAGTATTTTTATGCTTTATTTTCTGACCCCTTCATGATATTTGTAGAATTCCTGGAAATAATGAAATCATTTGGATCATTCTCTACTAGTAATGTGTAACAAAAGGAAAAAAGTATGAGCACACATTTCTTAGGCCCGACTAATATTAAGCCATAATACCTAGAGGGTGACCAGATAGCAGTGATACTTTTTCCAATTGTTTTGTTTCAGCAGCTGTCAAAGTTACCAATGACATCCAGCTGTCAAAATATTCAGTAAGGTTTACCATTTCATCATGCATTGTTTCACGCTTGTCCATCGTGCGGAAATTATTAAAAAAAATTATGGAAATTCCGGCTCAGTTGTAAATACGCAACATATCATCGTGAGGTCCATCGTCATCATCTTCAGTGTGCAGGCAATTCGTCGCACCGTTGTAAAGTTTTAGCGTGAGTAAACTCTTTCTCAGGTTTGACATACCTGGCCAACTCTCATATGTCTCTAATAGATACGATCCCAAATCTACGGATTGGCATCGCTATCGTGAACTAGTGTTCTCAAAAGCTGGATGAAGCTGCATACCAGCTTAACAATATACCGCTTGATTCCTACCACGACAGCTGTGACCCAAAGACATATGTTAGCAAACGCAAAGTGCCTTGGTGGAATGACCAACTGGCGGAACTTAGGAAGAAAGTCAGAAAACTCTTCAACTCTGCAAAGCGAACGAAGAGGTGGGACGAATACAGGTTTGCTCTCAGAGATTAAAATCTAGTATTGAGACGATCTAAGCGAGCTGCTTGGAGGAAATGCTGCAAAACAATCGCTGACATGCCTACAGCGGCACGCACGAATTGCGTTTACTGAAGAAAAATGACGGAACCTACACGACAGACCGTGTGGATACACTTAGAACCTTACTTCAGGTACATTTCCCAGGGTCGTCTCTTAACACATCTCATGTGTACTCGAACACAATTAACCACAGAGTTTATGTGGACAGTAGAGTGAATAGTTTATCTGGAAAAATATTCAGTCCAGAGAAAGTTGAATGGGCGGTAGGCACATTCAAACCTTTTAAAGCTCCCGGCGGTGACGGTCTGTTTCCAGCACTTCTCCAAAAGTCAATTGACCTCATCCTGCCGGGGTTGACAGTTTTATTTAGAGCCAGCAACAATTGGGGATACATACCACCCACCTGGAGGCAGGTTAATGTGGTTTTCATCCCCAAGCCGGGCAATAAGCCTAGCGAACTGCCTAAATGATACAGACCTATAAGTCTAACATCATTCGTCCTTAAGACAATGGAGAGACTCATAGATATCCATATTAGAAACCGGTTAGATATGTCTAACCCTCTGTTGTGATACTATACAAAGGGGCCTAACAGTAACTCAAGAATGGTGCAGCACGGCTGGGCTTAATATAAACCCGGCCAAAACCACAATAGTACGGTTCACGAGGAAGAGAAAACTTGAACTGAAGCCAATCCGACTGTCGGGCACGATACTGACACCGGTAAAGGAAGCGAAATATCTAGGATTACACCTAGATAGCAAACTCTTGTGGAAGAAACACACAGAGGAGATATCCAAAAAAACTACCCGTGCTCTAATGATATGCAGGAGCCTAGCGGGTAAGTCTTGGGGATTTAGTCCAAATATTCTAAGATGGATGTACATTGCCATTGTGAGACCAATGATCACTTATGGAGCAATAGCATGGACAAAGCGAACTAGTCTAGTCACTACGAGGAGACACTCACTAAAGTGCAAAGACTTGCGTGCCTCTGCATCACTGGGGCCATGCGAACGTGTCCAACTGCAGCCATGGAAGTACTCCTGGAGCTAACACCGCTCCATCTCGTCACGTCGGGATAAAAGGTAACGAGCAGTGGACGCCCTGGCAAGACAAGGGAGCGCAGAACCCTTCATTGGACCTGAACCATTCTGTGGAATGGGGGAACACACTATACGCGAGAAATTCAGGAAAATGGAGAGAGAAGACAGGGCAAGAACCTGGAACAACACCACAGGCCTGAAGCAGGCTAAGAAACTACTGGGATGTTACAACCGGAAAAGATTCGAAGCCTGCATCTGCCTTAGCAAGAATAACCTACGGATCCTAACAGGCTTCCTAACGGGGCACTGCAAACTCAGGGAGCATCTACGGAAACTAGGTGTAACAAATGAAGGCCTCTGCAGATTCTGCAATGAGTCATGTGAGACTCCGGAACACCTTCTGGTGTCCTGTGGGGCACTGACCCACAAAAGTTTGAAATACTTGGGCAAATACCAAGTATCAGAAGAGGATATGCCAACCATGGACCCACTTCTCATTCTCAGATTCTTAAAAGAAACTGGTCTAGAGAAAGAACTCTAAGGTGAACTATTCTCGCCAAGGCAAAGAAGAGCATACCATATGACCTTTAAACACAATTCCTCAGGAATTGCAATTGCGAAGGGGACTGTAACGAGGGAGCAAACCTCCCCAAGGTATTAGCAGGGGGCACAATAGACCATTAGGTCGCAGTGCAAAATAACCCTACACAAATAATAATAATAATAACCCTCTGCACTCGAATCAGTACGCATACAGGAAAGGCAAATCTACACTAGGTGCCCTTCATTATCTCGTCAAAAAGATAGAGGGAACACTCAGTTCAAGGGAGATAGCCTTGAGTGCTTTTCTTGACATCGAGGGCGCGTTCGATAACACTGGTTACGACTCGATCGCAAGGGCGATCAGTAGCAGAGGTATCGAAGAATCGACCAACCAATGGATCAGGGCCATGCTGGTAAGTCGATTCATTACTTCCTCCTCTGGGGGAGTGTCGGTGTCCATAACTGCAGCCAAAGGCTGTCCTCAAGGAAGAGTTCTTTCCCCCCTGTTATGGTCTATAGTCATCGACAACTTCTTAGTAAATCTTCACAGATCAGGCTACACCACCGTCGGTTATGCTGATGACTTGGCGGTTTTTATCAGAGGTAAACACAGCACGCCAATTTCCAACGTCATGCAAAGTGCAATATCTCAAGTTGTAGAATGGTGTAACAAAGAAGGACTATCCATCAATCTTAGTAAAACCGTTCTGGTGCCTTTTACAAGGAAGACACAGGTCAACCTTGAACCTATCACAATCAAAGGCACCACACTAGTTTATTCCAGCGAGGTCAAATATCTTGGTGTGATTCTTGACAAACGACTTAATTGGAATTCACATATTAAGTCCGCCACTGAGCGTGCTACTAGAGCACTGTGCGCCAGTAAACGCCTATACGGCAGAACCTGGGGATAAGATGATACATTGGTTGTACATAATGATGGTTAGACCCATTATCACATACGCGGCCATCGTCTGGTGGCCAAAAACTCTCCAGCAGACAACGGCAAACAAGTTGCAGAAGTTGCGAAGAATTGCCTGTCTTGGCATTACAGGTGCGATGCGCACCTGCCATACGACAGCTCTGGAAGCTATTGTTGGGCTTACACCCTTACCAATCTTCATTACGAAGATGGCTGCTAGATATGCCATCAGGCTGCAGCTAGATCACGAGTATAAACCAGGTGACCTTGTGGGACATTTAAAGATACTCAACTCAATCCCTAAAAGAGACATGTTTTGCACTTTACCAGATATTATGGTCAGCCAACACTGCTTTGGTAGGTTATTCGAGGTTGAAATATTGGACCGAGAAAACTGGTTCAATGGTGCTCCAACACTGGGCTCTAGAAGTCTGGTCTGGTTCACCGACGGTTCGATGATGGATTCTGGAGTTGGAGCTGGGGTTTTTGGACCCAGCACAAAGATTTCGGTACCTATAGGTAGGTATGACTCCCACTGTGTTTCAGGCTGAAATCCATGCCATTGAGATTTGCGCCAGACACAATCTCCGCAAGAGAATCAAAGGCGCTAGAATACATATCTTCTCGGATAGCCAAGCAGCACTTATGGCACTGTCGTCCAACCAAATGGACTCCAGAACCGTGAAATGTTGCTACGATGCATTACAAGACCTTGCCAAATACAACAGGGTAAAACTCGGTTGGGTACCTGGACACCAAGGGATTGTGGGCAACGAATCTGCAGATGAGCTTGCTAGGGCTGGCTCAGAATCTGTGTTCATAGGTCCTGAACCTTATTGTGGCATCAATTGGGCGACAGCTACAACGCTGATTAATGAATGGGAAAACAAACTTCGTCTAGACCACTGAACTGGTGGGCCAGGTCTATAAGGAAATCCTTAACTTAGATAGGGAAAACATTAAGAAGCTTGTGAGCTTTCTTACGGGCAATTGCGGCTTGAGATACCACCTTAACAAGATGAACCTGTACCAAGAGAAGGACTGTATGTTCTGTTTAGAGGAGGATGAAACTTCCGAACACATTCTTTGTGAATGCCCGGCACTACACTGGTTCAGGAAACGTATTCTCTACAAGGAGATACTTACTTCAGTGGAACTGAAATGCTCCGCTACTAAAGACATACTCACTTTCATAAGGGAGGTAGTACGTCTGTTAGATTAACTCCAACCCTCCGATACAATAGATCTTTCAGGTCGCAGTGTCGTTGCCACGCGGGCATGGGTTGTACAAGAGAAAAAAAAAAAAAAACTCTTTTGGATCTTAACCGCCAACCAGACAGAGATTGGAGCGAAATAGAGAAAACATAGGCGCCGTAGCGGCCAGTATCGAAGAAGACCCAGAAATGTCGATTCACGCTGGATTTGGGCTCGAGCTCGAGAACATCGATATATCCGAGCTCTGGTTCCAACAAGACGTCGCTCCATGCCATACAAGCGACAAAACGCTCAAAGTTGTGAAGGAGAAATTTGGCGACTTGGTCATCTCACGGCGAGCGTTCATCAATTGGCCGCCGCGATCATGCGACTTGACACCACTCGATTATTTTCTCTGGGGCTACGTCAAGTCATTAGTCTACGCTAACAAGCCAACCACTTTGGACGAGCTCGAGGCTAACATTCGAGACGCTATTGCCAGAATAACTCCGTACGTATTGGACCGAGTCATTAACAATTAGACCGACCGCTTGAAGTACTGCCAGCGAAGCCGAGACGGCCATTTAAATGATGTGCTATTCCACACATAATGGCCTGATTGTAGCTTCAAAATAAAGCCAGAATCAATTTTATATTATCTCACACCGTTGTTGTTTTTTTTTCCAATTTTTTTTTTCTACCATTCTTATCTGGTCACCCTGTATATTTCTTTTACTAAGCGTGTATAAGATATCATAAAGCGCACCTAGTATATCGCGAAGTGAAATGGTTGAAATCCTAATGTCAAAAATACAAATATTTGGCCCAACAGCTCTTTAAAGTGCCAGGGCCTAGCTTCTCGCAACCACTCATGTTGTGCGCATTATATTTTTCACACGAATGGAAGGGACCTACAGTTTAATGCCGAATCCGAACGGCGATTTGAGAAGCTTTTTCGTAACAACAATATTCTCGGATGTTTGTCAGACGCTCGCCAGAGGTGAGACCGTGAAAAAACTCTTTGGTATTTTCTGGGATTCGAACTTGGAGCCTCATGCGTAGTGATCCGACACACTAACCACTTACGCCACGGTGCCCACTAATGTCAGCAAGCATTTATTTATTTATTTCTCATAATTAATTAAAAAAGTCAGTCCGATCAATTGCGGAGGCATAACACTGGTAGCAGGTTGGTCATTTGGTTAGAAAAATTGTTCTCTCTGTTTAATGATTAATATGCCTATGGTCGGGGAAAAAATACTGTGAATCAGGAGCAGAGATAAAAATAACAAATTTCCCCCGCTATCTGTACGCCTCCTCTGAAGTTCTTATGAAACATAACATCTGAGTTGCAAACCACTACACTAATCCATCTCTCTATCCCTTCCAATGAACGCACTGTGTGAATTAAGTGAGCGCAAATTATTAAAAACGCAATGAAAAGAACTCAAGTAAAACAAAATTAAATATGGCCCACTTTTGTGGGCGCCGTGGTGGAGTGGGTAGAGTGTCGGGCCACTGCGTGTGAGATTCAATGTTCGTATCCCAGAAAACACCAAAACGATTTTTGACGGCCACACAGCTCGCGAACGTTTTATAAATATCTGAGAGTATTGTTGTCATGAGCTAGCTTCTCAAAAACAGAATAAAAATGACCCTTCGGATACGGCACAAAACTGTAGGTCCCTTCCATTCGTACGAAAAATATAACACGCACAACGCGAGTGGTTGCGAGCAGCTAGACAATTGATGAGTTGCGCCAAATATAATATGTATGTAGTATAATAATAAAATGAGCCTAGGTAGGTAGGTAGGTAGAAGTGGTTGTGTCAGCAAACCATGCCGACACTTAATTAGCGCAGAAGCGCCGTTTTATTACCACAACTCAAGTGACCTAACGGATGTTAACTACTAGGGGAAAGAAGAAGAAAAGGGGGGTACGGATTATTCAAATCCACCCCGTTGCATTGAGGAAGCTGGTAATATCCCCAATGCTAATCTCCGCTAGCTCTACAAGTTTGTCGAAAAAGAACTTACCTAAGGTGCGTTGTCTGGCCTTGCCGAAAGTCGGCCACTTGCAGAGGAGTGTAAGATTGTTTCTAATTCATCAGCAGTATTGCAGCTGCGACAGTGTGCATTAAATGCAATGCCTACTCTGGCCGCATGAACCCCGATGGGCCGGTGGCCAGTACTAACTGCCAGAGTTCTTGCGATATCTGTACGGTTTCTGTTTAGTAGATCTTGCGTTCTTTTCAGGGAGTATTTGGCCGACATCTGCCTGGAGATGACACAATTCCGAACCCCCTTCCATCTAATATCCGCCCTTAGCAGATAGTGCGCGAAGATGTCTCCCTTAAGGACCCCCAACGGGACGTTCACCTCCTTTGCTAGGGAAGCATCAAGGGCAGATCCTTGCCGCGCGAGTTCATCAGCCCTCTCATTCCCCTTAATGTTGCTGTGACCCGGAACCCAAAGGAGACAGCCGCCTGGCTGTCAATGAGGATGGCAATGGTATTTTGGGGTGTAGAAGTTTGCTTGAGTATGCGGCAGGCCTCACGTACAGCAAAAATTTCCGCCTGGAAGACACTGCACAAATCAGGAAGCCGGTACGACCTGGAAATATTGAAGGAATCAGAGAATATCCCCGCCTCTACCCCGCGGTCCATTTTTAAACCGTCGGTGAAAATTGTTGATTTGAATTCATTTATCAGTACTCCAGTTTCCCATTCCGCCCTGGTTGGGAATCTGACCGTGACGTAATTTCTAAAGTTCACTGTGGGAGTTATATAGTCGATCAGATTAGCTACCAGATCCTGCGGTAGCAAATTCAGGATACTGCTGTGACCATACGGATTGGTGCACCAGCATCCCGTTTCCCTTAGCCTGACCGCACTACATGATGATAGCTGCATAGTTGCGCCTATAGCCGCAGTTCTTTGTACCCTGTTTATAAGTTTGATGTTATAAGGTTTCCTTAGCGCAGGTCACCAGACTAGTGATCCATAGAAAAGAATGGGACGCACCACGGCAATGTACATCCATAAGACCATCTTCGGGCGAAGTCCCCACTTATTGCCAAAGGTCTTGCTGCAGGCCTTCTTTACCCGTTGCTCAATATTAAGCTTCCAGCTTAGTTTTGGATCAAATACCACACCTAGGTACTTAGCACTGGAGGATAGGGAGAGTAGATGATTATTTAGCCGTCGAAGCGTAAAAGTCGGTATTTTGGTTTTAGCGGTAAAGAGCATCAGTTCAGTTTTGCTTGGGTTGACGTTGAGTCCACATCCAGTGGCCCATGAGCTAAACTTGCCCAAGGAACCTTCCATAATCTCACTGATTACGGACGGAAACATCCCCGATACCAGTATTACCACGTCATCCGCATACGCGACAACCTTAACTACATCCCTATGAAGTCTAAACAAAATTTTATTGATGACCATAAGCCATAGAAGAGGAGATAAGACCCCACCTTGAGGAGTTCCTCTAACAACAGATATGGTGGAGCTGCTATTGCCGAGATTCGATTGAATGATTCTGGTTTTTAGCATTGTCAATATCTATTTGCTAATAAACTCTTCCACACCCAGTTGGATCAGAGCTTCCTGAATCGATTCCGTGCTGACGTTATTGAAGGCACCTTCAATGTCTAAGAAGGTAGCAAGGGTATATTCTTTGAAATGGATTTTTCTATCGTTCGCACAACTTCGTGGAGCGCCGTCTCTGTCGATCGCCCTTTAGTGTACAGATGTTGAGATTTGGATAGAAGGGATTTATCTAGGGTATTTCGGATATGTATATCTAAGATGCGTTCCAGCGTCTTTAAACGAAAAGAGGATAAGCTAATGGGTCTGAAATCCTTTGCGGATCCATACCCCGCTTCCCAGCTTTCGGAATAAACACAACACGAATACGCCTCCAGCTCAGGGGAACGTGGTTTAGGAGAATACAGCTTCTGTAGATCGGAACTAGCCACGGGACCACCTGGTCAACAGTTTTTTTTGCAGCATAATAGAGAGAATGCCGTCAAGGCCAGCCGATTTATAGGGAGAGAAGCTGTTAATAGCCCAGGAGGTGTTAACTGGTGTAATTGTTGTCTTAATGTCATTCCTGGAAGAAGATTGCGCGACCTAAACTACTGGTGGGAGGGCAATCTCATTACTACATCCTGGAAAGTGTGTTTACATTAAAAGTTCCAGTGAATCGCTAGAGGAGTCCGTCCAAGTCCCATCCGGCCGTTTAATACAAGACGGGCTAGAATGCTCCTTGGACAGAATTTTACTCAGCCTGGCAGAGTCTTTTATGGTCTCAATGGACTGACAGTAGTCAATGAGCCTAAATGTCATTGAACTTTTCAGTATGGCTAACCTCAAAATTGTACTAACGATTGAAATTAAAATGTTGTGTGTATGTAAACGTTTTATTTAATTTAAATTTATGCTTTATGCTACACCAAATTATGTCGTAAAAGTTTTATCTATTGGTATACATTTTTAAAGCATATTCTTCAGTCGCCTTTGCTCAAAGTCACACCTCCTCTGTAATTGAAGCAATCGTTGGATATCTTTTTAAGTAAGGCAATTTTTTAATTTATATTTGTACTATTTAGAAACTTACACTAAAAGTATTATTTATCTTTTATTCACTAGACTTAGGTTAGATTATCACCCCCTGCATTTCTCTTATTTGATGTGATAGTGTTGATGGGGTCAGACGCGTCGAGAATTACCTCCGCAAATTCATTACAAATAAAGTATCATTACAAATAAAACAAATTCAAGCATTTGTTTAGACATATATTCATAAGGTTGCATAGAAACAATTTCTTAACATATGAATCAGCAGTCTACGATCTAAAAATAACTAACCACTGCCTAACTAGCATTCAACTTAGTTCTGGTGTCTCTAGATCAAACCAGGTTAATGTTAAAGATATTACAAAAATTGACTTGGTCGCTTTACGCAGAGCTTTAACTTTTGAATTCTGGGATAAAACCTACGGGGTAGATGATCCATCCATTGCATTTAATTTATTTCTGAGTAAATTACATTCCCATATTTCGAATTGCTGCAAAATTATTAAGAAAAAAAAACAACAGATTAAATTATATCAAGCCATGGATGAATTCTGCAATACTTAAGAAGATACGAAAGAAAAACAAACTACATATTCGCGTTGCCCGGCATCCCCATATTATTAGGCTTAACAATTATTATAAAACAATATGTCATGAGTTAAGAAGTGCAATACCTCTCTGTAAAGATACTAATTTCAGTAGTAAGTTGTCAGAAAACATAGATAACATTTAAAAGGAGTGGGAAGTCGTTAACGATATTTTAAATAGAAAAAAACCTTACGTTGATATAGTTTTAAAGAAAGATAATATAAATGTAACTGAGCCCTTAGAAATTGCTAACACTCTTAATGATTATTTTGCCAACATCACAAGTGCCAATCAGCATTCAGGTATACAAAATAACACTTCAGGCCAATATGATCGGACCATCAGACAGGAACATTTTCAAATGCGTAGTTTTTCCTTTGAAAATTTTACATCACTTGAAATATAATACAAAAATTAATATGGTCACTAAAAACTTCTAACTCATTTTCTTATGATAGCATTTCAAGTAGTGTTCTTAAAAATATATCTTTTCTAGTTTCAGATGTTCTTTGTTTTATATTTTAACCTTAGTATTGAGAAAGAAATCTGTCCAGATTTACTCAAAACATCAGTGGTAATCTTCTGAAGATGCTTTATTGAAATTGTGTGGCGAAATCTATAAAAGCTTGAACGATTCTGAAATGTCCTGTGCTTTATTTACAGATATTATCAAGGCGTTTGCTTCTTAACAATCTGTATAATGGAGGCTTCAGAGGATCGATGCATTCGTGGTTTGCTTCTTATCTGAATAATCGTAAACAAAGAGTGTAAATTAAAAGTAGTTTGAGCTCAGAAAAATGAATATACTTAGGTGTTGCTCAAGGCTCCGTTTTGGACCCAATTTAATTTTTTGATTTTCGTAAATTCTCTGTTCATTCAATCTTTCAAAAGCAAAATTACAGCGCTTGCCGACGATACTGCTCTATCATACTCTAATAATAACTACCTCGACTTATTTACGGATCTGAACTCTGATTTAGAAACACTAGGTAGGTGGTTTAAGTTCCACAAACTAGTGATTAGTGATAAAACCAAGTTCATGCTATTTACAAATAGATACAAGCTAGAAAACAACATCGAAAACCATGGATAACAGAGGAGCTGGTAAAAAAATGTATTAAAAGAGACGAATTGTTCCGCAAATGGAAAAATAACAGACAAAATAACTCCTTCGCGAATGAATATAAGCAGTATAGAAACCACCTCAATAAAGAAATTTCAAACCACAAATCAAGTTTCTACCTATCCCAATTTAGGCATGCATATAAAGATCCAAGAAAAACTTGGACATTGATAAATGAGTTATTGGGCAGAAAAAAAGCATCTATTGATGATACAATCATTAGAAACTTTTCACACGAGAAGGATAAGTGCTGTATTGCCAAGGAGTGTGCTAATTATTTTTCGGCTGCATCCTTAAAAATTCTGCATCAATGTAACATTACTACAGCACACCATACAAACCGGGTTATTCCAAACTCTATATTTGTTGAAGAGACAAACGAAGTTGAAAAGCACCAGGATTAGATGGAATCAGGAGCCAGGACCTTAAATCAAACGCGGATATTTTTGCACCAATAGTGTCTAAATTAATAAATCTAAGTCTAGCACAAGAAAAGTTCCTAAAACTTTAAAAACTGCGGTAGTAAGACCGATCTATAAAGTTGGTAAAAAAAAACTGCATTGAAAATTATAGACCAATATCAATATTACCTACAATCGACAAGTGCCTAGAGCAAGTTGTAGTTTGCAGATTATGGAAATTTGTTGAAAAATATAAAATTTTACATAAAAACCAATATGGTTTTCAGAGAGGAAAATCTACAAACCAACTGTTAGGAGAATTCGCAAATTTTATTAACAATAGTCTGGATCAAAACAAACACGTACTTGTTCTCTTCCTAGACTTTAGTAAAGCCTTCGATACATTAGACCATAACAAACTAATGGAGGCTTTGGATCGAGTAGGTATAAGGGGCCCATTGTCAATCTGGTTAAGAAACTATCTCAGCAACAGGAGATTCGTTGTAAAGATTGAGGACAAAGAAAGCAAAGTAGAAGAAGTACATTACGGTGTTCCGCAAGGTTCAAAACTCGGACCGGTACTCTTCATTTTATATACGAATGAATTACTGAGAACACTAAAAAATAGCTTCTCCATAGCTTTCGCAGATGATACTGCTATCTTAGTTTCATATAAATCGCTTCAGACAGCAAAAAACCTTATACAAGAGGAGTTCAATAGAGCAGTACAATGGTGTCATGATATGGGACTTGTTTTAAATGCCTCAAAAACGAAGGCTATGCATATTCGCCAGCCATACTACAGAGAGAGTGAGCTACAAATTAAGTTCGAGAACCAAAGCTGTCCCAATAGTCAGATAGAAATAATAGTGGTAGTTAAGGAATATAAATACCTCGGAGTTATTATCGACAGTCACTTCATATGGCATAACCACATAGAAAAGGTAAGAGGGGACCTGACGAAGGCAATGTTCGCAATCACTTATCTAAAGAGGTGTTCAACGTTTCAAGTGCTCAAACAAGTGTACTATGCATTAGTTGAATCGAAACTAAGGTATGGTATCCTAGCTTGGGGCAACGCAGCTAAAAGCCATCTATCAATCATCAGCTTAATTTCACAGAGCCAACACGGTGAAACCTTTAAAGTTCTGTCGGTTGAGGACATCTTTCGAATGACGGTCACACTGGAATACTACGAAGACGAACGTTTCAATGTACCGATTCTTCATGAGGTCAACACACGAAGACGAGCTCAAGGTCTACTTCACATTCCATCATTTCGCAACAACTATGGAAGAAGACAACTAAATTACACACTTCCAAAAATAATGAATGGGCTACCAGAAAACTTTAAAAATATAAAATACTTATGTAAACGCAAAAAAATTCTTAAAACTTATTTCATATCTTAAAATTGATTGTTTTCTGCTTTACTTTTTTTTATTTTTTATACGCTAAAATCAGAACTGTCCTTTTTTCTAAAGAATGTTTAACTTTTTCTGTAAAAAATCACTTTATTTTAATTATTATTATTAACTGCATATAATTCAGAACCTTAAGTTAAATGTATTAAGTCACAAAAATTTAATTTTTATTTGTTAAATAACCGCCTGCAGACAAACCAAATGGTTTTGTGCGTAAATCAAATGAAACTATAAAAAATTTTGAATAATAAAAACATACATACATACATAAATAAACGAAGACAAAACACAACAAGTAATATATACAACAAGAAATACCGTGGATCCACCAATTGTTAAACTAAACAATAAAACAGAGTATCCTCAGACAATCAAGCTAAATACTTGGGAATGTATATAGATAAAAAACTAACATGGAAACAACATATGTATTCTTAAAAGGAGAAATCAAATTAAAGATAAATTCAGTTGACAACAAGCTTCTCATATACAAGACAATCATCAAACCAATTTGGACATACGGTCTACAACTCTGGGGTGTAACCAGCAAAACAAATATTAACATCATCCAAAGGCTTCAAAACAAAATTCTACGTTTATGCCACCAAACTTTGGAACTCGCTGCCTATAGCAGCAAAACAAATAATAGGAGCTTCTAAATTCAAAAAAGCCGTTTTCGAATATTTTTCTTAAAATCGCAACAACTTCTCTATTTTACTTCTTTTACTATAGTATTCCTTTTCTTCACACTTTTTTTTCCCCTTCCTTTCTCCATCCCTAATGTTTTTTTATATTTTAAATTATAAATTACTATCTATTATATAATATTACAATTGAATTTATATAAATTATCCATATTTTTAGTACTATAAAAGACTAAGTCTTACTTGTACATTACCTTTAAATAAATAAATTGAAATTGAATTGAATTGAATAGTGAATGCGGCCTGGTACGTACCAAACAAGAATATACACAAAGATCTCAACATACCGACAGTACTCGAAGAAATCCAAAATTCTAGTCAAAAACACCAAATTCGACTTCTTAACCATGAAAACTATGAAATGAACTCTCTTCCCGCCCAAGAATACGGTCATATACGAAGGCTGGAACGAATAAGACCATCCGACTTACTAACCAGGACATGAACTAAAAAGTAATGTGTTTAAATGTATCTATATGTACCTTTTGCCAATTCATGTTAATACTTTAATATTTAAACTTCCGTCTTACCTGAGAAATGTTTTATGTTCATATGTATTTACTGTATAACCAAAGAGGTTCTTAAAGGCAATGGCCTTATGACTGCTGTAATCCTAATTGTAAAACTGATTGTACAGTTCCAGAAGAATGGTTTTGCGTTATCACTCGCCTGATTGCTTAAAATTTCGTACCATGATCATACTTTTGATAAAAAATCCAGCTGTTCTAATGGCTGTTTTTTTGTAGAACGTGTTGAAAGCTTTAAATACTTAGGCAACATATTGGATTTTAGAATAAGTTGGAAGGACCATAGTTTATATTTAAAGCAATATTTTAACAGAGTTGCAAGGCAACTTTATCACCTTTTGACACTAGTTTATATTGGTCTATATAAAGCCAAACTTCAATACGGAATGTCGAGTTGGGGTGGCACGCATTTTAATAAAATAGAACCTCTACTCATCAAACAGAAGCATGCAATTGGGATTATTTGTCGTGTTAATCGCAGAGCTTTTGTAACGGTACCTAAAATCAACAAAGCACTTTTTTGTCGGTTTTATAATGTAACTGTGTGTCGTTTGTGTAATTATTTACGAGATAGTTATAGATGCGAAAGAAAGAAATCAACATTTTTTAAAAATCTTAGATTATGAGTTTTTTTATTCAACAATTGTGAAATAGAAAATTTGTTTAACCCAAAAATTTGATATATTTTTATTTTTTCGATTTATTGTCATTGTCCCATGAACCCATGATATATTTATATACATTTATATTTTCGATGTTATTCCCTTCTACACATTAAGTATTATTAAATTTTTTGTTTAACTTTAAGGGTTCATTCACCTCTTGTTCTTCTGGAAAAAAAATGCTCCTAACTGTTTCATGTTAAAACGCTTGTAATTTTACCATTTTGAAATATTAATACTGATATGTAACATTTTGTGCTGTTCACATAAAATAAAGTTCTTATTATTGTTATTATTATTATTATTTTTTCAGTTATGCCCATCATCTCTCAAAGTTTGACTGACTGAAATTGAATAAAATGTATTATAATATTATACATTTATCCTGGTAAATCGGCTCTGCCAGGACGAATCTCTCTTCCGTACTACTCGTGGGACCACTAATGAATTCTCAAAAAAAAAAGTGTAGCAAGTACCAGCCAAAGTACTCTACCAGTGTCTCAACCTTCTACCTCCTCCTCTGTGGATGCCGCCAAGGATACTAGCAAGAGTACTCCAAAGCTAAATCCACAAAGAAAATTCACTAACCTACAACACAAACACTTTTACGAGAAGGCCGTCTTCATTCTAAACAAGATCGCCAAGAATGAAGAGGCAGGCACTGTCACTGAACGTGACCAGGTAGACAAGTTGAGGTACCAGGCTGTTGTTGAAGACTACAACAAGCACCAGGCCGCCAAGACGAGTCTAAAAACCCAACAAGAAGCCTTGAAGAGGAACCGATCTCAAGAAGAGATGGCTCACTCCAGCAAACGCAGCAAAGTCGAAAGCGGCGTTGCTAAGAGGCAGATCAAACAATCGGCAAAAACCACCACCTCCACCACACAGAAAAGCAGCACTGTTGTTGTTTCCTCACGCACCATCAGCGAAGTGGTCAGGGACAATCTCCAAGTTGCTCTGGTAGATGAGCTTTCTACCAGTGGCAAGTCCATCCTGAAGGCATGGGGGGCGATCGAAGCCAAACTCTCGCAGATGGAGCTTGACTACCTGGCGGAAAAAGAAGGCGGTCCTGTACCCTGGTTCGACTCAGCTGAGGTCGTTAGAGGGTATAGGGTAATCAAATGCGAGGATAGGTTCTCGAAGGATTTCCTTGGTGAGTGTGTCGCTAAGATAAGCGACGCATGGAGCGGCTTGAAGATCAAGCTTATCCCAGCCAAGGACATCCCTCGAAGACCGAAGGCTCGCATCTGGTTGCCGACTATGCCAATAGACAGCGAACAGCTGATTCGAGGTCTGAAGCGCCAAAACCCTGCGGTCCCAATGGATGATTGGGCAGTTATCAAGACGGAGCAGCCGCAGAAAAACAGCATGACTTTTCTGCTCCTCATAAACGAGGATAGTTTGGAGGTGCTCGAAAAGTTGGACTACCGTCTAAGGTTTGGCATAAGAAATGCCAAACTTAAAATTTACATCTATTCAGGCCCGGACGAAGACACAGACGATGTCAACGACGCCAACACTCTGTTGGAGGGCATGAAGATTGTCCCAGATACCCCAAATGCCCCCGTTGAAGATGATTCAGATTAATCTGCGGCACTCGCAGTGTGCCACAGACAATCTGTGTGTCTTTATCAATGAAGAAGACATCGATATCGGCATCATCCAGGATCCCTGGGTAAGGGGATCTACCATCAGGGGACTTCAGGACAACCACTACAAACTCTACTACAACCACAATAACTGCAACGGTAAGCCTAGAACTTGCATTTTAGCTAAGAAGCATATAAAAGCTTTTCTATGTCCTAACCTTAGCTCTGCCGATTTAACGGTGGTTAAACTGGAAACTGCAAACGGTGAGGCCCTTTTCGTTGCATCTGCCTACATGGACCGGGATCGGCAAGCCCCGCCGGAGGAAGTCAACTATTAACACCAGTAAGGCCAACCTCTTGATGGGCTGCGATGCCAATGCCAGACATACGCTTTGGGGTAGCGCGGAGACAAATGACAGAGGTGAGTCTGTTTTCGATTTCATCATTAGCAATAACCTATCAATTTGTAATACTGGCAATTCTCCAACTTTTGTTTTTCCGAGTACGGATAACTTCAATGGGTGGGAGGCGGTTATTGACATTACTCTAGTATCTAACAATGAAACCATCAGGGTCGATAACTGAAGAGTATCCGATTTACAATCTTTTTCTGATCATAATTGGATACTCTTCAACGTCTGTCTCGAGATCGAGACCCCTAAACCTTATAGAAACCCAAAACGCATAAACTGGACAAAGTTTAATCGTATAGTTAAGTCAAAACTGGGTAGCACATCAATGTATAAAATCGACTCGACCACGGAACTGGATTCAAAGGTTGAAATCTTTGAGAAAGCAATTAACGTTGGCTTTAAAGTCTCGTGTCCAATCAGTTATTGTAAAAAGAAAGTCCCAACATGGTGGAATGAAGATCTATCAAAG
Organism: Brachypalpus laphriformis; assembly: GCA_945910035.1. Lineage (NCBI taxonomy): Eukaryota > Metazoa > Arthropoda > Insecta > Diptera > Syrphidae > Brachypalpus > Brachypalpus laphriformis. Next base: position 39,391,001 of record OX246754.1, on the reverse strand, counting down.
CTTAGGAAGATGACCAGAGCGATCTTCAATATCTGCTACATTCACAACTTCTGGCAGCCCTACAAGGACTGTCTAAAAATATATAAGGAGTCCATCAGAATGGCCAAAAAACAGGGCTGGAGAGATTACTGCCAGTCTATCGAGTCCCTTAAAGAATCCGCAAGGCTCAGCAAAATTTTGTCCAAAGGGCATAGCAACCCGTCCTTTATTAAAAAGACGGATGGAAGCTGGACAGATTCTTCTGCGGCATCTCTGGAACTCCTGATGAGTACTCACTTCCCACGCTGCAGTGAGATTAGAGTAGAACAAGCTAGTTCCACCTGTACGCCACTGGCAGCTTGGGATAACATCACAAACATTATTACGGAGGATAAAGTCTCCTGGGCTATAAATAGCTTCTCTCCCTATAAGTCACCTAGCCCTGACTGCATCATGCCTATTATGATGCAGAAATTGCAAGACATAGCAATTCCCTGGCTATTACCGATTTATAGGAGTTGCTTAAACCTAAGCCATGTTCCCCAAACCTGGAGACGTGTCAAAGTGGTTTTCATCCCCAAGGCGGGCCGGCGAGGACATGAATCAGCGAAGGATTTTAGACCCATAAGCCTGTCCTCCTTTGTTTTGAAAACTTTAGAACGTATCCTAGACTTCCATATCCGCGATAACCTGAGTTCTCCACTGTCGAAATCCCAGCATGCGTATCTCAAAGGGCGGTCCACAGAAACTGCTCTTCATGAGGTCGTGCGTACAGTGGAAAAAACTCTTCACTACAAAGAATATACCACATTTCTTGATATAGAAGGAGCCTTCAACAACATTTTCACTGAATCTATTCAGGAATCTCTCACCGAGTCAGGTGTAGAAGGCTTTATTAGCCAATGGATAGTTTCTATGCTCAGTACTCGTATAATCCAAGCAACACTAGGCATCAGTAGTACAACTAAGACGGTAAACAGAGGAACCCCACAAGGCGGAGTCATCTCCCCCCTGCTCTGGTTAATGGCAATCAATAAAATCTTGGTGCGACTTGATAGGGAGGGTTTTAAGGTGGTTGCGTACGCGGATGATATGGTTATTCTAGTATCAGGAAAGTTCCTCTCCACGATAAGTCAACTCATGGAGAGGGCTCTGGATAAGGTACACTCATGGGCTACGAGCTGTAGACTCGGAGTAAATCCGGAGAAGACTGAAATGATGCTGTTTACCACCAAAACCAAGGTACCGGCATTCCCAAAGTACAGAGATCGGCATGCGTGGGTATCACAGGAGCAATGAGGTCTTGTCCAACAGATGCTCTCAGTGTGATCCTGCATCTGATCCCTCTCGAACTACACATCAAAGACACAGCTATATGCAGCGCAATCCGGCTCAGGGAATATGGATGCTGGACTACAAGGCCATATGGTCACGGCAAGGTCCTGGAGACGATTCCTAGTGAACTGGTTGCGCCCTCTACCAACTACACGATACCCAAACTCAACTTCAGAAAATCGTTCTTAGCAAAATTCCCTTCCAGAGAAGAATGGAAGAACGGACGCGTTACCTGCAACTATGATATAGGGATATACACGGACGGTTCGAAGATGGACTGCGGAGTCGGCGCAGGCATCTTCTCTGACCAGCTGAATATATCAAGGTCCTTCCGTCTCCCAGACTCTGCTAGTGTTTTCCAAGCGGAGCTTCTTGCGATTCGAGAAGCCTGCCGCCTGCTAAACAACCTTCCAACATCTAACCACAACATCGCTATTTTTTCGGATAGCCAGGCTGCCATCAAGGCCATTGATGCAGTCTGCATCTCTTCAAAACTGGTAGAGCAATGCCGGTTTGAATTGAACCAACAAAGCACTTACTCGAGAATCACTCTCATCTGGGTCCCAGGGCACAGCAACCATGAGGGAAATGAGCGTGCTGATGAGCTGGCCAGGCGAGGGTCGGCCCTTAACGGTTCTCTAGCAGAAAGAGTCGACATTCCGCTTGGTGCCGTTAAGGGCTATATTCACCTCCACTTCCTCCAGCTAGCCAATCGCAGGTGGAACAACCTCACAAGCTGTGTCATATCTAGGAAGACGTGGCCCAGTTTCAACAAACCCAGGTCAAAAGAGTTACTAGGCAAACCAAGACCAGTTATTGCCAAAATCGTAGCTATTATCACAGGCCACTGGCCAGTTGGGGACCATGCGGCCAAGCTTGGAATCCCCCACAACACCTTTTGTAGGAGCTGCAGGGATATTAATGAGAAAGAATCTCTATGTCATTTCCTTTGCAGATGTCCGGCCCTGGCGAGGATCAGACAGCAAACTCTCGGCAAACCCTTCTTCGAGGATCTGAGAGAGATAGCGAACAAGAGGATTGGAGAACTAATCCTCTTTCTGAACTCCACGGGCTGGGTTTAAACTTAATATCATTTTCAACTAGCCACTATAACAGGTAGACACGAGTCCGTGGTAACAAAACGGCGCACTTTAAGCGCTAATTGGGTTCTTTTTGGACCGCCACTTTACCTACTTACCTATTGTACATTTAAACTGAACCGAAATTAGCGCTTTCAGCTGAATTCAAAATATCATCCCAAATTTTAAAATATCCTTATCAATTTTTCATATGTAGAAACTTGAAGTTTTGATGAATTGCATGCTTAATTATCTAGCAATTGACAGTTTGTCGAATCCAACGTACCTTTCAACAAACTCAACACGTTTTCAACGCTGACAAAAACGAAAACAAATACAATACCTGCTTAGTAAGTTCCAAGGCGGGTTCAGGACAGTAGACAATATTTTCACGTTAACAAGCATAGCTAGGTCTTACCTGAATAATGGACACAAATTTTACGAGTTCTTTGTGGGCTTCCAAGCGGCATTGGATTCTGTTGATAGAAAAACGTTTTCCTATAAGTTAAGAAATCTTGGAGTGTTGACAGAAGTGCTCAAAATTATCGAAAGTCTCTACAAGGAGAATATGACTGCGGTATGGGACGGAAGCAATGTTTCAAACTGGTTCGAGTCTCATATGGGTGTTAAGCAGGGTTGTCTCATGAATCCTCTTTTTTTCATGCTATTTATGGACAATTTACCAACATCCCTACCTGAAGGAGTCGAGTTCGCTGGAATGAAAATAAAGGCCCTCTTATACGCTGATGACATAGACATCCTGTCGGAAACTCCAACGATGATGTAAATGATGGCCAACAAGCTAAAAAAAAAATATTTGATACCTAAAACTGAATACTGCACTTGCAAAAAAAACTCAAAGAAGGAAAAAAAGGCAATAAATCGCAATTGGAAGGGCATATTTTCCAAAAATAATGTTCTGCTGAGTACAAAATATAAAGTATATGAAGCAGTGGTTAGCTCCATCATGTGCTATGGCGCCCAAGTAAGGGGTACTTTCAGTTTGAAAAAGTTGAAAAGCTGCTAAGATACTCGTACTTTATCAAAAACATCTTTAGGTTACCGAAAAACGCGCCAACGTATATGCCTCACCTGGAAACCGGACCGCCCCCTTTGTGCATCTTCACAATAAAGCTGCACTTTCACTACATTGGAAAAGCAATGTCACTCTCGAGTCCGAGGCTTCCGAATTTAGTTACAATGCACATGATACGCCATAGGCAATAATTCTGCTTTAAATGGTACAGGCTCCAGCTAGCGGATTATAGTCCTACGTCTTGGAGAGAGGCACTACAGGAACTGGTGGTAAAGATCGCCCTATCTACCCGTGATGCATTTAAAGTAAAGCCCAAGAGAGTCAAACCAGACTCACGTATCTAACTCTTCAATATGACCTAGTCGAATTGAATAACTTTCAGGACCAAAACAGCGTGGAAGTTATTTCGACAATATTTAAGACTAGAGGCGAACTCCTACGTTTGAATTATAATTTTAATGCCATATAGAATCGAGCGAAGTGCTGAATGCTCACTGTGTAACCTACGTGTCATAGAAGACGTCTTCCATCTCATCGGTGTATGTCTAATACTGAAGGCGGTAAGACGAACTCATCGGGAGAAACACATGCTATCTGACATTTTTTTTTTTTTTGCCGAGAGCAGGTGAAAAATCTTCTAAAGACACCATAAGGCCCGAACGCGCGTGCTTGTGGTAGTCTGAGATTTTTACTCACTAAAAAAACACCTCTCTTCAAAATGAATACTTCGTATGTGATTAAAAAGAAATATAGCACTTTAGACAGGTTAAGTTCCAATGAAAGTTCCTGCCTTTTTCACGACCGGCATGTACTAAGACGCGAGGTCAAAAGGTTTTGTCCTTTGAAGACGACGAATTGAATTGTTCGCGTCAAGTAGTTGAGTGACGGTACGGTTACATTGGCCGTGAACACGATCTTTGTGTTTACGCGAAAATCTTGCTATCTCTTCGACGACGCTGGTAATTCTCAGATCTCGATGAATATCTTCGTTACGTACATACCACGGCGCGTTAACGATCATTCTAAAAACTTTATTTTCAAAAGATTGTATGATGTTTCTATTGCTTTTCTTGGTACAACCCCATAGTTGTATACCATACGTCCACACTGGCTTTAGCATTCGCTTATAGATAAGCAGTTTGTTACTCGTATGTAGGCTCAAGTTAGAATGTTTTCCGAATAACCAGTACATTTGTCGGTATTTGTTTTCGAGCTCATCGCGTTTCTTTTTTACGTGTGATTTCCGTTTGAGCTTAACATCTAGAGTCATTCCTAGATATTTTGCTTCGTTTGCGTACGGTATTTGAGCCGAGTTAAGATATAGAGGTAATCTATCCACTTTTTTATATGTAAAGTTAACGTGAGTAGATTTGCTTTCGTTCAGCACAATACGCCAAGAATTCGTCCAAGCGTGGACTTTATTAATAGCATGTTGCAGCTTTCCAGTTGCTGCTTCAATACATTCGCCCGTGGTCAATCTCGCCGTATCGTCCGCAAACGTGGCGACGACACAGTTTCTTTCCTGCGGGATATCACGCGTGTAGAGTACATATAGAAGTGGGCCAAGGACGCTTCGTTGTGGGACTCCGGCCGCAATCTCCTTGAAGTCAGAATAATCATTTCCGTGCTTAACACGAATGAGTCGCTCGGGGAGGTACGATCGTAAGATTAGAAAGAGTTGCCGTGGCAGTAGTAGTTGCAATTTATACTCCAAGCTTTCGTGGTAAACCTTATCGAAAGCTTGTAAGACGCCAAGAAATACACCACAACAAATCTTTTTTTCTCGGGCGCCGTGGCGTAAGTGGTTAGTGTGTCGGATCACAACGCTTGAGGTTCCAAGTTCGAATCCCAGAAAACACCAAAAAGTTTTTTCACGGTCCCACCTCTCGTGAGCGTCTGACAAACATCCAAGAGTATTGTTGTCACGAAAAAGCTTCTCAAATCGCCGTTCGGATACGGCACTAAACTGTAGGTCCCTTCCATTCGTGTGAAAAATATAACGCATACAACATGAGTGGTTGCGAGAAGCTGGGCCCTGGCACTTTAAAGAGCTGTTGCGCCAAATATTTATTTATTTATTTTATTTAAACCTTTTTTTCTTTGAGAGCTTTCTCAATCACGTCAGTTATTTTGTTGACTTAGTCGATTGTAAAATGTTTGATTCTAAATCCAAATTAATGGTTAGGAATGAGACGTCTTTCGTCGATAACGGGTTGTAGAGGTTTTGAAAGTAGTTTTTCGAATATTTTTGAGATAACCGGCAATAAGGAAATAGGCCGATATGATTTCTTCTCATTTAGCGGTTTACCTGGTTTCGGGACCATTATAATCTCGGCGACTTTCCACTGTCTCGGAACCTAGGGCAATCTGAACGAAGCGTTGATCAAATAGAGCAGTTTGATAAGAGCTTTTTCGACAATTCCTTGACCACCTGCGCCGTTATCAAGTCGTAACCCGGAGCTTTTTTCGTCTTTACATTTTTAATCACTTCTCTCAGTTCAATCAATGCAACTTTTTTTACTTTAAAGTTATCAGATGTCGTGACTGGGGAGTCGGGCGTAAACAAAGGGCCATCGAACGGCTTTAACGTTTCTTCTTAGTGCAAAGTAAAAAGTTCTGCCTTTTCTTTGTCGCTCTTGGCCCAGTTTCCATCGTTTTTCCGAATTAGTGGCACTTGCATTTGAGGTTTCCGGATGCCTTTTAGCGATTTCCAAAGCGAATAATTTGATTCTCTTTCATCGGAGAGATTTTCAAGGTAGGTCGCTATCTCTTTGCTTTTTTCCCGAATTATATCACTAAGGCGATTGTATAGTCGTTTAAGGATCGTTTTATGCTGCGGTGGACGAGTGATTTGCCATTTCTTTCGGAAACAAGTGATTTGCTATCGGAAACTGAAGTCAGGATATTCCTAAACGGGCAAAGTTGGAAGGTTCTGTTTAACTACTTAAAGTCTGCTTTAAAATGCCAGCAACAAATATTACATGAAGCTTTTAGAGAAAATAACTAAAATTAATCTACATATTATACAATTTAATTGAGCCCTTTTGAATTCTATTTTAAAATTTTGTAAAACTCTTTTTTCGGCTGACGGCAAACAAATGTATAAGAAATTATTTTCTAATGTTCAATAAAATCATTTCTACTACTACTACAGTAGAATCCCGATAATGTAAACTAAAAAAAAAATGATCAGTTCACATTATCGAGTAGGAAAAAAATGTTTGGATTGTTTAAATATAACATGAAAACACAAATTCTTCATTTTATTTGATAAAAAGTGAAAAAAAGTAAAGAAACATAAAACTAATTCAACAAATTGAAGGCAAAAATAAAGTTAGTAGATTTGTTAGTTATTCAGTAAAACACGAGAGAATACCAAATGTGTGATCTTTGTTTGCAGACAGTTTGTCCCCGCATATTTTTAAAATGTTTACTCCATGACGTTCTCGAAACTTTTGGAGTCACCCGTGCGTCGCTAGCATTCAAATTAGGAGATTCCTTGCACTAACTGTTAAAGTAATTTGCTTGATTTCTAAGTATAATAAGTTGGTCGAAATTGGAAGATTTTTTTCTTGCTGCTTAAGCCTTCCATTCGAAGCATCCCTGAGCTTCTTAGGATTTTTCTCTTTTCAATTCCAGACTCCGTATTTTCTATGAGCTCAAATACAGGGTGTCCGCCGGGAACGTATACTACTTTGTTTTGCCGCCATTTTGGTAAACATTAGTCTTGACAGTTCATATTTGGCAGTCGTGAAGTAGACACGTGGCAAATTTATTATGGAAAAATATTCGATAAACCAACGAGTTTTAATCGTTAAAACATTTTATCAAAATCAATCATCGATTACTGTGACGATGAGAAAGTTACGTGAAATTTTTGGGAGAAACAACGTGCCAACAAAACGCACTATTTATCGTGTAGTGAATGATTTCGAAGAAAGAGGGTCTGTAGGTGATAGGCCCAAGCCCAAGTAACAGTCTGGTGTGCAATTTGGTCAGGAGGAATCATTGGACCTTACTTCTTTGAAAATGAAAACGGCGTAACGGTAACTATGAATGGGGAGCGATATCGTGATATGATTGAAAACTTTTTAACGCCACAACTGCATGCTTTGGGCTTGATTAACATGCGGTATCAACAAGACGGTGCCACATCGCATACAGCCAGGATTACAATGGAATTACTGCGAGACCTCTTTCCACAACAAGTTATTTCAAAAAATGGTGATGTTGATTGGCCTCCACGGTCGCCTGATTTGACTGCTCCTGACTTCTTTTTGTGGGGATATCTGAAAAGCAAGGTTTATGCAAACAAACCAGAAACGCTTGAGCAACTCAAACAAAATATTCGTGATGAAATTAATGAAATACCGCGTGAAATGTGTGAGAATGTAATGAAAAATGTGCTCAAAAGGGCTCGCATTTGTGAGACTAGCAGAGGCGGACATTTACCTGATATTGTATTCCATACATAATTGCCGACATTAAATAAAACATTTATCAATATAAGATCCATTCTCTTTCATTTAATCAAAAATTATAAACAAACAAAGTAGTATACCTTCCCGGCGGACACCCGTTATTTGTTTATTTTTTTTACCGCTGTTATCGTGGATTTTACAACCCCTTCTGCGATCGATCTAACCCGAGTAGCCACTATCTAATTTTCTTAAAATGTCAGCTTTTGTCTTAATATTGTAAGGAATTTTTGTTTTTTTTTTTCTTTTTTGTTTGCTTCATAGGAACCATAGCCTTAGATTCTTTCGAAGACGCCGGCGCGACCTCGCCTGGAAAAAATATTAACGCGAATTACTTGGAAAAGGGGTAGCAGAATGAAATTCAAAGACAAGAAACAAAAACGAAAATGAATGCAGACATGCAGTTGTGTGCACTAGTACACCGTTTACATGACTGGATTGAAAAATTGAATTGAAACACAATTAAGTGCCAATCCGCGTTTTTACTGCAAGAAAATTAAAGAATTGACTTGGAATACAATTAAGAGAGGATTAAATATGACACTTCTTAGGCTTGGTTAGGTTAGGTTCAAGTGGCTGCCAGCTTAGATAACGCCAACAAACTTAGACCAACAATAGGCCCATTGTGATACCACGTAGATCATAGCAGAAAGTTTCTCTCTACCTACTCGTCAAACCATTTTGAGCTGCTGATGAAACGTAATAGACTCCTAATATCTGTGTTTATCATATCGCTTATATCGTTGTAATAGAAGGCTCCTAAGTGAAGCTTCCTTCTGTGGGAGAGATCTGGGCAGAAACAGAGAAGGTAAGGAATAGTTTCTTCTCCTTCTTTATCCATGCAGCTTCTACAAAAGCTGTTCGCAAAAAGGCCCAGCATTATAGCATGCTTACCTATTAGACAGTGCCCAGTGATGACACCTACTCGTATTGTAGTGCCAAAATGCAATCTATTAAGAGAAATCTGATTCTTAGAGCGTTTAAGATGCAACTTTGGCCAAATCTGCTTTGTCGCTAGACATGTTGGCCCACTTGTCCACCTAATATTTGTGCTCTCTACAGCATCCAGCTTAAATTTTAATTTGCAAGTAGAGATTGGTATACTTAAGGTGCCTTTATCGGGCAGGATGTGTATAGTTGTTCCTAATCTGGCCTTACAATTCCCTGGAATGCCTCTATGCCCCGGCACTCAACACAGGTGAATATTGAACTGCTTAGCCATCTCCGTAGGAGACGATCGACAGTCTAGAGCTTCTTAAGAATTTATAGAGTTGGATTCCGAGGATTTAATTGCTGTTTGCCGTCTGAAAAGATTCGGATATCTTTAACTGATATCACGTTTTTCTTAAGCCAAGATAAGACTTCTTTAATCGCCATTATATCGGCCTGGAACACGCTACAATGATTTGGTAGACAGAAGGAGACCTTAAGATTAAGCCTGTCAGAGAAAACACTTCCACCAACTCCGTCCTTGGTTTTTGAGCCATCAGTGTAGAAGTGAATCGACTCAACTTCTAAAAATGCATCATCATTCCAGAGTAATCTGCAAGGGATGGTGACGACTAAGAATTTGCTGCACATCTTTGGGGTGGCAATGGTGTAGTAGTAACGTCATCAATCGATCATCTTCGTCTGGAGAGGTCTCTGTGACGGTCTCCGCGGCCAAAGGCTGCCCCCAAGGCGGCGTCCTCTCGCCTCTCTTATGGTCACTCGTGGTGGATGACTTATTGAACACACTTAATAGTTCAGGTTTCACAACCATAGGCTATGCAGATGATCTGGTGATCATCATTAAAGGCAGACATGAAGACAATGTGTGTCAATTCATGCATATTGCACTCCTTGTAGTCTCGGACTGGTGTGCTGGGGAGGGCCTATCGATTAACCCCAGCAAGACAGTCGTTGTACCGTTTACAAGAAGAAGAACGCTGAATATTGGCTCAGTGATTCTAAACGGCACAACAATCAATTTCTCCGATGAGGTCAAATATCTAGGAATTATCTTGGATAAGAAGCTTAACTGGAACTCCCATATTAAACATAAAATTGCCAAGGCGACTACTGCCTTGTTGGCCTGTCGCCGTATGTACGGCAAGACCTGGGACCTGTCTCCAAAGGTCATTTTCTGCTTATACACCACGGTTGTAAGACCCATTCTGACATACGCGTCCGTAGTCTGGTGGACGAAAACCAAAGAGGTCACAACCATTAATAAGCTCACAAAACTTCAAAGACTAGCTTGCTTCGGCATCACAGATACTATGCACACTTGTCCCACAACAACCATTGAAGCCATAATCGGACTTACTCCGTTATATATGGTATATTTATAAAAAAAAAGTGGCAATCCGCAGTGCAGTTAGTCTTAGAAAATCAGATGCTAATAGTACACGGGATCACGTGGATCTCATGGAGCTATTGTCCGACTTCCCCGAGCTAGATATGCTCAGCACGGTCTCCGACTTTACGCCTAAGTCACCACTTTGGTAGAAGGTTTGAGATTGTGATCCCAAGCCGTGATATATGGAATAATGGCGGGCCGTCGCTTGATCCAAAAGGTATAGTGTGGTACACCGATGGATCAAAAATGGATTCAAGAGTTGGCGCCGGTGTGTATGGACCCAACCATAAAATTTCGAAATCACTCGGAAAGAGTCCTAGTGTTTTCCAGGCCGAGCTTTACGCCATTGAAACTTGTGCTAACATTAACCTGCACTCAGGCATCAAAGGTGCCTCTATACATATACTCACCGATAGCCAAGCGCCGCTCAAAGCATTGATCTCCCATTTGATCAGTTCAAAATCAGTTCTAAGCTGCTTCGACAGCTTACAAAATCTGGCTCGACACAATAAAGTAAAATTGTGGTGGGTACCGGGTCATGTAGGCGTTGACGGCAATGAAACTGCAGACCTGCTAGCTAGGAAGGGCTCCGCTGAGTTGTTCACTGGACCTGAACCCTTCTGCGGGATACCCGATTCCGCCTTCAAACTTACCCTACACATTTGGGAACGCAACATGTGCATCTCCCACTGGAATAACTCCCAAGGTCTCAGGCAGGCTAAAAGAGCTGTCCAACCCTTCCAAAGACAGGCAGTTGATATCCTAAAATACGGCAGAAATGACATAAGAAGGCTCGTGAGCTTCCTTACCGGTCACTGTCAACTTCTCTACCACCTTAATAAAATGAGAACTTCGGAGGATATCACCTGCCGCCTCTGCCTAGAAGAGGACGAAACCGCAGAACACATACTATGTGAGTGTGTAGCTCTGTGTAGCACTAGGAGAAGCTTTTTCCTTAAAAAGATCATATCCCCAAAAGATCTAAGGAACTCCTCCGCAGCCGTAATTATAGCTTTCATAAGGAGAGTAGAAGTACTGCTGCCCTAAAAGTGGCCTACGGCACAATAGATCTCCTTGTTCTCAGTGCCTACACGCCATTTGGGCGCGGCCCAAAACACCTGTTTAAAAAAAAAAAAAAAATATCGTCATTTGCCACGCTAATGGTTCATGGTTCAAATCCTGATGTCAGCAAGCATTTATTTATTTCTCATGAAATATGTATATAAAGTCAGTCCCATCGATTACGAAAGTTTGTGTGAACACTACTGTGAAGGCATGACACTGGCAGTAGCTTGGTCATATGGCTAGAAAAATTGTTCGCCCTGTTGATAATGATTTGCCTATAAGATCAGTTATCGGGAAAAAAAATATTGTGAATCAGAAGCAAAGACAAAATATAACAAAAATCTCCCCAGTTATCTGGACGCTACCCCAGAAATTTCTCTGAAGCATAAACAACTGAGCTTCAAAACCACTACACCAAATCTTTCTCTCTCTCTCTCTCTCTATCTATCCTTTCCAACGCCCGCACTGTGTGTAAACATGTTAAGGATATTCATAACCCGTTGAGTGCGCGCAAATTATAAAAAAAATGATTTCATTCTTTTTAAAGAAATTAGCATCGGACTCTATTTTTCATTCCGCGTTTACATAGAAAAATTTGTGAAAAAATGTTGTGATTGGATTGAGTTAATCAGGTTTCAATCCAATCCGCATTTCCATGACACTTAATTAGAATTAAATTTGAATTCAATTCGTCATGTAAACGGAGTATACCTATGTACACATTAGAGAGTAGGTAATACATCATTTTTACCGTTCAAATTTTTGTATTTTTAACTAGCAGTTATACATATTAACAAATCCTATAAAATAAAATGTATTTTTCATTTCAAATAATTTTTTTCTAATTCGGTTGAAACATTTCCCAATTTGTCCGATAAATTTTACATTTCAGTTCGGTGGAAACGGATACATACTGTAAGAGAACCAATTTTTAGTCACCCCTATCGTGAAATCTGCGGGGGAGAATTATTCACCAAAAAAAAAAATATTTCGACATCGTCAAATCCGCAAAGTGAACAGTTCCTCGTGTGGGTAATGTGGATCAGTTCCACTGTATCGTGGAAAGCGTTCGAATCGGATTTTTCCCACATTTCTCATCCGCATGAAAATCATTGCGGATTTCTGCCTTGGCTGTTGCACGTCGTCTTCTTTGTTAGCAAAAATGTAAGTGAAATAAAAAAAAAACAAACAATTTTTGTTTACATATAAATTACAGGAAAAAAACTACAACTGCTTTAATGAGCCGAACATTTTTGACAAACCTATGCAATATTGAACGAAACGAATGTAGCTACACAAATTTTTATTGACAAATAAAAGACAGCTGCTTGACAGTGAAACTACCTTTACCCAAAGCCTGTCGATAAGGAGACATTCTCGGCGGATTCCACGATAGCAGTAGAAAGTGAAAGGGAATCGAATAGAAATAATAAATAGTGAAACTCAATTCCGACGGATTCCACAATAGGGGTGAGTTTCGCGTTTTTATGACAAAAAAATTGAATCCATGTTACGAGAAATTTCAATAAACGATAAACTCCTTGAATGTCTTTCTGTGAAGTAAACATTAAGTTCGATATCCAGCAATCAATCCTTTCAGCCTCTTCTTTTTCAGATGGTGCCCAACGCACGCATTTCAATAATTTATATAACGGATCGTTTTTAAATGTTTTCTAAATTCAAATCGCTGCTGTTGTTCTATTAGTTATAATTTTTTTAAATCAACATGCTTAACAGTAATTATTCTTAACTTGTAACATTTTTGAAATGATTTAAAAAAAAGAACACTCTACTATACTCGTGCCTACGAAATGAACTCAGTTCGGCAAAAGCTTCAGACATTCGTTACCACTACGTTTGTATTCAAAAATGCTCTTCTTCGTATTTGTATACATCGCTTATACTCATGAAGAAAAAATGTCCTGCCCCCCAAATAGTCATCGATAATCATGTATGCATTCTGATCATATCGGCAAGTAGTGCATCACATCTATTGTATGTATAGGTAGTAACGCTGCTTTTAGTGAAACGATATTATTAACCCTTAAATCTCCGTGCTCTCACATTTGAAAGCGAAATAAAAGCTTTCATCAACTGCACCCACACATGCCTATATCATTGCACTGCAGCAAAATGCATGCAGTGTATCTATTTAAGATTACAACGAATTTACATCCGTTGCAGTTTAAAATGAACGTTCACTCGGATTAGTTCGTTAGGATGTGTCAACGCGTTCGCACGGCAACCTTCGCCATAACTGCAAAACGGATGAAACAGACTTTAAATTGGTGTTGAATTGAAATTGAGATTGAAAATGTGTATAATTTAAATGATGAATACGATTTAAATAAGAACAATTAAGAGTGGTGTTACCAGATTGTAATTTCATATTACGAGCATCTCAAGGAGTGAAAAATTAATATTTAATTTATAATAATATTATGGATGAAAATAAGTAGTGCTTGTGAAAATATTTGCTGATTTATGAGCTAACAAAAATTGGATAAAAAAAAAGTATTAGCTAAATAAAATTCCATTTGAATGCATTCGGTAAGTCATTTATTATTAAATACAAGCTAACAACAAAACTAGGTATTGCAATAAGATCGGACATTTTAAAAAGATGGGTTATTAAATCTATTTTTATAGATATGTATAGTTTTGTAGTTTTATTTTAGGAATTTTGAGACAAACGACAGTTCAAGTAAAGAAACGTGAAAGTAAGATGTCTTATGCAGAAAATTTTAAATCCGATTTCTAAAAACCGTTTTAGCAATTTTCAAAATATTCTAAATTAATTTTCACACGCTTGCTAAGATTGTCCTAGCGCTTTATTGATGGTCGTTGCAAAAGCCAGTCGCACTGGAAACTGCAAACGTTTGAATTCGAATGGCATGTCTGTTTCATCGTTTATCATCGGTATACGTGGAATTAAAACGTCTTCACGTTTGAATTTCCCATTTAAATTAGTGGCTTCAATAACGATGGTCATTAGCTTCTTAACCGCAAGTCTTGTGCCATTGCAGAATTTTGGTTGGTTGATATTACGAAGCATGATGATTGGTGCTCCAACTTTCAATTGCAATATGTGCGGTGGCAGGCCTGGTAAATCCAATAAATTTAAAAATTCTGTGGGATAATTGACCACCTCATCTTAAATCATAATGGTATCGACTGACTTGAATGTGAACACTTCTCCTGGTATCTCCTTTAAAATGGCCTCATTAATTTCTGTAACGTCTTTGTTTTTTGTCGCCAATATAGCTCTTTCGCTCAGCCAAACATGTGTCTTGTATTGTTGTACAATGTTTGGAAAACTTTTCAAATCAATTCTTCTTTTAATTGAACTACATTGCAAAAATTGGTTGATAACGTTATTAAGCCAGTTTCATTGTCTATCGGCAGTGCTCCAATTCCATCTCCAATTTTCAACAACTGCTTTAAAAATTCATTGGCTGATGGATCATTGTGCAATTGAACACGCACATTTGTGGTTAATGTGAGTGTTCTCACATATCTCCACAGAGTGGATGACTTTAAACACGCATTAAGCTCATCAGCAGCGGTGGATCGAGGAATTACTGGCAAAAATTGCCGGAAATCACCAGCTAATAATATTAAGGCGCCACCAAAGAGCCGTTGATTTTCTCTCATATCCTTCATTGTACGATTGAATGCCTCCAATGATCTCTTGTGGGCCATAGGACATTCATCCCACACGACAATTTTACACTGTTGCAACATTTTGGCCATTCCTGACGTTTTGGTAATATTATGTTACGTGTTGGATTTTCGTTGAAGTTCATGTCCAAAGGCAACTTGAGCGCAGAATGTGCTGTTCTGCCGCCGTCCAACAACGTCGCCGCGATTCCAGATGATGCGAGAGCCAATGCTATTTTATTTTGCGAACGAATAGTGGCCAAATTTGTTGAAATAAGGAAAGTTTTTCCAGTGCCACCAAGCGCATCTAAGAAATACGTTCCACCACTTTTGTCTGCCATTGCTCGCATCAAAATGTCGTAAACATCTTTTTGTTGTGCGTTTAACTTTGGAACATTTGTTAGAACAAATTGAGTTAAATCACTGCGATCGAAATCATGTTCACGCAGCAAATCTCGATTATACAAATCTTGTAATTGCCGATTTGACGATGGCATGCCTAATTGGGATATCGCTTTGTTTGCAATTGTAAGGCAAATATCTTCGATCATTATGAGAGCTTCATTATGCATCTCTGGTGTTGTTAGTAAATGCGGATTCGATGTTGTTCTACGCATTCGATTCAAAATATCGTCATAAAATCTGCATAATTTGTCCACAATTCAGATGGGTTCGATGGGCTATGATTATCGCAAATAGTGTACGAATCTGATGAGGCGGTGCAATAGTTGACGATTCAGCGAGCGTAGAATCCCAGTGAGCATCATCCTCAAGCAAATGTAAGCGACGGCATGCCTCACGATAAGTTGGGCACTCTAATCCATCTACTGTTTTCAAATTTGCAAAGGATGTTGGTCCACGATCGTTGATTAATAGAAGACGTAAATAAAATACTCTTCATGTCTTGGATGAATTGTATAAAGTATTCCTAATGCATCGGTTTGAAATACATTTTGATGACCTGGAACTGGCTTCCCTTGCTTGCGTCTTGCAAAAACTTTGGTCGATTTATTCTATGTGTAATACTGCGGGACTTCCGTGTATAATAGTTGACTGGCAAATGTGTCACTTTGGCATTTTTCATTTCCTTGAATGAAAAAGTCAATTTTTTTTAAAACAAAAGGGCCTATGTCTTTCTCTTTGTTTTTCTGAATAGTTTAAAAGAAAAACCACGTAAATTGGTTGAAAATTACGTGAGTTTTACGTAAACGCACAAAATATCAACTTAGTTTTATATATATAGATTGCCGAAACTTGCATTTAAGCTTGTACTCAGAATCTAAATCAGTTTCCGGTATGCTCTAAATTTAGATTTTGGTCTAGATTTTGGAAATTTTACGAAGTATTACCCAAAATGATTTAATACTAATTCTCAAAATTATCGAATCTACTTTATTTCCTATCTAGATTTTGAAAATTTCATGGAATTTTTAAGACTTTTATGAATTCTATGAAATACTAGTGAAGTAAAATGATCGCACTCAATGCAAAATTTTTTACGCCTTGCGATTTCGAAATAAATATCTACATGACATGACTTGACATTAAAAGAAAAACCAAGATTAAGGTCAAAATTTCAGAAGGAAGCAAAGTAAGGATTTTACTTGGGTTTCATATAGTCACACACAGGAAAAAGAGTTTTAGAAGGAAAAACAGCAAGATCATTAAAATATGGCTTTACTTTACTATGCCTTAATTCACGAGACCACGGCGAAATAATAGTAAAATTTGATTATAAAGTAAAGTCCAGAAAAGTAAGGGCAATGAACGGCTAAGGATTTTAAACACTAAAAGGTATTAACAAAAAGAAAAGTGGTTGTTCATAAGAGTTTTGTCAATATTGATTGAACTTCAAATTAAAATGTTGTATTCCAGAGATTTTATCTTATTATAAACTATCTGTTGTACGCAATTTCTCCCGGAAAATATAAAGAACAAATATTTATGCAAGCTACATGTAATAGAAGCATACCATAAGCCGTCGGGGACTTTTATTTATACATTTTTATGACCAACAATTTTTCTTTTCTTTCTTTCTCTTGTATATTAGAAAATGCGAAAATCCGTTCTGTGGTTCTTGAGACTACTGCGCTCATAGATGCAATGCTATCTTATCATAATATTTATTAGATATGTGCATACATATTTGGCGTAACAGCACATGGAGGGCCTAAGCCTAGCTTCTCGTAATGTTTGCGTTATATTTTCCGCACGAATGGAAGGGACCAACAGTTTTGTACCGTATCCGAAGGTCAATTTTATTTTATTTTTGAGAAGCTTTTTGGTGATAATAATACTCTTGGATGTTTGTCAAACCCTCACAAAGCATAACTCTTCTCCAGGAAATATAATATAAAATTTCGTTAGTCGACCATCCTTCTCTTAATAGTAACAGCTTAACTTTCTCTGATAAAGTGAAATATTTGGGTCTTATTCTAGACAGGAAATTAAACTGGAAACCTAGCATTCAAGAATTCTACAGTAGGACTTTTTTCTTATAAAAAAAACTATTGGAAATAGATGGGGTTTACAACACCGAATCGCTCACTGGCTCAACATCTCCGTCATTAGACCGATACATACGGGGTAATTGTCTGGTTGACAGTCTTAGAAAAAACTATAAATCGCAATTATCTAAGCAAGATCCAGCAAACAGCTTGTCTGTGCATCAGCGGAGCAGTGCGTACAACTCCCTCTGCGATACTGGACATCATGTTTCATCTGAAACCCTTAATAAATTTAGCAGCAAATGGCAGCGAATGCAGTCGTTCGCCTTGAAACCACTTTACAGTGGTCAAGAAAAGAATTTGGTCACGCTTCTATTCTGAATAAATTCAAAATCTCTTCCGAAAACACGGACTACACCATCTCATGTCTTAATTTCGACAAGAAGTTCCTCGTCACCATCCCTTCCAGATCACGCTGCAAAGACAATACATTTTCAAACTATGAGTCGATTCACTTCTATACTTACGGTTCAAAACAGAGGACAGAGAGGACGGAGTTGGTGGAGGTATTTTCTCTAACAGGCTTAATGTTAAGCCCTCCTTCAGTCTACCAAATCATTGTAGCGTGTTACAGGCGGAAATAATGGCGATTAAAGAAGTCTTATCTTGGCTTAAAAAAAGCGTGATATCAGTTAAAGATATCTGCATATTTTCATACAGTCAAACAGCAATTAAATCCTTGGAATCGAGCTCTATACATTTTTTAGTAGCTCTAGACTGCCGACCGTCTTCTACGGAGATGGCTGAGCAGTTCAATATTCACCTGTGTTGGGTGCCGGGGTATAGAGGCATTCCAGGGAATTGTTAAGCCGATGAACTCGCCAGAATGGGAACAACTTTTCTTACCGGGAGGCATCGAGTATGCAGGAACGCTTATTAAGGCCCTTCTATTTGCCGATGACATAGTGTTGCTGGCGCAATCCCCGGAAACTCTCCAGGTAATGATAAATCGACTCTCGGAATACTGCAGCTTGTGGAACCTGATTGTAAATCTGGAGAAATCAAAAGTAATGATTTTTAAAAAAGGGGGAGGCAGGAATTGTGGCAACGAAAAATGGAGCTATAATGGAGAAGCCGTAGAAGTAGTCAACGAGTATAAATATCTTGGAGTCTATTTTACCAAAAATTTAAGCATGGAAAACACCTGAAGGAGAAGCTCTCCAAAGTCAAAACCGCTATCAATATGACCTGGAAAAGAAGCTTTTGTAATAAGTACATTGCCCATAGCTGTAAGTACAAGATATTTGAAGCAGCCTCCGAATCCATTTTGTTTTATGCGGCTCAAGTATGGGGAGCTAACAAATATGATACGGTAGAGAAGCTTTTAAGGTACTTCATAAAAAGAATATTTCGTCTGCCACCTAGTACGCCGAACTACCTTATTATGCTCGAAACAGGGGTAGCTCCTCTCTTCATCAAGACCCTAAAACTCCAGGTGGACTATGTTCTTAAAGTTCTACGAATGCCAGAGGAAAGACGGCCTAGAAAGGCAGCTTGTACGATTATATGTAACGCGAGCAGCTGGTATGGCGATTGGCTTGACCTAGCCCAAGAATGTGGGATGGAATTAAACTTGCAAACAGCGGATTATACGACCTGGAAATCAATGCTGTACGAACTAATTGCGAATGTGGATCTAAAGTATCGTGAGGAATTCTTAGAGGAGGCTTCGAATTCGCTTCATAGTCACAGTCAACAGGCGCTTAAGTAACAATCTAGGGCATCTTAATTATTTCCGGTACGAGCACAAAGTGAAGAAAATATCGAGGATTATCAAATTGAGAGGAGAATTGCTAAATTTAAACTATATTCCTCATAGGGAAGACCTTCCTACCATATGTGGCATGTGTAATGTAGGTGAACGGGAGGATACGATTCACTTTGTTGGAAAGTGCCCAACTCTAAGGAAAACTTAGCGTAGTGTCTTCGGTACCGATTATTTATCGGATGAACAAGTTATCGATATGCTTAATGAGTTGAATGTTCCTCAATTATTCGAATACTGCAAAATCGCCTTGGCCTATCGTGCGAGAATAATTCAAGAACATTTTTGAAGGAAAAGCGTGTTATTGGTATATTTCGTTCTGGTCTCTATTTTTATTTTTACTAAATTAGAATCTAAATATAATACATATATACTGCTAAAATCTAGTTGTAAATCGGCAGACGGCAAAGCCATGCTATCTTGATTTGTTTTTATAAGTAAATGATGAAAAAAAAAAAAAAAAAAATGAAAATAAAAATCAATCAAATTCAAAAAATGTTCCCATCCTGCCCGACAAAGGCACATTGGGTATACCAATCGCTACTTGCAAACTCAAATTTAAGCTGAATGCTATTGAGAGTACAAATCCTAGGTGGACAAGTGGACCAACATGTCTAGCGACAAAACAGATTTGGCCAAAGCTGGATCTAATACGCTCTAAGAATTTGATTTCTCCCAATAGATTGCATATCGGCGCTTCATTAGGTGTCATCACTGGGCACTGTTCAATAGGCAAGTATGGTACAAGGCTGGAACTTTTTGCGAACGACTTTTGTAGAAGCTGCATGCATAAAGAAGAGGAAGAGGAAGAAACGCAGAAGGTGCTTTCTATTACAACGATATAGGCGATCTGATAGACGCAGATATGAGGAGCCTCTTACGCTTCATCAGAAGCTCAAAATGCTTTAACGAGAGAAACTTTCTTCTATGATCCACATGGTATCACAATAGTCGTTGTTGGTCTAACTGTGTTGGCGTTTCTGAGCTGGCAGCCACTTCAGCCTAACCTAATCTTACCTAAGTGGCGTCACAGTTTACTTCAATAATTGATGGTGAAATTTTAGCCAATCTCTGGAAGTTGAATGACATAAGCTTTGGTGAAATAATATTTTCTATTCATTTCCTCTCTCCAAAAATGTGCCTTAAAAGTATTCATCCTGCTGAAGCCATACCTCAGGTCTTTTTTCAACAGCAGGACGTACAAATTATTCAATCATAAACCAATATGCTCTCCAATAATTTTGAAAGAAGTAATCCTAATAACCCTCTTAGATATACTGCCACAACATACCGTACATCTAACGAGATGCAATTGATGCTGGGAATGGATTTCGGCTGTTCAGTACCCCAAAACCTCGAGTTCTGCTTGTTAAAGAAGCCATTCAAGTAAAAATTAGCTTCGTTACTCATGATCAGGTTTGGAAAAGGCATTTTAATATATGTATATACTCGTATATGTATATATATAAACAGGGTGGGCCAACTACAAGTTTCTTTTTAAAAATGCAATAAAATGAACAAAATCATATTTTTTCCATATATTATGGCTTTATTAGTTAGAGCAAACATTCCCACTAATTATGGAATGCAACGTCGTTCAAGTGGCTACCTCGGCTGGCCTCGCAGTAGCGCATTCTATCACTTCAATTGTCCAAGACCTTGTTGATGGTTTCGGGCTGTAGCTCACGGATTGCTTGGATGATATTGGCCTTAAGAGCTTGAATCGTTTCCGGATTGTTGGCGTAACATCGGTCCTTCACAGTTCCCCACAAAAAAAAAGTCCAAAGGGGTCAAATCGCAGCTCCGAGGCGGCCAATTGACATCGCCAAGACGTTATCAGCACGATTTGGGAATTTGGTGCGCAAAAGACCGATTGTGGCATGGACTGTGTGGCATGGCGCGCCATCCTGCATGACCCAGAGGTCGTCCAAATTCATGTCTTCAATTTCAGAGAAAAAAAAAGTTGTTAACATGGCTCTGTAAAGCCCACCGTTGACCGAAACGTTTTTCCCAGCCTCATTTTCAAAGAAAAATGGTTCAATGATGCCACCACTCCACAATCCACACCAAACTGTCACTCTCTGTGGATGCATTGGCTTCTCGACAATAACGTGCTGGTTTTCCGAGCCCCAGATGCGGCAATTTTGTTTGTAGCCGCCGAGATGAAAATGTGGCTCGTCAGAAAAGATGATTTTTCGCCCAAAATCGCTGTCCAATCCAAGCTGCTCTAAGGCCCAAACTGCGAAGCGATAACGAAGCGGATGGCCGTGCGCTATCAATTGTTGAATCAAGCGAATTGCTTGTAAGCGAATAATCCCAGATCTTTGTGCAGAATTCTCCTCAGGCTAGTGCGTGAAATGTTGAGCTGTTGAGATCGATGACGAGCTGATGTTTGTGAATTGCGTCTCACACTCTCGGCTACAGCAGCCACATTCTCGTCTGGGAGCACCGTACGATGACGGGGACCATGAGTGTTGTCCACGAGCATACCAGTCTCACGAACTTTTTGCACAAACTTGCGAACAGCAGGCGCGGTGGGTGCTTCATTTCGGCCAAAAATTCTTTTCAAAAAGACGCACTGTTTGGGCTACACAGAACTCACTTTGGAAATAAGTTTTCAATATTTCCCAATGTTGTTCAAGCGTAAAGCGACTCATTTCGTTCCGCGGAGGTATTATACTGACTTTCTGTTAAGATTTCGATCGGGAAACAGCTATCAGTGTCAAAATAACCTATGATTTAAAAAAAAATCACTAGATGGCCCACGCGTTATATATGGTATATGGTATACCATATCTTTTTTTTTCAATTCTATTATTCTGGTTCTTTGTGAATCTCTCCACTATTTTTTCTCCAGTTGTTTTCATGCAATCTGGAATATAAAATTAAAACAAAAAATGAATAAACAAAAATGATATTAAATTTGTAAACCTCGTTGTGACTTATTGACCATCTTTAAACTTTGCTTATAGAATATTTCTTAGTCTTTTGGTTCCATCATTGAGTGCAATATTCTCCATTCAATAACACAGCTCAACAAAAAAAATATTTTTTTTTGTTGCCCTGGATATCTCTGCGGATTTATATATTTTTAAGTACCCAGTTTGCGAGTATATTCATGAAAGTACTGAATTGGCTCTAGTTTTTATGATTTTTGTGTATCTTATCTATGTATATAAATCTAAGTAGAAAAATGCGTATGCGTCCCTCTACCGCCCGTAGTTTTCAACCAATTTAGTTGATTTTTTTTTAAATGTAGATAATTACGGTACAAAGGTGATAGGCAAAAAAAAATTACGAAAACATTCAAAAAGATTGAAAAAAAATTAAACATTTTTTTTGTGCGATACCGTTGTGGTTTGTTTATATGTTCGTATGCTATGGGCTCGGAAACCACTGAACCGATTGAGCTCAAATTTTCCGGCAATCTTCGGTATTATCCCGAGAGTGTTTGAAGTTTGGTCGAAATCGGCGCAGTACTTTAGTAGTAATTTAGTAGCAAAGTACTTTGGTACTACACTTTTTGTTAGGTGCAGAAACGCACCCCCCCGGGTACCCTTGGTCCAGGAATCTAGTCATTACTTTCGCATTATAGTACTTAAGTACAAAAAAAATTGATATATGTATTTAAGGTTGGACCACTTATCCACTATTGCCCGGTACAAAACTGTTCTCTAACAGACTTAGCCCCAGGCGCCTGTCTGACAGTTGTTGCCCCAGGCGCCTTCCTGGCAGTTGTTGCCCCAGGCGCCTGCCTGACAGTTGTTAACCCAGGCGCCTGCCTGAAAGTTGACACCCCAGGCGCTTTTTTTTTTATGCGACGCACGCCGGGTGCCCGCTACTCTTATATATAAAACTAAGTGGCAAAATACATATGTGTCCCTCTACCGTCCGTAATTTTCAACCAATGTAATTGTTTTTTTTTTTTCATGTATGTATGTAGATAATTACGGTACAAAGGTATAAGGGTAGATGGGACATGATGGCAGATTATTGTTGGTCCTTAAGAAGAGATTTTTTTTTTTTTTTTGCCGAGAGCAGGTGAAAAATCTTCTAAAGACACCATAAGGCCCGACCGCGCGTGCTTATGGTAGTGTGAGATTTTTACTCACTAAAAAAACACCTCTCTTCAAAATTAATACTACAACTAAGCCAGTGCTTATCCAGCAGTTTTATTTTCGCTTACGAGAATCGTGATTATAGAAAAAGATGTTCGTATGTGATTGAAAATAAATGTAGCACTTTAGACAGGTTAAATTCCAATGAAAGTTCCTGCTTTTTTCACAACCTTCATATGCTAAGACGCGTCAAGTAGTTGAATGATAGTACGGTTACAATGGCCGTGAACACGATCTTTGTGTTTACGCGCAAATTTTGTTATCTCTTCGACGTCGCTGGGAATTCCCAGATCCCGATGAATATCTTCGTTACGTACATACCATGGTGCATTAACGATCGTTCTAAGAACTTTATTTTCAAAAGTTTGTATGATGTTTCTATTGCATTTCTTGGTACTACCCCATAGTTGTATACCATACGTCCACACTGGCTTTAACACTTGCTTATAGATAAGCAGTTTGTTATGTAGGCTCAACTTCGAATGTTTCCCGAGTAGCGCCAGTACATTTGTCGGTAATTGTTTTGAAGTTCGTCGCGTTTCTTTTTCACGTGCGATTTCCATTTGAGCTTGACATCTAGAGTCATTCCTAGATATTTTGCTTCGTTTGCGTACGGTATTTGAGCCGAGTTTAGATATACAGGCAATCTATCCACTTTTTTGTACGTAAAGTTGACGTGAGTAGATTTGCTTTCGTTCAGTACAATACGCCAAGAATTCGTCCACGCGTGGACTTTATTAATAGCATGTTGAAGCTTTCCGGTTGCTGCTTCAATGGTATCGCCCGTTGTCAATATCGCCGTATCGTCCGCAAATGTGGCGACGACACAGTTTCTTGCGGGATGTCACGCGTGTAGAGTACATATAGCAGTGGGCCAAGGACACTTCCCTGCGGGACTCCGGCTGCCATCTCCTTGAAGTCAGAGTAATCGTTTCCGTGCTTAACACGAAAGAGTCTCTCGGTGAGGTACGATCGTAAGATTAAAAAGAGTTGCCGTGGCAGTAGTCGTTGCAATTTATATTCCAAGCCTTCGTGCCAAACCTTATCGAAAGCTTGTGAGACGTCAAGAAATACACCACAACAAATCTTTTTTTCTTCCAGAGCTTTCTCAATCACGTCAGTTATTTTGTGGACTTGGTCAATTGTAGAATGTTTGATTCTAAATCCAAACTGATGGTTAGGAATGAGACGTCTTTCGTCGATTACGGGCTGTAGACGTTTGGAAAGCAGTTTTTCAAATATTTTTGAGATAACCGGCAATAGGGAAATAGGCCGATATGATTTCTTCTCATTTAGCGGTTTGCCTGGTTTCGGGACCATTATAATCTCGGCGACTTTCCATTGTCTCGGAACGTAGGGCAATCTGAACGAAACGTTGATCAAGTAGAGCAGTTTGATAATAGCTTTATTTGGCAATTCCTTAACTACCTGCGCCGTTATCAAGTCGTAACCCGGAGCTTTTTTCCTCTTTAAATTTTTAATCACTTCTCTCAGTTCAATCAATGCAACTTTTTTTACTTTAAAGTTGTCAGATGTCGTGACTGGGGAGTCGGGCGTTAACGAAGGGCCATCGAATGGCTTAAACGTTTCTTCTAAGTGCAAAGCAAAAAGTTCTGCCTTTTCTTTGTCGCTCTTGGCCCAGTTTCCATCGTTTTTCCGAATTAGTGGCGCTTGCATTTGAGGTTTCCGGATGCCTTTTAGCGCTTTCCAAAGCGAATAATTTGATTCTCTTTCACCGGAAAGATTTGCAAGATAGGTCGCTATCTTTTTGCTTTTAAATTCGCGAATACTATCACTAAGGCGATTGCATAGTCGGTTAAGGATTGTTTTATACTGCGGTGCACGTGTGATTTGCCATTTCTTTCATGCTTTTCGTTTCTCCCTCACCAGTTCAATGATTTCTCTCGGATACTTTTCGTTGCGGTTGATCTTATAACTTTCAGAAGGAGTGTTTTTCCACGCCGCTCTTTGGATTGTTTCCACGAAACGATCAATTTCGTCCTCTAGTTCACAAGGTGTTCTAAGTGATACATTTAAGGCGATATTTGTTTCGCAAGCATTTCTAAAGCCCTCCCAGTTTGTTCTATTGCTAGTAAGTCTTGGAGGCCCTTTTTTCTTGATCAGCGCTTCTCCAAGTAATAAAATTACCGGCGAGTGGTCAGAAGAGAGATCAAAACATTCTTTGATTGTAATAAACTTCTCGTAAATGCTTTTTGTAGCAAAAAAATTGATAAGATCGGGAATTTTTTGTAAGTCAGTTGGCCAATAGGTCGGTTTTCCAGACGAATAAAAACAACAACCGAATTCATTTGCCACTTCGTAAAGAATTTTTCCTTTAGAAGATGAACATCTTGAACCCCAGAAGGTGTGCTTCGCGTTGAAATCTCCACCAATAAGAAAATTTGAACCAAG
Organism: Brachypalpus laphriformis; assembly: GCA_945910035.1. Taxonomy (NCBI): domain Eukaryota; kingdom Metazoa; phylum Arthropoda; class Insecta; order Diptera; family Syrphidae; genus Brachypalpus; species Brachypalpus laphriformis. The sequence continues at coordinate 39,365,226 of OX246754.1, read as the reverse complement.
GGCATTGAAGACACGAAAGTAGTCGTCTTTTTCTAGTGGACATCGCGGCGGACAGTAAACAGATGCTATATTGTAACTCAGGTGTTTATTTTTAACTCTTACCGCGCACAACTGCAGTTATTCCAGCTCTATGCTTATATCGGCCGAATGTTCGATGTTAGTTTTAATGAATAAGAATGAACCGCCCCGCGCTCTATCAGAAGGATGATAGGCGTGATATCCAGCGTAGCCTCTTATCGTTATTTGCGATTCCCTTGTTAGATGGGTTTCGGAGATCAAACATATGTCGATATTTTCTCTTATTAGAAACATTTCTAATTCGTTAGATTTTTGTATTCCATGCATTCCATGTTACTATTTTAAGCAAAGAATCCATATTAACTTAGATTTAGATTTATGGTTAGCCATACAAAAGCTTTCGACGTTACTGAGACGTTCGAGAATCCGTTTGTTAATTTCACATTGTTCCTCGAACTTAGCGTAGATGCAGTTCAGAATTTCATTCAACGGATCAGGGGGTAGTCTGTCGTTTCGTTTGGTTGCTTTGACTGCAGCCTGAGAATACGTCAGACGTACAGGGTTCGCTGGCTTATCCGAGGTTATTTTTCATTCAGCCTTTTTAGTGGACGACTTTGACGTACGTTTAACCGGCTTAGAAGGCAGATTGACTGTTTCAAGAGTCTGCACTGCTGATTCGAGCGTCCTTTCAGTCGGCGTAGTAGTTTGAACAATTGGTTTACGAGCCCGCTCAGTCTGCTTAGCAATAAGTCCTATCGACTTAGGAGCCGGATCGACTGATTTTGTTCCCCGTACAATCGGCGTTGTAGATTTTTTCCGTTGCATCTGTAATTCCTTAGCGACCTCGCAACCGCGATAATTTGCTGGGTGCCTTCCTTTGCAGTTAACGCAAGTAGCTTTTTCATTTGTGCTCAAATTGCAATTTTCCGAAGAGTGTTTCCCAGCGCACTTAACGCAGCGCGGCTCTTTCCGACAGTAAATTTGTGTATGATTAAACTCTTGGCATCGCTTCCATTGAGGGATTGTCTTCGTGTTGACACGTAGCGGCTCAATTTTAACGACCATACTCATGATTGTACGAATCGCTTTTACGAACGCTCATCGATCCGTCTCCAGGTATCTGTAGAAGCCATGTGCGGTAGTGTTTCTGCTTTTTCCCGACATAAGTGCGTGCCCCAGTGGCAAAAGCATTTTTCACAGCACTCCAGTGGTCATACATGTTCTCTATGCTGCTGATTGCTTCTGCTTCTAAGGCAAGATGGTCCCTGAACTGTTGGCGCACTTGAGGAACCTTGAGCCTGTCTATATTAAACCTGGTGTTGTTAAGTAGGTTTGAGCGGTTGCTGTTGACGGATGCAGTACGAAGGCGTAAATAAGCTACCTTAAGATGGTGATCTCGTTCTTGTCCGACGTCAGCTCCACGTCTGTTTCGGACGTCCAGGAGACAATTTCTAAAGCGGCGACTGATCGCAATCTGGTCGATCTGGTTGGATGTTTGTTCCCTATCAGTGGAGACCCGATTTTTCCCCGGAAAATGCTATAAGCAAGATGCCCTCGAGTACCGACACGTGGAATAGAATATCTTCCTTCACCGAGACGGTACTAAAATCCAAAAAGAGAGAGGAAGACGCCAATATTCCCTCACAAATTACATAAAGTAGATAAAAGCCTTACCAACAAGAATGTATAAACCCGCACCAGGAGCCGAATATGAAAAACCCGGTCACCAGAGGGGAAAGAAAACGACACCACTCTAAAGTAATGCGGTAAGCGGTTCCGGAGTGGATGGTGTCAAGTAGAAAGAAGGGGTTAAAGGTGTTTTTTTAGTGAGTAGTGAGTCTCACTTTGCGGCGGGGCGAAACTTTGTTGTAGCTAGTACGCGGTTCCCACGTCTCGATATTCACAAGGGAACATGGCTCTCCTTTGATCGAAAAATCGTCAACCAAATCGATCACATTGCGATCGATGCAAGGCACTCTTCCAGTATTCTGGGTGTCCGGACTTTCCGAGGAGCCAACGTGGACTCGGATCACTACCTAGTTGTAGCCAAGGTACGGATGCGGATATCCACAACGGAGCGAAATCAACGAAATGCTGTGAGGAAATTTGACGTCGAAAAGCTACAATCGCAAGAGACCGCCAGAACCTTTGCCGATCGTGTTTCTTCTAATCTCAATCTTAGTCCTATGCCGCCAGCAGCAAATGCGGAAGACCAGTGGCAGCGTTGCCAAAAAGCCATCAGAGATGCCGCCTCTGATGTACTGGGTTTCTCTCGCCCACCACAACGAAACCCCTGGTTTGATGAGGAATGCCGGCAAGCACATGCAGCAAAACAAGAGGCGTACAAAGCGGCGCTGCATAGAAGGACTAGAGCTGCTTACGAGCTCTACGTGCGCAGGAGAAAAGAGGAACATCGACTTCTCAGAAAGAAGAAAAAAGAGCATGAGAAGCGCTCGATCGAGGAGATTGAGAGACTTTATTGCAGGAATAATGTTCGAAAATTTTACCAAAGGGTAAAAAGAACATGCCAGGGTTTCAAAGCCAGAACAGAAGCCTGCAGGGACGAAAATGGCAACATAGTAGTAGAAGCGCAGTCGGTGCTGAGGATATGGAAGGAACACTTCTACAGACTGTTAAACGGCGATGATGACCAATATTCCGCTGTCAGGCAGAATGAGCCATTCAACAGTGACGATGGCAGTCAAAATTCCCGTCAACCCGATCATAATGAAGTGAGGATAGCGATATCTAAACTCAAATCCAACAAAGCTGCTGGAGCCGACGGCCTTGCCGCTGAACTCTTCAAGGCAGGAGGAGATGAGTTGGTAAGGAGCATGCACCAGCTCATCTGTAAAATCTGGTCGGACGAAAGTATGCCCGATGAATGGAACCTCAGCATCGTTTGCCCGATCCTGAAGGAAGGAGACCCTCTGAACTGCGCCAACTACAGAGGTATAAGTCTCCTAAATATCGCATATAAGATCCTGTCTGCCGTACTATGTGAACGCCTAAAACCGATCGTCAACAACCTGATAGGTCCTTATCAGTGCGGTTTCAGGCCTGGTAAGTCCACCATTGACCAAATATTCACACTACGGCAGATCTTGGAAAAAACCCATGAATATAAAATCGATACGCACCACCTTTTCATCGATTTCAAAGTTGCCTATGATAGCGTGTATAGAGACGAGTTATACAGAGCCATGTCTAGTCTTGGCATCCCTGCCAAGCTCGTCCGTTTGTGCAGAATGACGATGGAGAACTCTCGCTGCTCCATCAAAGTCGGTAAGAACATCACCGAACCGTTCGATGTCAGGAAAGGTCTTAGACAAGGCGACGCGCTATCATGCGATCTCTTTAACATAATACTTGAGAGAATTACTCTGGAACCTAGCTGTCAATATCCGGTCACAATGGGGTTTCCAGGATATGAGGCTACTACGTGCTGCTGGAGTTAGCATGAGTCCTACGCCGGAACTCCGTGCACTTCCAGCTGGTTTACCAGAGTAGAGCATGACAGTGCTTTTTGTTGGGGAGATGAATTCCCCACCATCTTAAGTATCTCGCTCAGCCCTAAGATGTCTATTGTGAGTATTTAACCATAATATACACTCTTAATGGGCACGTAACAAGCATATAAAAAAAGAATCATGTTTTTTTTTCTGTACATATTTTTCATTTCTAAATTTATACTTTTTAAAAAAAAAGAAAAGTTAATAGGTACTTCATTTGATGCTCTATTTACAGTTAAGTACTTGGCACACATTATATTTTCTATGGTTTTTACATATAATCGATTTCTAAATTTGTTTTTTTATCAAATTCATTTCAAAAAGTGTTTCTCCCAGCTGTTGCGCTGCTATGCTGTAGTACAGCTAAGACTAACATGTGCTCTGCCAAATTTTTGAACACATTTTCTTCAAGAATATTCTCATGGTCCATAATCGTTAACCAAATATGAACTACTCTTTTGTTTCCATATTTTTGATATCGAATATCATAAAAGACCTTCAGTCCGCGTTTAAAATTTCCACAGATATTTCGCTAAATGGAAATGCATAGTGGTAAAATTTTGGATTAAGGTATTGTAAAACTTGTGCAGGAGTAAACGTTAATGCCTGGTTTCAGAGTGAGAGCTTAAGCTACGGTTTAACTCATCTTGGTGTTTCACAGTGCCAGCTTAATAGCTAAACTCCACTTAAGTGTTGATATAACTTAAGCCACCGATTTTGGTGGCTTAAGTATTGGCTTAACTACTGTCAGAGCAAAATTCATCATTCGATGTTACCATCATTAGCACATTGCCTTTGTTTAATATAACTACTTTATTTATGGACATGAACCTAACCCTGCAAGGCGAACCCCACAGACGCATCAGTAGAAATGCAGTGAAGTGGGAGGGTTATGATCCCTTATTTTCGGATCATAACCTCGCTGATAAAAGGAAAAAGAAGAAAGAAGAACCTAACCCTGCAAAATAATTTCTTTTTTTTGTTCTATTTGTGGGAATATTGCTTTACTCAATATTTTTTATTTTTTTTTCCGAAGGCAGGTGAAAATCTTCAACAAGATACTATGAGGATCGACAGCGCGTGCTCATAGTAGTGTGGGATTCTTACCCACTAAAAAACCTCCCTTCAAAACAAACTTGTTTATATTTTTTTACAACAACTAAGTATTCGACTTATCAAGTAGTTTTCGTTTCACGAAATAAGGACGTTTTGCAGGGACCTTCCCATTAGAAGTTCCTGCTAGCTCCGCAGTTTAGACGCGGTTACTTATCGCACTAAGTCTAAAGGTTTTGTTCTTTGTAGAAGGCGTAGTAAGTTTCTTTCATCCAAAACTTGGAGGACTGTAATGTTAACGTGACTTTCTAGTCGACTTTTATGTTTTCTCGCGTAGTTTTTGATTTCGTCTTCGATTGTTTTAATGCCAAGATCTCTAGGGATATCGCTATTTCTGATATACCATGGCGCATTTACAATACCTCTTAGCACTTTGTTTTCATAAGTTTGTAAAATTTTAATATTAGTTATTTTGGTACAACCCCAGAGTTGTATACCATATGTCCATACAGGCTTTAGCACTTGCTTATATAAAAGCAGTTTGTTCTCTATATTAAGCTTGGAATATTTTCCAAGTAAACAATACATTTCTCGATATTTATTATCTAGTTCTTTGCGTTTTCCATTTGAGCTTTGTATCAAGTGTCATTCCAAGATACTTAGCCTCGTTTGCAAACGGGATTTGAACCGAGTTTGAAAAGATCGGCAAATTATTCATTTTCCTACAAGTAAAATTTACATGAACAGATTTGGTCTCGTTGAGTTCGATTCGCCAAACCTTTGTCCATTCATTTACTCTATCCAAAGCTTCTTGCAGTTTTTCTGTAGTATCTTTGACCGTTTTACCTACTGCCAAGATAGCAGTGTCGTCGGCAAATGTAGCTAGCTCAGTGCTTTCTACTTGCGGTATATCACGAGTGTAGAATAGATATAAAACCGGACCGAGAACGCTTCCTTGCGGCACCCTAGCCATTATTTCCTTAAAATCCGAATATTCGTTTCCACATTTGACGCGGAATAGTCTATTCGTAAGGTAATTCTTCAAAATATTATATAGGTGCTCTGGCAGAACTTGTCGTAATTTAAACTTTAAGCCTTCGTGCCAGACCTTGTCAAAGGCTTGAGAGACGTCAAGGAATACGCTTGAATAAATCTTTTTTTCTTCAAGTGACTTTTCGATTACATTTGTAATTCGATGTACTTGTTCAACTGTAGAATGCTTACTTCTGAATCCGAATTGATGATCCGGAATGAGATGCCCTTCTTCTATAACCGGCTGTATTCGCTTAAGCAATATTCTCTCGAACACTTTGGATAAAATTGGAAGAAGCGAAATCGGTCTATAAGACGTTTTTTCTTCGGCGGTTTTCCGGGCTTAAGGACCATTATGACTTCGGCGACTTCCCATTGACTGGGAACATATTCTAGTCTAAGCGCAGCGTTTATAATGAACAGAAGCTTAATTAGAGCTTTTCTTGATAGTGCTTTAAGAACCTCTCCCGTAATTAGGTCGTATCCAGGAGCCTTCTTAGGTTTAAGTTTCTTTATTTCTTCCTTAATTTCGGTAAGTGTTGCATTTCTTATTACGCTATTGGCTATATATGACGTATTTATATTTTGAATAAGAGCTTGTCCACCCAACAGTTTGAAAGTTTCTTGCAGGTGGGTGGCGAAAACTTGCGCTTTCTCTTTATCATGCCTGACCCATTCGTCTTGATTTTTCCTAATTGAGGCGGCTTGAATTTGAGGTTTTTTAATACCTTTTATAGCCTTCCAAAGCGAGTAATTAGAATCTTTTTCTGCCGTTAAGCTTTCTAGGTAAGTTTGCATTTCATTATTCTTAAGGTTTTTAATATATCTTTTTAGTGAGTTGCACAAACGGTTAAGATGTGCTTTATGTTGCGGAGCCCGAGTTTGTTGCCATTTTTTGCGCGCTTTTCTCTTCTCCTTAATCATCTCTCTTATTTCCTGCGGATAAGTTTGAATGTTACTGGCCGGCGTTTTCTCAGGTTTGGGAGTATTCTTCCACGCGGCATTCTGTAGGATTTCGACGAAGCGATCAACTTCAACTTCAAGTTCATATGGCGTTTTAAGTGATACGCTCAGCTCAATATTTGCTTCAATATCTTTTTTAAAGCCATCCCAATTAGTTTTCGCGCTAGTTAATCTGGCCGGTCCTGCTGTTTTAATCAGAGCTTCGCTTATCGTCATAATGATTGGAGAATGATCAGAGGAGGGATCAAAGCTTTCTTCAACTTTTATACAGTTGCCACATATTTCTTTAACAATAAAGAAATCGATCAGATCTGGTATCTGGCATTCGACAGACAACCACGAGATCTGATATGGGTGGCGCTAAGACATCGAGGGGTTCCAGAAACCTATGTACAGATGATTATGGACATGTACGAAGGAGCAAAGACAAAAGTAAGATGCCCCGCTGGAGTAACCGAAGAGTTCCCAATCAAAGTCGGTGTACACCAGGGAAGCGTTTTAAGTCCTTTGCTCTTTATTACAGTCCTTGATTATCTGCTTGAAGGTAAAGTGATGGACCCCAAGGTACATCAGCTATTCTTTGCTGACGATGGAGCCATCATAAGTGAGGATCCTACATCCCAGCAACGAGCACTTGATGTGTGGGTGGACGTTTTGGAGGGAAATGGGTATCGCATTAGTTCAAAAAAGACAGAGTACTTGTGCTGCCCGTTCTCTGATCCACTCAGGCCTATTCCAGACATTTATTTGAATGGAAAGTTCAAATATCTGGGATCTATGATCAATAGCAAAGCAACTTGTGATGACGACATCAATCATCGTGTAAGCGTAGGGTGGATAAAGTGGCGAGAAAATTCCGCTATCTTTTGTGACAGAAAAATGCCCCCTAAGTTGAAAGGAAGGCTCTACACCGCAGTTGTACGTCCAGCGCTCACATACGGTTCACAATGATGGACGATGTACAAAAAGTATGAGAGTAAATTAACGGCAGCTGAGATGAAGATGCTTTGCATGACAGCAGGAGTGACAAAGCTTGATCGAATAAGAAGTTCGAAGATCCGTGGAAGCTTTCACATCAAGGAAACCGTCGTACAAAAAATAAAGCGTGACCGGCTCAGTTGGTATTGTCACGTTCAAAGAAGAGATCATTTGAACCCTGTTAAAAAGGCAATATCAATGCACGTTCCAAAGACATCGCGATGTAGGAAAGGCAGGCCTATAAACGCCTGGATCAGACAAATGCGACGACATCGGCATTTTATTGGACTCAGTAACCGAGTGATCCAAAATCGGCAGGCCTGCCGATATTTTCTGAGGTCAAATAGGCGAACCCCACAGGCGGATCAATAGAAATGCGGGGAAGTGGGAGGGTTGTGATCGCTTGTTTTCGGATCATAGCCTCGCTGATAAAAGGAAGAAGAAGAAGAAGAAGAAGATCAGATCTGGTATCTTATATCTATCAGTCGGCCAATATGTTGGTTTACCCGTCGAGTGAAAATCACAACTGTATTGCATACCCGCATTGTAAAGCTTTCTGCCTTTCTGAGAACACCAGAAGGGGTGTTTCGCGCTGAAGTCGCCACCAATAATAAAATTTGGTTTAAGAAAGTTGAAGATGTTTGTGAAATCACTTTCTTCAAGTTTATATCGCAGTGGACATTATATAGACGAAATGTTGAAAGCAAAATGTCTATTTCTAACGCGTACCGTGCTTACTTGCATTGCTTCTAATTCAATCTTTACTTCCACTGAGTGTTCGATACATTCTTTTATAAACAAGGATGATCCGCCTCTGGCTCTTTCCGATGGGTGGAAGGCGTGATACACACTATATCCCTTTATCTTAACATTCGATTGCTTTGTCAGATGAGTTTCACAGACCAAGCATATATCAATGTCTTCTCGTATATTATTTCTAACTCGTCGAGTCATCGTATAAGCCCGTTGGCGTTCCAAGTAAGAATTTTAAGAGTTTCTTTCATATTCTGGTTGAAGTGCGCTTGTTATGAATGTTGTTTTCTAAAGTAACTACAGTGCACGAAATAAATATAGCGTACAAGACATATTTTAATGTAACTCATTTTTATATATTTTTTTTTCATTTATTTTTTTTATAAACTTAATAGAAACAAAACAATATAATAAAACATTAAGTTTAAAGATTCATCATAAACTTGACACAAAAAAAAACATTGCGATTTAGTTCAAACGAAATAATTAAAGCGTACAACTTGAAAAAAAACAATGTTTTTATTAATAAAAAACCAAATCTTTTATTTTTAATAATCAATATGATCTCCATTCTTTTGAATAACATAATTCATGCGACAAGGCATTGAGTCAATTAAATTATTTAGTATTAAAAGGTCGATTTTTGTGCACTCCTCGTTTATCGCGATGCGGAGCTGCAGTAAAGTGTCAAATTGACGACCATTTGCATAAACTTTTTGCACCAAGATGCCCCAAAGATTTTCGATTGGGTTAAGATCAAGACTAAGGTGCGGCCACTCCATTAATGGTATATTCCTTGATTTTAAGAAATCTTTGGTAATTGCGGCGCTGTGTATGGTTGCATTGTCCTGCTGAAAACATCAATTATCGCCCAAAATACTTTCTTCAAAATGAATCAGAACATTGTCTAAGAGTTCGACATACTTTTCTAAATTCATCTTATGAGAGATAAGGCACATTGGAGACTTTCCATGGTAGCTAAATGCAGCCCATACCATAAGTCAGCCTCCCTGGAAATTACGCGAATAACGAGTTTCTCGCTCGGTTCTTAGATCCCTCCAATATTTTTGGCAGCCATCAGGCCCGTCCATATTACATTTTTCTCATCACTAAAAATGGTGAATTTCCGTTGCTCTTCCCAAAACTGCGAATTCTAACTTTTTTGTTCTGTGGCGTGTCAAAGCTTAGGTTCATGTGCCCTTTTTTGGTACTTCAGATTGTCATCCTTTTTTAGTATCTGTTGAACTCTGCTTATTGTTACCGGAAGAGATAATTTGAGCCTTATTTAATATGGACTTATGTTTTTATTGACCGCCAAATGTTTTATTGCCCGGATGCCCCTGCTGTTAATCATGGGTGGCCGCCCGGATCGTCTTCTTTTGTCGTAATTTTCGCTATCTTTTAGAAAATTGCAAATGGTCTTTTTATTTTGGTTTAATTTTACAGCGATTTCTCTAATTGTCTTTCCGCTGTCTCTGTAAGCAATCATTTGAGCGCGTTCTTCAATAGTTAATGTTGGTCCTCGTGGGATTCTTAAGAATGACGTCCTAAAACTGATTATATCTTCACTTTAATGAAGCACTTATTACATAATTAATAGGATCACTTACCACTAAAAACTTTTTAGCAATTTAAAAGAATTATCCGCGAAATACCCTTCAACAACAGCAGTCAAACTCGTTGTACGCTTTATTTATTTCGTTCTACGCCAGAAAAATGTTCAAGAAAATGCCGGATAACGGTACATGAACAAAGCGTCAAATGCAGAAAAGAATTTTTTTTCGTTCATTCATGCATATATAAACCTAACTTACAGTTTAAAAGCAAAGAAAAGTTATTAAATTTCCAAAAAAGAGATCATGTTCTTTTGTACGCTATACTTATTTCGTGCACTGTAGTCTCTCGAAAATAAGTTCGTTTGTTTTGGATTGCTCTTCAAGTTTCGCAAGAATTAGGGAAAAAACATGGGATACATGATCTTGTGAGCTACCTCTATCACCGTTTTCCAATGTCGCAGCTTGAGCAGGAGTCTTTACGTTAAAGTTTGGATGATTTCTTGTTTTGATCTCCCGTGAGCTGTCGGTCTTGTACTTGCCATTAGCTGTCATCGCCGCTTGAGCATAAGACTGCACACCAATATTCGAGGATTTAGCTCCTGTCACCTTTTCTCTACTACGTTTGAGTTTTTCTTCATTACCCGATCTTAAGAGAATATTGACGGATTTTTTATCTTTCGCTGCTTTTTTCGTAGCTATTTGGGGTCTATTCTTGATTGGTTTTGGATTCGTGCCCATGAAATTTTTGAGCGTATCGCGCCTTTTTGGAGCTCTTTCGCCACTTCGCAACCTCGATAGTTCGCAGGGTGTTTTCCTTTACAGTTTATGCAAGTAGCTGGGGTTTGCTTATTTAGGTGACACTCATCTGTGAGATGTTCACCTGCGCATTTGACGCATCGTGATTCTTTCTGGCAGTAAGTCTGCGTGTGATTGAAACCTTGACAGCGCTTACACTGCGGGATCGATCTGGAGCTCTTACGCATATGTTCGATTTTGACCACGATGTTTAAAATAGTTTTAATACCATAAATAACATATTTATTTTCGTCTTTATCGAAAATTAGCATGAATAGTGGAAGTCCACGCTTTCCCAATTTTTCCTGATCTCCCTCTGACTGTTGCTTCTCCTTCTTGATAATATTGACGGCATCAAGAATTTTAAAGCCTTTGTCTTGAAGATCGTTTATAACATCTTCTTTGGTGCACGATGGGTGGAGTCCCCTTGCTACAACACGCAGTGGTCTTTCTAACTTATTTTCATAAGTATACCACTGAATTTTTTCAGCATTCAATTTTTGGGATACTGATAGGTAACCGTCGGCATCATCGACATTGATTTTCCACGTATTGTTTCGCAGAGATGTCACCTTAAACTTCGATGTCACAGTTCCTTTAAGGAGGCAATGCAACTTGTTGTAGTCCGTAATTCCAACGACGTTTATCGGTGGCGGAGGACGGCATTTTTTTTGTTGTTGCTTTTTCTGCAACTCCTTGCGCTTTTCATCCTTTTGTGGCTCGACTTCCGGTGAGGAACCAGCTTTGCGTTTTTTGCTAGGTCGTTACTTCTCGATCCAATTCGTTTCACGTGTTAGCTCGGCATTTTTTTTTTTTCATTTTTGTTTCAGCTGAGCTGAAATTCGCACTTCTTTTTTTGTCGTCACACATGTTCTACTCTTCTTTTATTGAAAAGAAAAACAAATTCTTTACATAACTAACAAGACATTTTTTCTATCTGACATCTCCGATCCATTGACAGTAGTTAATTACCCACAAATTGTTCACAATCCCTTCTTATTTTTAGCTTAGCTAAACCACTCTTTTTAAATGACTGTGAAACCCGAAAAACTTAAGCCAAAACTTAAGCTCTGCATTTTACTTAACTAAGCTGCGATCTAAGCTCCCACTGTGAAACCGGGCATAAGAGTACCTAAGATCATTCACCCCCAGATCAATCACCCCAATTCTTCAACTCGTATACGACAGTCGAGTCCGACCATAGTCGCATTTAGTCGCACACTCGTATATAATTTGTACGTAAAATACGACTTTGTAATAACTAAATGCGACGATGGTCGGATTCGACTATCGTACACGAGTTGAAGAATTGGGGTAATTAGCACTACAATTATCGAGTGTCAAATCTAGTAAACGGTTTTGGGAGAATTCACCTGGTATGTGGCATTCACTTAAATGCTTCAAAACTGGCTGATTATTTTAAGTCTTTATTAAATCCGAATCCAACGTTGCACATTTTCCACTATGTTGAACCTCTAATACTATTATAGATGAATTACTAATTTATTTATTATTTTATTTTATGTCATAAATACTTGTATATGAACTAATCGTACTTTGCGAAATCTTCAATAAATAAATCTATCGGTGTGCATTTTTCTGTGTCAAAGAAAAAAAAAAAGAAAGTTGACTGTATTCTGCTCAATTCTGAATTAATTTGTTCTGATGTCACGCACAAGTCAACTCTTGAGAAGGTCAATCTCGTAATAAAGCTAATCTCTTGACAGCCTATGACTGTCGAGATTGAAAAGTTGATTTACATAAAGAAATTGAATTTCCGTATTATAGCAGTCATAAGTTGTATTCTCTAATCTATTTCTTACAGTGAGCAATTGCTCATTTGTATTATTCGAGTTAGCGTAATGAACTGTTTATGCAATTACTGATATAATAGTAGATATGTGGAGAAATACTGCGAATTCAATTAGAAAAAAAAAGTGAATTTCAAACTTGCGATTAGATTGGCATTATTCTTTGAAGTAGTTTTTTGATCATAAAACTAACACTGACTCACAATGCAGCACTTTGACTTACGTTCTAAACTTTGGAATTTGACGGAACTGTTTGCTATTGGCTGAAGAAAGGAGACCCTCTGAACTGCGCCAACTACAGAAGTATAAGTCTCCTCAACATCGCATATAAGATCCTGTCTGCCATATTATGTGAACGCCTAAAACCGATCGTCAACAACCTCATAGGTCCTTATCAGTGCGATTTCAGGCCGGGAAAGTCCACCATTGACCAAATATTCACACTGCGGCAGATCTTGGAAAAAACCCATGAATATAAAATCGATACGCACCACCTCTTCATCGATTTCAAAGTTGCCTATGATAGCGTGTATAGAGACGAGTTATACAGAGCCATATCTAGTCTTGACATCCCTGCCAAGCTCGTCCGTTCGTGCAAAATGACGATGGAGAACTCTCGCTCTCCATCAAAATCGGTAAGAACATCACCGAACCATTCGATGTCAGGAAAGGCCTCAGGCAAGGTGACACGCTATCATGCGGCGCTACAGTCCGGGGTGGACCTGGGCCTCAACCAACAAACCTCTCCAGCAAGCCCGGTTACGGGCCAGCTGCCTCCAGTTGCGCACGCCAAGTTGGTTGAGGTCCCCCACCACTTGTTTGCGCCACCTACTGCGAGGTCGTCCTCACTGCGCAGTCCATCCGGGGTGGATTCGAAGACTTTCTTGGTAGCAACGTTGGGCTCCATCCGCTCTAAATTACCCAGCCATCTTAGTCGCTGTATGTGAACTCTTCTGGCTAAGTCGATGTCCTTATATAGGCCGTATAGTTCGGCATTGTACATTCTCCTCCACTCACCGTCTATGCAGACGGGACCAAAGATCGCTCGAATAACTTTTCTCTCAAAATAACCAAGGGCATCCTCATTCGGTTTTGCCAAAGCCCATGCCTATGCGCCATACAGCAGGACTGGGATGATTAGTGTCTTATAAAGAGTTACTTTAGTAGTTCGAGATAGGGCTTTGCTACTCAATTGCCGTTTTAGCCCATAGAAACAACGATTACTTACTTACTTAGATGGCGCTACAGTCTGGGGTGGACCTGGGCCTCAACCAACAAACCTCTCCAGTTAGCATGGTTACGAGCCAGCTGCCTCCAGTTGCGCAGGCCAAGTCGGTTGAGGTCCCACTCCACTTGTTTGCACCACCTACTGCGAGGTCGTCCTCTACTACGCCGTCCGTCCGGGGTGGATTCGAAGACTTTCTTAGGGGGGAGGTTGGGCTCCATCCGCTCTAAATGACCCAGCCATCTTAGTCGCTGTATGCGAACTCTTCTGGCTAAGTCGATGTGCAGGCCGTGAAGTTCGGCATTGTACCTTCTCCTCCACTCACCGTCTATGCAGACGGGACCAAAGATCGCTCGAAGAACTTTTCTCTCAAAATAACCAAGGGCATCCTCATTCGGTTTTGCCAAAGCCCATGCCTCTGCGCCATACAGCAGGACTGGGATGACTAGTGTCTTATAAAGAGTTACCTTAGTAGTTCGAGATAGGGCTTTGCTACTCAATTGCCGTCTTAGCTCATAGAAACAACGATTGGCAAGAGTAATTCTTCGTGTGATCTCCCTACTGATGTCATTTGCGGAGTTCACCATAGAGCATAGGTAAACAAAATTCTTTACTACCTCAAAATTATATCAGTCTATTGTGGCGTTCTGTCCAAGACGCCGATGTTGGATGTCCGTTTTTGCAGACAGCATATATTTGGTTTTGTTTTCATTGACCGCTAAACCCATCTTTGCTGCCTCGATCTCAATACTCGCAAATGCCCCACTGACGGCCCGCTGAGTTCTTCCGATTATGTCAATATCATCGGCATAAGCGAGTAGTTGTACAGACTTGTAAAAGATTGTACCTCTGGTGTTGGCTTGTGAGTTTCGTACAATTCTCTCAAGTACTATGTTAAAGAAATCGCATGATAGCGCACCTTGCCTGAGACCTTTTCTGACATCGAACTGTTCGGTGATTTTCTTACCGACTTTGATGGAGCAGCGAGAGTTCTCACAAACGGACGAGCTTGGCAGGGATGTCAAGACTAGATATGGCGCAGGACTTATGACTAATCATGAGTTAGCTCCTTTTTATAGCTACTCGTGAGAAATTAAATGGAAGTCCTGGCCGTCTATTGAAAGCTGAAACTGATATATTGAACCCAGATAAATATTGATGGTTTTTTTTTTTTTTTTTTGAGATCTGCCGCAGTTTGAATATTTAGTCAATGGTGGACTTTCCCTGTCTGAAACCGCACTGATAAGGACCTATCAGGTTGTTGACGATCGGTTTTAGGCGTTCACATAATATGCCAGACAGGATCTTATCTGCGATGTTGAAGAGACTTATACCTCTGTAGTTGGCACAGTTCAGATGGTATCCTTCTTCAGGATCGGGCAAACGATGCTGATGTTACATTGGACATACTTTCATCCGACCAGATTTAACAGATGAGCTGGTGCATGCTCCTTACCAACTTATCGCCTCCTGCCTTGAAAAGTTCAGCGGCAAGGCCGTCGGCTCCAGCAGCTTTGTTGGATTTGAGTTTAGATATCGCTATCCTCACTTCATTCTGATCGGGTTGACGGGAATCTTGACTGTCATCGTCACTGTTGAATGGCTCGTTCTGCTATGGCTTGTTGGCAACGCTGCCACTGGCCTTCCGCATTTGCTGCTGGCGGCATAGGACTTAGATTAAGATTAGAAGAATCTCGATCGGCTCTGGCGGTTGTAGTGGCCCGACGTCAAATTTCCTCACAGTATTTCGTTGATTTCGCTCCGTTCTGCATATACGCATCCGTATCTTGTCTACAACTAGGTAGTGATCCGAGTCCACGTTGGCTCATCGGAAAGTCCGGACACCCAGAGTACTAGAAGAATGCCTAGTGTTGATCGCAATGTGATCGATTTGGTTGACAGTTTTTCGATCAAAGGAGAGCCATGTTCCCTTGTGAATATCGAGAGGTGGGAACCGCGTACTAGCTACGACAAAGTATCGTCTCGCCGCAAAGTCGACTAGCCTGAGTCCGTTGTCGGATGTTATATCGTGCAGGCTTTGCTTTCCGACCACGCTACTAAAGACGTCCTCTCTTTCTAGCTTTGCGTTAAAGTCACCTACGACAATTTTAACGTCGTGACTAGGGCATTGCTCATATGTACGTCTTGTCCAAGAGCTGGTAGAAGTCATCCTTGGTCGCATCGTCCATCTTCTCGTGATGAACTGGAAACTCAAGACTTCTTACCTAAGTCTGCCTCCAATGACAAACCGCACCCGAATAAACGCTGTCCTTGTTGTCTGGGCAATCGCCATAGTAGATGTCGCAGTTTTTCATACTCCTTTTGCCCGGCCCATCCCATCGCACTTCTTGGATGGCGGTAATGTCTGCTTTGAAACACTCTAGGGCCTCCGCAAGTTGTTTGGCTGCACGTGGTTTGTAGCAAAGTCCAAAGCAAAGACCGCGTTCGGGATGTTGTCCAAAATATGGCGAAACAATGCAAATAGTTTGAGCACCAAAATAAGACTGTTCCGCTCCAACGTTGAATCCGTGCTGCTATATGGTTGCAGCACGTGGAGAGTGACCACTACTATCACCAGAAAGCTGCAAACGTTCGTTAATAGGTGTCTGCGCAATATCTTAAGGATTTTCTGGCCCAATCGTATCTCTAACGAACACCTTTACGAGAGAAAGGGTCAGGAACCAATAGGCGCAACCATCCAACGGCGGAAGTGGCAGTGGATTGGTCACACGTTCCGTAAGGGTGAAAGTTGCATAGCGAACCATGCTATGCAATGGAAATCTCTAACTCAGGATGGCAGAAGACCTGGCGGTCCGAGGAGAACATGGCGCAGAACAGTCGAGAAGGAGGCACGGCAGTTAGGGAAAAGTTGGGGAGAACTCAGACACATTGCCAGAAACCGTACACGATGGCGCGTAGGCGTAGTAGAGGCCCTAGGACCCACAAGGGGATACAGGACATAAATAAATATACGTGGTTTGTAGAGGAACCTAACATACCACGTGACGCAGTATTGAAAATCCTTACAGACCTAAGCTCCAAATATGTCGAAGTAGCTCAAGTAAGGTATCTGCTGGCCTGTAGACGTCACCGTTGATTCCATCGGGAGACGCTCTTGCTAGACTTGTGAGACGCATATTTCAGGCAATCAGGTAAACAAGAGATGCCTTGTCCGGTTAAACATATGCGTGCTGTGCTGAAGTTCACCCAGATGTGCTTACGCAGGTCTAAGTGTTCAGCTACACATATATCGTCAGACTCAGCATACGCTCATCGTTAGTTCACTATCAGATAGCTATCCAGCGGGCACCGCGCGGAGGTGATGATGCGATTTTGCCACGCAAAACAAAGTATTTTACTGTCTTAAAATCGTACCTGTCTATTGTGGCACTCTATCCAAGACTTCGATGTTGGGTGTCCTTTTTTGTATAATAATAATAATATAATATATGCTATTTCGCTTGCTTTCATTGACTCTTTAACCCAACTTTGCTGTATCGATCTCAATACTCGCAAATGCCGCACTGTACAAGGACCTATCAGGTTGTTGACGATCGGTTTTAGGCGTTCACATAATACCACAGACAGGATCTTGTATGCGATTTTGAGAAGACTTATACCCCTGTAGTTGTAGAATATTCAACATTTAAATAAAAGACTAATACATAAAATGCACCTCTTTAAATATTAGTTCAGATTAGAGTAGATATACTCGTATTCTGACAATTTCTATTTGTTGCTATATAAAATAACTCAGATGCATATTATTTGTTATGCTTATTTAAAAGCCAAAGTTTAAATTAAGTAACTACTATCTGAAGTATTTTTTTCCTCACCTCCATTTACAATACCTTCTCATAGAGACTGGGTCATGATCAATTGATTTTATAAGAGACGACCCCTTTTTTCTTCCTTGCCTTAGTTATTAGTTAGTTTTCTTTAAAAACAAGTTTAAATTTAATTCGCTTTGCAGTTCCCAACTAACTTTTAATTTAAGTGGATCAAGTCTTTTATTAAATCCCTTAAGCAAGCAGATAAAAGTTGTAGCGGATACTACTATTTTTTAAAAACATGGAAACTGACAAACAATTGCGACAGAATCGCTGACTTTAGCTCTTGTTGTCGGATGTCGAGGACTATAGATGAAGGTTTGTCCTTCCTTCCCGTTGAGACAATCAAAGTCGGTTTCATTATGCATGGTTTTTTTCTCCGTTAAAAACATCCCTATTTCTCTTGGGTTTTTTAGCAATCTCATCAGTTTTGTGTGTTAACATTTCATATTACCTAAGTGGTTACATTCATGTGTATGTAACAATATGTAAGACACTTTGTACAAGCAAATTGTTGCTCAAAGTTTTGAAAGCATTTTCGAATGTTTTTTTTTTTTTTTCGAACGCTTTGATGTTCTCGTAGTAAAATTAGAAGTTTTTTTCTTTAGTCATCATGCTTTAAGTGTTCAGACAAATGTATGTGCAGTTCATACATGCATTTGATTTTAAATACTGAGGGTGTACCATATATCAATTGATAGTTAAATGTTAGCCAAATAAATCAAGTCACCACTTCGGGGAGATCCGTTGGTATCATTAGAATTCTAAGAATAAAGGCACCTTTCCCTGCTACGAGTCCAGTAATAATTTGAGTTTTTATAATGTCTTGATAATTAAGTCTTAAAATTTCCATAAACACACTTAATCAGTTCTTCTGTGCAATGAACGATTTTTCCGAAACGTTCGTTTGATTAAATTATATTTTCCATCACTAATTCTTAGCAGAAGAGATGTGAACTCGGCATTGTCGGTATTTTTAGTTTGATATGCTCTCATATTGGTTTGAAGTTGAAGGTTTTGGACATGCTGCCAGCAGTAAAACAGGATTTATCAGCCTAAAAACCTAGGTAGCTAACGTTGTAATTGTACATTATTTTGAACATTCACGTACGTTACACTAAATCTATGTTATATAAATAAAAACGAAATGCTGTTCGTTGGTCAACGCATCACTTGAGAACGGCTGGACCGATTTGACTCATTTTTCTTTCAAAATGTTCATAATAGTCCGAATATAGAATAGAAAAATTGGAAAGGTTGCCCGGAAAATTGGAAAATTCGGGTAAAACTGAAAATGTTTTTTTCCATGGAAAAAAATGTGTGTATCTATGTTTGTATGCAAAACGACTAACAAAGGCCTCGTAGGGACAGCATCTCCCGATAGGTGCTGATCCGCTAAGCAGCGAGAAGGAGCCATTGCAGCCGAAAACCTAGCAGCACTGTTACTCCCACCTCTTCGTGGTGCCATCTGGGAATTTCTTCTGAAACTGCTAACGGGAAAGGACGAATGGCGAGCTTCCTGCGCCAAAAAACGGGATAAGTGTCGGTTGGTCTGTGGCCCAGCGAGCCGCAACCGTAAAACAAACTATTACTCCGAAACGGTTACTATGGACTCAGATAAGGACTGATAATTTGTTGACGACCTTTGGCTATCGAACACGAACAAAGATCGGATTCTGGAACGTTAAGACCCTCCTGGACTCACTCAAGGAAGGGCCTTATAACGCCAGATTCATCCAATTAGAACGCGAATTCGCACGGTATAAAATCGACATCTTAGGGCTGAGCGAGATAAGATGGTACGATGCTGGGGAATACATCTCCCCAACAAAAAGCACTGTCATGCTCTACTCTGGTAAACCAGCTGGAAGTGCACGGAGTTCCGGCGTAGGACTCATGCTAACTCCAGCAGCACTTAGTAGCCTCATATCCTGGAAACCGCATAGTGACCGGATATTGACAGCTAGGTTCCAGAGTAGAGTTAGAAAAATGATCATCATACAGTGTTATGCTCCGACTCTAGATGCGACTGAGGATGAAAAAGATGATTTTCATAGCCACTTAGGCGCCGCCTACAACCAAACGCCTAACGGAGACATCGTAATGGTGATGGGAGATCTCAATGCCAAGGTGGGTAGCGACAACACCATGCTTAAGCACGTGATGGGAGTTCACGGCGTGGAAGACCGTAAAGACAATGGTGAGCGGTTTGTGGACTTCTGCAATACCAACCACCTAGTCATCGGAGGTACGCTGTTTAAGTATAACACCTGCCATAAGATCAGTTGGGTCTCTACTCATAGGCAACGAACATTCAACCAGATCGATCACATTGCGGTCAGTCGCCGCTTTAGAAATTATCTCCTGGATGTCTGAAGCAGACGTGGAGCTGACGTCGGACAAGAACGAGATCACCATCTTATGGTAGCTCATTTACGCCTTCGTACTGCATCCGTTAACAGCAACCGCTCAAACCTACTTAACATCACCAGGTTTAATATCGACAGGCTCAAGGATCCCCAAGTGCGCCAACAGTTCAGGGACCATCTTGCCTTAGAAGCAGAAGCAATCAGCAGCATATTGCAAGAGAACATGTATGTCCACTGGAGTGCTGTGAAAAATGCTTTTGCGACTGGGGCACGCACTTATGTCGGTAAAAAAGCAGAAACACCACCGCACATGGCTTTCTACAGACACCTGGAGACGGATCGATGAACGTACAATAATCAAGGCTCGGATTGCAGCGGCCTCAGCAGTAGAAAGAACCAAGCTTGAAGCCCAATATCGTGTGAAGAAGAAAAAAGTGCACCGTAGTGCGAGACGTGACAAACGTCAATATATCAACTCAATGGCCTCAAGGGCTGAAGAAGCAGCGAGTAGGTGCGACAGTAGGACTACTTATAGCATCACTTAGGAGCTCATTGGTGGTCGAAACTCCAAACAACATCCAGTGAAGAGTCTAGACGGTAACCTTCTGATTTCGGATGAGGATCAGCTCACTAGATGGAGAGAACATTTTGCTACAGTGCTAAACCACTTAGACGATGGCGGTATTATCTCGAATTCGAATGAGCAGTTCAAAGCAACAAATTCCCGAATTCGCACCGCACCTCCCAGTAAAACCGATATAATAACAGCAATCAAGTCCCTCAAGAAGAACAAAGCGGTGGGTATTGATGGCATCCCTGCCGAGCTACGATTATTTCAAGCGGCGCCAAATACATCGGCAGATTTGCTGCATCCGCTAGTACGGAGAGCTTGGGATAGCGAACACTTTCCACAGGAGTGGATAAGGAGGATGATCATTAAACTTCCAAAGAAGGGAAACTTGATGGAGTGCGGTAACTGGAGAGGTATATGCGTTCTTCCAGCCGTGGCCAAAATAATAGCTAAAATAATTTTAGAACGAATTAAAGAACACTTAGATTCAACTCTCGATGTCGAACAGGCAGGCTTTCACGCTGGATCCTCCTGCATCGACCACATTAAGACATTACGGATCATAATCGATCAATGCATTGAGTATAGGTCTCCGCTACATTTAATGTTTATCTACTTCGAGAAAGCTTTCGACAGCTTGAATCGAGATGCTATCTGGTTGGCCTTGCTGTCACCACTATTGTTCTTGGTGGTTATCAGCGATGTACTCCGTGCAGCATTGACAGAAGGCATCTATGGAATTCGTTAGACTATGACATCTTACCTTAAACACCTAGCCTACGCTGACGATGTTTGTCTACTTTCACATCGGATAATGGATCTTCATCTGATGGCCCAAAATCTAGAAGCTGAGGCAAACAAAGTGGGGCTAAAAATAAACACAACCAAAACAAAAGCCCTGAGCACTTCCAATACCCGCGCTCAACTTAGCATTGCTGGACGAGAAGTCGAGAAAGTTGATAACTTTCTATATTTAGGAAGTGTCGTCTCGGCTAATCGCGGTGGCATCGAACAGCAGGATGTGTACAGCAGAATCGGAAAGGCTAAAGCTGCGTTCGGAATGCTATCCAAAATATGGAAAAGTAATGTTATCAGCTTCAGAACTAAGTTGCGACTGTTCCGCTTCAACGTAGAATCAGTGCTGCTTTATGAGTGCAGTACCTGGAAGGTGGACACCATTAACACACGCAAGCTGCAAGTCTTCGTAAACAAATGCTTAAGAATCATCTTGAGGATTTTTTGGCCGAACCGCATGCAGTGGAATCCGCTCACCCAGGCAGGCAGAACAGTTGAGGAGGAATCGAACTCTTTAGGAATGAGTTGGAGGCAGCTCAAACGCGTTGCAGAACTTCGAACAAGATGGCGCAAAGGCGTGGTTGACGCCCTATGCCCCCCGAGAGATTAAAGGATATAAGTAAGTAAGTACGTTTGCATACTATGGACTCCGAAACTACTGAACCGATTGAGCTCAAATTTTCAGGCAATCATCGGTATTCCAGAGTATTCCTACGAAGTTTGGTCAAAAACGGTCGACTACTTTAGTTTTATAGTACTTTAGTACTAAAAAGAAATCCCTTTTGTTAGTCGCAGCAAAGCATGTCGGGTACCATCGGTCCAGCAGTTTGCCCACTACTTTAGTATTATAGTACTTTACTACTAATTTTTTTATATATATATATATTTACGGTTGGAGCACTTACCCACTGTTAACCGGCACAAAACTGTTCTCTAATAGACTTAGCCCCAGGCGCCTGCCTGACAGTTGTTTTCTTTTTTGTTAGGCGAAGCAACGCTCGCCGGGTACCCGCTAGTAAATAATAATAATAATAATAATAAGATGAGGCAAGCTTTGAAGATGTGAGCTCGAGTGCCTTTGGAAATAACTGGCTTGTTTGACGAAAATCACTCGCAAAAATTATTGTTACTCCCCGGCCATAAGGTTCGGCGAAGATATTAAATCCTTTAAAAATGTATGCACTGCATCCGTATGAGCTTGAATACTCATAGTACATTCATCCCAAATGATAAGCACAGCTTCTTTGAAAACCTTTGCTATCGCATGGAGCATAGATGGGCAATCATGTTTATTGGCAGCTTAAACGTTGAATTACCAATTCGGTCTTCATTAAGCGAGATTGCTGCTATTGCAGAATAGCTACAGTAAGAGCTATTAAGATTTATCGAAAAGTTTTCCCAGCTGCTCCAGGCACGTCTATAAAGAAAAGTTCTCCTTTTTTCGAATCTACGCTTTCTGTTATTTGACTGAAAACAATGTTCTGATCTGAATTCACTTTTGATAGATTTTCTTGTACATATGTATTAAATTGTGCTTATCGTATCTGATTTATCGTGTGTATTGGTGCAGTAAGTCTATTTGATTAATCCTCTTTTTGTTTCTTTTTTTTTATAATTTGCGCGCGCCGAAGGGATTATTAATACCCTTATACTGATGCTCAGGGCACCGGCGGATTTTTTTTTTTTTTTGGTTGCGCCTGGAATCTTCAAAAGATACCAATGGTCCGTACCATTGGTTATGCCCGATTCATATATCTGACAATGCCATCAGTGCTAGTCAGTATATGCCTATGGGCTAAACCTCACCCCCTCAGAGAGGCACTATGAGAACCGGCTGCGCGTACTCATAGCAGTAGAAAATTCGTTCCTCTCATTTTTTCATTTTTGAGATGACTACGACTAAGTTGCCTTAACGAGTAGTTTACGCTTCTGTAGTGTTAATCGCGTTAGGTAGGTAGCTTTCCAGTGAAGGCACCTACTAATACCGTCATTACATGCGGTTTTTCCTTACGGCGCTAGGTCGAGAGGTCTTGTTCTTTGTAGTCGGCGCTCAAGGTTTGTCACGTCCATAGTACGGATTATTTCATTATTGCAATGAACATGAAGACGGGTACGAAGTTTGCGAGCAAAGTTTGTTACTTCGTCCCTCACGGTAGCAATTCCCAGATCTCTGTGAATATCACTATTCCTCATATACCAAGGAGCCTTCACGATTGCTCTTAGCATTTTATTTTGAAATGCTTGCAGTAGAGCCATATTGCTTGGTTTGGTACAACCCCAAAGTTGTATACCATATGTCCAAGACGGTTTTAGCACTTGCTTATACAGAAGCAGTTTGTTGTATACGCTTAACTTCGAGTATCTTCCGAGTAGCCAATACATTTCTTTAAATCTGATTTCGAGCTCTTCGCGCTTCTTTTTAACGTGTGGTTTCCACTTAAGTTTTGCGTCTAGGGTCATTCCTAAATATTTTGCCTCGTTTGCGTAAGGTATTTGTACCGATTTAATGGATATAGGTAAGTTGTTTATCTTTCTTAACGTAAAATTGACATGCGTTGATTTTGTCTCATTGAGGACTATTCGCCAGGTTTTTGTCCATTCGCATACATTGTTCAAAGCTCGTTGGAGTTTTTCCGTTGATGATTCGACTGACTCATCCGTTACGAGTATAGCCGTGTCGTCTGCGAACGTTGCTACAACGGTCCCTTCATCTTGTGGTATATCTCTTGTGTAGAGCAGGAACAGGATTGGACCGAGAACATTTCCTTGTGGAACACCGGCGTAGATATCTTTGAAATCCGAATATTCACTCCCGTGTCTAACACGGAAAAGTCTGTTTTCAAGATAAGATTCCAATATTCTGTACAACTTTGCCGGTAAGATTACCCTTAGCTTATACCTTAGGCCTTCGTGCCATACCTTGTCGAAGGCTTGCGATACGTCGAGAAAAGCGCTAGAGCATATTTTTTTCCCTTCTAGAGCTTTTTCAATCTCGTTCGTTATTCGATACACCTGATCGATTGTGGAATGTTTGACCCGAAACCCGAATTGATGATCCGGGATCAAGTGTCTTTCTTCAATTACTGGTTGCAATCGTTTCAGCAGAAGTTTCTCGAAGACCTTAGATATTATTGGCAGAAGTGAAATGGGTCTATATGATTTCTTGTCATTTGCACATTTCCCCGGCTTCGGAACCATAATAACTTCGGCGACTTTCCATTGCCTTGGAACATATAATAGTCTTAAGGAAGCATTTATAATGTAGAGCAACTTAACCAGCACTTTTTTCGGTAGCTCTTTCAAAATTTCGCCAGTGATTAAATCATATCCCGGAGCCTTGTTATTTTTCAATTTTTCTATTGTCATTCGAAGTTCGGACAGGGATACGGTTTTTACTCTAAAGTTGTCGGGTGCCATATTATCATTCGGATCTTCGATCAACGGTTGTCCATCGAACGGCTTGAACGTTTCCTCTAAGTGATCGGCAAATAACTCTGCTTTCTCTTTGTCTTCTTTTGCCCATTCCCCGTTAGCTTTCCTAATTGGCGGCGAGTGCATTACAGGTTTCCTTATGGACTTCAAGGCTTTCCATAGAGAGTAGTTTGAATACTTATCAGCGGTCAGACCCTCGAGGTAAGTAGAAGTCTCGTGATTTTTTAGGTCCTGCAGCACTTTTTTAAGCTTGTTACAAAGATGGTTCAGATAAGTTTTATCCGGTGGCGCGCGGTATTGTTGCCATCTCTTGCGCGCCCTCCTCTTTTCTCGTATGAGGTCTTCGATTTCAGGCTGGTATTTGACTTTATTGTTCCGCGCTTCTGTCTTTCTATTTCGAACGGTGTCTTTAGCGGTACATTTAAAGCAACATTTTCCTTGCAGTCTCTTCTGAAAGCGTCCCAGTTAGTTTTGTTACTAGTTAACCTAGGCGGTCCTTCTTTTTTTACTAGACTTCCACCTATTTTCAGAGTGACTGCCGAGTGATCTGAGCATAGATCATAGCATTCTTCGATTTCCGTCAAATTTTTAGTTAACCCTTTTGCGATAAAAAAGTCGACGAGGTCAGGGATTTTATTTTTGCCAGTTGGCCAATAAGTTGGCTTTCCTGTCGAAAAAAAGTTCACCCCACGTTTCATGCTGGCTTTGTACAATAATCTGCCTTTTGTCGAATTGCATCTTGATCCCCAGAAAGTGTGTTTCGCGTTAAAGTCACCACCTAAGACAAAATTAGGTCCGAGTGAGTCAAAGAGACGAACGAGGTCGTCTTCTACTAGCTTATATCCCGGAGGGAAGTAACTAGATCCGATGTTGTAGTCTAAGTGGTTTATTTTTACGGAGACTGAGCTTATTTGCATAGAATCAAATTCTATTTCTATGTTTTCGGAGTGCTTAATACAGTCTTTGATGTAAAGAGAGGACCCGCCTCTCGCATTTTCCGAAGGATGATTCGCATGGTAATCGCTGTAGCCTTTTATTTTGGGTCTAAGTCCCTTTCTTAAGTGCGTTTCCGATACCAAACATATGTCAATGTTATTTTTCCGTAGAAACACTTCTAACTCGTCGATTTTTTTCAGAAGGCCGTTTGCGTTCCACGTTAGTATCTTAAGTAGCTGTTTCATATTCATGTTTTTTGGATTGTCTTGCGAGGTTTGAACTCGAGCTTGCTCAATTTGTCAAGTATAATTTTATTAACTTTCGTTTGCTCCTCAAATTTTTCCAATATAATGGTAAATATTTGGCTAACCGGATCTGTTGTAGCTGATCTTAATTTGTTTTCGTTTGACGCGAGTTGCGCGTACGATTTCGCGTCAACCTGTGGTGGTTTTTCCGCTGCACTTGGACCAGCGACATTCTCTTGCGCAATTTTTTTATTTCCATTTATCGGTCGCTTCGTTTTGACTGGCTTAGCGGTCTTAGGCTTATCGGCTTTACGATCTCTTAAGCTTGGGTTCGGGTGTATCGGTTTCTTGAGAGTATCGCGCCTTTTTTGAAGCTCCTTTGCCACTTCACAACCTCGATAGTTTGCTGGGTGCTTGCCTTTACAGTTTATGCAGGTCGCCGGAGCCTGCTTATTTAAGTCACACCTTTCTGATAAGTGGTTCCCGGCACATTTTACACATTTCGGTTCTTTTTGGCAATACGACTGGGTGTGATTGAAACCTTGACAGCGTTTGCACTGAGGTATCGATCGTGTATTCGTACGCATAGGCTCGATTTTAGCTACGATATTCAAAATACTTTTTACGTTATAAATATCGTCTATATTTTCGCTTCTATCGAAGGTTAGCATAAAGAGCGGAAGTCCATGCTTGACCAAGATTTCATTGCCTTGTTCCGTTTTCTGCTTTATCTTCTTTAAGATATTAATTGCGTCGATAATTTTCAAGCCTTTTCCTTTAAGGTCATTTATAATGTCATCTTTAGTGCACGAGGGGTGGAGACCCCTTGCTATAACACGGAGTGGTCTTTCTGATTTATTTTCGTAGGTGAACCACTGGATCTTTTCCGCGTTTAGTTTTTTCGATATTGCTCGGTAGCCGTCAGAGTCAACTACATTAATTTTCCAATCATTGTTTCGGAATGACGTTACTTTAAATTCCGATGTCACAGTTCCCTTGAGAAGGCAATGCAATTTATTGTAGTCCGTAAAGCCGACGACGTTTATTGCAGGCGGGGGACGTAATTTGTCGTCAGTTTGTTTCTGTTTCAAGTCTTTTTCTTCGTCTTGTTTTCGTGGCTCGACTTCAGGTGAAGAACCGGCTCCTCGTTTTTTGCTGGGTCTTTTCTTTGAGACCCCATTTGTTTCGCGTGCTAGCTCTTCTTCATCCGTGTGATATTTGGGACTAGCTGCACGGGGTGGGGTAATTTCCCGTTCTCTTTGCAAAAGTGAATTCTTTAACGCCTTGTTTTCCTCTTTTAGTGATTCTACCTCTCTCTTAAGCTCTTGGTAGAGTAGATCCATTTTATTTAGCTTAATACGGAGTTCATTGTTTTCTTCCTCAAAGCTATTACATTTCACTGAGTCCCGTTTCTCTTGCGCTTGCGCTTCCGGCGGACTTCTTTTTCCGGAGACATTCGGTCTTGATGGTGGAGACCGAGTTACCCTTGAATTTCTCAAAAAGGGGTTTATTAAATGCAATAATTGGCTCTCCCCAGAATCCGTAGAGCCTACCACCGAAGAGGGTGGATTTTCCAGAGAACCTGGACTACCACCTGGGGTACTATATCTATTTGTTTTACTCATTGCATATTATGTATACATTTTATCCCCGGTATACGAAGGGTGGATTTTAGTCGCCTCTTACGACAGGCATGCCTACCTCGGGTATATTCTGGCCCCTACCCGAAGGGGTATCCGCACCGGCGGATAGGAAAAGGGGGGAGAGGAACGGATGAGATGCCGGTTTGCGTTGGCTTTAAATGTTTGAAGGTTGTGATGATTAGGAAATACAGAGGTTGGTAAATCATTCCACAAACTTGTTGTTCGGCTTATAAACGAATCCCTATATTTGACAGTACGTCCGAAGTTGGGCTTGAGGGTGAACTGATGTGCATTCAAAGTGCGACGCGTATTGGGGGTGAATTTTTGAAGGGGAGGAATGCAACTGGCTATTTCGCTGGAGCATTTTTTATATAAAAAGCGATAAGATATGGTGTTCAAGTAAGACTATGGGGTTCACAATGTCTCTATCACCTATTAGTTTTAACGCGCGGGTCTGTACCCTATCTAGAATGTGCAGAACGGTCTTGGATGCACCAGACCAGATGTGGGCGTTATATTCCAGCTTTGGGCGGATGAATGCCTTATAGATGGAGGCCAGATCAGACGGGGTAAAATATTTTTTGCAACGCTTAAGGAATCCAGACATTTAGCAGCACTTTTGGCGACTTCAAATATGTGATCGTTCCATCGAAGACGGTTATTGATGCACATACCGAGAATGGCAAGTCTTTCGGATTCAGCGATACAAGTACCATTCATGGATAATGGTTGAGGGTCTTGGTTTCGCTTGAGAGACAGAAGACAATATTGAGTTTTGGATGCATTAAATTCCATTCTATTGATTGAACCCCATTTGGTAATGCTGTCCAGGTCTGAATTTAATGTGTTTAACATACGTTGTCGCTCCTCTTTTACGGCCGAAGAGCAGGGACGTGAGTTAGGGAACGAATATGAAAAACTGAGGGTACTGTCATCAGCGAAGGAATGGATTGGATTAGAAGTAGCAGACAAGAGGTCATTTATAAAAATGAGGAATAGAGACGGAGACAAAACGGAGCCCTGGGGAACACCCGCATTTATATGGTGAATTGCAGACTTAAAGCCGTCCAAGACAACTTGTATTGAACGGTCCGAAAGGTAATTTCTAATCCATTGAAGAAAAGACTCATCGATGCCATATGCACGCATTTTCGACAAAAGAGCCCGATGCCAAACTCTGTCAAATACCTTAGAAATATCGAGCGCAACCATCTTTGTTTCGCCGAAGTGATGGATTGATTGCTTCCACTTCTCGGTGAGATATGCCATCAAATCACCAGTGGACCTGTTGCTACGAAAACCGTACTGCCGGTCATTGAGGAGTTTTCGTGAATCAAGATATTTCATAAGCTGACGATTTATCAGCGTTTCCATGACCTTGGAAAGAAGGGACGTAAGTGCAATGGGTCGGTAAGTGGACGGGGAGGAAGATTCGCCTTTTTTAGGGACGGGCTGGACAAATGCTGTTTTCCATCTGCTCAGAAAGAGCCCAGAAGAGTAGAACAGACAGAAAAGTTTACGCAGAGGTTTTATCAGCGTGAAGAACACCTCTTCAGAACTATGGGGGAGATATCATCTGGACCAGCGGATTTGTGTATGTTAAGACCCTTGAGTACTCCTGCAACCGTACGAGAGCGAAAATGGACTTGTCCCATTGAAAATTCGACGCTCTCAAGTACAAGCGGAGACAAAGCGCTATCTGGCAAGGCGGAGTTCGCTGCGAAGTGGGCAGCAAGCAGATTGGCTTTGTCTAAGTAGCTGACAGTTGGAATGTCATTGTAAATGAGCGTTGGAATGGCAGACGAGGCAGAATTTTTAATATTTTTGACGAATGATCAAAAATGTTTACTACCTTTGGGACATTGTAGAATTTTTTGCCTCAATTTTTGGTCATGTAAGAATTTTACACGCCGAATGAGAGCATTGCAGTTTCTGGCTTGTTTAAACTTCTTTCGGTTTTCCTCAGATTTGTTGGTTTTATAAGACCGAAAACTTACTTCTTTCAACCTTATAGCCTCTTTGCAGCTCTGGTCAAACCACAAGTTTGCTTTTTATTCTGTTAGGAATAAAGGCATCCATACCTAAGAGGATGGTGTCAGTAATCATATCAGCGGCGGCATCCACGTCGCTATCGAGGAAGCATAGCGACCAGTTAAAACTCCTAAAGAAACTATTAAGGCCGTCCCAGTTAGCTTTCTCGTAACGCCATACTTTTCTTTTGGGAGTTTTTTCTTTAACTGTGTGGTCAGAGTACGAGAATTTAGCTGATACGATGTTGTGGATCTGAACGTCCAAATTCACGAAACCACTTATCACTCAACGTAAAGGCGGTATCTAGGATTAGAGTTAACCCTTGACTGAAGATGTCACCCTGGAATGGGAGCTCCTTTTGCCTTGCTCGGAACGCATTTGGAGTAATATGTCTTCAAGCATACTTTCTCTAAGCTCCTCTCACAGATTTAGATTTGGTTCAGTTGGCTGACAGAATATAAGCAATACCGCAAACAAATCTAAAGAAAAAGTATAATATAGTATAAGTATATGTATATAAGTATAAAAGTATAAAAAGTATGTTTTTAAAATAGTTATTTATTTATTTCTCAGCATGTAAGAATAGTTAAGAAAAGATTAAGAGCCTACAATTTGCGTAAGCATATCGGCTTTATGTGAGAATTTTAGTTTTTGCAATTTCTTTAATTATTTTAAAGTTAGGAGTAAATTTGTTTAAAAAATTAACTTTTCTTATAAACAAAAAACATCATAATAACTATATTATGTAGTTGGTTGATTTCAGTTGGAATTCTTCCCTAAACCAGCCTCTTTTTGCTTTTTTAAAGAGCAACTACACGTAACATACTCAATGAAATACAAGCTTATCCTGGTCAGAAAGTGCTAGTCAATTGATTAGCATTTACGGAATTTACAACCAACGATAAGTATAAATTCTTTTAATACTAGTTCTAGCAGTAAAATTTAGTTGGTGATAATGTTGTTGATCCATTGAAAGTCCATAGTGAGCATGGACAGAATCAGAATCCTGGGCTATGCTGGAATATTGCTAAAAGCATTACTACGTTGCTAATGTACATACTGAACGTTCCTAGATGTATATGGACTACATATATGTATATATAATATGTACCCGTATACATACATTATATTTAGAATTTAAACGTACAGTGAGACGGTATTTCTTAAGGCGACTCGTACGGTTGGTAGGTGAAAAATCTTAAAAAGATACTGAAGGACCTGTCCAAACACTTTCGTAAGATGGGTTCCAGCCTTAAGTGCTGGGCTCACTCCTCCTGCCCAAAGTATCGTTGTTGGTCCTGTCGGTTGTGCTTCTTCATGATGGTTGCCACAATGTTGCTAACTGATTCGAAGCCATCCGCCATCCTCATCACCTGCCTGGTAATGCTGTCTGGAATTAAGTCCTCCCCTAGTTTCTCCATCAGCAGATGTCATTCTTCCTAGTACCCTGGGCAGTGAAACACGACATTTCTCAAATCTTCGACAACTTCCATGCAGGTTGGGCAATAGCGGTTATCATCATACCCAAGCCTGTGGAGATCGACCCTATAGCATCTATGTTATGTGAGCATTTGAGTCAAATGGAAAGCTTCACATGCTTCCTATTGATACATGCATCTATGTGAGGGATCACTCCGCGTATCCAACTGACTTTATTGAAGTGGAATCTGTGCTGCCATCTTTGTAACTTTGCTCCCTTTGGTCATAGTAGGAGTTCGCTTTGTGTCGTCGTTGTTCTGTTCGGGAGCTTCGTTGCAGTCATACTCCAATTCATCCAAGATCTTGGCTGCCACAACGATTGCTATTCATCTTCGACGACCTTGGGATTTTCAATCTAAAAATTTCTTCATACGTAGGGATTAACAAAAGTTCGCTTAGTTGATTGAATAATAAAACACAAACATAATTCAAACTTTATATATTCAATCTTCATCTTTTTCTAATTTCTCCACATAATTCCCATTTATTTCAACACATTTCTTCAGCCGATAGATCCATCTTTCAAAACAGCTTTCAAAATCCTCTTTTTGGAGCTTTTCGATTTCGACATTGACTGCATTAATAATCTCCTTATTAGATGTGAAGATTTTTCCTCTCAAATCTTTTTTTATTTTTGGAAACAGCCAAAAGTCATATGGCACTAGATCTGGAGAATAAGGTCCTGGGCGAATTGCATTGATGCCCGAGAGCGCAAGGAAGTTGTTGGTTTTTTCAGCAGTGTGCGCTGGCGCATTGTCGTGGAGCAAAAGTAGCGGCGCAGCTCCTCTTTTTGTCGGTGTCCTAGTAAATTTTGGAAAACTTGTGGTAAGCAAGTTTCAGTATACCAATTAGCAGTGACTGTCTGACCAGTTTTAAGCGGGATGACGGCGACGATTTTCGCCCTGGTGAAGTACATCGACATCATAACTTTTGTCCCTGACTTTTGTTGTTTGGCCTCTACTGGAGGATTTGCACCTTATGGGCTCCATACCATGGACTGTTGTTTTGTTTCCGGGTCGTACTTGTAAAACCAAGATTCATCACCTGTAACGATCTTATTGAAGCAGCTTGACTCTCCATTTTCAAACTTATCCAAGAAATATTGAGTAAAACGAACACGAGCCTCTTTTTGCTCTTCATTCAAAATTTTTGGAGCCCATCGAGCTGACTTCTTCGAATATTTCAGGTGATAATTTAAAATTCATGATACAGCCATGGCATTCAAGCCCAGTTCATTCGCTATCATCTCCTGTGTCATCCTGGCATCTTCGTCAATTTTAGCCTTCACCAGAGCCACATTGTATCGTCGGTCGAGGACGACCGACCTTCACCAGATTCGTCCTGCTCAGAAAAATGGACACTCTGGAATCTTCGAAACCACTTTGAAATAGTAACAAGAGATGGTGCATTTATTTCGCATGCATTTTGGCATTCGTGCAGAATTTTAACTGGCTTGAGTTGACGTCGAAATCCGAAGAGAATGGCAAAACGAATTTCTTCCTGTGTTGGCGATGGAACTTCAACCGAGCTTACGTCACTTTTTTTCTCTTTCTCATTTTTCCATTTTTATCTATTATTCTGAAATTTGGAAATAAATATTGCTAGATTATAAGCTACATAAATGCAACTTTTCTTTTTTCAAAAACTACCAAATTGACGCCAACTAAGCGAACTTTTGTTAGTACCTCCGTATATCACGTTTCATAGTAGTGAACCTAGTACTGAATCTTGGAGAATGTCGGTGTTGTATAGTCCCATCATCGGTGTTGTATAGCAGTATCCTTTTTCTAAAACAATCAGCCATAATATACTGCAGGTAGTCTGGCACTCGTTTGGTGGTAATTGCTCTCAGAATATTGTTCGAGTTAACGGTGTCGAAGGCAGTACTACTGACTTCTGTCCTTCCATAATTTTCCTTAGAGTTCATCGATGACGTCGATCTTAGAGCATATTTTCCAAAATCTATATTGGGGATCTACGAAGCCTCTTGCCTCATCGATCGCAGTCTTTGTATGTTCGTTATGATGCGCTCCATTATTTTTCCCAAGTTCTTTAACATGCATAGTGGTCAATACGAAGAGGGATCCTGCGACGATTTATATCCTTTAGATCTTACTTACTTACTTAGCTGGCGCTACAGTTCTTGGTGAACCTGGGCCTCAACCAACAAGCCTCTCCATTTAGCTCGGTCTTTAGCTAATTGCCTCCAGTTGCGCACTCCAAGTTGGTCGAGGTCCCCTTGAACTTGTGCGCGCCACCTACGGCGATGATTCCCTCTACTGCGTCGTCCCTCGGGGTTAGATTCGAAGACTCTGCGGGCCGGAGCGTTGGTGTCCATTCGCTCTACATGTCCTAGCCATCTCAGAAGTCCAAACGCAGTTTTTTGACCAGGTCGATGTCGCTGTACAGCTCGTATAGTTCGTGATTGAATCTTCTCCTCCAAAACCCGTCAACGCAAACGGGACCGAAAATCTTACGAAGAATTTTTCTCTCGAAGCGACCAAGGATATCTTCAACCTCTTTTAATAAAGTCCATGTTTCAGCGCCGTAAAGCAGGACTGGATGATCAGGGTCTTATACAGAGTCTTCTTAGTTGTTCGAGATAGGGCTTTACTGTTAAATTGCCTTATAAGCCCAAAAAAACAGCGATTGGCAAGAGTTATTCTTCGCTTGATTTCTGCGCTGATTTTGTTTGTAGAATTTATAGCAGAGCCAAGGTAGACAAACTCGCTTACTACCTCGAAGTTAAAGCTGCCCACGGTGACATTTTTGTCCAATTCGTCGGTGTTGGTTTTCCCTTCTTGTTGACAGCATATACTTGGTTTTGCCCTCGTTTATCGCTAAACCCATTTTGGCCGCTTCCGCCTCAATGCATGCAAACGCACCGGTGACAGCCCGCTGAGATCTTCCGATAATGTCTATATCGTCGGCGTATGCAAGCAGTTGTACAGACTTGTAATAGATTGTGCCTCCGGTGTTGGCTTGTGAGTTCCGCACAATCCGTTCAAGTACAATATTGAAGAAGTCACATGACAGCGCGTCACCTTGTCTAAAACCTTTTTTGACATCAAAGGTCTTGGTGAGGTCATTACCGACCTTGGTGGAGCAGCGAGCGTTCTCCATCGTCAGCCTGCACAGACGGACAAGTTTGGCAGGGATGTCAAAACTAGACATGGCTCTATAAAACTCTTCTCTATTGATGCTGTCATAGGCGGCCTTGAAATCGATAAAGAGGTGGTGAGTATCGATTTGGAATTCTTGGGTTTTCTCCAGGATCTGCCGAAGTGTGAAGATTTGATCGATGGTGGACTTTCCTGGCATGAAACCGCACTGATAGGGTCCAATCAGGCTGTTGATAAAAGGTTTCAGGCGTTCACACAATATCGCAGACTGATGCCTCTATAATTGGCGCAGTTGAGGGGGTCTCCTTTCTTGTGGATCGGGCAAACGATGCTGAGATTCCATTCATCAGGCACACACTCGTCTGACCAAATCTTAGAGATAGGTTGGTGTATGCAATCTACCAATTCATCCCCAGCTGCCTTGAAAACTTCGGCCGGTAAGCCGTCAGGTCCAGCAGCCTTGTTGGATTTTAGCTTGGATATTGCTATCCTCACTTCGTTTTGGTCAGGTGGGCGGAAATTTTGACTATCATCGTCTATGTTGAATGGTTCATTCTGCCTGACAGCGGGATGTTGGTCTTCGTCGCCGTTATACAGTCTGCAGAAGTAGTTTTTCCATATTCCCAGCACCGACTGTATTCTACTACGAGGTTCCCATTTTCATCTCTACAGGTTTCTGTACGGGTATTACTTCTCTGACACGTTCTTTTTACCTTTTGGTAAAACTTCCGTACATTGTTCCTGGAGTATAGACTCTCGATATTCTCAAACGCGCGCTTCTCATGCTCTTTCTTCTTCTTTTGGAGAAGCCGATGTTCTTCCCGTCTCTTTTGCTCGTAGAGCTCACGAGCAGCTCTCGTCTTCCTTTGCAGCGCCGCTTTGTATGCCTCTTGTTTTGCTGCATGCACTCGCCGGCATTCTTCGTCAAACCAGGGGTTTCGCGGTGGTGGTCGAACGAGACCCAACACATCAGTCGCGGCGTTTCTGATGGCATGTTGGCAGCGTTGCCACTGGTCTTCGGTACTTGATGCTGGCGGCAAAGGGGTGATTGAGAGATTTCGGGATACGCGTTCAGCGAAGAGTCTGGCGGTCTCTTGCAATTGTAGCTTTTCGACGTTAAATTTTCTCACAGTAATTCTTCTTTGTTGTTCAGATTGGGATATCCGCATTCGTACCTTGGCTACAACAAGGTAATGATCCGAGTCTATGTTGGCCGCTCGGAAGGTCCGGACATCCAGAATACTGGAGGCATGCCTTGCGTCGATCGCAATATGATTAATTTGGTTGATCGTTACATGATCATTGGACCGCCATGTCTGCTTATGAATATCGAGATGAGGAAACCATGTGCTTGCTATGGTGACATTTCGCTCCACAGCGAAATCAATTAGCCTTAGTCCGTTATCAGACGTGGTGTCGTGTAGGCTATGCTTACCGACTGCCCTACCAAAGACGTCCTCCTTTCCTATTTTGGCGTTAAAATCACCCAATACGATTTTAAAGTCGTATTTAGGACATTGCTCGTATGTTTTGTCGAGGAGCTCGTAGAAACACTCCTTGGTGGCAGGGTCCTTTTCTTCTGTAGGGGCATGAACACATATTAGGCTTATGTTAGCGAATTTAGCCTTGATCCGGATCGTCATAATACGCGCGCTCACGTGTCGGAAGCTTAAGACTTCTTGCCCAAGTCTGCCGCGTATGACAAATCCGTTGCCTGTTGCCTCTGTAGCAATCACCGTAGTAGATGTCACAGTTTTTCATCCTCTTTTTGCCCGGCCCATCCCATCGCACTTCCTGGATGGCGGTAATATCTGCTTTATAGCAGTCTAGGGCCTCTGCTAGTTGTTCGGCTGCACGTGGTCTGTAAAGGGACAGAACACTCCACGTACAGATCCGAAGGTCGTTGTCCTTATTTCGTTTGCTGGGGTCGTCATTAGTTGAGTCATCCTTATCCGAGGCTTTTGGTTGTTTCGGAACCTTGCGCTTTTTACGTGGTAGGGAAGTTACCCCGACGGCACAACCCCCAACCTGGAGGGCCAGTTCCTTAATTATTCCCCTAGGACGAGGGGCCGGGTACACCGGTGCCAGTAGTCCACTACGGGAGTATGAGCGCTGCCGTTGGCCCATTAAGGGCTCCTCCGCCACCATCTCTATTCCAATGTCCTGACCAACATTGGAAATTCCTTACCGACCTGTGATCCGAATACGTCGAAGCAGCTCGCGCAAGGTGTTCACTAAGTTCAACCTAACTGGAACTATAGACGCCACCGTTGACTCCGTCTAGGGAATTCGTCCGCTGCCGCCTGGAACAGGAAGAAGCGCTCTAGTGAGAAAAGCACTCTTCCCCCCCTCTCTCATCTGCTGCCACCAAGAATCCGCCAAACGGGGTTGGTTACCCATTTCTTGGATTAAGGTACTAGGCACCCGGCTGTCACCGCGTGGAGGTTGAGAGTAGGAGTTGGTAGGCCTCAGCTGAGTGAAAACGCTTGTGTTTTCATATGATCGCATGCACTACCGTTTGACCAGCCATGTTGTAGACGTCTACTGGGAATGCCGTCGACTTCAGGCCCTTTTTTATCCACGATTTTTGTGAACACTCTGAGAATGTATGCCTAAGTATGTACATATATGTGTTTATTTGTAACTACCGAGCTTGGAACAGAAACCTTCTATCACATTTCTTTAATTACCACATTTCCACTAACCTTCCTGATTTTTGAGGCGGTTTTGGTGAAGCAGAAATAAATATTTCATAAGTTTTCTAGGTGTGATGACTAGATGGCCCCTTATGTACATAAGAGTACGTACGAGTATATGTATAAGTTGATGTACCAAAAACAGGTGGTATTACTTGAAATTTACGAAGCGTTATTAAACAATTTTAGATTTGGTCGCAGTTATCAGATTTTGATAAAAAACAAGCAGACATGTGATTGTTTTTTTTTTTTTTTTATGAAGGTGAAAAAATCTCGAAAGACAAAGTGGGGTTAGAAACCCAAAGTAGTGTGGGACTCTAACCGCACTAAAAACACCTCCTTGATCATGACGAATCAACTAGTGATCGACAAAGATTTTATTTTCAGCGTTAAGTCGGGTTTGAGAAGGTATTATAATTTAAATACGGGCTCTCGTAATTGTCAAAAAAGGTCATGGGGCTTGGTTCTTCTTAACCTACGAATATTATTTCGTACATTTAAGACATCGTCTATCTCAGAATTGATATGCATCTGCAAACGCTCGTTGTGACGCATTGTGTACTTTTAAATTGTATCTGCTACGAGGTCGATCTGCAAATCTTGATGCAAGTCACTATTTCTAATGTACCATGGGGCATTCACTATTCCCCGAAGGACCTTATTTTGAAATGTTTGCAACATTTGAACATTTGTTTTCTTTGTGCAACCCCATAATTGGATACCATATGTCCAAACGGGTTTTAATATCTGATTGTATAATAGGATTTTATTCTCAATGGACAGTTCTGAGTTATATCCTAACAACCAATAAAGTTTTCTATATCTAATATTTAGATCTTCTACTTTCTTTTTCACATGTTCCTTCCATTTCAGTTTAGCATCCAGATTCATACCGAGATACTTAGCTGTGTTAAAGTAAGGAACTACTTGATGATTAATAACCACGGGAAGATTCGTTATTTTTTTATTTGTAAAATTGACATGGATGGACTTTGACTCATTAAGTTTAATTCGCCATCACTGTCCAATCACATATCTCGTTAATTGAATTTTCTAGCTTTTCTGTAGCTTTAGCCACACATCCATCTGTTGATAGAAGAGCAGTGTCGTCTGCAAATGTGGCAATCGTGGTATCACTCGCATGCGGTATATCACTCGTATATAATAAATACAGGGTGAGTCCTAGAACACTTCCCTGTGGAACACCTGCTTGTATTTCTTTAAGTTCAGAATACGCTGAGCCATAACGAACTCTAATGAATCTATTACCTATATAAGATTTAAGGATCTCATAGTACTGTCTAGGTAGATCCCCTTATGCCAAACTTTATCAAAAGCCTGTGCAACGTCTAAGAATATTGCAGAACAAATTTGTTTTTCTTCCAGTGCCTTTTCTATAACATTAGTTATACGATGCACCTGGTCTATCGTCGAGTGTTTATTCCTAAGCCCGAATTGATGGGTAGGGATAAGCTTTCTTTGCTCTATAATTGGGTCTAACCTTTTAAGAAGGAGTTTCTCGAAAAGTTTTGAAAATAACGGTAAAAGTGAGATTGGCCTATATGAGGTAACTTCTGATAAATACTTACCTTGTTTAGGAATAACAATAATTTCTGCTATCTTCCAGTGATGTGGGTCATATCTTTGTTTAAAGCAAGCATTAATTATGAGCTTGAGTTTCAACAATGCAGTTGGAGGAAGTTCGTTCAAGATTTGAGCAGTTATAAGATCATAACCCGGTGATTTTTTATTATTTAGTTTATGAATACATGTCTCGATCTCTCGTAACGAAACATAAGGAATTTCCTTTTCGTCTACTCTGTTATAGAAATCAAGATCTTCATTTGCTACCCTAGGTGGAAACGGTTTGAAAACATTTAAAAGGTGCTGACAAAAGAGTTTAACCTTTTTCTTTGGATCGCCGATCCATTTGCCATCAGATGTTTTCAACGGGGGATCTTGCGCTTGAGGTCTCTTTAAACGTTTAGCAGCCTTCCAAAGGGAGTAGTCCGTGACTTTGTCAGCCGTTAGATTACAAAGGTATTTAGCTAGAGAATCATTTTTGAATTCAGTAATAGTTTTTTTAAGGCCTATTATTAGTCTATTAAAAATGGTTTTATCGCCAGGATATCATGTCGCTTGCCATTTTCTACGAGCTCTTCTCTTTCTAAGTATAAGTTGCTTGATTTCTGTGGGGTATTCCACCGAAGCCTGTTTTTTTTTTGCTGATAAGTCGGTGTACTATCTTCTGCTGCCTATTGCGCATCGGCAATGAATTGTTCTGTTTCAATGTCAATATGTTTTGTTGTGACTAGTGGGGACCTAAGGTTAATGAAACCTTCGAGAAGTTCTCTGAATTTACAGCAGTTCGTTCTTTTGTTTGTTAGTCGTGGGTTTTTTATCTGTTCTATCGATATACCATTGACTGTTAGAATTACAGGTGTATGATCCGATGACAGAACATCACTACTTTTAACTTTAACTTATTTTCTATTATTACCTTTCGTTATGAAGAAGTCGATAACGTCTGGTATTTTCGTTGGGTCAGATGGCCAATAAGTTGGTGATCCAGTCGAAATAAATTCACAGTTAAAATTTCGCCCTGATTTGTAGAGCTTCCTGCCTTTTGTTGTTATTAGTCTTGACCCCCCATATGTATGTTTTGCATTAAAATCACCACCGATGATGAAGTTGTTACCTAACATTGGGAAGAGATCAATTAGGTCTTCCTCTGTAGGCGAGTGCTTGGGTGGGCAGTATATCGCAGCTATTTTAGACT
The DNA here is from genome assembly GCA_945910035.1 of Brachypalpus laphriformis. Lineage (NCBI taxonomy): Eukaryota > Metazoa > Arthropoda > Insecta > Diptera > Syrphidae > Brachypalpus > Brachypalpus laphriformis. The sequence continues at coordinate 39,325,602 of OX246754.1, read as the reverse complement.
CCTTGCCTTTAGTTTCTATGTTTATTGTCGCTACTTGCATTGCTTGTTTTGCTATTTTTGGCAATTCGTAATGATCCAAGGTACTTTTCACAATCACAGCACTCCCTCCCCTGGCACTGTCAGGTGGATGAGGAGAGTGAAAACAAAGATACCCAGGAATTCTAATCTTAGTTCCCTGTTTGAAATGAGTTTCAGAAATCAGGCAAACATCACTAACGTCGTTACATAGAAAAAGCTGAAATTCAGGGATGTGTTGGAGTAACCCATTTGCATTCTACGTTGCGACATTTAAATTATTTTTAATCATTAATATTTTGTTGTTTTTTTCCTGCTTCTTTGCTTAGCAATTTAATAATTTTATCCGGATTATCCAATCTTTGGATAATAGTAATACGCATTTCCTTTACCGATATTTCCTCTTCCTTTCGTGTATTTTTCACAATTTGGGAATATGATTTACTTTCTACATTTGGTATGTTCGTTTTAGCAGCAATTGGCACTTTGTCTAGTTTCTTATTTTCAGCGTTTACTTGTTGCTTGCTTTTATTATTGGATGCATTTCGTTGGTTGATTTTAGTAGCTTTACTTTTCCTTTCTTGATATTCTTTTGCCATCGGACAACCTCTATAATTAACTAGATGATCACCATGACAGTTGATGCATTTTGCTTTCTCGTTCTTCTTTAGAGGACAATTATTTGTGGGATGTTTTCCTTCGCATTTAACGCAAGCAAAACCTCTTTTACAATAACTTTGCGTATGCCCGAAAGCTTGGGATCGTTTGCATTGGGGTATTGAGTTTGAATTCTTTCGAAGTGGCTCGATCTTAACAACAATATCCGTTATTGATTTTATGTTATATATCTTTTCAACTTCTTCTTGATTATGAAAAGAGAGCATAAAAAGAGATAATTTTCTGTTTCTTGTCATTGGTTGCCCATCACTACCTTGTGTAGTTTCTTTTTTAATTATGTTTTTGGCTTCCAAAATCCTAAATTTTGTATTACTCAAGTCTTCGACGATATCGTGTTCATCACACGAGAAGTGAAGACCTCTGGCTACTACTCTAACTGGCCTAGTAGCTTTATTTTCATATGAGTGCCACTGGAACTTTGTTGTTGTCAATTCTTCAGTGATTTCTCTATATGTGTCACTGTCATCGAACTTTATTTTCCTTTTATTGTTATTATAGGATGTGAATTTACAAGCATTTTTCGTTTTTTGTTCTATTACTTTTTTTAACTCACCAAATCTGTCCACTCCCGAGATCATTATTGGTGGTGGTAATGGCTGTTTTTTCAAACCAGTGGTTAACTTTCCAAGCCTTTTATCACTTGCCTTACCTTGTAAATTTGCTTGTTTAGCATCCTGTCTTCTCGCAGATAATTCAGGACTGTCTTCTGCCTTGCGTTTTTTCGCATGCCTTTGGTTTTTCTTTAGATGGCTGTCTGTTTCCAGTGCAAGCTTCTCTTCATCTGTGAGGTATTCCTTTTCTCTATTTTGCTGGGCATGTTGGGCCAGACAATTGTTAGAGCAGTCCAGAAGGGTGACCCTTTTTCCAGCTCTCTTATTTGGTTTTGCAAACTTCCAACTATTACTTCAAGATTTTTCCTTGCTTTAAGTTCAGCTTGCCATTCATTGTAATAGTTGTTTGTTTTTGTTTTCGCTTGTGAATCTGTTTTAGGTTCACTTTCAATTATACTGGTTTCAGTTCCGGATTTCTGTTTTTGTATTTTCGGAATACTTACAATTATAGCGCTATCTTCGGCTCTAAGGCTTTTTTTAAGTTTTGTTTATGTAGCAATAAATGGTCAATGGTCATTTAGTCGCCTCTTACAACAGGCATGCCTACCTCGAATGATAGAGTATAGATTGTAGAAATGCTTGCAAATTATGTCGAATCAAAGAATCAATTTGGATGAAACTAAAACTAAACAAGTCGAATCAAATAATTTAATTAAAAATTGCTAAGATAAAACTGAGAACAATGCTACTTATAAGATGTGGAACGGAATGAAAAAAATAGTAGTTGGACTCGTAACTATAATTTGTTTATTCGAATTTTTGTTAATTATAATTAAATATTATGTATGTATGTATGTATGTAAATATCTATCTTCTTCTTCCTGTTATCAGCGAGGCTATGATCCGAAAACAAGGGATCACAGCCCTCCCACTTCACTGCATTTCTACTGATCCGCCTGTGGGGTTCGCCTATTTGACCTCAGAAAATATCGGCAGGCCCGCCGATTTTGGATCACTCGGTTACTGAGGCCAATGAAATGCCGATGTCGTCGCATTTGTCTGATCCAGGCGTTTATAGGCCTGCCTTTCCTACATCGCGATGTCTTTGGAACGTGCATTGATATTGCCTTTTTAACAGGGTTCAAATGATCTCTTCTTTGAACGTGGCAATACCAGCTGAGCCGGTCGCGCTCTAATTTGTGTACGATGGTTTCCTTGATGTAAAAGCTTCCACGGATCTTCAAACTTATTATTCGATCAAGCTTGGTCACTCCTGCTGTCATGCGAAGCATCTTCATCTCAGCTGCCGTTAATTTACTCTCATACTTTTTGTACATCGTCCAACATTGTGAACCGTATGTGAGCGCTGGACGTACAACTGCGGTGTAGAGCCTTCCTTTCAACTTAGGGGGCATTTTTCTGTCACAGAAGATAGCGGAATTTTCTCGCCACTTCATCCACCCTACGCTTACACGATGATTGATGTCGTCATTACAAGTTGCTTTGGAATAGGCCTGAGTGGATCAGAGAACGGGCAGCACAAGTACTCTGTCTTTTTTGAACTAATGCGATACCCATTTCCCTCCAAAACGTCCACCCACACATCAAGTGCTCGTTGCAGGGATGTAGGATCCTCACTTATGATGGCTCCATCGTCAGCAAAGAATAACTGATGTACCTTGGGGTCCATCACTTTACCTTCAAGCACATAATCAAGGACTGTAATAAAGAGAAAGGACTTAAAACGCTTCCCTGGTGCACCCCGACTTTGAATGGGAACTCTTCGGTTACTCCAGCGGGACATCTTACTCTTGTCTTTGCTCTTTCGTACATGTCCATGATCATCTGTACATAGGTTTCTGGAACCCCTCGATGTCTTAGCGCCACCCATATCAGATCTCGTGGTTGTCTGTCGAATGCCTTTTCAAAGTAAACCAATACAATATGCAAATCCCTTAAGGAATCACGATGTTTTTCCATTATGATCCTTATACTTTGGATTGCATCTGTGGTTGATTTACCCGAGACAAACCCGCACTGATCATCAAATAGCCGTATTATTTTTCGCAGTCGGCCACCTAATACCCGCTCAACGATCTTCATGGTGTGTGACATCAGCTTGATCGAACGGTAGTTATCACAGTTTCGCGTATCATCCTTCCCTTTGTATACAGGGAGGAGGTAACTTTCCCTCCATTGATTCGGCATTGGATCACCTCTCACGAATTTGGAGATAAGAATTCTGAGCCATCTGAACCCGATGTCTCCCATCTTTTTCCAGAACTCAGAGGGTATTTCGTCTGGCCCAACCGCTTTTCGTTTTTTGGAGTATTTGACCGCCTCACTAACTTCTTCGACTGTAATGTCGGGTATTTCTTCACAGTTAGGGGTGGCTCTTGGAAAGTATAGCCGGGGAAACTGTTAATTTAAAAGCTCTTCACAATACTGTCGCCACCTCTGCAGAATTTTGTCGTCATCCACAAGAAGCTGGCCATGAGCATTGCTAATGAACTTTGGCGAACGAATCTCCTGAGCATTGTTCCTTCTTTGGGCGGCTATTTTGAAGATAGTGGCGCTCTTGTTCATATTGTGTCTTCGCAGCTCCTGGATAGCCTGGTTTGCATCAGCAACCGGGGAAAATATTTTCTCCAGCTCCCGAAAAAATGGAATGTAATGTAATGTAAATATCTATATATGTATATATGTATACATATGTATTATTCTTGATGTCAAAAGATAGTAGATACTATTAATTAAAATAAATATTAAAATTAAAAATTATGCATTTTGTTCAATTTCAGTGATGATGGATCCTAGGCTTTTCCTTTTAGTTATAATTTCAGTATGCCAACAAAACTTCACTACAGGCGAATACCAGTAAGTTACATACTTCTAATCCTAATACACTGAACAGCAAAACTGTTTTTTTTTTTTTAAGGCAAAGTTTAGCTTTCACAGACATCCTGCCAGAGGACACGAAACGTTATGATAAAATGCGACCACCCAAGAAAGATGGCCAGGCAACGACGGTTTACTTTCATGTGACCGTTATGGGATTGGACTCTATTGATGAGAATTCCATGACCTATGTTGCCGATGTATTCTTTGCTCAAACATGGAAAGACCATCGGTTGCGTCTTCCCGAGAATATGACTACCGAATATCGTTTGCTCGAAGTCGATTGGCTAAAGAATATGTGGCGCCCGGATTCGTTTTTCAAAAATGCAAAATCCGTCACATTTCAGACAATGACTATTCCTAATCATTACATGTGGTTGTATAGAGATAAAACAATATTGTACATGGTCAAGTTGACCTTGAAATTATCTTGTATTATGAACTTTGCCATATATCCCCATGACACGCAGGAGTGTAAGCTACAAATGGAGAGTTGTAAGTAATTTGTTCGTTAGTTTATCACCAGATGCTTTTAATTTTTATTTTAAACTTCTAGTATCTCATACAACAGATGATATGATCTTTCAATGGGATCCAGTTACTCCGTTGGTTGTCGATGAGAATATTGAATTGCCCCAAGTGGCACTGATACGCAATGAAACCGCTGATTGTACACAGGTCTATTCAACTGGTAATTTCACCTGCTTAGAAGTGATATTCACACTTAAGCGCCGACTAGTTTATTACGTATTCAATACATATATACCAACATGTATGATTGTCATTATGTCCTGGGTGTCCTTCTGGATTAAGCCAGAAGCAGCTCCGGCTCGTGTTACATTGGGTGTCACTTCATTGCTGACACTGTCAACGCAACATGCGAAATCGCAATCATCACTACCGCCTGTGTCATATTTGAAAGCAGTGGATGCATTCATGTCGGTGTGTACGGTTTTCGTGTTTATGGCTCTTATGGAATACTGTTTGATTAACATAGTGTTGAGTGATACACCAATTCCGAAACCTATAGCATATCCACCAAAGCCTGTGCCAGAGGCGGCGCCACCCAAAAAAGAAGATCCGCCTCCACCGCCAAAGGATGAAAAGATTGAAAAAATCGAGAAATTGTTTGACGAGATGACCAAGAGAAAGGTGAGTTTATAATCAATTTCTCATTATATCGAAATGTAACGCAGGTTCTACAAGTTCCATCAATGGGTTGGGTGAATCGCGATCCGTTGAGAATGTTTGCAGTTTCTCGACTTTTTGCATTGTTTCACTAGCGGTAATTTTGAGATAGATTTCTTGCAGCTATAGCCCATTATTTCAAAGTATTCCGCCCGAACGAAAGTATGGATCTGACCCAAAATTAGTGATTATACAAGCCCACAATTCTTCGCCACCATCTGATTATAGCCTGTTTTAGTGGAACCTAGAGTATTCCACCGAAAAGAAATGTAAGATTTCGCGGTAAATTTTTAAATAATACTGAAGTGTTTTTTATTCTAAAAAAAAAAGATGCCAATATTGTCCAAACAAATTTTATAGGGTTTGATACATAGCATTCATAGCTTGAAATTGAATTTATTAAAGCCTGGCTTTATTGGCGGGAAAATGTTGTTGAAGATGCTAAGAACGCACCGGAGTCTTCTCGGAGAACCTGGACATTCACCTCTCCTCTCCTTTAACTTTCCAAATCACTGCAACATTTTTCAAGCCGAGGTCACCGCTATTCATCAAGCTGCAGTGTACTTCATCGAGATCCACACCAAACCAACCAACCACTGTCTTGCATGGAAAAATACAAGAACTTTGTTAGAGGTTGAAAGGTTTTTCATTTCATTACATTTTGATTTCATTTGCTTACGAATTTAGAATTTCATTGCCGTGGAAACGCACAACTAGTTAATTTCGGTTTAAGATTCAACGACACAATTCAGGATTGATCCAAGAGCGAGCTTTAACGAGTGTACCAAAGGGCTGTATTATAGCTTAAAGTTCCTACAGCGGGCGACGCACGCGGAAAATGGATAAAATACTGGTATACGAATAGATTGACTTTAACAGTGTAAATCATAAAAGCGTGCATAATGGAACTTTAAGCCGAAGCCAAGATATAGGCGAGCCATCCGCTGAAAATGAAGATAGCTTTGAGCATGAGCATAGCTCAGTGTAGGTATAACCGATTTCGAGAAAAGTACAAAAAAGACAAATCAGAGCTTACCAGTTATCGCAGTACTTAAAGATATCATTTGTCTTCTAGTACTCATTAAGCACAATCGCGTGTAAGTGTTCCCGTCATGCTTTGATAGTTTGCATCAGCTTTTCCCAGCTTTTTCCTATAAGGGTCATCTGTTTCTAGTCCTGTATCAGCCAAACACGTTTCTAAACTTCTTAGCTTTGACCTAAGCATCGTAAGCTAAGGTTTGCACTCACTCTATCGGTAGCCTTAGTTAACATAGATTAAACAGCAGAGAAGTATGCAAGTACAAAAATGAGTATCTCTAAGGGTCTCCTCTTAGACCTGGGTAGAGATAGAAGCTGTAAAAGCAAAGTGGATGATGAAGTAGTCAAATCGAATGCACGCAGACAGATCAACGTACTTTGCATTGCCATTGGCAGCATCATTACATATCCATATCATATTAAAATTAAAGAAACACATACGAAACTTCACACTGACACGAAATTCGCAGCGCCTAACTTCGCAGCAGCCAATGCATAGCATGACCACACATATTGGATTAGGTAGGGTAAGGTGGCTATCCTCCGTAGTCGGTAGAATTCACTTTCACTCCTTGACAACTGGTTGAGACACCCCCTGATCCCCCTGATTTCGGCGTTTCTTGATAATTTTGTTTCGTATGTGTTCCAAACTGTTAGGTAATCGTTACCAATTTTTAAGAAAATTCGAATCACCGTAAGTCCTTTGTTTCCCTTAATTTTTTTGGAATTTCCAATTTGTCCTTAAATGACCGCGACAAGTGGTTGCGACAGGATTAAGTTTTTTTTAAATACAGTGAACTCTCGATAATTCGAACGTCTATAATTCGAAAACCTCTATAAATAGAAGTACTGCAATGAGAAAATCTATGCAATTTGTCCTTTTCGTAAATTCAAACTTATTCTTGTGCAACATAACCTGAAAACCTCTCTGATTTGAACTTGATGGCTTTTATCTCAATAATTCGAAGTTAAGTCTATTTGTTTCTACTCAACTGTTCGTTGAAGTGCGTACTCCTATGTAACGAAAACCTGTGCCCTGTGTATTCATTGAACGAAAAGGTGTGCAGATGATTTACAGTAGAGTTTATAGTTTTTACATTCTAAACGAATTTTTAGATAGGACAGTTGTCGATGACGACGTTTTTTTCAGATTAATCACGATCGAAAACACCCCGGACCGAGCTCGTTTGCAATCGCTTACTCAGAAGAAAATTACAGATTTTGTAATTTGTATAAAAAAAATTATAATTTCATTAATATGGGGAGTATTACATAAATGCAAACATACAGTTCATCCACTAAAGTCTTGGTTTCTAGTGGGATTTCCGTGATCACCTTGGTGGTCAAGTGTCTCACAAATCATGGGTTGACCCCATCCCCTAATTGTGGTAGGTTCGTGTAAAATTGTTAAAAGACAGGTTTACAAATCCATCCACTAAACATACGGTACAAATAAAATTAAGGTTTGTAAAAATCCCTTTTTTTTCTCTGAAACCTCCATTATTCAAAAACCTCTGTAATTCGAAGTTTTTCCCTGGTCCCATGAAATTCGAATTATCGGGAGTTTACATTTACATTTTCAATGACCCGCTAATCCTTCATGAGGGTCGCGTGGGTAGGATGCTCAGGTGGACCCTCCATCCTTCTTAATCCTCCGCCATTAACTCCAACTCATCAGGAGGAATCCATAGATGGCTCCAGGAGAGATGTCTGACTAGCTCCAACCATCTATTTCTAGGCCTACCGGGAAGTCGCCTACCGGATGGCATGGCAATCATGGCACATCTTGAAAGCCAGTCTGGGGGCATACGCACTACGTGACCAAACCATCGAAGCATAGATCGTTGAGTTCGAAGAAGTAGCTACTCAGCATTGAGCGCCTCGCGTACTCTGGTGTTGCGCACTCGATCCCTACGACCTACGAGTTATTCCAGCAATACCGCGAAGGAACCTAATTTCGGCAGCTTGTATCCGCGATCTTGTTCTTTCGGTCATTACCCAAATTTCATGACCATAGGTGAGAGTGGCAATATAACATACTCCGAGTTAAAAACCGACAGCTTAGCTTGAACACTAAGTTTGGCCTTCCTTATAACAAAGTTTACGAAACAAAATTGGGAGTTTTATTACAATGGTTTTATTTTTTTAGTAATGAGTACTTCCTCCTTCATTACTTTCGACCTCTAACATTGCGACAAGAGATTTAAATAGTTTTTAAATTAATTTTCATTAATTTTCCAAGACGCACCATGGTTGCCGTGCCATCAGGTAGGCGACTCCGCGGAAGGCCTAGAAATAGATGGTTGGATCAAGTCCGACATCTCTCCTGGAGCCGCTTAGGGATTCCCCCTGATGAATTGGAGTCAATGGCGGAGGATCGAGAAGGATGGAGAGTCCACCTGAGCATCCTACCCCCGCGACCCTCATGAAGGATTAGCGGGCCATTGAAAATGAATGAATGAATGAATTAATTTTCATGGGATTCTGTCCCATTCAATTTCAACGGTTTTTAAAGGTATCCTACGTTATTGAATTGTCGTCGGCCTTGGTACAGCCCTGGAGAGATGTCCTCATACATTCTCAATTATATTGACGTCTCGAGACAGTACTGGCCAGTCAAGAACAGAAACGTTGTTACGCTCGAAGTACCCATTAACCTTCCGGGCTGTGTGGATTGCTGCAATATCTTGTTGCAGGATGAAATTTTCGCCGATTTTTTCTTGGTTATGTTGCACGATCTTTTCGTCTAAGATCTTAAGGTAGTCGTCACTTTTCATCCTGCCGTTTACGAAGCGCATATTAGTCCTATTTTTGTATGATATTTCTGCCCAAATCATGACCCCACCTCCGCCTTTTAAAAACTGTTCGTCCTTCTTTAAATCATGAAAATAATTACGAAATCCGTCAGGTCCATCAATGCAAAAGCGTTTCTCATCAGAGAAAATGACAGTTTTCTAACGCTTCTTCCATCTTAAATGATTCTATATATTATATTCATTCATTCATTCATTTTCAATGGCCCGCTAATCCTTCATGAGGGTCGCGGGGGTAGGATGCTCAGGTGGACTCTCCATTCTTCTCGATCCTCCGCCATTGACTCCAATTCATCAGGAGGAATCCCTAAGCGACTCCAGGAGAGATGTCGGACTTGATCCAACCATCTATTTCTAGGCCTTCCGCGAAGTCACCTACCTGATGGCACGGCAACCATGGCGCGTCTTGGAAGCCGGTCTGGGCGCATACGCACTACGTGACCAAACCATCGAAGCATAGATCGTTCCGTTCGGAGAAGAAGCTGCTCAACATTGAGCGCCTCGCGTACTCTGGTGTTGCGCACTCGATCCCTACGACCTACGAGTTACTCCAACAACACCGCGAAGGAACCTCATTTCGGCAGATTGTATCCGCGATCTTATTCTTTCGGTCACTACCCAAATTTCATGACCATAGGTGAGAGTTGGAACATACACCGAGTTAAAAACCGATAGCTTAGCTTGAATACTAAGTTCGGCCTTCTTTATAATAGATTGGCCAAGCTCTCTCAAAATTGATCCAGCCTGTCCAATTCTACAGGATAACTCGGCATTGCTCCTCCCATCACTCGTGAATAAGACCCCGAAGTACTTAAACTTATCCACCTGCTTCAGTGGGACTCCACTAACATGCAGAGTGCACTGAATGGGTTTTTTGGATATGACCATTACTTCCGATTTGTTCACGTTGATCCTCATTCCAGCATCATCACAAACGGCTACAAACCTTTCGAGTGCGCGCTGAAGTTCGGTTTGAGAGGACCCAAGGATGACCAAATCCTCCGCAAAGAGCAGATGACTAATCCTTAGGTCTCCCACTTTGAAACATTCCCCGCCACGGCTGCGCTGTAACATCCAATCCATATATACAATGAAGAGGAGAGGTGACAAAACGCACCCCTGGCGGAGTCCAACGCCCACAGTGAAAGGTATTGATTTAACACCGTTTATCCGATTAGAGTTGTGATCCCTTGTTTTCGGATCATAACCTCGCTGATAAAAGGAAGAAGAAGATTATATATGTACTATACCAAGATACTAACTTCAGACAAGGTATGCATGCATTTGTTTCTTATTTGATTTATTCCTTAACGTACCTACCATAAGTCAGTTGAAGGTAATCTAACGTGTGCAATAACTCTTTCGCTAACACCTCGTTTCCCTTAGTTGGAGACTTAATTTCTACCAATCTACATTCATCGCCATGTTATGGTACACCGCACCGTTCGATGCTTATAAAGTGGATTGGTAGATTGGGGGAAGTAATTAAGCCCACTTCAAGCAGTAAGTACCGTACACCTCTTTAGCCAACTTTTCAGCATAATCCCAGTACTTTTTTGACTAATTTGGAGCTTTGTTGAAGGACTACATATGGTATGTACAAAATTGGAAACAGATGCTACCAGTAACACGTTTCTCCTCTCAACTAGCCATTTGGGCACTAGTTTGGCTTATGGGAAGTGTAGTAGGAAGTAGGAAGTGTAGAGGAAATGAGGAAAGATTCCATTAAGCGACCTACAGACTATCAACCAAGCTGTCAACATGCCATGTTGGCGTCGATATTAGTCGCCTCTATAGATAGACTTACAACTTAAATTCTGTGTTGGTCGAACTGTTTTAATAAAATCAAAAGTGTTTGATATTGATGTTGATATTTGATCTTGGCGACCAAGTTGATGGTCTGCAGGCCGCTTTAGCGGAATAAATTGTGGAAGGCTTTTGAACCTGCGATGAAATTAAAAATTCGTCTTTCTTCTTTCTTCTCCTCTGCTAGAACATTTTCTGCAGATGATGGAAGATAAAAGAAGAACTCGATCAGCTCGCAGCTGGGTCTTGCTACAATTTTTTGGGAACACAAAAATAAGTAATAATTTGTTGAAATGAAATTACATACCGGCTAAAAATTCCTGAAAAATGTATTTTTCTTCCGATCTCAAAACTGCATCGTTTTTTAAATCCACCTTCTTTCCTGCAAAGCACAGGTTGTTTATTTTGGCGGAGCTGAACCGCTTGATGAATTATTTGACATTTTTGCGTCAGCTCAGAAAAATAAGAAACAATTGTCTTAGGGTGAAATGTGCTATGCCCTTGTTCCCTTCAACGGCCCTGTAAGTGCAGGTACATACCCAAGATTCCCGTTATTTATTCAATTTCCTTAACTTTGTTTCGTGGGGCTTTGAAGTCATAGCTGAGACCGTAACTACAAGCCCCGTCACTTTATCCACTGATGGATGCGGTGATATGCCAATAGTGTGGATCTAGGCGGCTTTTAAAAATTCTTTACCTTCTCAAAGAGATCGTTTCACACCGTTAAAATATTCCACAACGTCGTACAAGGAAATTTTTGTATTTCCTCTACCAATTCCTCATTTACCTTTACATCCATTCATCACAGCAGCCCTGTAATAAAAAAAAAAATATTTTAATGAAACTTAATAAATTATACTATACTATAAACAAATTGCAATTCCCTCTCAGAAAATGGATTTTTCTTTTTGTGGGTGAAAGGTTGTAATGTCTATATCACAATTCTTCTACTACATTCCAGAGGGCGTTTTCCAACTTTACCATTCGTTAAATACTCCAGGACATTTGCGAGTTTTAGCGGAGATGGATTCCAAGTTAACTATCTCATTATCCCTTATCTGCCATACTTACTTTACTTATGTCCTGTATTCCCTTGTGGGTCCTAGGGCCTCTACTACGCCTACGCGCCATCGTGTACGGTTTCTGGCAATGTGTCTGAGTTCTCCCCAACTTTTCCCTAACTGCCGTGCCTCCTTCTCGACTGTTCTGCGGCATGTTCTCCTCGGACCGCCAGGTCTTCTGCCATCCTGAGTTAGAGAGTTCCATTGCATAGCATGGTTCGCTATGCAACTTTCACCCTTACGGAACGTGTGACCAATCCACTGCCACTTCCGCCGTTGGATGGTTGCGCCTATTGGTTCCTGACCCGTTCTTTCGTAAAGGTGTTCGTTAGAGATACGATTGGGCCAGAAAATCCTTAAGATATTGCTCAGGCACATATTAACGAACGTTTGCAGCTTTCTGGTGATAGTAGTGGTCACTATCCACGTGCTCCATCGATATAACAGCACGGATTCAACGTTGGAGCGGAACAGTCTTATCTTGGTGCTCAAACTGATTGCATTGCTTCGCCGTATTTTCGACAATATACCAAACGCGGACTTTGCTTTGGCGATCCTGTTGGCTATATCCAGTTCGGTTCCACCATCGGTCGAGACAATACTCCCAAGATACCGGAAATCCTCTACTCTCTCTACCGGTTGTCCAGCAATGCATATTTGAGCCGATGAGTTAGTTCCAAGGCTGATAATTTTAGTTTTTGCCGTATTAATTTTCAGCCCGACGACACCTGCCTCCCTCTCCACATCTGCTGTCATTTGGTGGAGGTCCATAATTCTGTGGGAGAGTAAGCATACATCGTCAGCGTAATCAAGATGTTTCAGTTGAGATGTAAGAGTCCATCGAATTCCTCCGTTTCCCGTCGACAAAGCTGCATGAAGCACATCACTAATCACCAATGGGAATAATATTGGTGAAAGGATACAGCCTTGTCTTACCCCACTTTGGATCTCAAATTCCTCAGACAACCTCCCCCTGTGCAGAACGTGACACTTGGAGCCTTCATATGTAGCTTTGATAATAGCAATTAGTTTATCGGGAATACCTCTCCTGCGTAAGGCACGCTAAATAAACTCCCTGCTGACACTATCGAACGCCTTCTCAAAATCGATGAACAGCAGGTGCAGTGGCGATCGATATTCAACACACTGTTCGATGATAATCCGCAGGGTGTTGATGTGGTCGGCACAGGAGGATCCAGAGCGGAAACCTGCTTGTTCGGCATCGAGTGTGTCTTCGAGATGTTGTTTGATTCGCTCCAGGATGATTTTAGTTATTATCTTAACTACAGCAGTCAGCACGCAGATACCCCTCCAGTTTCCGCACTCCATTAAATTTTCTTTCTTAGGAAGCTTGACGATCATTCCCCTTTTCCGCTCGTTAGGAAAGCTCTCAGCTTCCCAAGCTCTATCTATAAGTGGAAGCAGAAGCTCAGCCGATGTTGTGGGCGCTGCTCGTAAGAGCTCTGCTGGAATACCGTCAAGTCCTACCGCCTTGTTGGGTTTGAGTGCCTTGATCGCGGTAATGATCTCATCTTTACTGGGAGTCGTAGTGTGTATTCGGGAACTTCTCACCTCGGGCATCTCATGTCGCTAGCGAATACACGGCTTTAAACCGCAGCAAAATGCTCTTTCCATCTCTTGAGCTGGTCCTCATCCGAAATGAGCAAGGAACCGTCTAGGCTTTTCACTGGGTGTTGGCTGGAGCTGCGACCACCTGTCAGCTCTTTCGTGATTCTGTAGACAGTCCTGCTTCTTCTGCTTCTGTAGCCAGCCCGTTGATGTAGTTGCGCTTGTCACGTCGCACGCTACGCTGAACTTCTCTCATCTTCATGTGATATAGGGACTCTAGCTCGCTTCTCCCTGCTGCTGGAGTAGCTGCGACGCGAGCTTTCAGCTATTTTCGTTCGTCGATCCGTCTCCAGGTATCCTCGGAAAGCCACGCCGTATGTCTTCCCTGCGATCGACCGACAATTCTTTCAGCACCAGATGTAAAAACATTTTTCACAGCACACCAATGGTCTTGGATGGTTGCGGGCATTGAGCTGCTGATTGCTTCCACACCTTGCGAAAGGTGCACCCTTAATTGTTGGCGCACTGAGGAATCACTAAGTCTATCGACGTTGTACCTGGGCATTCTTGTGTTGTCGTGGGATCTTCGAACTGCAGCAGTGCGTGGTTGGAGGGTAGCTATCATAAGATGGTGATCACGTACTATCCCCACATCTGCCCCTCGCCTGTTTCGGACGTCCAGGAGATTACTTCTAAAGCGGCGGCTGATGGCAAAATGGTCAATTTGGTTGGAGGTTGCTTGCCTGTTGTTGGAAACCCAGCTAACTTTGTGGCAGGTCTTATGCTCAAACATGGTGTCACCTATCACAAGGTGCTTGGCATTGCAGAAATCCACAAACCTTTCGCCGTTGTCATTGCGGTTGCCTAGTCCATGCTTCCCAATTACATGTTTGAGCCCTTCATTGTCGTTGTCTACCTTGGCATTCACTATGACAATGTCTCCATTTGGTGTTGTGTTGAAGACGGCACTTAAGAGGTTGTAGAAGCTCTCCTTTTCGTCCTCAGACGAACTATTCGTTGGGGCGTAACACTGTATGATGGTGACGCGTCGTACTCTAGTCCGGAATCTGGCCGTCAAAATCCTATCACCATGAGGCTGCCAGGAAATTAGGCCCTTGCGTGCTGTTGTTGTTAGCAGTAGTCCGACTCCATATTCCCGCGGACTTCCGGATGGTCTTCCAGAATAGAGAAGTACAGTGTTACGCGTTGGGGACTGGTACTCGCCCGCTTCTAACCATCTTACTTCACTTATCCCCAAAATGTCCAGTTTATCTGCCATCATGGTCATTAGCTAGTTTTCCTCAATATTTAAGAAAAATGTGAAGAGTGTTAAACCTGTACCTATTTGTGATTTCTAATTTTTCCACCCATAGCGACTTGTTTGCTAAAAACTCCGCCCTATGCCTTGCAACTGTAATACTCCCTTTACGCAATTGATATTGAAGCTTTATTATCCTGAATCGGAAATCACACGAATTTTATTTCTATTAATTACTCATGATATATAATATTTCAGTCGGTTACTGCACGCCGCATTACACGGCCCGACACATCAGATGGCCCATGGATTCCACGTCAAGAGAGTCGCATTATCCTAACACCAACTATTGCTCCACCTCCTCCACCACCGCCACCACCAGAAAAACCAAAATTAACACCGCAACAAGAACGTCTTAAACGTGCCATTTATATTGATCGAACTTCACGGGTACTCTTCCCAGCACTATTTGCTTCACTCAACATTATCTATTGGATAGTGTTCTTCGAATATTTGTAAGATGATAAATAAAATAAATATAATAGTAAGTTTGTCAATAAACTACCCGACAAAACACACACACACACAAAGTTGTACAAAGTTAATTAGATGTTCTATGCTTAAAGTTACGTTTAAATTTGAAAATAAAAAATGAAAGCTACTAGATATTTATACTTCAAGAATTTTACTTATAAAAAAAAGTATAATTGAACTCATTGTTAAAATCAAATAAGAGACTATTTTCTTTTTCTTTTAACTAAAAAAATAAAATATTATAATAACTTACAAATTATGTATCTGACTGTTATTGTGATGTTTTGTTAATTACTAAATAGATTGAAAAAAAAGAAAAGAAATAAATTTAAATAATGTTATTAAATAAAAAGATAAAGGAAGAATTAAAGAGAAAAACTGTTATTATGTAAAATACTCGTAGCTGTCGCGTCCTTGAATGAAAATAAAATAAAACTAAGTAAAGAAATCAAAAACTATCGAAAAGTTTTAAATGCTTATCTATAATATGTGTAAATACGTATCAGCTTCTTTAAACTGCACAAAGCGAAGAAAAATAATATTATAAAATTATAGTAAATAAAAAGTATACTCGTAAGCAAGGTATTTTTCTTCTTATTATTCTCCTAGCAAGGATAACATCGGATATTCGTACACACCAAAATATGCATACTGCTCGCTGTGTTAACGTGTTGATACGTGGATAGAACTAGCCTATAGTCCTTAGACAGTATTGTGCTTAAAGAGTGCTGATCTATAGAAAATGTGGTACCGATCGGCATTGATCGGAAAACAAGGTTTAAAGTTGAACAAATCAATTTATTTATGCCTCATCGTACTTGGTTTTTATCAATGTAAAAAACTGATATGAAGTTGAAACCAACTGCAAGGAAAACATATACATAGGTCGTTATATAAATTTTATAATTTCAATTCTTACATTTTTGAAACTCTCCATAGAAACGATGAAAAACTTGAAGGCCGTGAGATGAGCTGGTTTATGTGAACGGGCTATTAACAAAGGCAGCATCTTCCTGTACTTGGCATTCCCAAGATACCATCTTTGGGAGAAAACTGCATCTGATATAGCAGCACTCTAAAAAAAATTATTATAGTTTCCGGACACGTTAAGACAACATGAACAAACCGTTTCCAACAAATTTGTCCCAAAATAGCAAATAAAATAGACATGAACCAGAGATGATACTAAAAAGCAGAAAAATTTGAATAAATCCAAAATTTTCGAACCCACAGTTATTTGAAATCCAATCATACAGATGACTCCGCATGAAGCTATATAATTCATCAAAATGGCAGTATTGAATACCTCATTGATCTTGACACTCAAACTGAAAATATAAATTTAAACGCATAAGGCTAAAAAAAATAGACATGGACATCTGTTAAGTTTTTTTTTTGTTTTTTTTTCTGCTTGTTTATTTTTTTATTGTTTAAATAAACTCAAAAACTACAGCAATAATTATAACTTAAAGTATCTGGCCTGAAGAGTTCTCAATACTTGCACTATGATTTTTATATACTTGGTATATTTTCATTATTTATTATTTTATTTTTATTTTTTAATGCTTTTTTTTATTTTTTTTGTTTTAAGGAGAAATGCGGAAAATAGTGTACAACTAAACTAGAGGGTAAAACAAATAAACCGAACTTATTCTAGGTTAAACCTAACCTAACCTAACTTAACCTACGACAGGTAGTCTTAAACAATGTCACATATTAAGAATATGGAGGGAGGTAAAGATGGTTTTTATACCCAAGGCGGGCAAGCCTAGTCACACCACCACGAAGGACTTCAGGCCAATAAGCCTTACCTCTTTCATCCTTCGGGTAGGGGTTAGAATATACCCGAGGTAGGCATGCCTGTCGTAAGAGGCGACTAAAATCCACCCTCCGTATACCGAGCGTAGTGTATACAAAAAATGCAATGAACAAAACAAAACGTTTAATTACCCCAGGTGGCAGCCCAGGTTCACTGGAAAATCCACCCTCTCGGAGGTCGGCTCTACGGATTCTGGGGAGAGCCAATTATTGCAACTAATAAATCCCTTCTTAAAAAGTACAAGGGTATCTCGATCTCCTCCACCAAGATCGAATAACTCCGGGAAAAGAAGTCCACCGGGAGCGCCAGCGCGCGAAATTCAGGACTCAGCGAAATACAAAAGTATTGAGGAAGAAAATAAAACACTCCGAATCAAGCTTAACGAAATGGATCTACTCTATCAAGATCTTAAGAAAGAGATAGACTTATTAAAAGAAGAAAATAAGGTCCTAAAGAACACGCATATCCAGAGTGAACGCGAATGTACTCCAGAACGCTTAGCTAGTCTGGAATATCTCACAGACGAAGAAGAGCTAGCACGCGAAACGTATCGGGTCCCAAAGAAAAGGCCTAGTAAAAACGGAGAGCCGGTTCATCGCCCGAAGTCGAACCCGTCAAAGAAGAAAATCACAAACAAACGTAAGTAAAGCAACTTCGAGCGTAATTTCGTCCACCCCCACCAATAAACATCGTCGGGATAACGGAATACAATAAGTTGCAAAGCCTCCTTAAAGGAATAATAACATCAAAGTATAAGGTTACGTCTTTGAGGGATAATGCGCGGAAAGTCAACGTCGATGACTACAATGACTACCGAGCTGTGTCTCAAAAGCTAAATACCGAAAAGATTCAGTGGTATACTTTCGAAATGAAGTCAGAAAGGCCACATCGTGTCGTTGCAAGGGGACTCCACCCCTCATGCACCAAAGAAGAGGTTATGACTGACCTTCAAGCCAAAGGCTTTCAAATTCTTGATGCCGTTAATATCATCAAGAAGGAGAAGCAACAAACGGAAATAGATAAAGACGTCTTGGTGAGGCGTGGACTTCCACTTTTTATGCTTACCTTCGATAAATCGGATAATATCGACGATATCTACCGAATTAGAGCCATACTAAATATCGTGGTCAAAATCGAGCCCATGCGTAGAAATTTAAGGATGATTCCGCAGTGCAAACGTTGCCAAGGATTTAACCATACGCAAATGTACTGCAAAAAGCACCCGGCAAATTATAGAGGCTGTGAAGTAGCTAAGGAGTTGTAAAAACGGAGAGATATGCTCCTTAAGCCCCTTGCAAAAACTAAACTGCAAACTAAGCCAAAGCGTAAGAATGCACAGGAGAAAGTAGGCAAACTAAAACTACCGGGTACAGAGCGCAAAGAGTGAGGGAAAGAGTGACAACAGAAAAGTCCTCGACCTCTGTTCTTAAAAGAAACGGTACTGAAAAGTTAACGTCGAAAAAGTAAAGGTAATGACCCTCGGACAGCAGGAGTGCAGACCTACGCTCAGGCCGCGGCATCCGAAAAACCATAAAACGTTGAAATATATATATATATATATATATATATGCTTGATTTCTGAAACCCACCTAAAAAAGGAATCGCATTTAAAAATAAAAGGCTATAATGATTACAACGCTAGTCACCCTTCGGGAAAAGTGAGAGGCGGATCATCCTTGCTTATTAAAGACCGCATCGAACAATCCGAAGACCTAAAGATAGAACTTGAAACTTTGCAACTGTGCACGATACGAGTTAAAAATAGTCAGCGTACTCTTAAAATCTCATCTATCTACTGTCCACCGCGTTCCGCGCTTGAAAAATCAGATTTTACTAACTTATTTGAATCGCTGAAACCTAATTTTATCATCGGCGGCGACTTTAATGCGAAACATACGTTCTGGGGCTCAAGATACAGCTCGAAAAAAGGTAGAATGCTCTATGGGGCAGGTATGGAGTACAGTTGTGATTTCTATTCGACGGGTAAACCGACTTACTGGCCAACTGATACTTCGAAAATACCTGACCTGATAGATTTTTTCGTTGTGAAAGGAATATCTACCAACCACATAAAAGTCGAAGACAGCTTTGATCTGTCGTCTGATCATTCCCCGGTTATTTTAACAATCAGCGAAAAACTAGTCTATAACCTAGAGCCAGCGAGATTAACTGGTCGAACAACTAACTGGGAAGGCTTTAGGAACGAAATTGAAGATAATGTTGAACTAAGCGTTCCACTTACGACACCCTATGAACTTGAGGTTGAAGTTGATCGCTTCGTTGAGATCGTACAGCTCGCCTCTTGGAATAATACGCCCAATCCAAGGAAAACGCCGGATAGATACGGTTTGCGATATCCTCCGGAAATGAAAGAATTGGTCAAGGAAAAAATAAAAGCGCGTAAAAAATGGCAACAGAGTCGTGCGCCGCAACATAAAGCAAACTTGAATCGTCTGTGCAATTTGTTGAAGAAGACTATTAAGGATTTTAAGAATCGTGCAATAGGCTCTTACCTTGAAAGTTTAACAGCGAAAAAAGATTCCAATTATTCACTTTGGAAAGCTGTAAAAGGCACCAAAAGGCCCAAAGTCCCCGCGCTGCCAATCAAATTAAATCAAAATGAATGGGCGAGATAAGATAAAGAAAAAGCGGACGTCTTTGCGGCCCACCTGGAAGAAACATTTAAACTGTACGATGGTCAAGTGGTCTACGATAACCGCAATAGGCTGGATTTACTATCTGACGATTTGACGCTCACAAGTGCAACGCTAAGGGAACTCAAACATGAGATCGAGAATCTAAAACCTAAGAAATCTCCTGGTTATGATTTGATTACCGGAAAAATTCTCAAAGTTTTACCTAGAAAACCATTGATTAAGCTTCTCCATATTGTAAATGCTGCCGAGCCAATGGAACGTTGCGGAAGTCATAATGGTTTTAAAACCAGGAAAACCGCCAAATGAGGTAAAATCGTATAGACCAATTCCGCTTCTTCCAATCATATCGAAAATTTTCGAGAGGATATTATTAAGGCGTCTCCAACCGGTTATAGAAGAAAATAATCTTATCCCTGACCACCAGTTTGGGTTCAGAAGTAAGCATTCGACGATTGACCAGGTGCATAGAATTACTGACGTAATCGAGAAAGCATTTGAAGAAAAAAAGATTTGCTCAAGCGTATTTCTTGACGTCTCGCCTTTGATAAGGTGTGGCATGATGGTTTGAAATTCAAACTACGACAAGTTCTCCCTGTATGCTTATACGATATTCTAGAATCCTCTCTCGGGAATAGACTCTTTCGTGTTAGACATGGAGTCGAATACTCCGAGCTCAAAGAAATTTCGGCCGGCGTACCGCAAGGAAGCGTTCTTGGGCCGTTTCTCTATTTGCTATATACTCGTGATATACCGAACGACGATGGCACTATCCTGGCTACGTTTGCCGATGACACCGCTATCTTAGCAGTAGGTAAAACAATCGAAGAAACTACTGCAAAACTGCAAAACGCACTGAATAATGTAAATGAATGGACGAGGGACTGGCGGATCGCCCTCAACGAATCTAAATCTGTTCACGTGAATTTCACTTACAAGAAAACTAATAACTTGCCAATTTTCCTAAACTCGGCCCGAATACCATTTGCAAACGAGGCCGAATACCTGGAAATGACACTCGACGCAAGGCTGAAATGGAATTCGCACGTGAAAATGAAACGAAAAGAACTCGAATTCAAATATAGAGAAATGTACTGGTTACTCGGAAAACATTCCCAGCTCAGTACTGAGAACAAACTGCTTTTATACAAGCAAGTGCTAAAGCCGGTGTGGACCTACGGTATACAACTTTGGGGTTGTACCAAGAAAACAAATGCCAATATTTTACAAGCTTTTCAAAATAAAGTGCTAAGAGAAATTGTCCAAGCACCGTGGTATAGTAGAAACGACGATATCGACAGGGATCTCGGAATTCCGACAATCGAAGCTGAAACTAGAAGCTTCGCGAGAAAGCATAGAAACCGACTAATCGGACATCTCAACAATACAGTCCTACAAATTTTGGATCAGAGCAATTTATTGCGCCGACTACAAAGGACGAAACCTTTCGACTCGGCGAGATAATGATTAACCGCGTCTAGATTGCGGAATATGCAGGATCCTTCAGTGGAAAGTAACCTGCCAAACGTTTTTATTTCGTGATAGAAAAATTGCTTGATAAGTTTATACTTAGTTGCGATATCTAACAAATTTATATCGAAGGGTGGTGTTTTTTTAGTCAGTAAGAATCTGACACTACTATGAGCACGCGCTTGCTATTCTCATAGTGTCTATGGAAGGTTTTTCACCTACCCTCGGGAAAAAAAAAAAAAAAAAAAAAAAATCCTGAAAACACTTGAAAGATTGCTCGACATTTACATACGCAGTAGAATACACCCGGGGGACTTATACCCAGCGCAACACCCTCGTGCCCATAAAGGATTACATGGCGCCATATTTAGACTTTGTAAGGCCTTTCTCTACCCCTACCCTAGCAGGGAAGAATGGTAAAGCGGTCATATACGAGTACCTAATGCTGTATCTATAGCCATCTACACAGATGGCTCAAAAATGAGCACTGGTGTAGGATCAGGCATCTTCTCCGACCCCTAGGTATATCGAAATCCATACGACTTCCAGACCACAGCAGCGTTTTCCAAGCAGAGGTCTTAGTAGTGGCAACAGCCGCCCGTAAGTATGCGGTAAGAACAATACCGCCAGAAGGTATCACCATCTTCATCGACAGCCAGGCAGCTATAAAAGCGATTACTGCTATAGAAATTAAATCGAAGCTTCTGAAGTGTTGTCGAGAAGAGCTCAGGGTTCTTAGAACACCGCACAAGGTATCCCTGGACACTAGGTTATCTCAGGCAATGAGAAACTGACGAGCTGGCGAGAATCGGCTCAACAGCGCTAACAGAACAAGTTGACCCCCCTGTGTGTATCCCGCCTTGCACACTCAAGCTCGCTACGGGGAATAAGGCCTTTAAAGAGGCGAACACAAGATGCAACTCTATGGAAACTTGTGCCATCACCAGGAAGCTATGGCCATCCTTCGACAAAGAAAGGACCGAGAGAATTACTCGGAAAGATAGGAAATTCCTTTCCACCCTCGTGGGCATCATCACGGGGCACAACACTCTGCGGTACCACATGAAGAAACTACGCCTGACGGAGGAGAAACTCTGTAGAGGCTGTGGTGACGGGGAAGTTTTGGAGGACACTACCCACTTCCTGTGCCTATGTCTGAGTCTTCAACACTCCAGGAAAAAGTTCCTTGGTAAATATTTCTTCCAGGATCTCGAGAAGCTCTCCGGCGTTTCGACAGGAAAAATGCAGAACTTCATCAAATCATCAGGGTAGTTTTGGGTAAAGATTACTTTTTCCCCATGGGTATCACAATGGGTCAACGCTGACCTGCGAGTGGCAGAGAGCGTTCCTCCCTGCCAGCTCACATACCTAACCTAACCTAACGTAACCTACGACAGAACTGGGACCTGATATGTGATCTCCAGCCCGTCTATACAAAGGATCAACGAATGACAAATGTCATTCGCCTTTTTACCGGCGGATCAAAAATCACATACCAGGGCCCAGTCCCACTTAACCTACACATTAGCTTCAACCCAGTCGAGCCACCAGTATTTATCCCAATTAAACCGGTCGGTGTTAGTTATATCCCTTTCAGGTATGCTTACGCAGTATCTTAGGGTGACATTTCGATTACCCGAGTCTATAGGGCTGCTTAGAATACGTTTATCTGTTGCCCTTCTAGCAATATAATTGATAATTGGCACGTTCTTTGAGTTCGATAAATAGCCGTGTGCATCCAGATGCAAGAACATTTCTGAAATACCTACAAATACAAATACAAATATTTGGCGCAACAGCTCTTTAAAGTGCCAGGGCCTAGCTTCTCGAAACCACTCATGTTGTGTGCGTTATATTTTTCACACGAATGGAAGGGACCTACAGTTTAATGCCGAATCCGAACAGCGATTTGAGAAGCTTTTTCGTGACAACAATACTCTCGGATGTTTGTCAGACGCTCGCGAGAGGTGGAACCGTGAAAAAACTTTTTGGTATTTTCTGGGATTCGAACTTGGAACCTCATGCGTAGTGATCCGATACACTAACCACTTATGCCACGGCACCCACGGAGGAAGATTCCAAAGAGATATTTTACTTAAAGTGTTAGGACAGCCCTGTAACATGCCACAACCACAACTGTGAGGACAGCCCTGTGATATGCCACAACCACAACTGTCACATCAAAGTCGGGAGTGTAAAAAGTAAAGCCGAAGAGAACACACATAAATACAATTGCGAAACAAGCCAAGCGCCGAGCCGAGTAATAAGCCAGTACCAAGCCAGTACAATGACAAGTGAGAACGAATAAAACTAACTCATTGTAATAACGAGTCGCCTTAAAGGTTTTCAAATCATTATTATCAACTAATAAAATTAATTCACTATCTACATTCAAATCTGTTTATTTTGCCTTACATACGTTTTCGCAATTGTGTGTTCTCTGACATTTGTTTGTGTGTGTGTGCCCGTCGCCGTCAGTTTGCCACGCATGCGAACAGTTTTGAACAGCCAATAAAAAGAGGGCTTCTATTTTTCTGAAGCTAAAAATAAGACGCCAACTTCTGAAGCAAAGCTTTTTGGAGAAAAATAATTAATGTCGGACGGAAAAACAAATGTCGTGCAAAGTTCCTACAAACTAACGAGTTCTACAAGAGATAAAAGTGAACCGTCGAGTGAATCCGACTGTGAAATTTCTGAATTGCAATCAACAATCAAGGATTCGCCGCCAGCCATGGATGTGGAGCAAGTAAATGCCATATTGGCAAGTATAAATGCGTTGAAAACTTCGGTGGAGCAATTGAGTTCCAGCACAGCTGAAAGCCAGAAGGATTTGTAGAGACTAAGTCAACAAATGCAATCGAGTTCGACAAACGGAGCCGCAGTCGTCGCCATTGGCCCCACTAATAACGAGCCTTTAGTCCTCATAGATTATATGATTCAGATTCAACCAGTTATGCCATGGTTCCCGCCACGATTAATTCTGTGATGAAACTGGACGATTTGCCGACCTTTCCCGGCAACGCTGAGGAGTGGCCATTATTTTGGTCCAACTATAAAGACACAACCGAAGCCTTCAAGTATAATGACCGTCAAAACCTTATGCGTTTACACAAATGTCTAGTTGGCCCTGCCAAGGAGGCCGTAGCTTCTATGCTAATATATCCCCAAGACGTTTCGAAGGCCATGGAGGAGTTGGAGTTTCGCTTTGGGAGGCCTGACTTACTTCTTCGACATCAGCTCATAAAAATTCAGCAGTTTCCAGTAATCGCCGAGAACAAAATAGAACCAGTGCTTTCGTTTGCCTTATGCCACCATCGGGAACCTCAACCAAACCTGTTAACACAACAGCGCAATCGCAATAGCCGCGACGCCTAATGCATGCCTCTGAAACGACAAAAGCCAGACAGGATGGACAACAATTTCTCAAGTGCTATGAGTGTGGTGGAGCACATTCACTGTGGGACTGCAGCGTTTTCAATCAGTCACTAGATGTACAGACTCGATGGCAAAGAGTAAAAAACCAACGTTTATGTTTCTTATGCCTAAGAAAGGGGCATAATACTGCAAACTGCCGCTCAAAAAGGATGTGTGGTGTCAACGGGTGCAAACGTCATCACCACCGCAGCCTGCACGACGAGTCTTCAACCGCCAGAACTTTAGTTCCTGCAATAACACCAAACAGCACCGCCCAGTCATTCATTGGTTGCGGGAGGACAGACAGCGCCAAGGGTTGCCAGCTATTTAAGGTATTGCCAGTCATCTTGTGTGGTCCAAATGGAATGGTTGAAGTATACGCCATGTTCGACGAAGGGTCAGCTATTTCCATTTTGGATGAAGAAATCGCGAACAAACTAGGACTTAAAGGCCAGTCAAAGCCCTTAGTGCTTCGATCGTCTGGACAGCAAGTAACAACAGAGACATCAAGAACCGTCAACCTGGAAATAGCAGAGAACGATAAGTCAACCAAGTTTTCCCTCAAGAACATTAGAATAGAACGCTCCGGAACCTGAACTTGCCGAGCCAATCATTTAAAAGATCTAATTTTAAACATTTGGAGTTCCTACAACTTAAAGACTACACAAATATTAAGCCAGCGATACTTCTCGGACTCGATAACATTCATTTGGGAGTGTCGACCACCATTGTACAATCCGGCACCAAAAATCCTATTGCTGTAAACACGAAGTTGGGATGGGTCGCTTATGGGCCGACGAATGTAACGTCAACATCGATGCCATTTGTGCTTCACATTCAAGAGAAGCAGCAATGGGACGAACTACACACAATGGTGAAAGAGTACTTTTCCGCCGAAAACTTTGGAATAAATACCTCGCCCACAACACTTGAGTCAGAAGATAACCAATGCGCTCGCAAGATTCTGCAGGACACCACATGTCGCAAAGGGAATTGATTCGAAACGGGTCTGCTCTGGAAAAATTGTCCAGCTGCATTGCCAAACAACTTCAAGAAAACCGCCTTTTCGGCATTGAAAATAAGATGAAGAAAAATACGGATTTTGCTAAAAGGTACAAAGATGAAATGCTCAAATATTTCGATAAAGGGTACGCAAGAAAACTCTCCGATAAAGAAGTTCGTGATACTAGCCAACCAGTGTGGTACTTACCCCACTTCGCCGTACAAAATCCACACAAGCCCGACAAAATGCGGATAGTTTTCGACGCCGCAGCCACAGTAGACGGGACTTCTCTAAATTCCGTCCTTCTAAAAGGATCTGAGCAAGCCAAGCCGCTCATTGGTATTCTTTTAAGTTTAGAGAAGGTCTAATAGGAGTAGCAGCCGATATTCGGGAGATGTTTTCTCAAATCTACATACGAACACAAGACCAGCAAGCTCAGAGATTCCTCTGGAGGGACGAAGAAACAAACCAGCTAGAACATCACGCAATGGTCTCCATGATCTTCGGAGCCATATGCTCACCATGCAGTACTGAGTTCATAAAGAACCGAAACGCCGAAGAATTTGCCAACCAGTATCCCGAGGCCGCAGCCGCAATCATCAACAGACATTATGTTGACGATTTCGTCGCCAGTTTCCAAACCGAGGAAGAAGCCGTTCGAATTTGCACCGAAGTAGTCAAAGTCAACGCGGAGGCAAGTTTTGAGCTTAGAAACTTGTCTTTGGAAAAACTCGTGGAGCACCTCAGAAAGTGATGTCAGTTCCCAGGTTGGAACTCCAGGCCGCCGTATTGGGCACACGACTTAGCAAATTAATAGCCCGTAATCATAACATCAACATTTCTCAAACAACATTTTGGACGGACTCATGAACCCTGCTCTACTGGATTAACTCATCAGAAAGGAAATATAAAGCCTTTGTAGGCCATCGAATTGCCGAAATTCTAACGTCAACCGAAGCGTCCCAATGGCATTGGACCCCAACCGACAAAAACAGCGCCCACTTGGCAACCCGCGCAAAGGGGGCTCCAAAGTTGAAAAACAACAGCACATGGCTCACTGGTCCGCCGTTTCTGCTTCTGCCTGAGGAGTGTTGGCCTGTCACAGATATCGGGTCGCCGCCAAACCACATAGAAGAGGAAGTCAAACCTTGTCTTATGCTCCAGGCGCCATCAGGTAACATAGTTATTGATTTTAATCGCTTTTCTTCTTATTTAAAGCTTAAGAGAACGTTCGCCTGGGTATTACGTGCTATAAGCAAATTCCGATGCCAAAGAAACACCAGCTCACAATCGATTAGAAGGGGCCCACTGACAGTGTCCGAAATAAACGACGCCGAGAACTGTATCTGCCGAATAGTTCAAAAGGAGCAATACGCAGTAGAAATCGCCACGATAAAGTCCGCAAAATCTGTTTCGAAAAGCAGCCCAATTTACCCAATGATGCCCTACTTGGACGAAAACGGCCTTTTGAGGGTTCAAGGTCGTATCGATGAAGCCTACTGTCTACCATACGAAGCAAGACGTCCAATTTTGATGCCGCAAAAGCACACCGTCTCTGAGCTCATCATGCGCCAGTGCCACGAGAAACTTCACCACCAGAACACAGCAGTAACAATCAACGAAGTCCGCCAAAGGTTTTGGTTTCCACGTGCAAAAGCCGTCCTAAAAGCCGTACAACGCAGTTGCCACAGATGTAAGGTTGACAGGGTCAAACCGGTTCACCCGCTTATGGGTCAACTACCACCTGATCGGATCACTCCATACATTCGCCCGTTCACATACACTGGCGTGGACCTCTTTGGTCCTTTTAATGTTGCCATTGGTCGGCGATGGGAAAAAAGATGGGATCTTCACATGCCTTACAATTCGAGCAGCCTATCTGGAGCTGGCTGAGAATTTATCCACGGATGCTTTCATTGTGTCTCTACGCAATTTCATCAACCGTCGAGGAACGCCCGTCAAAATAAGAAGCGACAACGGCACCAATTTTATCGGTGCACAGAAAGAACTCAACGAGCGAGCGACTGCTGGATGTTGACCGCATTAACAACGAAGCAACCAACCGTAACATTGAATGGGTATTCAATTGCCCTGCAAACCCCAGCTCAGGAGGCTGTTGGGAGCGCCTGATTCGGATTATCAAGCGCCTGCTGAAACAAACACTGCCCGAAGCAGCCCCGAGAGTAGAAACTCTGAGGAGTGTTTTAATAGAAGCCGAAAACATCATCAACTCCCGCCCACTCACGGACATTCTACTTACGATGCAAGACGATGAGCAACTGACGCCGAACCACTTCTTGTTAGGATGTGTCAACTCCACGCAAACACCGAATCCGGTAGACGAAAAGATATGCCTCAGAAAACAGTGGAGAATAGCCCAAAACCTCAAAGATCGCCTGTGGAAAAGATGGACCACAGAGTACCTGCCACAACTTTTGCAACGCCCGAAATGGTTCGACAGAGTCCGTCCGCAAGAGGCATACAAAGCGGCGCTGCAAAGGAAGACGAGAGCTGCTCGTGAGCTCTACGAGCAAAAGAGACGGGAAGAACATCGGCTTCTCCAAAAGAAGAAGAAAGAGCATGAGAAGCGCGCGTTTGAGAATATCGAGAGTCTATACTCCAGGAACAATGTACGGAAGTTTTACCAAAAGGTAAAAAGAACGTGTCAGAGAAGTAATACCCGTACAGAAACCTGTAGAGATGAGAATGGAAACCTCGTAGTAGAATCACAGTCGGTGCTGAGAATATGGAAAAACTACTTCTGCAGACTGTATAACGGCGACGAAGACCAACACCCCGCTGTCAGGCAGAATGAACCATTCAACATAGACGATGATAGTCAAAATTTCCGTCCACCTGACCAAAACGAAGTGAGGATAGCAATATCCAAGCTAAAATCGAACAAGGCTGCTGGACCTGACGGCTTACCGGCCGAACTTTTCAAGGCAGCTGGGGATGAATTGGTAGAGTGCATACACCAACTCATTTCTAATATTTGGTCAGACGAGTGTATGCCTGATGAATGGAATCTCAGCATCGTTTGCCCGACCCACAAGAAAGGAAACCCCCTCAACTGCGCCAATTATAGAGGCATCAGTCTCCTCAACATCGCATACAAGATCTTTTCTGCGATATTGTGTGAACGCCTGAAACCAGCCTGATTGGACCCAATCAGTGCGGTTTCAGGCCAGGAAAGTCCACCATCGATCAAATCTTCACACTTCGGCAGATCCTGGAGAAAACCCAAGAATTCCAAATCGATACTCACCACCTCTTTATCGATTTCAAGGCCGCCTATGACAGCATCTATAGAGAAGAGCTTTATAGAGCCATGTCTAGTTTTGACATCCCTGCCAAACTTGTCCGTCTGTGCAGGCTGACGATGGATAACGCTCGCTGCTCCATCAAGGTCGGTAATGACCTCACCGAGACCTTTGATGTCAAAAAAGGCTTTAGACAAGGTGACGCGCTGTCATGTAACTTCTTCAATATTGTACTTGAATGGATTGTGCGGAACTCACAAGCCAACACCGGAGGCGCAATCTATTACAAGTCTGTACAACTGCTTGCATATGCCGACGATATAGACATTATCGGAAGATCTCAGCGGGCTGTCACCGGTGCTTTTGCAAGCATTGAGGCGGAAGCGGCCAAAATGGGTTTGGCGATAAACGAGGGCAAAACCAAGTATATGCTGTCAACTAGAAGGGAAAACCAACACCGACGAATTGGACAAAACGTCACCGTGGGCAGCTATAACTTCGAGGTAGTAAGGGACTTTGTCTACCTTGGCTCTGCTATAAACTCGAAAAACAAAATCAGTGCAGAAATCAATGGAAGAATAACTCTTGCCAATCGCTGTTTTTTGGGCTTATAAGGCAATTTAACAGTAAAGCCCTATCTCGAACAACTAAGGAGACTCTATATAAGACCTTGATCATCCCAGTCCTGCTTTACGGCGCTGAAACATGGACTTTATTAAAAGAGGATGAAGATATCCTTGGTCGCTTCGAGAGAAAAATTCTTCGTAAGATTTTCGGTCCCGTTTGCGTTGACGGGTTTTGGAGGAGAAGATTCAATCACGAACTATACGAGCTGTACAGCGACATCGACCTAGTCAAAAAACTGCGTATTGGACGTCTGAGATGGCTAGGACATGTAGAGCGAATGGACACCAACGCTCCGGCCCGCAGAGTCTTCGAATCTAACCCCGAGGGACGACGCAGTAGAGGGAATCATCGCCGTAGGTGGCGCGCACAAGTTCAAGGGGACCTCGACCAACTTGGAGTGCGCAACTGGAGGCAATTAGCTAGAGACCGAGCTAAATGGAGAGGCTTGTTGGTTGAGGCCCAGGTTCACCCCGAACTGTAGCGCCACCTAAGTAAGTAAGTAAGAGTCCGTCCGCTACAAGTCAACGATCTGGTCATCATGTGCGACTCCAATCTATCCCGCAGTCAATGGCAAAAGGGTCGTATCACACAAGTTTTGCCGGCCAAAGATGGGCAAGTTCGATTCGCCGAAGTAAAAACAACAAACGGATCCTTTCGCCGTCCAGCAACGAAACTCGGTGTCCTGACCATTGATGGTGAATCCCTGGGTGATTCACAGGGGGAGGAGTGTTAGGACAGCCCTGTAACATGCCACAACCACAACTGTGAGGACAGCCCTGTGATATGCCACAACCACAACTGTCACATCAAAGTCGGGAGCGTAAAAAGTAAAGCCGAAGAGAACACACATAAATACAATTGCGAAACAAGCCAAGCGCCGAGCCAAATAACAAGCCAGTAACAAGCCAGTAATAAGCCAGTACCAAGCCAGTACAATGACAAGTGAGAACGAATAAATCTAACTCATTGTAATAACAAGTCGCCTTAAAGGTTTTTAAATCATTATTATCAACTAATAAAATTAGTTCACTATCTACATTCAAATCTGTTTATTTTGCCTTACATAAAGCAACATCAGGCTATCCAGGAAGACATTTGACTTAGATTCATTGGGATTTCTGTAATCATTTGACAAGTTATGGCATTGGGGTGATAAAATAAAGTGTTTCTACGGATCCAACAAAAAAAAAATGTATGATGCCTCTTCTGAGAAATGTCAACAAGCCTTACGCGTTTCTTATGCTCTCGGAAGAACTCTTTGCAATCGTTCGCTCTTATTGTTAATCTAATGTCTAAAAATGGCATTGATCTGTTCAAACATACCTTAATATATCCGTGTGACACTGAATGAATGCTTTCAACGTACTGACATCTTCATCCGTGCCAGTGGGCTCAAGATTCATGATCCTATATGACAAGTGCTCGAAATGCATACAGATCAAGTGAACCGTTGAAACGAGTAAAAGATCCGCGCCCAAAAAGAAACATGATAAAATATACGCACCCATTGCCTGATATAAATACACAAATGGGTAGATAAAGGGCTGTGTTTCATCAAATGGATAGCGAATGATGAATGGAAGTCTATACACAAAATCTGTGCCGTAAAACATATATTCTAATATGGACTGCGTTATAGGAAATAAGTTGAACATTGTTGTCGTAGAGAAATGATAAATAGTAAGTGTCTTCATGTATAATTCAATTTTTTTATAGTATTCCTCTATTCGGTATTCAGCTATTTCCAGTTGACTTCTTGGGAAAATATTTTCCATTTCCAATACAACTCCGTGCAGAACATATCGTCCTTGCCAAACCGCTCCCATTTTACAGAATGAATTAATAATAAATCCTTGATAGCATGCGTATTCTGTTAGTTGAATGAAAGTTAAATCTTCCAAAAACCACCAGACCGAGTTTATTCCAATAAAATGACAGCACATATTCATCAAAACCATGACAAGTGCGAACTTTTCTCTAAAACGTTTCCTCTCGTTGAATAACCGAATGCCAACTATTTGGAAAAGCAAGAATGGAATTTTGGTAAAATCACTTTGCTGAATTTTTCGATTGAAATATTTCATCTTAAGTGGCTATATACTAAACTAAGTATTTTAGAAATTACGAAAAGCTTTTATTGAAAGCAATTGTTGAAGAACAGATGGCATTGTGGTTTTGTGGTCAAAATAATACATTTCAAATTGCTGCAGAGGGATATTATTTACAATTAAGGATCATTAGAGTACAACTTAAATAGTTTTCAGTGGAATTATGTATATGTTAAATCGAGCTAATTGTACTTTAGTATGTGTAAGAAGAGCTATACATATTTCCACATACGACTGTGTACAGACCATTTAAATGTCATAGAGGGAAAAAGATAAATTAAGTCTATCTACGTCAAACGGTTTTGAATTTACAAGGACTGCTAGAAAAACAGACAAACGCCGTGTTGATTGTAGCTATTTTATTGTCGTATTCATCCGTAACACTGTCAAATTTTTGTAGATCATTCTCAGTTATCGTTCAGCTTAGCCGAGTCTTGATCTTCTTCAATGTGTTGACTGGTCTCTTAACATTAACAATAGTGTACGGCTGTTATAAGGATGCGACTAAATTCATTTGGCTACAGAATTACCGCATCCAAATCCAAGTCTATATCGACATATTATATTTTTCTCTCCACATGTTCTGACCCACTTTAAAGGCGAATGAATTGAAGGAACTTAAGATCCAAGCCTTGTATGTAAGAAATTTCTCTAGTCTTACTATCCTTTGAGTTGTCTACAGAACTCTCGAGTATTTGTGTCAGAATTATAGCTGTATGAATAAAGCCCTTAGACTATAACATGACATTTCTAAGGAAATGTTGAGACTGTGGCAAGATTTCTCGGCTCCGCGAGTATTGCACCTAATTTCAAGTGACTAGTGTGAGTTATTCCTTGATTCGACTTCGGCCTAAGTTTTACTCGGATACTTGCAATAGTAAGCTGAAATTTTTCGATCTTTTCAGTAAGCGGTTCGTAGCAAAAATCCAAAAGTTGGCTAAAGTCCCACTTGTGGAAACGCAGTCAAGTTGGTTAGTTCAGTCGTTAGTTTACATACTAGATGCCTCCTCGTTTTCCGCGTTTGTAAGGCAACTAATTATATATTCAACGCTGGGAGATACAACCACCCGCAGAAGGGTCTGTAGAGGAACCCCCAAGGCGGAGTTCTGTCTGCTCTAATATGACTTCTTGTAGTGGATGAGATCTTGGGAATACTGAAGGAAAACTACTACAATGCGACGGCCTATGCCGACGATGTAGTTATCCTGGTTTCGGGGAAATTTCCTCCGGTCGTAAGTGAAAGGCTCAATCTCGCATTACAACTTGTTAATAACTGGGTCAGTAGCAAAGGGCTAAGAGTGAACCCCCTCAAAGACGGAGGTAGTTCTTTTCACTAAGAAAAGATCGCTCCCTACCTTCAGACCCTCAATTATTGGTAGTATTCAACTAAGTATCTTAAGTTCAGCTCGATACCTGGGCGTAATTCTAGATTCCAAACTAAACTGAAAGGATAGTTTCCGGCGTCTAAAATCGCTGTAAGACTGAAAGAAGGCCGACTGTTGTCACCGAGCCCTTACGGCCATACCTCCATTTTGTCCCGATGGGGAACTACCAGGGGATCGATGGAAACAGATCACATGAACCCGACGCTAGCATTTGAAAGGAGATTTACTACAAGAATTCCTGACAGAATGTACTGGAAAAACCAAAGAACCATAAAGAAAAAGGAATTGGCCTTCTATACCGACGGTTCTAATATGGACGTTGGTACAGGAGCCGGAGTTTATTGCGAAGCCCTACGAATAAACCGCTCATTTAGAATAAGCGACGACTGCAGCATATTTCAGGCCGAAGTCACAGCTATTATACAGGTTGCTGAAATTATCCATATGAGTAGTATCGTTGGTAAAACGATCACTATCTATATGTGTATAGATAGCCAGGCAGCCGTTAAAGCTCTGGACTCTGTTGTAATTAGGTCGAGGCTTATGAGGATCTACAAATCACTTTCAAACGAGATATCTAGAGCACTTTCCTGAGCACCAGGACAAATGAATATAGAAGGAAACAAAAAGGCTGACGAGCTTGCTAACGAGGGATCGACGCTGCATGTATTGCGGGCTCTCCCTTTTGTAGTTTTTTTTTTTTTTTTTTTTGCCGAGAGTAGGTGAAAAATCTTCTAAAGACACCATAAGGCCCGACCGAGCGTGCTTATGGTAGTGTGAGATTTTTACTCACTAAAAAAACACCTCTCCTCAAAAGTAATACTACAACTAAGCCGACGCTTATCCAGCAGTTTTATTTTCGCTTACGATACACGTGATTTTTGGAAAAAAAAAAATGTTCGTACGAAGTAAAAAGAAATGTATAACTTTAGGCAGGTTAAATTCCAATGAAAGTTCCTGCCTTTTTCGCGGCCGGCATATACTATGACGCGAGGTCAAAAGGTTTTATCCTTTGCAGACGACGAATTGAATTATTTGCATTCGCGTCAAGTAGTTGAATGACTGTACGGTTACAATGGCCGTGAACACGATCTTTGTGTTTACGCGCAAATTTTGTTATCTCTTCGACGACGCCGGGAATTCCCAGATCTCGATGAATATCTTCGTTACGTACATACCACGGTGCGTTAACGATCGTTCTAAGAACTTTATTTTCAAAAGTCTGTATGATGTTTCTATTGCTTTTCTTGGTACAACCCCATAGTTGTATACCATACGTCCACACAGGCTTTAGCACTTGCTTATATATAAGCAGTTTGTTATGTAGGCTCAACTTCGAATGTTTTCCGAGTAGCCAGTACATTTGTCGGTATTTGTTTTCTAGCTCGTCGCGTTTCTTTTTTACGTGTGATTTCCATTTGAGCTTAACATCTAGAGTCATTCCTAGATATTTTGCTTCGTTTGCGTACGGTATTTGAGCCGAGTTAAGATATAGAGGTAATCTATCCACTTTTTTATAGGTAAAGTTAACGTGAGTAGATTTGCTTTCGTTCAGCACAATACGCCAAGAATTCGTCCAAGCGTGGACTTTATTAATAGCATGTTGCAGCTTTCCAGTTGCTGCTTCAATAGTTTCGTCCGTGGTCAATATCGCCGTATCGTCCGCAAACGTGGCGACGACACAGTTTCTTTCCTGCGGGATATCACGCGTGTAGAGTACATATAGAAGCGGGCCAAGGACACTTCCTTGTGGTACTCCGGCTGCAATCTCCTTGAAGTCAGAGTAATCGTTTCCGTGCTTAACACGAAAGAGTCTCTCGGTGAGATACGATAGTAAGATTAGAAAGAGTTGCCGTGGCAGTAGTCGTTGCAATTTATACTCCAAGCCTTCGTGCCAAACCTTATCGAAAGCTTGTGAGACGTCAAGAAATAGACCACAACAAATCTTTTTTTCTTCCAGAGCTTTCTCAATCACGTCAGTATTTCTACGTTTGGAAAGAATTCCATCGATTTTCCGAATTGGTGGTGCTTGCATTTGAGGTTTCCGGATGCCTTTTAGCGCTTTCCAAAGCGAATAATTTGATTCTCTTTCACCGGAGAGATTTTCAAGATAGGTCGCTATCTTTTTGCTTTTAAATTCCCGAATACTATCTTTAAGGCGATTGCATAGTCGGTTAAGGACCGTTTTATGCTGCGGTGCACGAGTGCTTTGCCATTTCTTTCGTGCTTTTCGTTTCTCTCTCACCAGTTCAACGATTTCTCTGGGATACTTTTCGTTGCGGTTGATCTTATAGCTTCTAGAAGGAGTGTTTCTCCATGCCGCTCTTTGAATTGCTTCCACGAAACGATCAATTTCGTCCTCTAGTTCACAAGGTGTTCTAAGTGATACATTTAAGGCGATATTTGTTTCGCAATCATTTCTAAAGCCCTCCCAGTTTGTTCTATTGCTAGTGAGTCTTGGAGGTCATTTTTTTTGATCAGCGCTTCTCCAAGTAATAAAATTACCGGCGAGTGGTCAGAAGAGAGATCAAAACATTCTTTGATTGTAATAAACTTCTCGTAAATGCCTTTTGTAACAAAAAAAATCGATAAGATCGGGAATTTTTTGTGAGTCAGTTGGCCAATAGGTCGGTTTTCCTGTCGAATAAAAACAACAACCAAATTCATATGCCACTTCGTAGAGAATTTTTCCTTTAGAAGATGTACATCTTGAACCCCAGAAGGTGTGCTTCGCGTTGAAATCTTCACCAATAAGGAAATTTGAACCAAGGTCATGGAAGACACGAACGTAGTCATCTTTTTCTAGTAAGCATCGCGGCGGACAGTAAGCAGATGCTATATTGTAGCTCAGGTGTTTATTTTTAACCCTTACCGCGCACAACTGCAGTTTTTCCAGCTCTATGCTTATATCGGCCGAATGTTCGATGTTAGTTTTAATGAATAAGGACGAACCGCCCCGCGCTCTATCAGAAGGATGGTAGGCGTGATAACCAGCGTAGCCTCTTATCTTTATTTGCGACTCCCTTGTTAGATGGGTTTCGGAGATCAAACATATGTCGATATTTTCTCTTATTAGAAACATTTCTAATTCGTTAGATTTTTATAAGAGTCTATTTGCATTCCATGTTACTATTTTAAGCAAATCGTCCATATTTACTTAGATTTAGGTATAAGGTTAGCCATACAAAAGCTTTCGACGTTACTAAGACGTTCGAGAATCCGTTTGTTAACTTCACATTGTTCCTCGAACTTAGCGTAGATGCAGTTCAGAATTTCATTCAACGGATCAGAGGGTGGGCCGTCGTTTCGTTTGGTTGCTTTGACTGCAGCCTGAGAATACGTCAGACGTACGGGGTTCGCTGGCTTATCGGAGGTTATTTTTCGTTCAGTCTTTTTAGTGGACGACTTTGACGTACGTTTAATCGGCTCAGAAGGCTGGTTGACTGTTGTAAGTGTCTGCCCTGCTGATTCAAGCGTCCTTTCAGTCGGCTTAGTAGTTTGAACAATTGGTTTACGAGCCCGCTCAGTCTGCTTAGCAATACGTTCTATCGACTTAGGAGCCCGATCGATTGATTTTGTTCCCCGTACGATCGGCGTTGTAGATTTTTTCCGTCGCATCTGTAGTTCCTTAGCGACTTCGCAACCGCGATAATTTGCTGGGTGCCTTCCTTTGCAGTTAACGCAAGTTGCTTTTTCATTTTTGCTCAAACTGCAATTTTCCGAAGAGTGTTTTCCAGCGCACTTAACGCAGCGCGGCTCTTTCCGACAGTACGCCTGTGTATGGTTAAACTCTTGGCAACGCTTACATTGAGGGATGGTCTTCGTGTTGACACGTAGCGGCTCGATTTTAACGACCATACTCATAATTGTACGAATGTTATATATCTTTTCCCGGCTTTCCGTTTTATCGAATGACAGCACAAAAAGGGGAAGTTTACGTTTCACTATAGGTTCTTCTCCACGCTCGGGTAGTTTTCTCTCCTTTTTTAAAAGGTTCACGGCGTCGAGAATGTTATAACCTCTATCGCGTAAATCACCTATAACGTCTTCCTTAGCGCATGATGGATGAAGTCCTCTAGCTACGACCCTCAAGGGTCTCTCAGACTTGTATTCGTAAGTATGCCATTGAATTTTTTCATTGTTAAGCTTTTGAGATACAGCCCAATAGCCCTCAGCGTCATTAACCTTGATTTTCCATGCATCGTTTCGCAAGGAAGTTATTTTAAATTCAGTAGCGATCGTTGTTTTTAAAATTTTGCTCAAAGAATTGTAGTCCGCAACGCCTGTAATATTTATTGGTGGAGGTGCGCGTTTGCTTTCAATTTTCTTATCAGATTTTGGCAGCGCTTTCCGATTAGGTTCGTGTTGTGGAACAATCTCGGGCGATGAGCCGGCCTTGCGTTTTTTAGATGGTCTTCGTTTAAGTATCCAATCCGTTTCGCGAGCGAGTTCTTCTTCGTCCGTACTGTAGTGATGGCTACCCGGAGAAGGCTCACTATGAGTAAGCGTATGAGTTTTTGAAGACTCATTTTGAAGCAAAGAAACTTTATTCTCTGATTCAAGTTTCTCAACTTTGCTTTTGAGCTCCCGACACAACAGCTCCATTTCGTCGAGCCTCTTACGGAGCATGGCGTTTTCCCTTTTCAGAGTACTCTCTTCCAAGGTTTGCGTTTCCCGAATTAACACATCCGGGTTTGCGAGACTTTCATTTTGCGCTTTAGGAGAAGTC
The DNA here is from genome assembly GCA_945910035.1 of Brachypalpus laphriformis. Classification (NCBI taxonomy): domain Eukaryota; kingdom Metazoa; phylum Arthropoda; class Insecta; order Diptera; family Syrphidae; genus Brachypalpus; species Brachypalpus laphriformis. The sequence goes on along the minus strand of OX246754.1, from coordinate 39,287,721 downwards.
TTTTGAGGCGGAGATCTTTGTAGCCTTGAGCTTTTCCTAAATGGGTTTATTAAATTTTGGTGCAATAAATAGCTCTCCCCAGAATCCGTAGAGCATGCCTCTTGCGAGGGTGGATTTTCCAGTTGAACTGGGCTGCCACCTGGGGTATTAATACCGTTTGTTGTGTTCATTGCATAAAATTTTAGTACCGTAGCCCTGATCATCCCAGTCCTGCTTTAAGGCGCTGAAACATGGGCTTTATTAAAAGAGGATGAAGATATCCTTGGTCGCTTCGAGAGAAAAATTCTTCGTAAGATTTTCGGTCCCGTTTGCGTTGACGGGTTTTGGAGGAGAAGATTCAATCACGAACTATACGAGCTGTACAGCGACATCGACCTGGTCAAAAAACTGCGTATTGGACTTCTGAGATGGCTAGGACATGTAGAGCGAATGGACACCAACGCTCCGGCCCGCAGAGTCTTCGAATCTAACCCCGAGGGACGACGCAGTAGAGGGAATCATCGCCGTACGTGGCGCGCACAAGTTCAAGGGGACCTCGACCAACTTGGAGTGCGCAACTGGAGGCAATTAGCTAAAGACCGAGCTAAATGGAGAGGCTTGTTGGTTGAGGCCCAGGTTCACCCCGAACTGTAGCGCCACCTAAGTAAGTAAGTTTGATACAAATTTGTTAGTTATCGCAACTAAGTAGTAACTTACGAGTATCAAGCAATTTTTCTATGACGAAATCAAAACGTTTGGCAGGTTACTTTCCACTGAAAGGTCCTGCATGTTCCGCAATCTAGACGCGGTTATTCATTATCCCGCCGAGTCGAAAGGTTTCGTCCTTTCTAGTCGGCGCAATAAATTGCTCTCATCCAAAGTTTGTAGGACTGTATTGTTGACATGTCCGATTAGTCGGTTTCTATGCTTTCTCGCGAAGCTTCTAGTTTCAGCTTCGATTGTCGGATTCCCGAGATCCCTGTGGATATCGTCGTTTCTGCACTTTATTTTGAAAAGTTTGTAAAATATTAGCATTTGTTTTCTTGGTACAATCCCAAAGTTGTATACCGTAGGTCCACACTGGCTTTACTGGGAGCTGGAAATGTCTTCCGAGTAACCAGTCCATTTCTCTATATTTGATTTCGAGTTCTTTACGTTTCATTTTCACGTACGAATTCCATTTCAGCCTTGCGTCGAGTGTCATTCCCAGATATTTGGCCTCGTTTGCAAAAGGTATTCGGGCCGAGTTCAGAAAAATTTGCAAGTCATTAGTTATCTTATAAGTGAAATTCACGTGAACAGATTTAGATTCGTTGAGGGCGATCCGCCAGTCCGTCGTCTATTTATTTACATTATTCAGTGCGTTTTGCAGTTTTTCAGTCGTTCTTCCGGTATATCAGGACTACATAACAAACAGAGAAGCGGTACAAGAACGCTTCCTTGCGGTACGCCGGCCGAAATTTTTTTGAGCTAGGAGTATTCGATTCCATGTCTAACACGAAAGAGTCTATTCCCGAGATATGATTCTAGAATACCGTATAGACATACAGGGAGAACTTGTCGTAGTTTGCATTTCGAGCCATCATGCCACACCTTATCAAAGACTTGCGAGACGTCAAGAAATACGCTTGAGCAAATCTTTTTTTCTTCAAGTGCTTTCTCCATTACGTCAGTAATTCTATGCACCTGGTCAATCGTCGAATGCTTACTTCTGAACCCAAACTGGTGGTCAGAGATAAGATTATTTTCTCTATAACCGGTTGGAGACGCCTTAGTAATATCCTCTCGAAAATTTTGGATATGACTGGAAGAAGGGAAATTGGTCTACACGATTCTACCTCATTTGGTGGTTTTCCTTTATAACTTCCGCAACTTTCCATTAACTCAGCACGTGTTTTAATCTGAGTGCAGCATTCACAATATGAAGAAGCTTAATCAATGCTTTTCTAGGTAAAACTTTAAGAATTTCTCCGGTGATCAAATCATAACCAAGAGCTTTCTTAGGTTTTAGATTCTCGATCTCATGTTTGAGTTCCCTTAGCATTGCACTTGTGAGTGTTAAATCGTCAGATGGTAAATCCAGCGTATTGATGTTGTCGTAAACCACTTGACCATCGTACGGTTTAAAGGTTTCTTCCAGGTGGGCCGCAAAGACGTCCGCTTTTTCGTTATCTTCCCTTGCCCATTCATTTTGTTTTAATTTAATTGGTGGCCCCGTGCCACTTTGGGTCTTTTGGTGCTTTTTACAGCTTTTCAAAGTGAATAATTGCAATCTTTTTTCGCTGTTAAACTTCCAAGGTAAAAGCCTATTGCACGGTTCTTAAAATCCTTAATAGTCTTCTTCAACAAATTGCACAGACGATTCAAGTGTGCTTCATGCTGCGGAGCACGACTCTGTTGCCATTTTTTACCCGCTTTTCTTTTTTCCTTGACCAAATCTTTTATTTCCGGAGGGTATCGTAAGCCGTATCTGCCCGGCGGTTTCCTTGGATTGGGGGTATTATTCCAAGAGACGAGCTGTACGACCTCAACGAAGTGATCAACTTCAGCCTCAAGTTGATAGGGTTTCGTGAGTGGAACGCTTAGCTCAACATTATCTTCAATTTCGTTCCTAAAGCCTCCCTAGTTAGTTGTTCTACCAGTTAACTTCGCTGGCTCTAGGTTATAGACTAGTTTTTCGCTCAATGTCAAAATAGCTGATCAGCCGACAGGTCAAAGCTCTCTTTAACTTTAATGTGGTTGGTAGATAGATATTCCTTTCACAACGAAAAAATCGATCAGGTCAGGTATTTTCGAAGTATCAGTTGGCCAGTAAGTCGGTTTACCCGTCGAATGGAAATCACAACTGTACTCCATACCTGCCCCATAGAGCATTCTACCTTTTTTCGAGCTGTATCTTGAGCCCCAGAACGTATGTTTCGCATTAAAATCGCCGCCAATAATGAAACTAGGTTTCAGCGATTCAAACAAGTTAGTAAAATCACTTTTTCCAAGCGCGGGACGCGGTGGACAGTAGATAGATGAGACTTTAAGAGTACGCTACGCCGCGAATCGTGCACAATTGCAAAGTTTTAAGCTCTATCTTTAGGTCTTCGGATTGTTCGATGCAGTCTTTAATAAGCAAAGATGATCCGCCTCTCACTTTTCCCGAAGGGTGACTAGCGTTGTAATCATTATAGCCTTTTATTTTTAAATGCGATTCGTTTTTTACGTGGGTTTCAGAAATGAGGCAAATCTCAATATCTTTTTCACGCTTGAATATTTCCAATTCATCAAGTTTTTGCAAAAGTCCGTTTGCATTCCAAGTACATATTTTTAACATTCGTTTTTCATTCATATTCTAGTTGAAGTACGCGTTTTCCTTGAATTAAATTAATAGCTTAACCAGCCTATCGAGAATAATTTTATTTATTTTGCTTTGTTCTTCAAATTTCTCGCCAATAACTGAGAAAGCATGAGAGACAGGTTCTGTCGAAATTTTAATGTTTTTTTAGTTCTGCGGATGACGCGGCCTGAGTGTAAGTCTGCACTCCTGCTTTTCCAATGGTAACTTTTCAGTACAGTTTCTTTTAAGAACAGAGGTCGAGGACTTTTCTGTTGTCACTCTTTCCCTCACTCTTTGCGCTCTGTACCCGGTAGTTTTAGTTTGCCTACTTTTTCCTGCGCGATCTTACGCTTTGGTTTAGTTTGTAGTTTAGATTTTGCGTTTAGGGACTTAAGGAGCGCATCTTTCCGTTTTTGCAACTCTTTAGCTACTTCACAGCCTCTATAATTTGCCGGGTGATTTCCCTTGCAATTAGCACAAGTTGCAGAGGTTTGTTTGTTTACTCCACAAACTTGGGAGAGGTGATTTCCCGTGCATTTCACACATCGCTGTTCTTTTGTGGAGTACATTTGCGTATGATTAAATCCTTGGCAATGTTTGCACTGCGGAATCATTCTTAAATTTCTACGCATGGGCTCGATTTTGACCACGATATTTAGTATAGCTCTAATTTGGTAGATATCGTCGATATTATCAGATTCGAAGGGAAGCATAAAAAGCGGAAGTCCACGCCTTACCAAGACGTCTTATCTATTACTGTTTGTTGCTTCTCGTTCTTGATGATATTAACGGCATCAATAATTTTAAAGCCTTTGGCTTGAAGATCGGTCATAACCTCTTCTTTCGTGCATGAGGGGTGGAGTCCCCTTTCGACTCTTGACACAGAAAGCTGGCTATTGCCTGTAATATTATTCGCTAATTGTTAGCCCAATTTTATGAAGCTTCATCCAATTTATTAATTTCTTCATCATAATAGTGTGTTAAAGTTTAGTTACTGACTAAAATGTAAACACCAATTGACACACGGTCCAAAAATAAAAAAGAGACCACAGAGGGTGTTTCAAAAAACGCTTTGTGAATGTAAGCGTGATATTATGTTTTCAAACTTTTGCATATGAGTACGCGAATGGACCTTATGCCCTGCGCAAGTACTATTTAAAAAATAAATCTGATTTTTATAATTTCTTGTACTTTCAAAATGTAACCACTAATTATTGGTACTTACCTCAATATTTTATTATGATACTCAACGACCCTTTTCAACTCGTTGAAATCTGCATCCGTGCCAGTGGGTTTAAAATTCACGATTCTATTTGCCAAATACTCGAAATGCATACACATATAGTGAACCGTCGAAACGAGTAAAAGATCCGAGCCCACAAAGAAACATGATAAAGTATAGGCACCCATTGCCTGATAAATATATAAAAAAATGTAAGCTACGGGTTGCGTTTCATCAAATGGATAATAGACGATAAACGGAAATCTAAACATAAAATCACCGCCGTAGACCGTATATTCGAATATTGACTGAACTATTGGAAACAAATTAAACATTGTCGTCGTAGAGAAGTGATAAATGGCAAGTGCCCTCACGTATAATTCAATCTTTTTATAAAATTTCCCCAATTGGTATTCAGAGATTTCGATATCCCTTTTAGGAAAAATCTTCTCCATTTCTGTTACGACTTCATGAAGTATATTCCGTCCATTCCAAACTGCTGCTATTTTAAACAGCGAATTTAATATAAATCCTTCATAGCACACAAACTCTGTCAGTTGAATGAGACTTAAATCGCTTTTGAAGAATAGCGCAGAGTTTTTCAAAATTATATGTAAACCCAGATTCAACACAGCCATAATGAAGGTGAACTTTTCTCTAATAGGTTTTCTCTCTTCCTGGTGGTATTTAAACAGCCGTATACCAACTATTTTGAAAAGGTAAAATGGCGTTTTTGTAAAATCACTTAGCTGAATTTTTCGATTGATTTGTTCCATTTTCGATAGCTATGTTAGATAGACTAGGTAGCAGCGGTAATTTTGAAGAGCTTTTATAGACAAGATTTGCTGACATAAAAGTGGTATTGCGGTTTTGTGGTTTAAATTATACATTGAAATTCACTGCCAAAGGATACTATTTCCTGTCAAGTAAGACTCATTAAAATAACATTCGATTGTTGTGAAACATTGTTTCAGTAAGTGAAAGGTGGAGCCAATTTCTAATTTTGATTATAGTAGAAATATAACACTTATTAAAGCTTCAGTTACTATATACATATACATGTATCCCTTTTTTCTCCTAAGGAGTATTGTAGAAACATTTCAACGGAATGACAAAAAGTTGTACGCTTTTTTGTCGTTTTTAAGGCGGCATTCGATACAGTTGATCGCGATGCGCTTGTTTATGAGCTCTATAACTTGGGAATGTCTTGGAAGTTCGGCAGAGTTCTTCAAAATCTTTACAGCGAAACTCAGGCAGCAGTGTGGAATTGTGAGGAACTAACTGATTGGTTCCACACGAAATCTGGAGTGAGAAAAGGATGTACTTTAAGGCCGTCTTTATTTTCGCTGTTTATCGATGACGTAATTCATTCCTTGCCCAGTGGTATTGAGTATGTAGGACAACAAATTAAGGCCTTCTTTTTGCGGACAACATATATATTTATACTTGCATACACGCCCAAGTCTTTCCAATTGATGATCAATCGCCTGCATCAATACTGCTCGTTGTGGAATCTGTCTGTAAATTTGGAGAAATTCAAAGTACTGATTTTTAAAAGAGGTAAAGAAAGAAATTATTCAAATGAAATGTGGTACTTTAATGGTGAGAGCATCGAACTAGCCAATGAGTATAAATACCTCGCCAGTAAAAACATTGTTCACAGTAGCAAGTACAAAGTTTTTGAAGCAGCGTCTGAGGCCATTTTGTTTTATGGGTCGTAAGTCCGGGATTGCCGCTATGAAACAGTCGAACAGTTGTTGAGTTACTATGTCAAACGAGTATCGGCTACCAGCTAGCACCCTCAACTACATGATTATGTTGGAAACGGAATCGTCTCCGCTGTTTATCAAAACACTCAAGTTACAAGTTGATTATATAATATCTTGAAAATCCTCAATATGAACAACGCCGGTTGCCTAATTAAGTGAATCTTCAAGCAATTCGTAATAGGGGCAGCTGGTACGCGGTGTGTTTGGAACTGGCCAACTTTTGTGGTATTGATTTAAATCTAAATAGCTCAGATGTTGGCTCCTGGAAAGCGGTACTTTATCAATTAATCTCAACACTGGACAAAAAGCACAGAGAGGGATTCCTGCATATTTGATATTTGATATTTGATATTTATTGATTAATTTAACAAACATTTACAAAGACTACAATGAAGTATCTTTAATGACGTAAATGTGATCATGGTAATTAATTGTATTAAAATTTAACTTAATATAACTATATAATTTATTTATGAAAGTACATTTAAATTTAACATTGAATTTACACATATTATGACAAAGAAAAAGAGAGAAAAGAAAAGTGAATCAACGAACAAATTGGTCAACAGTATTTAACATTAAAATTAAAAATAATAGGTCAATCATTTAAGAGCCCTGGCACCTATAATTGCCGGCCAGGTAAGAAAAAAGAGAAGCACTAAAACGATCTACAAAACAGAGTCTTCTTATGCCAAGAGGGAGAGAATTCCATAAGCGAATAGCATGAACACAAAACTGACGCTCGGTCGTGATGCATGTAGCACGCGGAGGGATTATTGTTAGAGTACGAGATGAATTAGAAAAAGTTAGTTTATCATATAAGTATTCTGGTTTTCGGGAAATTATAACTTTATGCAAATATTTTATTAAACAATAATCTAAGTATTTATCCAGTGTTAACCCAAGAACACTACTTTTATATGGAGAGATATGATCCTGGCGCTTTAAACCATACACATAACGAGTAACATTATTAAAGACAACATTAAGTTTTCTTCTAGATTCCACACTACAATACATTGACACTTCAGACCCAAATGATAAAATTCGAACAATAAGAGACTTAACTAACATTAATCTTGTTTTGACAGGGGTATAATATTGTGACATAAACAGGTTACGAAGACATCCATATATTTTTCCTATAACGATACGAGTATGAAGATCCCATCTTAAGTTGGTGTCAAACCAAATGCCAAGGTTTTTAGCCCTTTCAACAAATTCTATCTGTTCGTCCCCGAGATATATCTTAGAGAACCCACTCGGGTCTACACCATTTTTAGATATAAGCATGGATTTCGATTTTTTAGGGTTCAAACATAGATCATTTCTTCTTGACCACTGAAAGATACTTTTAAGGTCATTATTGAATTTAAAAATGGCATCTTCAATTGTTGCTTTCCTTATTTAAAACGTTGCAATTAAAATCACAGCAGATAATTACATCCGAATAGAAAGTTGAGATATTTTCAAGCAGCGAGTAAAAGGGAGATATGTCTATTTGGCTATTTGGCCGGTAATATACCCCCAGAAGAGTTTTCCTTTTATCACCCACAATTTCGACAAAGCAATACTGCGTTACGCTATCAGAAGGGGACGATAAAACATGTTTAAATTTAATACTTGAACGAACATATATTGCAGTACCAGAACCAATCTTATAATACCTGTCCCCACGAAATAACCTAAATCCACTTATATTATAGACAACATTCTGAACATTCGGTTTAAACCAGGTTTCAGAGACACACACTACATCTACATCAGAATCAACAAACAATTTTCTAAATTCATCTATTTTACAGAATAGGCTCTGTGCATTAATATGGCATACACGCAATCCATCACGTTGTTTACAAAAAATATTAATTAAGACACGCAGATTTGTGTTCAAACCATTGCTATCGAAAGCGCTTTGACTCATAAGAGCAAAACAATGTAGCAAAAAATTAAGGCATCCCCTAAAGCAAACGACTCTGTCTGATTCAAAACGTAAAACAATCTAATTAAAACCTGGCAAGCAACAAGAATAGGCAAAAGGGAACTGTACAGCAAAATGTTCACATATTCAAAATTAGAAATAATGTTAAAGAAGATAATAATATAATAAACATAAATATAATAAATAAATTGAATAATTGTACCACATTGATCAAAAAGTTCCCAGAATTTATTCAGAAAATTAAAAATACAAGTTTATTCATCTAAATCTATATTGTCTCCTTCAAAGTAATCCCCATCGACTACAACACACTTATGCCAGTGCTTGATCCAATCTTCGAAACATTTTTTATATTCGGTTTTCGGTATGTCCATCAGTGCTTCCTGCGATTTTTCCATTACTTCCTCTCGGTTGCTGAAACGCTTTCCCCGTAATGGTTTTTTAACTCGATTGAACAGAAAGAAGTCACAGGGAGCCAAATCAGGTGAATTCGGTGGCTGTTGGATGGTATTTGTTGCATTTCTCGTCAAAAAATTACGAATAATGATGGCACTGTGCGACGGTGCGTTATCATGGTGCAAAATCCACGAGTTTTCTGCCCACAATTCTGGTCTGGTAAAAAATCGCCAACACACACAGAGATATATGTACTCTTGGCTACGTAACTTTTGCAAATGTCAAGCTATGACGCTAAGATTTAGAGGGAATATCAACACAAGATGTACCAACTTAACAAAGAAAACAGAACTCAAATCGGAACGATGGGAGCGCCACACGGTTTTTATTCCGGGAACTTTTTGATCAAGGTGGTATGTGCATTAGAATGGAACAATCTTAAAGTGTCCAACAGCTTACGTTGATAAAAAATCATTGTCATCATTTGGTCTTCTTGCAGTTGCAACTTGCTGGTCCAAGTCAGTGGAGTGATCAGTTCGAAACGCTTTTCCCTTTGGTGTCAATCGCACATCCACACATCCATTGCGAGTAAACACAGAAGAAAGTTTATTTGGGTATTTTCTCTTCAATTGAAAAGCTTTTCGGAGAATTATTCGGTTATATGGCGTAAGACTCTCATTTAAATATATTCGGCTGTCAGAAACCATTCCCAGGTGACGGAGACATAATGTTTGTTTTGATGTTATGTACATTTCATTTACAGCCTTTAATATGGTGATTTTGTCAGCTACAGTTTGAAATTTAATAATTATAGCTGCATCTGTTGAATTAGTTCGTGGCTTCATTCGGAAAATCTGCTTGGGAGTTGATATTGTGGGACATTTGATAGATGAACATAGAGTGTTGAACATGTCGGCCAGATTTTCGTCTGCAGTTTGTGGTACTCCATGTAATAATGCATCAGTAATAATTTGCTCACGGTGCATACGATCTACAGTTCCTTGAAGTTCAGATATTTCAGCGTTTTTTTGTGATGCTTCTTTGATTTTAGCAGATTGTTGGCTTTCAAGTGCATCAACTCTAATTGTCAGCGCAGATATGGTGTTGGTGACGTCTTCCATACGGCTATTGAAGTCAACCACAATTCTATCCAATTTGTCAGACAGAACAGATAGATTGTTGTTAACATCCATTATAAATGATTTTAACTCAGGTGTGTATTCACTCATTTGTTTGTTTAGTCGACTTTCAAAGGAGGTAAACATTTTATCCTTGGCCGATGAGATGGAAGGCGATGGTTGTTGTGAAGGTTTTGATCTCAGAGTTCGTGGTGATTTATTGCCTGACATTTTTGGCGGGAAGTTCGTACACCGAATATTTAAATGCGAATGCAATTATTACAAAGCGATTTGGCTTAAACTTTAAACTTAAGAAATAGCGTGATAACTTAGTGTAGTTGTAAGATCACTTTTCGAAAATGTTGGTTATTTATATTAAGGAAATTACTTGAATTAAGTCGCAACACAAAATTTGACGTTAGTCACTTTCCACCATATTTCTTGTTTTTTGACCTACAGCCGTTTATATCACAACCTTCGGCTGAAAAACAATTTTCCACACAGCGTGGACGAAATATCCATTTTACTTAAACTACGTGGAGAGCTCCTTCACCTGAAATACAAACCGCATCGTGAGGATCTTTTATTATGCAACTTATGCAACTTTGGGGAAAGAGAGGACGTTCTGCATTTTGTTGTCAGTTGCCCAATTTTGAATGAAACAAGGTGGCACTTCCTAGGTAAGGACATCCTACAGACCACGAAACCTTATCCCTGCTCAATGAATTGAACTTATCCAAACTATATCGTCTTTGCAAGGTAGCCCTAGCATATCATAATAGAATAACAAATGAAAACTTTTAACTCGGTTTTTGTCCTTTTGTTTATTTTCTTTTTTTATACATATGAAATTAAAAAATTTAGTTGTTAACCTGGCAGACGGCAATACCATGCTATATGGTTTGGTTTTAAATGAATATTGTGAATTTGTTAATGGTTACTGAACTAAAATCATAATCTATCTACCATACATCCCCTACCGCCTGCGACTAGAGAACCAATCGAAAGAAGTGCGGTCAATTTTGCGGTACTTACTTACTTAGGTGGCGCTACAGTTCGGGGTGAATCTGGGCCTCAACCAACAAGCCTCTCCATTTAGCTCGGTCTTTAGCTAATTGCCTCCAGTTGCGCACTCCAAGTTGGTCGACGTCCCCTTGAAGTTGTGCGCACCACCTACGGCGATGATTCCCTCGGGATTAGATTCGAAGACTCTGCGGGCCGGAGCGTTGGTGTCCATTCGCTCTACATGTCCTAGCCATCTCAGACGTCCAATACGAATTTTTTTGTCTAGGTCGATGTCACTGTACAGCTCGTATAGTTCGTGATTGAATCTTCTCCTCCAAAACCCGTCAACGCAAACGGGACCGAAAATCTTACGAAGAATTTTTCTCTCGAAGCGACCAAGGATATCTTCATCCTCTTTTAATAAAGTCCATGTTTCAGCGCCTTAAAGCAGGACTGGGATGATCAAGGTCTTATATAGAGTCTCCTTAGTTGTTCGAGAGAGGGCTTTACTGTTGAATTGCCTTATAAGCCCAAAAAAACAGCGATTGGCAAGAGTTATTCTTCGATTGATTTCTACACTGATTTTGAGTTTATAGCAGAACCAAGGTAGACAAAGTCCCTTACTACCTCGAAGTTATAGCTGCCCACGGTGACGTTTTGTCCAATTCGTCGGTGTTCGTTTTCCCTTCATGTCGACAGCATATACTTGGTTTTGCCCTCGTTTATCGCTAAACTCATTTTGGCCGCTTCCGCCTCAATGCTTGCAAACGCACCGGTGACAGCCCGCTGAGTTCTTCCGATAATGTCTATATCGTCGGCGTATGCAAGCAGTTGTACAGATTTGTAATAGATTGTGCCTCCGGTGTTGGCTTGTGAGTTCCGCACAATCCGTTCAAGTATAATATTGAAGAAGTCACATGACAGCGCGTCACCTTGTCTAAAGGCTTTTTTGACATCAAAGGTCTCGGTGAGGTCATTACCGACCTTGATGGAGCAGCGAGCGTTCTCCATCGTCAGCCTGCACAGACGGACAAGTTTGGTAGGGATGTCAAAACTAGACATGGCTCTATAAAGCTCTTCTCTATAGATGCTGTCATACGCGGCCTTGAAATCGATAAAGAGGTGGTGAGTATCGATTTGGAATTCTTGGGTTTTCTCCAGGATCTGCCGAAGTGTGAAGATTTGACCGATGGTGGACTTTCCTGGCCTGAAACCGCACTGATAGGGTCCAATCAGGCTGGTTTCAGGCGTTCGCACAATATCGCAGAAAAGATCTTGTATGCGATGTTGAGAAGACTGATGCCTCTATCGGGCAAACGATGCTGAGATTCCATTCATCAGGCATACACTCGTCTGACCAAATATTAGAAATGAGTTGGTGTATGCACTCTACCAATTCATCCCCTGCTGCCTTGAAGAGTTCGGCCGGTAAGCCGTCTGGTCCAGCAGCCTTGTTGGATTTTAGCTTGGATATTGCTATCCTCACTTCGTTTTGGTCAGGTGGACGCAAAATTTGACTTAGCGGGATGTTGGTCTTCGTCGCCGTTATACAGTCTGCAGAAGTAGTTTTTCCATATTCTCAGCACCGACTGTGATTCTACTACGAGGTTTCCATTTTCATCTCTACAGGTTTCTGTACGGGTATTACTTCTCTGACACGTTCTTTTTACCTTTTGGTAAAACTTCCGTACATTGTTCCTGGAGTATAAACTCTCGATATTCTCAACGCGCGCTTCTCATGCTCTTTCTTCTTCTTTTGGAGAAGCCGATGTTCTTCCCATCTCTTTTGCTCGTAGAGCTTACGAGCAGCTCTCGTCTTCCTTTGCAGCGCCGCTTTGTATGCCTCTTGTTTTGCTGCACGCACTCGCCGGCATTCTTCGTTAAACCAGGGGTTTCGCGGTGGTGGGCGAGCGAGACCCAGCACATCAGTCGCGGCGTTTCTGATGGCATGTTGGCAGCGTTGCCACTGGTCTTCGGTACTTGATGCTGGCGGCAAGGGGTGATTGAGAGATTTCGGGATACGCGTTCAGCGAAGAGCCTGGCGGTCTTTTGCGATTGTAGCTTTTCGACGTTAAATTTTCTCACAGTAATTCTTCTTTGTTGCTCAGATTGGGATATCCGCATTCGTACCTTGGCTACAACAAGGTAATGATCCGAGTCTATGTTGGCCGCTCGGAAGGTCCGGACATCCAGAATACTGGAGGCATGCCTTGCGTCGATCGCAATATGATCAATTTGGTTGATCGTTACATGATCATTGGACCGCCATGTCTGCTTATGAATATCGAGATGAGGAAACCATGTGCTTGCTATGGTGACATTTCGCTCCACAGAGAAATCAATTAGCCTTAGGTCAATGTTGCGGTCATTCTCCATAAACAAAAATAGGACACGTTTTCATATGCTTATAAAATCACAGTTTAATACATTATTTTTTGTATAAGACATCGTAAAACCCATTTTGATGCGATTTCAAACATGGAGAAACCAACTGAGCAAGAAACGAATTAAATGTGGTGCATGTTAACATAAATGTACTAACACATGGAACTAGTATCGCTAATAACTTCTTGGATAGCGAACTAACGTCTAAGTGTCCTATAGACTATATGTATTTGAAAAGAAGTTTCAATAACTTAGTGTTTAAAGAAGAAAGGATGAACCATACCTATTAAAAGTCCACAAATTGTAGTGTGACGTTTGTTGCGTTTATGTAATGAAATAGTAAAAACAAAAAGTTCAGCTCTGGTGACCGTTATCGTCAGCACCCTAGCATCAAGCTTTCATCTTGGCTTCGAAAACCAGGTTTAGCGCAATTATAAAATGCCATTGAGACTTGAGCACATATATGTTAGTGGAAATTGTTAGTGGTCAGAAGAAGCACCCACCCAAGGGCTTTGAAATTAGCAAAAACCATTCCAGTTATTTTCTATTATTCGGAAGTAGCGACCAGGACCGGCTTCGCCTGGGTACAAATTCAAAATATGATCATGTGCACGCGCTTAAACACAGAGACACGCACTATGGCAATGTTAGCCATTGCTGCGGAAGAGCAAGCGCTGTTGGGAAGCAACAGAGCTAAGAAAACTGCCAACTGCACGTGGAGGTACTAACAATGAGAACTCCACTTACCATCAGAAGGCAAATGAAGTGCCTTCAAATTAACCTGCATCATGCCAGGGCAGCATCTTCCGTGTTGAGTATTCGTTTCACCAAGGAAGATATTGACCTGGTATTGGTAAAGGAGCCGCGAGCTCTCGACGGAGTCATCAAGGGACTCCCATCGAAAAACTGTAAATTGATCTACTCTGGGGTGCAAAATAGGTCCAGAGCAGCCATCTTAATAAAAAATACATATAACATCTTTCCCATTACAGAGTTGTTCACAAGAGATCTGGTGGCGATAGTGGCAGAAGTGCCGCTAACAAAAGGGAATGCGAGGATCGTATTCGCCTCTGCCTATTTCCCAGGTGACACTGACGAGGTGCCACTTATAGAAACAGCAGCCCTCACCAAGTACTGCCGTAGCAAAAAGCTACAGTGTATCATCTGACGTGATGCCAATTCACATCACACAGCCTGGGACAGTACGGACACAAACAAAAAAGGTGAGTTACATGGTAATGGTAAACAGGGAAAATTTTTCTACTTTTATGAATGTTATTCGTCAAGAGGTACTCGATCTTTGGCCAGTCCTTTCATTTATAACACTTAATTGACACTAATGTGTCCAACGAAGTCTCCATGTCGAATCATAATCATATAAGATTTGATCTAGAAACCTCGCTCAAAGACACTACTTCTTACAGAAAGCCTGGATCCACAAAGAGAAGAAATATATCGCTTTCTCCTCGGGGCAGATCTTAACCGCTTATTATAGTACTAGTCCCCATAAGTACTATTCCAAAACTCAAACCTCAGAAAAATCATTTCCGCCGCTTTTGAAGGCAGCTGTGCACAAATGAGGAAGAAGATCCGTCGAGATGTTCCCTGGTGGAATAAGCATCTCGAAAGGCGGGAAACAGGAAAACTATTCAATAGAGCCAATCATGATGGCGATTGGTGCCGTTACGAAAAAGCTCTAACCAACTCAATAAAGAACTCCGTAAAGCTAAACGAGATTCTTGGAGATCCCACTGTAAGAAAATTGAAAGCTTCTCAGTGGCCGTACGACTGCAAAAAGCCATAACACAGAGCCACTCGAATTACATTAGTTTTTTAAGGAAACAGAACGGCGAGTTCACAAGCAGTCCTGAGGAGACCTGTCAACTTTTACTTGTCACCCACTTCCCAGGATGCATCCCCGATAGCGCGGTTTCTTCAGCACAATTGAGGAACCTTGTTCTCAACTGCTCTAGTCAGGACTATAGCCTATCTGGTAAAATCTTTACCGCCAACCATATAAAATTGGCTCTCTACACTTTCAGCCCATTTAAATCATCAGTTGAAGATGACATCTTTGCCCGTCTCCTACAACAAGGACAAGAATTACTTACTCCTATTACTTACGGATATTCGCATCTAGTCTAACACTAGGCTACATACCAAACAGCTGGAGAGAGGTCAGGGTAGTCTTTATGCCAAAGCCGGCGAAACAGGCGGAACAATCGCCCAAATCGTACCGTCCCATCAGCCTTAGCTCCTTTCTCCTAAAAACTATGGAGAAAATTGTTGATCACTACATAAGGGATATGTTCCTTATTCTTGATCCATTACATGCACACCAATTTGCATACCAGTCTGGCAAATCCACAGAGACCGCCATTCACAGCCTGGTTTCACAAATTATTAAAACCCTGGCAGCAAAAGAAACTGCCCTTTGTGCATTTAGGGCCTGTCCACTAAGAAAGAAGTCCAAGAGGTCCCAACCTCCTTGGTGGAGCAAGGAAATTAACTCCAAGAAAAAGCAGGTTAGGCATTTCTACAACAGGGCCAAAGAAATAGGGGACGGTACCACATGGGATGAATATATGGACCGCAAGCGGGAGTTTAAGTACTTAATCAGGCAATCAAAAAGAAAGTCGTGGAAGGACGACGTTGTGGGGTACACACATGCGTGAGCTTTCTCTTAAAGTTAGTCGAAATCTGTTTTCAAGTATTTTTAAATCGCAAAAATGTCGTGTGGAATCTGCCAATCTAGAGTGGAAAAAACTGACTTAAAAGTTGAGTGTCGCGATTGCGGAATTATTTTTCATGGAAATTGCGCCAAACTAACAGCTACCGATTTGGACTACATGAAAAAAGCAGAACTATCTGGCGGTGCCCTTTATGTAGCAAGCAACGGCGGACCTCTTTTTCCGCAGCTACCATCGTACAAACAAATAACGCACAGTCAGATTTATTGTCAACCGGTTCGCCCGCACCCAGCAATGAGTTTTCCCAACCACCTCCCCTAACACCTCGCAATGGAGATTCCTCAATCACTTTGGAGATGGTTTATGCAGAGATTATCTCAATAAAAAAAGTTCAAAAGACACAAATTGATGCGCTTCTTACAAAAAACAAAGAGTGTGAACAAAAAATCAATACTCTTGAGGAGAAGGTCAACAACCTGGAACAACAACTACTTGGTAACAGCATTGACATCTTTAACATCCCAAACAACAACACTTCTATGTCAAACACCGACCTTGCACTCAAAGTATTTCGTGATGGTCTGAAAATAAACGTCAGCGAAGGGGACATTGACCACTGCTACATAAAAACAATTAAATTGTCTAGACTTCCAGCTGTCGACAATTCAGCACAACCGTTAGCGGCTAAAGAGACTAGAAATGTTTTGCATGTAAAGTTCACTTCGCGTAACTTAAAAGAGAAGATCATGAGAGCGAGCTATCAGACTAAAGGCAAATTAAAAACAACAACAATCAACACTGAAGCAACAGCAGAGAACATGTACATCAATGAGAGCTTAACATACCAATCTCGACAATTACTTAAGGCGGCAACGATATTAAGAGATTCTAAAAAATACAAATTTCTATGGGTAAGGGACGGGATTGTTTACATGCGGAAGAAAGTGGGTGATCATTTCATTAAAATAACTTGTATTGCAGATCTAAATAAATTATGAGTATATTTAATAATATAAACAACAATGTAAACAATCCTTCCTCCCATAATAATTCTACTCTATGTGATAATGTAATTGATGTTCCTATTGTAGAAGAATCTTTTTGTATTCATCAAAACATACGCAGCTTACGAAAAAATTTTGATAATTTGTTGATACACATTGCATCTCTAGTAAAGTTGCCTCTAGTGATAGTTGTGAGTGAAATTTGGGTGTATGAAAACGAATTAACTTCATATAATATTAACGGTTATTCCTTGTATGGAAATTGTAATGAAACATATTCTGCCGGTGGAGTAGCAGTGTATGTAAGGTGTGATCTTGTGTGTGATTGTTCCATTCTTGATTCAACCAGTGCTGATATTCTGCGCTTAAACATTTTATTTAAAAATGATTGGTACACTTTTTTATGTATTTATCGTTTGCAGTATGTAAGCAAAAATGTCTTCATCGATGAGTTGCAGAATTTATTACATGTAACTAAAGTAAAGAACCTGATAGTGTTAGGAGATGTAAACGTTAATCTTTTAGATGATTCTGATAAAGAAACCGAGAGTTATATGCTTCTTATGGCTTCATATGGACTAAAAAGTGTAGTAAATGAACCAACCCGTCTAACAGATACAAGTGCTAGTTGCATTGACCATATTTTCATACGTTTTCACAAAAACAATAAAAATATGTTTAGAAGTGAAGTGCACGACTACAAAATAACTGATCACCATTTATGTGCTTTGAATATTTGTGGAAATAATTCTGATTTTCAACCAAGAATAATTAAAGATAACTTTCAAACGGATTTTAATATGCTTCGCGAAAAATTAAGGTATGAATTTTGGGAAGAAGTCTATTTTGAAAGCGATCCTTCTGAGGCTTATAAACTATTTATTTTAATTTTCAATAACCACATCAGAAACTCTTGCAATGTATTGTCAAATGATAGGTATAGAAAACAGTTTTTGAAACCTTGGATGACACCTTGTTTATTAAGACAAATAAATCGGAAGAAAATCGTTGCAAAAAAATGTAAAAAATATCCAGATAATAGGGCTTTAAAAAAATATTACATAAAATTATGCAAAAGATTAAAAAAAATGGTAAGTGATGCGCGCGACACTTACTATACCAACCGTTTGGATCTATTCAGGGGAAATATAAAGAAGGAATGGGAAGTGGTAAATGACATACTAGGAAAGCATACAAGCAGGCAAGTTCAGAATATACTTATAAAGAATTCAATTACATCTGATCCCTATACCATAGCGAATAATTTCAATGATTTTTTTGTGAACATTTCGGATACCTTAAAACCTTCAGATCCAACTCACGGTTGTTGCAACTGCAACCTATCTTTAAATTTAAAAGAAGAAACAATGCTAGTAAATAGTTTTTGCTTTGAACCAATCATTCCTGGGGAAGTTTTTAAAATAATTATGGGTTTAAAAAATAGTAATTCTTCCACCAGTGATGGGATTTCTGGGACTCTTTTGAAAAAAATAGCATGGGAAATCGTAGATGTTTTGAGTTTCCTTTTTAATTTAAGTATAAATAGCGGAAAGTTTCCAAAACAATTAAAGTGTGCAGAAGTTATCCCTCTTTTCAAAAAAGGTAATAGACAAAATATAAATGATTACAGACCTATCTCGCTGCTTCCCACCTTTTCAAAGATTTTTGAAAAATTATTTAAATCGCGAATGCTATCCTTTTTAGAGAAGCAACATTTTTTCTCTGTGGATCAATTTGGATTCAGATCTGGTAAGTCTACAGAAGATGCTATTCTCAAGGTGTGCTGTGATTTATATGGTGGACTTGAAAAAAATCAATCGACTATGGCCCTTTTTATCGACATGACGAAAGCATTCGACATGGTTAACCATCAATTGCTCTTAAGCAAGCTTTATAAAGCAGGATTCAGGGGATCTATCTATGACTGGTTCCAGTCGTATTTAATAGATAGAGAACAAAAAGTTTTAGTAAATGGAAGCCTTAGTACTTCACTTAAATTGAATAATGGAGTTCCACGAGGATCTGTGCTGGGTCCAACTTTGTTTCTTATATATATTAATTCTCTATTCTACCAAAATTTCCACGGTAAGCGCATAGCATTTGCTGATGATATAGCATTTACATATACTGGGCTAACATCTTTTGATTGCATAGTTAAAATAAATGAGGACTTACAATTGCTTAGGATCTGGTTTGCACTCCACAAATTAATCATCAGCGAAAAAACGAAAATGATGCATTTTATGTTATCGGGAAACATTCAAGATGATTTCGATGTTTTTTATCACTCATATGACTGCACAAAATTTAGCTTACCACTGCATATATGTGGTAAGAACAATTTCGAAAGGAATAGCGTTTGTTCGAGTAACTGCTTTAAAATTGAATCAGTCAATTCGTTTAAATATTTAGGGATCTATATTGATAATAAGCTAAATTGGAAGGTTCATATTCAAACGCTTAAATCCTACATGGCGCTCATAATTCGTAAGATATTTCTTCTAAAGCCATATTGTTCCCGTAGTGTCCTTTCAATGATATATTATGACCTTGTTAATTCTAAACTGCAATATGGTATAGTGAGTTGGGGAGGTTCTTACATGAACACTTTTGGTTCGCTCCTAATTGCTCAGAAGCATATACTTCGCATTATGTGTAACAAGAATCGCTTAACAAATAGTTGGCCTCTTTTTCGCAATTTACGTATCCTACCACTGAGGCATCTTTACATCTTTAAAGTTTTAAGAGAATTTTTTAAAAAAAAGTGGTAATATTCCATCTCGAAACTCTGCAATATATAATTTACGGGTAAATAATTTGGCACTTGTTGATATACCAATTGCACATAGATCACACTTTATGAACTTTTATCTTGTAACCTCACCTAGGCTTTTTAATAACCTTCCGATATCTATAAGAACAAACCACAACTTTCACTCATTCATTAAAAATGTCAGAACCTGGCTCTTTACTATAGCCCTTTGTGAAATTGAATTGTTATTTAAAGTTTTAACTTAATAATTATTGAAAAATGATTTAAAATTAAAAAAAAACAAAAAGTACATAAACTAACATAGAAAGGATGATAGTACCCCATGTCAGTTTTTTTTAGTAGCCTAATGTAGTTAACGGTCATTCAACACTAACATTAATGTTATAGAACGGCCTCTATTTATTCTTATCCACTTATCTCATATTGTATTGAATAATAAGTTTATAATTAGTGTAAGTGGAAAATGAATAAAAATAAATTGAATTGAATTGAAATTGAGGAATTTTGTCAGTCCATTGCGGATACTAGTGAAGCTTCCAGACTTCGCAAGATGCTAGCCAAAGACACTTCTGTCCCAAGCTTCATCAAAAAATCTGACGGCTCGTGGGCAGAAAGTAGCGAAGAAGTTTTAGAAACATTAATTGAAGCTCACTTCCCAGGAAGTAGATCGCCAATGGATTCTACTACTAATAGCTACTCGTATAATGGTAGGTCAATAGGGGACGACGTAGAGAATCTCATTACATGGAAGAATCTACGATGGGCTATTATGTCATTCGCACCATTCAAAGCACCAGGCCTGTTGGAATTTTGCCAGCTATGCTGAAAAAAGCTCCAGCCAAGGTCAGAAGCAGGCTTAGGGAAATCTTTAAACATTGTTTAAGGTCATGTTACGTACCAGTGGCATGGAGGGAAGTGCGGGTTATATTCATACCTAAAGCAGGTAAACCAAGCCACACTTCAGCGAAAGACTACAGACCCATAAGTCTCTCGTCATTCCTCCTTAAGACACTTGAAAGACTTCTTGATATTCACATCAGAAGTAAGTGTTGCAACGTGATTCTATGCAAAACTCAGCACGCATATTTGAAGGGAAAATCGGTGGAAACAGCTTTACACGACGTAGTAGGGAAGATAGAAACTAGCCTTCACAAGGAATAGGAATTTGCACTAGCAGCCTTCCTAGATATAGAGGGTGCGTTCAATAACGTAGAAGGAAGGGCCATCAAACAGGCCCTGGAAACTATGAATGTCGAGCATAGCATTACCAATTGGCTCTGCAATATGCTCGGCACTAGAAACATTAACTCCACTATTGGAAACAGTTCAATAAGAAAATCCGTTACCAGGGGGACTCCCCAGGGAGGCGTTATCTCACCCCTTCTCTGGGCTCTAGTCATCGATGGGATACTTAAAGAACTAAGCAACACAGGCATAAGCGCCACTGCTTACGCGGACGACGTGGTGATTTTAGTTCAGGGCAAGTTCCTTGACACATTAAGTGAAATTATGGAATCAGCTCTTAATAGTCTTGAAAAATGGGCTAGAGGGTGTGGACTACACGTCAACCCGGATAAAACCGAATTGGTACTTTTCAGTAAAAAATACAAGATACCACCCTTCAAACTGCCTAAGCTAGCAGGGGTGGGGCTTTCCCTTTCGGATCGCGCTAGATATATTGGGATAATGCTGGATAGGAAACTAAATTGGAAACTTAACATACAGGAAAGAGTCCGCAAAGCTTATAATGCTCTTTTCATCTGTAAGCGGACCACGGGGAAAAATGGGGCCTGAAGCCCGCAACGATGCACTGGCTATACATTATGATAGTCAGGCCCATCCTTACGTATGGGGCTCTTGTGTGGTGGAAGGCAACGAATACGAAAAACACAAGGGATATGTTGGCCATGGTATAAAGAACAGCTTGCATTGCCATCACATGTGCTCTACGCACAACACCTACGGCTGCACTCGAGATCTTTCTGTATCTTTTACCATTAGACCTACAAATTAAATTTCAAGCGGGCAACAATGCGCTTCGGCTCACTAACGTTGGTCTCTTCAGGACTATTAACATAGGATACAGCTCCATTCTCAAGGAATCTTTTCCCGGAATCCCTGACGAATCGGACGATATACTTGGCACCTTAGACTTCGACACACCATACGAAGTACTGTATCCAATTAGAGAGGACTGGCGAAGGAAGACAGTCTCTGTCCATAACGAGATTGCAATATACACAGATGGTTCTAAGACCAATAAGGGCACGGGGTCAGGTATTTACTCGAGAGATACGAACCTACAAGTGGCCCTGAGACTTCCGGACACATGCAGTGTGTTCCAAGCAGAGGTTCTAGCTGGGCTTAAAGCTGCGGAATTACTTGAGATGGGATCAATATCCGATAAGAATATCGCCATCTACATTGACAGTCAGGCTGCGCTAAAGGCGCTAGAGTCTTACGTCACCAAATCTGAGATAATCAGGAATTGCCGCACAATGCTTAGGGCATTATGTACGCAGAACCGAGTCAGATTATGCTGGGTACCTGGACACTGCGATATTGAAGGCAACAAGCAAGCCGACGCGCGGGCTAAAAGAGGAGCGGGGCTCCCACGTAGCGATATAATTGGTAGTATTAAGCCCCCAAGGTGCGTGGCTAAGGGAATTATTCGGGACAAAATCATTGACACGGCTAATCTAAGATGGTCAAACTTAGATGGTCACAGGGTGTCTAAGGCCTTGTGGCCTGTGTTAGATCGCAGAAAATCAGGGGAGATAATCAAGTTAGATAGATCGAGGCTAAGTACAGTGACAGGAATACTCTCTGGCCACTGTCTTCTAAGGAGGCATGCCATGAGACTAGGGTTATCCGATACGGATGTTTGTAGGTACTGCGACGACCTACATGTCTGAGAGGATATAACTCATATACTCTGTGAATGTCAAGGAATTGCCAGGACAAGGCTAAGGCTTCGATAACCTTGAAGAGGTGAGGTTCCTAAACCATAACAAGGATCTTTTCAGATTCTGTAGGGAGATTAATTGCTTGGGAGAATGGGTTTGGGTCTTCTGCCGTGAAGGTTCCCTAGGGATCGCGATGGGCCCACTTTGGTGCCTAGTGTTTTATGATGACCTCATAACCCTACCTAACCTAACCTAACCTAACCTTGTGCCTTTATTGACATACAGGGAGCTTTGACAACACTTCTTATGAAGCAATTAACAAGGCTATGACTAAGAAAGGTATCGCACCACTGATCATAAATTGAATTCTATCCATGCTACGAAGCAGAAAAATAAAGCTAGAGTGCGGAGGATGGCTGAAATATATTATAACCACCAGAGGCTGTCCGCAGGGGGGAGTACTCCCTCCTCTGCTCTGGACCTTAGATATAGACGAACTCCTAGAGCTACTAACCAAATCTGGTTACAGAGTACAAGGATACGCAAATGATGTCGTCATCAGCGTTGTGAGCAAATTCGAAAACATCATGTCGGAAATGATGCAAGCTGCCCCCAACCTGATCTCAAAATGGTGTAGAACTAAGGGCCTAACCATCAACCCTGGAAAAAAGATCCGTGTACCCTTTTCCAAGAAGAGGAAGCCCGAACTGAAGCATATCTCACTGGAAAACACCCCATCAGCCCTACAGGGGAAGCGTAATATCTTGGGATAATCCTGGACAAAAAGCTTAACTGTAACTCTCACCTAAACAGTGTTATCAACAAGGCGACCAGAGCAATGTTTATGTGCCAACGCCTCTATGGTAAAAAAAAAAATCGGGTCTGAAGCCCAAGATGATCTACTGGATGTACAGCACAATCGTCAGACCAATGATCACCTACGCCTCTCTAGTATGGTGGCCTAAAACACAACAGATCAAAGCTATGAAACAGCTAAATCGACTGCACCAATTAGCCTGTGTTGGCATTACCGGGGAATTGAAAACGTGCGCGATAGCAGCATTAGGTACACTACTTAATCTCACGCCGCTGCATCTCACAGTGCAGAAAGAAGCTACCTCAGATACAAAAACTGAAACCCGGCGATTTCACAGGCCATCTGAGCATTCTTGAAAACGTCCAAAACAACCCAATCTTCACAACCCAACTTTTAACATGCGGCAGCGCTTGGTCTTCTTCTTCTTCTTCTTCCTTTTATCAGCGAGGCCATGATCCGAAAACAAGGGATCACAACCCTCCCACTTCACCGCATTTCTACTGATCCGCCTGTGGGGTTCGCCTAGGTAAATCACCGCGCTTGGTAAATCACCTATCATCTTCCAAGCAGAAGTCCATGCAATAGAACTATGTATTTGGAAATGCCTGCACAGAAACACTACCGGAAACCGCATTTTTGTCTATTCAGACAGCTAGGCAGCGCTAAGGGCCCTTAATTCCTATACGGTAGGGTCAAAGCTCGTATGGGACTGTCTCGACATCCTTGATAATCTCGCATCCACAAATCAGGTTACCTTAGCATGGATTTCTGGACATGAAGATTTTGAGGGGAACGAACGAGTTCCCCGAACGAGAATATACTAAGTATATATAAATCATAGTGTAAGTATTGAGAACCCTTCAGGTCAGATACTTTTAGTTATAATTATTGCTGTAGTTTTTAGTTTATTTAAACAATAAAATATGTAATAGTGTATAAGTGGATAAATAAACAAACAGAAAAAAAGAAAAAGGGGGAACGAACGAGCAGACTGTCGGGCGAGGAGAAGTGCTGGGCGCCCACTCATCGGCCCTGAACCCTACTTCGGGGTAGCACCCAGTGATATCCACTCCACAATAACAAAATAGGAAGCTAAGGGACTCGCCGAACACTGGGCCAACCAAACGGGCCTAAGACAAGCGAAAGAAGTTCATAAACCCCAACAGATATAGAGCCAGCAACCTACATGAACTAAGCAAAGACGATTTGAGAACTCTAACGGGCTACCTACCTAACCGGACACTGTCCACTCGGGTACCATCTAAATAAAATGAAACTTTCAGATACGGCTATGTGTAGACTCTGCGGGGAACAAGGAGAAACAGCAGAACACATTCTTTGTGAATGCCCAGGGGCCGCAAAGAAACTATTATTTCACTTAACGCGGCTCTCGATGGGCCCAGCGGATACCTGGAACATGGAGCCCAAGGCATTATTGAGGTTTATCAAGAGCCTCAATGTTTAATTCTGGTTAACCATTGGGCCAGCACAATAGAACTTATAGGTTGCAGTGCACTTGGGCCCCAATCATCGTCTCGTATCGTAGCCACTGCTGCATGACTGCTGGTTGTGGTCTCCACTGACGGAAAATTGTTTGCGATGACTTCATGAATTGTTTTAAGCACAGCTCAGCTTCAGGACAACGCATAAAAATTATTTACAGCTCAAATAATTGTTGAGTTAGGGTTAGCTCATTTTAAGCCCCTTTCTGCCACTTAGACCTTGAGTGCTCGGCTCCTATAAGCGATAGAGCAATTTTTAATACACATGAACCTTTCTTGAGAAATGTAAATCATAACAGTGAAAACCGCATAGAATTCCGTTCAGTGGTTCTCGGAATTAGCGCAGTCATACAGACAGACGCGTTCTGCGCCTTCCTTTTATACCGATACTATGTAGTGATTTTCTATTCGCCTTAATACGTTTGCTCCCAAAAATATTGTTTTCTAGAAATATTGAGGACGGAAATAATGAATGTAAAATAACTTTCACATTCGTATTGTGCCCCTAAAATACGATCTTCTGCTCTTGACTCGCGCCCGAATGTGTATTACGATTGAACAAACGCACCCATATAAAAGGTATCCCAAATTGAACTCCGAGTTTAAATATCCCGTCATTTTATTTTATTTTATATTATTTTATTTTTTTTTGTTTTATGGTTAACACTTCTGGTTTTTTTTTTAAGATATTGACGATTGGACAAGTTGTCCTGCGGTACCTGGTGTCGATAAAAAGAAGAGGGATAATACCATAGGAATTTGACTTGACTTTCGACTTTGAATTTTCGGTCGACGAGGTGTAGATACCAAATGAGTCCTCTCCTCAACGTTTAATCAAAAAAATTGAGGAAACTGGATCGGTGATTGATTCAAATCCTAATTTTTATCAACGTAGTGTAAGGTCAGCCGAGAATATCAGCAGGGCTGAGGCAAGCGTCCTCGAAAACCGGAGAACGTCAATTCAGTATGGTTTTTAGTAATTGGAAATTCCAAGGCGCTCATTGAAATTAATAATGGTAGTGGGCTTGCAACTTCATCCGTACAAGATTCAACTACCCAAGAGCTAAAGCCATTTATAGTAGCTCTTCTTCGGCAGTTCGTCAGTTAGTTTTTAGAGAATTATCTTTAGTGACAAAACCCTTTTTCATCTTGACGGGTTGGTAAATAAACAAAGTTGTCTAATTTGGGGCTTGGAAAACCCTTGTGAGATTCCTGGGAGACAGGTGCATGCCAAAAAAATATTTGTTGGTGCGGTTTTTCATTCGGCAGGGCTACAGGGCAATTTTACTCCAAAAATGAGGCCGACGATGTGGTTACAGTCAGTGGTGCGAAGTGTGCCGCAGCAGTTCTATATTTGTTATTCTGTCAATCCAAGAGATGCGAAGTATATTTCTGTACACAGCATTATTTCCTTTCTGTTTAAAGTCCATGTTTCTGCTCCATATAAGAGTACAAACAAACTTTCAGCGCCAAAGTAATTTCTCTACTAGTCAAAGTTTTTTTTTAATTTTACAGAAAGGTAGCCTCGCTTGCTCGATTCTACACTGTATTTCTTTGGCCAAATATCTAATAGTATCTCCGTTACTTTTCAATATGTACGCGGAGCAAATCTTGAAAGGAGCAATATCAGAGTGCGACGACGAAATCAAAGTTAGTAACATACAAATAATCAATATCAGATACGCTGATAATTCCGTAATAATAACCAATGACATTATGAATTGAACAGTATGATAATTTCTACTTTCATTAAATGGATGTTGTTTTATTTTGAAATTAAATCCGCGTTCAATTTCGATCACCCTTTACTTCATCTCCATATTTGGATGGCCTGACATATGTATGTATGTGTTTGGATTTATCACTTGCCATCCATCATTGATGTATTACATATGGACTGCTAGTGAAATGTCACTTTCTTACTATGTCTGCAGAAAAATGTGTTCCAACATCTCCAGCGCCATTGTTTCAGTTCGCTAATAATCAGAAACAAAATATCCGTCATCATATATGTATATCCGCCATAGAAACTTGCGCCATCTGTGTTTGTTCAAATGTTCACTTTTCTGTTCAAGTTTCAAGTTTTATTTTATTACAATTACATAATGATACAATGATTATTACGTTAAACGTTTTTTGTAAGTGTACAATAAAATAAAAAGAATTAGACTGTGGCATTGCCGTCTGTCTGATTGACTCGGAATAAAATTAGTATTTTCAATATATTTTTATGCTCGTGTTTAATTAGGAACATAACCATCATATTTAATGTGTTTATATCTAGTTCGAAATCAATCGAAGAATAACTCTTGCCAATTGCTGTTTTTTTGGGTTTATAAGGCAATTTAACAGTAAAGCCCTATCTCGAACAACTAAGGAGACTCTGTATAAGACCCTGATCATCCCAGTCCTGCTTTACGGCGCTGAAACATGGACTTTATTAAAAGAGGATGAAGATATCCTTGGTCGCTTCGAGAGAAAAATTCTTCGTAAGATTTTCGGTCCCGTTTGCGTTGACGGGTTTTGGAGGAGAAGATTCAATCACGAACTATACGAGCTGTACAGCGACATCGACCTATTCAAAAAACTGCGTTTGGACGTATAAGATGGCTAGGACATGTAGAGCGAATGGACACCAACGCTCCGGCCCGCAGAGTCTTCGAATCTAACCCCGAGGGACGACGCAGTAGAGGGAATCATCGCCGTAGGTGGTGCGCACAACTTCAAGGGGACCTCGACCAACTTGGAGTGCGCAACTGGAGGCAATTAGCTAAAGACCGAGCTAAATGGAGAGGCTTGTTGGTTGAGGCCCAGGTTCACCCCGAACTATAGCGCCACCTAAGTAAGTAAGTAAGTATTTTCTTTGTTTGCTCCATGGTTAATGATATTTTACCGAAATGGATAGGTAGGTAGGTAGAAGTGGCGGTTCTGTAAAAACAGAAACCCAATTAGCACAGTTGTGCCGTTTTGATACCACGACTCATGCGAGCTTGGATATTGATGTGTGTTGGTGAGGAAAATCTAGAGCCAGCCTGTGGAGTTTAAGAAGAGTGTAAGCTCATTTATGTTCTTACCCGAGATTTCCTCAAGTGAATTGTAGAAGGGTTTGCCTAATGCTTGATGTCTAGCCCTAGCTAGTGCTGGACAATTGCACATGTAGTGGATAATTGTTTCTTTTTCGGTGGCTATGTTGCAACTACGGCAGTGTGTATTATGTGGGATACCTAGTTTGGCTGCATGCTCTCCTACCGGCCAGTGTCCCGTGATTATCGCAATTGTACGGGCAATGTCTTTGCGCGTTCTGTTCAAAAGGGCGGTTGTTTTGGTCTTGTTGTAGTTAGGCCACATCTTTCTGGATATGACGCAGTTCGTTAACCTGGACCATTTAAGGTTAGCTTTTCTAAGAAAGACTGAGGAGATGTTTGCCTTAATTGCTTCGAGCGGGGTGTGAACAAGTTCAGCAAGTGAGCATTGAAGGGGTGAGCCTCGCCTGGCCAGTTCGTCAGCATGTTCGTTGCCATCAACGTTGCTGTGGCCTGGAACCCAGACTAGGTTCACCATGCATTGGCCATCTAGCGAGCCCAGCTCCTGTCGGCATTCTAGTACTAGTTTTGAGGAAATAGTTTCCGAGGCAATGGCTTTGATAGCAGCTTGGCTATCGATTAAAATAGCGATTCTTTGCCTTGGTAGTGTATTTGTGTGTGACTTGATTTGGCGACAGGCTTCGCGAATGGCGAGTACTTCCGCTTGAAAGACGCTGGCAGCGTCCGGGAGTCGGTACGACCTTGCGATGTTCAGGGACTCCGAGAAAACACCCGCACCAACCCCACAGTCCATTTTTGACCCGTCGGTGTAGACTGTTAAATCGAAGCCACTGGTCGCCTGTCCATCTTGCCAATCTTTTCTTGTAGGGAATTGTACATCGAAAGGCTTTGTGAAGTTCAATGTGGGGATGATGTAGTCTGTTGGAGTCGATATGAGTTCTCCTTGTAGAGAGTCTAGGATATTGCTGTGTCCATAGGGTTTCGCAGTCCAACACTTGGACTCTCTGAGTCTGATTGCGCTGTGCGCTGAGATGTTTGTGATATGTAGATCTAGGGGTAAAAGGTGTAGCAGGACTGTTACAGCGTCTGACGGAGTTGACCGTAGGGCGCCTGTGGTGCCTATGCATGCTGCTCTTTGCACCTTATTTAGTTTGGTTATGCTATAGGCTTTTTTAAGGGCCGGCCACCATACTATCGACCCGTAGGTAAGGATTGGGCGTACTACGGCTGTGTACATCCACAGGGTCAATTTCGGTTGCAGGCCCCATCTTTTGCCGAAGGTTCTGTTGCAAGCATAGAAGGCTATACATGCTTTCTTTACTCGTTCGTCTATGTTTGGTTTCCAGTTAAGTTTAGGGTCTAGAATAACTCCTAAGTACTTAGCGCTGGAAGATAAGGAGAGTATCTGACCGTTTCGCACATTCTCGATTGGAAGTTCAATTTGTACGAAAACCCTTAAAGATTACTTCAACACTCTTCTTAACCCAAGAATGGATAGCCTACTACAATTTCAATTCGCAAGCCCTCTTATTTTAAACGATTTGCTTGACGTCCCGTTCACGGTCAGTGAGGTTGCATCTGTAATTAAGGAAACCAAGAACAACAAAGCACCGGGTCTTAATCGTATTCCCTATGAGCTATATAAGTTTGCCCCCACTGAATTTATAACCCATCTTACTGGAGCCTTTAACAAAATATTCCAAAGTGGTGAGGTACCCGAAAGTTTTCGTAAGGGAATAATCTTTCCACTTTATAAAAAAGGCGACCCTAATCAACCCGAAAATTATAGGGGCATTACATTCCTTAACGCTTCGATGAAAATCTTCTCTTTGGTTCTACTGAAGCGGCTGACCTCCTGGGTCGAAGAAAGAAACCTGCTTAGTGAGCTCCAAGCCGGATTTAGAAAAAAGTACTCCACCGTTGACCACATTTTCACGCTTACCAGTATCGCGCAAAGTTATCTTGATCGAGGAGTAAAACTCTATGTTCTCTATGTTGACTTCAAGGCCGCATTCGATACCGTAGATAGAAGAGCGCTGTTTTACAAACTGTCTATGCTAGGATTATCATCAAAAATATGCCACGTATTACAACATCTCTACGAAAGTACGGATTCAGCTGTGTGGAACGGTGAATTGCTCTCAGATTGGTTTCCAACAGTCTCAGGTGTAAAACAAGGTTGTACTCTTAGCGCTTTAAAATTCATCCTATTCATCAATGATCTACCGACCTCTATAAAGGGAGGAGTTTCTTGGAACGGTATACAGATAAATACCTTGATGTGTGCTGACGATATAGTTTTACTCGCTGATTCTCCTAATCTACTACAGCAAATGATTCATAGGCTTGAAGTATATTGCAGGACTTGGAATCTCTCGGTGAACCTAAATAAATCAAAGGCCATGGTGTTCAGAAGAGGTTTTGGGCGCTACTCCCGCACTGAAAAATGGACATTTGAAGGTCAGCCCATCGAGATCGTCAAGGAATACAAGTACCTGGGTGTATTAATAAGATCAAACCTGAATATGCAACATCACCTCAACGACAGACTAATTTCTGCGAAAATAGCCCTTAACTCGACATGGAGCTCCTGTTTAAACAACAAACTCCTGAATTCCTCCGTAAAATATACATTGTTTACAGCCACAGCAAGTTCGGTTATGTTTTATGCCGCCCAAGTCTGGGGAGTTAAGGAATACGAGATAGTGGAAAAACTGTTAAGATACTATTTGAAAAGAGTATTCAGGCTGCCGTTCAACGCCCCGAACTACATGCTTTATCTGGAATCGGGTTTGTCACCGCTGTTTTTGAAAACACTAAGAATTCATTTCGACTACATCCTTAGGGTCATGGCGTTGCCTGATAATCGAATCCCAAAACAAATTGCTCTTCGAGCAATGGCTTCCAATACACTTTTTTTCGGAGAATGGAACAGAATTGCGCAGAAGTACAATGTGAACCTCGTCCTTCAATCATATAACTCTGGCGAGTGGAAAATCATCCTCTATAATTTCCTACAGGACATTGACTGTAAGATCAGGAACGAGTTTGAAATGCAAGCCAAATCATCAATTCATAGGAGCTACTACAAGCAGCTAGAATATAACCTGTGCGATTCAAACTATTTCAATGACAACCATGAAATAGACTTTATCTCTATTATATTTAAAGCTAGAGGAGAGCTGGTAAAGCTAAACTACCTCCCACACCGACCCGACCTTCCCATCTTATGCTCTCTATGCAACCTACAAGTCAGAGAAGACATCCTTCATTTCATTGCCGTATGTCCTATCCTGAAAGAAACGAGAAAAGCCTTTTTCAACGCAAATGAGTTGCAACCGCACACGCTGATCGACATACTCAATGGGCGCTATGGCTGGAAAAACCTTTTCCTGTACTGCAAAAAAGCAACTGCTTATAGAAGTCAAATTATTGATGAATCCTTCTGATTTGTATGCTTGTTAATCTCTTTTTATTTGAATTTTCTTTAAATAACTCTTTCACTCTACGTAGTCTTCATTTCTCTATATATTATTATTATTTATATAACTTTTTTTTTTCTTTTTTTTTTACGATTGAATTGAATAAATTTCTACAATTAAATGAATTATTAAATTTGCCACTCAGGCTAACGGCGCTGCCATGTCCTGAAACAGATTTTATCACCAGCCTTCATAATACTTTTACCTTGTAATCCTTGAATTATGTTTAATAAAATCTAATCTATCTATCTATCTATCTATCTATCTGACCGTTTAATCGAGGAAGATTGAAGTCGGGTATTTTAGTTTTTGTGGTGAAAAACATCAGTTCAGTTTTATTTGGGTTGACTCCAAGTCCGCACTTTCTGGCCCATGCGGTAACTTTACTTAGAGCACTCTCCATGATTTCACTTATCACGGGAGGGAAAAGTCCCGACACTAAAATCACCATGTCGTCCACATACCCAACTACTTTAATTCTTTCTCTGTCTAAGCATAAAAGGATTTTATTCATGACTATTAGCCATAGTAGAGGTGAGATGACTCCACCTTGGGGCGTTCCTCTACTGGCAAATTTGGTTATGGTGCTGTTTCCTAGAGATGCCTGAATAGTTCTAGTGCTGAGCATAGAGACTATCCATTGACTTAGGTAGGTTTCTATGCCCAGCTCCGTGAGGGACTCTAGAATTACTTCAGTGTGTACATTGTTAAAAGCTCCTTCTATGTCTAGAAAGGTAGCTAAAGTGTATTCCTTATACTGTAGGGATTTTTCTATTGTTCGCACTACTTCATGAAGAGCTGTTTCTGTAGATCTTCCTTTGAGGTATGCGTGTTGGGATTTAGAAAGAGATGACTCGATTGTATCTCGCAGATGGTTGTCTAGAAGGCGTTCGAGGGTCTTCAAAACGAAGGAGGTCAGACTGATTGGTCTGAAATCTTTCGCGTTCTCATGTCCGCGCCTCCCCACCTTCGGAATGAAAACCACTCTCACCCGTCTCCATGAGTGGGGTACATGGTTATTTAGGATGCAGCTCCTGAAAATCGGCACGAGCCATGGGATTGCTACCTCTTGCATTTTTTGTAGCATAGTGGGCAGAATGCCATCTGGGCCTGGCGATTTATAAGGGGCGAAGCTGCGAATGGCCCAGGAGATTTTTTCTTCGGTAATAATGGGTATTATGTGTTCCCAGAATTGCAGGCATTGCGAACTGTTAGGTTCAGTGTAGCTGTCTTTACATTCGGGAAAGTGGGTGTGTATTAAGATCTTTAAGGATTCTGCAGTTGACTCCGTCCACTTACCATCCGACCTTTTCAGGAGGGATGGATTGGAATGACCGAAATGGATAACTCTGAGCTCTTTATATATAGGACAAACAGATAGAAGATGAAAACTGTCTTCCTTTGAATGTAAATTGCATACGGTACAGAGGCTTGTAGAGGATTTTTTGTATGTCGAACCATTTAGATTAAGCATATCACTCCTTGCTCTGCAGATCAGGGATATCGCTCGTGTACTGAAAGTGTCATTAAAATAGTTATATACTAAATCATAGTTTAGGTCTGGGTAAATCACCCTATTTATGGATGAGGTCGCACGCTCTATATTTTCATTCCGTTAGTAGATATCGACCGCTTCTAATAATGTATACAGCTGTCTTTTTAGCGTGATGACATCGCTGTATTGAATATCCAACTCAACTCCGCATTTCAACGCCAACTCCCTCCATTCATTAATCCACTCTAACTTATTATCAAAAATATATTTTGTTAGGACAAAGGGTATTCTGTCCGCTGAATACTTAAGTACTTTTAGGATATAATCGCAATGGAGCTTAAGCGTATAAATGAAGACAGAAGGAAGGCCAGTCTCAAGCGCTAGCACGTAATTAGGCGTTGTTGGTGGCATGTGGAATAAACGTTTAATAAAAAATCTTTGGAGTTTTTCACCTTCCTCATATGGTTTATATCCCCATGTTTGGCAGCTATAACACATAACGGAGCGCATTACCGCTTGGAACACTCTGTATTTCGCAGAGGAAGGTATCTCTCTTTTTGCAATTACCTTTTGCCAAGAAGCATTTATTAAACTTTTTGGCGCGTTTAATTTCTTTTCGAGGTGCTGGGTTAGTTTCATATTTGGTACCAAAAGTATTCCAAGGTATTTATAAGAAGTCACTACCTCTACTGACTCACCCTTAAAGGACCATTTTTCGTTCCTTCCTAGCTTGGTTTGTCTACTCCGTACTAACGTAATTTTTGATTTCTCAAGGTTGACAGTCAGGCTCCATGTTTTGCAGTAATTACTTAGCTTATTGATCATGAGCTGTAAGCTTTGGGGCGATTCTGTGAGCAATACAATATCGTCAGCGTACAGGAGGGTTTTGATATTCAAACCAGCAATTTGGATGCCCGCAGGGAGAAACTTAGACACATCATCTATGAACGCTGCGAAGAGTGTTGCGCTTAGAAGGCAACCTTGCTTTATCCCAAACGTCGTTTCAAACCACTCAGACATAGCTTTTCCATCCCAAACTGTTTGGTGTGAATCTGTGTACATATTCTTAAGGAGTTTTATAACTTTTGTTGACATTCCGTTCATCGAGAGTTTGTAAAACAATGCTCTACGATCTATAGAATCAAACGCAGCTCTAAAGTCAACAAAGAATATGTAAAGTTTCTTTTTTTGTCTTAGCAATCGTGGTTAGTGTGAAAATGTTATCGACTTTTGAATATCCCTTGCGGGACCCTGACTGATATTCGCTCAGTATTTTGTTTCTATCGATCCATGCAGTTATGCGATTCAAAAGCATAGATGAGAATATTTTCGCTATTGAATTAATAAAGGAGATTCCTTTATAGTTGTTTGGTATGTTAACATCACCCTTTTTATAAATGGGGAAGACAATAGCATCTTTAAACGCCTGTGGTACATCTCTAATTAAGCATCCGCTTTAAGAAATCTAACGGTGCATTTTTGTAGAATTCATTTGAGATGCGGTCAGGTCCTGGGGCTTTTTTGTTTGGAGCGTTGTATAAAGCTAGCTGGAGCTCGTTTATTGACATTTCCTGATCTAGCAATTCATCCAGTATTAGAGGTTCAGCATAATGAAAAAAATGCATCGTTGAGCTCGGATTAAGTAAAGACTTAAAATACTCAGCCAGTTTTGAAGCATTTAAGTGGATTCCACATACCAGGTCTGATCCTTTTAATTGTTTTAATTTCTCCCAAAACCGTTTACTCGATTTGGCACTTGATAATTGGAGTCCTAATGATCTAAGGTACTCTTTGCGTTTATTCCTGCGCAACGTCTTGTAATGGTTATTTGCTGTTATATATTGTTTTGTTAGAGTTTCATTGAGAACTGTCGAATTTCTTACTTTCCTTAACAAGTTGAATGATAAATTTCTTGCTGTATTGCATTCCTGGTCAAACCACTTCTGCCGGTAGTTGCATGTTTTTGGATAGACGTTTGATGGTACTGCTTTTTTAATACAATTACTTAGCAAACTTATCTTTTCTTCGGCGGTTTCTTGTTCATTAGTAGTTTCGCATGTATTCTGAATTTCAATAAGTATTTTGGTTTTATACATCTCCTTACGATTCTCTTTCCACACGAGTTTGGGAGGTAATCTAAGTGCACAATGTGCTACAGAGTCGTCGAGGTGAATTTCTACTACTAGTGGCATGTGGTCTGAGAATATTTGAGTAGCTATTCTAAAAGATGAAATTCGGTCTCTCCATTCGGCTGAAGCAGCACAGATGTCAATAACTGATTTCCCTGCCCCTCCTACAAAAGTGAACTCTCCGTTACTGTCATGTTTGCAGCATCCACTTAATATATTTATATAGATCGTGTGTTTGACACAATTCTAAAAATAAGCGACCATTTTTGTTAAGTACTTCGTCTTTTGAGTTTCGTTTTTCGAGAAACTCAGTAGCCACAGGATTCGTTGTGAGACTATTTATTTGACTCGTTCCTATACGAGCGTTAACATCCCCGATTAATATAATATTTTCTAGGTTAGCGGTATTCAAAAATTCATAGGTTTCGTTCAAGTGTACTGGCTGTGAAAAACTGTTAACATTCAAATAGTTTCAATATAAACAACCTACTTCTTTTTTCCATTGGCTCGCGAACTATGGGAACGAATATTGAAACTATTTAATTGTTAACAGTTATTTACAGCCAGTACACTTGAACAAACACAGATGGCGCAAGTTTTTATGGCGGATATTTTGTTTCTGTTTAATACCGAACTGAAATAATGGCGCTTGAGATGTTGGAACATGCGTGAAGTTGGGCACTAGCAGTCCATATACATATAATATGTCAATGCTATCCATGCTTTACAAAAATTACCAATTTTCTTTAAATTCCATAAGCGTAATATAATTGAATTTCTTGTTATTGTTGTTAAAATGCAGCTACTTCGTTTTTAGTTTATCTTCCAGAGTTGAACGCGTATGAAGACCAATTTTTTTTCTGTTTAAGTAGTCTATGAAAATTAATATGGGTAAAGGAAAATCACTATCTGTGGAAGAGAAATTACAAATCGAAGCTTACAGGGAGTTAGGGCTGTCAATAAGTGCAATATCGAAAAAAATCGGTAGAAGTCGTAAAGTTATATCTGTATTCCTGTGCAATAAGTCGGGATATGGTAAAAATAATAAAAGTGGTAATAATAGAGTAATTTCCAATGCTGATAGGAGAGCTATTTTGAGAGAAGCATCGAATTCTCATGACTCGACCGCAAAGGTCGTTGGCGTTAAAGCGAGTTTATCTACAATTCAAAGAGTGATAAGGAATGCTCCACATTTAAAAAGACTAAAATTGAGGAAAAACGTCAGTTTAATGCAGTGGCCGCCTTATTCACCCGACATCAATATAATAGAAAACATGTGGGGATGGCTGGCTCGTAAAGTTTATGAGTCTGGGAAACAATATTCCAACAAAGTGGAACTAATTGAAGGCATCAAAAGCGCTTGGTCAGCCATTTCTTTGGATTATTTTGGAAAATTGTACGAGTCGCTTCCCAATGGAATCTATGAAGTCATTCTCAACAAGGGGGATCGACACCCTACTAAATTTATTTAAAAAAAATTTTAAATTACTAAATGTATAAGTTTAAAAATAAGTTCATGGCTTAAAAGCTTAACAAAAATTTAAAAAAAAATGATATGTGCTAACCTGATGACCTAAGTTGAATTGTTATTTCTTTCGTTATTTTTCTAAAAAAAAATTATAAAAAAATATTAAAAAATGGAGAAACAATACTTTTTGTTTTATTTAACTGAAAATTGAATCGGCCATAAACAACAGTAATTTAAAAATGTTAGCTCATTTAGTTTGGCTGGAATCACTTACGCGAGGAGGTGTGCTAACCTGATGACGAGCAGTGTGTTCTTGGTGGTTATCAGCGATGTACTCCGTGCAGCATTGACGGAAGCTAATTATGGAATTCGTTGGACGATGACATCTTACCTTAAACACCTAGATTACGCTGACGATGTTTGTCTACTTTCACATCGGATAATGGATCTTCATTTGATGGCCCAAAATCTAGAAGCTGAGGCAAACAAAGTGGGGCTAAAAATAAACACAGCCAAAACAAAAGCCCTGAGTACTTCCAATACCCGCGCTCAACTTAACATTGCCGGACAGGAAGTCGAGAAAGTTGATAACTTTCTATATTTAGGAAGTGTCGTTTCGGCTAATCGCGGTGGCACCGAACTGGATGTGTGCAGCAGAATCGGAAAGGCTAAAGCTGTGTTCGGAATGCTGTCCAAAATCTGGAGAAGCAATGTTATTAGCTTAAGAACCAAGCTACGACTGTTCCGCTCCAACGTAGAATCAGTGCTTCTTTATGGGTGCAGTACCTGGAAGGTGGACACCATTAACACATGCAAGCTGCAAGTCTTTGTAAACAAATACTTAAGAATCATCTTGAGGATTTTTTGACCGAACCGCATCTCCAACGAACAACTTTATCTGAGAACGGTCCCAGAACCTATAAGCATTACTACACGAAGAAGAAAGTGGCAATGGATTGGACACACCCTACGGCGCGAAGACAACTCCATTGCGAAATACGCCATGCAGTGGAATCCGCTCACCCAGGCAGGCAGAATAGCGGGACGCCGTAGGCAAACGTGGCGCAGAACAGTTGAGGAGGAATCGAGCTCTTTAGGAATGAGTTGGAGGCAGCTCAAACGCGTTGCAGAACTCCGAACACGATGGCGCGCAGGCGTGGTTGACGCCCTATGCCCCCCGAGGGGTTAAAGGATATAAGTAAGTAAGTAAGTAGCCGAAAGCCCTGGTAGCTAGTTACTTACTTACTTAGGTGGCGCTACAGTTCGGGGTGAACCTGGGCCTCAGCCAACAAACCTCTCCATTTAGCTCGGTCTTTAGCTAAGTGCCTCCAGTTACGCACTCCATTGGTTGGTCGAGGTGCCCTTGAACTTGTGCGCGCCACCTACAGCGAAGAGGTCCACTACTGCGTTGTCCCTCGGGGTTAGATTCGAAGACTCTGCGGGCCGGAGCGATGATGTCCTAGCCATCTCAGACGTACAATACGCAGTTTTTTTACCAGGTCTATGTCGCTGTACAGCTCGTATAGTTCGTGATTGAATCTTCTCCTCCAAAATCCGTCAACGCAAACGGGACCGAAAATCTTACGAAGAATTTTTTTTTCTCCTCTCTTAATAAAGTCCATGTTTCAGCGCCATAAAGCAGGACTGGGATGATCAGGGTCTTATACAGAGTCTCTTTAGTTGTTCGAGATAGAGCTTTACTGTTGAATTGTCTTATAAGCCCAAAAAAACAGCGATTGGCTAGAGTTATTCTTGATTTCTGCGCTGATGTTTTTTTTCGAGTTTATAGCAGAGCCAAGGAAGACAAAGTCCCTTACTACCTCGAAGTTATAGCTGCCCACTGTGACGTTCTGTCCAATTCGTCGGATTGTCCCTTCTTGTTGACAGCATATTATTGGTTTTTCAGGCGGCGCAAAAACGTTTCTTAGTTATTTGTTGTTGCTGTCACTGCGAGGTTGCTTGGTTCCTAGAGATATGTTCGTATAAACTCGGCTGGCTTTATATATGAAATCGTGTTTCTCTTTTAACATAAAGTTGTTAAATAGTTGGCAACCTTTGGATGAACGCGGATTTTCCGTTCCCGATCTGTTATACAATTAATTAATTTGGAAGATGAATTTCTCCATCTCTATCCGATAGCTTCTTTCAGCCCTGAATATAACCAGAGACGTGTAAGTTTGACATCAACGAAAACGTACAACCTTTCTTGAAAATATGATCACTGTTTCGGATGGATGCTGATTATCTGTTTTAAGTTCGCTACTGTTTATTCTTTTTATAAACGCGACAAAAAGGATAACATTTTACTCAATGCTGACGACATTGTTATCCTCGCGGAATCACCTGATCAGCTGCAAAAAAGATAGGTGTAGTACATAGTTATTCTAAAACCTGGAACTTGTTTGTTACATTGAGAAATCTAAGATTATGATAATTCATTGGGGCGGTGGTAGACACTCACGACAAGAAAAATGCAAATATGATAACGACCTAATTGATTTAGTTAACCAATATAACTATCATATTTTAAAACATAAAAATAATAATATCTGGCACAACAGCTCTTTAAGTGCCTGAGCCTATTTTCTCGCAACCACTCGTGTTTTGTACGTTATATTTTTCACACGAATAAAATTGAGCTACAGTTTAGTGCCGTATCCGAAGGAAAAATCTGTTTTGAGAAGCTTTCTCGTGGCAACAGTACTGTCGGATGTTTGTCAGACCTTCACGAAATGTGGGAGCGTAAAAAAAACTTTTTGGTTTTTTCCGGGATTCGAACTTTTAATCTCACGCGCTATGATCCGACACACTAAACACTTACGCCATGGTTCCCACAAGTATAAATATTTAGGAGTTTTAATAAAAAACAATGGAAACTGGAGTCCGCATTTGCAGATAAAGCTTTCAGAATCGAAGCTTTCTAATTCAAAATGATGTTGTAAGCTCTTCTTTTATCTAAAAGTACGACATGAGGCAAAATTTGAAGTTTTTAAGACAACTCCAAAAAAAAAGCATGTTTTATGAGGCTCAAGTTTGCGGCCAGACCAGGCATGATGATGTAGAAACTCCTAACTTACTACCTGAATCGAACTTTCAGACTGCCATCAAACACACCAAACTATATGATATATGTATGTACAGTAAATCTCTTTTATCAAGAAATCATCTGAATTAATATCCGTACACACTGCAATAACAAATGCAACGAATGCCAATAAGCAGAAGATACTCGCAAAAAGAAAAGTAAATTGACTGTTTGTTTTTAACAAAACATACATTTTTGTGAGATCTGAATGAGTGTGTATATGTTCCGGATATTAGAGGTTTCTCCGGATAATAGAGTGGATATTAACAAAGTACTTGCTAAATAGAATGCCGGATATTAGAGGTTGCCGGTTATTTGAGTTCCGGATAAAAGAGTTTCAACTGTGTGTACATACATGGAAACCAGATTGTCCCCTCTTCACATAGATATTTTTAAATTGCCTTTAAACTATATCATATTTAATTTAACTTAATTTTGAAATTTTCTTCAACGTCAGTTTGGCAGCCAGCCTAAGGCAATTGTCAATTTATAAACTTTGTAAAACATTGTAATTCTTAAAATAAATACTCATTAATCTGAAATCTACAACCTTTCTTATCACGAGCCCTTATACGTACCACAACTGCGCAGGCTGACATCTACTTGCAAATCTTTGCAAATATCTTAAAACAGGAATTCATGTCCGTATTTGTCTGCAATGAAATTCTATTATTACCTTATAACCTCCAACAATAAACTTAAAAACCCATTTCTAAAATAAATCATGCCATACACATCAAAAAAACAAAATAACTATCTTTCAACAATTGGCACCGTGTGACATGGTTTGAAATAAATAAATCCAATATGGCCGTTTACCTTAAGCAACCAACTAACCACCAACAGCGCCGCATGTGTCAAAATTTGACAACTGCGCGCACTAACCTTCCTTTTCTCTAATATTTCTCCTACGGTGTACACGTGTTTTTAAATATGGCACCCGTCGAAAAACCCAAAAAATCTGCCAAAACTGGCAAAAAAATCAACAAGCACCCCCTAAACACATACCTGGGTGGTGGAATTATGCGCTACTCCAAGAGTCAGGTAAAAAAAAAACGCCAAATACCCCCAGGAAAAGTTAAAATTTCAGTGCTGCTAGTGCTTGTGTTCACCCACCACCATGGCACGATGAAAGTGGCTTCGGTGTCGAGTTAGAATTCGTGTTCCTCTTTGTTTTCCTGATTTCTTCCCCTCAACCGTACCGTGTTCATTGAAAATTGTTTTCCTTTTGCAGATGTACAAGCGGCGCGCCCAATGGCGCCTGAAGTCGACCAAGCGCCCAGTGGTCAAGAAGGAGAAGATCCCGATCAAGAAAGTCAAGAAGATCGGAGGCCCGAAGAACGGTGGTGAACGTGTTGTTTATCTGAAGAAGCCAAAGGCCAACTATCCCACTAAGCCGGTGGTGAAGAAACGCCCCGCCCGCGGCGTTTTCAGCAAGCACGTTCGCAACACCCGCAAGAACATGAAGCCAGGACGCGTCCTGATTTTGCTGGCCGGACGTCATCAGGGAAAGCGTGTGGTTCTGCTCAAGGTCCTGGAATCGGGACTACTGCTAATCACCGGACCATTTGGTCTGAACTCGTGCCCACTTCGTCGCGTGTCACAGCGCTATGTGATCGGCTGCTCGACGCGCGTGGATCTCGCCGAGGCCAAGGTACCCGAGCACATCAACGACACCTACTTCAGGCGTCTAAAGGTCAAGAAGGAGAAGAAGTCCGGTGAGGGCGATATCTTCGCTCCCAAGAAGGAGAAGTACGTGCCCACTGAACAGCGCAAAAAGGACCAGAAGGAGGTGGACGCTGTGGTTTTGAAGGCCATCAAAGCCAGCCCTGACGGCAAGTTCTTGAAGAAGTATTTGCAAAGCATGTTCAGCCTGCGCTCCACACAGTACCCACATCGTATGAAGTTCTAAGATGCAAAGAGTCGGAATGAGTTTCGATTTTTTTTACTTGTAATAAACTTAACTAAAACGGAGTTGCTCTTGTTTTTATTTCTAGTTGGACATTGTTTTCCAGGTGCGAATAATACTGCGGAGCAAGTAAGGAAATCACTAGTTTCTTTATCCACCCACGCAAGATAAATGCAGGAAAGTTTCACTCCCCATACTTGTGACTTTATTGCCCGTTCATCTAGCCAGTTCGATCAGTGAAATGTGCACAAGCTCGCCTAGTTTCGCAGTCTTTTTCTTATTTTTTGAATGTGGAGAGTGGGGTAATGGGAAGGTTCTCTTAGACCCAAACAAAGTACTTCGACTTACAAAGTGATGCTTTGTATTATACTAACCCCTGACGGAAAGAATGTTGCGTTGGTGTCTTAACTGAAATCTAGTTTCGAAGGAAGTTTAGGATGGTTTGGGCTGATGAAAAGATTACTATTATATCAGATCGGGTGAAAAACCATTTATGAATAACTGCTTATCTCCTGCGTGCGATGGCGGGATATTTACTCATGATGTTCTCAGCAGTTTCAGTGTCCTCAAGACGTCTGCAAGTGTCAGATTGACTAATGCCAATTTCTTAAGGTGGTATTTGAGAGAGCAATGACCAGTAAGGAAGTCTGTTAAAAACTTTGTATTATGTTTGTTCGTTGCTAGAGTTTCTTTCGATCTTTTACTGGAGTGATCAATAAATCTCTGCGTGCTTTAGACCTATTTGTGAGTCCCAGTATGAGCGCTTTTCGCATTGTTCCCAAAGATCTGGTTCAATTTTGATTTGGCTTGTAGGTAGGCCGCAAAAAGGTTCTGGACCAATGAATTTGAGTTGGTAGCAGTCTCACTGCCGACGATGCCTTTATGGCCGGGGACCCAAGTGAGTGAGAGGGTGTTGTGTGCTGGGGGTGCTATTTACCATGTACTATGTACTTCCGCAGACTTATTTGGCGGTTCTTCAATTACAATGTAAATCAACCCCAATCCTATAATTCGTATACGACAGTCAAATTCGACCACAGTCGTATTCCGTTTCACGAAGTATGATGCATGCATTGCATCGCATCCGACTCTTGAATATCGCTTCTATTACGGGACACCCACTATTGTCATTCGCGAAAATGCCAGCGAATATGACTTGTTAGACTTGTTAGCCTGCGGATAAGAGATTAACGACAGTTTAAGGCAGCCTTTTCTCCTTCACTTCAAAGGAGATGGAGATGACAGAGCAGTTCAACATTCACCTATGCTGGGTGGCGGACAACAGAGACATTCCAGGTAACTGCAGGGCTGACGACCTCGCCAGACAGGGTACCACTCTAAGGATTTTGCCTGAAAGGCAAGCCCTGGGTATGCCCCTCGCTACATGTAAGCATCTACTAAAGCTGAACGCTATTAGCACGACCAACCTCAGATGGGGAAACGGCTCAACGTGTCACATTTCGAGACAGATCTGGCCTAAGCTGGATCAAAAACGTAGTGCCGATCTGATCAAGTTAAAGCGTACACAAACCAGCTGCGTTGTCGGTGTTCACATTGGACACTGTCTTATAGGCCAACACGCCAAAAGACTTAGTCTCTTCTCCAACGATTTCTGCAGAAGCTGTATGGACGAGGAGGAGGAGGAAACCATCCTTCACCTCCTATGCACATGTCCAGCCCTGTCGCATAAAAGAATGCTCCGTCTAGGGTCGCTTTGTCAAAAGCTCCGGTTGGTTTTGTTAGTCCCTGAGTGGCCTAATGGTTTGATCCATGGTATCACAAAGGACCTCGACACACAAAAAAATTAGATGAAACGATACACCACGCTGAATCATCACCGATCATCGAAATCAAGCAGCGTCGGGTGCCGGAAGTGCTTAAATGGAGGACTGATTGGGAACACCGCGTGATGTTAGGATTTTAGTCGTTTATGAGTTGATGTCCTCCTACTCTACACAGATTTTACAAAAGCTTTTGATAGAGTACATCACACTTTACTTGTAGCTGCTTAAATCAATGGGTATTCACTCTTCAATGCTAAGGTGATTTTCCAATTATCTAAGTGAAAGCAGGCCATTGGTAAGGGCGATAGTTTTATATTTCGCGAAATAAAAGTAACTTCTAACGACCCACAAGTTTGAATGTATGTTTGGTGATTGGTGAGTAGATGCTCTCGGCTGCACGGGAGCTTTTCCGAGTACACCTGACTCTGCTCTAGAGTCTTTGCTGAATTTACCTCCTCTTGATACTTCCATCATGGGCTGCACTCTCAAAGCCATCCATCGTCTTAGGCGGGGTGGTTTTTAGAATACTCCACACTGGAATTTTGATGAACTTACACGACACTTATCTTACGATTCGGCTGATGCAATGACACCAGAACGTCAACTTCACTTTTCTTGTATTCAGGACTGGCTTTGGCCAGAGTCTGAGCTAGGAATGGAATGCAATCATATTTTCACGGACGGCTCCAAAACCAGTCAAGGGTCTGGCGCTGGTGTCTTCGTGGAAAACGACAAAATTAGACTTACTTATGCAATCCTAAGGGCCATGAACTATGTTGTGAAGAACAGGTAGAAGGTTCGTAGTATTTCTATCTGTAGTAACAGTCAGGCTGCGCTTAAGGCCTTGTTTGACCTTTTAACCATTTAACCACTTCCAAAATAATTCGTGAAACAAGGCCGAAGTCTCTGTCTCTTATCTGGGTCCCAGGTCACGCAGGCGCACTGTTAGACAATGGTCAGAAGAGGCTTTCTCAAGTCCCGAACCCGCGTTGGGTCTCCCTGCGTCCTCGGTTAGGGCTTCCATTGACGATTGGGTCTCTCATGAACACAATTGTGTGTGGCATGACTCTCCAGGATGTAGGTTGCCTAAACGAATGCTCCCGGACGTCTGTAAGAAATCAGCGGCATTCTTGCTGTCTCTCAACAGAAAAGACTGCAAACATTTTATCGCCGTCTTGACAGGCCACTACGCTTTCATCAAGCACCTTAACGTGCTGGGCTTGAGTGATACTACAATCTGCGACGCTTGTGGAGAGAGCGACGACACTACGGAACATTATCTCTGCGAGTGTCCGGCCTTTGCTCGTATCAGGTAGCAGATT
The DNA here is from genome assembly GCA_945910035.1 of Brachypalpus laphriformis. Taxonomy (NCBI): domain Eukaryota; kingdom Metazoa; phylum Arthropoda; class Insecta; order Diptera; family Syrphidae; genus Brachypalpus; species Brachypalpus laphriformis. The sequence continues at coordinate 39,243,170 of OX246754.1, read as the reverse complement.
CTCAGTGCTGATGTGGTGAGTGCTGATACTGTAAGCTGCTCATCACTCAAGTTTTTCTTAGAAAAACCGATTAGGGTGGCTTGGGACCTCCTATTTACGAATCTGAACTAAGTTTCTTTGATAACTACTAAATAATTGAGATACTTTAGTGAAAAAAGTCTTAATAAAAATATATGTGTGCAGTTGATTTTTTTTATTTATTTATGTACTATAATACATACATAAGAATAAGTATTTTATAACATTACAAAGACTTGTGAAACCTTGTTTTTTTTCATAGAAGTTTCTGTGAAGCGATTTCCTGTTGTGAGCTTTGCTTGGATGATCACGCTTTGACATCCAGCAGAAATCTGCCATCATGCTTGTATTCCATTTTCCCTGATACTTACCTTCAATTTCTTTTATATCCTGATAAAATCTTAAGGAACTTACAGCTCCCAAGTTATCAGGAAAGTATCTTAAATGAGCATGAAGAAATTTAAGTTTGACGCTCATCTGACAACCTAATCTTTTGAAATTTCGAACCATATTATTTATTATTTCTTCATAATTTGGGCTCTTATGGTTTCCCAAGAAGTTTCTAATTACTTCTTTTGACGATACCCATTCTGCCAATTCTGTAGGATTCAGTTTTCTATCGAAGTTTTCAACTTTTATCTGTTTTCTTATATCGGGGCAAACGCAAATGCCTTCTTTCAGTTAAGCTATGGGAATACTCCTTGTAAATGTTTATATACAACGCCGTTTTTATTTTAAGTTTTTACAAATTGTTTCATAACACTAAGTTTTTAACTTTTTCAGGTGGCACTGAGTTTCGTCGAACTATATTTTTATTTCATGTTTTATTTCGGCCGTTCTTTTCTCGTGCAATGTTGTATCCTGTTCCTGCTGTCCCACTCACATAAGAAGCACGGATATTTTGTAAAGCCACTTTGATGTCCCATAGCATACCAAGCATTTCTAAATCTCCACGCACAATACACCCATGCTCGTTGTAGTTGGTTTTAGTCAAAACTGTAACTAAATGTTAGAAGTTACTTGATTAATAAACTAGTAACAGATGGGCACATAAAAATAATTTTCCAAAGATACCCTCATTAATTTATCGATACATATTCTAATGTGATAAAGTGCCTATCTATAGAAAAATATAATATTATAAACGAGTAAATTGAAGTTATCGAAAATTGTGACGTGATGGATTTTTTCCACTATTTTTCTCTATTTTTAATCAGCAAACTAAAATCTATCTTTAGGAATCGCTTCTTAAAATTAAGAAGGGGAATACCTTGTAGTCCTGTGTAATGTTTAAAAACTGGTATCATAATAGGAACAAATTTAATTGATTGAAATGAAATTTAGTAAAAAAAATGTATTAATTGGTGATGACGATTAGCTATAGATTGTGTATATCATTAGCTCTTGCAAGAGTGCTCATTTCAAACATATGATCTGTTAATTCACTGTTCTTAGCATATCGTCAAAGGAAAATAGTTGATTATCTTATTGTAAGCCATCCCTAGGCCAAGTGTTGTCAGATCAAATGGCTTCCGACTTTTAGTTTTGGTTTTTATTTTTTTTTTAATAATCTATTATGTATTAGAAATTACACGTTTTATGAATTATGTAAGGTCAAGACAATTTGAAACTGCTAGTTTTATTGAAAATTCGTTTTGATAACCTTCGCATATATATAGGAATAGTATCTAGCAATACAATCGAGGCTATCGGAAATAAATTTTCCCTCGGAATTCAAAAAGGGGAACAAAATTGATCGGGAAAAAAGAGATATCGGAATTGCATTGAAAATTCTCACACTGGACGGTTTTCAGCCTCACATGCGGAGGCCTCATCGAATGAGGATGCCCTTGGTTACTTTAAGAGAAAAGTTCTCCGAGTGATCTTTGGTCCCGTCTGCATAGACGGCAAGAGGAGGAGAAGGTGAAATGCCGATCTATACGGCCTATGCAAGGACATCGAATTAGCCAGAAGAGTTCACATACAGCGACTTAGAGGACTGATTCATGTAGAGCGGATGGAGCCCAACGCTCCCGCAAAGAAAGTCTGAACCCACCCGAATGGATGGCGCAGTAGAGGACGACCTCGCGGTAGGTGACCCAAACAAGTGGAGGGGGACCTCAACCAAGTTGGCGTGCATAACTGGAGACAGCTGGCTGGCTGAAGAGGTTTGTTGGTTAAGGTACAGGTCCTGCCCGGACTGTAGTGCCACCTATGTAAGTGAGTAAGTAAGTAAATATTCACATAATAATTATTTGAAGAAATAATTTGCAAAAGTATTTGCTTACATTTTTATTTTAAATTTATTTGAATAATTTTTTCATCGAATAATGCACATCCTTGGATCGTATATTCGATCGTCAATGCTGCGAAATGTCTAAGTTATTTAAAATATTTCATCCCCTCTGATCTCGCTATAACACGCCAAACTTGAATATAACACGCATATCTGGTCTGTTGCACCCAAAACCTACTTCTTCCTTCTGCATAGAGTTAAAAATCGCGCGATAAAACTTAATAGGACACACGGATACCACGAATTCTATAGATTTAGTGGAACACCATAGAAATTCCTTAAGTCTTTCACTCACTTTCGGACGTACAGTAAAATATAAGGAGTCGTTCATGAGTCGTACCACACGAAACTGGAATGACTTACCCAACTCAATTTTTTCCTGCTCAATAAAATCTACAAATATTTCCTATGGTTTCCATGGTTTAATAAAAGGAACAAGTTTTCTGGGATACCTCTCCTGCGCAAGTCATACCAAATTTAACCCTCTGTTCACACTATCGCAAGCTTTTTCAAAGTCAATAAAAAGTAGGTGTAGCGGAGACCTGGAGTGAGATCCTCTAAGGTGATAGTTGATAGTTGATAGCCATCCGTAAAACGATCGCAAAGTATTATTTAAAACTTGGTAGCACAGCTTTTCGAAATGTCATTTTCTTGTGAGTGCTATCGCCGGTCTCAGCTTTTTGAGCCATTTTTTTCTAATTTGTGTACACAAAAAATTCAAACAAAATAGATCTAGCTTAAAACATGTGCATATGTAAAATAATTGACATATTTAGACAAATTTAAAGAACCATATAAATCATTGTAGGCCATTATCAATGAAAAAGCAATTGGCAATTCTGTCTAACGATAGCACCTTGACCCATTGGTGCAGCCCAATCAGTATCAACTTGTCTTTGGTAACTTCGACCACCAATTAAATTTAGTTTTGCAGCCAGTTGAAGAATTGGTGGTATACTTGTATGTGAAGCGCGTATTCTACTTGGTATGCCCAACAATCGTAACCTTTGTCAATCGAACATTCATCCCAATTCTTCAACTCGTATACGACAGTCGAATCTGACTATGGTCGCATTTAGTTATTACAAAGTCGTATTTTACGTACGAGTTACGTACGAGTGTGCTACTTAATGCGACTATCGTATACGAGTTAAAGAATTGGGGTGATTTTTTTGAAATCTAAAAAAACAACAAAAACAGCCACAAACATAATATGCATTTGTTGATACTTATGTATATTGGATTTGGAAGTTCCAAAATAATATATGAGTTATTTCTCAAATTGAATTCTTCATCAGCACTTTAGCACGTACAATTATATAAAGGGTGGCCAGATAGCAATGATACTTTTTCCAATTGTTATGTTTCAGCAGCTATCAAAGTTACCAGTGACATCCAGCTGTCAAAATATTCAGTAAGGTTTACCATTTCATCATGCATTCACCCCAATTCTTCAAATCGTATATGACAGTCGTATTCAACCATGGTCGCATTTAGGTAAACCAAAGTCGTATTTTTTTTCGTAAAATACGACCTAAGTAATAACCAAATGCGACCATGGTCGGATTCGACTGTCGTATACGAATTGAAGAATTGGGCCCATTGTTTCATGCTTGCCGAACGTGCGGAAATTATTAAAAAATATTATCGAAATTCCGGCTCGGTTGTAAATACGCAACGTTAATTTCGTCGTGAGGTCGGTCGTCATCATGGCTGTAGTGTGCAGGCAATTTGTCGCACCGTGGAAAAGTTTGAGCGTGAGTACACTCTTTTGGACCTTAAGCCACCAACCAGACACAAAAATAAACAAATATTTGGCGCAACAGCTCTTGAAAGTGCCAGGGCCTAGCTTCTCGCAACCACTCATGTTGTGTGCGTTATATTTTTCACACGAATGGAAGGGACCTACAGTTTAGTGCCGTATCCGAACGGCGTTTTGAGAAGCTTTTTCGTGAGAACAATACTCTCGGATGTTTGTCAGACGCTCGCGAGAGGTGGGACCGTGAAAAAACGTTTTGGTGTTTTCTGGGATTCGAACTTGGAACCTCATGCGTAGTGATCCGACACACTAACCAGTTACGCCACGGCGCCCAACCAGACACAGATTGGTGCGAAATGAAGAAATGTCGATTCGTCGCCGATCAGCTGAATTAGGCATTGCCACAGGGTCAACGCGGTTTACTTTGCGGCCAGAGCTCGAGAACATCAATATATTCGAGCTGTGGTTCCAACAAGACGGAGCTCCATGCTATACAAACAAAGTTTTAAAACGCTCAAAGTTGTGAAGGGGAAATTTGGCGTCTGGGTCATCTCACAGCGAGCGTTCATCAATTAGCCGCCGCGATCATGCGACTTGACACCACTCGATTATTTTCTCTGGGGCTATGTCAAGTCCTTAGTCTACGCTAACAAGCCAACCACTTAGAAAGCCATTTTAAATTTTAAATGAGTCAAACGTCATTTTAAGTAAATAAAATCGGCCTTTTCAGTATTTATTAATGAAGAAAGTTATTAAAATGTTTCCGAAGGATCATGATTTCCAAATTTTCGAAGATTTAAAATTATTAACAAAGTCAAAAAATCCGATCATTTGAACCCATTTGAGGAATTAGATGAGGAAGAATTTTATTCGAGGTATAGGTTCGACAAAAGCACTACTAAATTCTTAATTGATATCCTTGATATGAAATAACTTCAAACGTATTATGGGCTACCGATTCCAATACATATACAAGTGCTTCGGAGTCGATGCGGGTGTGTTTTCCGAATCCCTTAACATCCCTAAATCATATAGGCTTCCGGATTCTGCCAGTGTGTTCCAGACAGAATTACTCGCTGTCCGGGAAGCTTGTCGTCAGATCAAAACACACACCAATATAACGCCAAGGCAAAAGATCGCTATTTTTATTGATAGCCAGGCAGCCATCAAAGCCATTGCATTGGTTACTACATCCTCCAAGTTGGTGCTTGAATGCAAAAATGAGCTAGCTTCGCTAGATAGTCAACTCAACGTAACCCTGATTTGGGTTCGAAGGCATAGTAACGTTTATGGAAACGAACTTGCGGATGAACTGGCTAGGCAAGGCTCAGCACTCCACAGTTCTCTTGCGGAATCAGTTCAGATTCCGCTTGGAGCAGTCAAAGCAGAAATATCCTCAAAATTCCTTGCCCAAGCCAACCTCAGATGGACTAAGCTAACAAAATGTGTCATATCTAGAAAGATGTGGCAAAATTACAACAAAGCAAAAACAATCGACTTCTTAAATAGAACACGAGGGAACATCGCCAGGATAACAGCAACCACCACGGGTCAATGGCCTAAAGGAGACCATGCAGTCAAACTAGGTATCCCACACAACACACTGTCGCAGTTGCAATTTTGCAACTGAGAAAGAAACCTTTATCCACTTTTTATGCGCCTGCCCGGCACTAGCTAGAGCCAGACAAGGAGCTTTAGGAAATCCCTTTTTCGATTCCCTGGAGGAAGTCTCAGGAAGAAACCTTAAAGATAACATTTTTAAACTCCGCAGGTTGGATTTAGATACTCCCTAAAAACACACCTTTTACATCCAGGTACACGAGTTTTGTGATATCAAAACGACACCTAGTGCTAATTGGGTTCATCACTTTTCTTAGAAGAACCACCACACCTATGTACATAGTAACTTTACACTTTTTTGGAAGAAACGTTCATCAGAGTGATATTGGTAAGATATATAAGTATACTCATATAAGTACATATACGCAAATTAAGCAAATTACACAAATTACTATCCATTGGTATTTTTAGGAGCCTTATATGGAATGTCGCAACCAACTGTTTTAGCGTTATAGGTTCGCCTTTCCCGAGAGAAGATTATTAAAGCATATTAAAAATATAAAATATTTTAATTTTGGCATAAGTGTACTTATGCTGTTATACCTTGTGACCACATAAATTACCTTCGTTTCTTTTTTGAATCCATTTTTAAGTTTGAATTATTTTTTTATGTGAATGTACTCGATTTCCGTGAAAGCATGTTGACGTTTGGGTTTGTTTGATCAAACAACATTTAAAATACGTTTTAGGCCGGTATTCACCGACCAATCTTAAACTTAGAGCTTCATAAACCTATTCACCAACCAATAATAGTGCAGATTTATTAGCGCTCATAAGACTAATGAGTGGTCCCACCCACTCTTAAGTTATGAGTGCTCATAACTTAGGAATTTCGAAAATTTTCGTAATCAGCTGTCAACTGTCACTCAGACCAAACAAAGGACAAGCTGCATTGGCGAAATGCAAAAGAAGAAATGCCGACGAATTTAATGCCTCCAGCATTTCCGTCAAAAGAACTGCCAACCAAGTAAAAAATAAAATGTGCCGTGATTAATTCTGACTAAAATCAGGAAAATACAATGTTTTCTTTTTCATTGGCATTTCTCCCAGTTCGAAAGAGAGTTCGGAAACTCATTTTAGAACGCGTTTGGAAATCCGAAAATTCATTTTTCGCATATCCGAATTAGCATGGACACAATCCTATTAGTGCTTGGTGAATACGTAGCAAAAATTTAAAACTAAGAGCTTCATAAAATTAAAATCGATTTAAGAGCGCCTGATAATTACTGGCCTTAGTTATAGCATGTCCCCACCAAAACTAAATACGAGATTTAGCGAAAAAAGATTTAGATTTACGTGAGGTGACCCCACCGGAATTTAGGATTTATATTGACGTTTGCACCATGCTTTGCGGCTTTTCACCTGTTTTGATTGTTCCATTGTCTGCAAGCAAAGCAAAGGATTTGTATTGTGTACGAATTATGTACAAAAAATTTAAAATACTTACCAAAAAAATAATCCAAATCGCTCAATATTTTATTTTATTTATTTGAAGTTTGAAGCTTTCCGACAGACTTCAATTTTTTCTTTGTCAGCACACGAAAATGGCATGTGCTAACATAAAAAAGGATTGTTTGATTTGTGTCGCGTGAGGATTTAAGTGATATTTATTATAAATCTCGAATTCAGACGGGATTTATAGACGTCAAATCGTATGGTAAATCCTCGAGATTTAGTGAAGATTTAGTTGGATTTAGCTAAATTCTTGCTAAATCCCGTATTTAGTTTTGGTGGGGACATGCTTTTAAAGTAGGAACTCGTTAGAGGATGGGAAAAATGTGTCTATGAATAACAAAACTTAAAATATGGTTTTAAATGGAATCGATTTTATATCCTAATTAAAAGCTGACTATGAATTTGCGCTAATGACTCTATATGGAAATGACACCTAAATAGCTGGGTAAATTCAGAAACGTAAAAAAAAACCGCATCGCTGCTTAGTTGCGATGCTGATGCGCAACACAGTTGATGCTGATGTGCTGATAGAGTTTTTTGACGACGTTTCAGAACAACATTTAAAATACAAAATTCTTTTTCATTTCGGACAAAATTTTTCCCTACAACACAGCTTTTGATATTTTTTTCCGAGCTAAACGCTTGCTTATATTTCAATCTCTTTGAAATTATAAGTTTGATTTGTGCGGCAGTGAAGTTCTCCCTGAAACAAATACATATATATGTACATACATAAAATATCTATTCTGAATAATTAGTAATTGTTTTACTTACTTTTCCTTCTCCTCTGCCATTTTACAAGCCTTATTTGTCCAGAGCATAAACAACAAATCACGAATTTTGCTGATGCTTTTTTCGTTGACGTTTGCGCATCAGTTTACCTAACTTTGCAATAATGAACACTTTACGAAAGAAGTGATGCCCATTTGATGCGTTAATAAACATTTGGCAGAGCTGATTGAGCATCGTCAATGCAGTGATGCGTTTCTAAATTTACCCGCTATTACACAAAAACGATCGCAAAAATGTGATCACGCTGATGGTCACCTTAGAGTGTGTTGATGTGGTCCAGACAGGATGGCCCACATCGGAAACCGGCAAGGGTGCTGTTCAAGAGTTCTTTAATGCGTTCGAGAGTAATTTTGGCATTACGTAATACTCGTATGTATACGTCGGTTCTAAAACGAAAATACAACCTTCACCTCTTTATAATATCCGCAAAGAAATGATTCATGCTCGGATTCATGTAAATATATGATTGAAGATAAAAATAAAATTCCAACAGTTTGCATCATCTCCGTTATGAACAATTGTATGTATGTATATTTAATTTTTTATTTATTCTTTTTTTTTTTTTATTCGTCTTAATTATAAATTAAATTGGTTGACAAAAAAATGAAATTATATTAAAATTATCTATGAAGCTGCTTTATATATATTTATGTATATATATAAAAAAAAGAAAAACATATTGTAATTGGCAATGATATTATGTAGTAATTTTGTTTAATTTTTTTATTTTTTTTTTTTTTTTTTGTGTATTTAACTGGGAATGAGGATATATAAGAAGAGGACTACGATACCAAATCGTATATTCTAATCAAACAATTCGAAAGCATTTTCTTTTTCTTTTTCAATTTAATGTTCCATTCTTTTTTAAACAATTTTTTTTTATCTCAAATTCTAAAATTTCAGCTAATTTCCTTTCTTTTTATATTTATTTTAGTTATTACGTAATTATTTACAAACCAAAAAGAATAAAAAAAAAAAGTACATATTAAAATTAAAAAATTTAACTTATACGTTTAAATTAAAAAAAGTTTTTCGGGGATAAAAAAAAGAAATAAAATTAAAAAATACATATACATATCATTTTTCCACTTTTTCTTTTCATTTGCACTGCACTTTTAATTGCTGATATTTCAAAGATAAAGAGATATAGAAAAAAGTGATAGATATAGAATTGTATACATTGTAATTAAATAGCAGCAGCTGGGGGCGTAAATATATATTTGTATATATGTATATATAACTATGTTCTACTTTTCGCGTTTCATTTTGTTCTTTTCTTTTGTTTTTGATTCGAATTTACCTCAAACATTCTTTGTGATGAGTCATTATTGTTTGCACTTAATGACCAATTAAGAGATTAAGACCATAAAACACAGAGGAACATGGATAAGTCAATAAAGAAGTTCTCTCACGGAAAAAGGCGTTGCGAATAGGTATAATCTGAATAGAATATGAAACCGAAGTTTAACGAGACACAGGCGCTAGGTCTATTTTACAATTTAAGATGATCAATGCGAGACTCCTTACTTAAGACCATATTACCACTAAGTTATAGAGCACTAACCGCTGCGTTTGGTGAATTTTTCGGCACTTGGCATTATTACTGCCGAATTAGAAAACGACAAAGTAACGAGTTGCAAGAAAGTAGTGACATTGTTCTTATATTTTAGACATAATAGTATCCATAAGCAGTCGCAGTCGTATTCGCTGGAATGTTCGTTCGACTCGCGAATAGTAATAGGATCTCGTCGAGTAACGGCTTTGAAACTACACCACATTTTTTTTTGAAAAAGTGTGTAATTAAGTCAGTTCGCCCACACCATTACAGTTAAGCTCAGAATCCTTGGGAACAACAGGTTATGAAGTACCATGCGGTGTCGGACACCCAGCTTGTAATACAACAAAAGAATCAATTACGTTTCCGCTCTACTTGATGCTTTTTAGTTCCTTTTATTTGAAAGGCACATCGGCCGTGTTGTGCAATAATAAAGGGAGCTTTGTGTTGTAAAATTACTGTTATGCCATCACGTCCTCTCTTTCACAGCTGCGAAAGCCATTATATATTTTAATACCACAACGTTTGTTCTTTGCTTCTAGTCGTATAAGTGTTTGTAATTCACATCTCTTTCATTTCCCTTTCATTTAAATTTTGAAATTTGTTTTTGTTTTAAAAATGTATGTAACTTGGCAATATAATAACTATTTCTTTTTTTTTATTTTGTTTATAAACATTTTTTTTTTGTTTTTTTTTTTCAATTTATTATGTATTAATCGATTTTAGGCATTTTTTCCGTTTGCATATAATGAGTATTTTTTTTTTTTTTAATTTTGTTTAATGCACGCGATCAAGATACATATACAGACTACATATCACCCATTTGGAGATCTTTTTTTTTTTTTTTTGATACACAACATCTAACAACAGAAATTACAACAATATACGGTTTTTTTTTACATCCTTCTCGCCCGTTTAAGTAGGTTTTCGAAATTTCTCTCATTTTGTATCTCGTTGCTTTCTCTTCTTTCTGCATGTTTTGTTGGTAGACATTTATGTTATTTTTGTTTTAAATTTAGTTTTTTTTTTGTTTTGTTTTTTTTCTTCGCTATTAGTGTTCCATTAAAGCGGCTGTAGGAGAAGAAATGTATTGAATTCAATTAAAAGATAGGTAGGCCAAGATGGAGAGGTATATAAACTTACGTGATGGAGTCCGACATGTTGTGGTTTCATTGGGCGTGAAATTGAGGAAATCCCAAATCAATATTGTATCATCGTGGGAACTGCTTACAATTTGGAATTCATCAAATTGTAAACGGAATACCCGACCAGTGTGCTCCTTAAGAAAATGTGATTTTTATACGATTATTCATTTTGTAGTTCCAGAGTTGAAAGAATAAAATACTTTTGGAAAAAGTCTAGAATATGTTGAAGCATAACTTAAGGCGATCCAGGTACGATGACCTTATCTCGAATTCGGCAAGAACTAATAGCAAACAGCATGTTAGGCTGCTTAAATGGAAGGTGTTACTCAAGAAAACAGCTAATAGACAAAGCGATTTAGGTGGCAAGAGACGATATTCTGATTGAAGTGTACTTAACGAGGATAAAGACAAAATTGATTTCCAGGTCGAAGAAAAGAAACCCTTGGAACTGCGCCAAGTTCTACGTGTGATCTTCAGCACAGTTTCTGCCGACGAAGTTTGGAGGAGAAGGTATAATAAAGAACTCTACGAGTTGTATAGCGATATAGACTTAGTCAAGAAAGTTCGAAAACATCGGCTAAGATGGCTAGGAATGTAGAGCGAATGGACTCTTCGCGGTAGAGAAAGACCTTACCCGAAGTGGAATGCGGTGGGCACCGTGGCGTAAGTAGATAGTGTGTCGGACTACTGCGCGTAAGGTTTCAAGTTCGAATCCCAGAAAACACGAAAACGTTTTTCCACTTTCTAAAAGGAGACTTCAGATCTGTATAGTATATCAGAGTTTTTGCATAGGATTACTGACGCCGATATACGTGGTGCTTTTGTCCATTACAGGCTTAAGTTAAGGTACACTGGGAAATACAGTTTCGGAACAAGACCCGGAACGTCTACGGATTACGATTCAAAAGTATGCTGTGAAATGTGCACACACTGTTCACACCGGGAGCTGTCCAATAGTTCCAAACAATCCTCACACGTACGAAGCAGGCACTAATGAATTTTTTTTTTGAAATTTGCGCACACTCAAGAGGCAATGAATTCCATTTAAATGTTTGAACATAGCGCACGTAGGAAAGAGATAGAGACAGAGAAAGATTGGTGAAGTGGTTGGAAACTCAGAAGTTATTTCAGAAAATCTCCGGGGTGCCGTAAATAACTGGGTAAATTTTTGTTATTTTTGACTTCGGCTGATGTCTGATGACTTTTTGATGTCTTAGGCATCAATCATCCAAAAGAACGAACAATTTTTCTAACCAGAACATAGGTTGGATAGCATAAGGTATGCTTAAAATACCAGAATTCGACAACTATTAATGCTGCCATAAACTATTGCTCATTTTAGAATGCGAATATCTGCCATCCAAAAGAGGCTGAAGAATCTAGCAAAAGGAATTTCATGACCTTCTGGACGATATCCAAAATCGGTACGGAAAACCACCAAGAAAAGAGCATGGTATGATAATGGGTGCGGGCAACGAAATGAAGAAAGCAGTTTATAGCTTTTAAGGAAAAAGTGAAGAGAAGGTCATGTAAAGGCTGCATGCACCATCAATCTAGTGTTGGCAGACGAAACACAAGTGTAAAATCCGACCCGGTAGGTCGACGATAGAGCAAGAATTTACACTACAACAAATCGTGGAAAAAATCAACAAATTCTAAGACGAAACATAACATCTTCTTATCGGTTTTAAGGCTGCATATGCCAGCATTCATCGTCTTAATATTAAATAAACTAGTTGGAGGTGCAAATGTTATAGATGTAATAAGTCTATATATGGAGAAATATGGACGTATCTGGCAAAAGCTTGCTGGGTTTTGTACGGACGGTGCTCCTGCAATGCTTGGTTCCCGCTCTGGTCTTGCAGCTCTGATAAAAACAAAAAAATCCAGCTGCAATTACGACACACTGCGTTATTCATCGTCAAGCACTGGATGCCAAAACGCTCCCGGAAAGCTTCGCTATTGCGATGAAAACTGCTATAAAAGTAGTTAACTTCATTAAAAAAATAGTGCACTGAACACTCGTCTCTTCAAACAATTGTGCTCTGATATGAATTCTGAACACGAAACTCTGCTTTTTCACACGGAAGTCCGATGGCTTTCCAAAGCAAACATGCTGTCAAGGTTATACGAGCTGAGAGAGGAAGTACAAGCATTCTTAACTGACAAGAACAAAGAGTTACTGGATCAGTTCTGTGAGTCCAAATTTCAAATACGTTTTGCTTATTTGGTAGATTTTTTCGCACAACTAAAAAAATTGAACCTTCAACTGTAAGGGTCAGGAAATTTTACGTTGCAAGGCACCAGCAATATATTTTCATATGAAGACAAAATCAGTGCATTTATCGCGAAAATTGAGCTATGGATCAATAAAGTCGAAAGAGACAACTTTTCTGCGTTTGATACCCTGAATCAAATTATTGACGGACAGTGTGCTAAGATTAAAGGAGAAATTAGAATAATATTACACTTCATTTGAAAAACTTAAAAAGTGAATTCAATGGCTATTTTCCTGACTGCGAGGACAACGGTATTCGGAAACTGATCCGCAATCCTTTCATTGTAAACGTTTCTGAGGAGCCTGATGAAATTCAAGAAGAAGTGATTAAAATGCAACACGAAAGTAACTTGAAAGATACATTCGAGACAGGAATTAATCTTGAAGATTTTTGGAGCCAAAAGGCAATATCTTTTCCAAAGATTCGAGAAATTGCTATACGTCACCTAACTTTGTTTTCATCGACATATCTATGCGAGCAGGGGTTCTCGGCGCTTCTGATAATTGAAAACAAGCACCGAAATCGGTTGGATGCCAGTGCCGACATGCGTTTGACTTTAAGTAACACTGAACCAAGGATTCGGAAGTTAGTAAAGAGTATGCAGTCACAAAAATCTCATTAAAATAATATACTTATCTCTATAATGTAAAATTGTCGTAAAAAAAACTAAAATACTGTTGGCTTTGAACAATTGTAGGCGTGTTTTATTTATAGATAGAACAACCCTTTATTCATTTACATTTACTGTATTTTACGTCTAGACAGTTGGTGGTCCATGGCAAGACAGAAATTTTGTCAAATGATCCCTCATCACTAAAAGGTTAAGAACTACTGGTCTAGTGTTTCTTGGCATTTATCATAATTATTCCAAAACTGCATTGCGACAAAGGAACGCACTGTTCCGCATTTTCTTCAAGGCTAAGTCTAACTACATACCTGTTGATATACTTCATGCCGTGCTCTCAGTGAGCTATTTTAAAAGCTTTGACTATCATACAAGGCCAATAGTTTCTGAATTGAATGAGATAAGGCAAGTTAAGCAGTTCACCTTTCGTGGAGTAGCCATCAATTTCACAAAGGAAATCCCTAGGTTAGATTAGTTAGGTTGTCGCCATTGCCTGGTGGCTCGCATAGGCTTATGTGGGCCATCCCTAACTCGGAGGATAAAGTTGTTTATCTAAGAATCACTAATCCTGCTAATTCTGCTGCATGGAGTTGAATGTTGGGACTATAAGCAAAAAAACGAAGTGAATATTCCTTGTTGCCGTTGGTGATCAATTTCACATTGTAGGGCGATATCTTCACAGGTACCAAAGACAATCTATTATCGTTAACAGATTTAGAAGGTGCCAGAGACCACATTACACTTATCTCCCAACCTAATGTTTTACACAGATTCAGTAACGACGTACGTACATATATAAGTTGTCTCCTACGAATGTGACTTCTGATCTCCCTTACAATACATTGTTCAAGATTACACGAATTGTTCATCTATACTGAACAAAAACAAGTAAATTCAAGCATAAGCACCACTGCTATATGCCCAAAGCAAAAGTAAAACCAACACAAAGCCGAATTTCGTACGTTGATAATCAGTTCATATAAGCTAATGCATTCAAAATTTAAGAATTCATTTTTGGATGCCCCGCGACAATATCGTCATCAGGTATTGACCTACCATCAGGTGTTTAACCCTATTCATCCCACAACTACTCAACAAAAGTCTTAAAATAAATTCTTTTCGTTTCACACAATTAAATACGTATAACATCTGGTGGAGCAAATTAATTGTAAAACAAGGCACGCTGTTTTATACATATCTCCTGTGACAAAACACCAAACAATGACTCATATCATGAGCAACGACATGTAGATCAATGAACTGCATTCAAAAGAACAAAAGCCGATTCACATGGTTTCACCTCGTTTGCTTACACAGTCCTCTCCATATTCGATATTATGTACCTAAAAGACTTGCTGGGGGGGGAAAAACAATTTAACAAGGAATTAAAGCTTACCACCAAAGTGTTAAGGCAAAGTGCATTCGATTGAGCGCGCGGATCTAGTGCAGCAACCAGATCCCACACTTTAATTTTACCATCGTAGGCACCACTAACGATTCGCTTCGAATCGAATCGTATGCAACGAACTAATTCTTCATGTCCTTCAAGAACACGCAGGCAAGCTCCGCACTCAATGTCCCATAATCTACAGAGAAAAAAAAAGTGACAACATTACACCATGATATTCTGTAAAAGAAAAACCTACCTTATGGAGTTATCTGAGCTTCCGCTGACTACCAAACGATCACGGTACTGCAGGCACGCAATACCGCGCTTATGACCATTTAGCGTGCGCACAAACTCACAGCTTGATGTTGACCAAACCTTGATGGTTCGATCACCACTGGCCGACACAATGTATTTCTCATCGAAATCAACAACATTGACCGCTGCTCGATGACCGACGAGTACACGTCGCAAGGTTATTTCGCTTGGCGATGTCATATCCCAGACGGCAATGGAACGATCCTTTGAACAGGTCACCATCATTCCATTGTTGAAACGCAAATGTAGTACTGCTTCGCAGTGATGGATCAGCGTATTGACCATTTCACCAGTATTAACGTCCCAGACGCGTACCGTCGAATCGCTTGAACCGCTGATTATGACTTTGTCATCATACTGCAAACACAGAACGGATCCTGTGTGACCAGTTAGAGTCTAAAAAAAAAAAATCTAAATTAATATATGTTTCAGAAGATCAAATCCGCAAAATTGTCGGTGGCAATCGTGTCCGCAATATTTGTAGACCCTAATCTATTCAATTAGTCTTAACGAATACAAGTTTGGTTTCAGCGACTAGTGACCAGAGTTAACTGGTCAGGAAATGTGTGCATATGCATTCCAGTAAATGTAGGAGATAGTAAAGAAATCTGCCACTAATGACCACCGAAAACAATGATCGAGAAGCGGCTACGAGCCAATATGGCAATTAGAATTTTATGCTCTATCAAGAGGAAAGTTTTAACCATGAATATAGAAATAATCAAAATATCTGCAGATTATCCCTGGATGATATAGAGGAGGCGGCACACATTCCGGCAATCTCCAGCACACTTCAAAGGGATCAAAAACTGCTTCAGGTTGGTAACCCAGAAGACTAACCAGTTATCGTTTCAGCAAAGACAGCGTTAATACAAGGATTCGAGTTCAAGGAAAGTTGTCCAATAACCAGCCTTGACTGGTATGGCTCGTTGGAAATAGACGAAAAATTACTCAACTAAGTAGTCGGATTCGATGTCTCTATGAATGGATTGTACGTTTATATAGAATAGAGCTCAAAAGAACTCAGCAACAATTTTCTACACGAAGTATTTGAAAAAAAAAAAAAACAACAAATGATCACTTACCTTGACACATTGCAGATCCGTTCTGTCCCAAATTTTAATCGTGTTATCCCTAAGACCGGAGACAATTTTAACATCGTCATACTGTAAGCAATAGACACCCTTTGAATTCTCTGATCGACAGTTTATTCTGCGTAGCATGTGACGTCCGGTTCTCCAGTTGTTTTCTATGCTTTCAATGTCCTTAAAAAAGAAAGAAGACGCATATTTCATCTAGGATAACATTGAATCCTTTTTCCACATGACTTACATTCATGATCTTGGGGAATAGTTCACGATAGAACGAATGTGGTCGGTGTGTTGAACCTGGGCGTGGTTTGAAGAGATATTGAATCCAGCCACGTCTTTCCGCCAAACCACGCCACAATGAGTCCGTTCGAACTTTACGCTCGATCAGCTTTTTCCACAGCATACCCTCGGAGAGAACACGTAGCCATTCTTTACACACTAGCTCGGCTGCCTTCAGTGAATCTGCGTCCAGATATGAGAGGATATTTTCAGCTATGTGATCCAACCCCTTTTCTGAAAAGATACAAAGAATTTTTTTACGAATTTAGATTAAGTGCTTTTCTAGTTTTATTATTAAGGATTTTTACTCAAGTCTGACGAAACATAAAAGTTAGCAAATCCTATTGGCTCCAGGACATAATCTAAAAACAAAATAAGGTGCGCCTCGTGATAAAACAAAAAGCTCGGAAAATGCAGATCAACATCACTTCACAGAAAACCATGATCAAAAGAAGACTGGGTGCCTCACGATTACTTAAAAAAACGGAAGCCGATGAACACTACCCGAAACAAGCTTAACAGCTAATCTGCAATACTGAGCTGTAAGTATGTAATAGAAATATTTCTACATTGAACCATGGATACCTTCAAGTAAAATAAGCCAATCGGCCAATTGAAACAAATGAAACTGGAACCAATGCAAGCTTTCTGCTTACTTACTTAATTCGGTCGCCTTTTACCCACAGGGTGTCGAGGTTCAAGTAAGCTTTCTAATAATAACTAACAGCAGATTTTCACTTAAGTTCTCACTTAAGTAATTCCCGGGAGGCAAAAGGCGCAAAGACTCGTCACTTAAGAAGCTGCCTTTATGGTACATCCCAACCAGATCACTCTGTATTGGCCAACAAATTAAAGTCGGTTAATGCAGTCTAATAGAAGACGAGAGTAACACGTTCTCCGCCTCTGCAGCTCTTCCACTGAGTGAATCTCAAAATGCCTATCAGTCAAATAAGTGAATTGAGTCTACTCTTCTAAGATGGACTGGAAAAACTAAAATCCCCGTCATTGCAGAATAACATAGTCTGGTATGCGGACGAGTCCAAATGAAGACAAGAACTAGCCTCCCCCTAGGGTAAAAAAGTCTGTACAACGGCTGCCACATGCACAGATTGTATGGAAATTATATGGTGTGTATGTGCAAAATTACTGAATAAAAGGTCTGGTTGTACGTAAATCATACGCTCATTGTATAAATGTGTGTGCTGCATACAACGATTGGACTGATGTCGGTACAACACAAGTCGGTACGACGGTATAAGTGTATTTCCCACTATATACTAGTGAGTTGCAAGTGCACTGCGATCTTTGGCAGATATATTGTGCCCCCCAAACTAAGGTTCTAGTCGATGATATACTCGGTCTAGAGCACTTCGCCAGTCCAGCATCTTAAGTGGATCCAGCGAAGGTAGATCCGTTTCTGATAGGAGATAGGAACGTAGAAAATTTCTTCTTTTGTGGAACAGTACTTTGCATTCCATAAGAATGTACGCTGGTGTTTCTGCGAAGTCCATGCAGAATCTATAATACAGTGACGGTCTCCCTCCATTCCCAGCTTTCTAAGGTGCTCCTTTAGTCTGCAGTGACTCGTTAACATGCTCGTCAAGATGCGAAATCGATTCTTGCGAACTCTTAGACTGGTCCTACTTCTTTTAACCTCTCACCATATTGCGTTAACGAAACATATCAGGCCAAGCGCGAACAAAGCCTATATTTCCTGCTAATTCCTACACGAAACCCAGCATCCTTTTGAACCCTGACCTCAGAACAACCTCGGAATCTGAATCAAAGACGCACCATTCATCAAACTCCGTAATAGCTTTCTCAAGGGGTCAGACAAGAGTGTGATTAAATTGTAAGTAAAATAAACTACAAATTCTAACACTAGACCTAAGGATCTTGGATTCTTGACTTGTATGAGTATTTCTTGAGGCTCTCTAGTAAATATGGATAAAGAGCGAATTTCAGTGAGCAGTGACCGCAGAGCAATTAAAGAAAAAAATACGACGAAAACAACATGGATTGAAGCAAACGCACGTTGAAGAATTACATTTTTGAAAATCTCCTTCGCCTTCACCTATACAAGTGTGTACAAGTGTAGTACTGAGCAGTGGTACCAAAGAAACTAAGCCCTGCAATGTGATTTTGTATGTACTCACCATGAACACTGAGCACCCCAGAAATTATACCACAGAGCAATCACAACTGTTCTCTACACAGTGAAAAGAACACAGTGATGACTAGAAGTGATCGTCATCACAGTTCCACCTCTACTTTAGTACAGGTTCTTTAGTTTTAGTGCGAGAACATTCTTAATATTCATAGCGAGTGCAATAGGTCGTATAAATAAATAAATATTTGGCGCTCTTTAAGTGCCAGGGCCTAGCTTTTCGCAACCATGTTGTGTGCGTTATATTTTTTCACACGAATGGAAGGGACCTACAGTTTAGTGCAGTATCCTAAGGGCAATTTGGTTTGAGAAGCTTTTTCGAGACAACAATACTCTCGGATGTTTGTCAACACTCGCGAGAGCTGAGACCGTGAAAATTTTTTTTGCGTTTTCTGGGATTCGAACATGGAACCTCACGCGCAGTGGTCCGACACGCCATTTACGCCACGGCGCCCACAATAGATCGTATAGGTTGTACTTACATACATCCAACTCAATGAATCATTATAGACGATGAAATGCAAAACCAAAAACCATACGATGCCATTTTTATGACCACTGATTGAATGATTTTAAATGTTGTATCTACTAGCCAGTTCATTGGCCCACAAGAAAAAAACAAAAAGTTAAATGAAAATGATTCATGCAGACGCAAGCTTAAGTAGAGAAACCAACAAGCACCGTCGTCTTCTGTTTCTCTCATCTTTGTGTTGAATAATAAAACAAAAAATCGAGATAAATTTGCTCCATGGAGGCCACATGACGATCCCCGACGACGACCTGCGATAGAGAATCACTTGCTCAAATGGAATACAAATGAATTATGCGACGCCTTTAATTCAATATTCACATCTAAAATTATTTTTAACGTCTAAGTGCTGCATTGCAGTGATGGGGAAATTTAAATCGATACCAAATCGCTCCTATGAAACTAAAAATTTCTACGAAGTAAAATCTAATATCTAATAATTGCGAGAAATCCACGTTACTTAATTGTAACATAGCAACAACAAGCATAATGGTGACATTAAGCAATCCCGCCCCTCCTCCCACCCTTTATCATCAGTAGTGGCACTTTCCTACGAATATACCACAAGTAATGTGATGGAAAACTTCCCAGCAGAGATTCAAATTGTACACTACCATGCCATGCCGCTAACGAAATGGAAACGTAAGCAAAAAAAAAAAGGTCCACCGTCAATAAGGTGGTGTTATATAAAAAGAACGCATGCAGGGGACACAAAGAAACCCCCCAATGCAGGTACGGGTTAAAGGTGTACCTACTCATAAAAAGCGACAACTTCTTCAGATGATTACGATGATGATGATGATGGAGAGGAGATGGTGATGGCAGTGACGCAGATTATATCACTTAAAAAGAAGAAAGCAAAGAAATGACTGACAACGACGAAGGTGGGAGGCTGGAAGAGGTACAGAGCCAACCAGACCACATTTAGGTTGTTTGGTGGCTTATTCACTTCGATTCGGTGCCTTTGTGAGCGACATGAAGAGACACATAAAAGAAATGCAAATGATGACGTGGTTTTGCTAGGTTTCTGAAATTATTATTATTTTTATTTTTTTGTGGTGAATATTTTCACAATGAATTAGCTTGGGGTGTTAATAATCTCAAGATCACTCAATACATGTATAGAGCATTTTTGCAGCTAGTAGAGAAACCCACCTGAAAGTGACCCACGTTTCCAAAGACCTTCAACGTGAGTGCTGGCGCTGGCACACGTACACATGAGACAGAGAAGCAGGGAAAGATGAACAATTAATGACTGTTGTGTACTTGAAGTTTATTCTGTCTTTCTTCCTATAACTTAAGAAACGGGAAATCATATCAGCAATAAAAACGAACGAATGAACGACAGAAAGCAAAGTGATAAACGTGTGTAAATGACTTCTTAATTAGACACCCAAAGGACAGCCAGTTACAATAATTGCGTGTAAACATTGAGCAATGCGTAGCTCGATTGAATTTAATTGGAAAACATGATTAACTGCTCACAGTGGGAACCTATATTGTATTCAGCCATTCAGCAAAACCAATGGCAATGGAGATTTTTTTTGCTTTACAACGACCTTCTCGAGAGGCGGAATTTGATATTATGTACACATATAGCGATCTGTTTCTGGGAATGATGTTGCTGTAGATTCATAGCTAATGCAAATCATAAAATACACATAGTTTCTTCTTTTTTTTTCAGCGACTGTGTAATAATTTGCATTGACGTCGCATTAGAATTTCGAAGAACTTCTCCACTAGGTTAGGCAAAATTTGTTTCCGATGATTGCCGATGATTCATCTGTTCAGGTGAATTCTATAGGAAATAGAAAACACGGTTTGCCATTTTGACTTATTATTCTTTCGATCACTACCCAAATTTCATTACCATAGGTGAGAAATGGAACATAGAGTTAAAAACCGATAGTTTAGCTTGAAAACTAAATTCGGCCTTCCTTATAACAGATTGACCAAGCTCTCTCAAAATTGATCCAATTCTACAGGATAACTCGGCATTGCTCTTTCCATCACTCGTGTATAAAAGCCCGATGTACTTAAACTTATTCCCCTGCTTCAGTGGGACTCCACTAACATGCAGAATGCACTGAATTGGCGTTCTGGAAACGACCATTACTTCCGATTTATTTACGTTTACCTTCATTCCAGCATCATCACACACGGCTACAAACCTTTCGAGTGCGCGCTGAAGTTCGACTCGAAAGGATCAAATCATTCACAAACAGTAGATGATAATCCTTAAGTCTCAAACTTTAAAACAATCTCCGCTACGGCTGGGCTGTAACATCCAGTCCATATATACAATGAAGAGGAGAGGTGACAAAACGCACCCTTGGCGGAGTCCAATGTCCAGATTTAACGCCGTTTATCCGAACACAGCTTCTGCAGTTTGTATATAAAGACTGAGTCGCCCTTAACGGGAACCATCAATCCCATACTCCTGCAGAACACTCCCGAGTTTACCTCGAAGAACCCTATTACATAACGGGTGGGCCATCTAGTAATTTCTTTTTAAATCATGGGTTATTTTGACACTGACAGCTGTTTCCCGCTCGAAATCTTGACAGAAAGTCAGTATCATACCTCCGCGAAACGAAATGAGTCGCTTTACGCTTGAACAACATTGGGAAATATTGAAAACTTATTGCCAAAGTGAGTGCTGTGTAGCCCAAACAGTGCGTTTTTTTAAAAGAAGTTTTGACCGAAATGAAGCACCCACCGCGCCTGCTGTACGCAAGTTTGTGCAAAAAGTTGAGACTGGTATGGTAGTGGACAACACTCATGGTCCCCGTCGTCGTACGGTGCGCACAGACGAGAATGTGGCTGCTGTAGCCGAGAGTGTGAGACTCAATTCACGAACATCAACTCGTCATCGATCTCAACAGCTCAACATTTCACGCACTAGCCTGAGGAGAATTCTACATAAAGATCTGGGATTATTCGTTTACAAGGTCCAATTGATTCAGCAATTGAAAGCGCACGACCATCCGCTTCGTTATCGCTTCGCAGTTTGGGCCTTAGAGCAACTTGAATTGGACAACGATTTTGGGCGAAAAATCATCTTTTCTGACGAGGCACATTTTCTTCTCGGCGGCTACGTTAACAAACAGAATTGCCGCATCTGGGGCTCGGAAAACCGGCACGTTATTGTCGAGAAGCTAAATTGGCCGCCTCGGAGCTGCGATTTGACCCCTTTGGACTTTTTTTTGGGGAGAACCAAGAAGGACCGATGTTATGCCAACAATCCGGAAACGATTCAAGCACTTAAGGCCAATATCATCCAAGCAATCCGTGAGCTACAGCCCGAAACCATCAACAAGGTCTTGGAAAATTGGAGTGATAGAATGCGCTACTGCGAGGCCAGCCGAGGCAGCCACTTGAACGACGTTGTGTTCCATAATTAATGGGAATGTTTGCTCTTACTAATAAAGCCATAATACATGGAAAAAATTTCATTTTGTTCATTTTATTGCATTTTTAAAAAGAAACTTGTAGTTGGCCCACCCTGTACTTTCTCCAAATCCACAAAACAAGTGTAGACAGGCTTAGCATACTCCCAGACCTTTTCAAGAACTATTCTAACAGTGAATAACTGGTCGGTTGAGCTTTTCTGACTGAACTGACTTATTTCTCTTATAACCGAAGTTTTTTTTTTGTTTTTCTTGAAGTTCTATCAAGTACCTTATTAGTTGCATTGTGACGACTTACTTTCTTTTATTTGTATTTCGGATATTAATTTCATGATCACTAGATCAATGTGAAATATTGAATAGGACTACCTACAAAACAATGAAATATGTAATAGGACTTACGTGGATAAATAATCAAAAAAAAAAAAAAAATGCTGAGACCATAGTGAACATATTCAGTAAAAATTGATTTGGATGCAAATACCGTTGTCGTGCAAAATTTAATTTTTATTACT
Organism: Brachypalpus laphriformis; assembly: GCA_945910035.1. Classification (NCBI taxonomy): domain Eukaryota; kingdom Metazoa; phylum Arthropoda; class Insecta; order Diptera; family Syrphidae; genus Brachypalpus; species Brachypalpus laphriformis. Next base: position 39,219,930 of record OX246754.1, on the reverse strand, counting down.
GTGAATTAAAAATTCAATAAAATATTTGTTATTAAAAATGGATGCTATTTTATTATATTATATTATCAGTGAAAACTGCGAAGAAAACCGATTGGAGGGAGAAGATTTATCATTTCCAGTAAAATGCAAAACACCAAAATTTTGACTTTCAAACATATAATCCACAATTCATTATTTCGTTCGAAATACAGAACACCTAATTCCACTTTTGGTGGTTGAATTCACAAAAAGTGGAAAGCAGAACATGGGTAGTTATCGCACCCTTTGCTTGTACTGGAGCCATTTCCAAAATAACTGTTGCAATAGTGCATGTAGCGTTTATTTAATAGCATATTTAGCAGAAATGAGTAAAAGCTAGCATTTGCTTAGTAATGTTTAAGGGTCAGCAGGTCGTTGCTATGAATAAAACGACAATCGTCGAAAAGCGACAAACGCTAACGACAATCAGGGTGAATATCTATCTAGGATAGGTCCATCTGAAATACTTTCGTCGAACCATTTTTCATTGCTTTTTTTTTTGTCAGTGACCAGAAATTGTTTGCTGCTGTAATAATGCCACTAATCCTCTCCAGTTTTCTTACTGTCAAGTTACTTATTTTTGATAGCTTGACAATTACTTCCTTCCTCAACTCACCAGAAAAGTTCACAGTCTTCTAATACTTTTCTACAGGTGGGTACAGAGAGTTAATGTTATAGCTAGCTCGCTGGAAGTTTGTCCAATACGGAAGCCTGCAATAGAACAAGGGGTATAGGACGTGATAAAGTTGAGGTCCGTGGAATGTAGGTTCTGAGGCTACTTCGAATTCTAGAGAAATTTTGAAATCATCGGCAGATTATGTGACAAATTTAACGCCCAAACCCAACTGATTTTATTACAAGCTTTGCACTTTTATTTGGAGCCGCCAATCACCAGACAACCGACCTGGTTTTCATTAAGGAATTGCTTCAGGAATCTGCCTCTCTGTTGTTGAGTTTTTCCAAGCCGAGGGCCTCACGTTTAGATCGCCCGCTAAGACGAAATATCTATCTAGCTTTAAGCTACGATTACACTATAGACAAATAGTCGAACGTTTGACCATTTTCACTAGGAAATGGAACTCCATTAAGCCTTTTAACCAAGTGACGAATCCAAACTATTGTAAACATTACCAAACCGTAAATAGTCAAACGTTTGTATGAAAAATATGACAATTTGATCATACTAACTGACCTAATGGACACTTTAAAATTCAAAACAGTTCAGGATAAAGATGCAATAGTGATATATGCACATATATTAATTATATAATTAAATTGGTGAGTGGAAGAACAGTACATGTACAAAATATGGCTTTCGAGAAAAACAGAAATAACTGAAGGCATTTGTACTGTGCTTCCATACAATCAGCGAAAAGCGTAGTCCATTTTTGTATACATTCGGCTCTCTAACGTATTGTTATTTTGCTGATTGGTAGGTTTACATATGTAGAACTTTTTGGCTATTTCAGTCCAAAATTCAATTTTTGGCGCTTGTACTGTTCTTCCACTCACCGATTCAATTATTAAAAAAAAAATGTAAATTATATGAATCAAGGGTCGTCAGCCAACAACACGGAAAGATTATAATTGAAAGGGAAATTGTAAAATGAGAGATGAAATATTTTAATGTTGAAAACTGTAAATTAGAATATTAAGGAACAATTTTTGTAAACTATATAAAAGAAACATGTTTGTCCAAATTGTTAAATAATGAAAAAGGACAATGTATTAATATGAAAGAAAATAATAGAAATATTGAAATAATAAAGAATAATGTAAGCAAATCATACAATTGATGGACATTTTGTCCAAGGTATTTATTTGAAATGGTTGAAAATGATACTGTAATTGACGGTATAAGCTATTAAAATCCAACAGCAATAGTTTCATAGTATTTGAAAACAAATAACTTGAATAAGTATGAAGTTATAGAATACATAAAATCTGAGAATGCTGAATTAAAATTAGAAAATATTAATATAATAAAATCAATGAAAGCAGAAGTAAAACAACGACCAATGTTTTGGATATTTATATGTTTAATTGAAATTTTCACTACATTTCTTACATTACATAAGGTAATCAAATTTTGACAAATTTATAGACAAAAATCGAAAAGCAAATCTGACGAAATATTTTGCAATAAAATAAACAATAACGTAAAACGTTTGACCGAAGAGTTCCAAGAAACGGGATGTTTCTTTTAAAGAAAGGGGGGAGTTAAGATGACACATTATCATCATGATCCATTAAGATCTCATACGAAATATCTTTCATAAACAAAAAATTGTAAACATTCTAGGGCGGTCTGATATCTCACTCCTCATATGTAGGTTGACCGCTTTCCTTAATTGTGTGATCGATACAAGTGTAAACCCTCTTAAGCGAGGTAAAACAGCAACCCAAAAATGCTTTAAAATGCTTATAAACATTCTACGGCTGTCTCTCAGCATCAGGTTCTTTTCATTAAGTTACTTCATATGAAATAACTCTCATAAGCAAAACATTCTACGAATGTCTGTCTCCGTCTAAGATAGCTGACACAAATAATAATGATAGATTTAATATAAATAGAAGATCGAATTTACAGTTAAGTTTAGATATAACTCGTCGTTCAATGAAACTGCTAGGGCAGTAAAGCTCAATTAGGTTTAAGTAATTTTAATGAAATAAAAGCCGTATTTTATTTTCACTCATGATCCATATGGATCAATGATTTCTATGCAATACAACAACAATACGAGATCTTGCTTTCTATCAGGATCAATTTCGTGATCTAGAATTTTTTTATTTTTATTCCTTGGTAGGTTACACAACCACACTACAAGACACAAGGAAAATAATTTCGTTGATCCAGATCCGGATCGTTTTATTTTCGTCGTGTGATCTATATGGATCTTGGGTGATAATAAAATACGGCTAAAGATTTTAAAAAACCCTAACCTAAAAGTGTACCTGTCACTCATACCTGAACATTTTGATTTCACCCTTTCGGTATTTTGTTGCCATATGGCAACACTGATACTTAAAGTGCGCATTTTCTCTGTGAGCTTGTTTTTTTTTTTTAGTTTTTGTCCTTTTCTCAACTCCTTGCGGTATACGAGTGCAAGGTGAAAAGTTCTCGGCCTGACAATGAAAGACTGCGATTTTCAGTTAAAAAGTGATTTTATTTTTCTGCATAATCTCCCTTGACTTCAACACACTTAGTCCAGCGTTTCTCCAACATCAGTATTCCTTCTCGGAAGTGAGAGTCTGGAAGGCTGTGAAAATATTCATCTACGGCCCTCTCAACTCCTGCATTGGATGCGAAGCGCTTCGCAGAAACAAATTTCTTCAAGTTTGGGAACAGATGGAAGTCTGGGGGTGCCAAATCAGGTGAATAGGGGGGATGGCCGAGCAAATCGTACCCCAAATACCGCAGTTTTCCCATCGCCAGCGCACACTTGTGTACAGGTGCATTGTCCTGGTGAAAGATAATTTTTTTTCTTCTTCAAGCCAGGCCTCTTCTCGCGAATTTTGGCATCCAGCTGGTCAAGAAGGTTGAGGTAATATTCGCCTGTAATTGTTCTGCCTTTCTTTAGGCAATCAATTAACAGGATCCCTTTCGCATCCCAAAAAACACTGGCCATGACCTTTCCGGCAGATGCGATCGACTTCGCTTTCTTTGGCGCTGAACCACCGGCTTCCACCCACTGCTTCGACTGCTGTTTCGTGTCTGGCGTGTAGTGGTGGACCCATGTCTCATCCATGGTAACAAATCGTCGCACAAAATCGGTCGGATCCCTATTGAATCGGTCCAAATATTGCCGCGAAAATCGTTTGCGCATTTGCTTTTGATCGACATTCAGCAAATGCGGCACCCATCTTGCGCAGAGCTTTCGCATCCCTAAGTTTTTGTGCAAGATGTTTCGCACCCTCTCTTCTGATATACACACAGCCTCAACTATCTCACTCACCTTCACTCATCGTCCAACACGATATCATGCACTTTTTCGATGGTTTCGGGTGTGGTTGCGGATTTTGGGTCATCTTCGAGGGACGTGCGACCTCGTTTAAATTCATCTGCCCACTTTTTAACGGTTGACATGGAAGGAGCACAGTCCCCGTAAACTTTTGTCAACTTTAGATGAATTTCCCTAGGGGTTAACCCATCCAAAACGAAGAATTTTATGACCGCACGATATTCAAGTTTATCCATTTTAACGAAAAACACGCAAAACGTCTACTGCAAAAATTCGTGTAAACAAACTACTTGAGAGAACAAGTTGAAACTTGTCATACGAACTAACGAGAAGTGCACCCAGGCAGGAAACATAAATTTTTGCCGATTGGAACGCTATCTCTGCATCAGGCCGAGAACTTTTCACCTTGCCCTCGTATGTTGAGGCAAAAACATTGGTTGTTTGCCGCCAGTATGCTTTTAGGTCTGGTACAATAAAGGTCTGCTATTGTGTGAACATTTTTTGGTAAGAAGGCCATTTTTATTATTTCTTTTGTATTTAGATGATCATCAAATACATTTGAGTTTTCGAATACAATTTGAAGGAAATAAAAAAAATGTTGCGTATATGTTGAGTTATATCGAATTTTTCATTTATTTCGTTACCATATCAGATAGTTGTTGCCATATGTCAGCGATCCCAAAAACCACTTTAGAACCGGTACTAAGCAAAGATTCTTTTTCAATATTGTTACTAGCAGCCTCAGTAAAAACAAAAAGAAAAAAATATATTTTTTACTCTTACAACAAAAAAGAGGTACCGAAAGGGTTACTCTTCTGACATGCGAATATTTCAATTACATCATTCATAACTTTTTCGAATTAAAACCATATTTCGAGTAAATTTTTTTTATTTTAAAAATAGAGGTTTCGATTTAAAATGCAACAAAAATTATTTGCATTGACTTAAATGCCCTTATTTTTTTAGAAATGTGATAAATGTGATAAATGTGTGAGAATTGCCACTATTTTAATGTAATAAATAAAATGTGTTTCATTTCTTCACTTGGTATTTTAATAAGTGTATGGTATACCTTTCTATTTGTATGAATTTTTTACTGAATTTGTTTTTTGTTTTTAGTGATTAAAACCCCAATCGCCTAAAACAAACGAATAAAAATATTCAGTTCATATTCAAAAACAATCTTTAAATACAATTGTTACTTTGAGCTGTCATTTTTTAGTTCGCTAATCACGATACAACGCAGCGAATAATTAGCCAAATACAGCGTTACATGCGCTACGTAGGACTAGGAATGAATAAGGCCATACATCATTTTACGATATTCCAGAATGGAATATAGTAAAAATTCATATTGCACACACTATTCATCTAATAAAATTGAGTACCTAATATAAATAAGCAAAAACTTACTGGGCAATAGTGATATAAAATCCCTTTGCAGCATCGGTTTCAAGTACGCATTTATGTGACCATGTTGATAGTGACACATTCGTGACAGCAACTGCTCAACAAAATCAACTTGATCAGCTTCGTTCCATTGTGAGAAGTATGTTAAGCAGGTGTCACGTTCCGTTTGAAAGGAAGGTGATGATTCTTTCTTGCGAACAGGATCGTATAGCATTGTTGATGTGAACTGTAAGTAAAGTAAAACAAAACAGAAAGAAATTGTTACTACTTTTAACGAGCAAAAATACAATTCAAATTTTAATTTAATTTATACACAAGTTCCGAAATGAATAATGCGCGCGCGTACCCTACCCACACACGTATAGATGCGTTATTTCCTCCTTGTTCAGGTAATTCTTTACGCAATGGTGAAAGTTACCATTAATTTCATTATTTGCGCGTGTTGCCCTCACACCGGAAAGCGATTTTACAGAAAATACTAGGTGTAAACATACACTAGTAGATACTCGACATTTGTCGTTGATATGAATAAAGTGCCGCATGTTGTTTGCAATGACAATGAGTAGAAAATTAAGTGCTTTTTGTGTGATTTGGCTTTAAATCGATGGAAATTGAGCAATACATAAATTATCGCAAATAATAATAATAATAAAAAAAAAAAAGATAACCGATGTAAAATGTTCAACAATACAATTAATGAAGACTGAATCTATTGGTATAATTATATCAATCAATAGTAGCGGTTGAATCAGGTTCAAGTCCTGACTATTCGGGTATATTATGTACAGATGTAGCTTAGATTGCACGGAACTCAAAATCTGCATTGATGGACAGTAAAGCAATTACTATTGTTCATTGGAATACGATTTTCCATGTACAATTTTATCAATTAAAACAATTTCATATTAATAATGTTCAGCAATACCGATGAATACGTCAACGTCAACAACTCGAATGGGCTACGATACTCATCTGCTTCTTTTTCTTCTTTCTATTTCGGTGAGGTCATGATCAGATTTTCAAGAGATCATAACCCTTGACTGCATTGCAATTCACTACATTTCTACTGATCCGCCAGTGGGGTTCGCTTGACTTCGATACACATCATGTAGGAAGACGAGCTGAAGCCCTGTCCGAAGTTTTCACCCCTGAGAAAACCATCCTTATCTTGTCTGACAGCCAATCGACTCTAAAAGCGCTTGGCTCGGATACGATGAAATCGAAGTTACTTCAGAACAAGTAGTCTTTCAAAATTAAATAAGAAAAACTTATTCATACTAATGGATGACTCGCTGTTCAAGATTGGTATATCAACCCCTTTCACTCTGTCAGAAACATTTTGTGGAGTAAGCAAGGACCAATTCAACGAACATATCAGCCATCAGATCCTATCAAGTTCAAGCAATCTAGACTGACACTCTCCAGTCGGCCTACACTATCACACAAGAAATCTAACTTTCTTTGCGAATCCGAGCTGGAACCGCTTAACATAATAGTCTGTGACATCAGTGACTACTAGTTTATAAAGCTTATCGATAGAATTAAGCTGCCACTGAACCCTACTTGTAGACGTTGCGTGTATAGCATTGAGACCACTGTTGACATCTTTAAAGATGTGGAAAGTAAGAATGCGGGCTTTAGACAACAAGCTTGTTTCAATGACCTCTCCCCTGCGATAACATCTGAAGTGAACAATTTAATCCAGAACCGTAGGGTTCAGCATAATAAGCTTACCCGAAAGACTGCAGCACACTGCTGGAAGAGCCCACACCACAAGTTCCAATTTCCAAACAACTACACCATCAAATTCTCAAGTCCAAATCATGAATTTCATCTACCTGTTTAAAGGGGGAGAATGCTTCACATCGGCGTAGCTGCTTCCATACAAAGCAAAAGATAGACCCACGTTCAGATCTTATTTCCAAAACATTTTCTACATCTACTCGACAGCATAGAGAAACGAGAAGTTCGCTTAATAGAAGATCAGGCACAATGTCCAGCCATTAGCCTATAGAAGGCGGGGGACTGACTTATGCATATATACTTGTATGTAGGTACTATACTACAGATAATATCATGGCTAATGTTCAGAAGAGCCGCGTGAGCACATTTCCATTTAAAAACCTTGCGCCACAGAATAAGCAAACAAACCCCAGAATGCATAAACTTTACGATCTCAAACAATTCAAAAATTGAATCAACCGTCATTTTCATTTCGTTATAGGTTCACTTCTCCCGAAAGAAGTTTATGAAAAAAGAACAATAAGTAATACATCCCTCTCTCGAATAAGTAAGGTAACTCTACTAGAACATGACCACCCCAGTCTTACTCTTGGCCTTATCAAAAGCGGATGAAGATCAACGTACATACATATGTAGTTAAATAAGATCGAACACAACTCCTAGTATGACTGCGACAAGTAGTGATGATGGACATTAATGTACCGTCCCTAAAGAGTCTAACAGAGACCTCTGCCGACTTTTCCACACTACCCGCTGCACCTTTGCCACCCGACTTGGTATGGCTTAGGCTTAACATTATTTTTTATTGGAAACAGATGAATCAGTCTGGCACTGCGGTCTCTTGGAGAGAACTATTGCGCTGACCCACTGGATTCTAGAGCAAGGCAAGTCGGTGGGACGAATGCACTACCAAGAGTTTTCTTTCTCACTTGCATAAGAGCAAGGCATTGCGTGATTGCATGGAGAGAGCGAACGGAGAAAACGAACTTTAATTTACGTAACATTTAATCGTTCGTATCTGTGATATGGTGTAGTAGTAATACGTTCGATTATTGACTGGTATGTTGTAGGTAGTAGGTATGTTCAAGTACCAACCATATGCATTCAATTCTTTTGTAAGAAAAATTAAATAATGCAGTTGCACACCATCTAGAGATAACTTAACGCATACTAGAAACAACTACTAAAAATCAAAACCGAATAAAAAAATCACAGCAAATTCTCTCCGATTAGTTCGGACACCATCCATAGAGTAATAGCCCCAGAACTCTCTTTCCTATCTCCTTCGTCATTTACTTAATTGCTTCTGCTCCGTGCAATTGCATTAAAGGATTTACCCTCTTAGACAAAGTTATTAATAAAAAATAATAACAATGAAAAAGGTAATGCAATACTCTCGAGGTAGTTTGTTCTGTTGACCAACCAAAAGAGTGTAAAATCTAAGCAATTTAGACTTCAAACGCACTGAATGAGTTACGTAGGTACAGTAGAGATTTATATAAATAAATAATGAATATGGGAATGTTAAATACTTTATTAAGCAAATATAATATTAAATACTTTATTTTCCTCCAAACGATTGCTTAAATAGATTTTCCCTACCTCTATTTTTATATGCGATTTCTCTCTTCTTAATAAACAGCAGATCAGAGGTCCGGAAAATGCATTTTTCTTCATAAATATTTATTACTTATTCGCCGACTATTGGAGATAATCGAGAAGTGGCTGAAAGTATTATTTTCCCCCAAGTCCAGTCATAAATAAATCAGGGAAAATTGCAACAGCTAATTGATTATTGTAACACTTTTAAAGAATACACTGACATGCGAAAAAAAAACCGCACGCGAGTAAAACATAAAATGGTGGTGTTGAGAGGTTGGAGAAATCATGTTCTTATTTGTAACAGGTAGGCCAATGTTAAGTGATTGAACCAGAAAAACCAACACTAGTGTCGTATTATTCAAAAAAAAAAAAAAACCTTAGTAATTTCATCGTTTAAAAAAATTATTTATGGTGTGTGAGATGCGGGGGCCCTTGGATACTTTGAGAGAAAAGTTCTTCGTCTGCATAGACGAGTGGAGAAGATATCCGTATAATCAAGAACTGTATGGGATGTATACAGATGTCGACCTAGCCAGAAGAGTACGCATACAGCGACGGAGATGACTAGGAGATTTAGAGCGAATGGACATCAACGTCCCGGCCCGAAGAAGTCTTCAAATCCATTTCCGAGGAACGACGCAATAGGGGAAGGCCTCACCTTAAGCTGCGCCAACAATTGGAAAGGGACTTCAACCAACTTTACGCGCACAACTGGAGGCAGCTGGCTAATGACCGAGCCAATTGGAGAGGTTTGTTGGTTGAAATCCAGGTCCACGCAGACTAGCACCATCTATGAAAGTAAGTAAGCTGTGTCTTTTATTGTTAGGTTAGGTTAGGATCGGCCCTCGATGAGGATGTACTTAGACCAGAAAGTAGGTCCATTGTACTGCGTCTTTTATTGTTGGTTTTGTAAAAAATGAAAAAGAAAAAATCTCATTTTCATATGGCATGTGGCCTGGCCGCCTTTGGCTTGTATAAGGGCTTCAACCCTATTAGGCATAGAATTGGTAAAGCCCTATTATATTAATTGATGTAGCCGGTGTCTAGTTCTTTATACCAAATTGTTTCAATGTGGCTTCTTATAATTCCTGCAAATTTCCTGGCTTTTTGTTTCTTAATTTTACACCCATTCGATGCTAATCATGCTCAATAGGATTCATGTCTAGTGTTTATACCCTTTCCTCTTTGTAACCACAAAGATTGATAAAATTATAAAAATCACAAAATGCATGGTTTAATTACGGTCTTAGCACGATGCCAAGGTGAAGCACAAAATCACAACACCCGTGTAGTACGGGTTCACTTCCTCTATAGTGGGAACCCCTCCATTCTCTATGACTTCTTTGTATTTTACAACAATTATGGATCCATCCATTATAAAGAGTGCCAACTCTACCGGCAGTTATGATTTCCCAAAACCATGACGCCTTTGGTCCTTTTCGGACTATCTGCTACACATTATTCCTTCAACCTTTCGGCGTCGAACTGTCGTCCTTCCGTCTGAAAATTCCAGGTTGAATTTATACTCATCTGAAATATGAATTTGCCAGTCATTTCCGGTCAATTCTGCCATCCGGTAGGCAAACAAACCAGTTTTGTTAAGTCGTATTTGAACTGTTATCATATAAATGTTAGTTCAGGTGGTTTTCGCAATATCTCTTCTTACTTCTGATGCAGTAACGAACCGGTTTCTTAACGTTGCCCACTTTTTATATGATGCTCGATTCTAAAAGTAAAGTATGCATCTTTTACGACCGCTTCCACTTTTTTGCTCTAAAACACCATTTTCTTTGCATTTTTTTTTTTTTTTTAAATCTTTTTATGATCGACTCGTTGAATACTAATAGACAACAAATTTCTCTCATTGACAATAAGAATAATAAGAGCTATTAAGAACCCCAATTAGGCGAACCCCACAGGCGGATCAGTAGAAATGTGGTGAAGTGGTAGGGTTATGATCCCTTGTTTTCGGATCATATCTCGTCGAAATAGGAAGAAAAAAAAAGATTAAAACCCCAATTACTCGATAATGGAAGGATTTTTCCCTAAAAAAAACGGAAACAGAGCAGTTTAAAGTCGAAATTTTCTGTTTTACTCAAGTGTGACTTTTTTCTTGTATGTAAGTGTACATACAAGTAACACCATTATGTAGATGTAGGTCAGAATGCCTGCATTATTTTGCAGGTAATATTTTCTCTTAACAATTACAAGGCTTAATATTTACTTTTTATTTAAACGTTCTATAGCTGTTAAATTAATTTATCAGACAGGTACATTAGCATCGAGAAAAAGCTAAAATGAGATGGAAACATTCAGAAAATGTACAATCCATCTGTCGCCATTTGTGGAATAGAGTACACCTGTCCCTCGAATTATACGGTAGATACGTTCCACACAAAATCGTGTAAATCGAAACCGTGAAAAAAAACCGAGCTTGCATATGAAAATGGAGTGATTGGAATTAAATTTTAAGCCGCGTAAATCGAATCAAGGAATATAAAGAACATTCGTAGATACGTTCATATTAACCGCGTAAAATGGGTCAAGGCTGGTATGGAAAACTGACATTGGTTCCACTGAATGCCAAGTCACGAAGCCGATGCTCTGTACATTCATAACGTATTCAAAGACGTAACATTTTTATGTGTTCAACTCATTTCTTTATTTACAAGAAGGAAACACACATAAACGTAGACAACTTTTCTTTAACAAAAATAAAAATAATGATAAAATAAAAAGTTAAAAAAGTAAAAACAGTCTTCCGTTGAAACGGGTGCGTCCGTAAATACATAAAAAAATATGCATAATCGAAATAAACTCAACATTTTTTTATATTTTATTTTTCAAAATGAAAACAGTGTCAAAGCGAAACCGTGGAATTCGAGGGACAGGTGTATATTCCTATACCTATTCTAACATTTTGTTAATGAAGTCGATCATTGAGGAACTTTTTCTTTGATCGTTAGGTTATGCATTTTTTCTATAAAAAAAAAAAAACGACAGGCGTACATAACACTATTTGAGGTAACTCCAATAAATTCATGAAATCTGGTGACACCTTATGTCTAAATTTAAACGTCAGGCACAACTGTGAAAATAAAATATATTTGGAGGAAACGCCCCGAAAAAGTAGATGTAAACAGATACGCAATGCTGCTTGCAGTTACCACGTTTACATGCAGAGTTGAACCTGGTTCCAAATTCATATAAACGCAGATCGAGTCAGAATAGGTTCGACTTGACTCAGCTAACAGAACTGGGTCGAGTTAGAAAAATGCATGTATACCTGGGTTGAGTGGTTGAAGTGACATGTTGTCTCTATGTGTGTGATCTTTTTTTTTTTTTGTGGGAAATCGCTTTATTTTGATTGAGTTCAGGTTAGCTGCGGGTAAAATTGTCTGTTCAGTTATTTCATATTTATTAAATGCAAAAACTAGAACTAAACAGAACACTAACACAATCAAAACCAGAGTGTCTGCTATACTCATCTATCAGTTCAACCACATTTGGACTTTTCAACCTTTCGACTCGGTGTGTAGAAATACTCAGATCGAAATCTGAACTCGAACATGACTTAACTCCTCAACTCTGCATATAAACGTACGAGTGCTAAGTGATGCATGCAGCAACGCATGTGAAACAGTCGTGCAGCTGTAAATTGTTGACATTTCATCGCATTAGTTTGCTGTCATTCTCACTTACATGAAACGTCAAATCACAAAAATTGTACCAAATTGTACTATTTTGCTGTTCTCGTACTGGAGGTTAGAAATAGAGACGTCTTGCTATAAAGCCAAGTTCTCTAATTTTGCTATACGGATTTTGCTGCACATCTGTTTCAGGCTTTATATCGTTCTTCTGGACATCTTAAAACTTTTCAGTCGATTCTGGTAGAGCCTTATTAAGTAAGTCAGCTTTCTATTGTAAACAAAGGATACTTAACATCCAAGAAGATCGACACATTCACTCTACTACTAAGTACACGGTGTCCCCCGGGAAGGTATACTACTTTGTTTGTTTATAATTTTTGATTAAATTTTTTTTTTTTTTTTTTTTTTTTTTTTTTCCGAGGGTAGGTGAAAATCTTCAACAAGACACTATGAGGATCGACAGCGCGTGCTCATAGTAGTGTGGGATTCTTACCCACTAAAAAACCTCCCTTTAAAACAGACTTGTTTTTATTTTTACTACAACTAAGTATTCGACTTATCAAGTAGTTTTCGTTTCGCGAAATAATGACGTTTTGCAGGTACCTTCCCATTGGAAGTTCCTGCCAGCTCCGCAGTTTAGACGCGGTTACTTATCGCGCTAAGTCTAAAGGTTTGGTTCTTTGTAGACGGCGCAGTAAATTTCTTTCTTCCAAAACTTGGAGGACTGTAATATTTACGTGACTTTCTAGTCGACTTCTATGCTTTCTCGCGTAGGTTTGAATTTCGTCTTCGATTGTTTTAATGCCAAGGTCTCTGTGGATATCGCTATTTCTGATATACCATGGCGCATTTACAATACCTCTTAGCACTTTGTTTTCAAAAGTTTGTAAAATTTTAATATTACTTATTTTGGTACAACCCCAGAGCTGTATACCATATGTCCATACAGGCTTTAGCACCTGCTTGTATAAAAGCAGTTTGTTATATATATTAAGCTTGGAATATTTTCCAAGTAACCAATACATTTCTCGATATTTGTTATCTAGTTCTTTGCGTTTTTTCTTAACGTGCGTTTTCCATTTCAGCTTTGTATCAAGTGTCATTCCAAGATACTTAGCCTCGTTTGCAAACGGGATTTGAACCGAGTTTGAAAAGATCGGCAAATTATTTATTTTTTTATAAGTAAAATTTACATGAACAGATTTGGTCTCGTTGAGTGCGATTCGCCAAATCTTTGTCCATTCATTTACTCTATTCAAAGCTTCTTGCAGTTTTTCTGTAGTATCTTCGACCGTTGTACCTACTGTCAAGATAGCAGTGTCGTCGGCAAATGTAGCTAGCTCAGTTGCTTCTACTTGCGGTATATCACGAGTGTATAATAGATATAAGACTGGACCAAGAACGCTTCCTTGCGGCACCCCAGCCATTATTTCCTTAAAATCTGAATATTCGTTTCCACATTTGACGCGGAATAGCCTATTCGTAAGGTAGTTCTTCAAAATATTATATAGGTGCTCTGGCAGAACTTGTCGTAATTTAAACTTTAAGCCTTCGTGCCAGACCTTGTCAAAGGCTTGAGAAACGTCAAGGAATACGCTTGAACAAATCTTTTTTTCTTCAAGTGATTTTTCGATTACATGTGTTATTCTATGCACTTGTTCAACTGTAGAATGCTTACTTCTAAATCCGAATTGATGATCAGGGATGAGATGCCCTTCTTCTATAACCGGCTGTATTCGCCTAACCAATATTCTCTCGAACACTTTGGATATAATTGGAAGAAGCGAAATCGGTCTATAAGACGTTTTTTCATTCGGCGGTTTTCCAGGCTTAAGGACCATTATAACTTCGGCGACTTTCCATTGACTGGGAACATATTCTAGTCTAATCGCGGCGTTTATAATGAACAGAAGCTTAATTAGAGCTTTTCTTGGTAGTGCTTTAAGAACCTCTCCCGTTCTCTCTTTTTGATTAAATGAAAGAGAATGGATCTTATATTGATAAATGTTTTATTTAATGTCGGCAATTATGTATGGAATACAATATCAGGTAAATGTCCGCCTCTGCTAGTCTCACAAATGCGAGCCCTTTTGAGCACATTTTTCATTACATTCTCACACATTTCACGCGGTATTTCATTAATTTCATCACGAATATTTTGTTTGAGTTGCTCAAGCGTTTGTGGTTTGTTTGCATAAACCTTGCTTTTCAGATATCCCCACAAAAAGAAGTCAGGAGCAGTCAAATCAGGCGACCGTGGAGGCCAATTAACATCACAATTTTTTGAAATAACTTGTTGTGGAAAGAGGTCTCGCAGTAATTCCATTGTAATCCTGGCTGCATGCGATGTGGCACCGTCTTGTTGATACCACATGTTAATCAAGCCCAAAGCATGCAGTTGTGGCGTTAAAAAGTTTTCAATCATATCACGATATCGCTCCCCATTCACAGTTACCGTTACGCCGTTTTCATTTTCAAAGAAGTAAGGTCCAATGATTCCTCCTGACCAAATTGAACACCAGACTGCTACTTTTAATGGATGCAAAGGTGACTGATGAATAATTTGAGGGTTTTCCATTGCCCAGAACCGACTATTCTGTTTATTCACATATCCATTCAAATGAAAATGTGCCTCGTCACTCATTATGATTTTTTCATGAAAATCGGGGTTGTCATGGGCTAGCTGTAACATCGTATTGGCATATGTACGGCGGCGTAAATGGTCTTCTTGAAGAAGCTCTTGTGTCAACTGAATCTTAAATGGAAACAAATGCAAATCCTTGTGCAAAATTGTGGCCAAAGTTGTTCTTTGAAGACCAAGCTCCTGAGCACGGCGTCGAATTGAGGTTGATGGATTGTTTTGAACACTTCCTTGAACAGCAGTAATGTTTTCAGCCGATCTTGCAGTACGTTGTGGCCCATGCTGGGCCTATCACCTACAGACCCTCTTTCTTCGAAATCATTCACTACACGATAAATAGTGCGTTTTGTTGGCACGTTGTTTCTCCCAAAAATTTCACGTAACTTTCTCATCGTCACAGTAATCGATGATTGATTTTGATAAAATGTTTTAACGATTAAAACACGTTGGTTTATCGAATATTTTTCCATAATAAATTTGCCACGTGTCTACTTCACGACTGCCAAATATGAACTGTCAAGACTAATGTTTACCAAAATGGCGGCAAAACAAAGTAGTATACGTTCCCGGCGGACACCCTGTACCTTATATAGTGTGGAACCACTACTTTCTTCAGGACATATCAAATCAAGCCAATGGTGAATCTTCCTAAACCTTTGCTGTAAGCGCTGAACTTCCACCGGTTACTATGTTTTTACCACCTCTCTTTCTATTCTCTTAACACCCTAATAACATTTTGCTCGAACAGCACCACTGTAAATGCAGTCATTAAATGAAGATCTGCAGATGAGAAGGACTAGCATAGTAGGCTTCAATGCGATAAAAACCCAATTCAGCATCATTTCTGACTTGGATGTGGTATAGCCTTTTGACTTCAACATACTCATACAGTGGTTCAATAAACAGTTCTTAAGATATTATTCTTTTCACTGTTTATATGACAACTGACAGGATTTTCCCGACAATATGGATTTCAAAGAATCAAAATAGAGGCTAATTTTAAGTCCAAAATAATGAAATGTCCAAAAGAATTATAGGCTCGTACTCATTAGCGTAGCTACTATACCTCTGCATTATGCGAGTTTGAAAGAAATAAAAACAAACTCCCACGCTAGGGATTGTATAAATATTTTGCATGCTTACGTCGAAGATCTATTATTAAATGATACTGTTATTTCAAGAGCGTATAGCGCGTCAGAAATATTTGATTTTTCGTAGGAGGTCAGAGAAAATCAGCTGAAAGATTTAAATGTATCTATAGCAGTTCATTGGGGAAAGAGTTATATGTTCATTTGACTTATTGTTTTCCCTATTACGTATGGATGTTTCTCAAATTTTGATTAAGGCTTTATTTGACTTACATCAGAAATGGCGCATCTGCTAGTGTGTAACGTACATACCGGCCACACTGTTGTATTGTCTTAATTGGAAAGCTTTATTTTGTATCCATTATTATATTTAATGATTAGTACACTCGCGTAAACAATATGGACCGGACTGGTGATTGGATTATTTCGTGTTGCCTTTTGAATCTTTTGTTGTGAAATTTCATTAAAAATAAAAAATTTCACACTTAAAATACCGGACTACAACTTTGTTTTTTATGCCGTAATGTAGATGTAGGGGAGAAAGTCAAATCCATAAAATTCTTTGTTTAATCAATTGCGTTTTCTGCGAGCTTCTTCACGGAATGCTTGAGGTATAGATACATTTCTGGCTGCACTACTCTAAAGCTAGAACGACCTGGCGTGACATCAGTGATGTCTCTGCTTCATCGCCTTTATTTTGCAATGGCAAGATATTATGCCATTAGTTTATTGTAATTTTTTTTTTACAAACATTTGCATTGCGTGGAAAATGCATATGGTTCTTGTAGAAATCAACGAAAATGCGATGTGTAATTTGATATCTGGTATGTTTGATCTGAAATAACATTGATAAGGTCTGATCAAGTTTTTGGCAGAGCTAGTATTAGGCACTGCCTTGCATGGGTATAGAGGTCTTATTTACATTGTATGTGGGTACTCGTCATCTCTTTATCGATTTCAAGGCCGCCTGTGACATCATCTATAAAAACAAAAATAATACTAAATATTTGGCGCAACAGCTCTTGAAGTGCCAGGGCCTAGCTTCTCGCAACCACTCATATTGTGTGCGTTTTACTTCCCCACACGAATGGAAGGGAGCTACAATTTAGTGTCGTATCCGAAATGCAATTTGTTTTGAGAAGCTTTCTCGAGAAAACAATACTCTCGGATGTTTGTCAGACGTTCGCGAGAGATGGCGCCGTGAAAAAATTGTTGGTGTTTTCTGGGATTCGAACATGGAACCTCACGCGCAGTGGTCCGACACACTAACAATTTACGCCACGGCGCCCAAATCGTCTATAGAGAAGAGCTATATAGAGTCATGTCTAGTTTTGACAACACTGCCAAACTTGTCCGTCTGTGCAGGATGGCGATGGAAAACGCTCGCTGCTCCATCAAGGTCGGTTATGACCTTTGATGTCAAAAAAGGTTTTAGACAAGGTGACGCGCTGTCATACACTTCTTTAATATCGTATTTGAACGGATTGTGCGGAACTCACAAGCCAACAAAAGAGGACTAATCTATCAAAATTCCGTACAACTGATTACATACGCCGAGAATATTGACATTATTGAAAGAACTCAGCGGGCTGTCACCGGTGCGTTAGTAAGCATTGAAGCAGAAGCAGCCAAAATGGGTTTAGCGATAAACGAGGGCAAAACCAAGTATATGTATGCTGCCAACAAGAAGGGACAATCAACACCGACGAATTGGACAGAACGTCACAGTGGCATCTACAACTTCGACGTAGACTTTGTCTACCTTGACTCTGCTATTAATTCTGAAAACGACACCAGCGCAGAAATCAATAGCTGTTTTTTTTTTGCTAATTAAGCCAATTCAACAGTAAAGCCCTATCTCGAACAACTAAGGAGACTCTATGTACGACCCTGATCATCCCAGTCCTGCTTTACGGCGCTAAATCATGAACTTTATTGAAAGCGGATGAAGATATCCTTGGTCGCTTCGAGAGAAAAATTCTTCCCAAGATATTCGGTCCCGTTGACGGGTTTTGGAGGAGAAGATTCAATGACGAACTATACGAGCTGTACAGCGACATCGACCTAGTCAAAAAACTGCGTATTAGACGTTTGAGATGGCTAGGACATGCAGAGCGGATGGACACCAACGCTCCGGCCCACAGAATCTTCGAACCTAACCCGGAGAAGAACTTAAGGTTCTTGGTCCACAGCACAATATAAAACTCTGCTGGGTCCCTAGAGATGAAAGCATACCAGGGAATGAGAAAGCCGTCGAACTGCCTAGATAAGGCTCAGCAATAAACTCGGACCAATCCGGCCCCTCAGTGTAGATCTCTCTTTGCACACTCAAACTCGAAGCAGGGAACAAAGCTCGGAGGTAAACAACAGGTGGACCTCTCTAGATGCTTGTATCACCACGAGAAAGCCAAGGCCTACATTCGACAGAGCAAGAACCAATAGGCTTATGCAGAGGGATAGAAAATAATACTATGTGATACCACTTGAAATAATTCTGTGCGACGTACGAAAACCTTTGTAGAGGCTGCGGTGACGACACGGTTCAGGAGGACTCTACCCACTTTCTTTGTCACTGCCCAGGCCTCTATCATCTAAAAAAAGACAATACTTCTTTAAGGATTTATTGTATGTAGAAGAATTGTCCAACAAACCGGTAAACGACATCGCAAACTTCATTACATCCTCTGAATAGTTTGTATCTCGGGCACAGTAAGTATTAAATGCCTTTTTTCCACGAGGAAGGGATTCATCCTATTCTATCTTCTTTCCCCCCATGCCTATCACAATTGGTCTATATTGCTTTGAGTGCGATGTAGACGATTTATATCCCCTACACCAGCCCACATACTCGTACCTAACTTAACCTAACCCGGAGGGACGACGCTGTAGAGTGGCGCGCACAAGTTCAAGGGGACCTCGAACAACTTGGAGTGCGCAACTGGAGGCAATTAGTTAAAGACCGAGCTAAATGGAGAGGCTTGTTGGTTGAGGCCCAGGTTCACCCTGAACTGTAGCGCCACCTAAGTAGGTAAGTAAGTTCAAACGTTTCTGGCGTGGGACAACTTTTAAGGTATTTTCATATTTCATATTTATTTATTCATTAAACAAAATTTATTTACATAAGAAAACAAGTCTCATAATTTATAAATGTGATAATTATATTAATTCAAAGTGTTAAAAAAAGTGTAAAAATGAAGCAAAGTGAAATAAAGTAGAAATAAAAATTAATGTATGCATAAACGCGTGTTTATTTCTTATAAAGAATATGTAAACAAATTTGGTACGGAAGTAAAAAAAAGTATTTTTATTAATTTTAAATAACATATATTATTTTAAAAATATTCATTATTTTGTAGTTTTTACCTTACCTAAGATTTTTAGTCTACCCGCCTATACCTTTTGTCAGCAAAAGTAAACAAATAAAACCCCCTGGGCCTGTTTACATAATACTTGAACGTCTTCTTATGAAAATTTTTCGTGAAATAGGATTCGGCAAGAAAACTCAAATCAATCTTGAAAACGTAAATCCTGATGAATTGAATAACAATTGCTACCAAATAAATACGGGTCAAGTGGTAGTACAGCAGACAATGAGAAGGAAAACGCAGTTCTAATTTTTGACAGCACTACATTCCAAGTACTGCACCCGTACTCATTCTACGTTGGAGTGGAACAAAAAAAAAATTTAAATCTTAACTGAGGATACTGGGGAAGGTCCCTCTCTGCTAAGTTACAAATTGAGCACAAAATTGAAAGGACCTCTCTGTGCGGCACATAGTTGAGTGGTAATACACTCCGTCTCACTTGTTATTTTACGATATTTTTCAAACCCTTCGCTAATCTGGGAAAAACCAATTGCATAAGGAATGGAGGATACATTATGTTTATATTGTAAAAAAAAAATGGGATTAAGTTGATAAATGCAACTTTTATGACGCTTTTCCCAAAAAGGTCATAATATTTGCCTGTTTTTTTTTGTCTCACTTGATTACGAACAGTAGCTTAATCTACCTCTTACCGTGTTTTAAATCAAATAAAAGGATACTTCGAGTATTAGGGAACTTTGTTCAAGAAATAACTTCATACAATCTACAACTATGGGTAAAGGAAAGACATTAACCAAGGAGGAAATAGGCCAAATTCGAGCTTACCGGGAACAAGGAAAATTCATCCGTTTCATACCCAGCAAGATTGGAAGAGGCACTACTGTTGTACACAGCTTTATTAAGGACCCGGAGAAGTATGGAAAAACCGCAAAGGAAGAGTCAGCAAAGCAACAACATGTCAGGAAAGGCGGGCGATACTGAGAGCTGCTTCAAATTCAAGGCTCTCCGTAAGTAAAATTAAGGCAGAAACTGGAATTACAGCTAGCAGATCGACTGTTCTTCGCGTGATACAGAAGGCCAGCCATATTCGCCATGAAAAAATGAAGAGGAAACCACCATTGAATGCGGCACGTAAAATCCAGCGGCTTGATTTTGCAACAAGTCACATCAGGTGGAATCAAGAGTGGCACACCGTCGTCTTTTCTGATGAAAAAAACTTTAATTTGGGCGGACCTGAGGGATACAGCTGTTATTTCCATGATTTGAGAAAAGAAGAAATGCATCTTCAAAGGCGGCACAGCAAAGGAAGTGGTGTAATGGTATGGGGAGCAATAAGCTATTACGGAACTGTGGAGCTGGATTTCCAAAGCTCCAAAATGACGGCAATCACTTACAAATCGATACTGGAAAGAGCTTTTCCGCAGTTTTCGGAGATGTTTGGTGGACAGCGCTGGACTTTCAGACAAGCCAATGCACCGATACATACCGCACGAACCACAAAAGCCCGGATTCAGAACCAAAATGTAAACCTACTTGCATGCCCGCCATATTCACCCGACCTGAACATCATGGAAAACGTGTGGGGTTGGCTTTCAAGAAAAGTCTACGAAGGAGGAAGGCAATATGATGAAACGGAAGAGATTATTGAAGCCATAAAACGAGCCTGGTCCGAAATTTCGCTAGATTATTTGACAGCACTGTATGAATCTCTACACAGCAGGCTACTTGAAGTGATTCAGCGATCAGGAGGTAGCACCCATTACTAAAAACTATTGCTACTCTTTGAATAAAACCAACATTTATTTATACAAACAAATTTTGTATTGTTTTTTTACCTTTTAAGCTTCTAACAGGTAGATTTAGCTAGTGTTCGTAATCAAGTGAGACAACAAAAATAGCTAAATTTGATGACCTTTTTGGGAAAAGCGTCATAAAAGTTGCATTTATCAACTTAATCCCATTTTTTTTTTTACAATATAAACATACACCCCTATTATGGTTAGCGAATCGACCGTTCGACTCAAGTCGAACTGTCAGCGGATTGCTTCTGTCGTGGTATTGCTGTTAGCAAACATTTTCATTCGAATAAATGCTGACAAAGGAAATAACAATTAAATGTCATCTGTGAAGTGTATAAGGCGACAGAAGTAATTCGCCGGGAGGTTCGACTTGAGTCGAACGTTCGATTCGCTAACCATAATAGGGGTGATAATATATCCTTCATTCCTTGTGCAATTGTTTTTTCCCAGATTAGCGAAGGGTTTGAAAAATATCGTAACATAAAAAAAAAAAACTGCCTGTTCGTAATCAAGTGAGACGGAGTGTACTACCTCTCCTCTTGCTCCGAAAATCAACGAGATATAACGTACGGTGTTGGAATCCTTAAAGTAATTTTGAGAGCCCAAGTTAAGCTTCTTCTTCTTCCTTTTATCAGCGAGGTTATGATCCGAAAACTAGGGATCACAACCCTCCCACTTCACCGCATTTCTACTGATCCGCCTGTGGGGTTCGCCTATTTGACCTCAGAAAATATCGGCAGGCCTGCCGATTTTGGATCACTCGGTTACTGAGGCCAATGAAATGCCGATGTCGTCGCATTTGTCTGATCCAGGCGTTTATAGGCCTGCCTTTCCTACATCGCGATGTCTTTGGAACGTGCATAGATATTGCCTTTTTTACAGGGTTCAAATGATCTCTTCTTTGAACGTGGCAATACCAGCTGAGGCGGTCGCGCTCTAATTTTCGTACGATGGTTTCCTTGATGTGAAAGCTTCCACGGATCTTCGAACTTCTTATTCGATCAAGCTTGGTCACTCCTGCTGTCATGCGAAGCATCTTCATCTCAGCTGCCGTTAATTTACTCTCATACTTTTTGTACATCGTCCAACATTGCGAACCGTATATGAGCGCTGGACGTACAACTGCGGTGTAGAGCCTTCCTTTCAACTTAGGGGGCATTTTTCTGTCACAGAAGATAGCGGAATTTTCTCGCCACTTCATCCACCCTACGCTTACACGATGATTGATGTCGTCATCACAAGTTGCTTTGCTATTGATCATAGATCCCAGATATTTGAACTTTTCGCACTTGGGAAGCACTGTTCCATTCAAATAAATGTCTGGAATAGGCCTGAGTGGATCAGAGAACGGGCAGCACAAGTACTCTGTCTTTTTTGAACTAATGCGATACCCATTTCCCTCCAAAACGTCCACCCACACATCAAGTGCTCGTTGCAGGGATGTAGGATCCTCACTTATGATGGCTCCATCGTCAGCAAAGAATAACTGATGTACCTTGGGGTCCATCACTTTACCTTCAAGCAGATAATCAAGGACTGTAATAAAGAGCAAAGGACTTAAAACGCTTCCCTGGTGCACCCCGACTTTGATTCGGAACTCTTCGGTTACTCCAGCGGGGCATCTTACTTTTGTCTTTGCTCCTTCGTACATGTCCATAATCATCTGTACATAGGTTTCTGGAACCCCTCGATGTCTTAGCGCCACCCATATCAGATCTCAGCCCAAGTTAAGCTATAGCGTTATATATATTTCCCTGTTTAAAGGTTTCCTCAATGGACCAAGTCTTGGTTCGATCATAAGCATGTAGTTAGGGGGCAGTTGTAGAAAGCATGAATGTTCTTCGTAGATAGAACCTCTGTAACTTTTCTACCGTGTCATACCATGACCCCATGCTTGTGCTTCGTAGAACAAAATAAATTTTGACAGCCTCAAGGACGTACTATTTGACACTGTTAGAAATCCTTCGGTTCTGAAAACAATTGTGCCATATTGAACAAATTGTTGAGCGAAACAGTCGTAGCTTGGTTCTGAAGCTGAAAACATTGCTTCTCCAGACTTTCGATAGCATCCCGAAAGCAGCTTTTGCTTTCCCAATTCTGCTGCACACATCCAGTTCGGTGTCACCACAGTCATCCGGACCACACTTCCTAAGTATAGAAAGTTGTCTACTTTCTCGACTTCTTATCCGACAATGTTAAGTTGAGCACGGGTGTTAGAAGTGCTCAGGGCTTTTGTTTTGGCTATGTATGTATATCTTAAGACCCAGTTTGTTTGCCTCAGCTTCTAGATTTGTAATATTTATGTGGACGATGCAGGAGGATCTAGCATGAAAGCATGCCTGTTCGACGTCGAGAGTTGAATCTAAATGTTCTTTAATGCGTTCTAGTATGATTCTAGCTATTATCTTGGCTACGGCTATTTCCAAATGCTTTGGAAAAATATAATAAGATTAAAAAAGTGATCACACCGTTATCCATAGCAACTCTAAGATCATCCCTTAGTTTCAGCAACGCAGAGTGGAAGCTTTTTTTTCTTTCTAAAACCAGGGTGATTAACATACAGCAGAGAACTGCGCTTAACACAATTAGAGACCTGATGGTGAATTAGTTCTTCCATAACCTTAGACAGAAATGGAAGAATGAAAATACAAATATGTAGGTGTGTATTCTGGTGGCAAATTGGATGCTCCTTGTTATTTTTTAATGCAGGCATCACTTTAACAAATATATAAGAAAGAGGATATTTTTAAAGTGGTGCTAAATATGTGGATCAGGGTGGGGAGTATGTGCGGTAGGATGATCTTCACAAAGCACGGATGCACATCACCTGGACAAATGATAGCCTTTCCATCAGCAGTTTGCTCAACTCTATAGAATTCAAATGAATTGTTGCAGGTAGGTGTGTTTCCGATTATTTGTGAACCTAACATACATTTGATGTCGTCTCAATGTTGACAAATTCTTTGTTCAATTCATCAGGATCTACGTTTTCAAGATAGATTTGAGTTTTCTTGCCGACTTTTATTTTACATAAATGTTTCCATAAAGTGCTGATAACAATTACTCCATTTGTGAAATGGCCATACGTTTGAATATTAAAAAAAAATCAAAATGGTCGCCATACTGACTTGTTTTAACTAAGCGACTAAACGTATGGGTTCAAAGGACACTGAAACCGTTATAACCCGATATAAATAAGGAAACAGAGAAAACCTTAGTAAGATGTTTGCTTGCCTTTTTGCAACGAACATGCACATAGCCAGCCCAAACTAAAATTTAGTACAATTTAGTACTACCACAAGCTGCTAAAATACTTGAACGCTATAAGATCGCGGCAAATCAAAAAGCCGCTGAATGGATATTCAAGTTACTCATACTCTTAACAATAGCTTGGTTTGCAAGTCCAGCAATACGTGTTGAAGAACCAATCAACGTAGAACCCACTAAACGAATTCACCAAATAACGAATCATATGACAAACAAAATTCAGCATTTGTCATCGTAATTTGACTATGGAAAATTCTAAACATATCCGCTGATGACGTGTATTTTTGAATATATTTTGGTTGCCGTTTCCGTTTTCTCTCCACTCGTAGGTATTTATTTTTGGATTTTATTTCAGAATGAAAATGTTAATTTATTTTTACACCATAAATACTGCAGTATTTTTCTCGACTTGGTTGAATGGAAGTAAATGCATGTAAAAACGTGTAACAACGTAGAATGTTGAGAAAGGAAACTATAATAGTTTGCCATGTGTTGAGATAAGCAGGTTGCTTATCAAAATTATTATAACGGAAACGCAAGAAGTAAATCGCAATCGCTGGTTGGTCGCAATCACTAGTGTTCTTTTGCTCACCATTTCATTAGAATCAAATTATTATTATTATTATTACTTTTATTAAACGGTAAATTAAATTTACAATTTAATTACAATGTACAGCACTAGCTACCAGGGCTTTTGGCTAGAATCAAATTACTGGCTGATGAAGCTAGGTAAAGGAAGACGTTGCCTAATGTGGTGCTACAAACTAAAAGAAACTTTCTCCTACTTGGTGTGCAAAGCTAGATTCAGCTAACTAAGGTTCCAGCTGGCTGGTGAGCTGAAAATCAAATGCTAAATACAAAGGGTGTACGGCAAAACTCGGAAATGATTTGGGATAAAAAAATTGGAAAAAAATATATACCTTATGTACACTATGATGCTTCATTATTAATAACTTGTCCAGCCGCCTGCATTATCAATAGTTGACCGGAATCTCCGAGGCATGCTTTCTACTAATTTAATTGGTATCAAATCCCTGTTTTGAAAAACAGTGCCAAACGAGCACATTTACCGAATGTTTGACGATTCGCTGGATGAATTTATTGATGTGGGTACACCAGGTATTAGTCGCAGAAGAACGTGCCCCTTCGTCCGAAAAAATTACGTTGTCCCAATCGCGGTCCGAAATTGTCTCCGCCCAAGTGAGTCTCTTTTTAATGTGGTTTTCGGACAGTACGAAATTTCACATTATGAGTCAGTAAACGTCTTCTTATAGTATCACATAACATATTTAGACCCTTTTTAAGCAAAACCGTTTGCCCACCACGTAATGATAGGTCAGAATTCTTCTCAATTGCCCGTAAAATCATCATGTCCTCCTTTCGACATTTTTTACTTCAGAATAGCGTTTCACCCACTTACTAACAAATGTCTTTGACTTCTTCATGTATATTGCAGCCGCTCCTTGTGACATTTTAGGTCCCTTTGGATGCAAACACAAAAAAACATAGCTTCGTACCGTGATGCGTACGTGGCACTCATGACGAAATACGTCTTTCTCTGACAAAGATCGAACGACAACTAAGACTCTATATACAAAGCATCTCAGGGGAAAGGGCTAGCTACCTACTCATTTCTCAACCATCCGTCTAACGGCTTCTAAGAAAAAGTTTTGCCGTACACGCTCTTGTCAAACGGGCTGTACCTTCAGCTTGACTCTTATTTAATCCACTCTTTTACTCGTTCAATGGCATGAGTACGTTCGAAAACGCAAAATTTTGGAAAACAAGAGCTTCACAAAGAAGTTTAAAATTGGGGTATAAGTTTCAAAGCTGGCAATATCTGCTACTCATCTGCAATTTGAGCAGATCTGCACTGTCGGAATATATGCTTAATGTGCTTTCAAAAACAGCACGCAAAATGCAATCATTTGCAAATATGTGTTTTCAACGGGACCTATATCAGTCAGTCGGGATACTTTCGAAGATTTGGTCATTTGAATAAAAGCTGTGTAGTTATACATTAATACAGCTTCCGACGTGATCTAAGTGCTAAAGGGTATTCCAGCGAGATGTGTATGTAATGTGTTAAGAATGATTTACCATTTTGGAACTTAGAATGCAACGTTTTGACCAGGATAAACAACCACATTCCGAATGTATAAATGTCATGTTTACTCGGGCTCCGCAACATAAAGCACATCTTAACCGTTTGTGTAACTTATTAAAAAGATCAATTAAAGACCTTAAGAATAATGAAATGCAAACTCACCTAGAAAGCTTAACGGCAGAAAAAGATTCTAATTATTCGCTTTGGAAAGCTATAAAAGGTATTAAAAAACCTCAAATTCAAGCCGCCCCAATTAGGAAAAATCAAGACAAATGGGTCAGGCATGATAAAGAGAAAGCGCAAGTTTTTGCCGCCCACCTTGATGGACAGGCTCTTATTCAAAATATAAATACGTCGTATATTGACAATCGTATAATAAGAAATGCAACACTTACCGAACTTAAGGAAGAAATAAAGAAACTTACACCTAAGAAGGCTCCTGGATACGACCTAATCACGGGAGAGGTTCTTAAAGCACTTCCGAGAAAAGGTCTATTGAAGCTTCTGTTCATTATAAACGCCGCGCTTAGACTAGAATATGTTCCCAGTCGATGGAAAGTGGCCGAAGTCATAATGGTCCTCAAGCCCGGAAAACCGCCGAATGAAAAAACGTCTTATAGACCGATTTCGCTTCTTTCAATCATATCCAAAATGTTCGAGAGAATTTTGATTAGGCGAATACAGCCGGTTATAGAAGAGAGGCATCTCATTCCGGATCATCAATTCGGAGCATCTACAGTTGAACAAGTACATCGAATAACATATGTAATCGAAAAAAGTCACTTGAAGAAAAAAAGATTTGTTCAAGCGTATTCCTTGACGTCTCTCAAGCCTTTGACAAGGTCTGGCATGAAGGCTTAAAGTTTAAATTACGACAAGTTCTGCCAGAGCACCTATATAATATTTTGAAGAACTACCTTACGAATAGACTATTCCGCGTCAAATGTGGAAACGAATATTCGGATTTTAGGGAAATAATGGCTGGGGTGCCGCAAGGAAGCGTTCTTGGTCCAGTCTTATATCTATTATACACTCGTGATATACCGCAAGTAGAAGGCACTGAGCTAGCTACATTTGCCGACGACACTGCTATCTTGGCAGTAGGCAAAACGGTCGAAGATACTACAGAAAAATTGCAAGAAGCTTTGGATAGAGTAAATGAATGGACAAAGGTTTGGCGAATCGCACTCAATGAGACCAAATCTGTTCATGTAAATTTTACTTATAAGAGAGTAAATAATCTGCCGATCTTTTCAAACTCGGTTCAAATTCCGTTTGCAAACGAGGCTAAGTATCTTGGAATGACACTTGATGCAAAGCTGAAATGGAAAACGCACGTTAAGAAAAAACGCAAAGAACTAGATAACAAATATCGAGAAATGTATTGGTTACTTGGAAAATATTCAAAGCTTAATATAGAGAACAAACTGCTTTTATATAAGCAAGTGCTAAAGCCTGTATGGACATATGGTATACAACTCTGGGGTTGTACCAAAATAAGTAATATTCAAATTTTACAAACTTTTGAAAACAAAGTGCTAAGAGGTATTTTAAATGCTCCATGGTATATCAGAAATAGCGATATCCACAGAGATCTTGGCATTAAAACAGTCGAAGACGAAATCAAAAACTACGCGAGAAAACATAAAAGTCGACTAGAAAGTCACGTTAATATAACAGTCCTCCAAGTTTTGGATGAAAGAAACTTACTACGCCGTCTACAAAGAACAAAACCTTTAGACTTAGCGCGATAAGTAACCGCGTCTAAACTGCGGAGCTAGCAGGAACTTCTAATGGGAAGGTACCTGCAAAACGTCCTTATTTCGTGAAACGAAAACTACTTGATAAGTCGAAAACTTAGCTGTAGTAAAAATGAAAACAAGTCTGTTTTGAAGGGAGGTTTTTTAGTAGGTAAGAATCCCACACTACTATGAGCACGCGCTGTCGATCCTCATAGTGTCTTCTTGAAGATTTTCACATACCCTCGGAAAAAAAAAAAAAAAAAAAAAAATGTTTACCCCTGGTACGGGTAATAGGACAGAGACAGACAGGTGACCTGAATAAAAGGACTGCAGACGAAAATTGGCGCGAAACATGACCTTAGGAAAATATCCAAGGAGACCACTTTAATTTAACGTATGCCAAGACCAGGCTGATTATTATGACGCTCCCACGAAATTGCAGAGCAAAGCAAAAATCTGATTTAGTGACGGTTTAAATAAAGGCAGCTACGAGTAAACTTGAATATCAGCGGACGACTACCACCAAATGCTATATGAAGTGTTGTCTTCTCTTCTTCAGTTGATAGGAGCCCTTACAAGCCCTGGCCTACAAAGCTAGACTCCGCACTACATCCGCACAGAATAATGAATAAATGAAATGAAATGAAACCTAAGCAGCGTTAAAGTACTCGCACACAGAGCAAGCGTGTGGACTGATAGTGCGACTTTAAGATACTCGCAAAGATTCTGCTTTCACATGAATCCCATTTGAATATTCTCCATAAATGACTCGTTCGATGATATATGTACATATGTGTATACAACTAAAACGAATATAGGTGTCACATCAAACTTACTCCACTTAAGTGAACAGTCTACAGAGAAAGTCGCCAAAATGGACTCCAGAGTCTATAAAATACTCTTACAGAATAAAAAAAAAAAATAAAATATCTTGTCAAATGACCTGTTGGACAATTTACTAATTTTTCATTACAGCCCCTATCATGAGCCATGGCTAACAGTAGATACTTAAAACATGACGTCACACTTATGAGCTGATTCAAATCACGTACAGAAAACAAAATGGCATGGAGTGGATGTGCTTGTCTTTAAAATCTATCAAAGAGCCACTTAATGTCGCGCCCATTGGCAGCATAAGAGTCAATAGACCGATGGAAATGGAAATGAAAACAAAGCGTACAACTGTCTCCACTGAGCTGTTGGTTAATTAGCCGTAACTATGCTCAGGCGAAACAAATTGCATAAAATTGCTTTGAAATTGTTTCAAAACTGTAACGTCATTAGAGGGGAAAAAGCCAACCAGCCTTTGTACATAAACAATTGGATGTAAACAAACGATTAAAAAGTTTACAACGTCAAGGGTTTTTTTCCCTTCTTTATTTATCATAAAACGTGCTTATCACAGAACAACGGTGAAATACAACAAATTAGTGGGAAACCATTGGGGATAAGTAAGTAATACGGCGAAGTTTAAAAGTATTGTGCACAGCGTTCAAAACACTGAAGATTAGTTAAGACATGCTTTCTGAACATTTTCAAGACAAATATACCTATGTAAGTATCACCCGAGTTACTGAATTCATGAAGATTGAAGAGAAAAGTCTTAAATTACTGGAGGAATAGACTTGGTTTACTAGGAAGATACATACATATTGGTATTCTTTTGAAGATGTTTTTGTTATCGTATAGCGATACAAGACAAGTAAGTGGGTACGAGTAGTTTTTATTTTTTTTATTTTTAAGAGAGTAATGAATTTGCTATTAAACGTTATTTTGATTTTTTAATTAAAGAATGTTTATACAGTTCTTTTCAATGTTACATTTTTTCTTCTGAGGTGAGCGAGTTTTGCTTGGAGCGAATGTACAGTTAATCACAAAAGTAAGTAGACACCCGTCGCATCACCATATAAGCAATGAAAATCAAAATTAATTCAAGAAAGAAAAGTAAGTCTATTCCCAGAAGAAACAAAAAAAAAATTGTATAAAAACCAAAACTTAAATAAAAATTCAAATTCAACTTAAAATAATAAAAAATTCATATCACAAAAGTAAGCATACAGTAGCCGTGTTTTTTTTAAACCTAGCCAGCCAGTAGTTGCTAGTAAAGTAAAATGTTACACATAAAACAAATACATACAACAACCGGCTGGCTACTACTCTTGATTTTACCCCAGCAAAATGTTACTGGCTGGGAATTTCGTGATGCCTAATTTCAGGCGGCGCAAAAACGAATTTTTTTAGTTATTTGTTGTTGCTGTCACTGCGAGGTTGCTTGGTTCCTAGAGATATGTTCGCATAAAATCGGCTGGCTGGCAAATCGTTTAAATGAACGACTGGCTGGCTAGGTTTAAAAAAAACACGGCAAGTAATAAAAAAAAAAGTACTATCTTAAAAGTTTAATGGATTTTAGTATTTTGTGGCTTTTCGTTTTGCTTTCAAAACAGCTTTCATTCTTGAGGACATTGAGTTGACCAGATTTTGAGTTATATTTGGGCTGATTTTGTACCACTCTTCCTGAAGGACAGGAGATTCTCTTGTTTTTATATCGTGTTTCCTAATTTGTCGTTCAAGATGCTCCCACAGATGCTCAATTACGTTCATATCAGGCGATTGAGGTGGTGTCTTTAGCTGGTTTCTAACGTTATACAACAACCATTCCCTAACGACATGAGAAGTATGCTTAGTGTCATTATCTTGCTGAAAGAAAAATGACCGATCCAAGCCCGATTTTGTCGAACTCTCATGCAAATTGTTTTTCAGGATGTTGAGGTATCCGTACTTATCCATAATAGAGTCGATAAAAATTAAATTACCAACTCCAGATACCGCCATACACCCCCAAACCATCACAGAACCACTGTCATGCTTCACAGTTCCCGTCATATTTTTTGGATCAAGCTATGTATTTCATTTTCTCCAAACCTTATCACGCTCGTCTGATCCGTCGATGTTGAATTTGCTTTCTTCCGAAAAAATAACATTATTTCATCGTTTTCATGGTCTTTTGCGAATTGTAGACGCTTTTGGCGATTGACCTTGTTAATGAATGTTTTGACCGTGATAACCAGCATCATACAGTGCGCGACGTATGGTTTGGGGATTGGATGACTTAGCTGTCTCACGTGTTAACTCCGATTGAACTTTCGGAGCACTAATCTTGGTGCTAAATATGACATACACCACTAACTTTAACCGCCTCACATAAAGTTATTGTGGACCACGCAGACAAAGTTGAGGGTATCTGCTAGTGGTAACATAATATTCTCCAAGATATCGTAGTAGGCCTCTTTCGGCATGGCATTATGGATCTGGAAAAAAAAGAGCCGCATCGAACCAACAAAAAAAAAAAAAAAACCATCCCCTCACGATTACTGCACCACCCGATGTTTTTTGCGTGTAACGGTTGTCTTTCCTTTTTGTCTTCGAACATTTTTTCTGAAATCGGAACCGAATTTTCTTTCATCACTCTACAACAACCCCACAACAACGCTTGCAAACCTAGTTCGAATTGTCTCCTATTCGGAATATTTTCCCTACTCAGTAATGTAACTTTTCTAATGATTCTTTCTGCTAATCGACTTTGAGGTAAGCCTTTGTCGGACCATCGGCAGACCGATAACGTTGTTAATTTACGCCGCTATAGCTTTTGATTCCAGAAAACACGAAAAAGTTTTTCACGGCCCCACCTATCGCGAACGTCTGACAAACATCCCAGAGTATAGTCCTATCGAAAAAGCTTCTCAAAACAAATTGCCTTTCGGATACGGCACTAAACTGTAGGTCCCTTCCATTCGTGTGAAAAATATAACGCATATATCATGAGGGGTTGCGAGAAGCTAGGCCCTGGCACTTAGAGAGCTGTTGCGGTTTTTTTTTTTTTTTATAGCTTTTGATGACATGAATAGATCCTTTTTTGCTTTTAATATGATTCAAGCATCCGTCACTGAGGTTCTTTTTCGCGCTTTACCTCGTATTTCTGTTGCAGGCGTTATTTTTAAAGCATTGGCTACAGAATTGATACCTCCCCACTTTTCAACAATGAATTTCAGCCTTTTACCAGCATTTCTCAAGTCTTTGATGATGCAAAGTTCTCAGGAGTGCAATCTTTTCAACGACCTATCTATCCTGAGAATTTGATTCAGCTTTAATAAAAATGATCGATAAAAGCCGTCAATAATATCACCGTTTACTACATTAAAAAAAAATCCGGATTAAGAGCAGTTACCTATTATTTTGATCAAGTACACTTACTGCTGCAATACTTCAGTGTCACCATTTCTATTACACATTATTACCTATTATTTTTTAAGTAGACAGTCCAGAATTCACAGCAAAATCAACGTTCTTATAATCAACGTTCATGAAAAAGCTTCTCAAATCGCCGTTCGGATTCGGCATTAAACTGTAGGTCCCTTCCATTCGTGTGAAAAATATAACGCACACAACATGAGTGGTTGCGAGAAGCTAGGCCCTAGCACTTTAAAGAGCTGTTGCGCCAAATATTTGTATTTTTTTTTTTTTGTATAATGATTTCAACAAGACGCTGATAAACGAGGCGGTCCAATAGTCTAGAAAGGAAATAGAAGCTATCCACTTGAGCTAACACAAGTGATGACACTGACGAATTTCGCGGTCAGATATATACACAAAGATTACAACAAAATGCACTCTTTGCACTGTGCAATTCATTGTTTTGCAATGTTCTTATCTAGAAAGGTGACCCTGAACAGAACAAAACAAATGGGTTTGGCTGATTGCACCTAAACAAGTCCAAGCGCAAAATACCTAATATTTTATTTAATCAGAGTTCCAATCTGCCCTTTCCATCTCCCATTATCGTGTACCGTTCAAATGAATATCTAGTGATCTATCTTCTGTGTGCGACACAAAGCCGATCACCAACCGAACAAGTACTTCCTTGTTCATCATCATCTTCGAAATTACCTCTGTGCAGAGATCAGTTGTCTGTTGTTCTGTTTCTTGTGTGTGTCCACTCCACTACCACCAGGCATTATTCTCCTCTCCATTACATAAAGGTAAGTTCATACCAAAACTCACAAATTAACCAAAAAAAATTTATAAAATTATGAAACAATTATAGAAAGTTCATTCAGCATTTATTGCATCAATATTTTCCGTCTAATTTGGAAATTGACGTGATGCACACATCAAATTCACGAAGCAAAAACCAACAAAAAAAATAAGTAATGATTGCACAAATACTTACGGGTTGTGAATTTGAATTAGTTTCATCCAATATTTTGTCAGTCTCCATTTTCATCATTTTCTCCCCACCTTTCAGGTTAAGATCTAGTCTTTTTTATTCTTCTTGTTCCGCTTCGCCTTGCTTGCCTGCTGCTGCTCCTCTGTGCTGTTTTCTCTCTCTCGCTGAAGCACACTGAACACACACAAACACACTTGCCCCTTTGTGTGTGATGAATATACTATACACTTCACGTACTCTACAACGAAATTCAAAGATCTTCGATATCTCTCTCCCTCACTCTTACTCCATTAAGACAACCATTTTTCTTCGTATTTCCAATCAAAGAAAAAAAAAAACCAATTCTAACCACGGTTAAAGGAAAAAATTGTCCCCCGCCCTTAAAAAGAAAAAAAAATTCCTTTTATTTTAACGTAAAAAATTATCACAAATATTATATTCCAACAGTCTACAGGGAAAATTTAAAAAAAAAAAAAAAATCTCCACTCGTCTACGCGTTTGCTTCAGACACAATGGAGCATAAGATTTCTTCTGCTTTCTAATTTTTTTTTGTCTACACAATTTCCACCAATCACTCAAGAACTCACACACAAATTATTTTATATTTGTTGCAACACTGCACTGCATGTTTGTTTTTTGCCCATTTCTAACTTAAAACTATAACGGATGAGTAAATAAATTAAATGTATTACAAACGAAATTATAATTTAAGAAAATAAAAATTTGAATTATCCTTTTCGGTGTGTGGAAAAGTTTTATGTGCGGATAAATTACACTCACATTCGACACTGTGAAAAACTGGAGAGAGATTGTGTTCGAAAAGAATTATTATTCGAGTGCAACCTCTCAACTCAACAAACGTCTATGTGTGGTGTTGGTGTCGTCGTGTAACATGCGAACGAGCAAACAACGGAATTGCAAGACGGGACGGGACGGGAAAAAAGTGTCTTTTTCTACTTGGATTTCTTGCTGTTTATCGGCATTGCTATATAATACGTTTGTATCAAAACTGATACCTATTTTTACTCCGTCCAAAAATGTAATACTTTTTTCTGAGTTTTTGAGAATTTCATTCAAAATATGATCCGAAATTTCTCAATCTATCGGTTTTTAACTCGATGTATGTATATTCCAACTCTCACCTATGATCATGAAATTTTGGTAATGACTAAAAGAATAAGATCGCGAATACAAGCTGCCGAAATGAGGTTCCTTCGCGGTGTTGCTGAAATAACTCATAAGGATCGAGTGCGCACTGTCAGAGTACGCGAGGGGCTCAATATTGAGCAGCTACTTACTTCCCCAAGCGGAACGGTGTATGCTTAGATGATTTGGTCGAGTAGTGTGTATGCCCCTAAACCGGCTTTCCAAATTTGCTATGATTGCCGTGCAATCAGGTAAGGCCTTGAAATAGATGGTTGGATCAAGTCTGATATCTTTTCTGGAGCGGTCTGGGGATTTCTGTTGCTG
Source organism: Brachypalpus laphriformis (assembly GCA_945910035.1). Taxonomy (NCBI): domain Eukaryota; kingdom Metazoa; phylum Arthropoda; class Insecta; order Diptera; family Syrphidae; genus Brachypalpus; species Brachypalpus laphriformis. The sequence continues at coordinate 39,184,881 of OX246754.1, read as the reverse complement.
AGTTGGATTGGATTGAAAAGGATGGAGAGTCCATCTGAGCATCCTACTCCCGCGACCCTCATGAAGAATTTCCCGATCATTGACAATGTACGTACATATATTTATGTGTATTTTTTTTAATAATTTGCGCGCACTCAAGGGGTTATGAATATCCTTAACATGTTTACACACAGTACGGGCATTGGAAAGGATAGAGAGATAGAGATGAAGACTTGATGTAGTGGTTTGAAGCTCAGTTGTTTATATCAGCTATTACACGCTGACTCTTGGGACATGACTCTTTTCTCTACTTTGAACTTTCTTTCTGTGAGGCTCGCGCTATTATACCGTGACTCTTTTCCATGACTCTAATTTGACAGCTCTCTTTTATTTTTTGTTTCTTTCTGTGAGGCTCGCGCTATTACACCGTGACTCTTTTCCATGACTCTAATTTGACAGCTCTCTTTTATTTTTTGTTTCGTCGTGAAGTGTTTAGAGCTCTCTGAACAAACATTTTTCAACATTTGGCTCTAAAATATATGGATATCGACAGCAGTATGGATAACGAAATAGTTATTGAGTTATTAAACATGCATAATTATATCCTGAAGACATTTAGTTTAATTTATTTCGTACTTTCCACGTCTACGCTCTACAGGCAACGAATAGAAATGAACTAAAATAGAAAAATAATGAACAGGGAAAAGGAGAAACGTCAAAAAGAGGCAACGAAATTCAACCCACGATTCTCCGGGATGTTGATTTTCTATCTCATCTTTTTTCTCTTTTTTCTCTTGTGTGATTTCAAAAGACTAAGCTTCCGAGAAACTCCGGAGGTAGCGTCCAGATAACTGGGGAGATTTTTGTTATTTTTTGTCTTTGCTTCTGATTCATAGCATCTTTTTCCCGATAACCAATGTCATAGGCAAATCATCATCAACAGAGCGAATAATTGTTCCAGCCATATGACCAAGCTACTGCCAGTGTTATGCCTTTACACAAGCCTTCGCAAGCTTTGATCGGACTGGCTTTATATATTTCATGAAAAATAAATAAATGCTTGCTGACATTAGGATTTGAACCATTAACCATTCGCGGGCAATTGACGACGTTACCACTACACCATTGCCACCCCAACTTCTGTCGAGTAAGGCAAACCCCCCGAATGCCTTGAAGATGTTTAAGAGTATATGAATTAGTTTCGAGTCTAAATACACGTCCGGACCACAAATAATAGAAAAACAAAAAAAATGAATAATAACTGAAGGATTTCCAGAAATCCTTTTTGGGGTAATTAGAAAATATGTCAGCGAATGGGTGCGAAAGGGTTGTTTGTCGATTGTGTGTCGATACCCGTAGTATCGGTTAAGGGCGCACTTTCTCTGGGTTTTTCCCGTTTTTTGGTGTTTTGGGAAGTGGCGATTCACTTTCTTAGCCGGCGAATGAGAGTAAATGATTGGATATATGTCATAAACACCTGCATAAGTATTTTATTTTCAAATATGCACATTTTACTCCATGTCTAACGGCTGCTCATGCGTTTTCGGTAAAAATTCTACCAGTGGAATGATTTGGAAACGAACGATTCATATTTTCGTGTCCGGGTAGCTATATTTACGTCTTCTCTTGTTCAACACAAATTTCAAATGAAGATTTCTGTCAAAAGTGAAATGGTTTGGAACGAAACGTCCATGCCCATACCGAGAAAATCAACCTGTCTCTCTGGACATGACTTTCATTCTCATGAACGTGTGGCCAGGCACCATGGCATACTATACTACTGTCATGTTTATATATTTAATATGAGGTGTGAAAACGACTCAACTGCGAACGGCTTAATAATGTTCCAAATCACTCCGACAATAAAACCATATTCGATCACTTCTAGGGACAGTAGACATTTTATGAAGCACTTGATTAGTACCCAATCCAATTGCAGGGATTGGAGAACATTTACCATATTTCAAAATTTTAATCAATTTAATCAATTCTCTGATTTCTTAATAAATAATTAGGAACTGATGATAAAAAATAATGGAGGGTTTTTTTTAAACTTTTATTTGTTTCATTTTTCATTTTTGAATGAACGTTAAATGCTGTGCGGGAATATGTTATAAAATGGAATTTCGACTTAATTTAAAAGAAGTGAGGATTAGGATGATATGTCCCAAGTGTTTTTAAAGGATGCCTTCATTTTCACAGACAAGCACTGCTCATCAAGTTTTATGTTTCATTAAACCTAATTGTGTTTGAAAAATGTGTGAATTCTCCTCAATCAGGGTTATCGGGAATAAATTTTCCCTCGGAATTTTTCCCCCGAACAAAAATTAGGTACCTTCAAAAATAGGGAAAAAATTCATGGGGGAGAAATTAAATACCGCGATTGCGGTGAAAATTCTCCTGAATTGTCATTTATGATACCTATTTCTTTTCCGCGGAATTATTTCCTCTTTTTTGAAGATACGGAATTTTTGTTCGGGGAAAAAATTCCGAGGGAAAATTTATTCACGATGACCCTGAATATTGAATTTATGCACTGTGATATTTTAGACAGCCTAGAATTATGATACATTTTGATAAAACGGCAATGGCAGCGCTGCATGAGAAAAGTGATTTTTATTTTGTTTCCACTTGGCCTTCTTGCTGTACGTCTTTGATTTTTGAGCGTGTGTGTAAAGTGAAATAGAAGAATTTCTCTTGTTTAACTCAATAGGATATACTTTTTCCAGCTGGTAGAGTGAGTTAAGAATATGTGCAAACGCTTGTTTGTGTTTGGACGCGGAAAGATGACGTGACGCACACCATCAAACAGGCACAAGGAAATTTTTCCAGTTGGGATATTTTTATTTTGTAACAGTTGGTAATTGCAGACATTTCACTTGACCTCAATTTAGTCCCATTTGCTTTATTCTTGTTACTTGTCAAGTGTCAGACAATTTTCTATTGTTTACTTGATCGTTTGTTTCACAAGTTTTATCAATTAACTTGTCAATTTTTAATTTAAATTGATAATAACCATGGCGGTCAGACAAAAGGCCGACGACTTGCGTTTAATGTCAAAAGAATTTTTAACGGATTTCCTGCGAATATACCGCGAAGAGGAATGTTTATGGGAATCAAAGCACCGATGCTACTCGGACAGGAATAGTAGAGCGCGGTCTTACGCTAGGCTTGTTGAGAAAATGCGTGAAGCCGACAAAAATGCCGATGAGAGTTATGTTAAAAAGAAAATTAACGCTTTAAGGACCAACTATAGAGCGGAGTGGAACAAACTCCAACTGTCTATCGCTGCCGGTGAATCTCCGCCGTATAAACCAAAATTGTGGTATTTTAAGCTGCTGAGATTCTTAGAGGAGCATCCGGTGAAAAAAGACAGTGAATCGAGTAGACTAACGGTCGAAAAGGATGACGAGTACTGTCCCTCAGAATTTCTAGACGTAACTGTACAGGTTTTCATTCATTACTTTCATTTATTAATTCTTAATCTTCTTTGACAGTGTGGGGATACCTTATCAAATGAGACTAAAATTGAATTACTTCCTGTACAGCAGCCATCACGGAAGCGGCTGCATTTAAAGTCGGAGGATATCTTAGAAAGATTAAGTGATATCCTGGACAGAAGTGAGAAAGACGAAAGTGATTTAGTTGGAAGAAATGTTGCCTCAAAGTTAAGAAGGCTTTCACCGGATATGCGTATATACGCGGAGAAGCTGCTGCATGATGTTTTGTTTGAAGCCCAGTTGGGTACCTTAAGTAGGCAATCTTGCGTAGTTACACAGTATCATCCAGACTAGCCGAATACGCTTGATAGTTAAGTTTCTCATTTCGTCGTGATAAGTTATGAAAATAAATACGCAATCTACACGTAGAGTTGCTTGTTGTCTTACCTGTTTAGATTAAAGAACTTTTGAGAATGAAAAATTGTAAGGAATTAAAGATTTGCAATTCCGACGGAAGTATCTAATACAGCTAAAGGATGTTCCGTTTAATGGATAAGGTTATACGCTCACAGATTTTCGAAGTCTTGCGGAAAGCTAGTCTCACCATCAACTTTAACAAATCCAAATTTTGCTTCAAAGAATTAAAGTATAATACATGGGGTTTATGGGGGTGGTGAAATGTTAACGACTATTCCTGCCCATTGTGGAATTCTCGTTACAAAAAAAAAATCTAGACAGGATCACAGGCTGCTTGAACTTACAGGGTAATGTAGGAGGTCTATTAAGAATTTGTCAAACCTGAATCACGGATACACTAAAGAAAATTAATACAAAATTCAAGATGTATAACGATGACTTGTTGCATTCGAGAAGTTAAGACCGGCATAAGCAATCGCACCGTACTCACACATCTGGACTTTATAAAGTGCCTTTCCATTCAGTGGGACGGCGAACCAAAAAAAAAAACAAGAATATATGTCGGATATATGTCGGAGAGAGGAATAGTGTGACTGTTGTCATGGTTTTTTTTGGAAATTCCTACCATCGAGGACATAACTTCAGTCTGCGGTGGAAGACCTTAGAGGTAGATTGGCTCGGTGTATCTAAAATTAGACATTAACATTTGAGGCAAAACACCACAAGGGCATTTTGATTAAAAGTCTAGATATGGAAGATGTCGCACAAATTATTGATTTGAATTCGAACCAATTTGAATGCAACACAATTGGCTGTTGTGGATTCCCTTTGGATTATCTGATACGTTAACACTGGAGTGCATTTTCAAGAATTACAAGAACTCTGCTTTGAGTTCAGCAGTACTTTCTCTGATCGAAAATGACTGTCGTGCAGTCACCCGTTATTGTATCGATAATCCCTTTCAAAAATTATATATGGACTTTTTAGCTCCGTACATAATAAGTCCGGTTACTCATGTCTTTGTTGTCTCATATCATTTAAGTTTGTTTTACTCAATCCGCCAAAGAAAATGCCTGAACCCGCAACCATATTTCCTTCTAAAACTCATTTCAGTAATTGAATACATGGAAGTATACAAATAGTAATCAAGGATGGAATACAAAATTTGTCAGAAATGCAATCAATAATGCGAACATGAATGAAACTATCACACGCTATTTATAAAAACTGGGAAATACTTAAAAATGAACAAGCTGAATTCACGTCTCTGGTTCTTCATTCTGCGACAATAGAAGATTACAATAATTAAGTCGCCAAATAGAAATCATTTTCCAAATTGATGAACAACCAACATTAGACCAACTTCAGACGATTTATGGCACACGAGGAAAGAAAAAGTAGATACATGGAAGCTCAGCATTAAATAAAAAACCTAATCAACATACATATATATGTAATAAAAAAAAATTAACAAAGAGGTAGCCACAACCTAGATAGAACGCGTGATCATGATGAGTGTATACAACATAAGAAGGTGTCAGGAGATACATTGATGTACAAAAATATCAAAGACCAAAGATGTGTACTCAGGCTTACTTGTCCGGGAATAGCGGTATAGTGGAGGACTTTGCTTCTTGTTTGAATGCGTAACTGCCTAAACGTAACGCTGGACTGAGTCGCACGTTCTTTCATCTGTACATATTTATTCTTTCGTGCAAATTATTCAGATTCGAATTTAAAAGCAATATATTATGATTTTAAGAACTTGGTACGCCACTTCCCTTCTGCCCAATAAATTGAGAAACATCCGGAAAATAGCCAACTTTCATTAAAGGGGTAGCAAGTAAAGTAAAAGAATTGTTAGCCGAAAAATTTGTATACTCTGTTGATGTTAAACCTTCGGAAATCCAGTTGCTCCATCCCTCTATTTGCGCTTGTTCTTTTCATTTCTTTGAAGGTTTTACCCCTTTTGGTTCTTGCTAATTGCATGCACTGTTTCAAAATATTCGGGGTCTTCCTCTTGGTGTTGTGCCGGTCGCTTTCATCTCGTTTATTTGTTTTGCTTTGGCTCTCCCATGCCCAAACCATTTCGTCTTTTATCTATCTGCCGCATCATGGACTTCTTTTGCCTTATTTCCTCTCTTAGTCGTTCATTTCGTATTTTATCTCTTCTTGTTTTTCTTGCAATTCTTCTTATAAATTTTATTTCGGCGGCTTGAAATTGACTTAAACTGTTTATCGAGTAGCGGAAGAGATTTGAATCCGTATAGAGCAATATGTACTTTTATACTATGCAATGCATAGTTTTTGTTTTATTTTTGCAGAAATTTATCATTTGTTGACTAATGTTTCGTTTATTCGGTAATATGCCGGCTTTGTTTTTTTTTTTGTTGGTACTGTATAAGGCTTCATGTTCGATTTTGCCATCGCTACTTATTAATGCCCCTATTCAAAGGTGTTAATTCTCTTTAGGGTCTTTCCGTCCCATGTTATTGACAAGTTCTCGTTAAAACGATCTTCTTTCGATATCCAAATTACTTTGGTTTTGTCGGTATTTCTTTTGCTTTCATGGCAGATATCGAGTGCATATTGTAATTTGACTTCGTTATTCACCACGATGATTATATCTTCCGCGTAGAGTAAATACTGATAGATAGATGGGGATCAGTCCTCTCAATCGGCCACTTTTTTGTCCGTCCGGTGTTTGCCCTTTTTGGAGATCTCTTCCAGAAATATGATGTAGTCGAACTAAGTATAAGATTTGAACAAAATCGTTAAAACAATTTTCGAGAAAAATAATTGGTTCGAAAATCGGCATTGTTAATTGTGGTCCTAGAATGAAAATACTGATTGGTTCTAGGTGCATGTGCCTTCAGACTCCTAATATTTGAAGCAAGCTACAGACCGCGTTTTAGACGGACAGAATGGAACGACACATTTTTTTTGAGTTACTCTATCATCATAATATAAATTTTGATTAAAAACTGAGGTGCAAGTACAAAATAGTGCGCATAACTCTCACGTGTCAAAACTCACGAAGTCAAACTTCCATCATTTATTTCTAATCTTATCAGTAAGCAAGTTTGGCCAAAATGGGTTGAGCCGATTCTGAAGCTTTCAAAATTACTCTTATGTTCATATTTTTTACCAAAAGCCTGCGAATCAATCTAAAGTCTAGGTTGCACTACCTCACGGTTTGTGTCCCAACTAATCGACAGAAATTGTTGCATTCAGTTTATGATTTCCAGTATTTTTTACGTGTTTGCTTAAATTAAATTATATCGTAGGCGCTACTATTTCCGATGTCGTCTGCGGAAAATGACAGACTGACGTGTATACAAAAAAAATAGAAAACTCAAGTCGAGGAGACCTTCGAATATAAAAAAGATGTCTTTAAAATCGATTTATGGTACCGCAGTAGTAAGGATTTTGTCCAAATTAAAAAAAAAAGTGAAATAACAATCGTAATTCATTTATTTCATCACAGTGTATTCCTCCACTATCATACACGTTAACGCAAAATATTATTCAAAAGATTAAATTTTACTCAAACTGCTTAACCCTGCTAAATATACTCGTATGTATGTAGTTACTCAATAGTATCAGCTTATCAGTTGAATAATTCCATTCGTTGCGATCTTGGGGTGCCGGTGTTTTTTGTAAAACAAAGATGATAAGACGTACATTTTCAATCAACATGGCGAGCCTATCATCGGCGGACTTGAAAAACTTTGCTTGTGATGGAAGAAAAATCCTTGGCGCTGCATTAAACTACATGTAAGTATGAAAGTACCACCAAAGAATCTAATTGATGACATAATCCATGCGTATAGGGATATAGTTCGCGCTCGCGGTGTTGCTGTTCCAAAAGTTCCTCTGCTGTTTTTAAAGCCCACATCCTCCTACATACAGGAGGGTCAGAATATTGTTGTAAGTAAATAAAAAGTTTAATTTAATCCCATGTATGTCGTCAGTAAACATATACGAGTAGATTCCCAAAGTGTTCACGAAAGTTGCGCATGAAGTTGAATTGGGATTCATCATCAAGAAAACATGTAAAAATGTGACCAAGGAAGATGCTATGAACTACGTCGGTGGATACTGTTTGGCGCTGGACATGACTGCACAGTGTGAACTGGTAAGCCTCTCAAAGTTTATCTAAAAGTTTGTTGATAGGAGTCCTCAATGCAGGGCTCTGCTCGTGAAAAAGGTCATCCATGGAGTTTAGGAAAAGGATTTGATACATCTACTCCCGTTTCGTCGCTGATCCCTGTAACTAGCATCAAGGACCCCCACAATCTTGAAATGTGGCTCAAAGTTAATGGAGAGATTCGTCAAAAGGGCAACACCAGGGACTTAATATTCAAAATTCCTGACCTAATCGCTTACGCATCTAAATACATGACACTCGAGGCGAACGATTTAATACTCACTGGAACCCCAGACGGTGCGTCACCCATACGCTCCGGGGATGTCATCGAATGCGGCCTAGGGGACCTAGTTAAACTCAAGTTTAAGGCTGTAGACGAGTAAGAAAATAAAACAGAGGATTGAAAAAATGGGTTTTCTTATTCTCAACATACACTTATAAATTATACTTAATCCTCGGATGATACTAGAACATCCTTGCACTCCTTCAACTTTGTTATGCTCCGCATAATGTTGTCCATCTGCCGCTGGATGTTGGCAGCTTCAATTACTAGTTCTAGGGAGTTTTGGAATTTCTCTTTGGTCACTAGCAGCGGCCTGGGCACAAGTACTCCAAACCACCGGATCGGGTCAATGAAACCGGAGTCCTTGTCGATGGGATGTCGTTTCAGTCGGAACTCTCGGTCGGCGCACGCACTGTCAGACTTTACCTCTTCGACTCGAACTAAGGCGCTGAATTCTGGAGTGTCTTCCGTTGGCAACTGTGACACCCCTACTGTCTGCGGCCCCTGGATGTAACGAGCCTTCGCACAATTGATTCTTCCCTCGTTCGTGACCTTTTCTATGATCACCTTGCACTGAACTAGTTGTTCCACTAAACTGAGGAGCTCCATGTACAGGTCATCAAGTAATTCATGTACTTGTTCTAGTTTAAGGGATGTATAGTCGTCGCTGATTAGTTTTTGAGACATTTTCAGTGAGTTTTCTTGAATTTTTATTCAAAATTGTAAACTTTTCGTGGAGTAATGATTAGTATCATATGACTGGTGTAAATGACGTCCGAGTGACAGTTGTGACTTCAGTTTAGAGGCTGTGTTCAGTGATAATACTAGTTTACGGCTGTCAGCCAGTTATATCGTAATGAGGATGGTGCCTAATTTGATTTAATAGCCGCGTTTTGTTTTCCCCGTGAACTGGTTCACTTCATATTTTTACACAGGATGCAAAAAGAACAATTGAACCAGCACTTGAGCTCGAGACAGACCTGCCCTCCCTCTTCCCTTATACAAGGTGGCGCAAAATTAATCATCCAATTTTGTTTATGAATTACTTTTTTACTGAATAAAAAAAATGATTTTGAGAGATGGACATCTTTATTTGGACCTTTACAATTTTTTTTCCATCTGTTTATATACTGCAGCTGTCTAGTTCACAAATGTCAACTTTGATTGACGCCATTTGCAAAAATTATCACATCTTCCGATAGGGTGATTAATTTTGCGCCACCTTGTACAATATATAAAATTTAATTTCAATTACGTATTAAATGTGCATAAATATGCACCGGATAAGCTCCTCTTATGAATTGATGAAAGGAAGATCTGCGCACATAATTGTGGTTTTCTGGTACAAAAAACAAAAGCTTTATGGAATAGTTAAAGCATCTCCTCTTTAGGGGATTTATCCCGAAGCCTATTTTGATTTAGTAAACAATTATTTTAGTTTAGTTTATTTTATTTATTTGGCTTTTGTTAAAAAAAAACCATTTAGCCATATACATAAATCCATTTTACAAATAGTGTTTTATCTTGTATAAGAGTTTTAAACTTAAAAGTTGTCATTAACATAATTGATAATATTTCTTTTGAAAGCTTCTAGATTTGTTTCATTTCTTATAATAATTGGCAATTCATTGAACATTTTGAAGCCTTTATATTGCAAAGAACTTTGAGATCTTCCTTTCAAAAAGTTTGGTAGTCTAAAATTATTAGCTGTTCTCAATAAATAGGGCTGTACATCACGAATATATTGCACAAAATTTAGTAAGTAAATAGGCTTAAGATATTTTTGATTCTATAGATTAACAATAAAACATTAATTATAATTCTCTGTCTGGCTGACAACCATTTTAACGAATTTAACATAAAACGAATTGACACATATTAGCTGCGTTTTGTTTTCCCCGTGAACTAAACTAGTTCATCTCAAAATAAAAAAAAGCCCCTGGTTCACCTAGAAATTTTATTTTCACAAGTTGGTAGCAGCAGCTACACACTGACGTTTAATATGGACTAAAAATGGCAATCGAAGTGAGAAAAGTGCTTAATATTTTTATATTTGTTTAATAATTAAGTGTTTTTAGGTACTTATGTCAGAAAGTCAGGATACAACAAATACCTATGATTTACTTCTGCCATTCAGCAGAGCTGCCAAGCTTTACATATCATTTTTTTTCTGAAAAGCCATCTAGTAGTGAGGTATGGGATAGAAATTCTGGTTCACGAAAATTGAACCAGCTCAAGTGCTGGTTCAATTGTTGTTTTTGCATCCTGTGTAAAAATATAAACTGAACCAGTTCACGGGGAAAACAAAACGCGGCTATTATTGCACTTTAAAATACACCGCATAGCTTTATTTTGTAACAATTGCAATCTTTATACTATACTATCTGCACAATTGAGGAACAATACTCGAAGTGTGGTTTAATTATTACGTTATAGATATTTATTGCACTCAATGTAAATATGTCATTTCTTATTCTTTTTAAAAAAAACCTATCTTCTTTGCATTTTTTTTTTACATAAGTAATCAACGACATTTTCAATATACAAACGATATCCTTGATCTGCAGGGCAGAGGTGATATGCTTAATTTAAACGGTTCGCAGTACAAAAAATCTACCACAATCTACACTATCCTAAACTCAGAGTTATTCAGCTCCGTAAAATGTCCGAATATGTCTAAAATAGATTCAACTATATAAATATGTTATATTTGATGGTCATATTTCTCACTCAAAATAAAGGTAGAATAAAGTCGGTGAATTATAACGCGTTAATCAAGCAGACGACAACGTTACAGAATAATTCCTTAATTTTATTGGAAAATGAAGTAGCTACTTACTTACTTAGATGGCGCTAGATTTTGGGGTAGTCCTGGGCCTCAACCAACAAGCCTCTCCATTTAGATCGGTCTTTAGCTAATTGCCTCCAGTTGCGAACTCCAAGTTGATCGAGGTGCTCTTGAACTTGTGCGCGCCACCTTCGCCGACGAGGCCCTCTACTGCAACGTAGACTTGAAAAACTCTGCGGGGTGGAGCGTTGTTGTCCATTCGCTTTACATGTCCTAGCTATCTCAAATGTCCAATACGCCGTATTTTGACTAGGTCGATGCCACTGTACAGCTCGTATGGTACGCCATTGAATCTTCTTCTCCAAAACCCAACGCAACCGAGGCCGAATATCTTACGAATAATTTTTCTCTCGAAGCGACCGAGAATTTCTTCATCCGCGTTCAATGAAGTCCATGTTTCAGCGTCGTAGGGGAATTGTGCTGAAGATGACATACTTTTTCTTCAAAGTGAAAAATATATAGAAATCATAGGGATGAAAACAATGTGTATTCAATCAATTCATTTATTGGTAGCAAAAACAGAATTTAAGTGAATGGCGTAAAACAATGAATAGTATTTTTTTAAATACTTTTAAATTAAGTTCAGGAGCAAGTTCAAGAGGACATAGTTGAGTGTAAGATGACATATGCCATGCTCACATGTGAACTGCTTAGTTTAATAGCCTTAGCCATATCGTCTTTCGACCAAGAATGCGTGTTTGATGTTTTCTAGTTGTTTGGCATACTGAAATGAAAATATTTCTAATATAAAACAAAATACTACCTCGTGGATAGGATGACATAGCGTGTCATCTTGGACGGTCGAGCATCATGCCATCTTGCTCTATATGAGTGAAAATGTTTAGCAGAATGTAGGTACAAACATTTTCTGATCAAGTAAAAATATCATACAGAAATCATTAAATATACAAATAACTGTACCCATACAACTCTTTAGACACAACACAATACTCACCTTATCAGAAATTTAACAGCTAACACTTGAGGCAAAAAAAAAACTTTTTTTCCGCACAAAAATATTGATTCCGATTTAATTGAAAGCACGCTGTAAACTAACAGCCGAATCACTAAGGGGTTAACCACCCCCGCAAAACTGCATGTCTAGGCGTGTTTGGCAGAACTGTGGCGCCTATGTATAAAGAAAAATTGCAAGTATGTCATCTTAGCAGATATGCCATCTAAAGCATAATTCCCCTAAAGCAGGACTGGGATAATCAGGGTCTTATATAGAGTGCCTTTAATTGTTCGAGGCAGGACTTCACTTTGAATTGCCTTTATTATTAGTCATTCTTCGCTTGATTTATGCAGTCGTTTTCAGAATTAACGGCAGAGCCAAGGTCCAATTAATCAGTGTACTTGTTTTTGCCCATTTTGACCGCATCTGCTACAATGATTACAAACGTACCGGTGACAGTCTGCTAAGTTCTTTCAATAACATCAATATCTTCGGCGTATGCAAGCAGTTGCAGGCTTTTGACAGATTGTGCTTCTGGTGTTGGCTTGTGAGTTTCGCGCAATCCGTTCAAGTACAATATTAAACAAGCTATATGGCAGCGCGTCATCTTGTCTAAAACATTTTTTGACATCAAAGGTCTCGGTAAGGTCATTACCGCTCTTGATACAGCAGCGAGCGTTCTTCATCGTCATCCTACACAGATGGACAAGTTTGGCAGGGATGTCAAAACTAGACATGGCTCTTTATAGCTCTATAAAGATAACTATAGATACTGTCAATCGCGTCCTTGAAATCGATAAAGAGATGATGACTATCGATTATTGAGCTTTCGCCAGGATCCGCAGAAGTGTAGAGATTTGATCGATAGCGGACTTTCCTGGCCTGAATCCGTACTGATAGGGGCCAATCAGGCTGTTGATGAGAGGTTTCTGGCGTTCACACAATATCACAGAAACATATTTTATTTGATGTTGAGGAGACTGATGCCTCTATAATTGGCGCAGTTGAGTGAGTCTCCGTTCTTGTTGAAAATGAACAACAGCTTTATTAAGTGTATACAAATTTCAATCAAATTAAAACTTAAACTTGAAAATTTATGATATTACTCATTTTGTCTGCGCAAAGAGAGAGAGTATTCAAATTCACAAACACCTCAATTATGATGGATATGTAAATTTGGCGTACTTTGCTAAAAAATGGGTAACGCCATTGTACCCGTTTCGCTGTCAAGAAAGAAGTCGTGGGTGAGTAATATATGCACGCATATTTGGCGCAACATTTCATCAGGGCCTAGGTCTAGCTTCTCACAACCACTCGTATTGTGTGCCTTAGTTAGTTTTGTCCCATATCAGAAAGGCAATTTTTATTTTGTTTTTCAGACAGCAATACTCTAAGGTTTTTGCCAAACATTTGCCAGATGTGGCAACGTGAAAAACTTGTTGGTGTTTTCTAGGATTTAAAGATTGAATTTTACGCGCAGTGGTCCGACGCACTGCGATATGGCGTTCACTTGGGTAAACATTGGAAGACAAACAATTATAGAGATGGAACCGAAACATGAAAGAAAGTAAATAAAATTTGATCCGTGCCAATACCAAACAAAAATTAAATCTGGTTTTCATTTTCGATTGAGTAGCAAAAATTTGGGGTGGAATCGGCTAAGGTGATAGGTGATAGTGTGATTTGTGATAATTAAAAGCGATCAGAAAAATTGATTGCTCTGCGTATAGTGATCACCAAATAATTTCGAGGAGCTGGCAGCAACTGACTTCTCAAAAATGTAAAAAATGTAAAAATGTTGTCATTGTTCATGTCCTGTCTAAACTAACGTAAAAAAATTCAATTTCAATTTCATTTATTCAGGTGTCTTGCATTTTCGCAAAAAACTCTTTAGTGGTTTGGGATAGTAGGAACTTTATCTGCTAAGGACATTATTTTAGCTGGGGGTCGATTCTGGTTCTGTGAAGCTGTGAAGTGATAAATGTTATCACAGCTTCACGCTAAATTCGACTCGCGATGTGTGATAAAGTGAAATCAAATGTCAAAATTTCTTCACGTGATAAGTTTTTTATCACAGCCAACTCATTCTGTGAAAAGTCGTGAAAAAGGATGGACAACAAAAATAAATGCGGACAAAGGGCATCGGAGACCCAAAAAGAATATTTTATTCAGTATTTGGAGGAGCTATAAGAGATGGGCCCAAATGGAGGAAGTATTGGAAGGATCTAACTTAACCGGAAACCTATAGAGTTGAATAAAACTACTACTACTAAAAATAAAGCTACTCCTCAGTAGCTACTTCGAATGGATTCTGTACATCTCGAACGGAACGCCACAACATCCTCAGTTTCTTCCTACGAAGAAAATGAAATATAATTTTTCTTCAAAACAAAGCACCGAGCTAATATAAATTAATACCTTTATTCAATACGGCGTCTATTATTAATAATTAATCGAGTAATTACTTCTGACATTTTAGTAGCACAACACAAATAAAATTTTCAGCAAAGAAAACGCCAAAATGACACATAAATGACAGGATTTATCATTTAGTACTTTTTTAGTACACACTCTGACAGGCATTTATCACAATGTGTTCGAGAATCGCATTAAGTGTGTTCGTGAAGTGATAAAATGAAAAGTTGCTGTGAAAACTGAAATGATAAATTATTTATCACTTCACAGTTTCACAGATCGGGAATTGACCCCCTGCATGGTGCTTTGTCCCATTGGCGCCACTCGTTCAGCGTCAATTTGCCATAAGTAGCCACCACTTTCAAGAAGGTTTAAAGTTGAGGCTAGCTGAAGAATGGGTGGAATGTGCAAAGACCTCATTCCAGCTGGCAAGACAAGCACACCGAAAACATATAAAAATGCTTGCTCTGAAAGTCGAACATTTTTTAAGAATTCTCACTATAAAAATCTAAACAAAAGCCGAGGTATGAGAAAAAATTTCCAAAGCATTTTTATTACGGGGATATTACGATATCCATCCCACCACAATATTTTGATGTTTTCTATTAGATTTCGACGCACTGAACAAAAAATATTAAGTAACATTTTCTGATAACTCGCTTAGGCCGGTATTCACCGACCAATCTTAAACTAAGAGCTTCATAAACCTATTCACCAACCAATAATAGTGCAGATTTATTAGCGTTCATAAGACTTATGAGTGGTCCCACCCACTCTTAAGTTAAGAGGGTTCATAACTTAGGAACTTCGAAAATTTTCGAAATCAGCTGTGAACTGTCACTCAGACCAAACAAAGGACAAGCTGCATTGGCGAAATGCAAAAGAAAAAATGCCGACGAATTTAATGCCTCCAGCATTTCCGTCAAAAGAACTGCCAGCCAAATAATAAAATAATAATATAAAATGTGCGGTGATTAATTCTGACTAAAATCAGGAAAATACAATGTTTTTTTTTTTAT
This sequence comes from Brachypalpus laphriformis, assembly GCA_945910035.1. Taxonomy (NCBI): domain Eukaryota; kingdom Metazoa; phylum Arthropoda; class Insecta; order Diptera; family Syrphidae; genus Brachypalpus; species Brachypalpus laphriformis. Next base: position 39,169,375 of record OX246754.1, on the reverse strand, counting down.
TGGCATTTCTCTCAGTTCGAAAGAGAGTTCGGAAACTCATTTCACAACGGGTTTGGAAATCCGAAAATTAATTTTTCGCATATTCGAATTAGCACAGACACAAACCTATTAGTGCTTGGTGAATACGCAACAAAAATTTAAAACTAAGAGCTTCATAAAATTAAAATGGATTTAAGAGCGCTTGATAATTACCGGCCTTAGTTTTCGAGATATTGAATTGAGTATTTTGAGTATGAAGTGCATAAAAAAAACTAATTTCAGTGTTGCCAGCTATTGACGATATTTTCTTATAGATCTCTGTTACAAAAAAGGGGATATAACACACTTGGACTTAGCCCCAGGCGCCTGTTTGACAGTTGTTCACATTCCCTTAGCGGTGCGACGAAGTCGCGCGAGCGGCTAAACCCCTCCGGAAAGCGGAGTGCAAATAAATGAATCGCGCCGCTTACACACTGTTGGCAACACTAAAGGTAGATTCTACTGTAATATTGGTTGTCAAAAGTCAATATTAAAAGCTCGATATCTCGAAAACTAAAAGAGGTCTGAACAAATTTTACTTATTATTTTTTGCTCAGTGCATATTAGAAAATATCGTGGCGCCACGGATGTCGTAATCGTGCCTCTATTACCAACAACAAACACCCGTGCAGCGTTTCACCATTGTGTTCGTACTCAGTTACATCAGTGAGCGATTTTTTTTTACAGCACTTCGTATTACAGCTTCAGCAGTAAACTCCGTCGATGTAGAGTTCCCCTAAGGCTTAAATAATCAACCATCTTCGGCGCTGAATCACTGTTGTATCTGTCAAACATTCTGACAGCGTAAATAAAGGATACGAAATGTCTTTTGCACAGAAATTTCTACAGTTATCAAAGAGAAAATCATTTAAATATGGATTGCCATTTCTTATTTGCATCGTTGGTGGGTCCTTTGGTCTTAAGGAATTCACTCAACTCAGGTAGGCGCTGACAAATGTTGCTCCACCCAACTTTTTTAACCGCTGTTTCGTGCCAGATATCAGTTTTCGAGGAAAAAACTCGTGACTCCTGAGGAAATGGAGAAACTTGGTGTCACGATGAAACCCGCCAAGGAGGTTACGATCGAGAAGGAGTTCGAGAAAATCAAATCAATTGATATCGACAACTGGGAAAACAAACGTGGTCCCCGACCATGGGAGGAAGGAACAACGGCGAACTAAAAGTGCGGAGTTATGTTACATAATGTTGTAAAACCTAGTCCATAGGAGTATTTTATAAATAAAACACATGTTTTCTGAATTTGATTTGTAATTTTTCGAATGTTTTATATATGTACCTTCTTTCGAAGTATGTTAAATGAGGAAGTGCCTATTTAATCGGGTAAAATGTAAACAAAAACAAGTTCGTCGGTGGTAAATTCAACTGCAGCTATGTTCGGTGTATTTCCTACAAGTGAGGTATTGCCATAAGCAAGGTATCTTACGTTTATTCAGCCTACCTACGTTCGGTTCGTTCGATGGTCATACATCCGATTGCCACGAAGTCTATCAAACATGAATCGATTTTGAAGTAAGGGGGCATTCAAGTATTACGTACGCAGGTTTATCGGCGGCGGCTACATATTTCTTACTTTTGATGCCAAAGGGAGAGGAGGGAAGATAAAGACTACAAAATAATGAATATATAAAAAATTCAATTAATTATTTAATTTTAATAAAATTACTTTTGTGGAAGTAAACACTAAATTTGTTTACATATTCTTTATAAGAATTAAACACGCGTTCTGAGAATTCCCCTCATATCCACACAAGAATGCAGCGATGTTCAATTAGGGGAATCCGAGACATACAACGATTCCCAGATTTAGAATGAATTAAAGAAATGAATATAGGTCTAATGTCATTTCATATAAAATGATGATAATACTATGTATGTATCCGCCAAAAATAAATCTGAGCTTTAGCGGAAAAGATTTAGCTTTATGTGAGATGGTTGCACCAGAATTTAAAGCTGGTTGAAGCAGGAAGAGGGTTCACTATGGATGCGCCCATTCAACGCCGGCTCTATTTTTAACCAGCATGAATCAGCGGCTGGAAAGCGAGAAGCTGTTTTGTAACCACAATGGACGTACCCTAACGTGAAATTTGACTTATTTCCATGGTCATTTGCATGAAATTTAATTGCTAAATGCAGTTTTGTATTCTCTATCAACAAAATACTAAAGCATTAGGTAGAATACAAACGTGTTACTACACAAATAAATGAATCCCAAATCTGCTTTGTTGTGCTGGTAGGAATGTGTGGACGAATGTACATATGGACGAAAAACTCTTAATTTAAAGACTAGATTTTTTCATCGATAATACTGCTTGAACACTTTGCAACTAATTTACACGAAAGAACACCACCATCCTTTAACAAAACTAATAATAATAAATGTGCATTTATGTACATTTAATTTACAGTTTTATTAAATTTTCTTTTTTTAGACTTCAGTATGAAACTTCGGTTCAATATATGAATTTTGAAAAATATTTTGCAACGAAAAAACAGCTTTTTTTATTTCGCAGTCTAGTTGAATCATTTCGGCGATATTTCAAAGAGCTTTTATTTTATTGGGCCCCACTTTCAATGACGTTGAATTATATTTATATTTTTTATATATATTATACATATATTTTATATAACTTGGTCTGCGCCAAATAAATGCATATATATGATGTATATGGTGATGGATTGGTAGCTCTGGTGCGAAGAAGTACAAACCCTGAGAAAAAGAGGTGAACTTTTTGGATTTCGTAAAGATCTTAGAGATTTAGATTTAGAGTTCAAGTGGGCTGATGAGTAATTTGTTCCGGACATAAAAATCAACAACAGTTTATTCGGCATTATTCCTATTTTTTATCAACAGCAGTCACTGGCAACCCGGTTACGACAGATTAAGTGAAAGGCTACATAATTCGAACTTAACGGATGCAATGCTTGTTGAAGACTTTAACGCCCGGTTAGATCTTTCTCAGAACAGCTTTGTAAGTGGATATAAGGCAGTCATCATGCATACATATCAATAGGACGAACTATTAGACAGCAGAGGTAAAAAGATTCTTGCGCTCGCTGATCCTTTCGATTGTCGTGTTTTGAATGGGAGCTGCGAAGAAGATTTGGATGGTGAGTTTACCTTTATCTGAGGATTAACTTGTTGTGTAATCGACTACTGTTTCATATCTGAAAACTGGCAACACATTTTATCTTGACTTTTTCCGATCATCTCTTGAAGTTTCATGTGCAGTATCAGGGTCATCGAATGGTGGCAGTATCAATCAATATACATCTAACGTTCCAATTTGTATGGAGGTGCTTACAGATGTAATAAAAGAAGCTGTTCCATCTTGCAAGCCAAGTCACTTACAAATTTTCTGCAAGCAGAAGTGGTTTAATGAATAGTGTCATAGTGCCAGAAATAGATCATTCGCATTCTTTAGGCTGTTTAGGATATACAACACCACCACATTTAAACCGCCTTATCGCCAATCAAATAGTGATTTTAAACACCTCTGCTACGAAAAAAGGATGAAGTATGAGTTCGAAAATATTTCTATGGCAAACAATTCAAGATCGCCTGCGGATTTTTGGGGAGCTGTAAAGTACATAAACGAACAAACAAACACAGTCGCCAATCCTTAAGGCGCAATCTCCTCAGTATTGCACTTCGCTCACCCTTATTCCATTACGCGGCACCGCTATACACGCACGAGCTTTTGGATGCACCGTTGTCTGTGCAGGAAGTTATTGCCAATTCGAAAATAAACAAGCTCCCGGAGACGACCGCATCCGACTTGAATTTTACAAAAACTGAACTGTAGAGTTCGTATCTGCGATGACGTTGGAGTTCAATAGGACAACGCGTGTGTTCCAATGAGCTTAAAAAAGGCCATAGAATTTCCACTTCACAAGAAAGGGATAAGGAATGACCCATCAAACTATAGAGAAATCTCCTTCTTGAATACCTCAGCAAAACTCTTTGCTGCCTTGATTTTCAATAGGCTGTCACGAAATTTTATCTTATTTTCAAATGGGATTCAGAAGAGCATACTTAACTGCTGATCAAATATCTACTCTAAAATTAATCGCTGAAACTTAAAAAAAGAAGCACAAGAAACATTATGCATTTTTTGTCGACTTTCGAGCGGCATTGGACTCTGTCGCACGCGAGGCGCTGTTTTATAAGCTGCATAAAATTGGAATTTCAAACAAAGTTATAAACACCTTGAGAGCGAAGTACGAGGGCAATCTGACATACATACATGGGATGGAGAATCGATATCGGATGAATTCGCAACTTCAATGGGCGTTAATCAGGGCTTCACATTAAGTGCATTACTATTTGTATTATTTATAAATGACATCAGATACTGTAGGAGGTTGAATTGAGTTCTGCCAAACAAAGTTGCCTGCATTGATGTATGCAGATGATATTGTTTTCCTTGCGGATTCAGTAAATGGTATGCAGCTTTTGGTAAATAGACTCGGTGATTATTGCAACTGTTGGAAATTATCTGTCAACCAAATAAGGAAAAAATAATGATTTTTAGAGACGGAGGGGGAAGATACTCAAGATACAAAAAGTGGACATATCATGGTGAAGCTATCGAAAATGTGCGAGTGTATAAGTTTTTAGGATTTCTGATTTCCGCCAACTTAAACAAAAACGAACACCTAGAAACGGAAGCATCCGAAGTTAAGTGTGGTATTTCCTCGGTCTGGAAGCGCTTACTTACTTACTTAGGTGGCGCTACAGTTCGGGGTGAACCTGGGCCTCAACAAACAAGCCTCTCCATTTAGCTAATTGCCTCCAGTTGCGCGCCACCTACGGCGAGGAGGTCCACTACTGCGTCGTCCCTCGGTGTTAGATTCGAAGTCTCTGCGGGCAGGAGCATTGATGTCCATTCGCTGTACATGTCCTAGCCATCTCAGACGTCTAATACGCAGTTTTTTGACTAGGTCGATGTCGCTGTACAGCTCGTATAGTTCGTGATTGAATCTTCTCCTCCAAAACCCGTCAACGCAAACGGGAACGAAAATCTTACGAAGGATTTTTCTCTCGAAGCGACGAAGGATATCTTCATCTTCTTTTAATAAAGTCCATGTTTAAGCGCCGTAAAGCAGGACTGGGATGATTAGGGTCTTATACAGAGTCTCCTTAGTTGTTCGAGATACTGTTGAATTGTCTTATAAGCCCAAAAAAAACAGCGATTGGTAAGAGTTATTCTTCGCTTGATTTCTGCGCTGATCTTGTTTTTCAAGTTTATAGCAGAGCTAAGGTAGACAAAGTCCCTCACTACCTCGAGGTTATAGCTGCCCACTGTGACGTTCTGTCCAATTCGTCGGTTTTGGTTTTCCCTTCTTGTTGACAGCATATACTTGGTTTTGCCCTCGTTTATCGCTTATCCCATTTTGACCGCTTCCGCCTTAATGCTTGCAAACGCACCGGTGACAGACCGCAGAGTTCTTCCGATAATGTCTATATCGTCGGCGTATACAAGCAGTTGTAGAGACTTTTGATAGGTTGTGCCTCCGGTGTTGGCTTGTGAGTTCCGCACAATCTGGAAGCCCTGCTTTACGAATAAACATCTAGCACACAGTTCTTTCAGGCAACCGCAGCATCAACTATTTTATATGGTGCTCAAGTGTGGGGCTACCGTTCCTTCGATGCAGGAGAGGCATTTCCTCGCTATTTTCTCAAGCATATATTCCGACTATCGAGTTCTACGCCAATTATATTCTACTCTTGAGACCGGAACATCCCCATGTTCTTAAGAACTCTTAAACTTCTCTTCTATTATGTAGTCAGAGTTATGTCAATGGATGATCGAAGACTATCAAAAATTGTCCTCAAATATATTATGACTATAGGTACAAGTGTTAACTGCGTTAACGAATGGCAGAATCTTTCTTCCGAGTGTGGCTTAAGTCTAAACATAACTCCTGATGTGCAGCGCCTTTCACTGAGGAATCAACTCTATGTCCTTCTGAAGAAAACAGGAAGTAATCTGTTTCATAGATATGAGTCCGAAGCACTGTCATCCGCGCATAAATTTTATTATAGTAAATTAAATCATCATCTGCATGAAAAAACGTACTTCCTAGATTCCAACGCAGTAGATAAAATAAATACAATATTTAAATTAAGAGGAGAGCTTTAAAATCTGAATTTCATACCTCACCGCCATGAGTTTCCGATTTTATGCAACATCTGCAACATGAATATAAGAGAGGACGTATTCCATTTTCTCGCTATCTGCCCAGTTCTAAAAGAAGTTCGAAATCGATTCTTCGGCACAACTACCCTGGATATTGATGAAACTATTCCTAATTTAAATGGTCAACATGGGTGGGATCTATTGTATAATTACGCATATACTGTAACCGTTATAGAAATCTTATAATAGAAAAACCTTTTTAAGTTACATATTCATTCTTGATTTTTCGTATTATGTAAAATAAATATAAATAAGACAATGAACAGTGATCAAAGGGTATTCAAATGTATGGGGAAAACATAGAGCTTGTAAATGAATTCAAAAATCTTGGAGTATTATTTGATGAATAGATGAATTTAAGAGCAAATATTGATTATATATGTAAGAAATTGTCCAAAAAAATATATTCCCTTAGCAGAATTCGGCAAAAAATATCTACTGTTAAGTGGGAAATACACGATACAACTGTTGTACCAACGGTTTGACAGCTTTGGTGTTATATACCATCATTGTATCGTGTGTATCCACACAACAAACCATTGTGCCGATATCGCACGGTCTGGACTGTACAACCGCTGTCACATGCAAAGATTGTATGGAAATTATATGAGGTGTATGTGTAAATTACTGAATAAAATGTCTGGCTGCACATAAATCGTACCCAGATTGTATAATGTGTGTGCTGCATACAACAATTGGGCTGACGTTGGCACAACACAAGTCGGTAAGACGGTTTCATCGTGTATTTCCTACTTTAAAGCGATAAGAATATACAACGCGATGATAAGACCGCATTTCCAATATTGCCCAACAATACTATATCTTTCAACGGAAGGAGATTTAACAAGGCTACAAAGGTTCCAAATAAAGTCATGAGGATAATTCTTAAGTGCGCAAGACTAACCGACATAAAGTATATGCTGGAAATGTTTAAATGGCAAAGTATTAGGCAGCAAATCAAGCTAAACGTGTTAGTGTTCGTTTTTAAAATGAAAAACGAAACGCTCCCCAATTATCTTTTTAGCAATTTAAGGTATGTAAGTGAAAGTCAGCCATATAAACTTAGGGGTGGTATACATTTTCGATTAGAACTGAAATCACCCGCGCGTGGTCAGAATACTTTAATGTTCAAAGGTTTGAAACTGTTTAATTGTCTCCCGAATGAAATAGAGAACATAAACAATTTCAAGAAATTTAAAGAAGAAATAGTGACATTTTTAAAATCGGACAATATTATTTTATAATATAAAATGAAAACCGAGAAGCTTAATGGCAAATATTGCTAAATAAGCGTAAGCGTGACCCCACGCGCAGTTGGGAAGTCTAACTAACGTGTGTCTATGTTTCTGCCTTTCGCCTCTATTTCATACCGAACCAGTGAAGACCCAACATTTTTTTGCATCTTTCTTTATTTGAATGAACTAGCCATTCATGATGTAGACGTACAATAAAACCGAAAGCAGAATATCGGTACAAATTATGACTTAGTATACCTTGTTGCTGGCATTGCCACTTGTTCCAGCACCTGCATCCCATTGAGTGCAAGAGAGACAAATATCTGGCTCTATGCACATCTAACGCCAAATAAAAACTCTTCACCACCACGGAATTTTTTTTTCCTCACGTAAAAACGTCAAAACGACAAAAATTTGACAGTTTGTGTTTCTTCTTCTGTATAGTGAATATTTTCCACGAAAATTTTTTTCCCCGTCGGATTTTCTATTAATTTTCTATTGTTTTTCGTCCGTAAGCATAAAAAAACCTTCAAGATAACATCCACAAGCGATATGACGCCAAAACTCAAGTTCGCCGAAGGTATGCAAGCAATCAGCGCTGATTTTAGTTTATTGTGGGCAATACCCAAGTCCGTGCTTTCTACTTTGCAGGCGAAAAGGTGTTATGTTTTCATGGTCCACTCATATACGAGGCGAAGGCCCTCAAGAGCACAATAACAAAAGATAAGCAAGTGAAATACTACATCCACTATGCCGGCTGGAACAAGAAGTAAGTTTTAAGCGCCAAGCTGATGCTCTGAACACCTGTTTGCGCGTTAAGTTATCTTATTTTTTGTTTTTATTTTGCTAATTCTTGTTTTTCTGTTGTTGTGTCTCAGTTGGGACGAATGGGTACCAGAGAATCGAGTGCTCAAGTACAATGAAGCAAACGTGCAGCGGCAGAAGGAGGTATCCAAGCAGCATTCGTCTTCCGCAGGAAGGAACAAGAAAGGTGAGAATAATAGAAAAAATATATTATTGTGGGTAAAGAAGAAGCAAAGGTTGCAAAGTACCTTTCGGAATAACACATGTATGTAGTTAGGGATTTCAACGATAAAGAAATGTGCTTCTTGGAGTAAGATGTATGCAGTTCCAGCTAATTCATTAGGTGTGAGGAAATTCGTCACCCATATAATTGCATAACCACCGAAATTTATAGAGTCGGGCTGATATTTTTTAGTTTTAAACCTGCCTTCGTGGCTAATACTGCGACTTGGAAGGTCTATTGTATCAAGGACGCTATTACCCTAAAAGACTTACCGCCTTCTTGCACGATAGAAAAAAGTTCTATTCACTCTTATACAGACGCATTCGAAGTTAATAAGTGGAAAGTGTCTTTTCCTAAAAGCTCAACTTGGGCATCTTCCACCTTCCAGATAGCTAGGATATATCAAGCGCAAATTATGTTAATTAAGGAAGACCAGTGTGGGCGCCGTGGCGCATTTGTTAGTGTGTCGGACCACTGAGAGTGAGGTTCCATGTTCGAATCCCAGAAAACACAAACAACTTTTCACGGTCTCCCCTCTCGCGAACGTCTGACAAACATTCGAGAGTATGTGTTGTCACAAGAAAACTTCTCAAAAACAAAAAATGCCCTTCGAGAAGCTAGGCCTAGGCACTTAATGAGCTTTTGCGTCAAATGTATTTTATATATGTTATAAGGAAGCCCAGTACTGGCTGAAATATATTTTATTGTCTGTCATGGGTATTAGTATTTTCAAGGACAGCCAAGTCCTTGGAATCGTGTTCAACCCCTTCAAATATCACTCTTGATTGGCGTTCGTCTTATGGAGATGGCGGAGACAATCAACATTAGTAACTGTAGGTCCTTCGACCCACCAGACTGGTCCAACGGTAGTGCATGCGATCATATGAAAACAAGCGTTTTCACTCAGCTGATGCCTACCAACTCCTACTCTCAACCTCCACGCGGTGACAGCCGGCTGCCTAGTACCTTAATCCAAGAAGTGGGTAACCAACCCCGTTTGGAGGATTCTTGGCGGCAGCAGATGAGAGAGGGGGGAAGAGTGCTTTCCCACTAGAGCACTTATTCCTGTTTCAGGCGGCAGCGGACGAATTCCCTAGACGGAGTCAACGGTGGACTCTATAGTTGCAGTTAGGTTGAACTTAGTGAATACCTTGCGCGAGCTGCTTCGACGTGTTCGGATCACAGGCCGGTAAGGAATTTCCAATGTTGGTCAGGACATTGGAATAGAGATAGTGGAGGAGGAGCCCTTAATTGGCCAACGGCAGCGTTCATACTCATACTGTGGGCGCCGTGGCGTAATCGAATCCCACAAAATACCAAAAAGTTTTTTCACGGTCCCACCTCTCGCGAGCGTCTGACAAACATCCGAGAGTATTGTTGTCACGAAAAAGCTTCTCAAATCGCCGTTCGGATTCGGCATTAAACTGTAGGTCCCTTCCATTCGTGTGAAAAATATAACGCACACAACATGAGTGGTTGCGAGAAGCTAGGCCCTGGCACTTTAAAGAGCTGTTGCGCCAAATATTTGTATTTTTTTTAGCGTTCATACTCCCGTAGTCGACTACTGGCACCGGTGTACCCGGCCCCTCGTCCTAGGGGAATAATTAAGGAACTGGCCCTCCAGGTTGGGGGTTGTGCCGTCGGGGTAACTTCCCTACCACGTAAAAAATCTATGGTTCCGAAACAACCAAAAGCATCGGATAAGGATGACTCAACTAATGACGAACCCAGCAAACGAAATAAGGACAACGACCTTCGGATCTGTACGTGGAATGTTCTGTCCCTTTACAGACCACGTGCAGCCGAACAACTAGCAGAGGCCTTAGACTGCTATAAAGCAGATATTACCGCCATCCAGGAAGTGTGATGGGATGGACCGGGCAAAAAGAGGATGAAAAACTGTGACATCTACTACGGTGATTGCTACAGAGGCAACAGGCAACGCTTATTCGGATGCGGATTAGTCATACGCGGCAGACGTATGCCCCCACGGAAGAAAAGGACCCTGCCACCAAAGAGCGTTTCTACGAGCTCCTCGACAAAATATACGAGCAATGTCCTAAATACGACGTTAAAATCGCATTGGGCGATTTTAACGCCAAAATAGGAAACGAGGACGTCTTTGGTACGGCAGTCGGTAAGTATAGCCTACACGACACCACGTCTGATAACGGACTAAGGCTAATTGATTGCGCTGTGGAGCGAAATGTTACCATAGCAAGCACATGGTTTCCTCATCTCGATATTCATAAGCAGACATGGCGGTCCAATGATCATGTAACGATCAACCAAATTGATCATATTGCGATCGACGCAAGGCATGCCTCCAGTATTCTGGATGTCCGGACCTTCCGAGCGGCCAACATAGACTCGGATCATTACCTTATTGTAGCCAAGGTACGAATGCGGATATCCCAATCTCAGCAACAAAGAAGAATCACTGTGAGAAAATTTAACGTCGAAAAGCTACAATCGCAAGAGATCGCCAGACTCTTCGCTGAACGCGTATCCCGAAATCTTTCAATCACCACTATGCCGCCAGCATCAAATGTTGAAGACCAGTGGCAACACTGCCAACTTGCCATCAGAAACGCCGCGACTGATGTGCTGGGTCTCGCTCGCCCTCCACCGCGAAACCCCTGGTTTGACGAAGAATGCCGGCGAGTGCATGCAGCAAAACAAGAGGCATACAAAGCGGCGCTGCAAAGGAAGACGAGAGCTGCTCGTGAGCTCTACGAGCAAAAGAGACGGGAAGAACATCGGCTTCTCCAGATGAAGAAGAAAGAGCATGAGAAGCGCGCGTTTGAGAACATCGGAAGTTTTACCAAAAGGTGAAAAGAACGTGTCAGAGGAGCAATACCCGTACAGAAACCTGTAGAGATGAAAATGGAAACCTCGTAGTAGAATCACAGTCGGTGCTGAGAATATGGAAAAACTACTTCTGCAGACTGTATAACGGCGACGAAGACCAACGTCCCGCTGTCAGGCAGAATGAACCATTCAACATGGACGATGATAGTCAAAATTTCCGTCCACTTGACCAAAACGAAGTGAGGATAGCAATATCTAAGCTAAAATCCAATAAGGCTGTTCAAGGGAGGTGGGGATGAATTGGTAGAGGGCATACACCAACTCATCTCTAAGATTTGGTCAGACGAGTGTATGCCTGATGAATGGAACCTCAGCATCGTTTGCCCGATCCACAAGAAAGGAGACCCCCTCAACTGCGCCAATTATAGAGGCATCAGTCTCCTCAACATCGCATACAAGATCTTTTCTGCGATATTGTGTGAACGCCTGAAATCTTTTATCAACAACCTGATTGGACCCTATCAGTGCGGTTTCAGGCCAGGAAAGTCCACCATCGATCAAATCTTCACACTTCGGCAGATCCTGGAGAAAACCCAAGAATTTAAAATCGATACTCACCACCTCTTTACCGATTTCAAGGCCGCCTATGAAAGCAGCTATAGAGAAGAGCTTTATAGAGCCATGTCTAGTTTTGACATCCCTGCCAAACTTGTCCGTCTGTGCAGGCTGACGATGGAGAACGCTCGCTGCTCCATCAAGGTCGGTAATGACCTCACCGAGACCTTTGATGTCAAGAAAGGTTTTAGACAAGGTGACGCGCTGTCATGTGACTTCTTTAATATTGTACTTGAACGGATTGTGCGGAACTCACAAGCCAACACCGGAGGCACAATCTATTACAAGTCTGTACAACTGCTTGCATACGCCGACGATATAGACATTATCAGAAGAACTCAGCGGGCTGTCACCGGAGCGTTTGCAAGCATTGAGGCGGAAGCGGCCAAAATGAGTTTAGCGATAAACGAGGGCAAAACCAAGTATATGTTGTCAACAAGAAGGGAAAGCCAACACCGATGAATTGGACAAAACGTCACAGGGGGCAGCTATAACTTCGAGGTAGTAAGGGACTTTGTCTACCTTGGCTCTGCTATAAATTCTACAAACAAGATCAGCGCAGAAATCAATCGAAGAATAACTCTTGCCAATCGCTGTTTTTTTTGGGCTTATAAGGCAATTCAACAGTAAAGCCCTATCTCGAATAAGGAGACTATATAAGACCTTGATCATCCCAGTCCTACTTTACGGCGCTGAAACATGGACTTTATTAATATTAAAAGAGGATGAAGATATCCTTGGTCGATCCGAGAGAAAAATTCTTCGTAAGATTTTCGGTCCCGTTTGCGTTGACGGGTTTTGGAGGAGAAGATTCAATCACGAACTATACGAGCTGTACAGCGACATCGACCTAGTCAAAAAACTGCGTATTAGACGTCTGAGATGGCTAGGACATGTAGAGCGAATGGACACCTATGCTCCGGCCCGCAGAGTCTTCGAGTCTAACCCCGAGGGACGACGCAGTAGAGGGAATCATCGCCGTAGGTGGCGCGCACAAGTTCAAGGGGACCTCGATCAACTTGGAGTGCGCAACTGGAGGCAATTAGCTAAAGACCGAGCTAAAGGCTTGTTGTGATTGAGGCCCAGGTTCACCCCGAACTGTAGCGCCACCTAAGTAAGTAAGAAGAACCACCAGACTTGGCACTGTTCTACCCAAAGAAAAAGTACCGGAAGAGCAGGATGTGGGTATGCTACTTCTACTTAAGCTGGACGCATTCAACGGTAAATCACAGATGGGAGGTGGCAAAATATGCAATGTGTTCAGACAGATCTGGCCAAGGCTATATAAGAAACGCTCAAATGATTTGATATTGTTAAAGCGGTCAGATATCGGCTCCGTTATCGGTTCATTATTCAATAGGCCTACATACCAATATTTTTCTCTTTTCAAACGATTTTTGCAGGAGCTGCAGATTCCTTACGTTCCGCTTATTGAGTGTACGGATTCCCTCGTAAGAGTGTGGTTTGGTCAATCTTTCTGATTCCCTAAATTCCTCTTACGCAGTGGGATAGGCATAATTGATATTCCCAGTTGTTAATCCAAGCTGTAGCCATTGAGTCGTACAACCAATATACAATTTTTGAACCAAGATCCCGAATTTGACCGTACATGTATCGATTGGGCCTCAAGGCACGTCCTGTAATGAACTTCATATAATATAACTTCTTCTTTTTATTTCTATCTGAAAAAAGCGATCATAATCCTCCCACTTCACTGAATTTCTACTGATCCGCCTGTGGGGTTCGCCTGTCTGTTTCATATAATTTAACTAACGAACTTATTATAATATTATTACGAGGCGCGTCTCTATTCTTCCTCCAAGAGCTGCCATCTAGCGATTTGATGACAGTCGCCGTTTATATGCAGAGTCGAGGAGTCGAGTCAGATTCGAGTCCAGATTTCGATCTGAGTATTTCTACATACCGAGTCGAATGGTTGAAAAGTCCAAAGTGGTCAAACTGACAGATGAGTATAGCAGACACTCTGGTTTTGATTGTGTTAGTGTTCTGTTTAGTTCTAGTTTTTGCATTTAATAAATATGAAATAACTGAGCACACAACCTTACCCGCAGCTAACCATGAACTCAATCAAAACAAAGCGATTTCCCATCCCGAACAAAAAAAAAAAAAACAAGAAAAAGATCACACACTCACAGAGACAATACTACCTTGATCAAAAAGTTCCCGGAATTTATTCAGAAAATTAAAAATACAACTTTATTCATCTAAATCTATATTGTCCCCTTCAAAGTAATCCCCATCGACTGCAACACACTTATGCCAGCGCTTGATCCAATCTTCGAAACATTTTTTTATATTCGGTTTTCGGTATGTCCATCAGTGCTTCCTGCGATTTTTCCATTACTTCCTCTCGGCTGCTGAAACGCGTTCCCCGTAATGGTTTTTTAACTCGATTGAACAGAAAGAAGTCACAGGGAGCCAAATCAGGTGAATTCAGTGGCTGTTGGATGGTATTTGTTGCATTTCTCGTCAAAAAATTACGAATAATGATGGCACTGTGCGACGGTGCGTTACCATGGTGCAAAATCCACGAGTTTTCTGCCCACAATTCTGGTCTGGTAAAAACACAGAGATAGATGTACTCTTGGCTACGTAACTTTTGCAAATGTCAAGCTATGACGCTAAGATTTAGAGGGAATATCAACAACAGATGTACCAACTTAACAAAGAAAACAGAACTCAAATCGGAACGCCACACGGTTTTTATTCCGGGAACTTTTTGATCACGGTGGTATGTCAGTTCAACCACTCGACCCAGGTGTACATGCATTTTTCGGACTCGACCCAGTTCTGTTAGCTGAGTCGAGTCCAGTCGAACCCATTCGGACTCGAACAGCGTTTATATGCATTTGGAACCAGTTCCGACTCTGCATATAAACGGGGTAAAATTGCGTGAGCTAAGTCAGTACCTAGTGTTAGCAGCGTGTCGTACGAATGTGAGTGTGTTCACGACCGAGACGCCGCGCCGAGAAGCTTAGGTTGTGTATTCGTCGGTCTGTTATAGTGATGTCAAGCTCGAGTTTTACTTTCTTGGTCAATAATGTAAAGATGGTTGCCGTTGATTTCTCTACTGAGAGTAGTAGGTTGCGGTTATTAAAGTAAAGCTTCAGGTCACGCATATATGCGTTTATTGCTGTGCACATTATGCTTACACCATCTGGAGGCAACGATGAAGATGTATTGGTTGAACAGGAGAGGGAGAAGACTCCACCTTGGGGACTCATGGCTTCATCTTTCCGTATTTTAATGTTGTGTACCGAAATTCTACGTAGTTTTATCGGCTACAGACGTAGTTCGACAGCCAGCGTTTGTGGTTGTTTGGAGTGTTGACAACCAGGATTGCTTGAAGCAATGTGGCGTGGCTTACCGTGTCAAATGCTTTAGACAGGTCTAGGGTCACTAGAACAGTCCTGTGGCACGATCTTGATTGATCTAGGTCGATCGCTAGGTCACCTGCATAGCCGATCGCTGATAGCTTGTGAATGTAAAAACTCTGAATTCGATCGTAAAGGTGAATTCTTTGATTCTTGTCTGGGTCTCATGTTACTCTGGGATCATGGGAATTGAGATCTTGAATAAGATTGATCGACAAAGCTCAGAAGAATACTTCTTTCTCAGGATCTGAACTTGCGTTGGGTCTTCCTGAGTTCTCGTTTAGGGCTTCAATTGAGGATTGAGTTTTCCATGAAAACAATATTGTGTCTGGCATGACTGGAGGATACATGAGAACCAAACGGATGCTCTCGGACTTCTACAAGAAATCCGCTGCATTCTTGCTGTCTTAGCAGAAAAACTACAGACAATTTATAGGCGTCCTTACAGGGCACATCGCTTTTGCTTAGCACTTAAGCTAGGCTTAAGTGACGTCTACGATGCTTGTGGAGAGGGTCTTTTGTAGTATCAAGTGGTACATCTTCGGTGCTGATGTGAACAGTGCTGGTATTGTAAAGCGCTCATCACTTAACCCTCTAACGGGAAAAGTTAAAATAATGACGGAAGGTAAAGCAAAACTTTTGTTTAGGTGAGATATTGGTCTAAGAAGCACAAATTAAGTGACGAGATAAAAAAAAAAAACAATTTGGGTTGGGTCCTCGAGTTCATCATCACTAAAATCATCTTCGTCTGAATCTATTTGAAACGAATCCATGAAATCTTGAATCTCTATCAGACATTTTGGATATACATATGTATTACTTTTTTTTTATATCACTGATTTTTCCCCATTTCTACAAAAAATGTATAAAAACAGTTTTTTTTACAAATCGCCTATGAACAGCAAATTTTTAAACGCTTAAACGGGCAAGGCTGTTATATTTTTCACACGAATGGAAGGGACCTACAGTTTAATGCCGAATCCGAACGGTGATTTGAGAAGCCTTTTCGTGACAACAATACTTTCGGATGATTGTCAGACGCTCGCGAGAGGTGGGACCGTGAAAAAACTTTTTGGTATTTTCTGGGATTCGAACTTGGAACCTCATGCGTAGTGATCCGACACACTAACCACTTACGCCACGGCGCCACATAATAAAACTTTCAGACCAGTAAAATTATGAAACTACATACTTTCCTAAAAGCTGTAAATATTGATTGAGCGGGACATGTTTCACGATTCGAATTTAATGAAGTTTATGTAATAGCTGCCTCATGGCAGCCTTACCCGTTAAAGGGGTTAAGTGCTTACTTGGTTTTCTTAGAAATAAAAGAAAATTTAATTAAAATAGGAAAGTCAGGGTTGCGTTTGTTTGCTATAAATGTTTATCATCACTTTTCTTTATCTTTACAGCAACGCCAAAGGGGAAAAAGAGTGACGCCGGGGCAATTGGTAGTAGCGGCGCTGGTGGAAGCACTCCAAAAGACGGAAGCGAATCCAGGGCTTCGACACCATCCAAAGAAATCTCCACCCCATTAGCGGTACCATCCACCTCAGGCCGTGGTCGTTCAAAATCATATGCGGCAGCAGCGGCTGTTGCCGCAACAGGAGGTGCAACAACTCCGAATATCACCGCCAGTATCACTTCCACCGCCAACACCACAACTACCCCTTCCACCCCAGTTGTACCCAATAATGCCGCATCATCATCGTCTGATTCATCCAAAGATGATCCAAACAAGAAAAAACGCGGTCGAATTGATTTATCAGTCGAAATGGAAGAACAGTTCCTCTCCAAAGTCGAGGTGAAAATTAAAATACCCGACGAACTCAAACCCTGCCTCGTTGACGATTGGGATGCAGTGACACGCCAGCACAAAATAATCGATATACCAGCAAAAATCACTGTCAAAGATATAATAGATGCATATATTGCATTTAAAAAGGCATCTAAATCGACAAATCCCTCAAAGGAGGTGGCCATCAATGACGTAGCTAACGGCCTAGTCGAGTACTTTAACGTGATGCTCGGATCTCAGTTACTATACAAATTCGAAAGAACTCAGTACTCTGATGTACTGCAGCAGCATCAAGATGTGCCGATGTCCAAGCTGTATGGTGCATTCCATCTTTTGCGATTGTTTGTTCGGCTGGGATCTATGCTGGCCTTTACAGCGCTGGATGAGAAGTCATTACAGATGCTACTGGGTCATTTGAATGATTTCCTCAAGTTTTTGGTTAAGAACAGTGCAACCTACTTTAGCATGTCTAGTTTTGTCAATGTCAGCCCAGAGTATCACCGGAATACGCAGTAGATTTACATTTTTTAGGGTGTACTGCGGGTTAGTAATGGTTACGTGCACAGAAGGTCGTGAACATGAGTCTAAGGAAGAGTTGGAAATAAAAGAAATTTATTTGGTCTGAGACATAGAAATCTACATTCTATCACTGAGAGCCTTGTTGGGCGAACTTTATTTTGTGTTTTAAAATTGTATCCAGCGTTTTGTCATCTTGCTGTGCAACTAGCCCCCACTTTCTCCCTCTCTTTTTCTCTTTCGCTGTACTGTATGCGTTTAGCGTATACAGTAAGTGTTTATTTTTTATTATTCTATTAATTTTAAGAACTTAACAAATCATTATCTTAACAAAGATACAAATCACTGTATAAACATTCTATCAGCAAACAAATAAAGATTTTTATGTTAGAGTAACGTATTTTCCAACATCAGCTTGTGTTTCTTTCGTGGAATGCAGTATGTTTTTCATACTCTATTAAGGTTATCTAATTTCAGTTGTACGGTAAACTACTGCTTTTGGATGAGGATCGATTCAAGAGATGAAGAGAACATTTCGCAACAGTGCTAAACAATAGACTAGCGTTATGATCTCGAATTCAAATGAGCCTTCTAAAAAACGCATTCCCTAATACACACCATACCTCCCAGCATCACAGGGATAATAACCGCGATTTAATTCTTCGAGAAAAATAAAGCGGTGGGTATTGATAGCATTTTTGTCTAGCTGTTTCAAGCGGCACCAATTACATCGGCCGAACAGCTCCATTCGTTTATACGGAGTACATGAGAATAAGTCATTTCGACAGAAGTACAAGAAGTAGAAAAAAGGGATGATCATCAGGCTTCCAAAAAAATGTATCTTAATGGAGTGTGGGAACTAGAGAGGTGTATGTGCTCTGCCGGATAATCACTGTTATTCTTAGTGGTCATCAACGGTGTACTTTGGGCAGCACTGACTGAAAGAAACCGCGGAATCAAATAGGCTATGACATCTTATCTAAAACATCTGAACTACGCTGACAATGTTTGCCTATTTTCGTCTAAGATAATAGAGTTGCATTTAAAGGTCCAAAATCTGGAAGCCGAAGCAGAGAAAGCGGGGCTAAAGATAAACACTTCAAAAACAAAAGCACTGTGCACTTCAAAGTTCTACGCTCAACTCAACATTGCCATGAAAGTTGACAATGTTCTATACTTAGAAAGTGTGGTCTCGGCCGACTGTGGTGGTACCGAACTGGATGTGTGCAGCAGATTCGGAAACTTGGCGCAGAACAATTAAGGAGGAATCGAGGTCTTTAGGTAAGAACTGGAGAACGTTCAAATGCAAGCTGGCAAGCTCCAAACAAGATGGCGTTGTTGACGCCCTATACCCCTCGAGGGATAAAAGGATTTAAGTAAGTAATTTTAGTGGTGTTGGAAAGCGACATAGGAAATAAACAGAGACATGCCTCAGTTCAGCAAATTGTTCGAAATCAGACGTTCATCACATTCTGTGGTGAGGCACCAAGAGGTGATGCTTTGTTTCATTTCATCTTTAATAACTGATTTGTTCAAGCTTTGATAGGCGTATCATTATTTGCCCAATAAAAACACAATCGTTGTCGTAATAAGGAAATTGAATTGCTTATGAAAAGGCCGTGTTAATTCCTTAAGCGCTGTTCGACAATGCAGCACGCTATCACCCTTGTTAGTGTAGAGCGCCTTGTTTGTGGGTGTCGGGTTAACAAGCGTTTTAATGAAGTTAGTGCTCTCACAAAAAGAGCCCAAAATGGGCCTAAGGTGTATAAAAACTGTTGTAGAACATACAGTAGATACCGAAGTGGAAATTGATTGGAATTAATAGCTTAATAATTGCGAAACGAATATGGTTCCGACGCTTGAAATATTATGGCGTGAGAGAATGTTAAAGAAGATGATAAAAGCGCCGAATTCAGAATGATATTTGAATCACATCACTGATTCGGTATTTTTTTCCCGACCACCTAACAGAGCGAAAAATGTTTACAGCCATATGACCAACTTACTTTCAGTGTTATGCCTTCGCAGTAGTGTTCACAAGAAGCTTTCGCAATTTATCGGGACATTATATATTTCAGGAGCATGAGAAGCGCTCGATCGAGGAGATTGAGAGACTTTATTGCAGGAATAATGTTCGAAAATTTTACCAAAAGGTAAAAAGTACATGCCAGGGTTTCAAAGCCAGAACAGAAGCCTGCAGGGACGAAAATGGACATAGTAGTAGAATCGCGGTCGGTGCTGAGGATATGGAAGGAATACTTCTGCAGACTGTTAAACGGCGATGATGACCAATATTCCGCTGTCAGCCAGAATGAACCATTCAACAGTGATGATGGCAGTCAAGATTCCCGTCAACCCGATCAGAATGAAGTGAGGATAGCGATATCTAAACTCAAATCCAACAAAGCTGCTTGAGCCGACGGCCTTGCCGCTGAACTTTTCAAGGCAGGAGGATATGAGTTGGTAAGGAGCATGCACCAGCTCATCTGTAAAATCTGGTCGGACGAAAGTATGCCCTGTGAATGGAACCTCAGCATCGTTTGCCCGATCCTGAAGAAAGGAGACCCTCTGAACTGCGCCAATTACAGAGGTATAAGTCTCCTCAACATCGCATATAAGATCCTGTCTGCCGTATTATGTGAACGCCTAAAACCGATCGTCAACAACCTGATAGGTCCTTATCAGTGCGTTTTCAGGCCTGGAAAGTCCACCATTGACCAAATATTCACACTACGGCAGATCTTGGAAAAAACCCATGAATATAAAATCGATACGCACCACGAGATGAGTTATACAGAGCCATGTCTAGTCTTGGCATCCCTGCCAAGCTCGTCCGTTTGTGCAGAATGACGATGGAGAACTCTCGCTGCTCCATCAAAGTCGGTTAGAACATCACCGAACCGTACGATGTCAGGAAAGGTCTTAGGTTAGGTGGTTGGGTTAGGTAGGGTTATGAGGTTATCATAAAACACTAGGCACCAAAGTGGGCCCATCGCGATCCCTAGGAAACCTTCACGGCAAAAGACCTAATCCCAATCCTCCAAGCAATTAATCTCCCTACAAAATTTGAAGAGATCCTTGTTATGGTTCAAGGACCTCACCTCCTCCAAGTTATCGAAGAAGTATCTACCCAGGTACTTTAGCCTTATCCTTGCAATTCCTTGACATTCACAGAGTATATGAGTTATATCCTCTGAGACATGTAGGTCATCGCAGTACCTACAAACATCCGTATCGGATAACCCTAGTCTCATGGCATGCCTCCTTAGGAGACAGTGGCCAGAGAGTATTCCTATCGCTGTTCTTAGCCTCGATCTATCTAACTTAATTATCTCCCCAGATTTTCTGCGATCTAACACAGGCCACAAGGCCTTAGACACCCTGTGACCATCTTAGATTAGCCGTGTCAATGATTTTATCCCGGATAATTCCCTTAGCCACGCACCCTGGTGGTTTAATACTACCAATTATATCGCTACGTGGGAGCCCCGCTCCTCTTTTAGCCAGCGCGTCGGCTTGCTCGTTGCCTTCGATATGGCAGTGTCCAGGTACCCAACATCATCTGACTTGGTTCTGCGTACATAATGCCCTAAACATTGTGCGGCAATTCCTGATTATCTCAGATTTGGTGACGTAAGACTCTAGCGCCTTTAGCGCAGCCTGACTGTCAATGTAGATGGCGATATTCTTATCGGATGTTGATCCCATCTTAAGTAATTCCGCAGCTTTAAGTAGTGCTAGAACCTCTGCTTGGAACACACTGCATGTGTCCGGAAGTCTCAGGGCCACCTGTAGGTTCGTATCTCTCGAGTAAATACCTGACCCCGAGCCCTCACTGGTCTTAGAACCATCTGTGTATATTGCAATCCCGTTATGGACAGAGACTGTCTTCCTTTGCCCAGGAAAGGTCTTAGACAAGGTGACGCGCTATCATGCGATCTCTTTAACATAGTACTTGAGAGAATTGTACGAAACTC
Organism: Brachypalpus laphriformis; assembly: GCA_945910035.1. Lineage (NCBI taxonomy): Eukaryota > Metazoa > Arthropoda > Insecta > Diptera > Syrphidae > Brachypalpus > Brachypalpus laphriformis. The sequence goes on along the minus strand of OX246754.1, from coordinate 39,147,762 downwards.
ACAAGCCAACACCGGAAGTACAATCTTTTACAAGTCTGTACAACTACTCGCTTATGCCGATGACATTGACATAATCGAAAGAACTCAGCGGGCAGTCAATGGGGCATTTACGAGTATTGAGATCGAGGCAGCAAAGATGGGTCTAGCGGTCAATGAAAGCAAAACAAAAGATATGCTGTCTACAAAAAAGGACACTCAACATCGGCGGCTTGGACAGAACGCCACAATAGACAGATATAATTTTGAGGTAGTAAAGGATTTTGTCTACATGGGCTCTATGGTGAACTCCGCAAATGACATCAGTAGGGAGATCACACGAAGAATTACTCTTGCCAATCGTTGTTTCTATGGGCTAAAACGGCAATTGTGTAGCTAAGCCCTATCTCGAACTACTAAGGTAACTCATTATAAGACTAATCATCCCAGTCCTGCTGTATGGCGCAGAGGCATGGGCTTTGACAAAACCGGATGAGGATGCCCTTGGTTATTTCGAGAGAAAAGTTCTTTGAGCGATCTTTGGTCCCGTCTGCATAGACGGTGAGTGGAGGAGAAGGTACAATGCCGACCATTAGGGTGTCAATTGATGATGTTACCTCTACACCATCGCCATCCCCAGATTCACATCGACAAACAGCAAGCTTTACTAGCAGTTCTAGTACTTTTTTTTTAAGGACTAATAGGGCCATCAAATAGCCGATCTAAGCACTTCGATCTCAATTTGATTTTTCTTGAAAGACGCTTCGGGTGATTTTGTTTCCTAGCTAAAATCAAGTTCACGAAGAAAGCTTAGAATTTTTTGAACTGAGAAGACGATATCAGCTGTGGAGGTAAACCCTCAGAAAGTGTTTCATTTTAGATCGAGCAACAGGAGGATACTCGTAAAAAATATGCTCGACATCTTTGGTGTATGTGTATTCAAATAAAGTCTGCACGGATCTAACTGACTTATATTGAGAGAACAATGACCAGTTAGGAAGTCGGTCAAGATCTTAGCATTATATTTGTATTGCCTGTATCTCTTTTGATCTTTTATTGGAAGAGTTTGAGTTCCAGTCTGAGAGCTTTTCATGTTGTTTCCCGCGATCTAACGCATAGCTTATGCTTAAAGCTGAAGGACTTGATAGGTGTTAGGGCTGCTTGGCTATCCGTTAGAATGTTTGAGATTTTTGAATTTTCTCCTGATGCATTCTCTGGCGCAAAGCTCTACTAGTAAATGATTTGATTTTATTCAAACGACCCACTGTTACGATATCTTCGTCATAATTTTTTGGTCTAGTGCTAGAAACTTTAGGTTTAGACTTGCGTCTCTTACAACAGGACGGAACAATGAAGTTCAGTGGCTTAACTCTGAAACTTCGAATAGAAAAGGAAATAAGAAATTCAGACATGTATAGCTTGAGCCAAATCACTTGAACGTGTTTCTGAAATGAAAATGAGTAAGACTCGTACAAATAAAAGAGACCTGTGCAGAAAAACGTTCAGGTGATTTGGTTCAAACTATAGTATAGCACTTGAACGTTTTTCTGTGCAGGTCTCTTATTTGTACGAGTTTTACTCATTTTCATTTCAGAAACACGTTCAAGTTATTTGGTTTTGGCTATACCTATGAACTCAAGACTACACCATTGAACCATGGAAACTTGTGTAAAAATTTATTTAAAAAGAATATAATTATTGCATCTATTCAACGTCACTGCTGCTACTGCTGGACGATGGAAAGAACTCCTTATAATCCTTTGGTTTGTCCTTCAGCATTTGCTCCTGTTCAATGTACTCGTTCTGAACTTGCAGCACCTGCTCGCTGCTCTTGCACTCACAGTACTTGTCCAACAGGGTTTGGTTCAATTCTATGAATGAGTGACCCCACGAGAACTTGCCCATATACCAATGCGCCTCTTGTTTGAACCCCGTTATGTACAATGTAGCTGCGATTGCTTCCACGCAGCTCAGCTTACAAGGTTTCCCGTAGTTGATTGGATTGGCGGCAACTAGGAACGGTAACAGTCGTGGATGTGGGCTTCTCATTCGATTGAAGGGCGTCTCGTCCAGCTTCGCCCACGAGCAGTCAACAACTGCGACACCACTTGTGACTACAATTTCTCTGTCTAGTGGGCTGATACAATTCGTTCCGACTGGAGTCAGTACTAAACCGGAGAACTTCTGTCCGAGACGCAGGTTGTCGATCAACCCGAGGCGGGAAAGTTTTCGACCAGAGCATTTCTTGGGATCACAGTGGTTGAGGTCCCACATTGCCACGGGAAACGATGGGGGCTCTCCATGCTTGTCGATATTTTTTGATGAAGTCCCTACCGAAGAAGAGGAAGATGCATCACTGTCGCTGTCGCTGCTGTTGTTGGTGCTGTGTTCGGCGAGTTCGTTCGCGTGTTGCGCGAATTTACGTTCACAGTTTCGGTTGTTTTTTACATTGCGGAAGTGACCAGCAGCTTTTCGGTTTTTGAAATTCTTTCTTCCACTCATTTGTTGGGTTTAAATTAAGGAAAAAGTTTCCAAATTCGTAAAGTGGTTCGCATTATTTTGACATTTCCAAGTGAATATGACGGCAGAGATTATGCGGTGTTCGTTGAGTGAAGGAATTGTGAATTGTCGGTAGGGTAGGGTAGGGTCATGTCTTTGATTTTTTAATTAAAGTCTTCTTTTCCGTTTTATTTGCTAGTTTCTATTCATCTACTGATATATTTATGTTTCTCAAAGTTGAAGTTAATTTTCATGTACCCGAGTTTGGTAATGTCGGGATTTTACGATTTCTATTGTGTTAAAATATAACAACGGATTTTTGTAAATCTCGGAGAAATAACATACATTTGTTGTGCAAAACAATAGTAATAATTCTAGTTATAATGGTCATATTGGCATATACTTAACCTGGGAATGACACAGTTGTAAATAGAGGTAGTCAGTAATTAAATGATCATTCTAAATAAGAAATGTAGCAGGATTATTGGCGCAATTAAGATTTCCGTGGCACCAGAATTTAACGCCTACAGCATATATATTTGCATCAAAATCACATTCCCAAGGCTAACCTCTAAGTAACTCGTTGCTGCATTCGCCCTTCTCAACCAATCCAGGCCTGTCAACCTGCAGTAGATGCGATCGATTACTTATGTGACATTGTAGACCCCTGCGATGGCGTCACGATTCTGGAAGACTTTAATCTTCCCCATCTCTAATGGGCCTAGTCTGAAAATGAATCCTTTTCACTGACTGTCTCACTAATTCCGCCCTTTTCCAAATAAGTGGCATTACGAACAACTTAGGTTGATAACTAGACCTAATATTCTTAATGGATGCCGCCAATTGCATCGTTACTGCAAGCAACCATCTTCTCTCCACATTAGACCACTTGAACCCACCTCTATTTCTAAGGTTTTCATACGATGACTTCAGTACAATTCTTCATTGAGAAAACTCATACAGCTTTAATTTTCGTACAGGAGGTTTCTCTAGATTTAACTTCTCAGTAACATTAATTTCAGTCATATCCAAGTTGACAACATCGACAATGCTCTAGCGTATTTTTATGACCAAATTTTAACTCGCCTCATTCAATCAGTCGCTTTTGTGCCTCAAAATAATTTTACGTCAGCCCCGCTATGGTAAAATAAAGAGCTACACTCACCTCATAACAAAAGAAACAAAACATGGCAAGCATTCCTCAAATCTCGATCTAATTTTTCTTATTTTCTTGAATATCCTTATCACGTCGGGGTCACCAATTTGTAGATATTTCGCTGACGAGCAAACCTAACTCTTTATTACTGTGAAGTCCAATGGAGACTGATTGGGTACTAGATTAATCGACTTGTACATATTTGTATTTACGTATGAAAGAAGTAACAGGGTGGTAAGTAGATTTAGTTCCTACACATCGAATATCTTGACATCTACGTTAATCAATGACGCCAAACGTTTCTACCACTTCATTAATACCAAACGGAAATATGATAGTTATCCAATTTAAATTTAATAATAAATTTTCGACAGACCCTAAAACAATCGCAAACCTTTCTGCTAATTTTTTCAGCCAACCGGATTACGTTACTCAAACGGTTCATAACAAATAGCATTTGACATAACTTCGATCTCGTTAGTAGATAAGATTAATAAACTAAAGGGCGAATACTCCTCCGGCCCTGATTGCCTGCACACTATAGTTCTAAAAAAATGCGTGAACTGCTTAGTCCAACCCCTTACTACTTTATTCCAATTATCTATTTCGGAAGTTTTCTCCGAAACCTGGAAAAATTCGGACATAATCTTCATTCACAAAAAAGTGAAATATCCAACAACTGGCCCATCGCATCGCTAAACTGTCCTGCATACTTAAGCGCTTTGAAAGCATTGTTTACGACACAATGTTTTTCACTACCAGATTACCCTTTAACTGAACCAGCATAGATTCCTTAAGGGTAGATAAACAACCACCAACTTTACCGAGTTTGTATCTAGCACTCAGTGCGTTTTGGAAGATGGTAATGAAGTCGATGTAGTTGCCACCGACTTCAGCAAAGCCTTCGACAAAAATTCGGATGCAATCATCCTCCTCAAACTAAAAGCTCTTGGTTTTCAATTGAGGTCTATCTTATGGATTAAATCTTACTTGGAAAAATGCCAGTATAAAGTCCTCTTCAGATCTTCAATTTCTGACCCTATTAAAGCCACATCGAGAGCCCCTCAAGGGAGCCTTCTTGGTCTAATGATCATTTCGACAATTAACAATGTCGATTGTATCATCAATAACTCCCACCTTTCTATATACGCTGATGATATAAAAATCTTCAGACCTATATCATCCCGTGCCGAGTCTCTCTCACTGCAAGATGATTTGAACCGATTTTCAGTTTGGTGTCCTAGTAATTTTTAAAAGCTCAACGTCAGCAGGTGACAAGCTATTACATATTCTCGCAAGCGTATCCGACCATCCCCTAGTGTCTACTCCATTTGTGGTGAGCCTATTCCCTCTGTCTCTTAAATGCGCGATTTGGGTGTTATCTGTGATAGGGAACTCGACTTCAGTTCTTATATTGAAAACATTGTCAACAGAGCTAATTCTGCGTTTCATTAAACGATGGTCTAAAAAAAATCATAAATTCTTACATTACATGATACTTATACATCACATTCGTCATACCCCTCCTTGCGTATGCTAGCAAGGTATGCTCGTGCTCACCTTATTACAAAATCCATATCTTGCAAGTTGATGCTGTACAGTGTAGGTTCCTCCACTTTGCTTTACGTCGTCTTGCTTGGGCTGACAGATATAACCTGCCTCCATACGTGGACCGTTTGCAACTAATCAATTTACAGTCTCTCGATAAACATTGTGAAGTTGCTGACATCTTGTTTATTCATCAGTTATTAGCTGGCAACATCGATTTTCCCGCGCATCTGCATATGATCTCTTTTAATACCAACCCACCTAAACTCTGGTCCTCACCTCTCTTCCGTCTTATTCCTCACCGTACCAATTATGGATGTCATGAACCAATGTCCAGCTAATCGCATGCAAACCGCTTTTGACTTTCACAAAAGCAGAGCCTCCCTGAGAAACCTTTCATTCCTTTAATTCCTCCTCCTGGACGAAAAACTGTTACTCTTAAGTCCAGTCTTAATCATTCTTAGGCCTAAGTTTGTGCTTATATTAAGCGTAATTAATTTGTATTAGTTTAGTTATTTAAGTTCGCTTTTGTTAGTCAAATTTAGCTTTAAATTCATGCTTGTATTAAGCTTAAATAAATCATCATCACTACATCGTATGAAACATGGTCCCCAAATTCTACGTGGCCGCGCTAATCTCGAGAACCACTGAAGAGATTTGGATGCGGTTTTCATTGTTATGATATGCATTTCCTTGGGAAGGTTGCTGTGTACCAAAAATTGCTCTACCTTTTACAGAAACTAAGCATTCGAGGTCTAAGTGCCAGAAATGGGGTTCAAATTACATTCACACGGTCCTAACTCAACAATGGCTTTTTGGATTTAAAAACTAATGAAATAGTTTTTAGCAAATTCTTCAAGATTCATTTGAGCGATAAATTATCCTTCTGCGTTATCGTGAAGCTAAGCTATGCTCAAAACAATTCATGAAATTATCGCCAACAATTTTCCATCAGTGCAGACCACAGCCAACAGCCAACAGCCATGCAGCATTAGATGACGTCATAATGTGTGTATGTGAAGCAAGTATTCTGCATGAATGAAGATGATCAGTTTGTAAGGCAAATTTATTTTCTGTGTGTGTGCATACATATATGTATATAGGTACTCATAATGTGCCAAATCCAAGTCTTCTACTGAATGGATTTGAGTGGGGTTTTTTTTTTTTATCACAGCCAATAGTCGTGGCCTGTAGCAGTTGCTATTACGAGTACTACCTTGATCAAAAAGTTCCCGGAATTTATTCAGAAAATTAAAAATACAAGTTTATTCATCTAAATCTTTATTGTCCCCTTCAAAGTAATCCCCATCGACTGCAACACATTTATGCCAGCGCTTGATCCAATCTTCGAAATATTTTTTATATTCGGTTTTCGGTATGTCCATCAGTGTTTCCTGCGATTTTTCCATTACTTCCTGTCGGCTGCTGAAACGCGTTCCCCGTAAAGGTTTTTTAACTCGATTGAACAGAAAGAAGTCACAGGGAGCCAAATCAGGTGAATTCGGTGGCAGTTGGATGGTATTTGTTGCATTTCTCGTCAAAAAATCATGCATTTTGCGATGTCAACACGGCCTCTTTTTTGCATGAAATTGAGGTCTTTTGGCACCAACTTTGCTGCTACACGACGGAAACCCAAATCATTAACCAAAATGTCTTGAACGGATCCATAGGCAATGTTCAAGTCCTCCGCTATCTCTCTGATGGTTAATTTGCCGCTATTGACCAACATTTCTTTTACTTTATCAATGTTTTCGTCGGTTTTCGATGTCGATGGTCTGCCACTGCGTTCATCATCTGAGATTGACTCACGACCACTTTTGAACCGCTCGTGCCACTGGTAAACGACCGTTTTCTTTAGAGAATCGTTGCTGAAATACTTTTCCAACATTTCCAACGTTCGCGCACCATTAAATCCGTTTTTTACGCAAAATTTAATACAAGTTCGTTGTTGCAAATTTAAATCCATTTCTAAAATTGTAAAAAATCGCCAACACACACAGAGATAGAAGTACTCTTGGCTACGTAACTTTCGCAAATGTCAACCTATGACGCTAAGATTTAGAGGGAATATCAACAACAGATGTACCAACTTAACAAAGAAAACAGAACTCAAATCGGAACGATGGATGCGCCACACGGTTTTTATTCCGGGAACTTTTTGATCAAGGTGGTATATTGAAAAGGTTTTGTTTTTTTACTTTGTGTGTACAAATTATTGTATTTAACGTTTGATTTTATTTTGTCGTGTACTTATTTACAAAAATAAGTAGGTACTGTTTTCTTTGACGTACTTTTCAAGGCAATTTTTATTTTGTCTTAATTATTGTAATTGTGTTGATTTTATTTGTTCCATTAGTTAGGAGGCGCCGTGGCGTAAGTGGTTAGTGTGTTGGATCACTGCGCGTGAGGTTCCAAGTTCGAATCCCAGAAAACACCAACAAGTTTTTTCACGGTCCCACCTCTCGCGAGCGTCTGACAAACATCCGAGAGTGTTGTTGTCTCGACAAAGCTTCTCAAAACAAATTGCCTTTCGGATACGGCACTAAACTGTAGGTCCCTTCCATTCGTGTGAAAAATAAAACGTACTCAAGAGATGCGAAATGCTAGACCCTGATCCTTAAAGAGCTGTTGCGCCATATATTTATTTATTTTTTGTTGGGAGGCAAGAATGCCAAGGCGTAGATCAAATAAAGATCGTAGTACAACAAACGCTAAAAGAAAGCGTTTATCACGGGCGTTTTTCAAGTTGACTAATAACCGAGAGAGGAATATTTCTGCTGAACGTAATACGCGTCTTTTTTTTAGATCGAAGTACGAGTAGGCATGATTTACAGAGGCAAATTGAGTTAAATGTAGAACGAAGCAATCGGCCACTCGAAGATAGGACAATACCAAAAAAATTATATGTAAAGCTTGGCAGCTCTGCTGAATTGCAGAAGTAAATCATAGTTATTTGTTGTATCCTCACTTTCTGACATGAGTATCTAAAAACGCTTAGGGCCGGTCTGTTCACAGTTGGTTAAATCTCTGGTTAGGTTATCACAGATTTTGCTTAACCCATGGTTATAAATCTATGGTAACCAAAGAGTGCTTGTTCACAATATTTTTCAATTTGGTCACCAAACCATAGCTTTGTGGAAATTCGTTCTATTTTCCAGTTTATCTGTCATATAGTTTGTCAAATTAATCTGTGGCTAACTTTGTTTTTGTTTATCGGTTTTGTTCGATTATAGAAGACGTTAAAATTTGAAATTACATACAAAATTTGAATGGATGACAAATAAAAAGAACTCACTCCATTTTGTGTTATTTTTTATTTATTATATTATCTGCAATGAAATCTGTCGATGAAATTCGGCCACAAATGCTCAAGGCTTTAGGTAAAGAGGGACTGTAATGGCTCTCGCGTGTCATTAAAGTGGCCTGGGAATGGGTGATAGTCCCTCTTTTTAAAAAAGAAGACAAAAGAGATTGCGCCAACTATAGGGGTATATACCCTTTTAAGTCTCCCTGGAAAAGTCTTCGCTAAGGTGTTAGAATCGCGTTCCAGAGCTGTGGTTGAGGACAGTTTGGGGGATGAGCAGCGCGGTTTTCGTCCCGGTAGAAGCACAACCGACCAGAATGGTTCTTGAAAAGGCCTGGGAGTATGCTAAGCCCGTCTACACTTGTTTTGTGGATTTGGAAAAGGCATATGATATGGTTGCTCAAGGCAAACTCTGGAGTGTTCTGCAGGAGTATGGGATTAATGGTTAAGGACGATTCAATCTTTGTATACAAACTGTAGAAGCTGTGTTCGGATAAACGGTGTTAAATCAATACATTTCCTTGTGGGCGTTGGGCTCCACCAGGGGTGCGTTTTGTTAGCTCTCCTCTTCATTGTATATATGGATTGGATGTTGCTGCGCAGCTGTGGCGAGGAATGTTTCAAAGTGGAAGACCTAAGGATTAGTCACCTGCTCTTTGCGGATGATTTAGTCATCCTTGGGTCCTCTCAAACCGAACTTCAGCGCGCACTCGAAAGGTTTGTAGCCGTTTGTGATGATGCTGTAATGGAGTTCAACGTGAACAAGTCAGAAGTAATGGTCCTTTCCAAAAAAAAAAACATTCAGTGCTCTCTGCATGCTAGTGGAGTCCCACTGAAGCAGGTGGATAAGTTTAAGTACCTCGGGCCCTTATTCACGAGTGATGGGAAGAGCATTGCCGATTTATCCTGTAGAATTGGTCAGGCTGAATCAATTTTGAGAGAGCTTGGTCAATCTGTTATAAGGAAGGCTGAACTTAGTGTTCAAGCTAAGCTATCAGTTTTTAACTCTGTGTATGTTCCAACTCTCACCTATGGTCATGAAATTTGGGTAGTGATCGAACGAATAATCGCGGATACAAGCTGCCGAAATGAGGTTCCTTCGCGGTGTTGCTGGAATAACTCGTAGGGATCGAGTGCGCAACACCAGAGTAGGCGAGGCGCTCAATGTTGAGCAGCTACTTCTCCGAACGGAACGACCTATGCTTCGATGGTTTGGTCACGTAGTGCGTATGCTCCCAGACCGGCTTCCAAGACGTGCCATGGTTGCCGTGCCATCAGGTTGGCGACTCCGCGGTAGGCCTAGAAATAGATGGTTGGACCATCTCTCCTGGAGCCGTCTAGGGATTCCTGCTGATGAGTTGGAGTCAATGGCGGAGGATCGAGAATGATCGAGAGTCCACCTGAGCATCCTACCCCCGCGACCGTTATGAAGGATTAGTATGTATACATACATACATACATTGAAAATGTATGTATGTATGTATATTATCAATATTTTTATCACACAATATCTGCATAGAATTGTTGTGTCGCATAATATTGTGTCAAAAGTAACCCGCAGTATGAAAACTAAGCATCAACAAACAAAATTCCAGAAAATCATTGGTTAAAATGACGTTAACCAAGGAAATTCGGCTGGTTATCGATTTCTCTGGTTAACTAACCAAACCATGGATTCTCTGGTTAAAATTTCGGTGAACAAACACAATCGATGGTTATCAGCTGGAATAACCACTGGTTAAAGTTAACCGAGAGTGAACAGTCCGGCCCTTAATCATTAAACAAATATAAAAATATTAAGCACTTTTCTCACTTCGATGGCTATTTTTTGCCATTTTTAATCCCTATTAAACGTCAGGGTGTAGCTGCTACTACCAACTTACGAAAATGAAATTTCTAGGTGAACCAGGAGCGTTTTTTTTTATTTTGAGATGAACTAGTTCAGTTCACGGCGAAAACAAAACGCGGCTGATAAAGAAAAAACACTAATTTAATTTGCGTGGCAAACACGAATGCTGTTATGATACAGGCTATTTTTTTGACTGAAAAGGAGCTAAAAAGGAAATTCAGAAAGAAAGACAAAGAAAAGCATAGGAAATATGTGTTGGAGTAACTATACATTTTCTATCGCATATCCTTTTGAGATTACCCACGCTATTTTTTGGATATTTACTCATTTTATTCAGCATCCACAATTGAAAACGAATTTCGCCTACTTTCTTTATAATCTGTTATTCATAAATTCGGTATGCAATATTTGTCTTATTTATTTTATTGAGAGGTGAAGTTCCTTCAGTTTTCATTCCCATATATGAAAATATAAGCATTATATACGGGTCATTTACGCGATGATAAATTTAAACGGTTTACGTGGTTTACGAGGGTATTACGAGTTTAAGTAAATACCTTTATTGTAACTTTGCCTACTAGTAAAGAGGCAACGAATTGGCTTACTTCACAGAAAAATTACAAAACTTAAAGATAGCGAAAGAAATAACCCACCTCATTACTTTGCATTGTGCAAAACAGCAGAAACCTTTCGTTTGAAATTTGATTTAAAGCTGACATCTACCGAAGTTCGCTGCGTGCAGATCTATATTGTTGTCTCGACAAAGCTTCTCAAAACAAATTGCCCTTCGGACACGATACTAAGCTGTAGGTCCCTTGCATTCGCGTGAAAAATATAACGTACACAACACGAGTGGTTGCGAGAAGCTAGGCCTAGGCACTTGAAGAGCTGTTGCGCCAAATATTTTTTTTGTTTTATGTGTATTCTAATTTCGCTGCATGCAGAACTCTGCACTACCCTGGATAGGGTATCATACGCTTGAAACTTTTCCATATATTTTTTTTAATTACTTTTGCTATAAAAATAAATTTCGCCGGAGTGTCAATTAGAGTGAGGGTTTCCAACTCTTTTCATTTAAGAAAGGAAGTACAGTCCATAGACACATATAACTAGGACGTATCGACAAAAAAAGGAAACTCAAACACAAGAGCACTCTGACTCTCCGGTCCATTGTGCAACCAGGCAGGAAACTTTTTTGATGCAGTGATTGGAAAAACTTCGATTTTTTTTTTTTTTTTTTTTTTTTCCGAGGGTAGGTGAAAATCTTCAACAAGACACTATGAGGATCGACAGCGCGTGCTCATAGTAGTGTGGGATTCTTACCCACTAAAAAACCTCCCTTTAAAACAAACTTGTTTATATTTTTTTTACTACAACTAAGGGCCGGTCTGTTCACTCTCGGTTAACTTTAACCAGTGGTTATTCCAGCTGATAACCATCGATTGTGTTTGTTCACCGAAATTTTAACCAGAGAATCCATGGTTTGGTTAGTTAACCAGAGAAATCGATAACCAGCCGAATTTCCTTGGTTAACGTCATTTTAACCAATGATTTTCTGGAATTTTGTTTGTTCATGCTTAGTTTTCATACTGCTGGTTACTTTTGACACAATATTATGCGACACAATAAAATTCTATACAGATATTGTGTGATAAAAATATAGATAATATACATACATACATTTTCAATGGCCCGCTAATCCTTCATGACGGTCGCGGGGGTAGGATGGACTCAGGTGGACTCTCCATCCTTCTCGATCCTCCGTCATTGACTCCAACTCATCAGGAGGAATACCTAGAAGGCTCCAGGAGAGATGTCGGACTTGGTCCAACCATCTATTTCTGGGCCTACCGCGGAGTCGCCTACCTGATGGCACGTCTTGGAAGCCGGTCTGGGAGCATACGCACTACGTGACCAAACCATCGAAGCATAGGTCGTTCCGTTCGGAGAAGTAGCTGCTCAACATTGAGCGCCTCGCGTACTCTGGTGTTGCGCACTCGATCCCTACGAGTTATTCCAGCAAAACCGCGAAGGAACCTCATTTCGGCAATTTGTATTCGCGATCTTATTCATTCGGTTACTACCCAAATTCCATGACCATAGATGAGAGTTGGAACATACACCGAGTTAAAAACCGATAGCTTAGCTTGAACACTAAGTTCGGCCTTCCTTATAACAGATTGACCAAGCCCTCTCAAAATTGATCCAGCCTGACCAATTCTACAGGATAACTCGGCATTGCTCCTCCAATCACTCGTGAATAACACCCCGAGGTACTTAAACTTATCCACCTGCTTCAGTGGGACTCCACTAACATGCAGAGTGTACTGAATGGGTTTTTTTGGATATGACCATTACTTCCGATTTGTTCACGTTGATCTTCATTCCAGCATCATCACAAACGGCTACAAACCTTTCGAGTGCGCGCTGAAGTTCGGTTTGAGAGGACCCAAGGATGACCAAATCATCTGCAAAGAGCAGATAACTAATCCTTAGGTCTCCCACTTTGAAACATTCCCCGCCACGGCTGCGCTGTAACATCCAATCCATATATAAAATGAAGAGGAGAGCTAACAAAACGCACCCCTGGCGGAGTCCAACGCCCACAGTGAAAGGTATTGATTTAACGCAGTTTATCCGAACACAGCTTCTACAGTTTGTATATAAAGACTGAATCGCCCTTAACATGGAACCATCAATCCCATACTCCTGCAGAACACTACAGAGTTTGCCTCGAGGAACCATATCATATGCTTTTTCCAAATCCACAAAACAAGTGTAGTCAGGTTTAGCATACTCCCAGGCCTTTTCAAGAACCATTCTGGTTGGTTGTGCTTCTACCGGGACGAAAACCGCACTGCTCATCCCCCAAGCTGTCCTCAACAACAGCTCTGGAACGCGATTCTAACTCCTTAGCGAAGGCTTTTCCAGGGAGACTTTAAAAAGAGGAACTACTACCCCCATTTGCCATTCACCAGTTGTTTCACCGTATTCCCAGGCCACTTTAATGACACGCGAGAGTCATTGCACTTCTTCTTTACCTAAAGCCTTGAGCATTTGTGGTCGAATTTCATCCACAGATTTCATTGCAGATAATATAATAAATAAAAAATAACACAAAATCGAGTGAGTTTTTTTATTTGTCATCCATTCAAATTTTGTGTGTAATTTCAAATTTTAACGTCTTCTATAATCGAACAAAACCGATAAACAAAAACAAAGTTAGCCACAGATTAATTTGACAAACGATATGACAGATAAACTGGAAAATAGAACGAATTTCCACAAAGCTATGGTTTGGTGACCAAATTGATAAATATTGTGAACAAACACTCTTTGGTTACCATAGATTTATAACCATGGGTTAAGCAAAATCTGTGATAACCTAACCAGAGATTTAACCAACTGTGAACAGACCGGCCCTTAGTATTCGACTTATCAAGTAGTTTTCGTTTCACGAAATAAGGACGTTTTGCAGGTACCTTCCCATTAGAAGACTTTTCGATTACATGTGTTATTCGATGTACTTGTTCAACTGTAGAATGCTTACTTCTGAATCCGAATTGATGATCCGGAATGAGATGCCCTTCTTCTATAACCGGCTGTATTCGCCTAATCAATATTCTCTCGAACACTTTGGATATAATTGGAAGAAGCGAAATCGGTCTATAAGACGTTTTTTCATTCGGAGGTTTTCCGAGCTTAAGGACCATTATGACTTCGGCGACTTTCCATTGACTGGGAACATATTGTAGTCTAAGCGCGGCGTTTATAATGAACAGAAGCTTAATTAGAGCTTTTCTTGGTAGTGCTTTAAGAACCTCTCCCGTAATTAGGTCGTATCCAGGAGCCTTCTTTGGTTTAAGTTTCTTTATTTCTTCAGTTCGGTAAGTGTTGCATTTCTTATTACGCTATTGGCTATATATGACGTATTTATATTTTGAATAAGAGCTTGTCCACCCAACGGTTTGAAAGTTTCTTCCAGGTGGGTGGCAAAAACTTGCGCTTTCTCTTTATCATGCCTGGCCCATTCGTTTTGATTTTTCCTAATTGGGGCGGCTTGAATTTGAGGTTTTTTTAATACCTTTTATAGCCTTCCAAAGCGAGTAATTACAATCTTTTTCTGCCGTTAAGCTTTCTAGGTAAGTTTGCATTTCATTATTTTTAAGGTCTTTAATACATCTTTTTAGTGAGTTGCACAAACGGTTAAGATGTGCTTTATGTTGCGGAGCCCGAGTTTGTTGCCATTTTTTGCGCGCTTTTCTCTTCTCCTTAATCATTTCTTTTATTCCTGCGGATAAGTTTGAATGTAACTGGCCTGCGTTTTCTTAGGTTTGGGAGTATTCTTCCACGCGGCATTCTGTAGGATTTCGACGAAGCGATCAACTTCAACTTCAAGTTCATATGGCGTTTTAAGTGATACGCTCAGCTCTATATTTGCTTCAATATCTTTTTTTAAGCCATCCCAATTAGTTTTCGCGCTGGTTAATCTGGCCGGTCCTACTTTTTTAACCAGAGCTTCGCTTATCGTCATAATGATTGGAGAATGATCAGAGGAGAGATCAAAGCTTTCTTCAACTTTTATACAGTTGCCAGATATTCCTTTAACAATAAAGAAATCGATCAGATCTGGTATCTTATTTCTATCAGTCGGCCAATATGTTGGTTTACCAGTCGAGTGAAAATCACAACTGTATTGCATACCCGCATTGTAAAGCTTTCTACCTTTCTGAACCCCAGAAGAGGTGTTTCGCGTTGAAGTCACCACCAATAATAAAATTGGGTCTAAGGAAGTTGAAGATGTTTGTGAAATCACTTTCTTCAAGTTTACATCGCAGTGGACAATATATAGACGAAATGTTGAAAGCAAAATGTCTACTTCTAACGCGTACCGTGCTTACTTGCATTGCTTCTAATTCAATCTTTACTTCCGCTGAGTGTTCGATACATTCTTTTATAAACAGGGATGATCCGCCTCTGGCTCTTTCCGACGGGTGAAAGGCGTGATACACGCTATATCCCCTTATCTTAACATTCGATTGCTTTGTCAGATGAGTTCCACAGACCAAGCATATATCAATGTCTTTTTCTCGTATAAAGATTTCTAACTCGTCGAGTCTTTGTATAAGCCCGTTGGCGTTCCAAGTAAGAATTTAAATCGTTTCTTTCATATTCTGGTTGAAGTGCGCGTGTTATGAATGTTGTTTTCTAATGCAACTAGTCTCTCGAAAATAAGTTTGCTTGTTTGTTTTGGATTGCTCTTCAAGTTTCGCAAGAATTAGGGAAAAAACATGGGATACATTATCTTGTGAGCTACCTCTATCACCGTTTTCCAATATCGCAGCTTGAGCAGGAGTCTTTACGTTAGAAATTGGACGATTTCTTGCTTTGATCTCCCGTGAGCTGTCGGTCTTGTACTTGCCATTAGCTGTCATCGCGGCTTGAGCATAAGACTGCACGCCAATATTCGAGGATTTAGTTCCGGTCACCTTTTCTCTACTACGTTTGGGTTTTTCTTCATTACCCGATCTTAAGAGAATATTGACGGATTTTTTATCTTTCGCAGCTTTTTTCGTAGCTATTTTGGGTCTATTCTTAATTGGTTTTGGATTCGTGTCCATGGAATTTTTGAGCGTATCGCGCCTTTTTTGGAGCTCTTTCGCCACTTCGCAACCTCGATAGTTCGCAGGGTGTTTTCCTTTACAGTTTATGCAAGTGGCTGGGGTTTGCTTATTCAGGCGACACTCATCTGAGAGATGGTGGAGATCGAGATACCCTTGTACTTTTTGAGAAGGGATTTATTAGGTGCAATAAGTGGCTCTCCTCAGAATCCGTAGAGCCGACCTTCGAAGAGGGTGGATTTGACAGTGTACCTGGACTGCCACCTGGGGTATTAAAATCTTTTGTTTTGTTCATTGCATGTTTTTGTATACACCATACTCGGTATACGGAGGGTGAATTTTAGTCGCCTCTTACGACAGGCATGCCTACCTCGGGTATATTCTGACCCCTACCCGAAGGGGGTATAAAAACTTCGATGTTATTCGTTTTCACTTTTCTGCTCGGGTGGCTGATGATTGCTGTACCCGTTGAGGCTTGAACTTGCATACACCGGATGACGAGCAAACACACTATCCACCCCCTAAGGTGGTGGCATGAACCAAGTTTGGTTTGGCTCACTTCGATCGATGGTTCCCTTCTTAATGCTCTGTTTCAGAATTCTGTAAATATTATGTTGTTATATTAAAATGGAAGGTTTGTCGAATTTATGTGGTCAAAGTGTTCAGAAAACTTTATGTCTCATTAAAATATCCACAAAGTCCGTGGACATTTCAATCGGATATTATGGCTTTTTGGAACAGCCATAATGGACCTTATGTCTATATCTATAAACTGTAGTAAGTGTATTCTTTTCAAATTCAAGCAACAAAAAATGGAATGAAGTAGAGTAGCTGATTTTTGCAGTTTTAAAAATATAGACATGCATACCTTAATATGGATATAATAATATGTAATGGAACTTCCTTGATAGCTTTTGCTTGGACAATGTTTTGTATAATGAGTGATTTTTGAAAAAAAATTGTCAAAAATATGGCACGTTTTATTTTGTTGGGGAATAAATAAAATTTGAAAGGCGTGTTGGAATAATTCGCCTGATTTTACACGTAGACATAAGTGCAAAGGAGAAAGAAAATTCGAAAAGTTGGGAAGAAAAATATTTTGAGTCGAGGGTAAAGTTTTCATCGACTTATTTTGACGTTTTTCTTTTCTGTTCTTCATTTTCACCTAGTCAACTGCAAAATAAAAGACAAATGTCAAATTTAAGCCAAGAAAAAAAGTCCCAAGTGTAAAAGCGCGAGACACACGAAAGAAAATAACAAAGAGAACTTCGAAAAGAGTCCAGCCTCAAAAGTCTACGTGTAAAAGCAGAGTTTGTATATCAGACTCTCTTGCCTGCATGAACTATTTTTGAAAAAAAAACTCAATCTTTTACTTAAAGTGAATCGACTATGTGGCTTTGACGGGAAAATTAATTGAGTTCATAAAAAAAAAAAAAAAAAAAAAATAAAAAAGCTTCAGGCAGAAGGATAAAATATGAAAAGAAGTTAGTGTAGAATTAACAGAAATTGGTAAGCAATTTTGCTTTATTTAACATTAAACAAATCGATAATTTTGTTCCTTAGATATATCAGAATGCTACTACAAAACTGATACTATGGTGTGCAGATCCACGTACATACATTTTTTGCCGCAGTCAACGCGAAACTTATGCGAAATTGTTGCCATCGCCACAATATCGAATATTTTGCGTTGGTTTTGGGAAATCTTTTAAGCACTACTCCAGATACCTAAAAGAAGAACCTCTACAGGATCTACTGAGAATTAGAGGTAACAAATTTTGTATGAGGTATAAGAAAAAAATTGATGAGTTAGACTGCACCCTTAAAATAATATTTTTAACAATACTAATTTAATTTATTATAACTTACGTATGTATACTTATATATGCGTATACTAACATATATTCAGATTTGAATATTGATTGGTAACATTTCCATCAAGTGAAATACATCTTCAATTTCACTTTGGTTGCAAAGGCTGCAGATTGAAGGAATGTATCATATAAGGTACATATGTACATCAACCAACCACATAACAACTGGTTTTTGCACACTTTCCCCATAGAAAGCTAAACATTGTAACCGCTAATTTCAGAAAATACCTTTTATAATTGTGTGAACTTATTTATTTAGGTGGCGCTACAGTCCTGGCTGGATCTGGGCCTAAACCAACAAACGTCTTCAGCCAGACTGGCTACGAGCCAGCTGCCTCCAGTTGTGCACGCAAAGTTGGTTGAGGTCCCCCTCCACTTGATTGCGCCACCTACCGCGAGGTCGTCCATCTGGGGTGGATTCGAAGATTTCCTGGGCTGGAACGTTGGTCTTCATTCGCTCTACATGATCCAGCCATCTTAGTCGCTGCATGTGAACTCTTCTGTCTAAGTTAATGTCCTTGTATAAGCTGTATAGTTCAGCATTGTATCTACTCCTCCACTCCCGTCTATGAAGACGAGAACAAAGATCACTCGAATAAGTTATTTTCTCAAAGTAAGCAAGGACATCCTCATTCGATTTTGACAAAGTATGAAACAATGAAACGAACCGTGAATTACCTGGGCGCTTGGACTAAGCGATCTGATCTGTAATAAGTGACAATGAGTGCATTTGAGGTATTAGCTCAATTTTGATTCATTAAACGTCGAAACCTATTAACAACGCGAATCCGTAAATGACAATGCAATCTGTTCCGCCTTCCTTAGTCTGAACTCCGGAAAGATCCTCAAATTTCCAAAGGCGTCAACAGAAGCTCACTTTCATTACTACTTGATTTTTATTTTTATACTAAATTATTTATTGGTTGTACCACATGAAATGCCCGATTTTATAGTAAACATTTAAAAGCCAATATTATTTTTTTTGTAAATTTTTATTTAATCAAAATAGGATTCGTTTGCATTACGGAAAAGGTGGTAGTCCGTTGGAGAAAGATCAGGAGAGTATGGTGGATGCGGAAGAATTTCAAATCCCAACTGCAACAGTTTTTCCACCGTTTCGCGTGAGGTATCGGATCTAGCATTGTTATGCAATAGGATCGGACCGTGCCTATTGACCAACACAGGCTGCTTTTCAGCCAATTTTGCATGCAATAAATATGTCGATTTCCTCACAATATTTAATAGCGTTTATCATTTCTACTGGTTGAAGAAATGAAAACTGGATTGGTCCTTTCGATGTCTACCAGGTTGTCACCATAATCTTTTTTGGGTGAAGATCGGGCTTGGGGGTGTGTTTCGTCTGCATCCAACCACTGCCCAAGTTTCTTACGGTTGTCATACAGAATCCACTTTTCATCACAGGTGATTATCCGGTGCAAAAAACGGTTCAGTTTGGTTTCTTAATCTAAGCGATGAGCAGATTTCTAGGCGCTGTAGTTTTTGGGGCTCGTTCAGTTCTTGGGGTACCCACTTATCGAGTTTCTTTAGCTTTCCTTTGAGAGAAAGGTGTCGACTTATTGTCATGGGGGCTACTCCCATGTTTTGTGGAATCTCCCGCGCCTATTTCATTGGGTCCGCATCTACCGTTGCTCTTAAAACGTCGTCGTCAATTAACGTTTCCGGTTTCCCACGTGGTTCATTTTTGACGCTGAAATCTCCCGAGCGGAACTTTCCAAACCAACGTCGAATAGTGCGTTCACTTATCGCTACATTCTCAAATGCGTTATTAAAGGCTTTCATTGCCAATGACAGATTATGTCCCATTTTAAATTTATAAAGGAAGACGGTCCGAATTCGAACTGCCGACAGCATGGTAAACAATTCCTAGAAAAAAAAAAACTGTACTTGTAACGAACCCTAAAAGTTTCACACGTCAAACACACGTATCACTTTACCTTATAAAAAAAGAAAATTGCACGTTCTAGCACAGATGTTCACTCGAGTGCTTCTTATTTCGGATTGAGTGAAAACCGTCTGCCAGGTTGATAAAATAAAAAAAAATAAAATTATTATTTAAATTTTTCTAGAAGATTTTATTCAATACTCTTCCTCTATATTGTAAGGCAATTTTGCAGTACCTGGTTAGTGCTGGGACGTTAATCTCATTAAGGATTTGCAGGACTTAGTTCTCTGATAAGACATCATTTCCAAACACAGTGAAAAATATCATTTGTTTGCCAAATTGCACCTGCTGCAGACTATCGGTAGATCATCCCTGTGACGTATTTAATTTAGCTCCAGAAGCTCCTTAGGACTGTTGATGGTTCTTCTATGCTATACTCCTCCTGGAAGTAGTTATTGTGGTCCAAATGTGGCATAACCGGCTGCAGACTACTCTATGGAGTGACCCTGATGCATCCTCTAGAAACATTTCTCTGATCTGCTCATCTACACGCGCGATCAACTGGTAAAGTTTTGGCTTGCAACTCCTCGCATACTCGACACTAAGCTCCAGTTCGATCCCCAAGCTAGCTCCAGCCACTCTTTGTACTATCCAGTTTTACTTCGTATAGATTGTAGAGCTGCTTTCTTCGGTAGTCTATAGTGTTAAGTACTTAAAGTACGTAATCCACCTGTATTTTCAATGTTTTAATAAAGAGTGGTGATAAGCCTGTCTCCATCATGAGCATGTAATTTGGTGTATTTGGTGGAAGATCAAATGCTCTCTCTACATTAAATCTGAATAACTTTCCACCGTCTCACCCCAAGGATCCAAGATACATCAATTAGCCTTTGCTGACTATGGAGTCATAATAAGTGAGGATCCTACATCCCTGAAACGAGCGCTTGATGTGTGGGTGGACGTTTTGGAGGGAAATGGGTACCGCATTAGTTCAAAAAAGATCAAGTACTTGTGCTGCCCGTTCTTTGATCCACTCAAGCCTATTTTAAACATTTATTTGAATAGAATAGTGCTTCCCAAGGTGCCGTGGCGTAAGTGGTTAGTGTGTCGGATCACTTCGCGTGAGGTTCCAAGTTCGAATCCCAGAAAACACCAACAAGTTTTTTCACGGTCCCACCTCTCGCGAGCGTCTGACAAACATCCGAGAGTGTTGTTGGCTCGACAAAGCTTCTCAAAACAAATTGCCTTTCGGATACGGCACTAAACTGTAGGTCCCTTCCATTCGTGTAAAAAATATAACGCACACAATATGGGTGGTTGCAAGAAGCTAGGCCCTTGCACTTAAAGAGCTGTTGCGCCAAATATTTATTTATTTATTTATTTATTTTAGTGCTTCCCTAGTGCGAAAAGTTCAAATATCTGGGATCTATGATCAATAGCAAAGCAACCTGTGATGACGACATGCATCTTCGCGTAAGCGTAGGGATGAAGTGGCGGGAAAACTCTGCTATCTTCTGTGATCGAAAAATACCACCTTAGCTGAAAGGAAGGCTCTACAACGCAGTTGTGCGTCCAGCGCTCACATGCCGGACAATGTACAAAAGATATGAGAATAAATTAACGGCAGCTGAGATGAAGATGCTTCGCATGACAGCAGGAGTGACAAAGCTCGATCGAATAAGAAGTTAGAAGATCCGTGGAAGCCTTCACGTCAAGGAAACCATCTTACGAAAAACAGAGCGCCACCGGCTCAGCTGGTATTGTCACGTTCAAAGAAGAGATCATTTGAACCCTGTTAAAAAGGCAATATCAATGAACGTTCCAAAGACACAGCAAAGCAGGAGAGGCAGTCCTATAAACGCCTGGATCACACAAATGCGACGACATCGGCATTTCGCTGGCCTCAGTAACCGAGTGATCCAAAATCGGCAGGCCTGCCGATATTTTCTGAGGTCAAATAGGCAAACCCCACAGGCGGATTACCAGAAATGCAGTGAGAGGGTTATGATCCCTTGTTTTCGGATTATAACCTCGCCGAAATAGGAAGAAGAAGAAGAAGCTTTCCACTATCTCACATTGTTTTCCTCCCCATAATTGTGCAGCGTAGAAGAGAATGGATTTCGAAACTGATTCAGAAACTTAATATTTGCTGCTGTGGGGTTTGCCTTTATTTTACCACTCGTTGTTGTTACTAAATAAGAAAGAGTTTGTGGTACAATCTGAAGGCCACATTTCTAGTCTTTCGATGCAAAAGTAGAATTATCCTTTACAATGGGGTTCCCAGGAACATTTCTTGTCCATTTGTCTGTAGGTGTTACATGTTATTTTTTCTCACATTTGGTTCGTAAGCCTAATTAGCCATTTTGCCTAAAATAAATAAAAAAACAGAACCTTTAGAACGTTGGACTTTGAAATGCATTTAATTTGCATCATCATTTTGTGCGAGTAATCAGAAATTTAACATACACATACATATAAGTGCAATATATATGCCTTAAAATAATAATAAAATATTTCCATAAGGGTTAACATTATATACTTTGTTTTCTTAGCAGGAGCTATAAATTCGCAAGAATAGAAAGTGCTAACCTTAGAAAAACCTCAATTTAAAGAGAAATTTCTACTCATAACGAACCTTGTAACATAAGAGAGTTTTTTTTTTTTTTTTTTAGGTTGCGCCAGGGATGTGTAATCTTCATAGATACTAATAGCCCGAGTGCTACTAGCATGCACGATTCGCAAACCTGAGTAATCGATTTCAGGAATACGCCTACGTACTAAACATACACCCTACACACTTCAACCACTCTCCCCGCGGGACTGCCGTTAGGTATTACTTCGCGGGGCTGGTTAACAATTTATGCTGTACTTTCTGCTTCTCGACGTATTCTTTCTTAAATTCGAAGCTGCATTTGCACGTGCGTAATAAACGCGCAAATTTCCATCCATTTTTCCTCAGATTGTACCATATGATCTATAAGGAATGGAGGACTGGGAAGTTCGTTTCTCCAGTTTTCAAATCGCCTACAGTAGAAGACTGCATGCTCCGTATCTTCCTCCTGGTCTGTACATTCTGGACACAACGGAGAGCTATCGTGTCCAAACCGGTAAAGATATTTGCGATAACCTCCATGGCCAGACAGGAACTGTGTGAGGTGGTAGGTGCAGTTCCCATGTGCTCGGTTTATCCAAATGTCGATGATGGGGATTAATTTATAGGTCCATCTGCCTTTAACCGCATTATCCCATCGATCTTGCCACACAGCTCTTGAAGCTGCTTTTTCTTCTTCTATAACTCTTCTTCTTTCGCTAGCCTCTTGATGGCTCGAGCCTCTCCGATTGTAGATTCTCTGCATCTCATTCGCGAGGATGTCGATAGGAACATGCTGTTTAAACCGCAGTCTATTGTCGAGCATTACTCCTAGGTATTTGATTGCTTCTTTGGATCTGATGATTTGGGTTCCAACCTGGACATTCATATATTCCACAGATTTCCGACTGGTTATTAGAACAGCTTCAGTTTTGTGGTCAGCTAATTCTAAACCGGCGGATCCTAGCCAGCTTTTGATTTGACTGATTGCCACATTTGTAGCTGATTCTACTTCACTGATTTGTTTTGCTACTGTAACAACAGCGATGTCGTCAGCAAATCCAATTATATTCACTTTAGGTGGCAGTGGTAGTCGTAAAACTCCGTCGTACATTATGTTCCATAGTAATGGGCCCAGCACCGATCCTTGCGGGACCCCAGCTGTAACATCGTAGTACTTCACTCCTTCGTCGATATCATACCTCAGTTTCCTGTTGGTAAAGTAGCTCGCCATTATCTGCAGCAAGTAAGATGGTGTATCCATCCTAGCAAGAGATCTTCTTATAGTGGGCCAGTCTGCCGAATTAAACGCGTTTTTGACATCTAGCGTCACTACTGCGCAGTATTCCTTGGTGCCTTATCGCCATCTTTCACCTTCAATTGCTTTCGCTGCTATATTAACTACAGCTTTAATGGCGTCAATTGTTGAGCGAGACTTTCGGAATCCGAATTGCTGGTTGGACAAAACCCCTTTCTCCTCCGCTATTGTGAGCAATCTGTTGTAAATGATTCGCTCCAGGATCTTTCCCATTGTTGTGTCGATACGACGATGGGTCTCCTGGGGGTTTGTTTCCTTTTGGCAATAAAACGAGATGTTGCAGTTTCCATTGATTAGGGAAAATTCGTTCTTCTAGGCACTTTTGCATTGTTGCAATAAAGATGTCTGGCCTTTTTTGAACAGCGGTTTCACTGCTTTGTTAGGGATGCCGTCAGGTCCGGGCGTCTTGTTGTCACCTATCTTTCTGGATGCGATTGTCAATTCCTCTGTTGTTATCACTGGAATTACCTCCGTAAAATTTTCTCTGGTGATTGCGCACATAGTAGATGCTCTCCTTGGAAAAAGATGTTCTACTATTGACTTCAGCATTATCGGGCATGTTATCTGCGCGGAGTTGCCGCCCTTAAGCTTTGTCATCACCATCCTATACGCCGTGCCCGTCTACGTTAGCTTCATCACAGAGCTGTCTGAAACATCTTGCTTTGCTCTCCTTGATAACTCTGCTTAACTGTTTTCGCGCCAGCTTAAAGGATGATAGGTACTCCTGAAAGTTGGGTGTGTTTCGCGATCTTTGTACTTTGCGTCTTGCCCGTAGACACTGTGCTCTACGTACCCTGATCTCGTCGTTCCACCAGTAGCAAGGCAGGCGTCTTCTACTTGGGGCCCTCCTGGGCATTGATGCATCGCACGCCATGTTGATGAACTGGGTGAGGTGGCGAGCTGAATTTTCTGCCGATCCTTGGACTAGCGTGAAGGTGTCAACCACTTCCGCGAATGTATCTTTGTCGAAGAGCTTATCCTGCCATAACATAGGAGAGTAGGTACGAATAAGTGCTTCAATCCTGTCCAGACTATGGACATCTACACAGTTTGCTGTACAAGCATATACTGAAAATGTCATCTCTCTAAATCAAACGATTATATGCGTGTATCTAAGATAATAAAACCATCCTGGAGCGAATGAAACAACATCTTGATGATACACTCGATGCCGGACAAGAAGGTTTCCGCTTTGGATCCCCCTGTGTCGACAACATCAACACCCTGCGGATTATCATCGAACAGTGTGCTGAATATCGATCGCCACTGCAGCTGCTGTTCATCGATTTTGAGAAGGCGTTCGATAGTGTCAACAGCTAGTGTATATGGCGTGCCTTACGCAGCAGAACAGATATTCCCAACAAATGAATTGCCATTATCAAAGCTATATGAGGGTCCAAATGTCACGTTCTGCACAGAGGGAAGTTGTCTGAGGAACTTGAGATCCAGCGTGAAGTAAAACAAGGCTGTATTCTTTCATCAATACTATTCCTATTGGTGATCGACGATGTGCTTCGTGCAGCCTTGACGGCGGGAAACGGAGGAATTCGATGGAGTCTTACATCCCAACTTAAACAACTTGACTACGCTGACGATGTATGCTTACGAGTACTCTATCCTAGAATTATGGACCACCACCAAATAACAGCAGATGTCGAGAGGGAGGAAGGCGTCGTCGGGCTGAAAATTAATACGCCAAAAATTAAAATTATCAGCCTTGGAACAAACTCATCGGCTCAAATATGCATTGCTAGACAACCGGTAGAGAAAGTAGAGGATTTCCAGTATCTTGGGTGTATTGTCTCGACCGATCGTGGAACCGAACTGCATATAGCCAACAGGATCGCCAAAGCAAGGTCCGCGTTCGGGATGTTGTCTAAAATATGGCGAGGCAAAGCAATCGGTTTGAACACCTAGCTAAGACTGTTCCACTCCAACGTTGAATTCGTGCTGTTATATGGATGCAGCACGAGGAGAGCGACCACCACCATTACCAGAAAGCTGCAAACGTTCGTTAATAGCTGCGTTATGTTTTCCCCGTGAACTGAACTAGTTCATCTCAAAATAAAAAAACGCTCCTGGTTCACCTAGAAATTTCATTTTCACAAGTTGGTAGCAGCAGCTACACACTGACGTTTTATATGGATTAAAAATGGCGGAAAAATAGTAATCGAAGTGAGAAAAGTGCTTAATATTTTTATATTTGTTTAATAATTAAGTGTTTTTAGATACTTATGTCAGAAAGTGAGGATACAACAAATAACTATGATTTACTTCTGCCATTCGGCAGAGCTGCCAAGCTTTACATATAATTTTTTTTTCTGAAAAGCCATCTAGTGGTGAGGTATGGGATAGAAATTCTGGTTCACGAAAATTGAACCAGCTCAAGTGCTGGTTCAATTGTTGTTTTTGCATCCTGTGTAAAAATATGAACTGAACCAGTTCACGGGGAAATTAAAACGCGGCGAATATTTGCCTGCGCAACATCTTAAGGATTTTCTGGCCTAATCGTATCTCTAACGAACACCTTTACGAGAGAACGGGTCAGGAACCAACAGACACAACTCCACCCAACAACGGAGGTGCCAGTGTGCCCAATGTTCCGAAAAGGTGACAGTTTCATAGCGAACCATGCTATGCAATGGAACACTTTAACTCAGGATGGCAGAAGATCTGGCGGTCCGAGGAGAACATGGCGCAGAACAGTCGAGAAAAAGACACGGCAGTTGGGGAAAAGTTGGGGAGAGTTGAGACACATTACGGAATTACAAAAACCATACACGATGGCACGTGGGCGGAGTAGAGGCCATATGACTCACAAGGGGATACAGGACATAAGTAAGTAACATAAGTAAATCAAGCGGTTCAAAAATTACGAGAGACGTGATACACTGTCGAATAGACAGTCAGGCACTGTATTGAACACTTTTAAGGATCCAACTGAACCCTCTGTAATTGGAATGAGATTGAAGTGCATTCATATTACACAAGCTGTAATCATCTATTACTCGCAATGAAATTAAAAAGGAATAGAACAATTTCATTTTTAAGAACCCGCACTACTGAATTAATCTTTAGAATTTGGTGCCTACTTACCAGTGGTTTCCGGCTGGCTAAACGAAAGCACCTTAATAATAAATATGGCTTCTAACTTTTGAAAATATGTATAACTATTCGTTAATCTTTGCAAACGCTGGCTTAAGATATGTAACACATAGACCAAGTAATCTGAAAACATTGTGCAGCACTTACTTTCGAAGGATGTTTGCATGCATTATTGCACTCATGCAACGGAAGCCCATTAACTTCGCTGTCAATTAAAGATTTGTTGGTATCCATTCATTATTTGATCCGTAAATTGACAATATCCCAAAATAATTCTTTTAGCTGCACGCCAATTGTTGGTTCATCTATCCTGTCAGATGGGTGTGACCATGACATAATCTTCGAATCGTATTTACGACCTTTACCTACTCTCTGCATTAGCTTTCAATTGCTTGACCTTTACCAAATCTCCTTATATTATTTTTTTTTCAAATAAACACTAAATGGCCATTACCTTGAGTTCGTTACCATCAACCCTGTTCACGCTTCAAGTTTGTCCTTGCCAATTGCCTCTTCTTCTTATTTTGCGTACACCTTGCACTCTTATTTTTAGTCACAAAAAAAAACGAAAAAAAAAAAACAAAAATCACATCACATTAGCTTCGTGATTCTTGGCGTCTCTATTAGCCATGGGAAGTTTTATAATTGCTTGCAAAGTATCCTTCAACTGACAAGACAGCGCACATTAAGTTCTTCCAAAAATGGTATCTAGTAGACAAGTTCAAATGATATTCATAACAATTTGTGGCAGCACATATCCATTTAATCCCCTCTAGGCGTCCACCTTGACCACTCGGTAAAGTCATCATGGCGCATATGAAGCCCCCATAGTAGGTACCATAATTTTCCAATTAATATCGACGAGAAATCGCAAAAAGCTTGAATGAAAAACAGCAAAAAGTGTAAACTATCTAAGAAAATTTAAACATTAACCTTTCCTCTGAGCCCCATTCATTCATCCTCCACCACCAGTAGCTGCATTGGTACCCCTGCCTGCCAGCATCTCATTGCTGTGCTACCACAATTGATTGAGATACACCGAACCTTATTGGAATCACGTTAATTTTCACCGTATATGGGAAGAGTTTTCCCAACCAGATCTCCGATGTTATTAGCTTACATGGATTCGCCATATGCTTGCCCCATAGTGGAGCTTACTGCTTTAGGAGTTAATATGCCGATTCTAGAACATGCACTTTACCTTGCATGCTACGCGTTGTCGCTGTGGTCTTTGGGCTCCGTTGCAATATGATAAATGATATTTTCTTGGGGTGACCATGTGTGGTCACAGGGGCGTCCTTGAAAGAAGTCGTCTTGTACTTATTTTCTTCTATGATATAAGAAAAATAGTTTTATCATTTGAAAGCTTGAGAAAATAATTCTGTAGCATTTATTATATTCATTTTTATTGTCTAATAAATACAGTGAGGGTATTTCTTTTGGATGACGAAATAATTTCGAAAAGATTATCTATGAACTATTTTCAGCGTACGCTCACTCAGTTTCTAAATATACGTTTAAATAAAATCGAGAATGTCTGTATTTCGAGATGTTGGACGGAAACAACAGTATGCGAGCAGAGGAATATTTCAACGCCCAATAGATTTGCTTACGTAAATTGATAAATGCGGTTTTTGTTGAGGAACTGAAAGCATTTACGAAATGAGGTCTGTTATAGAATATATAAAACTTGAACATATAGCTACTCGTAAAGTCGATTAAATAAGAATTTTTAATTTCACTTGGCTAGTGGACGTGGCATTTGTAGAATGCTAGATCAATCAATGTCGAGTCTCCTTAAGAATTCAATTGACAAGATGCAAGTTGAAAGAGCATCATCTAAGTGCTGTAGTTAAATCTTATGTTAACATACGGGAAAGGCTTGGATGATACTTTCAATTCAGTAGTAACATTGTATATACATATCTGGTAGTAGATATTGGTAGAGAAAAAGGAAGAAAAAGACATGTTAATTTTTTTTTAAATATACTGATATGAGTGTTACTTATCTACATATTCCTTTGCCAATCTATAGAAATCGGATTCTAAAATGTCCATAGACGGCAATGGCTGAGGCAACTCATTGGAGTTGAGTTGGCGATCTGCATTGCGATTGATCTGGAAACTGATGACTGCTTAAAACTTGGCTTAAGCCAGTAGCGCAACAATAAAGTTCTTGATAAAGTGCTTGCTTTACCTCGTAGTGGTGGTCCCTGGGCAAGTATACTTTACGTATAAACTCTTATACGTGTAGGCTAAAATCGCAAGTGCGGGTTGTCTAGGGCCCTGGTTCTAGACTAGGTAGCGTGGGCTAGCAACCTGCGTTACAGAAAATTGCTCGCTATAGAAACCGACACTATGCCTCGGATAAGAAATGATCACATGTTGACGACTTTTGGCTATTGTACCTGAACAAAGATAGGTTTCTGGAATGCAAAGACGTTCCTCGATTCAGGAAGCAAAGGACCTTACAATGCCAGATGTCTCCAATTGGAAAATGAATTTATGCGATATCGACTGGACATTTTTGGGGTGAGTGAAATGAGTTGGTTAGAAGAGGGCGAGAACCAGTCTCCATTGCGTAAATGCGTACTACTCTATTCCGGAAGACCATCCGGAAGTCCGCAGGAACATGGAGTCGGACTGCTGCTAACAACAACAGCCCGCATGTGCCTAATTACCTGGCAGCCTCATGGTGATAGAATTATGACGGCCAGATTCCAGACTAGAGTACGATACGTCACCATTATACAGTGTTATGCCCTAACGGAGGGTTCGTCTGAGGGCGAGAAGGAGAGCTTCTACAATATTTTAAGTGCCGTCTTCAACACAACACCAAATGGACTAGGCAACCGCAATGACAACGGCGAAAGGTTTGTAGATTTTTGCAATGCCAACCGCCTTGTGAACCATGTTTGAGTACAAGACCTGCCACAAAAGTTAGCTGGGTTTCCAACGACAAGCAAGTAACCTCATATCAAATGAACCATTTTGCAATCAGCCGTCGCTTTAAAAGTAGTCTCCTGGACGTTCGAAACAGGCGAGGGGCAGATGTGGGGATAGTACGAGATCACCATCTTATGGTAGCTACTCTCCAACTATGCACTGCTGCAATTCGAAGATCCCATGACAAAATAAGAATGCTCAGGTTCAACACTGATAAACTTAGTGATCCCTCAGTGCCCCAAAAATTAAGGGAGCACCTTTCGCCAGATGTGGAAGCAATCAGCAGCTACTTCAGCAACAGAGAGGAGCGAGCTAGAGTCCTTGACTTATAAAGAGAGCTTGGGAAGCTCAATGCTTTCCTGACGAGCGGAAAAAGGGAATGATCGTCAAGTTTCCTAAGAAAGGAAATTTAATGGAGTGCGGAAACTGGAGGGGTATCTGCGTACTGCCTGCTGTAGCTAAGATAATAGCTAAAATCATCCTGGAGCGAATCAAATAACATTTCGAAAACAAACTCTGGATCCTCCTGTGTCGACCACATCAACGCTCTGTGGATTATCATCGAGCCGTGCGTTGAATATCGATAGCCACTTCACCTGTTGTCCATCGATTTTGGGAAGGCGTTTGATAGTGTCAACAGGGAGTTTATTTGGTGTGAAGAGATATTCCCGATAAATGAATTGCTATTAACAAAGATTCATAAATATGAAATGTCACGTTCTGCACAGAGGGAGGTTGTCTGAGGAATTTGAGATCCAGCATGAGGTAAGACAAGTGTAAACACCTGAACGCAAGCACATCACATATCCCAATTCCTGTACCCTCATCCCATCCCTGTCCTTCCATTCCAAATTCCAAGCTATTCCCAACTATTGTAGACAGAGTAGAAAAGGAGGTTCGTGTGGATGCACGCAAATAAAAGTTGCTTCGTTTAAAGTTGAAATTACGGCTTTTATTTCTTGGCTCGGGCATATATCTAACACAAGGCTGTATTCTTTCGCCAATACTATTCCTATTGGTGATTAGCGTCGTGCTTCGTGCAGCTTTGTCGACGGGAAATGGAGGAATTCGATGGACTCTTACATCCCAACTTACATATTGGCTACGCTGATGATGTATGCTTACTCACAGAATTATGGACCTCCGCCAAATGATAGCAGATGTGGAGATGGGAGGCAGGCGTTATCAGCCTTTGAACAAACACATCGGCTCAAATATGCATTTCTGGACAACCGGTAGAAAGAGTAAAGAATCTTGGGTGTATTGTCAACCAACAGGATCGCATTCGGGATGTTGTCCAAAATATGGCAGTCAGTTTATATGAGTGCAGCATGTGGAGAGTGACCAGTACTATCACCAGGAAGCTGCAAACGTCCGTTAATAGGTGCCTGCGCAACATCTTACGTATTTTCTGGCCCAATCGTATCTCTAATGAACACCTTTACGAGAGAACGGGTCAGGAACCAATATGCACAATCACCCAACGACGGAAGTGGCAGTGGATTAGGCACACGTTCCGAAAAGCTGACAGTTCCATAGCGAACCATGCTATGCAATGAAACCCTTTAACCTAGAATGACAGAAGACCTGGCTGTCCGAGGAGAACATGGCGCAAAACAGTCGAGAAGGACACACGGCAGTTCGGGTAAAGTTGGGGAGGCGTAGTAGAGGCCCTAGGACCCACAAGGGGATACAGGACGCAAGTAAGTAAGAGCAAGTAGCCCAATATGAGAATAGGTTAGGTAAGTGGGAAAATGAAGCAAAACTAATGCAGCAAATTATAGAGGCATTTCTTTCCTCAAAGTTGTATAAAATATTTGCAGATATACTCCAGAAACGACTGTCTATGTGGATAAGTTGTAACAAACTTCTCAAGGAGTACCAAGCTGGTTTTAGGGCAGGATATTCCATAGTCGACCATATCTTTATGCTAGGAAATATTGCGGAAACCTTCTTAATATGGCACAAGGAACTCTACTCCTTTCCCGTAGATTTCAAGGTGGCGTTAGATACAGTGGACCTTAAATCCCTACTGTATAAGCTGTTAAGTAAGAGGATGTCTGAAAAATTTGGAAGAGTAATTCGAAACTTGTAGAAAAATACATGGGCAACTGTTTGGGATGGTGAAGATATGTCGGAGTCATTTCCAACAAAGTTTCGTGTGAGACAGGGATGTTCAACAGACCTTGGGGAAGATGTTTTACAAATAGAAACATAGCTCACAGTAGCAAGTTTCGAGTTTTTGAAGCGATGATTTTGACGTATGCGGTGCAGGTGTGGAGTGGAAAACAATATAATATAGTCGAAAAGCTTCTCAGATACTTCGTCAAAAGAACATACCACCTTCCACCAAACACGCCAAATTATGCAATTATGCTGGAAACGGGACTGTCACTACTCTTAATTAAAACCTTAAAGTTTCCGCTGGATTATGTTTTAAAAGTCATGAAAATGACAAATGAAAGGCTGCCTAAGGTAGTTGCAATAAAAGCTATACGAAGTAAGACTGGTTGGTTTGGAGAATGGTTGGAGCTAGCTTGGTCATGCGGAACTGTGTTGAACCTAGATGTGGAGCAATACGTATTTTGGAAACCAATTTTGTACCAGTTGATTGCCAATGTCGATGATCAATGTAGAGAAGCCCTTTTACGTGAAGCAACAAGTTCAGTGCACAGAGCAACATATAGTGCACTAAACCATAACCTAATTGAGGCAAATTACTTTCGGGACGAATGCAGCTTAGAACAGATTTCGATGATTCTAAGGCTACGAGTGGAACTGCTTATAATATAGAGGAAAGAGAAGATGTTATTCACTTCGTGGGAAGATGACCAACCGCGAACCGAAGCCGGTGAAGATACAATATTATTTTGGCCGTGATTTTATTGCAGATGATCAAGTCAGGAACTATTGAACGAGATTAAAGTGGGTCAACTTTTTAACTATTGTAAAATAGCACTTGGATATAGAGAGAGAATGGTGGGCAAAATCGCATCAGCACCTCCTCGCGGTGCCCGCTAGATAGCTATCTGATAGTGAACTAACGATGAGCGTATGCTGAGTCTGACGATATACAGTCACTCCAAAAATATTTAATATGTTATTTGAATTTACATTGAAAGTTAATTTTTCAGCATTGGAACTACGACTGCTCAGGTGTCCGAGTTTGGCTTGGAGTGACTGTATGTGCAGCTGAACACTCCGACCTGCGTAAGCACATCTGGGTGAACTTCAGCGCGCATATGTCTAACCGGACGAGGCATCTCTTGTTGACCTGATCGGCTGAAATATGCGTCGGATGAATTCTCTCGATGGAATCAACGGTGACGTCTACAGACCAGCGGATACCTTACCGGAGCTACTTCAACATATTTGGAGCTGAGGTCTGTAACGATTTTCAATACTACGTCAGGGTATTGAAAAAGAGATGGTGGCGGATGAACCCTTAATGGGCCAACGGCAGCGCTCATATCCCCGAAGTGGGTTACTGACATCGGTGTATCCGGCCCTTGTCCTAGGGGTACAAAAAAAAAGGTTCTGGCCCTCCAGGTTGGGGGTTGTGCCGTCGGGTTAACTTCCCTACCACGTAAAAAACCTTTGGTTACGAAGCAACCAACAGCCTCGGATACGGATGATCTTACTGTTGACAACCCATGCAAACGTAAAAAGGACAACGATATTCGTGTCTGTACATGGAATGTTAGGTCCCTCTACAAACCACGTGCAGCCGAACATTTTGCGGAGGCCCTAGAGTGTCTCAAAGCAGACATTACCGCCATCCAAGAAGTGCGATGGAATGGGCCGGGCAAAAGGAGTATGAAAAACTGCGACATCTACTACGGCGATTGCTACAGACAAAAAGGACAGCGTCTATTCGGGTGCGGATTTGTCATTGGAGGCAGACTTAGGCAAAAAGTCTTGAGTTTCCGGCATGTGAACAAGCGCCTCATGACTATCTGTATCAAGGCTAAATTTGCCAACATTAGCCTAATGTGCGTTCACGCCCCTCACGAGGAGAAGGACGACGCGACAAAGGATGACTTCTACCAGCTCTTGGACAAGACGTATGAGCAATGCCCTAGCCACGACGTTAAAATTATCCTAGGCGACTTTAACGCAAAGCTAGGGAGAGAGGAAGTCTTTAGTAGCGTGGTCGGAAAGCACAGCCTGCACGACAACACATCCGACAACGGACTCAGGCTAATCGACTCTGCAGCGGGACGAAACCTTGTCGTAGCTAGTACGCGGTTCCCACGTCTCGATATTCACAAAGGAACGTAGCTCTCCTTTGATCGAAAAACTGTCAACCAAATCGATCACATTGCGATCGACGCAAGGCACTCTTCCAGTATTCTGGGTGTCCGGACTTTCCGAGAAGCCAACGTGAACTCGGATCACTACCTAGTTGTAGCCAAGGTACGGATGCGGATATCCACAACGGAGCGGAATCAACGAAATGCTGTGAGGAAATTTGACGTCGAAAAGCTACAATCGCAAGAGACCGCCAGAACCTTTGCTTATCGTGTTTCTTCTAATCTCAATCTAAGTCCTATGCCGCCAGCAGCAAATGCGGAAGACCAGTGGCAGCGTTGACAAAAAGCCATTAGAGATGCCGCCTCTGATGTACTGGGTTTCTCTCGCCCACCACAACGAAACCCCTGGTTTGATGAGGAATGCCGGCAAGCACATGCAGCAAGACAAGAGGCGTACAAAGCGGCGCTGCATAGAAGGACTAGAGCTGCTTACAAGCTCTATGTGCGCAGGAGAAAAGAGGAACATCGACTTCTCAGGAAGAAGAAAAAAGAGCATGAGAAGCGCTCGATCGAGGAGATTGAGAGACTTTATTGCAGGAATAATGTTCGAAAATTTTACCAAAGGGTGAAAAGAACATGCCAGGGCTTCAAAGCCAGAACAGAAGCCTGCAGGGACGAAAATGGCAACATAGTAGTAGAATCGCAGTCGGTGCTGAGGATATGGAAGGAACACTTCTGCAGACTGTTAAACGGCGATGGTGATCAATATTCCGCTGTCAGGCAGAATGAGCAATTCAACAGTGACGATGGCAGTCAAAATTCCCGTCAAGCCGATCAGAATGAAGTGAGGATAGCGATATCTAAACTCAAATCCAACAAAGCTGCTGGAGCCGACGGCCTTGCCGCTGAACTTTTCAAGGCAGGAGGAGATGAGTTGGTAAGGAGCTTGCACCAGCTCATCTGTAAAATCTGGTCGGACGAAAGTATGCCCAATGAATGGAACCTCAGCATCGTTTGCCCGATCCTGAAGAAAGGAGACCCTCTGAACTGCGCCAACTACAGAGGTATAAGTCTCCTAAATATCGCATATAAGATCCTGTCTGCCGTACTATGTGAACACCTAAAACCGATCGTCAACAACCTGATAGGTCCTTATCAGTGCGTTTTCAGGCCTGGAAAGTCCACCATTGACCAAATATTCACACTACGGCAGATCTTGGAAAAAACCCATGAATATAAAATCGATACGCAACACCTTTTCGTCGATGTCAAAGTTGCCTATGATAGCGTGTATAGAGACGAGTTATACAGAGCCATGTCTAGTCTTGGCATCCCTGCCAAGCTCGTCCGTTTGTGCAGAATGACGATGGAGAACTCTCGCTGCGCCATCAAAGTCGGTAAGAACATCACCGAACCGTTCGATGTCAGGAAAGGTCTTAGACAAGGCGACGCGCTATCATGCGATCTCTTTAACATAGTACTTGAGAGAATTGTACGAAACTCACAAGCCAACCCCGGAGGTACAATCTTCTTCAAGTCTGTACAACTACTCGCTTATGCCGATGACATTGACATAATCGGAAGAACTCAGCGGGCAGTCAATGGGGCATTTACGAGTATTGAGAACGAGGCTGCAAAGATGGGTCTAGCGGTCAATGAAAGCAAAACAAAATATATGCTGTCTACAAAAAAGGACACCCAACATCGGCGTCTTGGACAGAACGCCACAATAGACAGATATAATTTTGAAGTAGTAAAGGATTTTTTCTACCTAGGCTCTATGGTCAGCTCCGCAAATGACATCAGTGGAGAGATCACACGGAGAATTACTCTTGCCAATCGTTGTTTCTATGGGCTATAACGGCAATTGAGTAGCAAAGCCCTATCTCGAACTACTAAGGTAATTCTTTATAAGGCATGGCGCAGAGACATGGTTATTTCGAGAGAAAAGTTCTTCGAGCGATCTTTGGTCCCATCTGCATAGACGGTGATTGTAGGAGAAGGTACAA
The DNA here is from genome assembly GCA_945910035.1 of Brachypalpus laphriformis. Taxonomy (NCBI): domain Eukaryota; kingdom Metazoa; phylum Arthropoda; class Insecta; order Diptera; family Syrphidae; genus Brachypalpus; species Brachypalpus laphriformis. The sequence continues at coordinate 39,111,811 of OX246754.1, read as the reverse complement.
TGCCGAACTATACGGCCTGTACAAGGACATCGACTTAGCCAGAAGAGTTCACATACAGCGACTAAGATGGCTGGGTCATTTAGAGCAGATGGAGCCCAACCTTCCCGCGGTTTGTTGGTTGAGGCCCAGGTCCACCCCGAACTGTAGCGCCATCTAAAAAACAAAAAAAAAAAAAATAGAGAGAATTTTAAGTATTTTTTTTTAGTCTAGGATTTAATGAAGTTTGCGATGTCATTTACCGGTCTGTTGGACAATTCTTCTACATCCTTAAAGAAGTATTCCAAGGAACTTGTTTTTGGAGTAGTGTCCTCCTGAACGTCCTCGTTACAACAGCCTTTACAAAGGTCTTCGTTCATCACATGTAACTCTTGCATGTGGTATCGCATAATATTATACCCCGTAATGACTCCTATGAGAGTAGAGAGGGATTTTCTATCCCGTTTTCCATTCCTCCCTGCTCGGATAGGTGCTCGTGAAGTCTGGATGTGGCGTAGTGTAGTCTGTACTAGATACATTGCTTAGTTGCTACTCTAGGATCGTAGTATGAGCAGTTCCGTTTGGTCTTCAGCTTGATCTTACGGCACAAATAGCCGCTGATGCTGGTATAAAGATGTCTAGTGAAAGCAGGTTGCGAATAGCCTCGAGTTCTGCTGTAGGTGTCGTTCTCATTGCACGCTAATATTTCTACTTTTGTGACGGCTGATAGGTTTTTAGTTCTGCTGGCGGTCTGCCACCGTACAAGGCTGCCATAAGTTAGTATGGGCCTTACTATAGCCGTATACATCCATAGGATAATTTTGGGGTTCGGTCTCCAAGTTTTTCCGAATATTCTGCTATCGTGGCTTTATTGACTCTATCCCCGTGCAGGGACGGGTTAATAATATCACTGCAGCGCCCTCCCAACAACTAGCGCTTGTCGTAAAAGGCGACTAATGGGACAAATAAAATCTAGGCAATATAACAACACAAGGGAGCTTAGCGACACATATACTGCCTTAAAAATCCTCCCACAAGTGTGCATGCGAGTCCGTGGGTTGACACGACTGGAGATCACCGGTGTCATAGAAGAAAGATCAAACAATACTAAAACGGGAGCATGCACTTGTTCAACAGCTAACACCATCGCAATATGGTTATATTGCAAAACTGTATCATTATGGTAATACTTGCTAAAAGGAAAGGCACTACCACTGCTGTGCATGGTACTGATACTGGACCGAGCAGAAATGTTCGGGTCAGAGCTATACGGATTCCGGGGGCTAGCAAAATAATGAAACAGTTTGAAAGAAATTTGAGGGTCGCGAGTTGGAACGTTGGAAGCATGACCGGTCGAAGTTACGAGCTGGAAGAGATGATGAATAGAAGGCGGGTGGATATCTTGTGTGTCCAAGAGACGAAATGGAAAAACACCCGAAATCGGGCGTGTTTCTTGGACGTTAGGACAAAAGATTACAAGATGTTCTACTACGGAAGGGAAAAGGCTAAGAACGGAATCGGTATCATCCTTGTGGCAGTGCTACTTGGTAACGTCTTGAGCATTTCGAAGTCCAGCGACCGATTGATGTCTCTCAAACTAGTAATACAAGGAGAGGTGTGGAATATTGTCAGTGCATATGCTCCCCAAAATGGGTGCAATCAGAGAGATAAAGATGCATTTTGGGTAGATTTCCACAATCTCCTTAAGAACATCCCAAAGGAAGAGTTTCTGTTTGTTGGAGGAGATTTGAATGGACATGTCGGGAAGTCAAACGAAGACTATGAAGACTGCCATGGAGGACTAGGATATGGCACCGGGAACCTTCCTGGTGAAGACATCCTAAGCATGCGTAAATCACGCGGTCTTATCGTGTTAAATACCATGTTCATCAAACACAACCGACACCTGATCACTTACAGCAGTGGTGGAGATGAAACTCAGATTGACAACCATTTGGTAGCAAGTTTCATGAAGCCTTGGGTAAAAGATTGCAAAGTGATCCTGGAAGAGGCAATCGCTCGGCAACACCGTCTCCTGCTAACAGAAATTTTTTTTATGAAATCACCGAAGGAAAGCAAACAAACAAGGGTCTCTGAGAAAATCAAGTGGTACAATCTGGACAAAGAAAAAGTCGAAGCTTTTGTTTTCGTAATGAAAAATTACCTCTTTCACACCATCAGCGGAGATGAGGATGAAGAGTGCAGGGCACAAAATATGTGGGATTCCCTACAGCGAACTTGCTTAAAGAAGGCCAAATCACTGCTAGGAGCTTCAAAAGACCACCATCATCACGCCAAAGAAACATGGTGGTGGAGTGATGAAGCTAAGAAGGTGATAAATGCAAAGAAAGCGGCTTTCAAAGCTTGGTTAAAGTGCCCCTCAATAATAGTGACGAAAAAGTTCGCCTCGAAATGGAATACAGATGTTACAAGAAAAAAGAGAAGAAAAAGTGCGCCCAGTTTCAAGCAGAGAGTACGGAGGGTCTGTATCGGGAGCTGCAGAAAATATCTTCCCCCGTTTCTGATGCAAGCCAGGCTATTCAGGAGCTGCGAAGACACAATATGAACAAGAGCGCAACCATCTTCAAAATAGCCGCCCAAAGAAGGAAGAATGCTCAGGAGATTCGTTCGCCAAAGTTTCTTAACAATGCTCATGGCCAGCTTCTTGTGGATGACGACAAAATTCTGCAGAGGTGGCGGCAGTATTGTGAAGAACTTTTAAATGAACAGTTTCCCCGGCTATACTTTCCAAGAGCCACTCCTAACTGTGAACAAATATCCGACATTACAGTCGAAGAAGTTAGTGAGGCGGTCAAATACTCCAAAAAACGAAAAAAGATTGGGCCAGACGAGATGGCTCTGAGTTCTGTAAAAAGATGGGAGACATCGGGTTCAGATGGCTCAGAATTCTCATCTCCAAATTTGTGAGAGGTGACCCAATGCTGAATCAATGGAGGGAAAGTTACCTTCTCCCTGTATACAAAGGGAAGGGTGATACGCGAAACTGTGATAACTACCGTTCGATCAAGCTGATGTCACACACCATGAAGATCGTTGAGCGGGTATTAGGTGGCGACTGCGAAAAATAATACGGCTATCTGATGATCAGTGCGGGTTTGTCTCGGGTAAATCAACCACAGATGCAATCCAAAGTATAAGGATCATAATGGAAAAACATCGTGATTCCTTAAGGGATTTGCATATTGTATTGGTTGACTTTGAAAAGGCATTCGACAGACAACCAAATACAAATACAAATATTTGGCGCAACAGCTCTTTAAAGTGCCAGGGCCTAGCTTCTCGCAACCACTCATGTTGTGTGCGTTATATTTTTCACACGAATTAATGCTTAATGCCGAATCCGAACGGCGATTTGAGAAGCTTTTTCGAGACAACAATACTCTCGAATGTTTGTCAGACGCTCGCGAGAGGTGGGACCGTGAAAAAATTTGTTGGTGTTTTCTGGGATTCGAACTTGGAATTTCACGCGCAGTGATCCGACGAACTAACCACTTACGTCACGGCGCCTACCCATACTCTAGGTATATGCCCCCAAATGAGGCTATTGAGGAATAGTTCTTTGAGTACCGGAAGAATTATGGTTACGGTTTTCTGTAACATGATCGGGATAATCCCGTCATGTACTGGGGATTTAAAGGGAGAGAACGATCTAATTGCCCAATCTAAATACATCCGTCGGAGTTTCCGCTTTCATGCGTGCGTTTTTAGTAGAGATCTCAATGATTCTGCACAGAATTAAGTCCACCTTCCGCCGGAGTCTTTGAGAGATCCTAGAGATATTGATTCTCTGGATAGGATTTTCCTCCGTGTCGCAGTTGATCTCATTACAGAAGTATTGCCAAGAATGGCGAATGAGAATACAATGGACGATATTCTTTCGTCAAAATTGTTATAACTGGGACCTTTAACACTGCTGGTCATTAGTTGGCGCCATTTCCAGTTAATATTTTCATTTTCGATCATATTTTCTTTTGTTTTATTGTCGAGAAACGCAAAACACTTTGTCAATGAATTCAGTTGACTAATAAAACTAGAAAGGGAATTTATAAATTTATTTTTATCGCTCACCTCTAATGAAAAGAGACCTACATGCATAATAAGTTGTACATCCATATTTTTTATTTTTCGTTAAATTATCTGCATTTATTCAAATCTGTTTGATACATACGTATCTTTTGCCATCTTGACATAGTGAACAAGTTAAAATATACACTAAACGTGTGCATCATCCTGTCATCTTATTAGCACTTAATATAGCCATTGTTTGAAATGATTCAATGAATGCTCACCAAACCGGATTATCAGTGTGATTTTCGAAACCCTTAAACTGTCATCAAAGTGGAACTCTTCATTACTTATTCCCTAGCATACATTTCCAATTTTTATTGACTCACATGCCATTCATTTGAATTTGTATTTTGCACGTCTCCCGCACGAGTGTAGTAACCTCTCAGATAACCAACACCATCCAATGACATTCGCGAGTAATTACAGAAGCATCCAGCAGCGCATATGGATTCCTTTATGGCAACAGCACTTGCATCACCCGAAAATTCCAAATAAGGCGAAATAAACATAACACACCGATGAATTCAGATGCGTGTTGCCCTTATTTCTCGTTATGACTAAGCTCATTGGATTTTGTGCACAAAAATGTGACGTCGAGGTGATTCGGTGTTATCAGCTTTCGCTAAAATGACGTGTTCGATAAAAACATACAGACTTATAGTGCCTATCATCGTTGGCTCAGAATGGTATTCTGATGAAGATTAGAGTTTAAAAGAAAATAATTCTATCATTTGGGTTATGTAACGTGCAGGTGAATTTGATGCGCAGCTCTATTATTTTTAACCAGTTTAAATTTGGAAGTAAAGAAAGAGTGCCTTCTCTATAGCATTCTTCTGAATTCCTTTGTTTTAATTGAACATGTACCCCAGCATGATCACGAAGGCGGTTCGCCGAAAGGTGAGGCTAGGTCGTTGCACATCTGGCAGAGTTGACCTCCATGATTATTCATGCGTTAACAATTTGGGTTTACATTTAATTATGGAGAGTATTTTGATTTGGCATTCTAATAAAATAATCAAGGAATTATTTTTCAATGAAATGGCACCAATCCGAAATTTAGTGCTGGACGACTAAATGAAATGAGGTAGGAATCGGCTTCGGAGTTTTCTGTAAAGCACTGAACCTCAACGATTCATACACAGAACGTCCGGATGACAACAATGCCTTCAAAATTGAGTATTCAAAAGTCAAGCTGAAATCAGAGCTAAAGAGTTAGGAAGATAGGCCTAGAAAATTTTCAGAATTTCAAAATTAGAATAGAAAATACTTCCGAAGTGAATCCGTACTATATGAGGGGATATAGTAATACGGGACGAGCACGAGATAGCTATTGAATTCGGTGCATCCGCAATACATCCGCCTTGCAACCCCACTGCCACCGCAAAGCAGTCGGACTGCATCCGCACTGGAAAATTTTTCAATTTTAAAGATTGCAGACTAGGGGGCTACTGTTAGGCTCCAAAGCAAGTGATCAAAACTCCGGAAGACCTAACTTTACCGTCAAGCTTCACCATCTATCATGGTGGGCACTTTCATCAAAATCCCATCGCCCTTTTAATAAATGGTAACAAAAACCCCCAAAACGTAGGAATTCGAATTTTTTACCTTTCAAAATTCTTCAATTATCGGTTATTTTGAATTTGTTGAATAATATAATTAGACTGGACTCAACCAGACTCGCAAGCTGGACCGTCCATACTTCTTAGTACGTCTAAGTACGAAATATCTCTAAGTTTAAATAAAAGTATCTAGCTACGACGAAGAAATTGAAAAGACTTTGTCGGAAACCTGCGGTACGATATCTTCGCGAAAGAATGATAAACTTGAGTTTAATAATTCCCGCAACCAGTTAAAAAAAGCAGAAAATAAATGCTTTAAACAAAATCCTCACAAATCGGGTGAGCTACTCTTATTTGCATGCATTGTGGGCGCCGTAGCGTAAGTGGTTAGTGTGACGGACCACTGCGCGTGAGGTTCCATGTTCGAATCCCAGGAAACATAACAACGTTTTTTTCACAGTACTACCTCTCGCGAACGTCTGACAAACATTCGAGAGTATTGTTGTCTCGACAAAGCTTCTTAAAACAAATTGCCCTTCGGATACGGCACTAAACTGTAGGTCGCTTCCATTTGTGTGAAAAATATAACGCACACAACATGAGTGGTTACGAGAAGCTAGGCCTTAGCACTTAAAGAGCTGTTGCGCCAAATATTTATTTATTTTTTATTTGCATGTATTTGTGATCTGCTTTGGAAAACTTCCAAAATTTTCTAGGGTCTGTGAAAATACATACTGAGAATAAAATGCAAATTGAATATCGTTTTTAATTTAATCTTAAATCCCCAAAATTCTGTAGGAAAACGCGATAACTCCAACACTACTCTTGACAACCGCTTACAGAAGATCTTCTATCTCCAAAAACTCGTAATATTATATTGCCAAATACACACAACATAGTTATTATGCTAGGATTTATTTTTTTTAAAGTGGTAAGTTTTTTTTTTTTTTTTCCGAGGGTAGGTGAAATTCTTCAACAAGACACTATGAGGATCGACAGCGCGTGCTCATAGTAGTGTGGGATTCTTACCCACTAATAAGCCTCCCTTCAAAACAAACTTGTTTATATTTTTTTACTACAACTAAGTATTCGACTTATCAAGTAGTTTTCGTTTCACGAAATAAGGACGTTTTGCAGGTACCTTCCCATTAGAAGTTCCTGCTAGCTCCGCAGTTTAGACGCGGTTACTTATCGCGCTAAGTCTAAAGGTTTTGTTCTTTGTAGACGGCGTAGTAAGTTTCTTTCATCCAAAACTTGGAGGACTGTTATATTAACGTGACTTTCTAGTCGACTTTTATGTTTTCTCGCGTAGTTATTGATTTCGTCTTCGACTGTTTTAATGCCAAGATCTCTGTGGATATCGCTATTTCTGATATACCATGGCGCATTTACAATACCTCTTAGCACTTTGTTTTCAAAATTTTGTAAAATTTTAATATTACTTATTTCGGTACAACCCCAGAGTTGTATACCATATGTCCAACAGGCTTTAGCACTTGCTTATATAAAAGCAGTTTGTTCTCTATATTAAGCTTGGAATATTTTCCAAGTAACCAATACATTTCTCGATATTTGTTATCTAGTTCTTTGCGTTTTTTCTTAACGTGCGTTTTCCATTTCAGCTTTGCATCAAGTTTCATTCCAAGATACTTAGCCTCGTTTGCAAACGGAATTTGAACCGAGTTTGAAAAGATCGGCAGATTATTTACTCTCTTATAAGTAAAATTTACATGAACAGATTTGGTCTCATTGAGTGCGATTCGCCAAACCTTTGTCCATTCATTTACTCTATCCAAAGCTTCTTGCAATTTTTCTGTTGTATCTTCGACCGTTTTACCTACTGCCAAGATACCAGTGTCGTCGGCAAATGTAGCTAGCTCAGTGCCTTCTACTTGCGGTATATCACAAGTGTATAATAGATATAAGACCGGACCAAGAACGCTTCCTTGCGGCACCCCAGCCATTATTTCCTTAAAATCCGAATATTCGTTTCCACATTTGACGCGGAATAGTCTATTCGTAAGGTAGTTCTTCAAAATATTATATATGTAGGAGCTCTGGCAGAACTTGTCGTAATTTAAACTTTAAGCCTTCATGCCAGACCTTGTCAAAGGCTTGAGAGACGTCAAGGAATACGATTGAACAAATCTTTTTTTTCTTCAAGTGACTTTTCGATTACATGTGTTATTCGATGTACTTGTTCAACTGTAGAATGCTTACTTCTGAATCCGAATTGATGATCCGGAATTAGATGCCCTTCTTCTATAACTGGCTGTATTCGCCTAATCAATATTCTCTCGAACACTTTGGATATAATTGGAAGAAGCGAAATCGGTCTATAAGACGTTTTTCATTCGGAGGTTTTCCGGGCTTAAGGACCATTATGACTTCGGCGACTTTCCATTGACTGGGAACATATTCTAGTCTAAGCGCGGCGTTTATAATGAACAGAAGCTTAATTAGAGCTTTTCTTGGTGTGCTTTAAGAACCTCTCCCGTAATTAGGTCGTATCCAGGAGCCTTCTTTGGTTTAAGTTTCTTTATTTTTTCCTTAATTTCGGTAAGTGTTGCATTTCTTATTACGCTATTGGCTATATATGACGTATTTATATTTTGAATAAGAGCTTGTCCACCCAACGGTTTGAAAGTTTCTTCCAGGTGGGTGGCAAAAACTTGCGCTTTCTCTTTATTATGCCTGGCCCATTCGTTTTGATTTTTCCTAATTGGGGCGGCTTGAATTTGAGGTTTTTTAATACCTTTAATAGCCTTCCAAAGCGAGTAATTAGAATCTTTTTCTGCCGTTAAGCTTTCTAGGTAAGTTTGCATTTCATTATTTTTAAGGTCTTTAATAGATCTTTTTAGTGAGTTGCACAAACGGTTAAGATGTGCTTTATGTTGCGGAGCCCGAGTTTGTTGCCATTTTTTGCGCGCTTTTCTCTTCTCCTTAATTATCTCTCTTATTTCCTGCGGATAAGTTTGAATGTAACTGGCCGGCGTTTTCTTAGGTTTGGGAGTATTCTTCCACGCGGCATTCTGTAGGATTTCGACGAAGCGATCAACTTCAACTTCAAGTTCATATGGCGTTTTAAGTGATACGCTCAGCTCAATATTTGCTTCAATATCTTTTTTAAAGCTATCCCAATTAGTTTTCGCGCTGGTTAATCTGGCCGGCCCTGCTTTTTTAATCAGAGCTTCGCTTATCGTCATAATGATTGGAGAATGATCAGAGGAGAGATCAAAGCTTTCTTCAGCTTTTATACAGTTGCCAGATATTCCTTTAACAATAAAGAAATCGATTAGATCTGGTATCTTATTTCTATCAGTCGGCCAATATGTTGGTTTACCAGTCGAGTGAAAATCACAACTGTATTACATACCCGCATTATAAAGCTTTCTACCTTTCTGAGAGGCGTACCTTGAACCCCAGAAGGGGTGTTTCGCGTTGAAGTCACCACCAATAATAAAATTGGGTCTAAGGAAGTTGAAGATGTTTGTAAAATCACTTTCTTCAAGTTTACATCGCAGTGGACAATACATAGACGAAATGTTGAAAGCAAAATGTCTATTTCTAACGCGTGCCGTGCTTACTTGCATTGCTTCTAATTCAATCTTTACTTCCGCTGAGTGTTCGATACATTCTTTTATAAACAAGGATGATCCGCCTCTGGCTCTTTCCGATGGGTGAAAGGCGTGATACACGCTATATCCCCTTATCTTAACATTCGATTGCTTTGTCAGATGAGTTTTACAGACCAAGTATGTATCAATGTCTTTTTCTCGTATAAAGATTTCTAACTCGTCGAGTCTTCGTATAAGCCCATTGGCGTTCCAAGTAAGAATTTTAATCGTTTCTTTCATATTCTGGTTGAAGTGCGCCTGTTATGAATGTTGTTTTCTAATACAACTAGTCTTTCGATAATAAGTTTATTTGTTTTGGATTGCTCTTCAAGTTTCGCAAGAATTAGGGAAAAAACATGGGATACATGATCTTGTGAGCTACCTCTATCACCGTTTTCCCACGTCGCAGCTTGAGCAGGAGTCTTTACGTTAGAAATTGGATGATGTCATCGCTGCTTGAGCATAAGACTGAACGCCAATATTCGAGGATTTAGTTCCGGTCACCTTTTCTCTACTACGTTTGGGTTTTTCTTCATTACCCGATCTTAAGAGAATATTGACGGATTTTTTATCTTTCGCTGCTTTTTTCGTAGCTATTTTGGGTCTATTCTTAATTGGTTTTGGATTCGTGTCCATGGAATTTTTGAGCGTATCGCGCCTTTATTGGAGCTCTTTCGCCACTTCGCAACCTCGATAGTTCGCAGGGTGTTTTCCTTTACAGTTTATTCAAATGGCTGGGGTTTGCTTATTTAGGTGACACTCATCTGAGAGATGTTCACTTGCGCATTTGACGCATCGCGGTTCTTTCTGGCAGTAGGTCTGCGTGTGATTGAAACCTTGACAGCGCTTACACTGCGGGAACGATCTGGAGCTCTTACGCATAGGTTCGATTTTGACCACGATGTTTAAAATAGTCTTAATACCATAAATAACATCTTTATTTTCGTCTTTATCGAAACTTAGCATGAATAGTGGAAGACCACGCCTTACCAATTTTTCCTGATCCCCCTGAATTTTAAAGCCTTTGTCTTGAAGGTCGTTTATAACATCTTCTTTGGTGCACGAGGGGTGGAGTCCCCTTGCTACAACACGCAGTGGTCTTTCTAACTTATTGTTATAAGTATACCACTGAATCTTTTCGGCATTCAATTTTTGGGATACTGATCGGTAACCGTCGGCATCATCGACATTGATTTTCCACGTATTGTTTCGCAGAGATGTCACTTTAAACTTCGATGTCGCAGTTCCTTTAAGGAGGCAATGCAACTTGTTGTAGTCCGTAATTCCAACGACGTTTATCGGTGGCGGAGGACGTAATTTTTTTTGTTGTTGCTTTTCCTGCAACTCCTTGCGCTTTTCATCCTTTTGTGGCTCGACTTCCGGTGAGGAACCAGCTTTGCGTTTTTTGCTAGGTCGTTTCTTTTCGATCCAATTCGTTTCACGTGTTAGCTCTTCTTCGTCCGTCTGGTATTCGCGACTAGGTGAGCGCTGTGGGCTAAGTGTAAGTGGGGTGGTAAGTGGGGTGATGGGAGGGTGCTCTAGGACCCAAACGAAGTACTTCGACCTAAAAAGTGACCTTTTGTACTAACCCCTAAAGGAAAGCATGTTGCGTTGGTGTCCTGGCTGAAATCAGGTTCTCGAAGGAAGCTTAAGATGGTTTGGGCTGAGGAAGAGATTGTGTCAGATGGGATGATAAGCCCTTTATGAAACATTTTTTGTCTGCAGCGAGCGATGGCGGGACATTCATACATGATGTATTCGGTAGTTTCAGTGTACTCAAGACATAGTCTGAAAGTGTCAGATTGACTTATGCCAATTTTCTTAAAGTCGTATTTGAAAGAGCAATAACCAGTAAGAAAGTCTGTTAAAAACTTTGTATTATGTTTGTTTATTGCTAGATTTTCTTTCGGTCTTTTACTGGAGAGATCAGTAAATATTTTTGGGGGTCTTAGACCTAATTGTAAGTCCCACTTTCCGCGTTGTTCTCAACGATCTAGATCAATTTTGATTTAGCTTGCAGGTAAAAGAGGTTCCGGACCAATGAATTTGAGTTGGGAGCCCGATTTGGCTAGTTCATCAGTAGTTTCATTGCCGGCCCTTGAGGCCAGGGACCCAAGTGAATGAGAGGGTGTTGCGTGCAGCAAGTTGCTTGGGGGTAATGAGACATTTCTAAGTTAATTTAGACTCAAAGGTGAAGGATTTAAGAGCTTTTAGAACTGCTTGGCTATCTGATAGAATGTTTATGAGTGATCTTCGGAGGACTCTTCAGATGCATTCTATAGCACATAGCTTTATAGCATAGATAAAGATGTTTTGATCTAATATTACAGCAGATTTAAAATTGGGACCAAAAATTCCGGCACCCGCACCATTTAGCATTTTTGAGCCATCGGTGTACCAGTTGATTTGTCGATCCATCTGATGGAGCTGGGGGTTTTCTCATAGGCTTGATTTGGAATTTTTATTTTGAAGGGATGATTCAGGTTTATTTTTCTAGGCATGAAGACAGATATACATACTGCTGGTGAGGTAAGCAGCGGAATATTGCTTAGAATCTGCATATGCCCTGTTAAAATGAAGTCCTTCGCATTACAGAAGAGATGAAACTTTATAGCGCTGGCGGCAACAGTCTACTTTACTTTTATGTATAAAGGTGGGAGGTCCAATGCGGCTTCCAACACAACTGTCGGGTGTGTGTGCTTCGCACCCGTGATACCTACGCAATAGTACATAGTCTTTGTAGCTTTTGAATGGTAGTTCGAGCATGGACCTGTTCAATTTTTTTCCCACCATATTAGTGAGACATAGGTAATTATGGGAATGGCGATGGTAAGGTAGGTCCAGTGAATCATTTTGGGCTTAAGATCCAATTTTTTGCCACAAAGTCTGGAACAGGCCCACAAGGCCTTAGTTAGTCGCCTTTGATGTAATTTTATCTAGATGTGGCCTGCAGTTGAGTTTCTGGTCTAAAATTACTCCAAGATAGTTGGCTTCGCTGGGAAGATTAAGTTGGGCAGTGTTAGTGCCTGGAGATTTAAATTTCTTCTCCTGGTGAATGGAATGATGACAGTTTTGATGGATTAACTTTTAATCCTTCTATCTGACTATCTAGGATAATGAAATCATGATTTAAGGGATAACAATCCAACATGATCTTCAGTTTTCTTTAAATATGAATGTAAACGATTTAACATGGTTTTTTGCTCTCCTGAAAATTTTGTAATTTTAGCCTTAGCATACTTTGACTTTAAGCTGGCAATATGTAGCTTAATCTCTTTAATGAGAACTTCATATTACATGATTCCTAATGCTGGAGAAGGTGTTGGTCCGCTAAGTAACGAGAAAGAGCCACTGCAGCCGAAAACCCAGCAGCTCTGTTAGTAAGCCCTACACCCACCTCCTCGTGGTGCCATCTGGGGATTTCTTCTGAAATTGCTAACGGGAGAGGACGAATGGCGAGCTTCCTGCGCCAAAAAATAGGATAAGTGTCGGTTGGTCTGTGGCCCAGCGAGTCGCAACCGTAAAAACAAATCTTGCTCCGAAACGGAAACCAACGCCTCGGATACGGACGGATAATTTGATGACGACCTTTGGCTATCGGACACGGACAACGATCGGATTCTGGAACGTTAAGACCCTCCTAGACTCACTCAAGGAAGGGCCTTATAACGCCAGATTCATCCAATTAGAACGCGAATTCGCACGGTATAAAATAGACATCTTAGGGCTGAGCGAGATAAGATGGTTCGATGCTGGGGAATTCATCTCCCCAACAAAAAGCACCGTCATGCTCTACTCTGGTAAACCAGCTGGAAGTGCACGGAGTTCCGGAGTAGGACTCATGCTAACTCCAGCAGCACGTAGTAGCCTCATATCCTGGAAACCCCATAGTGACCGGATATTGACGGCTAGGTTCCAGAGTAGAGTTAGGAAAATTACCATCATACAGTGTTATGCCCCGACTCTAGACGCGACTGAGGATGAAAAGGATGATTTTTATAGCCACTTAGGCGCCACCTACAACCAAACGCCTAATGGGGACATCGTAATGGTGATGGGAGATCTCAATGCCAAGGTGGGTAGCGACAACACCATGCTTAAGCACGTGATGGGAGTTCACGGCGTGGGAGACCGTAATGATAACGGTGAGCGGTTTGTGGACTTCTGCAATACCAACCGCCTAGTCATCGGAGGTACGCTGTTTAAGCATAACACCTGCCACAAAATCAGTTGGGTCTCTACTGATAGGCAACGAACATCGAACCAGATCGACCACATTGCGATCAGTCGCCGCTTTAGAAATTGTCTCCTGGACGTCCGAAACAGACGTGGAGCTGACGTCGGACTAGAACGAGATCACCATCTTATGGTAGCTCATTTACGCCTTCGTACTGCATCCGTCAACAGCAACCGCTCAAACCTACTTAACATCACCAGGTTTAATATCGACAGGCTCAAGGTTCCCCAAGTGCGCCAACAGTTCAGGGACCATCTTGCCTTAGAAGCAGAAGCAATCAGCAGCATAGAGAACATGGATGACCACTGGAGTGCTGTGAAAAATGCTTCTGCGACTGGGGCACGCACGTATGTCTGTAAAAAGCAGAAACACCACCGCACATGGCTTTCTACAGACACCTGGAGACGGATCGATGAGCGTACAGCAATCAAGGCTCGGATTGCAGCGGCCTCAGCAGTAGAGAGAACCGAGCTTGAAACCCAATTCCGTGCGAAGAAGAAAGAAGTGCAGCGTAGTGTGAGACGTGACAAACGTCAATATGTCAACTCACTGGCCTCAAAGGCTAAAGAAGCAGCGAGTAGGTGCGACAGTAGGACTGTTTATAGCATCACTAAGGCAACATCCAGTGAAGAGTCTAGACGGTAACCTTCTGATTTCGGATGAGGATCAGCTTACTAGATGGAGAGAATATTTTGCTACAGCGCTAAATCACTTAGACGATGGCGGTATGATCTCGAATTTGAATAAGCAGTTCAAAGCAACAAATTCCCGAATTCGCACCGCACCTCCCAGTAAAACCGAGATAATAACAGCAATCAAGTCCCTAAAGAAGAACAAGGCGGTGGGTATTGATGGCATCCCTGCCGAGCTATTTCAAGCGGCGCCAAATACATCGGCAGATTTGCTGCATCCGCTAATACGGAGAGCTTGGGATAGCGAACAATTTCCACAGGAGTGGAAGGCAACTATGGAATTCGTTGGACTAAGACATCTTACCTTAAACACCTAGATTACGCTGACGATGTTTGTCTACTTTCACATCGCATAATGGATCTTCATCTGATGGCCCAAAATCTAGAAGCTGAGGCAAACAAAGTGGGGCTAAAAATAAGCACAGCCAAAACAAAAGCCCTGAGTACTTCTTCTAACAACCGCGCTCAACTTAACATTGCCGGAAAGCAAGTCGAGAAAGTTGACAACTTTCTATGTTTAGGAAGTGTCGTCTCGGCTAATCGCGGTGGCACCGAACTGGATGTGTGCAGCAGAATCGGGAAGGCTAAAGCTGCGTTCGGAATGCTATCTAAAATCTGGAAAAGTCATGTTATCAGCTTAAGAACCAAGCTGCGACTATTCCGCTCCAACGTAGAATCAGTGCTGTTTTATGGGTGCAGTACTTGGAAGGTGGACACCATTAACACACGCAAGCTGGAAGTCTTTGTAAACAAATGCTTAAGAATCATCTTGAGGATTTTTTGGCCGAACCGCATCTCTAACGAACAACTTTATCTGAGAACGGGCCAAGAACCTATAAGCATTACTATACAGAGAAGAGAGTGGCAATGGATTGGACACACCCTACGGCGCGAAGACAACTCCATTGCGAAATACGCCATGCAGTGGAATCCGCTCACCCAGGCAGGCAGAATAGCGGGACGCCCTAGGCAAACGTGGCGCAGAACAGTCGAGGAGGAATCGAGTCTCTTTAAGAATGAGTTGGAGGCAGCTCAAACGCGCTGCAGAACTTCGAACAAGATGCTGCGCAGGCGTGGTTGACGCCCTATGCCCCCCGAGGGGTTAAAGGATCTAAGTAAAAGTAAGTAAGTAATGCTGGATAATCGAGTTTTTAATGTATCACAGCACAATGGATCTACCATTTGGTCTAGGTGTGTCCTTTGGTATTTTTGGCAGCCATCTTATCTAACTTAACGTCTTCCTCTAATAACTAATCAAGATTCTTGGACCATCGTTTTTCTTTATGCATCCTACTTAATTGAATAGATATTTGGATACATACCCTCATCTGCCAGCTTTTGTTTTTCTAAAATCTCACATATCTGAGAAAAGTTGCCAAAAAAACTGATAAGTTATCGATTACACAGCAAAAGTTTACTTCGGCTATGCGCATTATTTTGTATTTCTTAAACTCGAGGTATTATTAGAAATTCTTTCAAAGATTTTTATTTTATTTTTGCATCATTCGCTAAACATGCGATTTTTTTTTATTTCTCTACATCAATGTACCCGCCCAGATTCATCTGTAGCGAATATTTAATTCAAATTTCATCTAAAACTATTATTAGCCTCTCAAGCAAAATATCCTTTTCACATTTGTGTGAAAAATTCTCTTTACAGCATCTTTCAAATATGAATACTGGGAAACAATAGAAAACTTAAATTAAATAGGGAAATTTTCACTCTCAAAAAGAAAAAAAAGAAAAAAACCTCCCTACACAAATACATGTCTATTCGTTTTTTGAGGAAGAAAAAGAAAATTAATTGGCCCCCCCGAACAGGTAAGATGAGAAGTATAAGGATTCCCGCACACATCATTCGCAATCATCTTACAAGCACATGCAAACAAATATTGACCAAAAATCCAAAACAAAACTTGCACAGTAGCACACACTGTCCAACAAAGAGAGAGAGAAAAAAAAAAACTCATAACAAGCTTCGTCTTAGCAAAGAATATCACATCGCTGACTCTGCTGCTCTCCATGTCTATATTTTTATTTTTTATTTTGTAGATACATTCGCTCAGATACTCACACATCCATATATAATCATTTTCCTCTGTCTCTCTCAGCCAAAACTCAACCAACTAACCAACCAACCAACCGCCAATATCTTTGGCGGCAACCAAATACATCAAATACGAATCCAACAGATACAAAAAAAAAACAAGAATACAAAAAAAAAAAAAACACCTAGAGCGTCTGAAAAAAGCAAATCGCTTCAACTGTTTTCGTAAAAGTTTTCAGTTGAACATCACAATCCGTTCAAGTCGCGGATATCTCTGAAATAAAAAGTTTTTTTTTTGATATAGTAAGTAGTAGTAGTAACGAAACATAAAGGAGTTAACAATACCGTTGATAGTTTAAGTTATCAACAATTAGTGGATCAGTGGATTGTGGTCATAAAAAAAAAAGAAGAGTAAAAGTTCTAAAAAAAGAATTCCAGCAATTTTTTGAAAAATTCTTGAATTGGTTATACTGTGCATGGTGAAGTTACATATATTGTTGGAACAACTGTCAAAATTTGTTAAATTTCTGACAAAATAAGATCTATTCTCTGTGTGCGGATATTGTGGTGAATATGTGGAAACTATTTTTAGGACAAATGCAACTTACTATAATCAAATTATATAACCCAACGCCTGACGATTTGTAGTTTTTTTTTTTTCTCGTGTTCGCCATAAGAACACCGATTGTGACCATAGATTTGCATTCAACTGTCATTTGATCCAGTACGGTTGGCGCGCGGAGTGGTTTCTGCAAAGCTAAACAAATGAAAACCACAACTTTTGCCGCTAGACAGTATTATTGATAGTAGTCTGATATATTATGGTTCAAAAACCTCAGAAAGTAACGTACGGATTGCCGCATTCGGATTACATCTACAGATGACATAATTCACTTTTTTTTGCTTGCAATGCAATATTACTTTGATATTTCTAATGTCAAAGAACGGTGAAAGAAGAAAGTGAAAATAGACTAAATAGAGAGGGAAATTATTTTCGACATAAAAAAAATACTTAAAAAAAACGCTCTAAATTCTAGAAGCTCTAAAACTAAAAATATCTCAACATCGAATAAAAAATCGCAGCCAGTGTACCGAAATTCGATCTCACCTATCTGTCTCCCTCACAGTGTGTGTATATTTTTCGATTGGATGATTAGGAAAATTATTTTTTAATTCTTTTCTCTTTCGCAAGAATCCACCAGCCACTAGTGGCAATAGTCACCCACCCCATAGTATCTAGAACACTTTTCATTTCATCTCTCTGTTCTTGGCATGTCTACATGAAGCGCGCTCAGAGAAGGTGTCGAATTTAAACAAAAATTTCGGCTGAAAGTTTATTTTTAGACGATCAGGGAGGTAGATCCTCTATCCGCATGCGCCTTGTAGGCATCTGTGGCGTATACATTATTTTATTTTTAATATTTATTCAGCTTGCGAGATATTCTAACTTTAGAGAATTCTCCATAAAAATGCATGACAGTAAACGACAAAAAACCTTATATAGGTCAAGATATTGAGCTTAAGTAGGGTTTTTTTGTTTTTCGATTTTTGTTTTGTTTTTGTCATTTTATTCACAAAACCAGACGCAAAAAATATGTACTCCACACTCATGGGCAATATTCAATCATTTTGTTATTATTACGCTTTGTTTTCGTATTTTTATTTTTTTGGTTCTTTTGTTGAAAACTATTTACAAAATATGTGATGAATTGTAAGTATGAAAGTATCCGCACTTGTGGAGTACCTTTAACAATAAAAATGACATACGTAGCAGGAATGTTGATGGAAGCAATAATGAAGAAACAAAAAAAAAGTGCAAAATTTGCATAACGAGAAGAGAGGTAGAGAAATTGTTTATTTTGAAGAAAAAAAAAGAAAAGAAAGAATGTTGGTCGTAAAAATTTTGCGAACTTTATCGAATTCCAGTCCAATTGGGACATATTTTTGTAGTGCAATTAAGGTTTGTTTGTTTTTTTTTTTTTATATAAGCATACTTATGTACATATATCGGAAGACATGTGAATTTTGAATGCAATCGCAAAATTAGTTTTGCACGTGGTCAGAGTTTTTCGAATACTGTAAGTCTTCATAGGAAGGGAGTTGTCTATTTGCTATGCAAAGATTGAAATACATATCTTATCTTTATTACGAGAATGATTCAGGTCTAGCTTAGCATATGGAGAACTTAAAATGTTCTTGTACTTACATAACTTACTCATAGGTAGGTAGGTAGAAGTGGCGGTTCTGTAAAAACAGAGACTCAATTAGCACAGTTGTGCCGTTTTGATACCACGACTCATGCGACCTTGGATGTTGATGTGTGTTGGTGAGGACAATCTAGAGCCAGCCTGTGGAGTTTAAGAAGAAGGTTAATGCTTGATGTCTAGCCCTAGCTAGTGCTGGACAATTGCACATGTAATGGATAATTGTTTCCTTTTCGGTGGCTATGTTGCAACTACGGCAGTGTGTATTATATGGGATACCTAGTTTGGCTGCATGCTCTCCTACCGGCCAGTGTCCCGTGATTATCGCGATTGTACGGGCAATGTATGTTCTGGATATGACGCAGTTCGTTAACCTGGACCATTTAAGGTTAGCTTTTCTAAGAAAGATGTTTGCCTTAATTGCTCCGAGCGGGGTGTGAACAAGTTCAGCAAGTGAGCATTGAAGGGCTGAACCTCGCCTGGCCAGTTCGTCAGCATGCTGGTTGCCATCAACGTTGATGTGGCCTGGAACCCAGACTAGGGTCACCTTGCATTGACCATCTAGCGAGGCCAGCTCCTGTCGGCATTCTAGTACTAGTTTTGAGGAAATGATTTCCGAGGCAATGGCTTTGATAGCAGCTTGGCTATCGATTAAAATAGCGATTCTTTGCCTTGGTAGTGTATTTGTGTGTGACTTGATTTGGCGACAGGCTTCGCGAATGGCGAGTACTTCCGCTTGAAAGACGCTGGCAGCGTCCGGGAGTCGATACGATCTTGCGATGTTCAGGGACTCCGAGAAACACCCGCACCAACCCCACAGTCCATTTTTGACCCATCGGTGTAGACTGTTAGATCGAAACCACTGGTCGCCTGTGCATCTTGCCAATCTTTTCTTGTAGGGAATTGTACATCGAAACGCTTTGTGAAGTTCAATGTGGGGATGATGTAGTCTGTTGAAGTCGATATGAGTTCTCCTGGTAGAGAATCTAGGATATTGCTGTGTCCATAGGGTTTCGCAGTCCAACACTTGGACTCTCTGAGTCTGATTGCGCTGTGCGCTGAGATGTTTGTGATATGTAGATCTAGGGGTAAAAGATGTAGCAGGACGATTAGAGCGTCTGACGGAGTTGACCGTAGGGCGCCTGTGGTGCCTATGCATGCTGCTCTTTGCACCTTATTTAGTTTGGTTATGTTATAGGCTTTTTTAAGGGCCGGCCACCATACAATCGACCCGTAGGTAAGGATTGGGCGTACTACGGCTGTGTACATCCACAGGGTCAATTTTGGTTGCAGGCCCCATCATTTGCCGAAGGTTCTGTTGCAGGCATAGAAGGCTATACATGCCTTCTTTACTCGTTCGTCTATGTTTGGTTTCCAGTTAAGTTTAGGGTCTAGAATAACTCCTAGGTACTTAGCGCTAGAAGATAAGGAGAGTATCTGACCGTTTAATCGAGGAAGATTGAAGTCGGGTATTTTGGTTTTTGTGGTGAAAAGCATCAGTTCAGTTTTATTTGGGTTGACTCCAAGTCCACACTTTCTGGCCCATGCGGTGACTTTACTTAGAGCACTCTCCATGATCTCACTTATCACGGGAGGGAAAATTCCCGACACTAAAATCACCATGTCGTCCGCATACCCAACTACTTTAATTCTTTCTCTGTCTAAGCATAAAAGGATTTTATTCATGACTATTAGCCATAGTAGAGGTGAGATGACTCCACCTTGGTGCGTTCCTCTACAGTGGTCCAGTCTAGGTACAGGACACTCCTCTATTTTCAATAATAATAATATACTTCCACAACTTCTGTTTGATAACAACTTTGAAACCCGCATCCCCTCCAGACTTAAATGGGAGCGGGAGCTAGGGACGGAAGAGGGATCCATTTTTGTCTACCTAGATGGATCCAAAACAGAGTCGGGAGTGGAGGGAGGTGTCTTCTCCCAGGAACTAAACATTAATATCTCTTTACGTCTCCCTAATCAGTGTTGCGTCTCCAGGCGGAGATCATGGCAATTGAAGAAGCCTTGTCATGGCTGAAATACAATGTGATATCCAGGCGGGATATTACTATCTTTACTGACAGTCAAGCTGCGATTAAGTCCTTGGAATTTGTTACCTTCAACTCAAAAACAACCCTAAATTGTCGTTTGTCTCCTAACGATATAGCCAAACAGTTCAATATTCACCTAATCTGGCCGAAGCTGGATCAGAAACCCTCCAACTGCCTTATTGGGCTGACAAGATCACTCATCGGAACTACAGAAGGTGTCATTACGGGGCCCTGCATCATCGGTAGGTATGCCATCAGGCTAGGAATGTTAGGTAGGTAGGTGTGGTGGTTCTTCTTAGAAAAGAAGAAACCAATTAGCATTAGGTGCCGTTTTGTTACCACACATTTCTAACATATATGTGAAGGTGTGTTGGTAGGGAGTCTCTAGATCCAACCTGCGAAGTTTAAGAAGATTATTAAATCTTTAATGTTTATCTCTGAGACATCCTCAAGGGAATTGAAAAAGGGTTTTCCTAAAGCTCGTTATCTAGTCCTAGCTAGTGTTGGACAGGCGCAAAAAGAAGTGGATGAGGGTTTCTTTTTCAATTGCGACATTACAACTGCGACGGTGTGTGTGTTGTGTGGGATGCCTATTTTGACCAAAAATACAAATACAAATATTTGGCGCAACAGCTCTTTAAAGTGCCAGGGCCTAGCTTCTCGCAACCACTCATGTTGTGTGCGTTATATTTTTCACACGAATGGAAGGGACCTACAGTTTAATGCCGAATCCGAACGGCGATTTGAGAAGCTTTTTCGTGACAGCAATACTCTCGGATGTTTGTCAGACGCTCGCGAGAGGTGGGACCGTGAAAAAACTTTTTGGTGTTTTCTGGGATTCGAACTTGGAACCTCATGCGTAGTGATCCAACACACTAACCACTTACACCACGGCGCCCACATGGTCTCCTATAGGCCACTGACCTGTGGTGATCGCTTTTATTCTGGCGATGTCCTTACGCGTTTTGTTTAGGAAGTCGGTTGCTTTTGTTTTGTTGTAGTTTGGCCATCTGAGGTTGGCTTTAGCAAGGAATTTTGAGGAGATTTGAGGAGGGCTGAGCCTTGGCTAGCCAGTTCATCAGCAAGTTCGTTTCCATAAACGTTACGTTACTCAAATCAGGGTTACCTTGAATTGGCCATCTAGCGAGGCTAGCTCATCTCGGCATTCTAGCACCAGCTTGGAGGATGTAGTAACGGAGGCAATGGCTTTGATGGCAGCTTGGCTAGCAATGAATATAATGATCTTTTGCCATGGCGTTATATTTGTGTGTAATTTGATCTGGCGACAGGCTTCCCAGACAACGAATAATTGTGCCTAAAGCACACTGGCAAAATCCGGTAGTCTGATTGATGATGATTTTGAGATATTTAAGGATCTAGAAACACACCCGCACCGACTCCACAGTCCATCTTTGAACCGTCTGTGAAGATTTTTACGTCAAAACCCTTAATCACCTGAGACTGTGTGCTGTGATGTTTGTTATGTGTAGATCTAACGGTAGAAGATGCAGGAAGACTGTTGGAGCATTAGTCGGGGTTGACCGTAGAGCGCCTGTGGTGCCTATATATTTGCTAAGTTTGGTTATATTATAGGCTATGACCATATTTGTGTCTATTATGATTTCGTTATATTTAAAACTCATAATTTTTTGACTTGATAGATAGTGCTTGGTTAAAAATCAGATGGTAAATTAGCTACTTCGTCTGTCAATGATGATCTCTGTAGCTCAATCACAGTCCAGTTTTTAATTATTGGCGCCGTGGGGCAGTGGTTAGTGTGTAGGACCACTGCGCGTGAGGTTCCATATTCGAATCCCAGAAAACACTAACAAGTTTTTTTACGGTCCTACATCTCGCGAACGTTTGACAAACATCCGAGAGTATTGTTGTCACGATAAAGCTTCTCAAAAACAAAAATAAAAGTACTTACTTACTTATATCCTTTAACCCCTCGGGGGGCATAGGGCGTCAACCACGCCTGCGCGCCATCGTGTTCGGAGTTCTGCAACGCGTTTGAGCTGCCCCCAACTCATTCCTAAAGAGCTCGATTCCTCCTCAACTGTTCTGCGCCACGTTTGCCTAGGGCGTCCCGCTATTCTGCCTGCCTGGGTGAGCGGATTCCACTGCATGGCGTATTTCGCAATGGAGTTGTCTTCGCGCCGTAGGGTGTGTCCAATCCATTGCCACTTTCTTCTTCGTATAGTAATGCTTATAGGTTCTTGGCCCGTTCTCAGATAAAGTTGTTCGTTGGAGATGCGGTTCGGCCAAAAAATCCTCAAGATGATTCTTAAGCATTTGTTTACGAAGACTTGCAGCTTGCGTGTGTTAATGGTGTCCACCTTTCTGCACCCATAAAACAGCACTGATTCTACGTTGGAGCGGAACAGTCGTAGCTTGGTTCTTAAGCTAATAACATTGCTTTTCCAGATTTTGGACAGCATTCCGAACGCAGCTTTAGCGTTCCCGATTCTGCTGCACACATCCAGTTCGGTGCCACCGCGATTAGCCGAGACGACACTTCCTAAACATAGAAAGTTGTCAACTTTCTCGACTTGCTTTCCGGCAATGTTAAGTTGAGCGCGGGTATTGGAAGTTCTCAGGGCTTTTGTTTTGGCTGTGTTTATTTTTAGCCCCACTTTGTTTGCCTCAGCTTCTAGATTTTGGACCATCAGATGAAGATCCATTATCCGATGTACTCCACTTTGGACTTCAAAATCCTCCGACACCTTACCATTGTGCACGACGTGACACTTACCGCCCTCATATGTAGCCTTGATAATAGCTATAAGCTTTTCTGGAATGCCTCTCCTGCGCAAGGCCAACCAGATAGCATCTCGATTAAAGCTGTCGAAAGCCTTCTCGAAGTCGATAAACAGTAAATGAAGCGGAGACCTATACTCAACGCATTGTTCGATTATGATCCGTAAGGTGTTTATGTGGTCGATGCAGGAGGATCCAGCGCGAAAGTCTGCCTGTTCGATATCGAGACTTGAATCTAAATGTTCTTTAATTCGTTCTAGAATTATTCTAGGTATTATTTTGGCTACACCTGGAAGAACACATATACCTCTCCAGTTACTGCACTCCATCAAGTTACCCTTCTTTGGAAGCTTAATGATCATCCCCCCTTTCCACTCCTGTGGAAATTGTTCACTATCCCAAGCTTTCCGTATTAGCGGATGCTAATACCGTAGCCTTCCGGATACGGCACAAACCCTTTCCATTCGTGCGAAAAATATAGCGCACACAACAAGAATGGTTGCGGGAAGCTAGGCCTAGACACTTCTGGTTATATACCACAGTGGCTACACCCATCGTTGCATACGCGTCCATTGTCTGGTGGACAAGAACTAAGGAATTCACAACCATCAACAAACTTAATGGTACATGTGGATTTATTAACCGACTTCCTCGAGCTAGATATGCTCAGCACGGTGTCTGTCTTTACGCCTAAATCGCTCTACTTCAATAGAAGGTTTGATATTGAGATCTCAAGCCGTGATGCATGGAATAATGGCGGACCGCTGCTTGATCCAAATGGAATCGTGTGGTATACCGACGGATTATGTATTCAGGAGCTGGGGCCGAAGTGTATGGACCCAATTATAAAGTTTCGAAACCACTTGGAAAGATTCCCACTGTTTTCTAGGCCGAGCTTTACGCTGTTGAGACTTGCGCTAGTGTAAACTTGCACTCAGGCATCAAAGGGCCACTATCTACATACTCCCGACAGCCACCGCGGCGCTTAACGCACTGATCTCCCACTTGATGAGCTCAAAATCAGTTCTAAGCTGCTTCGACATTTTACAAAACCTGGCCCAATAGAATAAAGTAAAATTGTGGTGGGTGCCGGCCATGTAGGCGTTGATACTGGACCTGAACCCTTTTGCGAAATATCTGACCCTGTTTTTGAATATACCCTAAACAGTTGGGAACGCTACATGTGCATTTCTCACTGGAAGAACTCCCAATGTCTCAGACAAGCTAAAAGAGCTGTCCAACCCTTCCAAAAAAGGCAGTTGATACCTTAAATACAGCAGAAACGACGAAGGCTTGTGAGCTTCATTACCGATCACTGTCGATTACTATACTACCTCAACAAAATTAGAATCTCGGAGGATATTATCTGCGGCCTCTGCCTAGAAGAGGATGAAACTGCAGAGCACATACTATGTGAGTGTGCAGCTCTGTGTAGAATTACAAGTAGGAGAAAATTCTGAAACTAGATAGGTCACAGTTAAGAATAGTCGTAGGTACCTTGTCTGGTTACTGCCTTCTTTGAATGCATGTTTGCAGATTAGTACTCACAGACTCCGATACATGCAGGTACTGCTATGATTTATGCGTCGCAGAAGATATCGCATACATTCTTTGCGAATGCGAGTATTTAGCCCATAGACGAATGAAACGCCTAGGTATTTTAGTAATCTGAAGGAATTGGGGTGGATTTGCTAAATTTTTCAGGGAAATTAAAACCTTTTAAGAAATGGGTTTTTAGGTTTTGGTGCCTTTTATAGGTTTCCCTATGGATCGCGATGGGGACCCTAAATAACTTAACCTAACCTACTGCGATCTAAAGAGCTAACTTACGATTATGGCAACACTAAGTATATAGCACTGGCCTATCATTGCAATTTGCAGTGATTTGTTTTTAGTAATCTTTTGTTTGAGATTTTGATGGCTTCATTTTTAGTTCGCATCATCTGACCATGACTCAATTCTTAATTTGAAGACTTGGGAGTTGGATCTCACGAGCTGTCATGGGAGCTGATCTCATTACATTCGCTATGCATAAAGCTCGTGTCTTTGCAGTGGGTTGCTTGTGCAATTTTTTTTTGTCTTTCCATACTACCAGAAATTTTTGATTGCTGCCAAATTTTAGGACTAGCTCATAGCGTATTGTGACCACCCTGTCGTTTTGATTTCGGTGACTCACTATGTACACACGTATATATGGTATTTTCTTAGTTTTCGCTTTTTTCGCGACGTGACGTCCAATAATCTAAAATCAATTCAGAATATTTGAGCAGAAATACGTAGGTACTTTTTTCTAATCTTTGACAATATATCGAGGACAGTCTTGAGACAGGCGGTTATCTCCACTCATCATCGACAAGGCTCAAAACCCTTTTTCCGAGAATAGGATAGTCGGTAGTATTCAGACTTGTCGAATATCTATTTAAGTCGCAAGCTTGTTGGGACTATCACTTTTCATTTTCATAAAAAATAAATAAATAGTTTGTGGTATAGGGCTTAAAGCTTAATTCTCGCAATTATTCGTGCTGGGCGTCTTATACAAAACTTTACGTATTATGAAAGGGACCTACAGTAAGCTTTATGCATCCAAAAGGCGGTACTTGAGAAGTTATTTAGAAAAAATGTTGTATTGTAAAACCTAGCGTACCTATACATTCGATGTGCATTATCAAACGTCTTTTGTCTGCAAGTGTTGTAGACAATATTCAACGCATTTGATCGATGATTTCATAGATTAATCCGAAAAAGTCAGAATTAAGAGTTACTTGTTCATTATTGAATAAGCTTCTCCATTTTATGCGTTGATGTATACTCTAAGCTTCTGTCTTCTGAAGTCTTTTGATACTTGAAGCATGTCGTATCTGTAGTCACTTAATGGATTTACCGGCTTCTAGATCTAGATCATGGCTATGAATGTATTCAGTACCAACAATTTTTTTTATTGCCAAGTTGCAATAACATTGGTTACATAGTATATTTTCAGTACGTGCTTCGATCGTCAAAAACGGATCTGCCCACAAAATCTCACATCACAAAATACCGCCTGCAGAATATCTACAAAATCCCGCACAGGATGGGTAACACCTGCATGTGAGGCCGAAGGCCATCCGAAGAATGTCCAAATCCACCCAAGTACTGTTTAATTCGCTTCGAGTTTTCCCAGCAGCCCAATACTTCACCAACAAACTACAACTTCTTCTTCCTATTTCGGCGAGGTTTTGATCCGAAAGCATACTACATTTTCAAAAATCAGATCGCTAAGTTCTAGAAGAAAAAAAAAAGCAAGGCCTTATCACTCACTAAAATCGAGGTATATCCCCACTATATCTTTTTTTTTTGTCGAGATAGAAACGCTCGACAGCAGCACTCAAACACAACTGGTCCATTGTGGAGAGATCCTCTACATTTTAACCTAACCCAAGACAGTACAACATTTTGTAAAACTTTTGACATTTCAATTGGATCATAGATGTGCTTAAACTTTCATTTTCCTATGACCTTAAGACCTCTTTCCCTTATTTGTCTATGATTTCTCTTATGCATGCCTTTGTTAATTAGGTGACTCAAAGGAAAGTGCGTGATTCATAGACGAAATCTTAAGTTTATTTTTCACTTTCCTCCTATCACTCAACATTTTTAAAATATTTCTAAAGCAGCTATCCTTGAAACAACCTCTAACTTCACAAGTACCAATTTGCGTTTCACTACAGCTAGACAAATTCATTTTCTTTTAACCTTTTAATTGTGTAAAATTAGTTTACAAGAATAACTCGGAAAATTGCCTTGAAATGAAAGTGTTTTTCACTTTATTTTTGGCAATTGATTCCCTGAAAACGATCGATATATTTCGATTCATAGAAAGTGGATCGGCAAAATTTGTAATTATAAACTCGATAAATGATTAAGATACACTATTTCAACATTTCATGCATTCGGATTGCTAGATGTTTTACCGAAATACACCATGTGACAAAAGAGCAAGTGCACTCACTAATTTAGACATATTATATTAACCTGCCTCTAGCCAGTGGGTAGTGTTACATAAATCTTTTATACATATACATGTGTATAAAGCAAATCCTATAACAGGTGCCGGGTTTTACGGTTCTAACTTCAATTCTCGTACAGTGTATGAAATAAAACTCTGTGTCCGAGAGTGCATCAGATGCAACCTCATACATGAATATGCATGCTCCTATAATCTTCAGCAGACTACTGCCTCCAACGGAGTCACACTCACTTTAGTTGCCGAGATAGTGGATGAGCTTGCCGGAAATATTTACTTACATACTTAAGTGGCGCTATAGTCCGGGATGGACTTGGGCTTCAACCAACAAACCTCTCCAGTCAGCCCGGTTACGAGCAAGCTGCCTCCAATTGTGCGCGCAAAGTTGGTTGAGGTCCCCCTCTACTTGTTTGCACCATCTACCGCGAGGTCCCCTTCTATTGCGCCGTCCATCCGGGGTGGATTCGAAGACTTTCCGGGTCGAAATGTTGAGCTCCATCCGCTCTTCATGACCCAGCCATCTTAGTCGCTGTATGTGAACTCGATGTGTGATCCTGAAGGAAGGAGACCCTCTGATCTGTGCCAACTACAGACGTATAAGTCTTTTCAACATCGCATATAAGATCCTGTCTGCCGTATTATGTGAACGCCTAAGACTGATTTCAGGCCAGGAAAGTCCACTATTGACCAAATGTTCACGCTACGACAGATCTTGAAAAAAAAACCCATGAATATAAAATCAGTACGCATCACCTTTTCATCGATTTCAAAGTTGTCTATGATAGCGTGTATAGAGACGAGTTATACAGAGCCATGTTTAGTCTTGGCATCCCTGCCAAGCTTGTCTGTTTGTGTAGAATGACAATGGAGCCGCTCCTTCAAAGTCGGAAAGAACACCACCGAATCGTTCGATGTCAGGAACAAACAAAGCCCTATCTCGAACTAATAAGGTAACTCTTTATAAGACACTAATCATCCCAGTCCTGCTGTATGGCGCAGATGCATGGACTTTGTCAAAATCGGATGAGGATGTCCTTGGCTACTTTGAGAGAAAAGTTCTTCGAGTGATCTTTGATCCCGTCTGTATGGACGACAAGTGGAGGAAAAGGTAGAATACCGAACTATACGGCCTATACGGCTGGAAATACTTGATCCAAATTTCGTTGGTTGTTCCAAAAATGCGCAAGTGTCTGTCGTATCTGTCTGTTCATATGTTCGCCTGGCTACATGTTTGTCACACGCTGGCAATTTTTTAACCGTTTGATCTACAAAGCTGACATTTTCTAAAAATATATCCGGTGGGGTCCTAATTTACCACATGGAAAATAGGGGTCAACAGTCACGTTTCATATCCGATATGTTCCGTTTCCTTCCAATTTTCCAGTATTAGCTCAATCTTGGAGAAGTTAGCATAGCAATTCAAAATGAGTGCCTGGACAAAAGATCAGAATGGATGCGCTAAGCGTTCCATTTCATATACTGAACAAGTTGAACACTATTGTGTTCACAAGATGAATGCTCAGTGCATAGTGAAAAGTAGCAGTCTAATCGTGGTCTAAGGTATCTATTCACCTCACTAAACTTTGATACGAAACCAAATATTCATAAGCCTTTAGAAATGATCACATAGCTTTTTTCTTTTACCAGGGAAGCAAAATTCGGAATCAGGTACAATGATAGTTAACAAGGGGCGCGACGCCTAATACTCGACCTTACATTTGTCCTTGTTCTGTCATCCAAAAAAACAGTCATCGATTGAACTATTTATAATTTGCTAAATTCTAATTTCCTTATGTTCCTGCATTTATGCTTCAGAATTGGATTTCTCCAATGAGGTTAATTGAACACACAAAGTAATAAAGACTCAGCTTCCAAATTTGGAAGTGGATCATTCTTATAAGTTCTGCCACTCTAATTGCTTCATAGAAATTATTAAATTAAATTGAATGGTACAACAAATGCTTGTTTGCAGCTAATTTCTTCATTCATATTGAATTTCATTTAATTTAAAAGCTCAACATTCACTCGTCATGTTATATGACTTTGGCTGAGCCGGTATGAATAACAAATAACTTTGCTTCAAATGAAAATGCTCGTCAATCAATAGAATATCGAAATATAGACATAAATATTAATCCTTTTGTCACCGCCAAGGTAACTTAAATGGTACCACTGTACACGTTGCCGTGACTCGCATACACCTGGAATATTAATTGACCATGTAAGACTTGTCTTTTTTTCTGGGTTCTCCCACGAGTAGAAATTCTTTGGGCTTCAGCCGAATTTTGATTTGCAATGCATGTCACATTTTTCCACTAGCCGGCACACATTTCTTAAGTATTTTGTGATCTATTTGATTTTAGAAGTCAACTAAATTAAAGAGTTATATAGCATTTTTGGTGCATGGTGTAGTATAAATGAAGAAAATTCCGTTACTGGGCTGGTTTTTTTGGGAAGTGGTAAAGTAAAATTAAAGGGCGATGATAGCATGCATCTGTTGTATTTAAACGAAAATTCGGTTGGATGACCAAGCACATAACTCAATTGACCTTCATAATGTGCGTGAGTTAGGAGTATATACGTATGCCTTTTTGTAATTAATATCGTATATAGGGGGCTTGAAGAATTCAAATGTCTTTGATTTTTCAGTAAGATATACATAGATTGAAGTTAGAAACACGCTTTTTGCTAATGGTACTAAATGGAATCTGGACAATTTTTCAGCTTTATTCCTAAGTTATTATTTAATGCCACTAATTCCGTCTGTATCCCTTTCTTCTTCTTCTTCCTTTTTTCAGCGAGGTTATGATCCGAAAGTAAGGGATCATAACCCGCCCACTTCACCGCATTTCTACTGATCCGCCTGTGGGGTTCTCCTATTTGACTTCAGAAAATATCGGCAGGCCTGCCGATTTTGAATCACTCGGTTACTGAGGCCAATGAAATGCCGTTGTCGTCGCATTTGTCTGATCCAGGCGTTTATAGGCCTGCCTTTCCTACATCGCGATGTCTTTGGAACGTGCATTGATATTGCCTTTTTAACAGGGTTCAAATGATCTCTTCTTTGAACGTGGCAATAACAGCTGAGCTGGTCGCGCTCTATCTTTTGTACGATGGTTTCCTTGACGTGAAAGCTTCCACGGATCTTCGAACTTCTTATTTGATCAAGCTTTGTCACTCCTGCTGTCATGCGAAGCATCTTCATCTCAACTGCCGTTAATTTACTCTCATACTTTTTGTACATCGCCCAACATTGTGAACCGTATGTGAGCGCTGGACGCAAAACTACGTTGTAGAGCCTTCCTTTCAAGTTAGGTGGCATTTTTCTGTCAAAGAAGATAGCGGAATTTTCTCGCCACTTCATCCACCCTACGTTTTCGCGATGATTGATGTCATCATCATAGGTTGCTTTGCTATTCTATGATCAATAGCAAATCCCAGATATTTGAACTTTTCGCATTTGGGAAGCACTGTTTTATTCAAATAAATGTCTGGAATAGGCCTGAGTGGATCAGGACCTTTTTTGAACTAATGCGATACCCATTTCCCTCCAGAACGTCCACCCACACATCAAATGCTCGTTGCATGGATGCAGGCTCCTCACTTATGATGGTTCCATCGTCAGCAAATAATAACTGAAGTACCTTGGGGTCCATCACTTTACCTTCAAGCAGATAATCAAGGACTGCAATAAAGAGCAAAGGACTTAAAACGCTTCCCTGGTGCACCCCGACTTTGATTGGAAACTCTTTGGTTGCTCCAGCGGGGCATCTTACTCTTGTCTTTGCTCCTTCGTATATGTCCATAATCATCTGTACGTAGGTTTCTGGAACCCCTCGATGTCTTAACGCCACCCATATCAGATCTCGTGGTTGTCTGTCGAATGCCTTTTCAAAGTAAACCAATACAATATGCAAATCCTTTAAGGAATCATGATGTTTTTGCATTATGATTCTTGATCGAACGGTAGTTATCACAGTTTCGCGTATCACCCTTCCCTTTGTATACAGGGAGAAGGTAACTTTCCCTCCATTGATTCGGCATTGGATCACCTCTCACAAATTTGGAGATGAGAATTCTGAGCCATCTGAACCCGACGTCTCCCATCTTTTTCCAGAACTCAGAGGGCATCTCGTCTGGCCCAACCGTTTTTCGTGTTTTGGAGTATTTGACCGCCTCACTAACTTCTTCGACTGTAATGCCGGGTATTTCTTCAGAGTGAGGGGTGGCTCCGCCTGTATCCCCTCTCACTTTGAAAGAATTCCTACAGTACTACTTAGACATAAAAACAGAATACTTTTTGACATATTGTTTTAATTCAAGTTTACTGCTTTTACTCTAAATAAGTTTCTTTTTTTTAATTTGCGCGCACTTAAGGGGTTGTGAATACCTTTTGCATTTTTTAACATAGTGCGAGTGTAGGAAAGGATAGATAGAGAGAGAGAGAGAGAGAGAGAGAGAGAGAGAGAAAGAGAGAGAGAGAGGGAGAGAGAGAGAGAATGATTGGTGTATTGGTTTGAAACTCAGATGTTGCTTCAGAAAAACTCTGGGGGTGGCGTCCAGATAACTGGGGAGATTTTTGTTATTTTCTCTTTGCTTTTGATTCACAGTATTTCTTTCCAAACCGTCTGGTGTCAATGGCATATAAATCATCCAACAGAGCGAGCAATTTTTTCAGTCATATGAGCAACCTATTGTCAGCGTTATGCCGTCGAAATAGTGTTCACACAAGCTTTTGTAATTAATCGGACTGAGTTTATACAGATTTCATTGAGCAATAAATAAATGCTTGCTGACATCAGGATTTGAACCATGTTCCCACTACACCATCGACACCCGCACATTAAAGTACTCTTAGTGTATTGTTGCTTCTCTAATTCAGCGAGTTGCGTTCCGGATTTGTTTTCTGACTCTTTGATCCTGTGTACATTCTGTGGTGTGTCGAACACAATCAACAGAGGAATTTTTATGCAAACGAAGAGGACGGTACCACGCTGATGCTTGTCTTCTCTTACTATTACATAGATGAATGGTGCCCAACGTGGACGCCTATGGCTGGCTCTAAGTTTCGCATTGCCTAAGCCTATGTTTTGTTTTGTGGTTTTATGTCAAGTCTACAGTTTCGCAGTTGTTTTCAAATGTTGAAATAAATTAAACCTACTTTTGTGTTCTCTATTTGAAAGACTTTATAAAATTTAGATGAAGATCTGTCGATACTATAAAGGAGCATTTCACTGATCAAACATTGTCATCGTTTAAAACATATCAGGGATCAGCGAAGGGAAAAAGAGATATCATGCAGCAAATCATGTGGCATTCTTCATTTAACTACGTGTATTCTAATTTCGCTGCATGAAGAACTCTGCACATGTGTTTCCGACATAAAAGTCCGTTTTCTATATAACCGTTTGGGTAACTAAAACAACTTCTTCTTTCAATAGCATTAGGTGCTTTTTTGATATCGACAATGTGGCAGTCTGTCCAAACACAAATTATTTTTTACCTCAACTAGCAGTGTTCTCTTAATGGATCCGTATCTTAATGGATGCAATTAAATGAATACATATTGAGCCTTTGCATCAGTTAGTCTGCACAGAGTTAAGATAAATTGGCTCTCGACTTACTATATTGGACTAGCTCACTAGATCTGATTTGTGCCGGAAGATATATGCGGTCAAACAAACCACACATGCACCCGTTGGATTGGCGCCCGATGGACGAAATTATCATCCTTTATTTCTTTAAAATGGTCGTATAAACCATCGTTTATAGTGGGTCAATGATGCATTTTTTCTAACGAATGTATTTTATTCTATTTGAAAAAAGAAATTATAATTCTGCTTCTCAATTTTTTCATAACATTTCACTTGTTATACAAATAATTTTATTTTTTTTTACACTACACTGAGAATAGCAAACGCGTGCTCATAGTAGTATCAGATTCTTACTGACTAAAAAAACACCACCCTTCGATATAAATTTGTTAGATGTCGCAACTAAGTATTAACTTATCAAGCAATTTTTCTATCGTGAATTAAAAACATATGGCAGGTTACTTTCCACTGAAAGATCCTGCATATTCCGCAATCTAGACGCGGTTAATCATTATCTCGCCAAGTCGAAAGGTTTCGTCCTTTGTAGTCGGCACAATAAATTGCTCTCATCCAAGATTTGTACGGTTGTATTGTTGACATGTCCGATTAGTCGGTTTCTATGCTTTCTCGCGAAGCATTTACATTATTCAGCATTTTGCAGATTTGCAGTCGTTTCTTCGATTGTTTTACCTACTGCTAGGATAGCGGTGTCATCGGCAAACGTAGCAGTATATCACGAGTATATAGCAAATAGAGAAGCGGCCCAAGAACGCTTCCTTGCGGTACGCCGGCCAAAATTTCTTTGAGCTCGGAGTATTCGCCTCCATGTCCAACACGAAAGATTCTATTCCCGAGATATGATTCTAGAATATCGAATAAGCATACAGGGAGAACTTGTCGTAGTTTGAATTTCAAGCCATCATGCCACACCTTATCAAAGGCTTGCGAGACGTCAAGAAATACGCTTGAGCAAATCTTTTTTTCTTCAAATGATTTCTCGATTACATCAGTAATTCTATGCACCTGGTCAATCGTCGAATGCTTGCTTCTGAACCCAAACTGGTGGTCAGGGATAAGATTATTTTCTTCTATAACCGGTTGGAGACGCCTTAATAATATCCTCTCGAAAATTTTCGATATGTTTGGAAGATGCGAAATTGGTCTATACGATTTTACTTCATTTGGCGGTTTTCCTGGTTTTAAAACCATTATGACTTCCGCAACTTTCCATTGGCTCGGCACGTGTTTTAATCTAAGTACAGCATTTACAATATGGAGAAGCTTAATCAATGCTTTTCTAGGTAAAACTTTGAGAATTTCTCCGATAATCAAATCATAGCCAGGAGATTTCTTAGGTTTTAGATTCTCGATCTCATGTTTGA
Organism: Brachypalpus laphriformis; assembly: GCA_945910035.1. Lineage (NCBI taxonomy): Eukaryota > Metazoa > Arthropoda > Insecta > Diptera > Syrphidae > Brachypalpus > Brachypalpus laphriformis. Next base: position 39,077,600 of record OX246754.1, on the reverse strand, counting down.
GTTCCCTTAGCGTTGCACTTGTGAGCGTCAAATCGTCAGATAGTAAATCCAGCCTATTGCGGTTATCGTAAACCACTTGACCATCGTACGGTTTGAATGTTTTTTCCAGGTGGGCCGCAAAGACGTCCGCTTTTTCTTTATCTTCCCTCGCCCATTCATTTTGATTTAATTTGATTGGCAGCGCGGGGACTTTGGGCCTTTTGGTGCCTTTTACAGCTTTCCAAAGTGAATAATTGGAATCTTTTTTCGCTGTTAAACTTTCAAGGTAAGAGCCTATTGCACGATTCTTAAAATCCTTAATAGTCTTCTTCAACAAATTGCACAGACGATTCAAGTGTGCTTTTTGTTGCGGAGCACGACTCTGTTGCCATTTTTTACGCGCTTTTCTTTTTTCCTTGACCAATTCTTTTATTTCCGGAGGATATCGCAAACCGTATCTGTCCGGCGTTTTCCTTGGATTGGGCGTATTATTCCAAGAGGCGAGCTGTACGATCTCAACGAAGCGATCAACTTCAACCTTAAGTTCATAGGGTGTCGTAAGTGGAACACTCAGTTCAACATTATCTTCAACTTCGTTCCTAAAGCCTTTCCAGTTAGTTGTTCGACCAGTTAATCTCGCTGGCTCTAGGTTATAGACTAGTTTTTCGCTGATCAGTAAAACAACCGGGGAATGATCAGACGACAGATCAAAGTAGTCTTCGACTTTTATGTGGTTGGTAGATATTCCTTTCACAACGAAAAAATCGATCAGGTCAGGTATTTTCGAAGTATCAGTTGGCCAGTAAGTCGGTTTACCCGTCGAATGGAAATCACAACTGTACTCCATACCTGCCCCATAGAGCATTCTACCTTTTTTTCGAGCTGTATCTTGAGCCCCAGAACGTATGTTTCGCATTAAAGTCGCCGCCGATGATAAAATTAGGTTTCAGCGATTCAAACAAGTTAGTAAAATCAGATTTTTCAAGTGCGGAACGCGGTGGACAGTAGATAGATGAGATTTTAAGAGTACGCTGACTTTTTTTAACTCGAATCGTGCACGGTTGCAAAGTTTCAAGTTCTACCTTCAGGTCTTCGGATTGCTCGATACAGTCTTTAATAAATAACGATGATCCGCCTCTCGCTTTTCCCGAAGGGTGACATACAAATACAAATAAAATAAAATTTTTTAAATAAGCATTTGAAATAATAAAATCAAGTGAGAAAGTAACCACAATTTCGACTGCGCACATGGAAAAATCCTAAAACAAATACCACAATCTATTCCAATCCATCAATCAAACTCCTATTTGCAATAAGTGCATCTGTTAATTACCTATTCATTAATTAATTACATTGTTAATCTTTACCCAAATACAGTTTCTTCGAGTTAACAGAGCATAACAAACAACAACAAACATGGATGCCATTAAGAAGAAGATGCAAGCGATGAAAATCGACAAAGATGGAGCATTGGAACGCGCTTTGGTCTGCGAACAAGAAGCACGCGATGCCAACACTCGTGCCGAAAAGGTAAATATACACTCGCACCGCAAATAGTAAATTTAATTGCAATTACAATGATAAGCAAAATTAACCCCGTATCTCTATCATTTTTCCCAACTAATAGGCAGAAGAAGAGGCTCGTCAACTCCAAAAGAAAATCCAAACCGTTGAAAATGAGCTGGATCAGACCCAAGAAGCTTTGATGCAAGTCACTGGCAAATTGGAAGAAAAGAACAAGGCTCTCCAGAATGTGAGTACAGACATTTTTATTTGTATCTATGATATATTTCTAAGAAAAAAAGAACTCAAAGGTATACAGTAGATAAGAAGTGAATTTCGTTCTAGTAGGTGATAACCGGATGAATCTAGATAAGACATTTTTGGCAAGAGAAAACAAAAGTAATTGGGAGATGTTAGTAACGATTCTTTTTTTATCATTTAAAGATTAAGGGGATGTTGAACTGAGTAGTTCACATTTTGAGGCGCAGTATGTGCGTTGGTTAGATATTTTAATTATGATAATCACCGGATTGGTATGTCATTCACGAACATTTCAGCACTTTATCTTTGAGAGTGTTATGACGGTATTAATGACTATACTCGAATTGGTTTGCAGTTAACTTTTGTTTTTAATTTAAATGTGTATTGATATTACGTATATATTGGCTTCAAGCAACGGAGAAAAACATAACATATGTAGTTTGAACCTGAATATTCTTCAGTTGTCAGATGGAACCTTAGTGAGATATCTTTTTACCTTTTTTACCGCTCATCTACGTCACGTGGTAGCCAAAATATATGCAAAGCAAATTCAAAAATAAAATCGGAGAATGCATTTCAATTTCATTTACATGTTCTATATGAAATAGAAAACTGAATCCATATGGAGTCACAATTACTACTTTTATACATTCAGCTTGAACACTCCATATAAAGGCAAGTCGGGTCTAAACTATGCTGATTCAATTTCGTACGTCTTGCGAGTAGAGTCGAATCCGTTTATTCAAATTAATTTGTATAGTCCATGTTTAAATAAAATAAAATTTCAACTGTCATTACACTGACGCATTTCATATTGCGCAGCTAGCTTGCAGTTGTCAGTGGAAAATTCACTCGTAAACAGAACGTGTGAAAAAATGTTGTTTGCATGTTCGATTACATTCACCCCATTCTGAAGTCCTTATTGCCCAGTGGAAATTATAACTTTGTTCACATTTACCCCGGAATTAAAAAAAAGGGAAACATGTCACGTGTACACAGCAGTTGTAATTTTTCAACTGAATGGCACCGCTAGCTCAACATGTTGACTGAGCGGTCGCCATTTTATGTGCGAACAATTTTTACGCTACTTTTACTCAACTTGTTTTTCTGCGGCAATTTTTTGCTTGACTTATCGACGTAGAGGTGAAAACTTAAAAATGAGTGCCGCTATCACATAGACGGCACCGACAAAAGTAGCAATCCATTCATGGAAATGTAGCGATGATTTCACAACTGTTGTGTACACGTGAATGCAGCCATTGAATGGCCAGAACATCTATTATAATACGATTAACACATCAGCAATATAATTCGTGGCCTTTTTTTAAAACGATTTGCTTTGTTAAAAGTAATAAAGGACGTACATTTTTGTTTTAATATTTTGTCGAAATTTGGTCTTTATCTGAACTGCAAAAAGTGTTCACATTTACCCCAACTGACCTTACATTTGAACTGGACTTGGACAGAGTGTGAGGGCACATGCTCACCCATTAAGAATTCATTGACCACCACCTTCTTTTCTCAAACCCCTGATTTAGTCAAGAAATGAAAATACTGCCCTATCCTTCAAATATTAACGTAAGCCTAACTAGCCCTACCAAATAATTCAAACACTTGAAGAACATTTCCGCTACTGACTGGTAGAAAACTACCAAAGGAGTGAGATTCAGAGATTTCTAAGTCGAATATAAAATGACCAGTGCTTAAAATCACAGAGCGTTTTAAGGAGTTGGCCACGAAATCTCGGCCACAAAATCCCCCCTACAGAATTCCGCCTACATGATTGTAAGCCTGCATAAGAATAATCATGAGGAGTAAAATCTGTCGTTAATTTGTGTTTAAACAACATTGTAATTGGAGTTGGAGCAATTTTATTTCTCAATTTCATGAAATGAAGAACGTAAATATTTACGAAAGTTGAATGAATTAAAATTCGAGGCGAATTAAACAGTATTTGGGAGGCGCGCTTCGTGGATTAAAATGATTTCACACTATACATTTCACACACACTATGGGACATTCTTCGACTCATACACCGGACGACTTTCGGTCTCACATGTAGGTGATCAGGCGTCTTACTAATCCCGCGCGCGATTTTTGTCGATGTTCTGTAGGCGGAATTTTACATTATTTTTAAAATTTTGTGATTGCGGCATTTTGTGCATGTGGCGTTTCCTGTTTTAAGAACAATTGCAGTTTACTAGTGAACCAATTTTTTACAATTTCATTCAGTTCTTCACTTTAAATTATTTTAAAGTATTTTTAGAAATTCTTAAAATTCACATTTTGAAGCTAAGCTAAAAATGCTACTAAATACATATGTCAACAGCTATTTTTCTGCAGGATGCATTGGTTTTAGCCCTTAAGAACATATGTATGCGCGACTTTTATAATCCCCAATAGGAGGAACAATAAGCCGCTTTATCAATGAAAGACTGTTGGTGAAAAAGTGTTCGTAAAATTTACATTCGTTACGCTAGATTCTTGGATAGGCAGGACGGAACACCAATTACTATCTCTATTCAACTGTGAGGTGGAAATATGCCTAAAAGCAAATGAAACGATTTAATTTTAAAAATTCTTTCTTTCTGTGTCTCCCAGAATTAAGAATTTCTTGAATTTTCGGACCCATTGACCCTGGTCGTTAAGCAGGAGCTCAATTATTTTGTGCCAGGGCTTCAGAGGTGAAACCCAAATTGAAAACAAAAGTATCTTGTATTTTACTGATCAATGCCCTGTTCAAGCCAGATCCATTGATTGGTGAATGAACGCCCTGACTTAAGTTTCTATAAACTTCATGCTAATATAATATTTTATCATTTGCAATAGTGAGGTGAATAAAATATTAGACGTTCATTGCCATGATGTGAGATGTTCTGTTTAACAAATACATCGACACATTTTGATTAACTTTAAGTTCTTGAATGCATTTTAATGTCAATTTTCTCAGACAACCTACGTACTTATGAAATGACGCAAATCAGAATATAATTCTAATCAAATGAAAATAAACCAAAGCAAATTAAATCAAAAACAAATTCATCAATCTAACGATTTTAGTAAGGATTCGTCACTACACGTCTGCTCTCCTGGCAACTGTCAAAAATTTTAGAACCAACAAATGGAAGCACTTAATGTTAAGTTTAATTAGTGTGGGAGGAAAACATTAAGTAAAACTTGTAAATGAAATGTAAAATGATGGAGATATGCCAAAAGATACATAACTATGGTATGTGCGTCATTACAGACACCCATTGACTTTGGCGCTGCAATAAACTAAAAGAAAATAATAATTATTTCCTTCTTGGCTGCTACAAATCAAAAGTAGGATTTTCATGCTACCTATAGTTATATACTTACATTATGTACGTCAATATAATGGGTTAACGTAAACAGTTTTAATTAGTCATATAGGACTGTATTGCAGACATAGCCATAGAAATTATTCATTCATACTGAATTTCTTTTTTAAAAGTTTTTGACATCGACCATATTATATTTATTTTCAAATTAAAGTTGACGTATATTGAGGTGAATGAAAAGATTTGATTTAGTATATTGTTTTCCAAAATCTTAAATATTTATTTTAATATCATTATTAGCAGTGAATATAGTAATATTCCCCTTTCGCTAGCGATGTATTTCCACAGACAAGGTATTCCTCAAACACGCACAAATTATATACAACGTATGCATACCTTTCAGCTATATGGTAGACAGTCGATTTTGCAAGTCAGGGACTTTTTGTTTTATAAGAACTTTAGAAGACTTACTATTTCTTTTCTTTCGTTTAAAGTTTGTTCTCTACCAATACCCGTAATTTAGAGTGGAGAAGAGAGCAAGGCAACATTTTTTTAAGGTGAATGTACTATTTTAGTTTTGCCTGGACCCCAATTCCATTTTTTTTTTAATGTTCTTCTCTTTAGGACAGTGTCTTTTAAAAGTGCAATTGCTGTATAAAAACTATAAAAAGACAACTAGGGTTAAGCTGAGTTGTTTTTGAGGCTCAAATTTTGAAGCATCTTTGAAAAAAAGAAAAAAAATATTTCGGAACACTGCGCTTCAGGCTCTTCTCTGTGATAATCCACGAGATATTAGCGAAGGCCAAGAGCAGAGGCCTACTTATTCGACATCGTCTAATTCCGGATTTTCGATAGAATCTAGAAGTATTACTATAGACTTTGAAAGCCTCGCAAAGGACACAAACTTCATTCCATATCAGTGCTCTGGAAGACTCTTTATACACTTGATTTGACTTGGTTCTGCTGCGGTCTCATTACTGCATATGTTATAGATGTTGCACTTTTGTGATGATAACTTTCCTAATAGGACACCCACAATCTACACTTACGCAACGACGTAGTCTATAGGTTTTTTTACACTGGTACCAGTAAAATGATGTTCCATAGGCCAAACGCTACTCGTAATAGTGGATTGGTTTTAAATCCATGTGGGACATAAGTCCATTTCTATTTGACCATTGACCCATTGAAAAGAGCCATATGTCTATAGCTTGTCGAGTCATAAGAATCAAATTTGTGTTTCTATTAATTTTGTTCAATATGCAAGGATTACGTGCTTAAACTGAACAAAAGAGACGGTACAAGCTAAAGAAAACTGTATAAATTGGGGTGGCATTTTGTTCGTAGTAAAAATCTGCTAATTTTAGCATGCTTTAAGATTTTGATCCAGATAGCTAAAAACTGTAGGTACTGCAGACAATTGCTCAAACATCTGCACTGTACTTCGATTGACCAACGAAAACATTCCAGATATTCATCATTATAATGCGTCACTTGTAAATTTAAAAATTTACTAAAATCGTATTTTTGGAGGTCTCATAAAAAAAAATTAATCATAAGTTCTTTATTAATCAATGACTATCTCAATTCATAAAAAAAATACCCACTGAAGCATCGCGTTATTTAAAGGTTATATAAATCAGTGATATAGCATATCACGCGATATAAAAAAAAATCATTAAAAAAAAATCATTAAAAATAGTATCTTAAAAAATAAATCATGATCCAAATGGTAGACGACGAACAGTAAATTTTTAAGTAAAAAAAATCTTTACCACATTAACACTGACCCACATTCCATTGTCGTTTTTTTTTTTTTTTTAATTCAAATTTGCTAAATAAAAATACAGGTGCTTCGAATATTTCAATGAATGGCATTTCTCCAAAAAAAACTGTGTAAACATACATACATACATATATATTTGAGTTTTAAAAATATATACGTTGATGCGAAAAATCTGTGCGAAATTTTAGAATTTCGTTGACTGGATGGTAATCAGTAATCACTCTTGTTATATGTTTTCTTCTTGGAACAACAATTACCTCATCATTAATTAAGAAAAGAATACAATAAGAAGAGAAAAATAATTAAAAAATTCGTTCAAGGAAAACGCCCAAGAAAACAAAAACCCCCAAGAAGTAAAAACTGATCTTCTCTGCGAATGAATAAATGGATTCTATTTTTACCCCCACATCAATAGAAAGAGAGAGAGAGAGAGAGGAATGAATTTCTTTTTGCTTTTCTTTGAAGTTACTAGCTGCATGATCATCACCAAATACGGCGGATCACACACATACACAAGCGTGCTTAAGTTAAATATGATACCTAAACATTGGAAAATTCTATGCGCATGCGTTTGAATACAACCAAAAGGGGGTGGTGACGGCGGTGGTTTAAAAACATTCCACACTCATATCACATACCACAATTTATCGCCGCGTGTGAAAATTCAATTCGATCAATTGATTTAGAATTTATCTTTTTCAAAATCAAATTCAAAAGTGAATTTTAACTTGAGGAATCTACAAATTATACAGACTATTGGATAGGAAGTGGACGATAAAAAGGAATGAACAATGGAACTTATCAATCTCCCGACTGAACTGCAGTGAATCTGTGTTTAACTTCCGCTCAACGATGGAAGTTTGCAAACTGTATCGTTTTGAAAATAGATACCATGAGTAATGATCATGGCCATGGTGATGACGATGACGATCATGCTAACTTCTGTAGCTGACTTCACGCAGCGATAAACTAAAAGAAATTATCCAACTTGAATGAAGGAAAAAGAAAAACCTCAAATCAACCCTCTCTGTGTGCGCGAGCGAGTGGGAAACGGAACATTCTAAAATAATCTCATGTGTGTTTGTTCATTACCACATGAAGGAAATATTTGAAAATTTGTTGTCTATCCTCATTTATCTAGAACATTGAAGTCGGCGAGTCGAGTTTTTGTACTTTATTTTTATTTTTTTGTGGCTCCTTTCCTTCTATTCCTTTTTTCTCTTTTCTTTTACGATTCTTTTAATTTAAACATAAAAGAAGAAGAAAAATAGCAATGATTTGTTAAACCAGAGTTTTGTCAAGAGAAGGTGATCGTTAGTACGCAGATACAAAGTCAATACTTATTTGAAAAGCAATGATTTGTTAAATAATAACTACTACGGGGTAGAGTTTGTCAAGCGGAAGAGGTGTAAAGAGAAACCAAAACGTGAGTGTGCAGATATAAAGTTAACATTTTGTGAAACATAATATGATTGAGAAAATTCCTCAACTAATAATCAATACAACAGATGAAGTTAATTCAAATAAACTCTTGCAAAAATTGTGTAAACAAAAAAGTTGTACAACCAGCTGCAGTACTAGTTCAAATAGTCTAAACAATAAATCGCCTCGCTCGAATGTAAAATCAATAGACAACCGGCATTTACAAGTCGATACAAACAATAACAATCACACCTATCAATTACCGTTACACAGTGGAATAAATTCTAATCATAAGCCGACAAAAACGATCGGTAGTCAGAACATAAACGTGAATAATAGTTCACGCCGTCGCCGGCGTAACCAACAGGAAATACGTCAAATAAAACGTGCCCACCGCCATCTATTAACAAGTAGTGGTGTGCCACAACAACAAAAGAATTCAGTCCCACCAACACAGCAAAATAACTGCACCAAACGTCAAAAAAAGAAAAAGACAAAACGAAAAAGTGACAGCTTCGGCAATAGCAGTCATCATCCTCATCATCAGCGTGAACAGCAGCTGCGCCAGCACCAGCACCAGCAACCGAATAGTCATCCACATCGCAACTGCAGCAAATCCTCTGCCTCTCGGAGTAAAAACAAAAATTTCCCAAATAATAACTGCACCAGTAATAAAGGTAATCGAAAGCGTAATACATTGTGCGATGATTCAGCCACAATTGTGTCGGTGATCTCGTCCCAGTGGTGTTCAATCGAGGAACGTTTGAATTTGTTAGATAAACTTTTAGATTGTGATGAATACGACGATAATTACTCAACAATCAGCGACTGTGACGACTTGGACGACTGGTGCAATAACGGCAACGGCGACGGCGACAACAGCGTAATGAGTGATCACAGTGGTAGCGGTCATATGCCGATGAAGCGTCGTGGCCACCAGCATCATCCGAGATTCATGGGACAACGTCGTTCCAATGTTCCAGTCGAGGAGATTTTGGCCGCCCTACGTCGTGGTGACAGTGTTGGTGAACTGTCAAACTTATCGTCAACAACTACAGCTGATTCTTCGTCGTCGTTGTCGTCATCGACATTCAACACTGGATCGACATCGACACTCGCCAGCAGTAGCCATGACGAGGGCAGATGTACATCGCCACCACCGGCTGACCTAGCATATGATGAAGTACCGCTAAACGACTTAGATAGTAGAAATTGTGATGACAACTGTGTAAATGATGTAAATATTAAGAAAACGTCCCTAGACTTGCCTTTGCAGCAGCAGCAGCAGCAACAGCAGGTGGAAGTGCCACCCATACCTACGACAGCTAATAGCAGTCCAACGCCAACAGACGAGAGTAGCCTGTTAGATGATGCCGTCAAGACTCCCAGCAGTAGTAGTAGTTCCAAGCAGAGATCTCCGAAGAAAGAGAAAAACCGTGCGGAGAAAAAAAAGAAAAAGTCGAGAACAAAGAATTCCACCGCAGCCGAAGACACAGAGGCGGCGGGTGCAACAACCGAACGAGCCGAGGGCGATGGAGCCGCCGTAGAGAACTCTCCAGACAATGCTACCGATGATGATTCAGCCGAATGGGCAAAGCTGCGCTGTACCAGCGAGCGAACTGAAGTCGTTGCGGAGCGAGAGATTCGAAGGCATAAGGGACGTTGTGCCGACTATCCGGGATTGGCATTCGGCAGATCCATATTCAGTTCGGATACGATGATGAAATTCAATATCATTCGCAATGAGCTGCATAACATAATGAACACTCAGCTGAAGCGGGTAAACAACTTGAAATACCTTCTAACATTTTTTAATTGTTCTTTCTTATTGTATACTTTTTTTTTTGAAAGCAAGGAGAAAGCAGCGATGGGAAAGAGAGTCGGAACCGAATCCACTGCGGTGACCTCAATTTATTTTTTTGCCGAAATTCACACAGAATACTTAGTTTCGTTTGTTCGCATTGTTTTATTCATTTTTCGCCGCAGCAGGGAAATACTCTAGCTATTTATAGAGATTCACTAATGTGTGCTAAATTTTTCTTATTTTCCCATTTGTATTTGTTGTTGCTTCCCTCATACAATGAAAAGTGAATCTTATCGGCGCTGCGTAGTGTCTATTTCTCTTTATTCTCTTTGATTGACTTCAATTCGTATTTGGGCAAACATTTTGCATATCTGCAATTCTTTATCCAGAATAGGTAGGATATAAAGAAGTCTGACTGGTCTCTGCCTGCTTGCTTGCGCAATCATTGAACTATTTATGGTTTATTAGATGAAGAAGAAAGTAAATATTACTCAGTGGAACGGTTGTATGTACGGTTCCACATGGATTAGTCTTGCGCCGTGATTTGACGCTTCTGCTTAGCTGTCTATAGAGATTAAGTGCTGAACGTTTTTTTTTTCCAATTGTTTATTCACTTTTCTTTATTTGAGTTGTTTTCGACGTGACTTGGTTTGGGTATTTAAATGCAGCCTATTTTATGTTTAACGAATTTTTATTCTTCGTGCAGTTTGTCTATTAACATGGCACATGTTCACTGACTACGAATAATTCATAGAAATATAAAGAGCCGCACATGACCTTTTTAAAATAAAGAGCAGACGAGTCGGTTATACCAATTGGCAAAGGGCTCGATAATCGGCTGAAAACTACTACGTCAGTATGGATGTGTGCTCCTACTCCAATCAGTATTCATCATTTTGTTGTTATTTTAATGTCCTGCTCGAAAGGTGATTTCATAAGGCGTTGGGCATAAGCAAACATACATATTTCAGCTAAATGAAAGGCTTCACTCGTAGTTGACATTTGAAATATTAATATTTCCTCATACAACAGCGAAGTGAGGAAAGCTTCATACAGTCTGCGTTTTTGTCCTACAAGCGAAAGAAATTATGTACAGTGGTTAACAGCGCCTATCGTGATGAGAATCGGGCATCTCTACTTTCGCTGTCGTTCGTGCTTGATCAGAGACTTTATACTGATCAGAGGTTAGTATCAGATTAATGTAGACCTTAAGCCGTAAAGGGATTTAAACTCAGAAAAAGTTTGAAAGCGAAATCCAAAAGGTCAAAATTCTGTAATTTGTTTCTTATACGAATAGATCGAGGAATGACTGATACGAACCAATCACTGAGCATACTTAAATGCTACCTCTTCTTACAAACAAGGTGAAGCGTGGTTCTTACTATCCTGCGTACTTAAAAAAGAGTTGATTGTCTGAACCAGCTTAATCCAGCTATTGAGTACTTAAACTAGTTTGTCTATAGACGCTTCAATTTGAGAGCAGAAGGGTGATGGGAAAATTGCTCGTCATTCAGATAGAGGAGATTACATGGCCTTTCAACAAAGTTATGGGTTCTCATTGCTGTCTTTTATTTCGCCCATAGTTTTGGGTTTTGGCGCTACATCTTTGGCTATATCGACTCGTACATTCGTCATGATCGTGCATTGCAATGGAAAAATGCGATTAGAGAAACTATGCATCTTTGATGATATAGTCTTTCTCTTTTGTCCTGGGGCCTTATTTTGTACTGCTTTCGGATTCGGATTGCCGTTCGGAAATGTAATCGGGTTTTAAAATAAATTGGTATTTTGTATGGTTCTCGGATTGGATGTACATGCTTCCAACTCAAAATCAAATATTTCCGAAAGTTAGATTGTCAAAACATCTATCATACGTCACTTAAACGTCACTTACTTTGAAATTGAGTTTGTATACATTTGCTATAGAAACGCAATACAAAATAAGGCCCCTGGCTACTATCTACAAGGCATAATCATTCGATATCTATAAGCAATAAATCCTTGGTAACATTCAGTAAAATAAATTTCTAATCATCCTATTTCGGCCATTTCGGTCAGGTTATGATCCGAAAACAAGGGATCTTAACACTCCCACTTTACCCCATTTCTACTGACCCACCCACTGACCCAGGGTTCGTCTATTTGACCTCAGAAAATATCGACAAGCCTGATTTTGGATCACTCAGATACTGAGGCCAATGATTCATTGTGTGATCCAGACGTTTATAGGCCTGCCTCGCGATGTCTTTGGAACGTTCATTGATATTTCTTTTTTAACAGGGTTCAAATGATCTCTTTAAACGTAGCAATACCAGCTGAGCTGGTCGAAGAAATTTCTAATGCATAAAACAAAACGAAAAAATTCAAAAATGATTGCACTGCTGGCAAGGTTTCACTCAAATAATACAAGCATGTTGCATTTTTTTTTATTAAAAGTTCTATAAACTATGTTTTGTTAAATATGTACGTACCTAAATTTGTAATTCCAAACGAGTTCTTGAAAGATTACTTCATTGTTCGCAATCAGTGATTCCTTTTTCGAATTCTTTCAAAATTGAGTGCCCAAGATATGATCACTAAATTATTTATCCGGTTAAATATTAATTCTAATTTACATAATTGTTATTCGCTGACATTTCTCCTATTGGTAACTCAACCCCAAGAATCATTAGAGGGCTTTGAAAACTATCCAATTTGGTTATCCGATCAAAGCTCTATAAATCGAGCGACTGAAAAACTTTTTGTTCCATTGGACGAATTTTCCGAATTCGTTTCATTATTCGGCTAGTATAGAATCCGAACATACGATTAAAATGTATTTTAATTCATCGAAATTTGAAAATCAATTGGTTGCAGGTTCTTAAAATGTAGATTCGACGAACCCTATAGGATTATTGGTTCAGATTATTAATTGTTCTCTGTACAAGTATTTTGTTACATTTATCCGTCAACTTATATCATGGTTTGTTCGATACTATTTGCAAATTATGCAACATAAAGCATGGTTTTGTAGACACTTTATTCCATCCCACTCTTTACAAATTTGGTGAGGATAGTCGTTATTTATATTCTGCAATGCGTATTTTCTTTCTCTGTAAAAAGAAAATATATTTTGAATGAAAGAACTGGTAGGGTTCAATGGAAAGTAAACAAATCTTCGCTGTTAAATTTTCAACCCTTCTTTATCCGAGACAGTAGTATCAGTTTATGATAAAAGTCGAAGCGATTTTTAAGCACCACATTCGTAAAGTTTCCCTGATTATGTATATATGTACATATGAACGAATAAATTATTCGTCTATTCAGTTTTGGTTATTCGCAAACGTTAAAGAAGAAAAAACTTCTAATAGCAACCGTGATATGTAGTATATAATGATTTATTGAAGCGACGAGTTATACAAATTTCTGGGAAGCCTTTAAACTAGTCCTTTCCGTCTTGAGGTCTGTTTGCGAATGAAGTCATATATTTTATTTTTGCCTATCCGATTTCCCGACTACTATCATCACATTTGTTCCACTAAATTTGTAGCCAACAGTCAAACAAAATCGTCCATCTAAATGACAACAGTTTAAACAGCTGTTAAGATTGATACGTTTGATTAACGATGATGTTCTGTTGCTACCGTTAGAGTATGTGCCGCCTTCGTCAGCCTCTGACTAGGAATGACTTCTGCCGACTTATCCGCTGACTACTCCATGGATAAAGTTGAAAGACTGGCTCCAAGGCAAAGCATGTTCTATGAAGATAATCTCGGATTTGTGCTATTGAGATAAAAAAAAAATTTAGACTAAAGAAACAGATGGAAATGAAGGTTGAACCATTTGTTCCCCTTAAAGATCTTATAGTTGTGCACAAGTGCTCTTAGCTGTGTCTGAATAACAAGACTTAGTCCTTTCTGCTTCAATGCTGACTTCAATCATTGCAGCTGCGGACAGTAGATTTCAGCACTAATTGTCTGGTTGTGTGGGAACAGAACAATAACACCCTCATAGATGTCTCGAGCTTCTAGGTTGACCCATTGGTGATTTCTTTATTAAATATTATTTTTGGAAAGATGTCCACTTTCTTCCGGGCTTTATGATCTTTCTTATAATTTTTAATGTATGGCCATTCTTACTGTATATGGGAAATGTAGTTAGACTGGTTCGTCATTTAGATTGAAATTGCCACCTCTTAACCTTAGCAGTCAGTGGTTTTCTATTCTTTCTTTCATTAGTTACAACTGCTCTCCATCTATTTGGTAACTTTCTGATTCCTTCAAAAAAAAGGAAAAAAAAAATTAAAATTATAAAAGCGTCTTTGAATTGAAAAATGCTTCTGGTATATCCATTCAAGGATTGCTGGGATCTGAACAGTTGGTAATGTATCTGATGACTAAAGTGAACGTATGTGTCTTCCAAACACATCTGAATGAACTTTATCATGTTGAAAAACGATTTCTTAAGCAAGGCCTGGCGTTTTTCTTTCTGTACGTTGTTTAATCACCCTGATTGTCGTTGGCGTTTGTCGCTTTTCGACGATTGTCGTTTTATTCACAGCTACGACCTGCTGACCGTTAAACTTTAGTAAGCAATTTATTTGTCCGCGTAGAATACTATTACAGCGTTTTCACATTGAAAAAGTTATGAAAATGGATTCGTGGTACGTCTGAGGAATAAAACGACATACGTCGAAAAGCGACAAACGCCAACGACAATCAGGGTGAATATTTCGACCTGTACTTTTCTCATAGTTCACCGGTCTTTGCATATCTCACCTTATACTGAGAATTGCTTGAATTGTTTTAGTAAATTGATGCCTTTAACGTTGATGATGCTGAATTGGCAATATTCTATTTCTCTAGCAATGTCAGTTTACCTTACAGGCGAACCCCACAGGCGGATCAGTAGAAATGCGGTGAAGTGGGAGGGTTATGATCCCTTGTTTTCGGATCATAGCCTCGCTGATAAAAGGAAGAAGAAGAAGAATGTCAGTTTACCTTACCCCCAGTTACCAATCAGTCCAAATTTCTTTGAGGCATTATGAGTTCATGAGGGACCTACATATCTTTCAGTCTTCGAAACGACGCCAAGTCTGTGAATGTGCTCAGGTCCTGTTGCTTGTGAAACATCTGTCTTCCGCAAGTTCATGTGTTTTTAGGGAGGGATCTGTCTATAATTTAGGTTTTATGACGTCATCATCTGTTTATATTTGCCTTCAAGAACAGAGATCATCGGGGCTTAGATTTTTTCACCGAAACGTACGTAGATACACCCTTTTGGGTTCGAAAATTCAGCACAAATCTTCACTTGCCTTCTACGCTCTTTTCCCCTTTTAGAATTCATACAATGTGGAATGTAGCATTTGACTCAACCGTTTACTTTTTTTTTTCCTCTTGTACAACCCATGCCCGCGTGGCAACGACACTGCGACCTGAAAGATCTATTGTATCGGAGGGTTGGAGTTAACCTAACAGACGTACTACTTCCCTTATGAAAGTGAGTATGTCGTTAGTAGTGGAGCATTTCAGTTCCACTAAAGTGAGTATCTCCTTGTGGAAAATACGTTTCCTTAACCAGTGTAGTGCCGTTTAACCGTTTACTTACTTATAGGGCTTCCAACCTTTGAAGAGTCTCTGCCTGTGACACAGCTGCCTTTTATCCTCTGCGATTCCGGGCACCCTGCTTCCAGTTATGAAACCAAAATTTCTGATATCCGCGACAGCTTGGTTTTAATGCCGGAGGTTCGGCCTTTTTCGCCGTCTCGAACCAGGGGGCTGAGATTCAAAGATTCTCTTGGCTGGAGCGTTGTTGTCCATTCGCTCGATGAGGCCAAGCTAATGTAGTCGACGTGTCTTGGCTTTTTGGACTACATCCACATCCTGGTAGAACTCATAGAATTTGCGGTTAGATATTCTCCTCCATTCGCCCCCCTCGCATATGGGACCTTTTATCCGACGAAGTATTTTTCGTTGAAAGGAACCCAATATTTACTCTGCTTTCTTACTTATCGTCCAGCGTTCGGCGCCATAAGGCAAGACTGGAAGGTGAGTGTTCTATAGAGCATTAATTTGGTTCGTCGAGTTAGAAGTTTTGAACCGAAGTACTAGCGGTTTGCCAGGGCTATTATTCGTTGGATCTCCACGAAGGTGTCATTTGTGGTATTTATGTTTGCTCCGAGGTAGATAAACTCCTTAACTACCTCGAAGTTGTAGTCATCAACAGTGACGTTCTGTCCAAGATTTTGAGCAGATAATTTCTTGTTTGTTGACAACATGTACTTAGTGTTGTCCTCATTTCTTTCAAGACCTACTCGTTTCGCCTGCTCTTTAATTGCCGTAAATTCCTTTACTCTGTCTACCGCTTCCTCTTTTTTAAATTGCGCAAAACCTTTAGTTCAAATCAATATACTCTTAGATTTAGGTTCCTTTGTGCATATTTTTGTTATTCCTTGATCCCTTTTTGTGTTTGCATTGTTTAGGTAACAAAAAAACTCAAAACCCTTATAACCGGAAGTATGACTGTTTTGAATCGGATATCTGGTTTCCCTTAGCAACTGCCCACCTAAACGAATGAATGAGTCCAAGATAACCGCCGACAAACAACCTTGCTCTTTCCTCATAAGCTTCACCTGTAAATTATTCAAAATTCACCCCTTTTTTGTTTGTCTATCAAACCTGCAGAATAAAATTAAGAAATCTCAGCTTATTTGACGACACGCGACATCAATTGAATTTAACCCCCACTTGCAAAAAAAAAAAATACCTCGCATTCATCTGTTCAAACAAAAATTAGTGGAATGTTGAATATGGTGAATAATCACAAACTCAAGTGGTCACTGTCGCCGATGATGATGAACAAACACGGTGTGGTACGTTTATCTCTCTTTTACTATCCCACTGTGCGACTGGATCAAGCATATTCTCCCTAAATGATTCACTTTACAAACTCACACATACACCTCCTCTAAATCCAACTCCCAACATCTGCCGCCATTTTAAGCAACAGAAAGTAGTTAAAGTAGTTCGACTACGTGTAAATCTTACACCATCCACAACCAGTCCGTTTTTTTTTTTTTTCTCTCGCTTGAGTGGTTCAATTCAATTCACCACCAAATTTGGTCTTAAACTGCTGAATTGATAAGTTTACCCCATTTTTATGAATGAATCCCGTAAATGAATTAAATGCCACAGTGAATGCATCATCACTATCATCGGTCGACTCATAAGTAAACAGAGACAACAACAATTACCATCCATATATTGTGGCGAACAAAACAGAGTACGCTATTGTACACCACCGGTCTAGATAGAGCCCACTAACTATACCGCAACGAAAGAGTGAGCGAGACAATTTTAAGGCGAGGCCCCTTTTTTGGTGGCCGTAACTGAAAGAAAAAAGAAAAAAACATAATTTTTGTACTGCCCGTTGCGTGTGCCTGTGTGTTAAACGTTTCGTTTTTCCTCCTGATTTCAGTGTGCAAAGAGTAATAAATTCGCTGCGGTCTAACAAATTTGTTGCTAAAAAAAAAATTCCCAGTTGTATTAACAAATAGTTTTTCGTACAAATAACGTGTTTAAGTCGAATAAATTCCCATAAAAACCGGTGATTTTCCACTTCTTCCTACTCTTGTCATACATATTCTACATTCCTTGTAGATTTTTTTTCTTACTTTTTTTTTTCGTTGGCTATCCTCTTTTTCTCTGTCGTCATCGTTCGTTCTACTACGGGGTGCTTAACAAATTTTTTAGTCGAAAAAAAAATCAAAGTGTGCTCAAATTGTTGAAAGAAATATCATAAATTTTGTGTTAAACGTGATAAATTTGAAGTCTCCATTCTCCACTTGTACCGTATTTTCTAACAAACAACCTGTCAAAAATGACCACCAACATTCCACAAGGTACACTCTTGGATGTACTCAAGAAGAAAATGCGTCAGACCAAAGAAGAAATGGAAAAGTATAAAGATGAATGCGAGGAATATCATAAAAGGTTACAACTCGAGGTTGTTCGTCGTGAAGAAGTAAGTTTCTCACTTCTGTCTTCTTTTTTCCAAAAAGTTTATTTGAGAAAATCAATTTTGGGAATAGTCTTTAATGTGTAGGGGGAGAAAGTACAATTGGATAGATGAGCATACAAATTTTATGACTAAGGGGCGGTCTCCATCTTCTCTCTTTTTTTTTTTTTTTTTTGATCGATTTGCGGATATTATTTGCGAAATTTCTTTTCAATGTAGGCAAGCAGGCAGGCAGGCAGGCACACAGGTATGATAAGATCACAACGTTGTTTTCCTCTCTTTGCGCAACCTTACCATCACTTTTTCGATGAATTTCGGTTAAAAGAAGTTGTCTGCCTGTGCACACGGAGTGAAAGGGTCAACAAACGAAAGATGATCAACCAACGATCAGCAAGCAAGTCAAGCAGAGTTACCACTTTTGTTAGAATTATGCTAATTTTTCTCAATTTTCTTTTCTCCTTCAATTAAATTGTTCTAAACTTTGCATTTATTAGCATTAACGTTGAACGCGCAATGTTCCCTCGTCATCTGGATGAAGTTGAGTGAAGGCCACGAATTCAAAAAGCAGTAATAAACGGCTGGTGGATGTAGTAGGGGGAGTGTGGAACATAATTTTGTTGCTAACGGTCATCGTTGGGTGGAAATTTTTCATCTGTTTAGTGCAAATTTTTCATACCCTTTGTTATTTTATCCATCCATGGCACCGTCCTGCGAACAGACAGAAATGATTATAGAAGTTCTTAGAATACTATCAAAGCACTATAATTTCAAAAAAGTTATAAATTCGATCAAAAAATCGCCCAAAGAATAAGGGGCTTATCATTCGGCAGTCGGATTGCCGTGTTTGGCGAATTATTCGCTACTTGGTACCTGTTATGATTGACAAACTAGAAAGTGACAGGTAAAAGTACCGTTGAAAGAAATTACTCTTGTTTTCTTATATTTAATTGTTTCGATTTGCAGACTGTAATAGTGAGTAGTCTGATATCTAATTTGTTTGCTAGTCTAGCAACTCTAGTTCTCCTAAATCAAACGGAAAACAGGAAACTTAACAATTTCGCGCTACTTGTTACTTTGGTCTGTCATCTTTCTAGTAGCAACTAATTCAACCAATATTGATCGACTCGACCTTGTTTCTTAAATTTACCAACTAGCTAACCTGTATTCGCCTTGTTTCGCTCACCTTCCGCTCTTAAGTATAAGAAGTATTTTCTTTTAAGACCTTTCTACCTATAAGCTCGATAAAATATATACTATTTTAAAAGTTAGACTCTAAGCAACTGCGAAGACTGTTCGATTTGGTGCAGTATTTATTGCGTGATGCGTGTTCAAACATTTTTACACCTTTAGTTTTAATAAACCCTTTCATTTTCCGGAAAAAGTATCCTAAATATTGACCTAGGATATTAGCTACCACTATGCCAAGTTTTATCAAAATCCGTGAAGTAGTTTTCGCGTGATGCGTGCGCAGACAGACAAAAACATTTGACCCTCTATAGTTTAATTATATAGGTATGTTAAATATTACCTTCTCTCCTATTTGCAACCCTATCCTTTCCTGGATATACCTACTTACTGCTGCTGTTCAATTCATTCAACCTATAAAGTCACACGGCAAGTGTTAAGCTGTGGAGTCCTAGCGGCAATGAATGTTTAACGAACTTTGCTCTAATATCAGCATAATACGTTGACAACAACCACATTTATTTCGCAGGCTTAATTACGATGTATAAAGCTTATATTCGTCTGAATCTTGGTTTGGCGGCAACTTCTGCAATATGCTTGTTGACAAGTGATTAGTTAATTTGCAGCGAAATTTCTTCACCGAAGGAAAAACGAGTCCACGTAAATATTTTTCCTTTTTCCCCCCGAAATAAAATGAGAATTTTCACGAGTGAGCAAAATGAAGCAGCACGCTGTATTTTTCTGTGAAGCTGCAAACAAAAAAAAACAATTTCAATCCAAATCACTCAAACGAAACAAATACCATCGTGCGGAAAATTGATTAAATTCAAAATTGGTTACGATGCAGTTCTTGTCTGCTTCAATTTCTCTTGACAGATAAAATCTTGCTGTTCGAATGTCAATATTATCAAAACTTTTGTTCGAATAATATCGAAATTTTCGTTAAAAATTTGATTTATATTTTGGTACGTAATGTCCACTCATAATTCCAGTTTGAGATCGATATTTGTAGTTCAAAGATTTTTTGTTCGAATGCGAACACAATTTACCAGGGTTATTCGATAACAAGTTATCGAAAACTTCATTTACAATTATCGAAATACGAACAGTGTCCGAAACTCGGTTTATAGTATACAATTTGTTTTCCAGGTGTGAGCCATTTTTTTTTTCAAAAGTAGCTTATTATTCAAAAAAACATTCCATTTTCGAATATTTTGACATGATCAAAATTTATGAGCGTAATTTCGAAATCTACATGATTACCTACTTACCTTACCTACGTCACCCTTCAATAAGTTAAACATACTCATACGGTTCACCGGAATTTCGCTACAGCATCGAATCGAAATTAATGATCGATAAGCCAAAATAGAAATCAAGTGAGTCACAGCAACATTACATGAAAGTACCTACATAATGCCAGTGTATGACGAAATTAAGTCTGTACAAAAGCACCACATTGAGTATCAATTTGTGATCGTTATTATATTTTGGAGAAATTACCACTTTGATTTTCATTTTCCCCCTTTCGACTCGATGTTCAACTTCACTATTGAATTGAACTCTGTTTTTGGCTTTTAACTGCCCACTTGTATATTCTATTCTTAGTCAATATTAAGGGGCCCGTGCGGATAGCAAACTTAGTCAATCTTATTTTTAGGATTGTGTGTGGAATGTGAAATTGCCACTTTAAGCTAGAGTTATGCAAATTTGTTCTCCATTCTCTCGTCTGAATTCATGTTAATTGATTCCATCATTCATTTCACTTGCTCTTTGCTTCTCTCTTTCTTCTCACATATCTGTGGTATGTACACTGTTCGTTGTTATCATCATAGAAAAAATGCATTTTTAGCGTTCATGGTCACTGAGCAGCATCAAACTGAGCCCACCTTCTAATTTTTTATTTTTATTATTTTCTCCAGCATTTTTTTATTTTTATTTGTATTGTTGTTGATCATTTTTTGGTTCATTTAACATTTGTGTTCCAAATAAGGTGTGACTAACCAGCGCGAGAGAGAGCACATAGAAAATATAGTAACGACCACAATTCATTCTATGCGTACAGAGCCCCAGAGTACACACAACGACACGCAGCATATCAACAACGGTTTGAGCCGTTTTATTGGACACCGATGACGTAATTTGTCGCTTCATATCATTTGAAGTTTTTTTTTTCTTTAACTTTTCTGTTGCCGAAGGAAACCGGAAAAAATATGAGATTTTCTCTTTTTCTTTCGTCTATATTTTCTACCTGTCCTATACAGGTCTATTGCTGTTTCCTTTTAGACTTTTGTTGCTGGACAAATTCATTTTTTTTTTTGCCGGTTGGAAACTCATATTTTTCGCATGAAAAGAGAGCATTGATAAGAGCATACATACGTGTTGTAAGGTTTATTTTATTTTGTATTTTTCGCAAACAAAAATTAGTCACGGGGGTATGTTGCACTCGACAAAACAAATTGGGTGCGGAAGTTTGTATTTACATTTTATTCACTAAATGATAAATAAAAAGAAATTTATTCTTGGAAATGCCCTCACTGATATGAAATATTATCTGAGGTTTATCAATGTTCACTGCAAATCCAATGGATTACCAAATCCTTTTAGACTGGTAGCTATTTCAAAAAACACCCCAACAGGATTACGATTTCCGTGGCGCAACCAATTGATGATATTTTCTAATAGATCTCGACGCCCTGAACAAAAAAAAAGTTTTTCGATATTTTGCTTAGTTTTCAAGATATCAAATTTTGAAAGTCTTGTGAATCTTAGCGCCACTGAAGCTCATTCGATGCCGAGCTTCAATAGCATCCACTCCATACTTTTTCTTTCTGTTGTGAAGTTTTTTTTCTAGTCCCAAAATGTCAGGTATTCATCCCCTTTTGTATACAAAAATAAAAAAAAAAAACTTTTTTATCTTTCATCTTTTAAAGAATTGATATCAAGTGAGGAAAAAGCAAACAATACCTTCCCGCAATGCATTTCGAGTATAAAGTACATTAAAAAAGTGCTTTATAGCCAAAATTGTCTAAAGTCGTCTAAGATTGTCTATAATAATTTGTATGAGATTTATTCCAGATTTCGATTTATCTTTCACAAACTATTGTTTTTTTAAAACTAATATCAATGAAAATAAGACGTTTAAATGAATTAATTAATATAGTTGAATTAAAATTATAACGTCAAAAAATATTCGAAAATAAGATTTTAAAAATTCGATATCTCGAAAACTAAGCCAAATATCGAAAAATTCCGTAACTCCTCACACCAAAAATAAATGACAACTAATATTTCGGGTGAGTATGAGAATATGAATGTATACGCACGGCTTCGTACGTACAAAAATAAGCCTAAAGTAAACACCTCCATTCTCGTAGCCGTGTAACATGAAGAATGAGAATAGAATAATAAGTTTCTGTTTCCATAATCGGTTCGAGTGTCAAATCTCACTTTCAATGTCATGATTTTGTCATAGAAAGTGACCATAAATGTACGCATGTATGCATGTATATGTATGTATATACAAAAGAGATGTTATAAAATCTATTGAAGCGGCAATGTGAAAATGGGTTGACACCTGTTACATTCAGCATTCGTCTAATTCAAATCGCAATTGAAGTGACGTTTAAGGGCCCATTATCATTTGCGAACTAAATGCGTGAATTATTACCCCTGTTTGTTGGCGTTTGTAAGCAGTAAAGCGAAGTAAAGTAAACCACATTTTAAAAAAACGATCCGCAGCTGCCAGATTTTCTATATTTCAAAATTTCCTATTTCCTTATAAAAAAAACACCAGACCATCGATATTTCTGTCTTTCAATTAAAAAATAGACGTACGTAAATAAAAAAATTCGAAATCTTTATCTTTTGCCAACTTGGATGAACGAAATAATTGAACTCGCAATCGAGTCTCGAAAAATTATCTACACTTGAATCCGGCTGCGGAACTTATTGGCAGTCATTGGCAGTGGGATATTGTAGTAGATTTACATACAAAATCCTACTTTACTTCACTTCGATGTGCGAAAAAAACAGGGGTATTGTTGTTTGCAAAAAATGTTGATCGACGAATTCGAAAATGATAGGAAGATAGGAAGTTACAATATACTACAATTGTTTCTGTTTTTTGTTAATTTTTTGTCAAATCAGTCACCTGATTCTGCATATTGTCAAATAAGTCGCGTTTTTTTTTTTTTTTTTTTTTTTTTACTTTTTCGACTTTGTTTCTATATAAATTGAGACAAATTTATTTTTTAAACAACTTTTTAAAATCTGATTTATTGAATAAATATGCTGAACGAACCGAAGCGATGGGGAGTTGTAGAGGAAGACAGCGGTGAATGCAATGAATTCACTGTAAGCAAATCCATTTGAAAGGTTTATTTGGACATTATGAATATTTCAGATAAAAATTTGAAAAACAAAATCCCAAATCGAGTCGAGACGAGTCGAATTAATATTAGAGGAAACATTCCAAAATCTGTGGAGTTGTATTGCAAAACCTTCGATAATACAGTAAAGGCCCATTCACAGCTCAGCGACCTGCGAATGCGAATAAGCGAATATTCGCAAATTTTGACATTTCTTTCACAGCTACTTTTTTATTTGGTCGCGGCAATCCGCGAATTTCAGTTGTCATTTATTTTGTAACTAATTGCCTAAACATGAAAAATGTATGAAAACATAGCGCAGCTTTTATTCAGAAGGTAATATCTTACCTTCGTTTTATAAATTTAACCACGATCTTACCCACCAAGAACAAAACAAAGAATTGCGAGGTTAAACTCTCGCGAATGTTTCGGTCGCGGGAATGTGGACTGCGTCCTACATGTGTGGAATGTGAATAAAAGTCGACAGTTCGCAAAAATCATTCGCTTATTCGCGGAAAAATTGGCGAATTGTTAATTTCTTCGCAGAAACTAATTACAATTCAACTTTTTATATATTAATCGATAGATAAGCTCCGTTCTTTTGGAATAATAAAATTGCCAAGGGCGTGCTTATAAATGTGCTAAAAACTTTTTGTTCGCAGTTTGGGCATTCGCAGTTCGCTGAGCTGTGAATGGACCTTAAATGCAACTATCTCGTTCAAACCCACCGTTCATCATACTTCCTACAAAACAAGAATTGAATTCAAAAGTTAACGAACGCATTCCTTTTCCTTTTAAGAGTCGATATTGCCATTGGCAATCTCTTATAAAACTTAACAATTCGTTTCTTCGAAAAGCTTGCGTCTGACTGCATTTCGTGGAATGATAACGTTATCATTCAACACTCTACAATTGCCTCTGAATTTTTTGATATGATAGATTTTATCACTTCAGAAATAGAATCGCTTGATATCAGTTCTGTCCTGATTTTGTAATGTGTATTCTTTCATTCATGATACGATGATACTACCTACTTCTTTTTATTTTATTTAACTACAAAGATTGAGTCATACATACGATGATTCATGTCTCATCTCAAGCTTGTTATGTATTCCATCCGTCCATTGTATTATTATTTCTTTTCCATTTGCTGCATTTTTCCCTATAGTAATCGTCACTGCTTTAACGCCAATGCAATTTGTCGAACCAAGCGCGTCTGAAGAATGCATTGCGTCAAGCAGTACTGACCTTCGTTTGTTCTCTAGATTTGACTATAAATCACAGTGAGTTTGAAGTACGGTATTATCCAAACTTAATAAAATACAACATCTTTACTTAAACAGAAAATTTAAATTACAAAACTCAATTTAATACCAGATCAAACTAGTTGACACGATTTGCAGAATATACCTCTATATAAACTCACATCGTTGCTTTGTGATATTCTTTACTTTCATTCAAGTGGCTTCTTAGAAGATCTTTTAGCATTTATTGAAAATTTGTTTTCTATTTCCTTGCTCAGAAGTATGAACGTATTTAAATTTTGTAGGAAGTCACCTGGTAGTTCGATTGCATCAGCCACCTCTAATACTCCTACGCACCCTACCACTTTCTAGTTCGACTGAATCAGTCACCCTACTCAGCTACATCAGACATATTGAGATCTCCTAGTTAGAATTTCATAAAGGTACTAGGGGTTCACCCCTAATACTCTTACGCATCCTACTTTGGTCCATCTGGACAACCAGGGTTTGACTGAATCAGTCACCCTGCTCAACCACATCAGATACATTGAGATCTCTCGGCACACATCCAACACGATATATATTTAAGGTTTCCCTAGGTATCCGGTAATCTCCGGCCCTCAAACATGTGGTATCACAATGGACCTAACATTGGTTTAAGTGTCAGCCACCTCACCTAACCTAACCTTACCTGGTTATTAAATCCTTACTTCTATTTTATGATGTACATCAATCAAATCAAATCTTCTACATCGATGCGATAAACACTTGAACTACCTATCACCTAAATCGAACATTATTATCAAATCAAAACAAGTTGCTGCGATTAAATTAATTGAAACCCTCTTAACACCGATTCATGTGAATCCC
Organism: Brachypalpus laphriformis; assembly: GCA_945910035.1. Classification (NCBI taxonomy): domain Eukaryota; kingdom Metazoa; phylum Arthropoda; class Insecta; order Diptera; family Syrphidae; genus Brachypalpus; species Brachypalpus laphriformis. Next base: position 39,051,879 of record OX246754.1, on the reverse strand, counting down.
CAAATAAAATTCTGAAAAAAAAAAAAAAAAAACGGTCACGCACGAGTGTGTGCTTCGAAACTTGCTTCTTTGCTTGTCATGAAACATGTACTACTTACTTAAATCCTTCCACCCGTCGAGGGGCATAGGGCGACAACAACGCTTGGCCGCCACCTTGTTCGGAGCTTTTCAACGCGTTTGAGCTGCCTCCAACTTATTGCCAAAGAGCTTGATTCCTCCTCGACTATCCTGTGCCACGTTTGCCTAGGGCGTCCCGGAGTTCTGCCTGCTTGGGTGAGCAGATTCCACTGCATGACATCTTTACTTAAACAGAAAATTTAAATTACAAAACTCAATTTAATACCAGATCGAACTAGTTGACACGATTTGCAGAATATACCTCTATATAAACGCACATCGTTGCTTTGTGATATTCTTTACTTTCATTCAAGTGGCTTCTTAGAAGATCTTTTAGCCTTTATTGAAAATTTGTTTTCTATTTCCTTGCTCAGAAGTATGAACGTATTTAAATTTTGTAGGAAGTCACCTGGTAGTTCGATTGCATCAGCCACCTCTAATACTCCTACGCACCCTACCACTTTCTAGTTCGACTGAATCAGTCACCCTACTCAGCTACATCAGACATATTGAGATCTCCTAGTTAGAATTTCATAAAGGTACTAGGGGTTCACCCCTAATACTCTTACGCATCCTACTTTGGTCCATCTGGACAACCAGGGTTTGACTGATTCAGTCACCCTGCTCAACCACATCAGATACATTGAGATCTCTCGGCATACATCCAACACGATATATATTTAAGGTTTCCCTAGGTATCCGGTAATCTCCGGCCCTCAAACATGTGGTATCACAATGGACCTAACATTGGTTTAAGTGTCAGCCACCTCACCTAACCTAACCTTACCTGGTTATTAAATCCTTACTTCTATTTTATGATGTACATCAATCAAATCAAATCTTCTACATCGATGCGATAAACACTTGAACTACCTATCACCTAAATCGAACATTATTATCAAATCAAAACAAGTTGCTGCGATTAAATTAATTGAAACCCTCTTAACACCGATTCATGTGAATCCCCAAATAAAATTCTGAAAAAAAAAAAAAAAAAACGGTCACGCACGAGTGTGTGCTTCGAAACTTGCTTCTTTGCTTGTCATGAAACATGTACTACTTACTTAAATCCTTCCACCCGTCGAGGGGCATAGGGCGACAACAACGCTTGGCCGCCACCTTGTTCGGAGCTTTTCAACGCGTTTGAGCTGCCTCCAACTTATTGCCAAAGAGCTTGATTCCTCCTCGACTATCCTGTGCCACGTTTGCCTAGGGCGTCCCGGAGTTCTGCCTGCTTGGGTGAGCAGATTCCACTGCATGACATCTTTACTTAAACAGAAAATTTAAATTACAAAACTCAATTTAATACCAGATCGAACTAGTTGACACGATTTGCAGAATATACCTCTATATAAACGCACATCGTTGCTTTGTGATATTCTTTACTTTCATTCAAGTGGCTTCTTAGAAGATCTTTTAGCCTTTATTGAAAATTTGTTTTCTATTTCCTTGCTCAGAAGTATGAACGTATTTAAATTTTGTAGGAAGTCACCTGGTAGTTCGATTGCATCAGCCACCTCTAATACTCCTACGCACCCTACCACTTTCTAGTTCGACTGAATCAGTCACCCTACTCAGCTACATCAGACATATTGAGATCTCCTAGTTAGAATTTCATAAAGGTACTAGGGGTTCACCCCTAATACTCTTACGCATCCTACTTTGGTCCATCTGGACAACCAGGGTTTGACTGATTCAGTCACCCTGCTCAACCACATCAGATACATTGAGATCTCTCGGCATACATCCAACACGATATATATTTAAGGTTTCCCTAGGTATCCGGTAATCTCCGGCCCTCAAACATGTGGTATCACAATGGACCTAACATTGGTTTAAGTGTCAGCCACCTCACCTAACCTAACCTTACCTGGTTATTAAATCCTTACTTCTATTTTATGATGTACATCAATCAAATCAAATCTTCTACATCGATGCGATAAACACTTGAACTACCTATCACCTAAATCGAACATTATTATCAAATCAAAACAAGTTGCTGCGATTAAATTAATTGAAACCCTCTTAACACCGATTCATGTGAATCCCCAAATAAAATTCTGAAAAAAAAAAAAAAAAAACGGTCACGCACGAGTGTGTGCTTCGAAACTTGCTTCTTTGCTTGTCATGAAACATGTACTACTTACTTAAATCCTTCCACCCGTCGAGGGGCATAGGGCGACAACAACGCTTGGCCGCCACCTTGTTCGGAGCTTTTCAACGCGTTTGAGCTGCCTCCAACTTATTGCCAAAGAGCTTGATTCCTCCTCGACTATCCTGTGCCACGTTTGCCTAGGGCGTCCCGGAGTTCTGCCTGCTTGGGTGAGCAGATTCCACTGCATGGCGTATTTCGCAATAGAGTTGCCGTCACGCCACAGGGTGTGTCCAATCCACTGCCACTTTCTCCTTCGCACAGTAATGTCTATAGGTTCTTGGACCGTTCTCAGGTAAAGCTGTTCGTTGTAGAAAAGATCATTAAGATGATCCTTAGACATTTATTTACGAAGGTTTGCAGCTTGCGTGTGATAGTGGTATCCACCTTCCAACTACTGTACCCATACTCTCTTCTCTGTTTATAAATACATCTCTTAACTTGCCCCATAAAAAAAAAATCCTAAAAAAAGCAATCTCCTCTTCACAAATCCCGTCTGTTTTGTCACCCAAACTTCTTTCCTTATGTCGTTACATTATGCATCTTTCCTTTCCTACAATACCTTTCATAATCGTATCATTTCCTACAAAAAAATCTTTACTTTGTAATTATATTTATAATAAATAAACATGCTATAAAAGTCAGGGGAAAATACGACGAACTAGCAATGAAACATTCGTGGATGCTGCCGTTAACAACACATAAAATAGAGTTATAGGATTTTATAGATTTTAGGATATAAAAAGAAATACAAGCTTTCTTCGGAGAATAAATAGTAAATGAGTCTTAAGATACAGGGAATTTAGTCACTAGGATAAATAGATTTACAAATAGATAGCTAGATAAAAAATGTTTAATTTAGGGTCGGTTTATAGCAAATCGAATAAATACATAGATGGGCTATACAAATATCTTTGAGTTCTTTTATTTAAACAAATAAATAAAGAAATAAAATTAAGTAAAAATTGGTAGTCTTTTGTGGGAGCAAGTTTGTTATTTCTCGATTTTTGTTTTTTTTTCCCCTCAAAAAATAGGCCGAATCTGAAGTTGCTGCATTAAATCGTCGCATTCAGTTGCTCGAAGAAGACTTGGAGCGTTCTGAGGAACGTCTTGGATCAGCCACAGCTAAACTTTCGGAAGCATCCCAGGCTGCTGATGAAAGTGAACGGTTAGTACCCCTTCATAACGAATAGTTTGAAGGAATTTTAAATTATTTATTATTTTATTTATTTTGTTTTGTGCCATTGTGAGGTAATGGGTTTTTAGATTGTCCTGTAGACAGTTAGGAGAAGATCTGTATTTTTAACGATTTTTTTTAATGAAATACTTTAGGATACGAAAGGCCCTTGAAAATCGTACAAATATGGAAGATGACAGAGTAGCTATATTGGAAGCACAGTTATCCCAAGCAAAATTAATTGCCGAGGAAGCCGATAAAAAATACGAAGAGGTATACAAACTAAAAAATACATACTATTTCTGGTATTGTGCTGAGACTGCGGTAGGGTTTGTAGGGACATTAGGGCCTATGGTAGGATTGTAGGGCTTTTCTTTTTCAGCCGACCACTGGATGATGATGTCAACATTAAGAATTAGATTTAAGAAACTTTAGAAAAGATATCAGAAACAATGTCACTAAGAAACGAATATTTTCTTCCAAACAAAATACTTATACACTCCTTGTGATGATAATATGGAATGTGACAACTCTTAAATCAAACCTATGACTATGATGATGATGATGATGACCCTTATGATGGATGACAATGATGACTAACAAAAAACAACAGTGCCCGTAAGATCCTTGAAAATCGCTCACTCGCCGATGAAGAGCGTATGGACGCCCTCGAGAATCAGTTGAAAGAAGCCCGTTTCCTTGCTGAAGAAGCCGACAAAAAATACGATGAGGTGCAACAACCTTCTAAGATAACTTGATGTGTTTTGTTGTTTGTGGAACTAACTGAAGTTTTGCGTGCGTGTGAAACAGCACTTTCTCCAAAAAAAAAAAACTATAAAACAAATTTTTAACAAATCAAAAAGAACTTTTGAAAGCTAAAAAAATCAAAACAAAACAAATAACTCACAAACACAGTAAATAAGTGTTATTTACCAAAATACCAAATGATGAATTCACTACGTATATATACATCAAACAATATACATAAATTTATACTAACAAAAATGATGGATAAACAAAAAGTGCATATCTAATCGCACGACTAGTTTAAAAATGGTTTCCTTAAAAAATCCAAGGAGATAAAAAAATAAATATGCAAAGCAAGCATTTTCGCAGCAAAAATGTGAAACAAAAATGAAAATACTTTGAGAACATTTTTCCTTCCTGATGAGATCGACGATCAGCGGCAGCTACGAGGAACGACGATTCGTTTAAATTTGTGTAAGCCAAGGAAAATGATAAAACAAAAAACTTGAAGAACAAAAGCAAACTCATTTTGAATTTCAGTCGTTATTTTAAATAAATTAAATTAAATTATTAAAAATCTTGACGATATAAGAATATATTTTTTGTCTATGAATTTGTATTGTAACTTTATATAAATTAAATTCTTTTTTTTTTTCGTTTTCGTCTTGTATGAGATTTGTTATGAACTGTTCAACGTTATTAATGATTTTTTTTTTTATGTTAGACTATTTTAACTTATGGAAATTAAAATAATTACATGAAATACACGATAAACAAAAAAAAAAGATATTGCAATAAAGATATATTTTCTGTTCACAAAAAAATGAAACAAGGGTTTTTTCGTCGCTGCAGGGTGATTACTTCTTTGATTTCAGCAATTTTGTGATGGTTACAACGTTCGACGATTGTTTGGTGGAGTTTTACTTTATTTTTAGATCAGTTAAAAACAGAAAACTACATGATGTAGAAATTGAATTGCACTACTCTTTTATTCTAGGAAAATCTATGAATAGAGATAACGATTCTATGTCAGAAGAAACTATCGGCGCCAATATGTATGAAAATAGGCCGATAGTGTAGTACGTATCGTTAATTTTCCACATTAAGCCAGAGGATGTTAAAACCTAATTTTTAAACAGTACTGTACAAAAAATGAGCAACAACTTAGCACCGTCAATTTTCACGGAACCATAAATCTTTCTTTATATGAGGTCAAATGTTCTAAAGCACGTAATAACCGTAAAATTACATTTAATCAACACATAATTGCGCAAGAACAACTATACGTAGAATTATTAGATAGAAAGAATTATTATACCAGTAGATATAAAAAAGAAACCGATATGAAAGAACATACAAACCCTTGATGTACTAAATTTTGTGAGGAATTCACTTAACTTGTAGATAAAATTATTAAAAGTATTGAATACGTGCAAAAATTGAAGATCAAATTACAAAAAAATTGCGTATATTCCCTCAATTCACACGCAACGTTCTAAAGACTTCTATCTTCTTCTCTCTTCAGCTACCGACCCATTGCGCTTACGTCCCTTCTTTCCAAGGTCATGGAAACGCTGATAAACCGTCAGCTAATGAAATATCTTGAATCGCGAAAGCTCCTCAGTGATCGACAGTACGGATTTTGTGGCAACAGGGCCACTGGTGATCTGATGTGAACCAATCTCTGTACCACTTTGGTAAAAGCTAGATTATTGCGCTCGATATTTCAAAAGCATTTGACAGAGTTTCGCATCAAGCTCTTTTGTCGAAAATGCGTGTATTTGGGATCGATGATACTCTTCTTCTATGGATTAGAAATTACCTTTCGGCTGTTCGATTCAAGTTGTTTTGGACGGCTTCAAGTCTGCATCTCACCAAATAAATGTTGGTGTCCCCTAATGCTATGTTTTGTCTTCGACTCTCTCATGTTCATAAATTTTCTGCAACTTCTAATCCAATCCACACTGCAATCGCCACCAAAGAACCGCTTATCACTTTGTGTACCCCCAACAAAAAAGACATCATCAGAAAACTAAAAACGCACCACGCCCATCGATGGCTTGACTCTTGGAGACAATACTCCCATCACTACTCCACTATAAACCCTGATGGTGTACCTGCAATCTACCCAAACTCTCAAACAACATGATCCGGTGCTTCACACGGCTTCGTATGGGACTCTCCAACATTACACATGGACATATCCTCTCCAAAGGCGCCCAGCGTAGGTGTCATCTATGCAATAGCGAAGCATTTACCATATCTCCCATAGTATTAGACTATCAACATTTTCTCACAATAAACACTTCATAGATTTACTAAGAGACCCAACCGTTCAGAACATACAATTAGTATACAAATTATTACTTCTTCTTCTTCTTCCTTTTATCAGCGAGGTTACGATCCGAAAAAAAAGGGATCATAACACTCCCACTTCACCGCATTTCTACTGATCCGCCTGTGGGGTTCGCCTGTATACAAATTATTACGACTCATCAAAATTGACAAATTAATATAAGAAAGAAACTATGTTACATTATTTAAGCCGTAAGCCCTGGCAAGTATAGTGCTAATACAATTTATATTATTTTGTAATTCAATTACAATGTAATAAATGATAATAATAATAATAATAATCCAATCCATTCCCTCGCTGATGACAGCACCTTCAGTTGTTCATATTCGTTCCCAAATTTACAACCCTGCTCTTCGGTCGTGGATAAAGAACGACTACGTATGTTAAACACATTAAATTCCGACCTCGACAGCATATTTAAATGGGAATTAAGCAATAGAGTGGAATTTAATGCTACCGAAGCTCAATGCTGTCTTCTGTCATTAAGGCGAAACCCTTTTCATCAGCCACTATCCGTGAATGGCATTTGCATCGTTGAAACCGAAAAAGTTTCCATGCTCGGTATATGTGTCAACAACAAACTGTTGGAATGAACATATATTCGAAATCGTCTAGAATACAGCGAAATGTTTAGGTTTCCTAAAGCGGTGTAAGAAATATTTCACCCCTTCTAATCTGGCTTCAATTTATAAAGCGTACATTCGCCCTAAGTTAGAGTATAACGCTCACATCGAGTCAGGTGCACCAAAAACCATATTGCACTTGCTAGATAGAATACAAGATCGCGCGATAAAGCTTATAGGAGACACGAGCATTGTGAGCAATTTTGCTTTGCTCGAACACCGTCGTAATGTCTCCTGCCTGTCTCTCTTTTATCGATATTTTCACCGAAAATGCTCAAATGAAATAGCCAATAGCATTCCTCACCTTCTTCGTTTTAATCGCAATACTCGGCATGCCTCGAATGCTCATCAGTTTACCCTTAAGCATATCTTCGGACGTACCGTGAAATAAAGAGATTCTTTTATAAGCCACACAACTTTTTTGTGGAATGCTCTCCCAGAGCCTACTTTTCCTCTTCATTATAACATACAGACATTTCAGACGAATGTGCACCGGCACGTCCTTTCTCCCTAACCCCTCTTCCTTAATGCTCACGCTATGTATCAAAATACATAAAAACGGTAGTCATAACCCCTTTAGCGCGAGTAAATTATAAAAAAATCTACATCCTGCAGAAAGAAACTACAATATCCACAGCAAGTCATTGCTGGCCCAGTAAATTATGTTTTTATCTATGCGACTGTATCATTCTTCAAGAATCTTGATTATTGTATTGAAGCAGTATTATATTAGCGGATTTAAGTACGCCTCTCTAGGATTACTGAAGGTATTTGCTTCGCCTAAAGAATAACTATTCAAAGTATCTCACTTGGTCTTACCCAAGAAACCACATTTGGATTGCGTAGTGACAGTATCTCTTTTATCATCTCATTTAGTCGTTATCTTTGACACATTATAAACACACCGACATAAAGTAGATAAACAAAAAGTAGTAACAACAGGTAGTACAATGAATTGGGAAATATTTATGACTAGAACAGATGATTTATGGAGCTGTTATTCTGACGAACTTCTTTCGATTAGAAATATTAAACATAGAAAAACTTCACAAAACTTGATAAAGAAATCACATTCGAAGTTTCAAAATAACATTTAACATCTAAAGTCGCTTAAACAGAGTTTTGGTACAAATCTTTTCATCTCTACGATGAAGTTTGAATTCATACGACAAGACTAGTGAAATCGAATCGTTTTTCACAATAAGATGGCCATTTATAACTCTCGTTAATCAGGATACCAGCAGGAAAACGGAATAGACGAAGTTTGAGGTCCTTGCAATGTGTTAAGTTAGCCGTTCTGGAAAATCCAAAATGGGCTGAATAAGCTGTAAAGTGATATGAAACTTAAGTACTAGCACTGTTCGAACTATAGGCATAAGCATAACGTTTGTCTTACAGCTGATCGTTTACCAAGTGTCCCAAAAGTAATGACCAGTCAAAGCATTAAACCGCCCTAGTTCTTGTCGAGCAAAAATTTAATTTCATCTGTGCTGAAGATTACAGATTTTTCACCGTACTCTCGACACAACCATTAATATGGTCTTAGGCCGGGACTGGTAAATTGTATAACCTGTTTCTATAAATACCTTCCAGTAGTTCTTAGGAAAGGATGTTTCTCTTAGCTAACCTTTTCTGCCAGTGATAAAGCCTATTACATACCCATTATATTCAGGGTTATCGTGAATAAATTTTCTCTAGGAATTTTTCCCCCCGAACAAAAATTAGGTAGGTATCTTCAAAAAAGAGGAAATAATTCCATGGAAAAGAAATAGGTATCATGAATGACTATTCAGGAGAATTTTCAACGCAATCGCGATATTTAATTTTTTCCCTATTTTTGAAGGTACCTAATTTTTATTCGAGGTAAAAATTTCAAGGCAAAATTTATTGACGATAACCTTGATTGTATACATATATATATGTATATGCTCGGAAATTAGTTTTGAGGCAATCCTGAAGACCCATCATAAAAATATCTTTGGACCCAAAATTTTGTAGCTGGCTTAAATTTAAAAGATTTACAGTTCGATGCACGAAAAAGGGTACACTTTCATTCAGTATTCACAGCAATTCAGTAATTTTAGTCAAAGCCACTGTACTCCTAAAAAACATAGAACTGTGATGCAATTCATGAAAGAATGGGAAATTTATTTTTCTGTAAATGTATCATCCAATCCTTTTGATAACTTCTGCAGTATGTATTGTACACCCCTATTATGATTAGCGAATCGAACGTTCGACTCAAGTCGAACCTCCCGGCGAATTACTTCTGTCGCTTTATACACTTCACAGATGACATTTAATTATTTCTTTCTTTGTCAGCACTTATTCTTTAATCGAATGAAAATGTTTGCTAATAACGATACCACGACAGAAGCATTTCGCTGACAGTTCGACTTGAGTCGAACGTTCGATTCGCTAACCATAATAGGGGTGATAATTGTGAGTTTTTTGCGGCTTCCAGAGTACCAATCCATAGGTTTATAGCGAAGCAAATAAATACTTTAGGTAGTTTCAGCTAATTTTCATGTATTAAACGTCACGTTATTACACCAATATATATTTATAAAAAAGAGTAGGCGTTTTTCCAACGCTTGTAGCCAGAGTACATCCACTCATCCTGCATTTCTACTGATCCGCCAGTGGAGTTCGTCTGTTTGACCTCAGAAAATATCGGCAGTTTTTTTCCCTATTTTTGATCACTTCGTTAGGTTAGGTTTCTCGCGAGCGTCTGACAAACATCCGAGAGTATTGTTGTCACGAAAAAGCTTCTCAAATCGTCGTTCGGATTCGGCATTAAACTGTAGGTCCCTTCCATTCGTGTGAAAAATATAACGCGCACAACATGAGTGGTTGCGAGAAGCTAGGCCCTGGCACTTTAAAGAGCTGTTGCGCCAAATAGTTTGTTTATTCCTACACTTTTGGATCCGTGTTGAGTACTATTAGCCAGCCTGATGTCCTCGGAAAACTGTAAAGATTAGAGAGTGAAACATCAGATAGCTCTTCAATGTCTTGGAAGTAGTATCGTCTTAGAATTTTGTTTCTTAGGCTACAGAGGCTCCGGCAGTGGGGATCACTTCGTAACTGAGGCAAACCAAATGCTCTTGTCGCATTTGTGTGATCCAGGAGTTTATATGCCTGCCTTTGGAATGTTCATTGATATTGCGATTTTAACAGGGTTCAAATGATCTTTTCTTTAAACATGTCAACACCAGCTGAACCAGTCGCGATCTATTTTTCGTGAAATAGTTTCTTTGACGTGAAGGCTTCCACGGATCTTCGAACTTCTTATTCGATAAAGCTTTGTCACTCCTGCTATAATGCGAAGCATATTCATCTCAGCTGCCGTTAAATTACTCTCATACTCTTTGTACATTGTCCGACATGTACCCAACGCTTATGCGATGATTGACGTCGTCATCACAGGTTGCTTCGCTATTGGTCAAAGATCCCAGATTTTTTAACATATCGCACTTACGAATCACTCTTCCTTTCAAATAAATATCTGGAATAGGCCTGAGAGGATCACAGAACGGGCAGCACAAGTACTCCGTCTTTCTTGAACTATTCCGATACCCATTTCCTTCCAAAACGACCAAACATACATCAAGTGCTCGTTGCAGGGACGTAGGATCGTCACTTATGATGGCTCCATCGTCAGCAAATAATAATTGATGTACCTTGAGGATCGTCACTTTACCTTCAAGCAGATAGTCAAGGAGTGCAGTAAAGAGCAAAGGACTTAAAACGCTTCCCTGGTGCACCCCAACTTTGATTGGGAACTCTTCGGTTAACTTACCTAAATAACTATGAAATTTTCGGAATGTACCCGAAATACCTACTATCAAATTAGGCTGACTCTGAATTTGGTGCATTTGCCTACCATGAGAACCACAAGCATATGCCATTAGCCATCGGGTGAGCAGTTATATTAAATACTACACGGAAGTAATTTCGGACTAGTCATCTTACGGTAAACTATCAGTTTGTACGTATCCACATGCTTCACTTTGGTGAGATTGAATGATAGCTTCGAACTCAATACTTCACTCTGAACTACTTTATCTAAGCTATTTGAAGTGTTTCACCATCATCAATCAAATTTGTCCATTACAAGTCTGATTACAACAATGTTTTAGGGTCGGCCAAAACATTTGAAAACATTTTAGAAATTTATTCAGGTGTGAAAATTGTATGGCTAACCAGCAAAGCGTTTACATAATTTTCATAAAAATAGCTCTAACGTCGATACACCTATTCTTATCAATAAGCCATTCTCTTAATTTGATAAGGAAAAAAAAAATACCCCAAGAAATCATCCTCCAGAACTGTAGTTCTGCTCTTCTATCATAGGTGCGGTGTGAAAAGTCGACTCATCGAATCGTATTCTTAAACTTTTATTTCCTTATGATATGGTCATGCATTTCGATTTAGTTTTTCTAAGTATTACACAATCGACCGATAAAAGAATGCTGAGCGAACTATAGTTCTATTTTATATTATTTTTTGTTTCGCCTAATCAGTTGATAGGTATTTTATTAATGTAGGCGTAACAAGACAATAAAACAGCTCAGTAGACATGCACACGTATTCGTTTTGTCTTCATGTAGAATTATGCGAGGAGAGAAAAGTGTAACTATTCCCTAGCACTTGTATCTTGCACAACACATTAAATTAAAATATTTGACTGAGCAATTAAGACAATTCGAAAGTTTTGTAAGAATTCATTGCCAAGCGTGGCTTGTCATCATTCCAAATTAGTGTGAAATTTTAAATGATTACACATTTATTCTGTAAAAGAAGACGACCCAGTTGGGGGTTCCAAAATGATTTCACTTTTATGGCAAATTATAGGAAACTAATTGGAGAGTCATGGCAGGGCTTGTGTGTATGTTTTTCATTGGTTTGTTTGCGAATTATGTAATACATAATAGATAAGTAACAAGTATCTATATATGGTGACATTAATTAAATATTCTTTTCCATGCTCTTGAAACACCTGACTGGGTGCTAGCTCACGTTTTATGCTCTGCTGAATTTGGGATACGACCTTCTCTCTTGGTTGACGTAGAGTAGATGTTATATAAAAGTTTGTCTACCTTTTCCGTAGTAATGTTTTCACCGGAATAGGGGAAGGTCAGATTTAAAGAGCTTTCAGGTTAGGTACATAAAACTACCGGATGACACTAAATCATGGGGCACATAATTGTGTACTCTGTTTCAGATGTCATATGATCGCTGCGGCTGTTTTGGGTACTTCCGGTGCTAATACAGTGTAGTTGATCCAATGGAAATTCATTTTGGCACAAGTATTTTTTTTTTATTTTTTAGCCAAAACGACTATGGTAACCCTGTGTTTTAGAGCTTACCGTCGAACATGGCTTAATGATTTTTTGAGTATTACATATGGATTTCAAGAAGACTGTCCTTGCAATGAATATGCAAAGCCAGAATAACAATCATTAAAAGGTGACGGAGTTAAGTTCGAAAACGTCTCATATACCAAATGTGAAATAGGGCAGAGTTAAGTTCAAAAACCTGGTTTCGTCTACTAACTAAGCGCAGTATTTATATATGGCCAAGCTAAAAATTAATGGATTATACAATATTTTGGGAATTATCTTCTATTTGTGTACACATGATTGCCCCACCTTTGCTATATTTAGCAAATGTAAAACCCTTCTTTGCCAGAGTGTTGTTGTTCCAAAGGGGATCAAATATCTGACGAAAGAATCTTGTCTTGAGATAGCCAGATCTTTTCTGCATTTAAAGTGATACAACCCTATCTGTAGACCATCTAGGATTTTTCTAGTCCGATGTTTTCACAGCGTTTTTTTTTTCAACCGATATGGATAATGTGTGCACAGTGTCGTTGAAGGGATTATGCTTTTCAGCACTGCCGTGTACTCGCCCCTAATCCGCAGTTCAAGGCGGTTTGTACTTTCAGAAAATCTGTTAAATGGCAGGTGGTTTAAAAACAGCTAGTTAAAAAGAATACGCTTCTGAACATTAATTTCATAATTATAATTAGTAGAACACCACTGGTTGTCACACAGTCGCGTTGTTACCTTCAACCTCATCAGTTAAGTTACGAGTAGCCATGGCGTGTAGCGCCAGAGTCAGATCTATAAGATAATTTCAACTACGTTTCATTTAGAGTAGTCAGGGTGTCATCTAATTGAGTAAAAATTAGAGCAAATATTGTTAATTGTCTAGGCAGAATACCGACTGTCGAGCTTGCATGACAGAATTGTTTATAAATAAGAAGAGGAGCTTAATATACACATAGAGATAGTACATCCATCCTTAAAGCTCTAAACTTTAGTATGTAAGCTACAATATATACTAACGACTTGTAGTGCAAACATCTCACGAAAAATAGAGCTCGACCGGCTCAGCTGGTATTGCCAAGTTCAAAACAGAGATCAGTTAAACCCTGTTTAAACGGCAATATCAATGAGTGCCTTATCCGAAGGGCAATTTGTTTTGAGAAGCTTTAACAATACTCTCGAATGTTTGTCAGACGCTCGCGAGAGGTGAGACCGTGAAAAAAATGTTTGGTGTTTTCTGGGATTCGAACTTGGTACTTCACCCGCAGTGATCTGACACACTAACCACTTACGCCACGGCGCCCACACTATAGAGCGATTAGGCCTGTTATATAAGATCGGGCGAGAAGACGCGTGGTATAAATGTAAGCCTTAATGTTAGATGGCCATGGGGTTGTTTTAGAAATCCGGCAAAGATTTATGTAAAACACACTTAAGCTGACAAAGATAAATCGGCTGCAGGGTACCTAGTTTACTTGTACATAGTGTTACAAGTGTGGCGATCTCCTTTCTTATTGTTCTTGGACTTTCAACAACGCTGTCAGTCTCAGAATGGCAATGCTTAGGTTTGCGTACAGTAAGATGTCTTACAGTCTTTGTCATAATATAAGCAACAAAAAAAGACGCACAAACAAAATGGTAGATCTACATTTATGTAGAACGTCCTGTAGGTAGTTTTTTCGTAGTAAGACTACGTCAATCCGGATGTTCAGATTGTCAGCTAAAAAAATTATACACTGATGCTAATCCATTAAGGCTTCATCATCACCGTCTCCTCTGTAAGAAGCTGCATTCAATCTTAAAATCTAGTATATTATTGGGCTCTTAGTATGCTGAAGGAGCAGATATAAGTTGTGCATACTCCTTAACTTGACTGAACCTAAACCTACAATCGCAGATTCCATCTGCACAATTCTTTCACCTGGACCTTCCAAAGAGATTTTATAATGTAGATTGTTTAGTGAGGGGGGGACTGGTCACCTTATACGGTCATAGATGGGCTTATGATTTCCTCCTAGTAAGAGCTCATTCATGATGCCGTAATTGATGAGTAATCCGACATATGTCTGTTGGCGGGCTAATAGATATGTCCTCTAGAGAGTCACGGAAACACGAAATGTGCTTCGTCTTCGTTGCACATTCTGTATAATCTTGTCGTGTGCTATGAGATATATTTTTTTGACATGAGATGGTTTTTGTCTCTACTTTGACCAGGAATCCTATGACTATTCGGATCTGATCCTTAGTCAGTTCCAATGGGAATGAATCTAAATCTGGGTTCGATTTTCAGTGGTTTCTTAGTTGGAAAGCCTGTCGTCAGATCAAATTACACACAAATATAATGCCAAGGCAAAGATTGCTATTTTCATTGATAGCCAAGCTGCCATCAAAGCCATTGTCTCGGTTACTACATGCTCCCTCCAAGCTGGTGCTAGAATGCCGAATTGAGCTAGCCTCGCTAAATGGTCAATTTAAAATAACACTGATTTGGGCTCCAGATCTCAGTAACGTTTATGGAAACGAACTTGCTGATGAACTGGCTAGGCAAGGCTCACCCCTCCACAGCTCATCTGCGGAATCAGTTCAGATTCCGCTAGGAACAGTCAAAGCAGAAATCTCATCTACATTTTTTGCTAAAGCGAACCTCAGATGGACTAGGCTAAAAAACTGTCTCATATCTAGGAAGATGTGGCCAAACTACAACAAAACAAAAACAACCGATTTCTTTAACAGAAAGCGTAAAGACATCGCCAGAATAACAGCGATCACCACGGGTCACTGGCCTATAGGAGATCATGCAGTCAATCTAGGCATCCCACACAACACACACTGTCGCAGTTGCAATGAACTGAAAAAGAAACCCTTATCCACTTTTTTATGCGCCTGTTCGTCACTAGCTAGGACCAGACAACGAGTTTTAGGAAAACCCTTTTTCAATCCCCTGGAGGGAGTCTCAGACAAAAACATGAGTTTGTGGTATCAAAACGGCACCTAGTGCTAATTGGGTTCTTCTTTTCTAAGAAGAAGCCCAACACCTCCTAGTTGGGACACATTTGTCTATATATATATATTTTTTTAATTTACGGGGCCTATTTGTTTATTTATTAGGAAAGGCTTATAGTACAAGTAAAATATACAACTAAAGTAAATTTATTTAAATTTTATTCATAATGTAAACGTATCGAGCAGTCAACGTTAAACCATCACAATAATTGATTCATCGAACAACCAAAAGATCTCGTCACCGAAAAAGGAAAAATGTTCTCAACGCGAAACGGTAAAATTTTAATTTAACATAAATGAATAGCTTCAAAAACTATAAGAACTAAGTTAATTGCATATATAGAGATTATAAAATAAATTAATTAGCAAAATGTAAATTCCATCTGCTTTTGATATGATTTTCATGTGTGTTGTATTATATGTGTTCATAAACTAATTTGTTTTTGTATTAATAGAGACATTTTTTTTATAAAAATATATTCTAAAATATATTATCATTTATTACAATATAAAAATAAAGGTTGCCCGTAAATTGGCCATGGTTGAAGCCGATCTTGAGCGTGCTGAGGAACGTGCAGAGTTGGGAGAAAAGTATGTTTTCTACATCGTGTGCTGTATATGAGTGTTTCAATCACTGTTTCATTGTTTTAGTTTTAAGACGTTTTTATTTTTATCTAACTAACACATTTTTTTACAGCCACCAATAATATAAATATTAATTAATAAGAAATGTGAAAGTTTAGCTAGATAGATTTACAACTCTATTCAGCGCATGCTAACGATATTTTTTTTTTTTTATGATATCCCATTAAAACAAATATTAATGTTTATATTTTTTTCTTTCCTCAAATGTTTGCTCAATATTTGCGCTTGTTGTTGTTTTCTTTTGATGTGTTATGCTAACTAAAACAAAAAAAAAAAATCCGCAAAATAAAATATAATGCCCTGCAAAAAATACCGAAAAAAGGTTGCAAGAAAACTTGTCCTCATGGAACAGGACTTGGAGCGTTCCGAGGAGAAAGCTGAGCTTGGCGAAAGGTTTGTTGTTGTTTTATGCATTTCTACTAACTAATAATTAATAGCTGATGCACAAAGATTTTGTGAGTTTTGTTAAATAAATAACTCGAAATGTGTATAACAAGAAAAGAAAATATTTTGTTTGAAGCTGCAATATGTAACTTGGTCACTCTGTTACAGTAGATGGTAAAGGTCTTCTGCTATAAAATAGTAAACAAAAATTTAATAGACTTCAAAAGTTGGCAGAATTTTTTTACAAATTCATTCTCAAGTCACTTAAAAATTAAAATTAATGATAAAATTGCGCCTCAACATTTGGCAGCAATCTACAGAGTATTGTCTTCCAATTGTGTTTGTCTGTTTATTTTGCGACTGTTGAGATCCTAGTTTTTTCCTGGCTGGACTAAAGCCTATGAGTGCAAATATGCTATTAATCAAGGTTATCGCGAATAAATTTTCCCTCGGAATTATTCCCCCGAACAAAAATTAGGTATCTTCAAAAATAGGGAAAAAATTCATCGGGGAAAAACAAAATATCGCGATTGCGTTGAAAATTCGCCTGAATTGTCATTCATGATAGTTATTTCTTTTCCGCGGGATTATTTCCTCTTTTTTGAAGATACCTAATTTTTGTTTGGGGGAAAAATTCCGATGGAAAATTTATTCACGATAACCCTGAATATATACATAAGTATATGCGCAACATCAATTTGGATGAGAAAAATTCAATAAACGATATTTTCGTAAAAGAGGTACGTGTTTCGCGAAATTGTATAGTGAGATGGTTCTCTTATAGACCATCTAGCTCATGCTGAAAAAATGTTCACATAAATGGCGCCTAACTCTAAACCTTGGTTCAGTGACTCTAAAGAGGTACAACCATTGTTTTTTCCGACGAGGTAAAATATCTGGGAATTGTCCTAGGCAAAAAACATAACTGGAACTCCTATATTAAACATAAAATTGCCAAGAGGACCACTACCATGTGGGCCTGTTGCCTTATG
Organism: Brachypalpus laphriformis; assembly: GCA_945910035.1. Lineage (NCBI taxonomy): Eukaryota > Metazoa > Arthropoda > Insecta > Diptera > Syrphidae > Brachypalpus > Brachypalpus laphriformis. Next base: position 39,034,353 of record OX246754.1, on the reverse strand, counting down.
TATGGCAAAACCTGGGATCTGTCCCCAAAGGTCACATTCTGGTTATACACCACGGTGGTTAGACCCATCCTTACATACGCGTCCATTGTCTGGTAGACAAACACTAAGGAGGTCACAACCATCAACAAACTAACTAAACTTCAAAATTAGCTTGCCAGGGAATCACAGGTACTATGCATTCCCGTCCCACAACACCCATAGAAGCTATAATCGGACTCACTCCGCTACATAAGTATATTCATCAAGAAAGTGGTTAGTTAGTCTTCGAAAGTCGGGTGTTAATAGCGCATGGGGTCATGTGGATCTCGTGGATTTATTAACCGACTTCCACGAGTTAGATATGCTCAGCACGGTTTCTGACCTTACGCCTAAATCACTCTACTTCGGTAGAAGGTTTGAAATTGAGATCCCAAGCCGTGATACATGGAGTAATGGCGGACCGCTGCTTGATCCAAAATCGTGTGGTGTACCGACGCGACGGGTCAAAAATTGATTCAGGAGTTGGTGCCGGAGTGTATGGACCCAATTATAAAGTTTCGAAATCACTTGGAAAGATTCCCAGTGTTTTTCAGGCCGAGCTTTACGCTATTGAGACTTGCGCTAGTATAGACTTGCACTCAGACATCAAAGGTCTCTCTCGCTATCCACATACTCACCGACAGCCAAGCGGCGCTTAAAGCGCTGATCTCCCACTTGATCAGTTCAAAATCAGTTCTAAGCTGCTTCGTTAGTTAACGAAACTTGGCCCGATACAATAAAGTAAAACTGTGGTGGGTACCGAGCCATGTAGGCGTTGACGACAACGAAACAGATCTGCTAGCCAGAAAAGCCTCCTCTGAGTTTTTCACTGTACCTGAAACTTTGCGGAATATCTAATTCTGCTTTTAAATATACCCTAAACAGTTGGGAACGCAACATGTGCATTTCTCACTGGAATAACTCCCAAGGTCTCAGACACGCTAAAAGAGCTGTCCAACCTTTCCAAAAAAGCAGTTGATATCCTTAAATACAGCAGACACGACATAAGAAGGCTTGTAAGCTTCCTTACCTTACCGGTCACTGTCAATTACTATACCACATCAACAAAACAAGAATCTCGGAGGATATGACCTGCCGCCTCTGCCTAGAAGAGGACGAAACCGCAGAACACATACTATGTGAGTGTGCAGCTCTTCTTCTTCTTCTTCCTTTTATCAGCGAGGTTATGATCTGAAAACAAGGGATCACAACCCTCCCACTTCACCGCATTTCTACTGATCCGCCTGTGGGGTTCGCCTGTGCCTGTGAGTGGGCAGGTCTGTGTAGAATTAGGAGAACTGCTTAAAAAGTTCATATCTCAAACAGACTTATACGTAAGCAACTCCTCCGCAGCTGTAATTATCACTTTTATAAGGAGAGTAGAAGTACTGCCGTCCTAAAAGTTTGGCCCTAGCACAATAGATCTTTCTGGTCGCAGTACCTATACGCCATATGGGCGTGGTCACAAACTTGTAAAAAAGAACTTAGAGATTCAACTGGACATTTATTTTTCATCAAACAAATTGTTTAGTTTAGTGTTGATTTTGTTTCGTCAGGTAACCGAGTTGATGCAACAGAGTGACTAAAGTAATATGGTATGTTCCGTGGACGCTTTAGAGTTCAGAGTTTTAACGAATTTTACTTACCTAAATTTTGTGTCGATTAAAAAAAAATATTGATTGCAGCTATACATAAATGCTTCTTGCTAAAAAGATATATATATAAAATTATAATAAATTTATAGTTTTAAATAACATATTTTACTTTTTATCACAGCAAAATCGTGGAACTTGAAGAAGAGCTCCGCGTTGTGGGTAACAACTTGAAATCCCTCGAAGTCTCAGAAGAGAAGGTCAGTATTCCGATACTTATACTTATATCTTTTTTTTTATTATTATATAAACATAATGATAAAACACAAATTTATTTAAAAAAAAAAATACTCAAAATCCACAATGCAAATCAAAACTTCGCACCTAATCGTATTTGGTTTATATAGGCCAACCAACGTGAAGAAGAATACAAGAACCAAATTAAGACCTTGAACACTCGTCTAAAGGAGGTATTTAACAAAAAAGATGCACAAAATTTGACAATGAGGACTGTTGGATTAAAAAAAAAAAAAAAACTGTTTTAGCAAACAATTTTAAACAAACCCAAAACCAGCGTGACGATGTGCTTTTGATTTGCTCTTAATTTTGTTTTATTTTGAATGTGGAGATTATTTTCTCTATTTTCTGTCTTTAAAAAAAAAAAAAAAAAATAACCTGGTTGTTGTGTTTCTTAAAAAGATTTTGAATGCCCAAACGGCACAAGGGGTTTTTATGATGTCTGTTTGTTTTTGTACTGCGCGTAATAGCGATAATGACCGCAAAAACGCAAACCCAAACAAAACAAAAAAGTTTGTGATTGTTTTATAAAAAAACACAAAATATTTGCAAACATATGTATTTCTACATAGGAAATGCATATAATAAAATCATGTTTTGCTGACTAACTCAAAAATATATATATAGTACATATAAATATTAAACAAACACTATATACATTTATATAAAATATCTACCGACATTTTGTTGTAATTTTTATTTCTGACTAATGACACCATATATGTTTTTATTTTTCTTTTTCATATATTTGGCTGAATATTTTTGTTAAAACTAATGCACGTGCTTTTAATGATGTTGTTTGTGTGCGATTTTATTTTTAATCCTGTTGTTGTTTTAATTTTTAACAATTACACAAACATGCAAATTTTATATCGACAAAAATGGATTAAAAAAAAAAAAAAAAAAAAACTGTAGGCCACTCAAAAAGAAGAGACTTTCGAAGGTCAAATCAGATTATTGGATCAACAACTTAAAGAGGTATTATTGGCATAAAGTTATTTTTTTGGTATAAACGTGGTACTGGGCATGGGTGACGTAGTCATTGTTTCGGGATCGTATAAGTCATATTTCCTTTTGTGCCTGTCGCTATTTATTTTATGCTTTTCATGAGTTATAGGATTCGTATTACTTTATGTGAGAAAATTTGTATGTATCCTAAATCGTAAGCATCCACACTGGATTGTAGCGCCATCAAGTATAGTAGACTACTAATCTTCTACAAGCAAGGACCAACATTAAACAAACCGAATAAGTGTATAAATTATTAGGAGATTTTGATGTAGTGGTTCGAAACTCGGGTGGTGTTAGATTTGATTACCCCATGGGTGGTGTCCGAGCTAATCGAGAAGATATTATGGAGTTTTTTTGAATTCTATTTTTGATTCCTAGTATTGTGTGTTTTACCACATATTTATTTCTTCAAGATGGAGTGCCATGAATGTTAACTTTAAAATGGCTTAGTATTCAATTTGAAGTTTGGTATTGTCTCTTCTGTGGGCGCCGTGGCGTAAGTGGTTAGTGTGTCGGATCACTACGCATGAGGTTCCAAGCTCGAATCCCAGAAAACACCAAAAAGTTTTTCCCACAAAATTCGATTGATAAACTTTCTGACGAATCCAATTAGCATTTAAAGTGCTAAAGCCTGGAACAGATGTATAGCAAAACTGCATGCTAATGCATGCAGCAACGCATGTGAAACAGGCGTGTAGTAAAATGTTTACATTTCATTGCATTAGTTTGCTGTTATTCTCACTTACATACATGAAACATCAATCACAGAAATTGTACCAAATTGTACTATTTTGCTGTTCTATTACTTTGGGTTTGCATCAAAATTAGAAATAGAGACATATTGCATCAGTGCATGGCCGTGCAGTAAACACATGTGTCTTCTTACGTATAAAGCCATGTTCTATAATCTTGCTGCACGAATTTAGATGCACGTCTGTTTTAGGCTTACTAGTCAACAATAAATTGATCTAGTTCTTACAGTGACAAAGGCTTCTTGATATTCACATCAGAAGCAAGTGTTGCAACGGCATTCTATGCAAAGCTCAACATGCATATTTGAAGGGGAAATCGGTGGAAACAGCTTTACATGACGTAGTAGAGAAGATAGAAGCTAGCCTTCACTATAAGGAATTTGCACTAGCAGCCTTCCTAGACATAGAAGGTGCTTTCAATAATGTAGAAGGTAGAAGGGCCATCAAACAGGCCCTGGAATCTATGAATGTCGAGCATAGCACTACCAATTGGCTCTGCAATATGCTCGGCACTAGAAACATTAACTCCACTATCGGAAACAGGGAGGCGTTATCTCACCTCTCCTCTGGGTTCTAGTGATCGATGGGATAATTAAAGAACTAAGCAATACAGGTATAAGCGTCACTGCTTACGCGGATGACGTGGTGATTTTAGTTCAGGGTAAGTTCCTTGATACATTAAGTGAAATGATGGAATCAGCTCTTAATAGTCTCGAAAAATGGGCTAGAGGGTGTGGACTACACGTCAACCCGGATAAAACTGAATTGGTACTCTTCAGTAGAAAATACAAGATACCACCCTTCAAACTGCCTAAGCTAGCAGGGGTGGAGCTTTCCCTTTCGGATCGCGCCAGATATCTTGGCATAATGCTGGATAGGAAACTAAAATGGAAACTTAACATACAGGAACGAGTCCGCAAAGCATATAATGCTCTCTTCATCTGTAAGCGGACCGCGGGGGAAAAATGGGGTCTGAAGCCCGCAATGATGCACTGGCTATACATCATGGTAGTCAGACCCATCCTTACGTATGGGGCTCTTGTGTGGTGGAAGGCAACTAATACGAAAAACACACGGGATATGTTGGCCATGGTACAAAGATCAGCCTGCATTGACATCACAGGTGCTCTACGCACAACACCTACGGCTGCACACGAGATCTTCCTGTATCTCTTGCCATTAGACCTACAAATCAAATTTCAAGCGGGCAACAGTGCGCTTCGGCTCACTAACGTTGGTCTCTTCAGGACTAATAACATAGGACACAGCTCCATTCTCAAGGAATCTTTTCCCGGAATCCCTGACGAATCGGACGATATACTTGGCACCTTAGACTTCGACACACCATACGAAGTACTGTATCCTATTTGAGAGGACTGGCGAAGGAAGACAGTCTCTGTCCACAACGAGATTGCAATATACACAGATGGTTCTAAAACCAGTGAGGGCACGGGGTCAGGTATTTACTCGAGAGATACGAACCTACAGGTGGCCCTGAGACTTCCGGACACATGCAGTGTGTTCCAAGCAGAGGTTCTAGCTGTATTTAAGGCTGCGGAATTACTTGAGATGGGATCAATATCCGATAAGAATATCGCCATCTACATTGACAGTCAGGCTGCGCTAAAGGCGCTAGAGTCTTACGTCACCAAATCTGAGTTAATCAGGAATTGCTTAGGGTATTATGTACGCAGAACCGAGTCAGATTATGTTGGGTACCTGGACACTGCGATATCGAAGGCAACGAGCAAGCTGATGCGCTGACTAAAATAGGAGCGGGGCTCCTACGTAGCGATATAATTGGTAGTATTAAACCACAGGGGGCGTGGCTAAGGGAATTATCCGGGATAAAATCATTGACACGGCTAATCTAAGATGGTCACAGGGTGTCTAAGGCTTTGTGGCCTGTGTTAGATCGCAGAAAATCTGGGGAGATAATTAAGTTAGGTAGATCGAGGCTAAGAACAGCGATAGGAGTACTCTCTGGCCACTGTCTCCTAAAGAGGCATGCCATGAGACTAGGATTATCCGATACGGATGTTTGTAGGTACTGCGATGACCTACATGTCTCAGAGGATATAACTCATATACTCTGTGAATGTCAAGGAATTGCCAGGATAAGGCTAAAGTACCTGGGTAGATACTTCTTCGATAACTTGGAGGAGGTGAGGTCCTTGAACCATAACAAGGATCTCTTCAGATGTTGTAGGGAGATTAATTGCTTGGAGGATTGGGTTTAGGTTTCCTAGGGATCGCGATGGGCCCACTTTTGTGCCTTGTGTTTTATGACAACCTCATAACCCTACCTAACCTAACCTAACCTGTGACAACTGAAAATGGACATTGGTTCACATAGATTCATAATGGGCCTAATAAATAAAGTTTAATCTAACGTTATACTCAAGGTGTTCTAGTAAACGTTATGTGTAAAACGTCTATGTGTTTAAATTCAAACCATAGGCAATTAATTTAAGGTGTGATTTCAACGATGTTATCTTGTTCTTCCTTTTTCGGCGAGGTTATGATCTGAATTCAAGTGATCATAACCCTTCCAATTCACTTCATTTCTACTACTACGCCTGATTTCAACGATGCTATAAGAATTTGAAAAAAACCACCAATTATTGATTTCTTTCGCAGTGATCAAATTAAAAAAAAAAAAAATGGTATGCGGGCCTGGTGTTGGGTGCCATTCCGACTTAAGAATCGTTATCAAATTCAAATTAATATTACCCTTAAAAGGGCAATAAGCATTTAGACTATAGAATTAGTTTTGATTAGTACAGCATATTCTGTTTTGTATTTAACCATTTATTTTAGTACTCAACAAATTAATAACCCTATTAATATTTCAGTATTTTTAAAATAAATATTATAATTACTTGCACAAATCGTTATTCTCAATTTTAACTTTATTTTCTATAATTCTTAGGTAATCTTTCTATAAAAACAAAATTAATGGAAGAAAACTCAGCTTCTGTATAAAATTTGAATGCTTACGTTATACTTTTTCACTTTTTTTTTTTTAGTTTCTATTATATTAATTTATTTTGTCGTAATTTTACTGGAACAAAATATAGTTAAAAATAATATCAATCTGGAGGCCTAAACAAATAGACTCATGTATCATGGTTAAAAATAAATTAAAATCTCGAAGGAAAATAAAATTGAAAACAACTTTTTGTGCATTAATTGCAATTGTTTTCCACTACCTTATCTTAAATTCAAAGTGATTCCAATAAAAACAAACTGTAACTTTGTACTTCAAATTATAAACATATATATTATTTTAATTTAATTTGTGTTAATGTTGTTTTGATTTTATTCGGTAGAAATTTTATGAAAAAACAAAAAAAAAACATTGTTTTAGAAAAATAATAATTCTACTTTATTTATTCTATTATCCATGATATATTGTATGTCATTATAATGGTATTCATTGTTGTTTAGGCCTCCGCAAATCGTAAAGAAGCTGAGGAACATATCTTAGAATTTAAAAAAACCTTAGCAGCCGTAAGTTTAAGATTTGAAACGGTTTTTTTAAGTCTTTTGTTAAAAACACGTAGATTTTGTTGCGCTGCTGTAATACACAAATTTAATAAATTAGTTAATCAAATAATTACTTGTTTTTTTTTTTCTATAATTTTAGGTAAATATTTTATTATTTTTAAGAAGTATATCAAGTGACATCCCTTATTTCCTATGCTGTTGTCTGAATTTTCTTTAATTGAAGTATTATAAATGTATTCATGGTCATTGTCATCAATAATTTTATAGTGTATTATTTTTGATTTTGTTATTAACAAACTTTATGTAAATCTTTATTTATTTTCATTTAATTTAAAAGCATTTAACGCTGGGTTTTGGTAGCTTTTGAAATGGCTTTATATCAATCCAACTGTTGTATGGCAGGTCAAATAATTAAATTTCTTAAATCCACATACATTTTGTAGAATTGATCTGCCATATCACATTGTCAACCCTTCTATCCAATTCGTTAAGAATATTAATTAATATAATTTTTTTTATGAAATAAAATTAGGCTGAAGCCCGTGCTGAATTCGCCGAACGTTCCGTTCAGAAATTGCAGAAGGAAGTCGACAGGCTCGAAGGTATGTCTTTCAACTACATTCTTGAATTAATTGCATAAAATTGAATGGATTTTCAAAATTAAGAAAATTTATTGAACATATTAAATTATTATTTAAAAGGGAAACAATTTTTTTTATCTTATAGTTGTGATATATGTTTTTGTTTTTTTATAAAGCAAAAAATCTTACTTTTATGTTAAAAAAAAAGACAAAAACATTCACAGCAGCATATTAATTATGCCCTAACAATAATGTTAAATGTTTTTCCCTGTTTGTTTTTTTCTTTATTAAAATATAAATTTTTATTTTTTTATTTATTTTTATGTTTTAATTTTGTGTGGATTTGCATTTGTTGTTTGCGACTAAAACAAAACAAAAAAAACTCACCTTTGTTGTGTGTTTATATATGATGCTGCGCTTTTAACACTTAATCAAAAAAAAATATATATATATAAATACTCCACTCCGCAAAAAATGCTAAATTAGATGATTTAATGAACGAGCGTGAGAAAAATAAATTGCTGCAAGAAGAAATGGAAGCCACTCTGCATGACATTCAAAACATGTGAACATATCCCTAATTTTAATGTTTTAATATTAAAACTAAAAAAAAAAAGTGAAAGAAATATTCAGAGATAAAAGTAAAACGCAACACCGATCAGTAACGCGCAACCCGCAGGAGGAGAAACATAACTATTATAATTTTTCTATCATGATTTAAAGCAAAACAAAAAAAAATGCAAAACAAATTTATTTTTTAGTAACAAAACAAAAAAGACGAATTGCTACATAGCGACGACAATAATTTTATAATAAACTTATTAATTGCTAGCAATGTGTTGTGCATCTTTAAATTTATTTTATTTTTCCTTTTTGTTTTAATTTGTTTTATTTTTTTTTTTTTTTGTAATGACATATATTTTGATTATTGTAATTGTGTACGTGTTTATTGACTCTTTTAATATTTATTATTCGCCGACACAACACAAAAACGAAAAAAGACAAAAACCACTGTAGGACATTTAAGAAGGAATATATACTCCGTTTTGTATTTAAATATAATAATGACTATCAATTCATTCCAATTTAAATTAAAATTCCGCTACTTTTTTGTTTACATATTTAAATAAATATTTTATTTATATAATTTTTTTTTTAACTATTTACAATACAAAAAGATAAGCTGATAGAAGTTTTATTTTTTTTGTTTTTTCCTTGTATTATGTTTTACTTAAAAACAAAATCATATATAAACTGTGCTTACACGAAAAAATAAAAATATATATATTTCTTATTTTCAAAGTATTTAAAAAAAAAGACAAAATCTTTATATTTAAAAGAACATTTTTTTTTTAGTAATTTAAGCATAGCAATACTTACACAACTATTTTGTTTTCTATTTTTCAAACGTAAAATTGAAACCTAATTTTTAGATACCTACACATTTTTGCATTTAACACATAAATAAATAAAAAAAACTGCCCACATACAGAGTACATAAATGAAGAATATTTCTTTATAAAGAAAGTTTTTTTCTTTTTGTTTCCAATTTTCAAATCTAATTAACGATTTCTTCGATAAAAAAGTGCCTTAGTATTTTTTTTTTTTAACTAAAATGTAGGCAGGCAGTGAAAGTTTACGAACATAAACAATATTTTGTTTAAATTTTCTTTAAGAGAATTTAGTTTAGCAATAAATAAATATTAAAGGAGTAGTTCTCAAAAGAAAAAAAAAAGATGTAGAAAAAATCCATTGTTCCGTGTTTTAATTTTTGTTTTATGGTTAACTAATCGTTTCCCTTCTATCCTGGAAGTTTTGAGAAAGAATAAATATATTTATCATTTTCTTTAAGAAATTTGTTTATTTTTTTTTCACAAAATTTTACTTACATAGTGCTTTATTTTTGTTTTTATTTTTTTAAACAAAATTATGGTCTACTACTACTACTACTACTACTACTACTACTACCAACCTATCTGCCTAATTATGCTGCTTTATGTTTTATTTGCAAATAAAATAACAATCCAATCCTGCTCCAACGACCCTATAAACCATTAAAAAAAAAAAATACAAATATAACTAAAAACAAAAAAAAAAACGGTAGATGAGCTTATAATAGAGAAGGAGAAATTTGCAATTATCGGCGACAGTTTAGATGTTGCATTCGTCGATCTTGTACCCGGAGTACCACCGTGCTACAATGATCGTCATCCAAAACCACCGACACCAAAAGAACCCACACCAACACCCGAACAAATTGCTGCAGCTGAAGATGCAGCAACTGCTGCTGCAGAAGCCGCCGCAGCCGAGGCTGCAGCTGCAGAAGCTGCACTTGCGGGAGAGGGTGCAGAAGGAGCTGCGCCTGGCGAAGCAGCTGCAGAAGTAGCGCCGGAGCCACCTAAGGAACCAACTCCACCACCGCCACCACCACCACCATTTGAATATGCTATTGATTTGCCACCAGAGGGTGCTGAAGTGCCATATGTAAAGAATTTCGATGCCGTCGCAGCTGCAGAAGCTGAGGCAGCCGCTGCGGCTGCAGCTGAAGCAGAAGCTGCAGCAGCAGCAGCGGCTGAGGCGGCAGCAGTTGCGGCAGCCGCAGCAGCTGAAAGTGGTGCTGCACCACCAGCTGAGGGTGTTCCACCAGTAGAAGGTGCACCAGCTGCAGCACCTGCTGAAGGTGCTCCACCAGCTGAAGGAGCACCTGCAGAAGGTGCTCCAGCTCCAGCACCAACTGAGGGTGCACCACCAGTTGAGGGTGCTCCAGCGCAACCAGCAGCTGATGCGGCACCTGCATCCGCACCAGCCACAGCAGAGGCACCTGCACCAGCCCCACCAACAGAAGCTGCACCTGCAGCTGAAGCTCCAGCATCCTAAATAAGAAAACAAAGTTTAATTTTTTTTTTAAGTTCATCCAAGGCGTTCATCGAAAATTCACTGCGTACATTTCAAGTTTCCAATAAAGTGGAATGAAACCATAACAAATTAATTTGATTGGATTAAGTCTCATCTACTGCAATTATCTCATAAAAAAGACTCATCATTCTATCTATGACACTAAGTGGCTAACATTTCCTTCTTATTCTTACTAAAAAAAGAACTAGACACGAAATTGAAAGTATCTTTTGAAGGGCGAATAACTAAAAAAAGGACAAACTTACACCCCTATTATGGTCAGCGAATCGATCGTTCGACTCAAGTCGAACTGTCAGCAAATTGCTTCTGTCGTGGTATTGCTGTTAGCAAACATTTTCATTCGATTAAAGAATAAGTGCTGACAAAGGAAGAAACAATTAAATGTCATCTGTGAAGTGTATAAAGCGACAGAAGTAATTCGCCGGGAGGTTCGACTTGAGTCGAACGTTCGATTCGCTAACCATAAAATAGGTGTGTTAATCTACGAATTGTGGAAAGTTTGAAGTAACGGTCATCTTACGGTATATTTCTCTTCGAAAAGATACCTTCATTTATTCTTCTCTATCGTCACACTACTTTTTTGTTCTATTTTTCTTTTGTACACTTTTATTCATTTATATTATTTTCTTCCTTATTTAGCATACTATTATTTATTTGCTTGCCTAACGCTTTTTATTTTCGCTTTTGCTTTAATATTTCGTCGATATACTACTCTTCTACGAAATTAACAAAAAAAAAAAAAAAAATTAAAATAAAATAAAACAAAACGATATCAGATGATACGATTGTCGAGAAGGAAAAATTCGCCTTAATAGGTGACAGCCTTGAGCTGGCATTCCTCGATCTGATACCCGGACTTGAACCATTCTATACGCCCAGAAATCCAAAACCACCAACTCCAAAATTGCCAACACCACCACCAGCCCCAACGCCACCACCAGAGCCCGAAGTCCCAGAAGGCGGCGAGGGTGAAGCACCCAAAGAAGGAGAGGCAGCAGAGGGCGCAGAAGGCGCAGCAAATGGCGCCGATGCTGCTGGCGAGGCTGCCAAAGAACCTACACCAAGTCCACCGAAACCGGCGACTCCACCACCGCCACCGCCATTTGATTATTCGATTGATTTGCCACCAGAGGGCGCTGAAGTACCATATGTTAAGAATTATGAACCCCCACCACCGCTACCGGAGGGTGCCGAAGTACCACCTGCAGAGGGCGCAGCTCCACCAGCTGAGAGCGCAGCTCTGCCGGCCGAAGGTGCCCCAGCGGAAGTAGCTCCAGCAGAGGGCGCTGCAGCTGCTGCTCCATCAGCGGAAGGAGCTCCACCTGCAGCCGCACCAGCGACTGAAGGTGCAGCTCCAGCAGCTGCACCAGCTGAAGCTGCCCCCCCAGCTTCTGATGCTGCTCCCGCAGCCGCTCCTGCTCCGGAGGCTACTGCTCCAGCTGCAGAAGCTGCTGCCCCTGCTGCACAGGCACCTGCCGAAGCAGCACCAGCAGAGCCAGCACCAGCTGAACCCACCCCTGCTTGAAGCGTCACTCAAAGACAGATTACATCAAATTGGGTGCAATTTCATTAGCTTGCATGAGTCAGCCTATCACCGCCAATCAAACATTTTCAATCAAGTGCATATATCAAATCGATAATAAAAGAAAAGTTTTTATTTCAAACATTACTAAGCATTAAACACTGCATTTTCTTTTTTTTTTTATTAAACCAATTTTATTAATAAGGAAAAAAATAATACAACAAATTGAACGCCTTTCACAAAACAGCAAGTGCGTTGCCAAAACAAACAAAGCTAAACAAACTAACCGCTAAATTAATGCAAGGTAATTTTTATTTTTTTATTTTTTTGCTTTTTATTAAACAAATTGCCAGATTTTGAAAGAGAAAAAATAAAGCGAAGTAATTTACCGCTGAGATCAAATTCTTATTTGTTATTTGTATCCATTGCTTTATCTGGCAGTTTCCCTTAGTTCTGTTTCTTTTAAAGTAGATCAATGTTTTTTTTTTTTGTTACTTTCCTTTATTTATTATTTTGTTTTTTAATTTTCAAAAAATTATAGACGACCTCGTCTTGGAGAAGGAAAGGTACAAGGATATCGGAGACGATCTCGATACCGCCTTTGTCGAACTTATCCTCAAGGAATAAAATGCACCAGCAATGGCAGCAGCGCCAACTATGGCCACTTCAAATCCATGAGATATGCGCGTAGCATTCTTGATTATTATTTATATATTTCAGTGATTCTTGAACACTTTGTTTAACTCAAAAAAAAATTATATTAACGCAAACAACAACAAATAATAATCCTTAAAAAAAAATATTTTATTTTTAATTTTAATTTTTAGTTCTTTTTTTCAAATAAAGTAAATCAGTATATAGAAGAAAATTCTTAGATTGTTTTAATTTGTTTCTTGAAAATGTATTCAATTGTTTTAACTTTTATTACAGAGGAAGTCAGTAAAGGTAAAGAAAAGTACAAGACAATTGCACAAGAATTGGATTCAACATATGCCGACATGAATGCTTATTAATTTTTTAAAAATCACGCATTTTATCGTTTATAAAAAAAAAACTAACAATAAAACTGCCGATTAGGATGAAAGACAACAAACAAAATATAATTAATTAAATTTAAGTGCATTCTCTCTCATTTAGTAAATGGGAATTTTTATTAACAAACTATTTGTATAAATATAATTGTAATACAAAAAATATATATATTTTGCTTTAGACTTAGTTTATACACTAATTGAAAACAATAATCTATATGTACACGCAAGGGAGTAAATTTATTAAATTGTCACTCAAAATATTTAAACTTCAACAAAAAAGTTAATAATCAACTCAATAAATCTTAAATGTCTGCAAAGAAGTAAAGGATTCGATAATTTGGTCATAGTTGTAAGGGATGTGTGTTGATCTATTAAAAATAGAGACGATCCAATCAGGGTAGCGGCTAGAGGGATACTTAGGACTTTTTTTTAAATTAAATTGAAGGTTTTTTTTAATTGGACTGCTAATCATGTTTTGAAGACAGAGTGGGATAGATAGAAGATTAGAAAGAAGTATCAGTGAGCTCGTCATTAAAAAGGAAACATTTTGGACTAAACATGGGTGCTTTTTGAAACGTCGAACAAATAATTTGATCGAAAAATAAATATTATGGAACCAAATTTAATGTGCTTCCTATACGTATGTTTTCGAATTTAATGCAGATAACGTTTACGAAAACAACGCCTTAATTTTGACTCATTCAAGAACAATTTTGTTTAATTGGGCGTGAATGTTTTTGTCGACTTAGAATGCAAGGGGAGAAGATGAAATTTCATATAGTGAAATGAAACAACCAGAGTAAGACAGCTTCATTATTTCACCTATGGTAAATGTCCGCCATACTTTCTTATACTATCCCTCGGGTATCTGTAAGGCGATTTTTAAACCATCCAGGTGAATTCATATGTCTTAAGGTTCAAAAGTTACTTACTTCATAAAAATTGGTATTCACGTAACAAAATTCTAGAAGTGTAGTTGCAATGTGTTCGGTTATTGAGTGGTAGGTTGTTGGTTCGACTATTAAATTATGCAAACATACATACATCACATAAATTAACTTAACATCTACTCGAAGTAAATACTAGAAATCAGAGTCGAATGCAAAGATCAAAAAATCTTCCTTTAAGCATGCACTTAACCCTAATATAAACCAAGCTTCGAACCACTGCAAAAATAACTCTTTCCCTACCTGTTCTCTTCATTTCCAACTTTTACGGAGATGGCAGAGCAGTTCGGCATTCATCTATGCTGGGTGCCGTGGCACAGAGATATTTCAGGTAACTGCAAGACTGATGAGCTCGCCAGATTTGCCACTACCCCAATAATATTCTACCTAATAGGCAAGTTGTGAGTATGCCGCTCGCAACGTGCAGACTTTTACTTAAGCTGGACGCTACCAGCAAGACAAATCACGACGTACCAAATATCCAGACAGGTCTGGCCTAGGCTGGATCAAAAACGCTCTAATGGTTTAATCTTGGTGAATCGATCTTATATTAGCTTCACTGTCGGTGCCCAATAGGCCTTCACGAGAAAAGGTTGGGTCTCTTGCCAATAGCATCGTTCGCTTTATAAAAAGCTCCGGTTGGTTTGCTTAGTCACCCATGTGTAGCTGATTTCGTGCCAGATCTAGTGGTATCAAGGTGGACCTAATCTGGTCTAAGTGTGTTTGTATTTGAGTACAGACAGCCAGCCTAGTATAACCTTACCTAGACTCTTAAACGTTATTATTAATACCACTTACCGTCTTTTTTTGTTACAACGAAGGTTTAGTACAATATCCCAAATGCTCGGTGTTCATATTCCTTTATCGGTTTAGTTTTGGGCGATGCAGATGCTCAATCTTATTGATAAGATTGGAAAGAAAATAAAGCGCACGACTGGGACATACTCGTATGTACTTGCATCGGTGTGGAGTTTGTTTGTGGGTTTTTTTTTTAAACCAAACGATATGTTTGACCAATTTTCCAAAACTTTGTATCCCATGTCCTTATATTGCTCAGATTTTATCCGAATGGGCTGTACTGTTCTACGAATCTGTAGACAAAAACGTGATACGCTATCTGGTAAAATTTTTCTAAGCAAACGCGAATTTGAACAAAATCAGAAGTCAATTTCGAAAAAAATTATAATTATACTTTTTATTTTGGGGGTAGAGTGAAAACCATAGAGCTCACAAATGAAGTTTGAAATAAATCCGTCCAGCAGGTTAAACTGCAGACCGTGGTGCAGATGAACAGAAGTGTGAGAGTTGATAGTTTTGATTAAAATTTCGAGCTACAACACTATTGCGAAGGCATAACACTTGCAGTAGGTTGGCCATACGGCTGGAGAAATTGTTCGGTATCTTGGACGAATGATAGGCCTATGACATCATATAGTCGTGGTTGGGAAAGAAATACTGAGAATAAGAAGCTAAGACAAAATAAAATAAATCTCACCAGTTAACTGGATACCAGCCCTGGAATATTTTCTGAGAAATAACATCTGAGTTTCAAACCACTGCACAAATTGTTGTCTCTGACTACGGTTTCCAACACTCGAACTGTGTAAAACATTTAAGGGTATTCACAATTCCTTGAGTGTGCCCAAATAATAAAATAAAGCAATTGAACATCGTTGCCGATATGTATTACCCACAAACACTGTCGTCCATAAGTTTCCGGACAAACCATTCTGTCAGAGAAATTGATATCTCTTTATCTCTTTAATTTTAATAATCAAAACTTATTGTAAATAGCTTCATCAATATATATATTTATGTAGCCAAATGAAAAAATTTATTTATTGAATAAAATAGAGTTAGACCTCTTTTTCGTCGAAAAATTCACCTCGTACTTGCACCACTTTGGCTGTCAATCTAAGCATTCTTTGGATCAACTTCTTAGTAGACTTCAATGTAATTGATCACCAGGCTGCTTGAAAGATCTCCCAAAGCTTGTCTTTCGATGTTGGACACTGTCTTCGAATTTCTCTGTCAAGTTTATTCCAAAGCAGCTCTATTGGGTTGATTTCGGGTGATTGCGCAGGCCATATCATATTTTTCAGAGTTCTTCTTAGTCTATGCATCATCGGCAAAGCTTGGAAGAATGTTTCGGATCATTATCTTGCGTTAATGCGAATCCAGGGCCTATTAACCGCAAAACCGATGGTAAGGTGTGTTCTTCTAGTATTTGCCTGTACTTTTCCTTATTTATAATTCCATCGATACGGATGAGGACTCCACCGGCGAAAGAAAAACATCCCTAGACCATTATTGAATTACCGACATGTTTGATTGTTGCAACCACACAGCTAGGGAGCATTTTCTCTTCAGCAGACCACCAAACATAGGCTCTCCTTTTTTGCCCAAAAAATTTAGACTCGTCCTTCTATAAAAATTTCGACCAGTCGGTTAATGTCCAATCCTGGTGCTCTCTTCCTCAATCTAGCCGCTTGACTTTGTTTTGATGTCTTAACAAAGGTTTTTGTACTTCTACTCGACTATGAAGGCCTGTGGTAACTAAACGCATTTTTGTCGTTGTTACTGATATCTGCGTTTAGTAATATCTGGTTTGTCCGGAAACTTATGGGCGGCAGTGTATGTACTGATGTACATACAGTGCGACCTTAGTAAAAACAGCTAATAGAAATTCGGGCAGTTGCGTTAATTGAGGTTTTTGCAATAACCGAGTCAAAAAATAGTAGGTGGACCAAAAAGTTAAATACATAAGAATATTAAAGAAAAACATTTGTTACACTGTTAAGCAAAACTGATAGTTTATTTCATTTTATAAATACAAACATTTATATCGTTGGGAAAAGTGCATCACACTGAAAGGAGACTACGTTAAAAAATAAATTAAATTTTGAGAAAAAAAAAAACAAGTATTTCATTTCAAAGTCACTGAGTTATCGAACAGCCTACGTAGTTCCGAAAAATAGCTGTAAAGTAACTGCCCAGACATATGTAGCAAAAGTAAACGAGGGTTGCTTTTATTGAGGTCACACTGTATATGCTTACATGTATCTTTGTACTTATATACTATTTTTAAAAGAAATTCGTATGCTGATGCTCTCTTCCTCAATCTATCCGCTTGACTTTGTTTTGACGTCTTAGCAAAGGTTTTTGTACTACTCGACTGTGAAGGCCTGCGGTAACTAAACGCATTTTTGTCGTTGTTACTGATATCTGCGTTGAGTAATATCTGGTTTGTCCGGAAACTTATGGACGGCAGTGTATGTACTTATGTACATATATGCTTACATGTATCGTTGTACTTATATACTATTTTTAAAAGAAATTCGTATGCAGATTTTGTGAGTATGTGTATTACTATTAAAGACTAATTCAAAAATACATTCCAAAAATAGCCAGACATATGGACAAGTTTGCAAAGTAAAGTGGTTGGGTTATGTATTCATAATTTCCCAATTAATCTTGATGGAATTTGAAAATTATTATTTTACCCTTGTTGCTTAAAAGAGCATTAAAATTGCAGATTAAAACTCAGAACAAACGTTCATCAGCAGATCTCACTTACACTCTTAACTTAATTTATTAACACAAAATATACCTACTCACTCATTAACTTAAAAAAAAAATAAAAAAAAAATCGTCCCACCAATCGCTGCATGTTGTAATTAATAAAATCAGTTCATTCAAAAATAAATATTGTTCTAAGTGTTGCAATCAATCCGTGTTATTATTTTATTGTGTGCTAAAAAAAAAAATAGAAAACAAAAATATACTTTTATGCAATTTGAAAATAAATGTAATAGTAAATTGGTTAATTAGTACGAGACGAGTGATGGCATTTACAATGAATTAAATTAATTGAATTGGCCTTGTAGGGATACCTAAACAAAAATAAAATAAAAAAGTATATTTATTGCTTTCTTGATGATGCTTTTGATTTCTCACGACATTTTAGGGTTTCTTCTTTTCGTTAAAGAAATTTGTAAAAAAAAAAATATAACGATATTAAAAAATTGTATTAAATTACAAATAAATTATATATTCAATAAATTGTTTATTTTACTAATTTAAAAAATGTGTTTGTAAATGTTTGACTTTTATTTAATATCTGACGGATAGTTTACAACAATAAAAAAAAAACTTTATAAAAAATGGTAATTGTTATTATTCAATATATTTGCTGCAGGTGATTGTATTTTCAAATTTATCATGACGGAGTTGTAATTGACTTCAAAACTCATACAATTTCGTCAACATCTATTGACATCTGTAGATTAACACATAGGGGCCTAATGGGTTATGTTAAGTTAGGTTGGAGTGGCAAGCTGCAGATTGCCTCACTAAGACCAGACTAGGCCCATCTTGGTACCACATGGATTTATCATCCACAGAGAGTACCCCTGGAACCAATTGGAGCTTTTTATGATGACGATGCTGACCTTTGCTAGATCGCCTTTATAGTCGAAGAGGTAGTAACGTCGTGAATTGCTAAGCTAATGGGTCATGGTTCAAATCCTGATGTCAGCAAACATTTATTTATTTCTCATGAAATATATTGTATAAAGTCAATCTGATCAATTGCGAAAGTTTGTGTGAATATTACTGCGAAAGCATAACACTGGCAGTAGCTTGGTCATATGGCTGGAAAAATTGTTCGCTCTATTGATGATGCCTACGACATCGGTTATCGGAAAAAAGTACTGTGAATCAGAAGCAAAGACAAAAAAAAATAAAAATCTCCCCAGTTATCTGGACGGCACCCACGAAGTTTCTCTAAATCAGAAACAACTCAGCTTCAAACCACAACACTAAATCTTTTTCTCTCTATCTGTTCTATCCTTTACAACGCCCGCACTGTGTGTAAACATGTTAAACGTATTCATAAACCATTGAGTGCGCGCAAATTATAAAAAAAAGGTAGGCTCCTTGGTGTAGTCTTTTCGAAGCAGAGAGGGCCTGGCACGTACACAGAAGGTATAGTATGGTTTCCTCCTCCTTGTCGTCCATGTAACGTCATTTCCTAAGATGCCTACCCTGATGACATGCCTACCGATGATGCAATGCCCCGTAATGACACATACTGTAGTTGCAAAGAGCGACCAGCCCGATAAGACAGTTGGAGCGTTTCTGATCTAGCTTAGGCCAGATCTGTCTAGGAAAGCGGCACACAGTGCCGCTAGCCCACCTGCTATTGGTCGCGCTAATGGTATTGAGCTTAAGTAGTAGTTTCGCTATAGCGAGAAGCATGCCGAAATTTGTCTTACTCGACAAAATCCGTAGACAAGTGCCCTTCTTGGTGAAGTTGTGGAAGTACCGAAGATGTACTGACGAAATATCTCACCAAATTATTGTTTTCAAGCTAAGACCTCCTGGTTTTGAAACGCGATTTATATCGTGATCAAATCGTATCTGGATGAACGCCAATAGAAATCCATTGTAGATCTTTAGTATTTGATTCCGTTCTAGCAATCTCATCCCGTTATGAGGAGATCCCTCAAGGCATCCATCTTGCACCATTGATCTTTATCATAACAATAAACCATGGCGAATCTCTTATCAGAGAACTCTGATTTATCAGTGTATGCCGACTTGAAAAGGTTTTCCATTTGGTGTAAAACAAATTTCCCCGTGTCAATTAATCCAGTAAGCGCTTCTGACCACCTCCCAGAGTATACTTTATGCACGACGAGCTAAGCTCTCAGTCACTTCGAATTTGCTGCCAACTGTGATAGTGAATTCAATTTTCGTTCTCATATCGATAACAAGTAGGGCCAACTATGCACTTGGTTCTGAAATTCTTCGATCCATATCTTACAACACCTCTATATCACCTTTGTAAAGCCCCTGCCCTCAAGTAATCATACTCAAACAACAAATATGTTTTTTATATTTACATGGCTCTTGTACTAAGATTATTCAGACGGGCAATTTGTTTTGAGAAGCTTTTTCGAGACAACAATACTGTCGAATGTTTGTAAGGGGTTCGCGAGAGTTGAGACTGTAAAAAAACTCTGGTGTTTTCTGTGATTCGAGCATTGAACCTCACGCGCAGTGGGCCGACACACTGACCACTACGCCACGGCGCCCACACAGAGACAACAAACAGCGCTTATTTGGATGCAAATTTGCTATACGCGGCAGACTTAGCCAAGAAGTCTTAAGCTTCCGACACGTGAGCGAGCATATTATGGCAATCCGTATGCAGGCTAAGTTCGCCAAAATGAGCCTGATATATGCGAGGGGGGGAGGACATCTTTGGTAGGGCAGTCGGTAAGCATAGGCCTACACGACACCACGTCTGATAACGGACTAAGGCTAATTGATTTCGCTGTGGAGCGAAATGTCACCATAGCAAGCACATGGTTTCCTCATCTCGATATTCATAAGCAGACATGGCGGTCCAATGATCATGTAACATGTCAACCAAATTGATCATATTGCGATCGATGCAAGGCATGCCTACAGTATTCTGGATGTCCGGACCTTCCGAGCGGTCAACATAGACTCGGATCATTACCTTGTTGTAGCCAAGGTAGGAATGCGGATATCCCAATCTGAGCAACAAAGAAGAATCACTGTGAGAAAATTTAACGTCGAAAAGCTACAATCGCAAGAGACCGCCAGACTTTTTGCTGAACGCGTATCCCGAAATCTCTCAATCAACCCTATGCCGCCAGCATCAACACTAGTGGCAACGCTGCCAACATGCCATGATGCGCTGGGTCTCGCTCGCCCTCCACCGCAAAACACCTGGTTTGACGAAGAATGCCGGCGAGTACATGCAGCAAAACAAGAAGCATACAAAGCGGCGCTGCAAAGGAAAACGAGAGCTGCTCGTGAGCTCTACGAGCAAAAGATACGGGAACAACATCGGCTTCTCCAAAAGAAGATGAAAGAGCATGAGAAGCGCGCGTTTAAGAATATCGAGAGTTTATACTCCAGGAACAATGTACGGAAGTTTTACCAAAAGGTAAAAAGAACGTGTCAGAGGAGTAATACCTGTACAGGAACGTGTAGAGATGAAAATGGAAACCTCGTAGTAGAATCACAGTCGGTGCTGAGAATATGAAAAAACTACTTCTGCAGACTGTATAACGGCGACGGAGATCAACATCCCGCTGTCAGGCAGAATGAACCATTCAACATAGACGATGATAGTCAAAATTTCCGTCCACTTGACCAAAACGAAGTGAGGATAGCAATGTCCAAGCTAAAATCCAACAAGGCTGCTGGACCTGACGGCTTACCGGCCGAACTTTTCAAGGCAGCTTAAGATGAATTGTTAGAGTGCATACACCAACTCATCTCTAAAATTTGGTCAGACGAGTGTATGCCTGATGAATGGAACCTCAGCATCGTTTGCCCGATCCACAAGAAAGGAGACCCCCTCAACTGCGCCAATTATAGAGGCATCAGTCTCCTCAACGTCGCATACAAGATCTTTTCTGCGATATTGTGTGAACGCCTGAAACCTTTAATCAATAGCCTGATTGGACCCTATCAGTGCGGTTTCAGGCCAGGAAAGTCCACCATCGATCAAATCTTCACACTTCGGCAGATCCTGGAGAAAACCCAAGAATTCCAAATCGATACTCACCACCTCTTTATTGATTTCAAGGCCACCTATGACGGCATCTATAGAGAAGAGCTTTATAGAGCCATGTCTAGTTTCGATATCCCTACCAAACTTGTCTGTCTGTGCAGGCTGACGATGGAGAACGCTCGCTGCTCCATCAAGGTCGGTAATGACCTCACCGAGACCTTTGATGTCAAAAAAGGTTTTAGACAAGGTGACGCGCTGTCATGTGACTTCTTTAACATTGTACTTGAACGGATTGTGTGGAACACACAAGCCAACACCGGAGGCACAATCTATTACAAGTCTGTACAACTGCTTGCGTACGCCGACGATATAGACATTATCAGCGGGCTGTCACCGGTGCGTTTGCAAGCATTGAGGCGGAAGCGGCCAAAATGGGTTTAGCGATAAACGAGGGCAAAACCAAGTATATGCTGCCAACAAGAAGGGAAAGCCAACACCGACGAATTGGACAAAACGTCACCGTGGGCAGCTATAACTTCGAGGTAGTAAGGGACTTTGTCTACCTTGGCTCTGCTATCAACTCTGAGAACAACACCAGCGCAGAAATCAATCGAAGAATAACTCTTGCCAATCGCTGTTTTTTTGGGCTTATAAGGCAATTCAACAGTAAAGCTGTATATCGAACAACTAAGGAGACTCTCTATAAGACCCTGATCATCCCAGTCCTGCTTTACGGCGCTGAAACATGGACTTTATTAAAAGAGGATGAGATATCCTTGGTCGGTTCGAGAGAAAAATTCTTCGTAAGATTTTCGGTCCCGTTTCCGTTGACGGGTTTTGGAAGAGAAGATTCAATCACGAACTATACGAGCTGTACAGCGACATTGACCTAGTCAAAAAACTGCATATTGGACGGCTGAGATGGCTAGGACATGTAGAGCGAATGGACACCAACGCTCCGGCCCGCAGAGTCTTCGAATCTAATCCCGAGGGACGACGCAGTAGAGGGAATCATCGCCGTAGGTGGCGCGCACAAGTTCAAGGGGACCTCGACCAACTTGGAGTGCGCAACTGGAGGCAATTAGCTAAGGACCGAGCTAAATGGAGAGGCTTGTTGGTTGAGGCCCTGGTTCACCCCGAACTGTAGCGCAACATAAGTAAGTAAGTAAGATTTGCTAGGCTAACAGAGTCTTCAAATTTAATCCCGAGGGACGACGCAGTAGAAGGTTGCGCACCGCAACTTACTTGGAGTGCACAATGGAGAGGCTTGTTGGTTGAGGCCCAGGTCTAAACCAGGCTGTAGCGTCAACTAAGTAAGTTTTTTGTTTGTCTTTGAAAATCATCAAAAGACATTGCAGAGGCGTATACGCAAGGGAGCCTTCCGCAATAGAGAGGGACCTTAATCCTCTAAGAACCTCCCGATGACGGACTAACGCCTGTCTTCACAGAATCGCACCTAGCCTATTAAAAATAATTATCTATTGTAGTTAAAAGGAAAAGCCTCTGCTTGCCGGATTTCTCAACTCTGTTGTTTGAAAGTAATAATTTTTTTAGATACTTTTCAGTTTTGTTTTATATCCTTTTGTTTTATACCCCTTAACTACTATCTACCAAGGGGTTTTACTTATCTTAATCTCCTGATTATATTATCAGTATTTAATAGTTGTGTTATTTCTAAATAAATGTGGTTGAGAAGCCTAATTCTGTGCCTTTGAGCAATTTTTTTAATTTCATCTTCAAGCATTTCAATACCTAGATCTCTATGCAGATCAGCGTTTTGTATGTACCAAAGTGCATTAACTATGTTTCTCAGTACTTTATCTTAGAAGGTTCGAATTTTGTGTAAATTTGTCTAGTATGTGCATGGCTACAAATGGAGCCCGTAGGTCTTTAGCTGATTGCCTCCAGTTGCGCACTCCAAGTTGGTTGAGGTTCCCTTGAACTTGTGCCTGCCACCTACGGCGAGGAGGCCCTCTACTGCGTCGTCCCTCCGGGTATGATTCGAAGACTCTGCGGGCCGGAGCGTTGGTGTCCATACGCTCTATTTGTCCTAGCCATCAACGTTCAATACGGAGTTTTTTGCCTAGGTCGATGTCGCCGTATAGTTCGCCGTTGAATCTTCTTCTCCAAAACCCATCAACGCTAACAGGGCCGAACATTTTACGAAGAATTTTTCTCTCAAAGCGACCAAGGATATTTTCATTCGTTTTAATAAAGTCCATGTTTAAGCGCCGTAAAGACGATCACAGAGACTTATATAGAGTCTCCCTAGGTGTTCGAAATAGGGCTTTACTGTTGAATTGCCTTACAAGCCCAAAAATACAGCGATTGGCAAGAGTTAAGCATTCCTTTGTTATTCATTGTCAGAATTTATAGCAGAGCCAAGGTAGACAAAGTCCCTTACTACCTCGAAGTTGTAGCTGCCCGCTGTGACGTTCTGTTCGATTCGTCGGTGTTGATTGTCCCTTCTTGTTGACAGCATATACTTAGTTTTACCTTCGTTTATCGCTTAACCTGCTTAATGCTTGCAAACGACAGACCGCTGAGCTCTTCCAATAATATCAATATTGTCGACGTATGCAAGCAGGTGTACGGACTTTTTATAGATTGTGCCTCTGGTGTTGGCTTGTGAGTTCCGCGCAATCGGTTCAAATACATGCTAAGGAAGTCACATAACCGCGCGCCACCTTGTCTAAAACCTTTTTTGACATCAAATGTCTCGATGAGGTCACTACCGACCTTGAAAGAGCAGCGATCGTTTTCCATCGTCATCCTGCACAGACGGACAAGTTTGCCAGGGAAGTCAAAACTAGACATGGCTCTATATATCTCTTCTCTATAGATGCTGTCATAGCTGGCCTTAAAATCGATAAAGAGATGATGAGTATCGATTTGGACTTCTTGGGTTTTCTCCAGGATTTGTCGAAGTGTGAAGATTTGATCGATGGTGGGCTTTCCTGAGCTGAAACTTCACTAATAGGGACCAATCAAGCTGTTGATAAAAGGTTTCAGGCGTTCACACAATATAGCAGAAAAGATCTTGTATGCGACGTTGAGGAGACTGATGCTTCTATAATTGGCACAGTTAAGATGGTCTCCTTTCTTGTGGATCGGGCAAACCATACTGAGATTCCATTCATCGGCATAAATTCGTCTGACCAAATCTTAGAGATGAGTTGATGTATGCTCTCTACCAATTCATTACCAGCTGCCTTGAAAAGTTCAACCGGCAAGCCGACAGGTCCAACATCCTTGTTAGATTTCAGTTTGGATATTGCTATTCACTTCGCTTTGGTCAGGTGGACGGAAATTTGGACTATCATCATCTATATTAAGTGGTTTATTCTGCCTGACAGCGGGATATTGGTCTTCGTCGCCGTTATATAGTCTGCGGAAGTAGTTTTTCCATATTCTCTTATTGTATGTATTGACTCATTGTAGTTGGACAGGCCACCCCTAACTGTGAAGAAATACCCGACATTACAGTCGAAGAAGTTAGTGAGGCGGTCAAATACTCCAAAAAACGAAAAGCGATTGGGCCAGACGAAATACCCTCTGAGTTCTGGAAAAGGATGGGAGATATCGGGTTCAGATGGCTCAGAATTCTCATCTCCAAATTCGTGAGAGGTGATCCAATGCCGAATGAATGGAGGGAAAGTTACCTTCTCCCTGTATACAAAGGGAAGGGTGATACGCGAAACTGTGATAACTACCGTTCGATCAAGCTGATGTCACACACCATGAAGATCGTTGAGCGGGTATTAGGTGGCCGACTGCGAAAAATAATACGGCTATCTGATGATCAGTGCGGGTTTGTCTCGGGTAAATCAACCACAGATGCAATCCAAAGTATAAGGATCATAATGGAAAAACATCGTGATTCCTTAAGGGATTTGCATATTGTATTGGTTGACTTTGAAAAGGCATTCGACAGACAACCACGAGATCTGATATGGGTGGCGCTAAGACATCGAGGGGTTCCAGAAACCTATGTACAGATGATTATGGACATGTACGAAGGAGCAAAGACAAAAGTAAGATGCCCCGCTGGAGTAACCGAAGAGTTCCCAATCAAAGTCGGGGTACACCAGGGAAGCGTTTTAAGTCCTTTGCTCTTTATTACAGTCCTTGATTATCTGCTTGAAGGTAAAGTGATGGACCCCAAGGTACATCAGTTATTCTTTGCTGACGATGGAGCCATCATAAGTGAGGATCCTACATCCCTGCAACGAGCACTTGATGTGTGGGTGGACGTTTTGGAGGGAAATGGGTATCGCATTAGTTCAAAAAAGACAGAGTACTTGTGCTGCCCGTTCTCTGATCCACTCAGGCCTATTCCAGACATTTATTTGAATGGAACAGTGCTTCCCAAGTGCGAAAAGTTCAAATATCTGGGATCTATAATCAATAGCAAAGCAACTTGTGATGACGACATCAATCATCGTGTAAGCGTAGGGTGGATGAAGTGGCGAGAAAATTCCGCTATCTTCTGTGACAGAAAAATGCCCCCTAAGTTGAAAGGAAGGCTCTACACCGCAGTTGTACGTCCAGCGCTCACATACGGTTCACAATGTTGGACGATGTACAAAAAGTATGAGAGTAAATTAACGGCAGCTGAGATGAAGATGCTTCGCATGACAGCAGGAGTGACAAAGCTTGATCGAATAAGAAGTTCGAAGATCCGTGGAAGCTTTCACATCAAGGAAACCATCGTACAAAAAATAGAGCGCGACCGGCTCAGTTGGTATTGCCATGATCAAAGAAGAGATCATTTGAACCCTGTTAAAAAGGCAATATCAATGCACGTTCCAAAGACATCGCGATGTAGGAAAGGCAGGCCTATAAACGCCTGGATCAGACAAATGCGACGACATCGGCATTTCATTGGCCTCAGTAACCGAGTGATCCAAAATCGGCAGGCCTGCCGATATTTTCTGAGGTCAAATAGGCGAACCCCACATGCGGATCAGTAGAAATGCGGTGAAGTGGGAGGGTTGTGATCCCTTGTTTTCGGATCATGGCCTCGCTGATAAAAGGAAGAAGACTCATTGTAGTTGGACAGGAATGAATATCTCCCAATAAGCCATACATTTTATTGTAACGCATGTTTAGTTCATCTCTCATTTTCTTTACATGCGCTTTCCAGTGCAGTTTAACGTCTAAACTCTAGAGTCATGCCTTGATATTTGGCTGTATTTGAATACTCCACTAGATTGTTATTTATGTATACTGGAATATGTGGTTCATTTTTTTACGTAAAGTTACTATGGACTGAATTTAGGTAATTTAATCTGATCTGTCATTTATTTTAGTCCATTCTGAAATATTATTTACTGCCTTTTGAAGCTTTTTTGTTGCTACTTCGACAGTTTCTCCCACAGCAAGTACAACAGTATCATCTGCAAAAGTTGCTATAGTGATTTCTTCACTTTCTAGTAATAGGATAGTACAGGATAGTACAGGACCTAGGATAGTACAGGACCTAGGATAGTACAGGACCTAGTACACTGCCTTGTGGTACACCAGCTTAAATTTCTCTTAATGTTGAGTACTCTGTTTCTTGTTTAATTCTAAAGAATCGCTGTAATATACAATATAAGACCCTGAAATTTTCGAATACTGCTTCGGCGGTTGTTTTTGTATTTTATGCATCAGGTCTTTGTGCCAGACTTTATCGAAAGCTTGTGCTATATCAAGAGAAATATATTGATCAATCGTAGAGTGCTTATTTCTGATGGTTTGGCCCTAGCAATTTTTCTTCAATTATTTTTTGCACGCCAGCATCTTTTCGAATAACCTGGACAACATTGGCAGTATCGATATTGGGCGGTATTAGGTTACTTCGTTGGTGGTTTACCTGGTTTTGGGATCATTATTACCCCCGCGACTTTCCACATGCTTGGCACATACCTTCTTTTATTTCTTTGGCAAGTTCTTTAGCTATAGTCGGCGAATAGGTCTGTCTTCTTCGTATGGTTCTCCCGCTCCTTGACAATCTTCATCATCATAATGTTGTAAGACGTCTTCAAATGCTCAGCAAAAATGTTTGCTTTTTCTTGACTGGTTTTTGCCCAGTTACTTCTCTGGTTTTTACTGGCGGAATGTGAGCTATTCGCCTACTCATTTTCTTTATTGCCTTCCAGAGCGAGTAGTCGGTATTAGCATCATTTATAAGACTGGTAAAGTAAGTTTGTAAAGACTCATTGTTAAATTTTCTTACCTATTTTCTGATCTTATTATCTAAATTATTCACTTTGATTTTGTCACTTGGCGTCCTTGTTAGTTGCCACCATTTTCTGGTTCTCCTCTTTTCTGTAATATTTGATTTATTTTTTATTTTATTTACAAGAAGTTTACAAAGTAAATTTATAAGCCTCGAATGCATGAAGGCATTCGGGCTACAAAGGCCATATAATGCCATCTTTATTAGATACTTATGAAGAACTTATACAAATACAAATATTTGGCGCAACAGCTCTTTAAAGTGCCAGGGCCTAGCTTCTCGCAACCACTCATGTTGTGTGCGTTATATTTTTCACACGAATGGAAGGGACCAACAGTTTAGTGCCGGATCCGAAAGGCGATTTGAGAAGCTTTTTCGTGACAATGTTTGTCAGACGCTCGCGAGAGGTGGGACCGTGAAAAAACTTTTTGGTGTTTTCTGGGATTCGAACTTGGAACCTCATGCGTAGTGATCCAACACACTAACCACTTACGCCACGGCACCCTACACGTACACCAAGCATACATACATACACCTACGTATAAAGTATGTCCAGTAGTATGTGCAATTATAATAATATATTTACTTATTTTTTTTCTGCAAAGATTTCACAATTTTTTTGAGGGTAAGAGTTTTGTTTTATCTTGTTTGTTGTTTTGGAAGTTGCAGCCCATGCAGCTTTTTGTATATTGAGTGTAAATATTTGCACTGCTTTTTCTAGTTGATCTTCTATTTGAATAGCTGATGATAGTTGAATACTTCCTTTCAACTTCTGTCTAAAGTATAGTAGTTCCCGTCAGTCTGCCAATTAATTAGTTTTGGCCTATGTTCTTTCATTATTATTTAATCGCCAAGTGGCAGAAATATTATAGAGTGCTCTGATTGTAGATCTGGCCCTTCTTCTACATTTATTTTATTTGAAGGGCCTGGCACGTATAAGAAAGGAGTAGTATGGTTTCCTCCTCCTCCTCGTCTATGCAACTTCTACAGAAATCATTTGCTAAGATGCCTACCGATGATGCAGTGCCCCATGATGACACCTACAGTTGCGATGAGCAACCTTGTCAGCCCGATAAGGCAGTTGGAGCGTTTCTGGCCAGATCTAGGGCTGTTTTTGAGTTGAAGGTAACAGATTCCAGGGATTTGATCGCAGCTTGATTGTCAGTAAAGATAGTATTATAATATCCCGCCTGGATATCACATTGTACTTGAGCCACGACAAGGCTTCTTTAATTGACCTGATCTCGGCCTGGAAGACGCTACATTGATTAGGGAGGCGAAAATAAATATTAATGTTTAGTTCTTGAGAGAAGACACCTTCTCCCACTCTTGACTCTGTTTTGGATCCATCTGTGTAGAAGCAAATTGATCCCTCTTGTGTTCTTAGCTCGCCATCCCATTCAAGTCTAGAGGGGATGCGGGTTTCAAAGTTTATATCAAACATAAGTTGTGAAAGTATTATACATAGTCGGTGTCTTGTGGAAGGAATTCAAGATTATTGAAAGTAGAGGAGTGTCCTGTACCTAGACAGGACCACTGATATATGGCCTTCATGCGGATGCACACGCTGTCACTTGATTACTATAGATATCTAGAGGAGGCAGGTACAAAAGAATGTCTAGAGCCGCTGTTGAAGTTGTTCTTATTGTTCCTCTGATGCAAAGGCAAGCCATTCTCTGCATACGGCCAAGTGAGGTTAGGTGTACAGCATTCTCCAAACCCGTCCACCAGACGATCACGACATACCTTAGTATGGGTCTGAATACGGATACATAAAGGCAGTATGTAACTCGTGGCTGTAGTCCCCATTTATTTCCTATTGCTTCCTTACAGCAGTATAAAGCTGTAGTGGCTTACTTCACTCTTTCGATGTTAGGTTTCCAGTTTTTTGTCCAGAATGAGACCCAAATATTTGGCTTTATCTACAAGTATCAAGCTAGTGCCGCATAGTTTTGGAGGGGCAAAATGTGGAATTTGGGCTGAAGAAGCAGCGAGTATGTGCGACAGTAGGACTGTTTATAGCATCACTTAGGAGCTCATCGGTGGTCGAAACTCCAAACAACATCCAGTGAAGAGTCTAGACGGTAACCTTCTGATTTCGGATGAGAATCAGCTCACTAGATGGAGAGAACATTTTGCTACACTGCTAAATCACTTAGACGTTGGCGGTATGATCTCGAATTCGAGTGAGCAGTTCGAAGCAACAAATTCCCGAATTCGCACCGCACCTCCCAGTAAAACCGAGATAATAACAGCAATCAAGTCCCTAAAGAAGAACAAGGCGGTGGGTATTGATGGCATCCCTGCCGAGCTATTTCAAGCGGCGCCAAATACATCGGCAGATTTGCTGCATCCCCTAATACGGAGAGCTTGGGATAGTGAACAATTTCCACAGGAGTGGAAAAGGGGGATGATCATTAAGCTTCCAAAGAAGGGTAACTTGATGGAGTGCGGTAACTGGAGAGGTATATGTGTTCTTCCAGCTGTAGCCAAAATAATAGCTAGAATAATTCTAGAACGAATTAAAGAACATTTAGATTCAACTCTCGATGTCGAACAGGCGGGCTTTCGCGCTGGATCCTCCTGCATCGACCACATAAACACCTTACGGATCATTATCGAATAATGCGTTGAGTATAGGTCTCCGCTACATTTAATGTTTATCGACTTCGAGAAAGCTTTCGACAAATTGAATCGAGATGCTATCTGGTTGGCCTTGCGCAGGAGAGGCATCCCAGAAAAACTTATAGCTATTATCAAGGCTACATACGAGGCCGGTAAGTGTAACGTCGTGCACAATGGTAAGGTGTCGGAGGATTTTGAAGTCCAAAGTGGAGTACGTCAAGGGTGCATACTGTCACCACTATTGTTCTTGGTGGTTATCAGCGATGTACTCCGTGCAGCATTGACGGATGGCAACTATGGAATTCGTTGGACTATGACATCTTACCTTAAACACCTAGATTACGCTGACGATGTTTGTCTACTTTCACATCGGATAATGGATCTTCATCTGATGGCCCAAAATCTAGAAACTGAGGCAAACAAAGTGGGGCTAAAAATAAACACAGCCAAAACAAAAGCCCCGAGCACTTCTTCTAACAACCGCGCTCAACTTAACATTGCCGGACAGGAAGTCGAGAAAGTTAATAACTTTCTTTATTTAGGAAGTGTGGTCTCGGCTAATCGCGGTGGCACCGAACTGGATGTATGCAGCAGAATAGGGAAGGCTAAAGCTGCGTTCGGAATGCTATCCAAAATCTGGAGAAGAAATGTTATCAGCTTAAGAACCAAGCTGCGACTGTTGAATTAGTGCTGCCTTATGGGTGCAGTACTTGGAATGTGGACACCATTAACACACGCAAGCTGCAAGTCTTTGTAAACAAATGCTTAAGAATCATCTTGAGGATTTTTTGGCCGAACCGCATCTCTAACGAACAACTTTATCTGAGAACGGGCCAAGAACCTATAAGCATTACTATACGAAGAAGAAAATGGCAATGGATTGGACACACCCTACGGCGCGAAGACAACTCCATTGCGAAATACGCCATGCAGTGGAATCCGCTCACCCAGGCAGGCAGAATAGCGGGACGTCCTGGGCAAACGTGGGGCAGAACAGTTGAGAAGGAATCGAGCTCTTTAGGAATGAGTTGGAGGCAGCTCAAACGCGTTGCAGAACTTCGAACAAGATGGCGCGCAGGCGTGGTTGACGACCTATGCCCCCCGAGGGGTTAAAGGATCTAAGTAAGTAAGTAAGTAAAATGTGGAATTTTATATTTCCTTGTTGAGGAATCAATGATAAAAAAATGTCCAATACTAGCAACACCAGTAAAACGATTCTCTAAGCCACAACCAAAAACATATCAGACGAAGAAAAATAGAAAATTGAAATTCTGTTTGAAGGGTGCTACTTCAATTTAGAACTGCCCTCCCTATGAACACTATTTATTTACAACACCTGTAATAAACCCCTTTAGTGTATAGATTTCAAAGAACTAAACACACAAGTGAAGGTGGAAAATTACTGTTTAAACATCCAGTTTATAAAAATAGCCATTCATTTGTTTAGAAAATATCAGATTACATCCAGAAAAGAAAATCATCCAACGAAACGTTGGAAATATATTTTACTAAGAATTATAACCTATCAGCGAATATAGAAGAAAAACTAAATATTTAGTTTTTCTGCAAATTGAATCCAAAAATAAAACAAATGCAGAATAGATATTTTTAGATTGATTCAATAAAAGATATGTCCGACCGAATTTTACATTTTTTTTGGGAGTTAAAATCGGCATCACATTTAGCCTTCGAAATTCATAATGTTATTGATGGAAAATCTGCTATGCAACAGATATGCGAAAACTGATTTAAATTATTATTTTTATTTTTTAGAAAATCCATCTCCTCTCATTTCAGATGGAAAATCATAACAAAAGTATTCAAAAACGAAAAGAAAAAAAAAAGTGCTCCTATGACCCTCGATGGAAAATTGGGAAATGCTTTCAATTTTTCAAAACCAGGGGAAAATATGCTATTTTTAAAAAAAAGCCCACACGATCACATAGCAGATCACCCCACACACAGCCATACAAAAGACTTCTTGATTTTCCTCTCTTACTCTCAGAAGACTCTTAACAAAATGAAAAAAATAAAAATTTGCGCAACAAACTTTGAGGGAATTTTCTTGTGGTTTTTCTTTTTTGAGAAAAGTAGGGAAATTTTTCACCATATCGTGAGAAAAAAAAAACTCTTTTCGCTAGTCTGTAATTGTGAGCTAGTGTAAATAAGAATATAGAACGAAGCAATTTTTTTCACACACTAAATACCGTGTGTGTTGAAATAATGTGGGGCTGATAGGATAAAAAAAGTTGGTCCACATCAGTGTTCTCGGGTTTTTGCTAGCGTATAGTGTGTTCCAAAGCGCTAAGGTTGGTTTTTCATACATACAATATATTAAAAGGATATTTCAAATTTTTATTAAAAGATATAAGATTGATATGCAAAGAAATTGCAAGAAGAAAAAATAGAAAATCGTTTTTAATAACCGAAACTTGTGAAAAAATCGTGATTTATCTTTACAAAAAAGGATATTTGATATCCTTTGCAAATTTGCACAAAAAAAAGTGATAATGCAGTGTAGTGTATGTGAGTGGGGGGTTGGAGTTTGGCGACGATTTCTCATCAAAGGATATCAGAAAGATACGAAATGGATTACATATTGCATAAAATCTAGGAGTACCCATTCTAAAAATAATAGTGATGATTCAGTTCGAAAGATCCTGGATATAAAAATAAAAACATATTCAATCTCTCTTATGCAATTGAAGTCGACTCGAATGAGGCATAAATTTTCTTTTCCTGAAAAAAAAATTGTATATCGTACTTATAAGGAATTTGTAACTGAATCGCTTTGAAAAAAAAAAAAATATTTTAAATACACAATCACACATAAAAACTATTCACAGATACAGAAATTATAATATACTCCAACCACTACACGCACATAACACACTGATCACCTGCATCATCATGATTGGTTAAATGTAATCTCTAGGTACACTTAATGTGTGTAGAATGAGAGATTTTTTTTTTATTTTTTTGTGTTTTGTTTGTAGCTTGAATGGGATCCAACTTTTAGGATGTATTCGCATATTTCTATCTACAAAGCAAACAACAAAAAAATCTATTTTTAAAATGGTTAGAAAAGGGGTAAAATTGTTTCCAAGGAAAATGTCAGAAGTGATTTATTTTTTTAATTTAAGAAAAAAAAAATTAAAAATGACTTAAGAAAAAAATAAAAATAGATTAAAATTCATGTGTGTAGTGAAAATCTCAAAATGCATCTCAGGAAGTAAAATATCTGCAAGTGCCAAATCATTTCAATCTGAAAGCTAAAAAAGAAGACCACCTCGTCACAGTCCTAATTTTTCAAACACTGATGGGCGTATCTTGAACACGAATGTGAGATAAATTTAGAATATTGTGTAGGTGCAATTTATCAGAAGAGTTTAAAATATGTATATGGAACATAAAACACCTATTTGTATGGTATTATAAAATACACACAATACAGACATAGAAATGACATCATCGATGGGTTGCGGGGGGGCATATACGCACACAAAGGAAATTTGACAAGGAATTTGCGACTCATTTAATCTTTTTTTTTTTTAAGTCGTCTGTCTATATTTTTGTTGGTTGCTAGTGGTTTTAGTTTTGTTCATCTTGAATTTCATGTGGCCAACAACAAATACTGAACAAATAAGAATGTTATTTTTAAAAACTTTTTGAAATTCAAAATTTTTATTAAAATTTTAAATTGAGTCCAAAGTTTTTTATTGAAAGCTATTTAATGGACAGTACGATGACACTTTAAAATACAATATATGATTTTGATTTTAAGAACAACTTCCGGTACGTATAGGTATACATTGTACATACATATGTATATGAACTGTTCTTTGAGTCTGACCTTTATCCTCGGATAACATTCTAAGGACGCTGAGTAATTTCGTATGATATTGGCATCTACCATCGCAACCTATTAACTAAAAGCGTTACTAGTAAATAATTGTATCAGAAAGCTGTCGGTTGGCTTTCATTAAGACAGAATCCTATACTTTTTTGTATGCTTTTTCAAAATTGAGTTAGCCTACAAAGGTCAAGGAACGTTTGCCATATAGCCGGTACAATACACATATTAAGTTCAGATGGGACTTCTGTCGCGTTCTTTCGACAAAAAAAAAAAAAAACGCTCGTTTTAATTAGTCAGCATAGGTCTTTTCAAAATCATGAATCGATTTCAATATTTTATTATGCATATATTCCAAATGAAATTTATGACAAATCCACAGTTCAGAAAGCCATCAAGATATCTCGAAAAAAAGAACAAGATCTATTTAGCACCTACGTCCTACGTATGTATGTACTCGTTATGAATCACTTCTGATTGTTATGTTCGCAGTGATTGTTTCACTAGGTAAAAGCAGCTCGAAAAAACGATTCCCTTAGAATCCCACCAAACAGGCACCAATACCTTCATTGGATACAAGCCAGCTTTTGCCACTGGTTCCGCACCTTCACCTGCCTGTTTCCAGTTCCTTTTTCGTTGCACGTTGTTGTACCTGATCGACTTTTTGTCACCTGTTATAACTTGATCCAAAAAATGTTCTTTTCATGGTGTCCAAGCAGAGATATTGGCACGGAGACGCGGTCCAGCTTATTTTTTTCCGTAAAAGAATGCGACATCCACGTTTCGAGCTTGGAAGTGAATCCAAGTTTCTTTAAATTGCGAAATGCTGACGAATGGTCAATATTCAGCTTCTCAGCAATCTCCTCAGTTGAAATCCTTGGGTTATTTTCCACTAAGGCACGCATAATGTCGTTATCAATGCCGGAAGGCCGTCCAGTATGGGGTTAATTGTCCAAGTTAATATCACTGTTCCGAAATTTATCAAACCAC
Organism: Brachypalpus laphriformis; assembly: GCA_945910035.1. NCBI lineage: Eukaryota > Metazoa > Arthropoda > Insecta > Diptera > Syrphidae > Brachypalpus > Brachypalpus laphriformis. The sequence goes on along the minus strand of OX246754.1, from coordinate 38,998,927 downwards.
TTTTTAACTGTTTTAAGATCAGGAGCACGATCCGGCGAAAAGCTTCTCAAATCGTCGTTCGGATTCGGCATTAAACTGTAGGTCCCTTCCATTCGTGTGAAAAATATAACGCACACAACATGAGTGGTTGCGAGAAGCTAGGCCCTGGCACTTTAAAGAGCTGTTGCGCCAAATATTTGTTGTTTTTTTTAGCAGGATCCGAATAAAAGCTCTGAATATTTTTTGTTGCAGTTTTACCACTCACTTCTTTTCGAAACTCGTATAGCATTACATGGCGACGGTGTAACTTTTCATTCTCCATATTAATTTTTTTTTTTTCACACACAAATCAACTTAGCTCAACGGCATCTAGCGATAAAATTACTTATGATGCCACAACCTATCCACTGGTGTACAACAAGTCCATAAAACAAACACTAAGCGCGCCATACAGTAAACTTTCCGCCACGTATGAAAATAGGGCACGAACTTTTGCAATCATCTGAGAATAAATGTTATGCGTGACCACCTAACTTTAAGGTAATGACCCTACAGAATGCAGAGTATCTGACGTTTGGTACCCCATTATAAGACTTCTAAATTTCCGGATAACCCAAGTTGTTCTAGTATCAACATAGAAACAAACACGATCCTGTAAAGTGGAATTCAATTGAGTTTGTACATATGTACATACATTTTCGATGGCCTGCTAAGCATTTATGAGGGTTGTGGGGATAGGATGCGCAGGTGGACTCTCCATCATCATCGGACTTGATCCAACCATCTATTTCTGGGCCTACCTGATGACACGGCAATCATGACACGTCCTGGAGGACGGTTTGGGGCATAAACATTACGTGACCAAGCAATCGAAGAATACATCGTTCTATACGGAGAAGTAGCTGCTCGACACTGAGCGCCTTCCGTACTCTGATGTCAATCCCTACGAGTTATTTCAGAAACACTGTGAATGAATTTCATTTCAGCATCTTGTATCCTTGAGTTTGTAAGAATATTATTTTTCCTAATTTAATTTGTACTTTTCAAGAGTTTAAATACTTTCAATTTCTTGTGAAAATTTATACTTTTTTATTCCATAACTCCCCCTTCTAAGTTTGTTTCTTATCTCAAGAACGGATATAATATTCATATATGATATAACATTTTATTTATCACATCATTGAACTTATTTTATGGAGAACTTCATTCTGAACAATAAAGTATTTAAATGTTTTGCTGAAAGTAAAGTTTTCCTAATTTCGGTCATCTCTCTACTATATGGCGCCCAATGCACACCATTTTCAACCTTGTCTCAACTGTTTCCAAATTCGCCTCTTTTTCTGGTCGACTGTTTCACCAATTCTCTGAAAATTTCCGATTCTTCATCATCAAAATACTAATGAGGAAACAGTTACTAGTAAAGCGATTTTTTAAATATCATCTCCCAAATGTTACCTCACACACTATACCGAATAGTTATACTAGTTTGGGTCTAGAAATTTGTTTATTGTTTGATACTTGAATTAGGAGATTAAGGCCGGTAATTATCAAGCGCTCTTAAATCGATTTTAATTTTATGAAGCTCTTAGTTTTAAATTTTTGCTGCGTATTCCAAGCACAAATAGGTTTGTGTCCATGCTAATTCGAATATGCGGAAAATGAATTTTCGGATTTCCAAACGCGTTCTAAAATGAGTTTCCGAACTCTCTTTCGAACTGGGAGAAATGCCAATGAAAAAGAAAACATTGTATTTTCTTGATTTTAGTCAGAATTAATCACGGCAAATTTTATTTTTTATTTGGTTGGCAGTTCTTTTGACGGAAATGCTGGAGGCATTAAATTCGTCGGCCTTTTTTCTTTTGCAGTTCGCCAATGCAGCTTGTCCTTTGTTTGGTCTGAGTGACAGTTCACAGCTGATTTCGAAAATTTTCGAAATTCCTAAGTTATGAGCACTCATAACTTAAGAGTGGGTGGGACCACTCATAATCCTTATGAGCGCTAATAAATCTGCACTATTATTGGTTGGTGAATAGGTTTATGAAGCTCTTAGTTTAAGATTGGTCGGTAAATACCGGCCTAAGACTAGCTCAAAAGAAGGATATTATACAGAAAGTTGGACAGACATATTACAGAGCTTGGCCTGAAATTAAAATTGGTAATCAATAAGTATTAAGGAAAAGAGGACGGAGAAATAAGTGGACAGATAGCAACATTTTTGGCTTAGTTTGCACTTATAAATTTGATTGGATACTAAGTCTAGCTACTACACAACGGTGTAAATGAAAAGCTTTAAGAAATAAAGAACATTACTGGGTTGCATATACGAGTACTTGTCCCTTGTTCAAGTTCAGTAAATGACAATTTTTTAAAACTTGTATTTGCAATTTAATAACTGTCATATGATGCTTAAATACTAATTTTGAATCACGGATTATAACGAGAAAATGATGAGCATGAGGTTCCCCCAACTTGAATTTTGGATTTTAGGTCAATTGCCTATTAACTTTCGAAACTGGCTAATAAGTACCGTTATATTATATTTTGGCAAAAATCTTTGTGCGCTATTTGTAGCATATATGTCTAGGGTAACTCATCAAGGAAACCATCGTACAAAAAATAGAGCGCGACCGGCTCAGTTGGTATTGCCATGTTCAAAGAAGACATCATTTGAACCCTGTTAAAAAGGCAATACCAATGCACGTTCCAAAGACATCGCGATGTAGGAAAGGCAGGCCTATAAACGCCTGGATCAGACAAATGCGACGACATCGCATTTCATTGGCCTCAGTAACCGAGTGATCCAAAATCGGCAGGCCTGCCGATATTTTCTGAGGTCAAATAGGCGAACCCCACAGGCGGATCAGTAGAAATGCGGTGAAGTGGGAGGGTTGTGATCCCTTGTTTTCGGATCATATCCTCGCTGAAAAAAGGAAGAAGAAGATGTCTAGGGTAACTCATGTATAAAATTTTAACAAAATCGACCTTAAGCAAAGTACTGTTCATTTTAAGGTTAGAATGAAAATTCTGATTTTTTCTTGAATTATTAACCTAAACAATACAAATATGAGTTTTAAAGGAAATCGGAGCCGATTATACAGATAGGCAAAATTGAAAGACATACTTTGTTTAATGCTATATCGACAGCAATACATTTTTTTTATAAAAGTGCTTATGATAGAAAATGAAATTTCCTTTCAGATGTGCAATCATTTAAGAAAATATATGTGTACATATTATGTATACGCTCTTAAATGTGCACCTAATCAATGCCAGCTCCTTTTGTTATACGCCAAGCCGTAGACCCGGGTACACCAGTGCCAGTAGTATATTACGAGAGTGTGAGCGGTGCTGTTGGCCGGTTAGGGGCTCCTCCACCACTATCTCTATTCCAAAGTCCTGACTAACCTTGGAAATTTCGTACCGACCTGTGATCCGAGTATATCGATGCCATCTGGTACGAGAAGAAATCCTCTAGTGAGAAAGCAATCTTCCCCCTTCTCTCGTTTGCTGCCCCCAACATTTTCCAAAAGCGTTGGTTACCCAATATCCGATCAAGGTACTAGGCACCCATCGGTCACCATATTTTTTTTTTATGTATTTCGCGAGCTAAAATTTTACGACTTTTCGTACTGCATCACCAACGAGCATGTTGTGGCAACACTAATGCCATCTGCCAAAACTGCTATAATGCACATCAGTTTGTTCCACATATCACATTCCACAATTCACCCTTAGTGACATCTAGCATCTTCGAAAATGTTCTAGAGGTTCTTGTATTTGTTATAAATACACCAACCACCAGCAACACAGTCGATAGAGGTGAAAATAGCTATGAACTGTGATAGCTAATTATTCGAAAATTGGTGCTGAGTTGAGAATAAATGATGTTGTGATTAAAAGTGAATTTTTAGAGACAAAAAAAAATAAAAAATTAATAAAGAATAAAGCGATTTGATTATTTTGAAGTATAACTATTCATTCATTCATTCATTTTCAATGGCCCGCTAATCCTTCATGAAGGTCGCGGGGGTAGGATGCTCAGGTGGACTCTCCATTGTTCTCGATCCTCCGCCATTGACTCCAATTCATCAGGGGGAATCCCTAAGCGGCTCCAGGAGAGATGTCGGACTTGATCCAACCATCTATTTCTAGGCCTTCCGCGAAGTCGCCTACCTGATGGCACGGCAACCATGGCGCGTCTTGGAAGCCGGTCTGGGGGCATACGCACTACGTGACCAAACCATCGAAGCATAGATCGTTCCGTTCGGAGAAGTAGCTGCTCAACGTTGAGCGCCTCGCGTACTCTGGTGTTGCGCACTCGATCCCTACGAGTTATTCCAACAACACCGCGAAGGAACCTCATTTCGGCAGCTTGTATCCGCGATCTTATTCTTTCGGTCACTACCCAAATTTCATGACCATAGGTGAGAGTTGGAACATACACAGAGTTAAAAACCGATAGCTTAGCTTGAACACTAAGTTCGGCCTTTCTTATAACAGATTGGCCAAGCTCTCTCAAAATTGATCCAGCCTGACCAATTCTACAGGATAACTCGGCATTGCTCCTCCCATCACTCGTGAATAGAACCCCGAGGTACTTAAACTTCTCCACCTGCTTCAGTGGGACTCCACTAACATGCAGAGTGCACTGAATGGGTTTTTTGGAAACGACCATTACTTCCGATTTGTTCACGTTGATCTTCATTCCAGCATCATCACAAACGGCTACAAACCTTTCGAGTGCGCGCTGAAGTTCGGTTTGAGAGGACCCAAGGATGACCAAATAGTAGTATAACTAAAATAGTTTAAATGCACACAAACGGTTTCATTATTACGAACCGCGGCAATAATATTACAATATCAATAACAATAATATGAGTTTATAATCTTTCACTCCTTTTTCCTTATAACTATCTCTCTTGCACATTGAAAAATAATATCGCTTCAAATGGTTTAAAAACTTTTAATTACTTCTCTATTTAATTAGATGCAAGGTAGAAATAGCCCCCTTTCCATTGCTACTTCTTTATCATGCATATTTCGATCTGATCGGTCTGATATATAAAGTTACAGAATTGTGTCAACGTTGCCTACTATGTCCAGCGACACTGCGCTGAGGTGGAAATATTCTGAACCAATAAATTAGTGTATGATTGACATCGTTTTTTTTTTTTTTGTTTTTAAGAAAATCATCAAATTGCCAAATTGCTGCAGGACGCTAGGCTATATGAGGACTATTTTCTTTAAAGTGAAAAGCTTATGAAAATTATTTTTGCTTAAAAGTTTTGAAATGCGATAGCCGGCATAGCGGGTCGAAATTATATAAATCGTGATTCTAATAGCCTCATAATGAGTTTGTATTATAGTACTCTTTATCTAAGAATTTGTAGTAATACACATACATACATTAATAATAAAAAAAATATGTAACTATTGACTAGTTTATTTAAAAATACCGATCATTAAAGTGACTTGAAAAACTATCTACTATATGCATATGTGTCCCAATATCTATGCATACCACTGTAATATAGGGTCTCACAGAGAACTTAATGTCCTTGTACCAAATTTATTATTATTATTATAACTTTATTGATACATAAATAAATTACATGATCAATAATTAATTGTACCAAATATTTTCTACTTTAATGAGAGAAATAAGACTCATTTTACTGAAGATTCGTATAATTATTTTGCTGTATAGCTTCTTAAGTTACTAAATAAACTCGTACCTATTGGTTAATATGCATTTTGGACAGTAAACAATTTTTTTAAAATATGTCTTAATTGCCAGTTGTGCCATTTTGGCTGAATGGAGTCGAATCCCGAAAGTAAAAATCTTGACATACCTAATCTAAAAAAAAAAGATCTTTGACATTGGTCATAACTACTTTTCGGACAAAAACCTTTAATGGGGGAAAAAATCGCAAAAGAAAAATGCATAATTGGTGGGGACGGGTTTTATGATTTACTTCAGGTAATAGCTACAGTTTCGACATAATTTCTACCTAGTTTTGGGCTAAAAAAATTACATTCATTGTTATATATTTACTTGTCTTACCTAGTTGCATTACAACATTTAAAACGGTCCAGTTACTAATAGAGCTCTACAAATTTGCATCTTCTTTCAGAGTTTCCTTCATATTTCATTTCGTCTTAAAGCAGAACAAAAAACACATTCACCATGGACGCCATCAAGAAGAAGATGCAAGCGATGAAGCTTGAAAAGGATAACGCCATTGATAAGGCCGATACCTGTGAGAATCAAGCTAAGGATGCCAATGCCCGTGCTGACAAACTCAATGAGGAGCTCCGTGACTTGGAAAAGAAACGTGTCCAAGTTGATGTTGATTTGGTCACTTCTAAGGACGCTCTAGAGAAGGCCAATCGCGATTTGGAGGAGAAGGAGAAATTGTTGACCGCCACTGAGTCGGAAGTTGCCACTTTAAATCGTAAGGTACAACAGATTGAGGAGGATTTGGAAAAATCTGAAGAACGCTCAACCAGTGCTCAACAGAAATTGTTGGAAGCCACCCAGGCTGCTGATGAGAACAACCGGTAAATTGTTTTATTCTTACAATGGCTTCTGAATTATTTCTTACCGATCATCTATTTAGTATGTGCAAAGTATTGGAAAATCGTTCACAACAAGACGAAGAGCGTATGGATCAATTGACCAACCAATTGAAGGAAGCCCGTCTCTTGGCTGAAGATGCTGATACCAAGTCTGATGAAGTTTCCCGCAAGTTGGCCTTCGTTGAAGATGAACTTGAAGTCGCTGAAGATCGTGTCCGTTCTGGTGAGTCCAAGATCATGGAGCTCGAGGAAGAATTGAAGGTAAACTACTTGGAAAAAAATAAAATATCATAGCAAACAATTTTGCAATAAATGTCGTAATATAGGTCGTCGGTAACTCCTTGAAATCTTTGGAAGTATCTGAAGAGAAGGCTAACCAGAGAGTGGAGGAATTCAAACGTGAAATGAAGACATTGACCGTCAAATTGAAGGAAGCCGAACAACGTGCCGAACATGCTGAGAAGCAAGTTAAGAGGCTCCAGAAGGAAGTCGACAGGCTAGAAGGTAATGTTTATTGTTTTATAACTCAAATATATTTATATCAATCATTGAAAATATTCAGAAAAAAATCGATCTTTCGCTTTAACTAACCTTTAAAAGAAGGAATCTAAAAAAAAAAGATATCATTTTGAACTTAATTTTTTTTTTTATACTTTTATATTTATAGGTATAGTATAGGTCTAACAAATAATAATAATTTTTTTTTAAGTAAACTGTATAATAAATGCTATGCTTTTAATATAATGATGCTTTTTGCAGACCGTCTCTTCCACGAAAAAGAAAAATACAAAGCCATCTGCGACGATTTGGATTCAACATTTGCTGAACTTACCGGATATTAAAATATATAATAATAATGAATTTAAAACAATTTACAAACATTTACAAAACACTACATACATTTTTTAAACCCAAAAATTTTAATAGATCATCACTGCTCTATTTTTAATATCACTTTCAATATTCTTTAAGTGTCTAAATGCACTGTATTCTGTTTGTCTGATCAGCAAATTTTAGACAAATTTCTTAAACGAAATTAGCTATAATTTATTTATTTCACAAGTAGCAATCGCTGCGCAAAACAGAACATTTTTGTTTCACAATTGTGGTACAATGGGTTTTTGACTCAAAATTATTCACCACCATTGTACACGCAACGTATGTAGATTGTTTTTGCTCCCAAAAACTTATTCGTTTATGGGCAAAATATTCGGCAATTGTGTACACTGTTTAGTATTTAAATTTTTGTGTAAATTATATTTTTTGAACAAGTTATCAAAGCACCCTATAACGCACTTAAAGTTGTCATACACGTTTCAGTTTCTTATAACAGTTGCCCACTTCTGACACCTTCCTGCAATGTCAGTGTTTTATATTGAGTTGCAAAATCAAGTCAAATTAAAAAAAAAAATGGTCTAACTTGGCTATCCTTCTGCCATGTTCTGGCGACTAGATTTGAATTTGCAACCTTTTCGTTATTATTTGGAGTTGAACTATAACAGTACGATCTTGAAGTAATTGACACTTCTATCATGCATATATACTCGTATATCTGAGTAACTGTCAAGAAGTATTTTTCAAAGGAAATTATAAAATTGCAACTTGTTCGCAGTTTAAGTTTGTTTTGTCTCTTGGTGACTTCTGGCAGTTCCAATGTTTTTGTAAATGCGATATTGCGTCAATACCTTAAGCATATTTCTGTACTAAAACTTAAGCTTTAACACAATTGGCTCGAAATAGTTAACTTTGAAAAATATCATAAAATTGAAACGTCTATGCATCATCCCAAAGCTCCTTCCCATCTCCCGCAGAATCCATCCATTGTACAAAATACCAAAAAGTGTTTCTAAAATTTTCAACACATAGTGTATGTACAGAAATAATACACAAATCTACAATATACACCAACATTGTAAAATAAAACAGAAAAAAAAAACTTATGCGCCTGATAAAAAAAAAAATACTAATCCCGCCGCTCGTCTTCGTTGTTTGGGGCAACCTTCAATCTCTCTCTCTATCAATCGATGCCTGTGCCAGAAGTTTTCTATTATTTTTGCCCAAAAGAAATACATTTTTTGAAAAAGAATTTAAGAAAATTAAATCACAACCGTAACATTGTAATATAAAAGGTGATTTTTGCTATAAGAATTTGTTTACTTTTATTTTATGTGTTTCTCATTGTACATTTCATATTTTAACGAAACCTCCGAATTTGTTTATGAAACAACAAACACATGATGTGCATAGAATGTTTTTTTGTAAAGTCCCCCTTTTTGAACACAATACCGTTGTCACAAGATGCAATGTATTTGAATCCACCAATATTTTTGTTACTTATTTACGTTTTTTTTTTTTCTTAATTATTGCAATTATTATTATTATCCTCACCCTTTTTTTATTCACCAAAATATTATGTTTGTGTATATAACAAATTGCAATTTTTATTAAATAATATTCTTATTACAATACATTTTTATAAAACTATTGTATTTTATCTGTTTCCTCTACAGACGAATTGGGCATCAACAAAGACAGATACAAGAGTCTTGCCGACGAAATGGACTCCACATTCGCCGAATTGGCTGGTTATTAAATATTTAACATCCAAAAAGAAGAAAAAAACAAAAACAAGAAGTTGCGCATATATATATATTTATTACACCAACGAAAACAAACATCACAACAATGCTTCCTTCATTAATGATAATATCTGTTTTTTATTTAAATATAAAATAAATATTATATGGTTGTTTATTTGTTTAAAAAAAATACACAAAAGGTGGACATCTCTCGAAAGATAAATGGAACCAAAGATATTCTACAACATTTTTGAACATCTGCAACAGAACAAATGTGCATTATCAATCTCTCTCTATTGAAATCTATATATAAATAATTTTTTTTTTAATTTCGAAAGTAAAATCATTATAATATTCATATAAACAAATATCTTATTTATTTATTTCTTTTGTTAATAATTTATTTGTTTGTGCAAAGCGTTTTAGGAGAAACTGAAGTAAAAAAAAAGAAACAAAATAATAATATGCTTGGTTTGCTTTAATGAAATGTTGTTTGTTGATAGAATTATGAAGAAATGGTTTAAAAAGAAAATGTTGTAATAACTCGATATCAGTACTGCCGTCCTAAGAAAAAAGGGCGCAAACGCCAAAACTCCAAAATTGAGTTAGTGGCATATTTGTATTCGTTAAACAGTGCTTTATTTTTGTGTGAAGTTTAAAAGTCATATTGCCAACTGCAAATGGCTCAAAATCACGAATGGAAATGGGCATATCTCTCTATTCCTAAGTAAAAAAGGCAAACCAGAAACAGTAAAATGCGTTTATCTCAAAACTACTAAAATACTTTGAATTTTTGAATTCACGCTCTTAAGGCTGATTACTGATAACTTTCTTCTAAATAATTTGTTACTTTAAACATATACCGCATATATGTATGTACTCTTACATGTATAGGTAGAAACATATCATCACTACAACGCAGAACCTATGGACCAGCATCTCTCAAGCTGAATTATGTGCTATAGACAGAATGTGTCCAAGTCAATTTCGAAAGAAGATACAGTAATTGCGATATAGCAATACTGTTAGATTAGGTTAAGTTAGGTTTAAGGGGCTAGAAACATTGAATGGGTGCAGTCTGCACTCGGATCTCAAAAGGATCCATTGTGCTCCCCTGACGTAGAATTTTCCGATTGAAAAACTGAAAAGATAGAAAAAGAAAAAAAGTGACTAGAGTTTTGTGGTGTTGGAGCGGTCTTCTCGAAACCATCCTGAAGAAGTTATGAATTTGAGGATGGTAGTTGGTGGCTTTTCAGATAGGTCGCCCAGATGATTGAAGAAATACCTCCGAGTGCAGTCTTTCTGGCAATTCAGAGACTAGGGCATTGGCATAGGAGGTGGTCCGTAACCTTCTCTGCGTCTGTGTTGCCGCAGCATCTGCAAAGTTCATCTGTACTTAGCCGCATTCTTTTTCGGTGGGCTGCCAAAAGGTTGTGGCCGGTAATGATTTCTATAAAAAGCGCCAAGTTTTGTCTATTTTGAGTGAGGATAAGTTTGGTTTTCATCTTGTCATGTTTTGTCCAGGTGTTTCTGCGGTCGCGGTGATATTTTCTGAGGTCAAATAGGCGAACCCCACAGGCGGATCAGTAGAAATGCGGTGAAATGGGAGGGTTATGATCCCTTGTTTTCGGATCATAACTGCGCTGAAAAAATGAAGAAGAAAAAGACAGAAAGGGGCACAACCAACTTTAAAATAGCTCGTTGGACTTGGAATGGGATTCGTAAAGTAGTTGGAAGAGAAAGCTCTATGATTTATTATCACATTTAGATATATGTATTCGCCAAAAGTATATCGAGGATGCGGAAGCATCGACCCACAGAGAAATATACAGTACTTTAAACTCCAACCTAGGTGCGCTGAACTACTTTAATGACGACAATTGTACAAGTTTTATATCTGTTATTTTTCGCGCAAGGGGTGAGTTGCTGCCACTAAACTTCGTACCTCACAGAGATGATCTACCTGTTTTATGTTCCTTATGCAATCTTTCACAAAGGGAAAACACTGTCCATTTTCTGGGAGTCTGTCCAATATTTCGCGATGTAAGAAGGTCCTGCTTTGGGAATGCAACTTTCTCAGTAGATGAAGTTCTAGAACAACTGAATGGTTACGACTGGAAAGCACTGGAATTATACTGCAAAATAGCGATAGCATACAGAAAAAGAATTGTTGAGGAAGTTATAATTTAAAATGATTAACAATAATAATGTAGATTTAGATAAGATTAAATTTAGATATTATTAATTCACAAATTAATTACAATTCTTTACAAAGATCGAAAAATCAAAAAAGCATGGCAATAAGCCGTCTGCCGATTGACAACTTTTTTAAAAACCATTGCTACTTTATGGATTGCAATTTAATAAACGAAAAGCGTTATTCTTCAAAATTAGAAACTTTCTTTCTTTCTCTTTCTCTTATAATTCTTCGCCGATAGGCTAGGGCTATTTTACAGTACGCTACCAGAAGAGACGTTTGCGGTTCTTTGAGCTTACTTATGATTTCTTCATGGGAAATTTCATCTACTCCAAACAAGTGCCGTCTAGTTTCCCGGAGCGTAGGACATCTTTCCACGAAATAAAATATATCCTCCCTCTCCGCCATGTTACATATATTACACAAGACCGGTAGATCTTCTCTATGCGGTTGATAATTTAATGGAAGTAGTTCAGCTCGCAGTTTTAGCATAAGTGATATTTCTTCGCAGCTATTACCATCGTGAAAGTAGTTTCGGTCTCCCAAATTATGATCCAACTGCCTATAAATAGATCGATGCAGTGACTCTTATGCTTCTCTTTCAATATGTTGTCTGAAGTTAAAATCTACTGCTGCTAACAACTGGTAAAGCTTTGGTTTCCATGACTCCGTGCTTGCTTCATCCAAATCCAAGCTTATTCCACACTCGTGCGCTAGTTCGTTCCAATTTCTGTACCAACCATTATTGCATCGTAGTGCTTCCAGTGCAACTTTTCTTGGTAATCTTTCCAAAGGCATATTGAATACTTTTAAAATATAGTCCACCTGCAGTTTCAGCGTCTTTATAGCCAGTGGAGAAAGTCCAGTCTCTAGCATTATGGCATAGTTTGGGGTGTTAGGTGGTAAACGGAATATCCTTTTAATATAAAACCTCAATAGCTTTTCCACTTCCTCAAACCGCCTTCCGCCTGGGCCGCGTACAACATAGTTGACTCGGCAACCGCCTCAAAAACACGAAACTTACTGCTAGTAATATAATATAAGTATACAAGTTGTATTTATCATGGTTTTGGCATTTTGTAGCTTGCATTCAGGTGTTCTTCCATGCTTAAGTTTTGCGTGAAAAGCATACCCAGGTAGTTATATTTTTTGACGGTCTCAATCTGTTCGCCGTTCAAAAACCATTTCTCGTTGCTACACATCCTTCCCCCACGTTTTTTAAAGATCATCGACTTTGATTTTTCCAGGCTTATAATTAGGCTCCACATTTTACAGTACTCATACAAACGGTTAATCATGCGCTGCAATGTCTCCGGGGAATTCGCCATCAACACTATGTCGTCTGCAAAAATTAGCGCCTTTATCAGTATCCCTGCAAACTCAACATCTCCAGGTAGCGATTCGATGATGTCATCTATGAACAGTGCGAATATCAATGGGCTTAAAGTGCATCCTTGTCTAACTCCTGTGCTCGCTTTAAACCAGTTTGAAGCATTTTCTCCATTCAATACAGCTGACGGCGTCTCTTCATAAATGTTTTGTATTACCCTCCCAAACTTTTTAGACATTCCTTTGGCAAAGAGTCTATACATTAAGGAACCTCTGTTTATCGAATCAAACGCTGCTCTAAAGTCCACAAAGAATACATATAACTTTTTACGTTGCGCTACATAGGCTTCCGCAATGCTTTTGAGTACGAAAATGTGGTCGACGGTGGAATATCCTGCCCTGAAGCCAGCTTGGAATTCTTTAAGCAGACCATTAGTATTAATCCATGAGGTTAATCTTTTTTGGAGTACGGTTGTAAATATCTTATAAGATGCATTCAAAAATGATATGCCCCTATAATTGTAAGGCTGGGACCTACAACCTTTCTTAAAAATGGGGAAAATCAACGCTTCTTTGAACTGTTGCGGCACCACACCATGCTCCAAAACGTTATTAAATAAGCCTTCCAGTGTCTTAGTCAGCTCAGGTGTTCCATATTTATAGAACTCCGTAGGAATTCCATCCGATCCCGGTGCTTTGCCATCTTTCAGACTCTTATATGCAACATCTATTTCCGCTACCGTAATAGGTGCATCCAATTCGTCGCTGTCGAAGGCCGGTTGAGCAAAGTGGAATCTGCATGGATCAATTATTGGATTCAAAAGTTGCCTAAAGTGCTGAAATAGAGTATCGGTCCCTAAAGTTTCACTGATGATGAACTTTTTCCCATTAAGCTTCGCAGCGCATCTCCAAAAATCAGCTGAATTTTTACACTCGGAGAGCTTTTTGGCTTCCGCCTCATAGTGCAGTTTCTTTTTTCTTTTGCATAATTCTTATACTTTGAATTTGCTCCTACATAAAATCTCCTGAAGAAAACCCCCCCCCACCTAGAGTTTCGAAACATTTTCAGCCAAACGAATGAGTATTTTCTTGCCCTTTTGCATTCCTGGGAAGGTTATGATCCCTTGAAATAAGATCATAACCTCACCCAAAAGGAAGGAACAAGAGGTGACTTAATCTACAATAGTTCTAGAAATTTAAGCTGAAAATTTGGAAGAAAGCGTAGTTAATTAATCTGACCAATATTCTAAATATTTCCAAAAATGGTGCGAATAATGATCTTTCAAGACAAAACCCTACGCGCAGCAACCGCGAATAATTGGTAGGGTACCTAGCCAAAAATATTAACCTAAAGTCTTTACTCTGAGCTTCTAAAAAGTTTGGTGGAGCCCATTACGTCAGCAATAGACACCTCCAATAAACTCATTGCAGAAACTATCGGTTGAGCGTATAAACTACGTAACTGAGAATGTTCTAAAAACTCAAGTCAGAAATCGGTTCAACGCAGCCAAAAGATACAACCGTTAAAATGAACACCGTTCGTCTCTTAAGGCCTAAAAAATAGCCATTAGAAAGTCTAGGAGATGATTGGAACAGCGGATGCACTGTAAGTTACAGCGGTGCAAGTCTCAAATTCTTAACATGAGCTAAATATAACTTACACCACTATGATTTTACCCATCTCAAATGTGCTGTCTCTTCATAAAAACCCTACACCCCTAGTTTGGGATGGAATATTCCGTACTTGGGTGTAACATATTTTCGTTGTCGCTCCTGTCTTCGCTGCTCTTCCATAATGGTTGCCACAGAGTCACTAACTACTTCTCAGGTCTCTGCTCACCATCTGTCTGATGAGGTTGTCTGTAGTTCGATCCTAAGCCAGTTTGTTACCCAGCAGGTGCCGTTTGAATGATTCTCCTCGTGTGAAATCAATGTAGTGTTCACGCCAAAAGCTGACAACACATATAAAATCTAAAATCGAGGTCTCAACGCATTGGATAACAAAAATCTGGATAACTTCTCCGCAATTTCATATTTATATAACAACGAGATTACTTCACCGACACAGTCCTGAACCACCTTATAAGTAAGACTGAAAGATGGTTGGTAGAAAATGAGTACTCTATTATTTTTGGGACATATTAGCACTTTTGACAATACAGCACACACTTCTGTATGAGACAAACTTCTATGCTAAAGGAATGATCTTTCAGGCCCACGTCAACATTGCTCTTGCTTAATAGCATACGCTTTTCTAGTTTTATTGGAAGAAGTCGAACAGATCTTGGTCCAAAACGTACTCTAATGTATCCAACGACATGCTTGTGTTGGCATAATAGGTACTATGGAGCTTTACACAGGTGCTGATCTGGAAATCCTTTCCAACTACCCTCAGGGTATACAATAATAATAATCATCTAATTTGTAACTACAAACCATGCGACTTAACTGAGAAGCTTCGGATCCTATATTAGAGCCCTTTCAATACCGACCCAGCGAGGTGCATCACGGTTTCCAGGCGTAGAATTGCATACAAAGAATGAAACGATTCTAGAATTGTAGAAGCTCAAATGCATGCGATAGATAAACAAATCTTAAATTTGGTCTACAGTGGATGCTGATATTTACGGTCCAGACTTCGAATAGTCTCTCTCCTGAGTTCAAAGTAATATGAGACTGCCTGGTTGCTGCTTTCAATGATGCCTCACACTGTTTATCACCCGGACATCATCGTATCGAAAGCAATGAAGTCGCTGATGAACTTTCAAGACAAGGTTTGCAAATGATGTTCGTTGTCCCACCAGTCACTTGAAGCCTCGCCCACTAAAAGAGTCAGCGAAACTCCACGTAAAAGAGTCATTAAGACATTTTTTTGAAATTGTGCGACGTAAGGAGAACTGCTCTCTTAGGGCAAATACAATATAAAAGTCCGGTTCACACCTATCTCACCTCAAGGGATAATAAACTCCAGAACATAATTTTTTATGTGCACGTCTTGCCATTGCTAACAACAGATCAAAACAGTTCGGTCTGGGACTCAACAATCCAACCGATATCAGCAAATAAGCTACGACAACGATTCTAAGACATGTACTTACATGATCTGGCTTTCCCGTGAAGTCAAATAAAACCATCAGGGGCTCAAGGGTAAAATACAAATAGGTCTTGATTGAATCTTATCCCCCCGCTCACAAATAAAAGTGATAATTCAGATACCAAGAGCAATCTCACGACACTACATTTGTATCTGAAGCAACTATGAAGAGCGCTGCAGAAGGAGTGTGCAGCAAAAAGTCAGTTGCCCTTCAAAGTCATGATCAATAAATACAAATACAAAATGCTTCCTTATTAAATAAATTGCTAACTTTAGTATAAATAAGATTAAATAAATAAATTACATAAATATTTTACAATATTTCACACCATTAAACATGCCAATGACTATAAAACTGCTCTACACTGTTTGCATCTCAATCCAGTCGTAAATCTCTAGCAATTTTCTTAATTTTATTATCCAACGTCTTGTCCTCGTACTCGCAAATGAAATGATGCCTCGAAGTACACTCTTGCCCATAGTAAAAGTATGAATGCTTCGAAGGATTATAAGATAGCCTTAAGCACCTTCCCTGGCCCTTAATCTCCATCGTATTATTCAGTATCTGATCCGATTCCGTTTTCGTACCATTCACATTTGTCGTCGCATTAGCACTTTCCTGCTGCAGATTATTTGCGATTGTAGTCAAATTCATATTCGGATTAACCGGTTTCGCTGAATTCGCCCAAATCCACAAAAGGCCTGGATTTAGGCCACCCAACCAAAAGTCTCGCCCCCGATAAACTTGTTGATTCAACAGAAACGCAATCATCTCTTCGTTCTCTGAAACCTTCTCGAATTCTGCCAAGTATGAGTTGACCGACTTACAGGCACTATTTGCCGTCTTCCAATTGACTTGCTGATCACTATTAATGTAGTAACAGTTGTCACTAATTCGAGTGAAATTTGCGGGACATGGATCGCGGACTAAACCGACAAAGATAATATAAAAATAATGAAAGTGAATGTGTGGCGCCAATCTTAAGCAAATAAACAATGCCCATGTACATTACCTTCTTTCTGATTGTTCCCCGCCATTAGATAGTAGATCAATTGCTCAGCTCTGCGCACGCGACTTTCTAAGTAATCCACGCGATAAACTAGTTTCTCGATCGCTCCCAGAAGATACAAGTCATTCTCAGATACTGCACGAACATGTTGTTGCGGTTGCGGATGTACTGGATGATTGGGCTGCATCTGCTGCTGCTGCATGTGACTCAAGAAGCCCGGCGGCAAACCATTCTGACGATGTGGTGGATTAATCACCTTTGCTGGTGGCCGCATATGCGGCTCCAATTCCATAGCTTCTCCAATTCGTTTCGTGATATAGATGTTATTCGTTGGAATATATCTGTGATAGTTTTGATCACCCATGACATTCATTTGTGATCCAGGATTCATCATGCCAGAGTTCATTAGACCCTTGCCAGTTCTTGAACCATTTCCTATGCTAAAATATGTATTTCAAATTGGCATGAGACGCAATAAAAAAGTTTCACTTTCTTCGAAAATATCACTCATACGCATACCTCACGGTGTATTCCTCAAGAAACCTTGACCATACCAAATGGTTTTCGTTTTCTTTGTCGCAACGTGCAGTGATAGATACATTATCATATTTACGTACGGAATCGTTACATAATGACGGTTGAACGAAATTAACACATATTGCTATACTAACACTTAATAAGAACATTTTAGATAATTTTTTCGGTTTCATTTTCAATCATACAACAAACATGAATCGTACAGACTTCTAGTGGCAGTTAACACCCGGAACAACACACTTAACAGATGAAATTGTATTTTCGGACTGAATCTTGGTCCGATGGTAAGAGAGACAATCGCATTACTAGCGTGGAGGTAACTTTCTCCACCAACGACGACATCGGTCGGCCTCGCAATGAAATGAGCGGAAAAGAGTTGAATTTTCAATTTATTATTATTTTTTTATTTTGTATGTCTCCATCTTCTATCTTATGTTTACTTTCGTCAGCCGGTGGTGTCTTCTTTGAGGAGGTGCCCACTACACAGTGGGTCCCAAGGGATGCGGTTGCTTTGAATACCGCAGGCTATGCTTCCTTTCGTAGGCTTCCTGGTGAAACATAAGCCTTTCTTAGTATATTTTCGTTGTCAATTCAACAATTTGGATGGCTTAAACTTGAGCAGTACAGGATCAGAAGCAAATGCCAAGTACTTTACAATATCTAGTGGGCATGTCATGTTTGTAGGTAGATTTCGAAAATGCTCTTTTCTTTTGAAGCACACAGATGTAACTGGTCCATTGAACTATCAGGGATCAAAACCCTGATTTATACTTTTTGCTAGAATTTTTTTTATCTTTCGTAGAATGCCAAGCAAGTGCTTCAGTGATGAAGAGTTTGCAGTACCAACACTCATTACATCACCACCAAAGATCTGCCAAATGACACGAGCAAATGCAGGACAATTGCACAGAAAATGTGCTGAAGCGTTGGGTCGGCCGCTCTACACGCGCTGTAGAGTATATTGTCACTTAAGCCTAGCACATGCCAAGCCGCCAATAAGTTCTAGAGAGTCACTCCATACACATATGGGTTCACGAGAAACCCAATGGTCAATGGAACCCCTAATCGAGGACGCAGGAAGACGCAACACAGTTTCGGGTCCTGAGAAATCCTCCTCTGAGGCTTGCCTAGCTATCTCATCGAAAATCCCATTCCCAAAGATCCCAATGTAACCGAGTTTTTACATTTGGGGTGGCTATGGTGTAGTGGTAACATCATTGATTGCCACGGTAATGCTTCATGTTTCAAGTCCTGATGTCAGCAAGCATTTATTTAGGTAATGCAGGAATGATGTTTGAAAATGTAACCAAATTGTAAAAAGAACATTGCAGGGTTTCAAAGCAAGAACGGAAGCCTGTAGGGATAAAAATGTTAATATAGTAGTAAAATCGCAATCGGTGCTGAGGCGAATATGGAGCATTTCTGTAGACTGCCAAACGGCTAAGATGACCAATATTCCGCTGTCAGGCAGAATGAGCCATTTAACAATTACAATGATAGTGAAGATTAGCGGGGTCTACATTAAACGATTTGCTTGACCGATTTGCTAGGCGACCAAATAATGCTTAGCGTTGGCAAAACTCACAAGCCAACACCGGAGGTACAATTTTTTACAAGTCTGTACAACTACTCTCTTACGCCGATGACATTGACACGGTCGAAAGAACTCAGCGGGCCGTTAGTGGGGCATTTTCGAGTATTGAGATTGAGGCAGCAAATATGGGTTGAGCAGTCAATGAAAGTAAAACAAAATATATGCTGTCTACAAAAAAGGGTACACCCAACATCGGCATCTTGGACAGAACGCCACAATAGATAGGTATAATTTTGAGGCAGTAAAAGAGGGAGACCTGAACCAACTTGGCGTGTTCAATTGGAGGCACCTGGCTCGTAACCGGGCTGACTGGAGAGCTTTAATGGTTGAGGCCCAAGTCAACCCGGACTCTTGCGTCACCTAAGTAAGTAAGTATATGTATGCGTTTAACTTAATATCCTATGGGAAATGATATAAAAAGAGGAACAAAGCAGCATCTGTTATTCAATGGAGAAATTGGATCAGCAACAAAAAAAAAAGCCCAGATAAACATGCAGAGATATTTTGTTGATCATAAACAACTGGAGTAGGACAGTTTAGGCTATGGCTACCCAGCGAGTACTACTAGCCAGAGCTGCCGAAGTGACTACTAAGGGAGTATTCGTACTCCCCTATCATACACTGTACTCCCGTACTCCTCTCATCGTCAGTTTACTCCCTTTAAAATATTTAAATTTGTTGAGTATTTTGTTTATTTAATCGTACATTGTTAACCGTTCGATATCAGGAAAGGTCTTAGACAAGGTGACGCGCTATCATGCGCTCTCTTTAATATAATACTTGAACGAATTGTACAAAACTCACAAGCCAACACCGGAGGTACAATCTTTTACAAGTCTGTACAACTAGTCGCTTACCCCGATGACATTGACATAGTCGGAAGAACTCAGGAGGCGTCAGTGGGGAATTTGCGAGTATTAAGGTCGAGGCATCGAAGATGGGTTTAGCGGTCAATGAAAGCAAAACAAAATATATCTCTGGTGTCAGTCAAAAAATGGCAAATGGTTTTTTTTTGTCGGGATAGGAAACGCTCGACTGGAGCACTCAGACGCAACTGGTCCATTGTACTACCAGAGAGCAAACCCTGATTTACCCATTTTGTTGGAATTTCCTTGTGTTTCTAAGAAAGCCAAGCAAGCACTTCAGTGATGAGGAGCTTACAGTACCAGCACTCACCACATCCGCACCGAGGATCTGCCACCTGGTACGAGCAAAGGCCGGACACTCACAGAGATAATGTTCCGCGGTGTCGTCGCAGATTATAGTGTCACTTAAGCCCAACACGTTAAGCTGCTTGGCAAAAGCAAAGTGGCCTGTCAAGACGCCAATAGGTTGTCTACAGTGTTTTCTGCTG
The DNA here is from genome assembly GCA_945910035.1 of Brachypalpus laphriformis. Lineage (NCBI taxonomy): Eukaryota > Metazoa > Arthropoda > Insecta > Diptera > Syrphidae > Brachypalpus > Brachypalpus laphriformis. Next base: position 38,978,675 of record OX246754.1, on the reverse strand, counting down.
AGAGACAGCAAGAATGCCACTGATTTCTTACAGGCGTCCGGGAGCATGCGCTTAGTCAACCTGCATCCTGGAGAGTCATGCCACACACAATTGTGCTCGTGAGAGACCCAATTGTCAATGGCCCTAACCGAGGACGCAGGGAGACCCAACGCGGGTTTGGGGCCTGAGAAAGCCCCCTCTGAGCCTTGTCTAGCAATCTCATCGGAGATCTCGTTCCCCAAGATCCCAATGTGACCTGGGACCCAGATAAGAGACAGAGAATTCAGCCTTGCGACCAGGTTCAAACAGTTTTAGGTTTCACGAACTATTTTAGAAGTGGTTAAATGATTAAGGACACAAATGCGACGTCCCTTCCACCTGTTCTTCACAACATAGTTCATGGCCATTAGGATTGCATAAGTTTCCGCTTGGAAAACAGACGCATATTTGTCCAATGAGAAAAGAAGTCTAATGTTGTCGACTTCCACGAAGACACCAGCGCCAGACCCTTGACTGGTTTTGGAACCATCCGTGATAATACGACTACATTCCATTCCCGGCTCAGACTCTGGCCGAAGCCAGTCCTGAGCACAAGGAAAGTCGACTCTGAATTTGCGCATCAGCTGGAGTTCTGGTGTCATTGCATCAGACGGCATATCCATAAGACAGGAGTCGTAAAATAAGTTTCGCGCAAGTTCATCAAAATTCCAGTGTCGGGTATACCAAAAACCGTCCCGCCTAAGACGATGGATGGCTTTGACAGTGCAACCCATGATATAAGTATCGAGGGGAGGTAAGTTCAGCAAAGCGTCTAGAGCAGAGCCAGGCGTACTCGGAAAAGTTCCCGTGCAGCCGAGACAAGCCGTTCTTTGAAGTTTCGCGCAAAAGGCGAATGGGTTTAAGTCAGTTTGTTTTCGTTTCCAATTGGTATTAACAACTTAAGTCTAGCGCAACTTTTCCTATAATAGTTAACTGATCCACAGGCAATAAGTGAGTAAATTGCTCATATAAAAAATATTTTCTGGCAAGAATAATGTCTGACTTAACCCGTTTTACATAACGTCAAAGATATGCTGTCTACAAAAAGGACACCAAACATCGGCATCTTGAACAAAATGCCACAGAAGACAGATATAATTTTGAGGTAGTAGTAAAGGACTTTGTCTACCTAGGCTCTATGGTGAGCTCCGCAAATGACAACAGTGGGGAGATGAAACGAAGGCAATTGAGTAGCAAAGACCTATCTCGAACTACTAAGGTAATTCTGTAGAAGATGCTAATCATTTAAAACTAATAACTTGCCAATTTTCCTAAACTCGGCCCGAATACCTTTTGCAAACGAGGCCAAATACCTGGGAATGACACTCGACGCAAGACTGAAATGGAATTCGCACGTGAAAATGAAACGAAAAGAACTCGAAATCAAATATAGAGAAATGTACTGGTTACTCGGAAAACATTCCCAGCTCAGTACTGAGAACAAACTGCTTTTATACAAGCAAGTGCTAAAGCCGGTGTGGACCTATGGTATACAATTTTGGGGTTGTACCAAGAAAACAAATGCCAATGTTTTACAAAGTTTTCAAAATAAAGTGCTAAGAGAGATTGTCCAAGCACCGTGGTATATTAGAAACGACGATATCCACAGGGATCTCGGAATTCCGACAATCGAAGCTGACACTAGAAGCTTCGCGATAAAGCATAAAAATCGACTAATTGGACATGTCAACAGTACAGTCCTACAAATTTTGGACGAAAGCAATTTATTGCGCCGACTACAAAGGACGAAACCCTTCGACTTGGCGAGATAATGATTAACCGCGTCTAGATTGCGGAATATGCAGGATCCTTCAGTGGAAAGTAACCTGCCAAACGTTTTTATTTCGTGATAGAAAAATTGCTTGATAAGTTTATACTTAGTTGCGATATCTAACAAATTTATATCGAAGGGTGGTGTTTTTTTAGTCAGTAAGAATCTGACACTACTATGAGCACGCGCTTGCTATTCTCATAGTGTCTATGGAAGATTTTTCACCTACCGTCGGGAAAAAATAAAAAATAAAAATTTTGAGAGAAAAGTTCTTCGAGCGATCTTTGGTCCAGTCTGCATAGACGGCGAGTAGAGGAGAAGGTACAATGCCGAACTATACGGCCTATATAAGAACATCGACTTAGCCAGAAGGGTGCACATACAGCGACTAAGATAGCTGGGTTGCTCTGAATCAACCCCGGATGGACGACGCAGTATAGGACGACATCGCAGTAGGTGACGCAAACAAGTGGAGAGGGACCAACTTGGTGTGCGCAACTGCAGGCAGCTGGCTCATAACCAGGCTGGCTGGTGAGGTCTGTTGGTTGAGGCCCAGGTCCACCTCGGACTGTAGCGCCACCTAAGTAAGTAAGTAATGTTTAAATCAGATATAAAAATAAATGCGACGAACATATATTTTTAAATGATTTACATGTTTGGTTTGCAATGTTTGTTTTTTGTACTCCCCTCGGACAAAAAATACTCCCCTGTGAACTTTTAAAATACTCCCATTAATAAATTTAAAATGGTAGCCCTGCTACTAGCGGTAGCAAGCGCAAGGTCGCTCTTTAAAATTAAGTGCATTTGTCAGGGCATTCTGGTTATGTAACACAATTTTACAAGCACAAGCTCTCATCAGCTCGGGCTTTTAAATTTTCTGCAGTGAGTTGAATTGTAATTGCAAGCGCGAGCATAGTCGCAAATTTATACCGATCAAAATATCTGTTAATAAAAGTTCTTCATATAAAAAAACGACCAAACAGAAATTGAAGCGTTAACTAGCAACACTTTAATCAACCAGCTTACATGTACAAGCAACTCGCGTTAGTATTACTGGCTTGCTATATAACCATCTCTGATTTTAATACTTTTTGTGTTTTTCTTGTAAAAATAGCAACTAGCTATTAGTAGTACTTAGTGCAATAACTTGCTTGTGTTAGTACCACACTACTCACATATGGAATATCCTATAATTTTTTGGTTGGTTTACCCCTTCCTAGAAGTCTCCGTGTGCAACTCTTTTATGATTATAGGCCTCGATATATAGGTAATGGATTAGAAGTTTCTATATGGTAACATCCTTCGCAATAAAATGAATACTAGACTTTACAACCTGGGCTTCGTCTAAGAAGAATAATTGGCACCAATTTATAAAAGACCACCTTATGTAGGGAGAGATGGCACCAAAAATCAGAATGCCTGAAATTCCTGGCTCCGCATTGCACCCGATGGTGATGAAGGACCGAAATGCTGTCACAGGAAATAAGAGGTTGAACTCCCGAATTATGCAGACCTTCTGTACACACTTATAAAAACGTCTTGGGAGACTGATATCCCTCTGACGAGTGGCAGAAGGGAATGATTTTCCAGCTCACAAGGAAAGGTAACTTAACCGGGGGGATACTTCCATAATTCGCGTTATTGCCAAAAATACTTTCGAATGCATTAAGGAACATCTCCGTGTCAGCTTGCGTCGTACATATTGTAATATTCTTCCCGGGGTTCGTAATAATAAAACCATTATTTCTGTGTCTTTAAACTGTTTATTTATAAACAACGATCAACTTCACTTTCGTTATATGTCTTCTTCTTCTTCCTTTTTCAGCGAGCTTATGATCCGAAAACAAGGGATCATAACCCTCCCACTTGACCGCATTTCTACTGATCCGCCTGTGGGGTTCGCCTATTTGACCTCAGAAAATATCGGCAGGCCTGCCGATTTTAGATCACTCGGTTACTGAGGCCAATGAAATGCCAATGTCGTCGCATTTGTGTGATCCAGGCACTTATAGGCCTTCCTCGCCTTCCTCGCGATGTTTCGCGATTTTTCGTTATATGTACTTCAAAATAATCATATCACTTTATTTTTTATTAATCTCAACTTAAATTATCTCTTACAAATTCACTTTTAATCACAATTTCGTTTATTCTCTATATTCTCTACACCAATTTGCAAATAATTAAATTGACAGTAAACGCACTTGTTTTCACTATTTTCACCTCTATCGACCGCATCGACTGTCCTGGTGGTTGGTGTATTTATACCAAATACAAGAACGTCTAGAACGTTTTCGAACACGCTAGATGTCACTAGGGGTCAATTGTGGCATGTGAAATGTGCAACAAACTGATGTGCACGCATGTGAATTAGTGTTGCCACACCATGTTCGTTGGTAATGCAGTGCGAAAAATACTGATGGCCTGGATGCTACAATATATAATATATATACCTCACGGATCATCATCGAACAATGCGTCGAATTTAATCAAGGGCCTGGCATTGATTTTGAGAAAAGCTATCATAAATGTAAATAAAGGCATGGATTGAGCAGAAGAGGTATCCTAAAAGAATTGGTGACCATTATTTTGCGGATGATATAGGTTTTTCCTATGGTCTGAACAGCCCTTTGGACCTGATTTCTAATATTAATTGGGATCTAAATCTATTGAGACACTGGTTCGCTGAACATAATTTAGTTATACGTTCCAAAACTAAAATAATGTTCTTTAACTTATCTGCTTCGCAAAAATTGGAAGCTAACGTATTTTTCCACGCACCTGAGTGTCAAAGATACAAGTTGTCTAATTGCAATTGTACGTCTGGTTTTCCCTCTCCCACTTTTTGTAGTAGTGTTAACTGTAGTGATAAATGTTTTCTAATAGAGAGAGTAGACGACTTCAAGTACTTGGGGCTCATCCTAGATTCTAGAATGAGTTTTTCGACTCATACAGATACATTAAGAAAGTACTTCCGATGCACACTTAGACACTTCTATTATTTGCGTAATATATGCTCAACTAAGGTTTTAAAGATGATCTATTATGGGATTTTCCATTCTAAGCTACAATATGGAATTGCTTGTTGGGGAGGTGTGTATCAAAATAAAATAAAACCGCTTCTGATTTTGCAAAAATATGTTTTAAGAAAAATTTGTCGTAAACCTGGTAGGCATCCCAGTTAGCCTTTGTTCTGTGACCTGAAAATTCTTCCTGTTCGTCATTTGTATTGTTTTAAGGTGTTAAAACCGTTCTTTATGAAGTCTGGTAATCGCAATTTTCTTTTAATTTCAAATTATAATTTACGTAGAAACTTTTCAAATATGTTAAAAAAAAATAAATATTTGGCGCAACAGCTCATTAAGTGCAAGGGCCTAGCTTCTCGCAACCACTCATGTTGTGTGCGTTATATTTTTCGTACGAATGGAAGGGACCTACAGTTTAGTGCCGTATCCGAACGGCGATTTGAGAAGCTCTTTCGAGACAACAATACTCTTGGATGTTTGTCAGACGCTCGCGAGAGGTGGGACCGTGAAAAAACTTTTTGGTGTTTTGTAGGATTCGAACTTGGAACCTCACGCGTAGTGATCCGACACACTAACCACTTACGCCACGGCGCCCACTTCAAATATGTTATCTGCACCCAATTTTCGTACCACTGCATTCCGTAATTTTTTTTCTGTTTCATCTCATCGGTTGTTTAATAAACTCCCACAGTATCTTAGGGCATATCAATATCTGGAAGGTTTTTAAAAAGCGTTAAAATGTGGCTCTTCCGCTTTGACTATGTTGGCTTGGAATCCCTTATTCTCTGATATTTAGGTTTACATTTTTTTTTTAACTTAATTAACTTAATTTTTATTTATTTTTTTTATATTTACTTCGCTATTGCATATTTAGCAATTACTTTTGTTTGTAATTACTTGCATTTACTTTCTTTTTTCTTATTGTTTTGAACTAACTCATAATCTTTTATTGTTGCTATGTAAGCTGAACTTTTAAGGTCACCCCGCCTAAAATTTTTCTTTTTATTGTATAAGCCTATACAAGTGGCATTCTAAACTATTTTTATAGCTTATATTAAAAATACAGAATGTCACAACATTTCTTATATTTCTGATAGGACTGAATTGTTTTATATATATTGAATTTACTTTTTTTGTATCCTGAATTATAAGAAATCTATATATATAAAAGAGAGTGACGTTAGTTACTACGCTTATAACTCAAGAACGCCTGGACCGATTTCGATGATTCGCACCAATTCGGACTGGTTTCCGGCCAAACAAGAAGAATACCCAAGAAAATTCCGGAAAAATCCCCGAAAAAAAAATTATGAAGAAAATTAATTTTCCCATACATTTTGTATGGAGCAATTTTACGACGCCATCTTCATGATAGATGACGTTTATGTTTACGTTACGTTGTGACATTTTTTTTTCTTTGTGATTGCGTACGCATCGACAATATATCCAAGCGTTAATTTCGGATTGTGCTATTAATTTTTAGGTGGGTTACTTTTAAAATCAATTCGAATTCGCTGTTCATTTCATTCTGATTGATCATTTTGGTGTGGAATTCGATTTTCAAACGGTAAGTTGCCAACGAAGATTTTGTGAGGTTATGACATTTGTGCACATGTATGTATCGATAATTCCTTAATTGCTTTTGTGACATTCATTTCTCAGTGTTATTCACAATGCCGCGAGCCAGAAAATCTAATCTTTCGCATCGAACCCGTAATGCAAGTAGAGTTCGGAATAATACGGATGAACAAGAAATCGCACGAGAACAGCGCCGACTTCGCTAACAATGAGAAATCGTCGAGCAAATCAAACAACTCAAACGTGAAAATCGAAATCAACGCGTAAGAAGAAGTGCTTCAAGACGGTACACTGCTTTCCAAAGAGTGATGGAGATGAAGCGAGCACTTCAGAATTGCTCAATTTCATTTTCATTTTTAATGCATTTTATTTGTTGAATTCATTATATCTTACGTGCTAACAAAAACGCTTAAAACTAGCTTAATTAACTTAACTATCTTATTCTAACTTACTGGCCCCATGCGGGCGCTCTAAGCTAAACTTAACTCTTAACCTATGTCTTTCGACGTAACCTAACTAAATTTGTTTATTATAACTTAACTAATTAACAAATTATGAACTAAGAAAAATGCTTACTGTAGAAAAAACTTAGTAAATGGACTTGTTATTTTTTTAAAACTATTAGATATAAAACTTATAAACTACCTTAATATAATCTTAAGCTAACTTAACTATGGAGTGTAATTAAATACACTATTTTTTTTTTAAGCTTTTTTAGTTTTTTGTTTTTTTTTTTTTTGTTTTTTGATTAGCCAAATGCTGTGCTATTTTTTAATTTTTTTTTTTTTTTTTTAAACTACCTTAAAACTATGTAAGCCGGCCATGGCTATTATGTAACGATACAAAAAACGATGGCCCGCTCTGTCCCTTTACAGGCTAGCCCGGATTAGGGGGAAACAACGACGGCGTTCCCTCTTCTTCAATCAGCCACCAAAATTGGCCATGCTGCCTACTAACGTCTTCAATATCGCGGTTGGAAACCGCCCTACTATACCGGAGACGCTCTTCACTACTCTGTGCGACGTCTCGGTCGTAGTTGAGTCGCCTATCCACAGCTGTTCTGGCGACGTGGAAGATTAGCGGCACCGCTAACTTATCCTGGATCAGACCTCTCTGATCAAGATATAGGAACGCTTCTGGAGGGATAAAGCCGTTAAGGCGCACACTCTCGTGACAGAGATTGTTGGGGTAATAAGCCCCAAAGATCAGACTATTCATCGAAGTCATTGCTCTTGCAATGTGCCTTCGAATCATCTTGATCAAAAAATTATCCACTCTGATCAGTTTCGCCCTGTTGTACAGGACCTCATTACGATAGAATTTTATGTAATCAGATTCAGGTGTTCGGTACAAATGAAGGCAAGCCCTAAGACAAGCCCTCTCAAACACTCGCATCTTTTCCAACAAGCTTGGCCCCACGTTAAACCACACGGGACATCCATATACGAGCATAGGCCGAATGAGGGCCATGTAGCAGATCACCTTCACCCTTGCATCGAGTTGGCTGCTATAAAACAGTCTCTTTGTAAGGGCGAAAGCAACTTTGGCTCTGGCCAGAGCAGCATCTATATGTTTGTTAAAATATAGATATTGATCTAGCCAGACCCCAAGGTATCTGACTACACTTCGACTCGCAAGTGGCTGCCCGTGCTGTCCCACGATAGAGAACTTCCGCCAATTCTTTCTAGTGCCCCTAGAGGCCCCAGACAACGGCGTTCTGAACAGGATGGTTTCCGACTTCTGAAAGTTAATCTTCAACTTCCAGTCGTCGCAGTATCTCTTGATCTTATCGACGCTGCAAGAGTATTGCAATTACCTCGATCTTAGGCCCTGATCTGTACGCGACCAAATCGTCTGCGTACGCTATAGCATGGTGAAGTGAACCCATGAGATCGCTCGTGTAAATATTGAATAGGATCGGCGAATTAACCGCGCCCTGTTGCAGACCATTTTTTACTTCAAAAGTTCCAGCAGACGTCACATTGCCATTCTTCACAATGAACCTCTTACCGGTGAGCATGTCATAAAGTATGTACAGCAGTGGTTGGAATTGGTCAATCCCGAACAAGCCATGTCATCAGGAAGATGATAGACCCATGGTCGAGATTTTGGCGATCAAATCGCTAAAAGTTGGCGAATCTACCGGTTTGGATGAAATCCGGCCAGAAATGCTAAAGGCTTTTGGTAAAGAGTGAGTGCAATGACTCTCACGTGTCATTAAAGTGGCATAGGAATGCGGTGAAACACCTGGTGATTGGCAAATGGGAGTGATTGTCCCTCTTTGTAAACAAGGGGACAAGAGATTGCGCCAACTACAAGGGTATATTTATTTTAAGTATCCTTGGAAGTCTTTGCTAAAGTGTTAGAGACACGTGCCCGAGCTTTGGTTGAGGATAGTTCAGAGGATGAACAATGCGTTTTTCGTCCCGGTAGAAGCAGGACCGACCAGTTATACACTCAGAATGATTCTTGAAAAGGCCTGGGAGCATGCTGAACGTGTATACACCTGTTTTGTGTATTTGGCGAAATCATGTGTTAGGCTATGATAAAGGCTATTCGGCATATACATATATACAAATTATAGAAGCTGTGTTCGGGTAAATGGCGGTAAATCAATACCCTTCATTGTGGGGGTTGGGCAGGGTGCCAAGGGTGCCTTTTGTCACCTCGCCTCTTCATTGTATATATGGACTGGATGCTGCAGTGCAGCTGTGGCAGAGAATGTTGCAAAGTGGGGGACTTAAGGATTAGTCATCCTCTCTTTAGGGATGATTTGGTCATCCTTGGTCATTTATCGGAAGTATTGATTGTTTCCATAACGCCTATTCAGTACACTTTGCATGTTTGTAGAGTCTCAATGAAGCAGGTGGATACGTTCAAGTATCTCGGGGTCTTATTCGCGAGTGATGGAAAAAACAATGCCGAGTTATCCAGTAGAAATGGTCAAACTGGATCAATTTTAAGGGAGTTTGGTGAATCTGTTATAAGGAAGGTCAAACTTACCTATAGTGTTCAAACCTAATTATCGGTTTTTAACTTGGTATATGTTCCAACTCTCAGTCGCGGATACAAGCTGCTGAAAGACGTTCCTTCGCGGTGTTGCGTAACACCAGAATACGCGAGGCACTCAATGTAGAGCAGCTACTTTTTCGAACGGAATAATTTATGCTTTGACGGTTTCGTCGCGTAGAGCGTATCCCCAGCTGGTTTCAAGACGTGCCATGATTGCCGCACCATCAAGCTAGCGACCCCTCGGTAGGCCTATAAATAGATGGTTGGATCGAGTCCGACATCTCTCTTGGAGCCGTCTAGGGATTTCTTCAGATGAGTTGGAGTCGACGGCGGAGGTTCAAAAGTAATGGAGAGTGCACCTAATTATCCTACCCTCGCGACCCTCATAAAGGATTAGAGGGTGAACTATTTTAATGACAAAACAGAGAGTGCTCTAAAGAAGTGTACTTGAAACCGCACATTTAAAGACCCAGCGAAGCGGGTACAACCAGCTAGTAATAAATAAATAATACGAATACGAAGTTCTGAAGCTACAAAATTCCATATGTTGCTAGGTTGTCAGAGGAATTTCGAGAAATCGGTGTCCGACTAGGCTGTAAACGTCACCACTACTGTTTCTGGTATTTATGAGTCGTTTATCGGTAAAGCGGTGAGTACTACGAAAGTGACCACATATTGCGGATGTTCTAGCGAATCCGTATCGTAACAGTCGAAGAAAAGGCACTACAAGTTGGGAAAAAATTGTACCTAAGTATGTAAGCTATTTACAGATAAACTTTCTGCAGGTTTTTGTGATAAACGATAAACCTGGACCTTCCCTTTTTTATTTGTACTTTTCACACTCCACATACAAACATTTAAAAGCTTCATCAATCATTAAAACATCCGTTTAAATTTGTTCAATCAAAATCCATTTTCTGTATCGCTCACTGGACGTTAATGTGTGCTCAGTTGTGACGTTGTTCGATCATATTAAGACCATTTCAGCTTTCTTTCATATTTTGCGAATTCAGATCTTCGTTGTCTTTCTTTGCACAGATGAATTTTTTTTATACTTTCTAGTATGACAGGCCCCACTGTTCTAGTAAGATTGATTGCAAATCAATGAGCGGTATCTATTCCCGCACGCTAAAGTTGACCCATAATGGTTCATCTGAGATAGCGTCGTGGCTTGGAGGTGTGATGCCTGGAGTGGAGTTACTCGTAGTGATTCATCACAAAAACGCTAAAAGAATTTCTCTGAGGGTAAGGTGTTGTAACGTTTTTGTGTTAGTTAAATGAGAAATCAGAAAGAAGTATACCTACATATGTACATATGCACTAATGTATAGTGCTAATGTTGATATGTTTTGATTTTTTGCAAATGGGTTTTTCTGATTTTTTGATTGACGTAACTTGTGGTTTGTTGAAATGAACAAGCTCTTGAAGTCTGCAAACAAACTTGTAAAGTTATCCAACAGCGGAAAGATATGAATTAATGAATACTGAATTGTGACAATTAGGTACATAGTGGATATAATACAACATGTACATGCTCGTAAGTAATAGTAAATTATACGAGTATTTGCCGGGTGAAGTACTAATTAAATCGCCAAAGGATTCAACAGCAACTGTGAGCTCAAGTACTCACTTTTTTACTTACTTAGGTGGTGCTACAGTCCGGGGTGGCCCTGAGCCTCAACCAACAAACCTCTCCAGCCAGCCCGGTTACGAGCCAGCTGCATCCAGTTGCACACGCTAAGTTGGTTGTGGTCTCCCTCCACTTGTTTACAACGGAGGATTTTGATAAAATCCATGCCTCTGCGCAGTGTCTTATAAAGAGTTACTTTAGTAGTTCCAGATAGGGCTTTGTTACTTAATTGCCTTCTTAGCCCATAGGTAGGTAGGTAGGTAGAAGCGATTGTAACAGCAAACCATGCTGATACATAATTAGTACAAAAGTGTAGTCTCCACGAGACATATTTATTTCAAACATTATGTCAGACATCATGTTAGAAATTTTTATTTTTTTATACGGTGGGTGCTAGAAACGCGTTCCAGAGCTGTGGTTAAGGACAGTTTGGGGGATGAGTAGTGCGGTTTTCGTCCCGGTAGAAGCACAACCGACCAGTTATTTACTCTCAGAATGGTTCTTGAGAAGGCCTGGGAGTATGCCAAACCTGTCTACACTTGTTTTTTAGATTTGAAAAAAGCATATGATAGGGTTCCTCGCGGCAAACTCTGGAGTGTTCTGCAGGAGTATGGGATTGATGGTCCTCTGTTAAGGGCGATTCAGTCTTTATATACAAACTGAAGAAGCTGTGTTCGGATAAACGGTGTTAAATCAATACCCTTCACTGTGGGCGTTGGACTCCGCCAGCGGTGCGTTTTGTCACCTCTCCTCTTCATTGTATACCATATATGGATTGGATGTTACAGCGCAGCCGTGGCGGGGAATGTTTTGAAGTGGGAGACCTAAGGATTAGTCATCTGCTCTTTGCGGATGATTTGGTCATCCTTGGGTCCTCTCAAACCGAATTTCAGCGCGCACTCGAAAGGTTTGTAGCCGTTTGTGATGATGCTGGAATGAAGATTAACGTGAACAAGTCAGAAGTAATGGTCGTTTCCAAAAAAAACCCATTCAGTGCACTCTGCATGTTAGTGGAGTCCCACTGAAGCAGGTGGAGAAGTTTAAGTACCTCGGGGTCCTATTCACGAGTGATGGGAAGAGCAATGCCGAGTTATCCTGTAGAATTGGTCACACTGGATCAATTTTGAGAGAGCTTGGCCAATCTGTTGTAAGGAAGGCTGAACTTAGTGTTCAAGCTAAGCTATCGGTTTTTAACTCGGTGTATGTTCCAACCCTCACCTATGGTCATGAAATTTGGGTAGTGACCGAAAGAATAATATAGCGGGTACAAGCTGCCGAAATGAGGTTTCTTCGCGGTGTTGCTGGAATAACTCGTAGGGATCGAGTGCGCAACACCAGAGTACGCGAGGCGCTCAATGTTGAGCAGCTACTTCTCCAAACGGAACGATATATGCTTCGATGGTTTGGTCACGTAGTGCGTATGCCCCCAGACCGGCTTCCAAGACGTGCCATGGTGGCCGTGCCATCAGGTAGGCGACCCCGCGGTAGGCCTAGAAATAGATGGTTGGACCAAGTCCGGCATGTATCCTGGAGCCGTCTAGGGATTCCTCCTGATGAATTCGAGTCAATGGCGGAGGTTCGAGAAGGATGGAGAGTCCACCTGAGCATCCTACCCCCGCGACCCTCATGAATGATTAGCGGGCCATTGAAAATGTATGTATGTATGTATGTGTACGGTGGGCAAATTATGTCAAGAAATTTCATTTTCAACCATATCAAGTAAGAGCAAGCAACGACCAATTCCTGCTTGGCACCGAGTCTCCACGAGACATATTTATTTCAGACTTCATGTCAGGCACCAATCAGCCATGTTTTCTTCGTAGTAAAACTCGAATTGAAACTCCCTGTCAAATTTATTTCAGGGTTTATTGCCACAGAGGTGGCAAGAAATGAAAGCAGAAATCGATTTCTTGAAATGAGTCATTTCAAGAAATTTGCGGTCTCCATTGGAAATTTCGATTGCATGAAATATTTCTTGCAATGAATTATTGCCAGTGGAGACCAGGGGTAAGGTATATTGTTTGAAGTGAATTGTCTTTTCTATCGTTCGCACAACTTCGTGGAGCGCCGCTAAGTGTACGCATGTTGAGATTTCGATAGAAGGGATTTATCTACGGTATTTTGGATATGTGTATCTAAGATGCGTTCCAACGTCTTTAAAAGAAAAGTAGTTAAGCTGATGGGTTTGAAATCCTTTCCGGATCCATGACCCCGCTTCCCAGCTTTCGGGATAAACACAACACGAACATGGCTCCAGCTCAGGGGAACGTGGTTTACGAGAATACAGCTTCTGTAGATCGATACTTGGCATAGGGCCACATGGTCCATGGTTTTTGGAGCACAATCGGAAGAATGCCGTCAAGGCCGGCCGATTTATAGGAAGAGAAACTGTTAATAGCCCAGGAGGTATTAATTGCTGTAATTGTTGTCTTAATGTCATTCCAGGAAGGAGATTGCGCGGCCTGAAAAACTGGTGGGAGAGCAATCTCATTTTTACATCCTGGAAAGTGTGTTTGCATTAAAACTTCCAGGGACTCGCTAGAGGAGTCCGTCCAAGTCTCATCCTGCCGGTTAATAAAGGACGGGCTAAAATGTTCCTTACACAGAATTTTACTCAGCCTAGCAGAGTCTTTTATGGTATCCATGGACTGACAGTAGTCTTTCCAGGCAAGAGACTTGGCACTTTTAATGGATTTCTTATATTCCTTCAGACAATCCTTATATGGTTGCCAGAACTGGTGTTTGAAGCAGATATTGAAGATATCTTTAGTAATCTTCCTCAGATTGGATAGATCTTCGTTCCACCAAGGGGGGAATTTTTTCTTGCTGCATTTAATAGGACACCAAACCTTAAAAGTCGCATGGTTGCTTCGAGGGCCCTAATTTTGGCGTCTAGTTCCTCTACTGATTCAATTTTCAGGCCGGGTATTCTATGAAGTTTTGATTAAATATCCTGACCAAACTTCTAACAGTCAATTCTTTTAGTGTTTCTTAATGGCTTGGGAGCCTCGACCTTGAGGCACACATTGTAAAGAATCCATCTGTGGTCGGAGAAGGACATTCGATTGGATACTCGCCAGTTTACTTCTCTAATGTCTAAGACACCCCACCCTCTGAAATTTTCCGTACTCAGAAAAACAAAAGTTGGTGTGCTACCCACGTTACAAACATAAAGGTTGGACAACACTAAAACATCAAACAAGGACTCACTGCATTCGTTAATTTCAGAGCTGCCCCATAATGTGTGCCTGGCATTTGCGTCGCAGCCCAGAAGCAGGTTGTCCTTTTTTCTGTTGTCTTTGATGTTAATTGGCGTACCTCCTCTGGCGGTGATGGCCTATCACGATCCATGTAAACTGAGGATATAAAAGTAGTGTTATCTGCGACCTCCAATTTAACTACCGTTAAATCGGCAGAGCTAAAATCAGGACATAGAAATACATTGAAATGCTTTGTAGCTAGGATGCAAGTCCTAGGTTTCTTACTAACCTGATTTGTGGTCTTGTAGAAAATGTTGTAACGGTTGTCCTTGAGCCCTTTTATGGATGAACCCTTCACCCAGGGTTCCTGTTCAATGCCGATATTTATATCCTCCTCGCCGAGGAAGACAAGCAAATTATCTGACGCACTCTTCGAGTGGTGCCGATTAATCTGGATGATGTTCAGCATTGGTGATAGGTCGAATGATGTCGACCCCCATGTCCTCCGACATCCTTTCGGAACAATCGATTTCGCCTGAATCTTCATCAGGACCAGAGGGGCGGAAGATCTTGAGTTTAGCATGCCTTATGCCGAAACGCAGCTTATGGTCGGTTTTTTCGGGTGCCACCAGGCAGCCTCGTTGATCAACAGCAGGAAAGGGGAACTATTTTTCTGAGGTTCCTCTGCCTTGATGACTGCTCAGTCATCCATCGGAACCGGCGGATTGTGCAGTTTCAGACATTGGAGAAGTCTTCCCCCATCAATCTGCATATTGGACAGCCATATGCGGGCCCTAGGTCTCCTGGGGATATAATTAGCGGAGATAAGCTTGAGCTTCAAGCCCTCCCAGGCAACACTAACCTTAGTGACACACTCGCTAAGGAAAGTCTAATAATGCCTGACCAACTCGGCGGAGTCGAATCACGGCAGAGGTCCCCCAGGATTTCCCAACAGGTATTTCATGATCATACCCGATAGTCCAGCCTCTATACATACTACCGCACGCTTCACTGATCGTCTTACCTTCTGATGAACGCTGGTCCACGAGAGCGACCTGCAGATGGTCTCTTACCACATCAGAAATGTGTCGCGTTGTCTGAGTAGGGCAGGCCGAGGATGTACCCGGTTGATTTTGTGTCGAAATCGAGGTTTTGACAAACTTGGACCTTTTCGCCTCGTGATTGGTCTCATCCAAAGACATGTTCCTCTTGTTTGCCTTGGTGTCCTTCTTCCTCTATTGTGGATGCTGTTGTTTTGTCTCAAAATGCGCGATGTACTCATCGATCACAGCTTGATACTTGGCCTTATCCGCTGCGTCCTTCTCATGAACGGTACCAGCTGCTTCGTTTTTGGCAACCTTGTCAAGAACGAATCGAGCCATGATGTGTACCTTCTATTCATGATGTCGTCTGGGGTTTAATTTTTCTTCGATGAACCAGCGCCACTAACCATAGTGTCTTTGGTTGCCATTTTGGTGTTTATTGTTGTTGCTGTCTGATGAGCCGCCCTCTGTACGCTAGAGGAAGTACTTTGCCTTGCTGCAGCTGAAGGGAAGACTGAAGACTCCTGACTTGAGGCTAAAATCTCTTCTTCCGATGAGGAGCCATTGTCGTGCATCCCCACAGCATTTTTTGTACCATGTTTTTTTTGGTTGGCAAAATCGCATCATCACCTCCTCGCGGTGCCCGCTGGATAGCTATCTGATAGCGAACTAACGATGAGCGTATGCTGAGCCCCGAAGTGGCTTACTGGCATCGGTGTATCCGGCCTCTTATCCTAGGGGTACAAAAAAAGGATCTGGCCCTCCAGGTTGGGGGTTGTGCCGTCGGGTTAACTTCCCTACCACGTAAAAAACCTTTGGTTACGAAACAACCAACAGCCTCGGATGGGGATGATTTTATTGTTGACGACCCAAGCAAACGTAAAAAGGACAACGATCTTCGTGTTAGGTCCCTCTACAAACCACGTGCAGCCGAACAACTTGCGGAGGGCCTAGAGTGTTTCAAAGCAGACATCACCGCCATCCAAGAAGTGCGATGGGATGGGCCGGGCAAAGGGAAGATGAAAAACTGCGACATCTACTACGGCGATTGCCACAGACAACAAGGACAGCGCCTATTCGGATGCGGATTTACCATTGGAGACAGACTTAGGCAAGAAGTCTTGAGTTTCCGGCATGTGAACGAGCGCCTTATGATTATCCGTATCAAGGCTAAATTTGCCAACATTAGCCTAATGTGCGTTCACGCCCCTCACGAGAAGAAGGACGACGCGGCAAAGGCTGACTTCTACCAGCTCTTGGACAAGACGTATGAGCAATGCCCTAGCCACGATGTTACAATTGTCCTAGGTGGTTTTAACGCAAAGCTAGGAAGAGAGGACGTCCTTAGTAGCGTGGTCGGAAAGCACAGCCTGCACGACATCACATCCGACAACGGTGGCAGGCTAATCGACTTTGCGGCGGGACGAAACCTTGTCGTAGCTACTACGCGGTTCCCACGTCTCGATATTCTCAAGGGAAAACGGCTCTCCTTTGATCGAAAAACTGTCAACCAAATCGATCACATTGCGATCGACGCAAGGCATGCCTCCAGTATTCTGGATGTCCGGACCTTCGCAGCGGCCAACATAGACTCGGATCATTACCTTGTTGTAGCCAAGATACGAATGCGGATATCCCAATCTGAGCAACAAAGAAGAATCACTGTGAGAAAATTTAACGTCGAAAAGCTACAATCGCAAGAGACCGCCAGACTCTTCGCTGAACGCGTATCCCGAAATCTCTCAATCACCCCTATGGCACCAGCATCAAGTGCCGAAGACCAGTGGCAAGACTGCCAACATGCCATCAGAAACGCCGCGACTGATGTGCTGTGCTGATGTGTCTCGCCCGCCCACCACCACGAAACCCCTGGTTTGACAAAGAATGCGAGTGCATGCAGCAAAACAAGGGGCATACAAAGAGGCGATGCAAAGGAAGACGAGAGCTGCTCGTGAGCTCTACGAGCAAAAAAGACGGGAAGAACATCGGCTTCTCCAAAAGAAGAAGAAAGAGCATGAGAAGCGCGCGTTTGAGAATATCGAGAGTTTATACTCCAGGAACAATGTACGGAAGTTTTACCAAAAGGTAAAAAGAACGTTTCAGAGGAGCAATACCTGTACAGGAACGTGTAGAGATGAAAATGGAAACCTCGTAGTAGAATCACAGTCGGTGCTGAGAATATGGAAAAACTACTTCTGCAGACTGTATAACGGCGACGGAGATCAACATCCCGCTGTCAGGCAGAATGAACCATTCAACATAGACGATGATAGTCAACATTTCTGTCCACCTCACCAAAACGAAGTGAGGATAGCAATGTCCAAGCTAAAATCCAACAAGGCTGCTGGACCTGACGGCTTACCGGCCGAACTTTTCAAGGCAGCTGAAGATGAATTGTTAGAGTGCATACACCAACTCATCTCTAAAATTTGGTCAGACGAGTGTATGCCTGATGAATGGAACCTCAGCATCGTTTGCCCGATCCACAAGAAAGGAGACCCCCTCAACTGCGCCAATTATAGAGGCGATAAACGAGGGCAAAACCAAGTATATGCTGTCAACAAAAAGGGAAAGCCAACACCGACGAATTGGACAAAACGTCACAGTCGGCAGCTATAACTTCGAGGCAATAAGGGACTTTGTCTACCTTGGCTCTTCTATAAATGCTACAAACAAGATCAGCGCAGAAATCAATTGAAGAATAACTCTTGCCAATCGCTGTTTTTTGGGCTTATAAGGCAATTCAACAGTAAAGCCCTATCTCGAACAACTAAGGAGACTCTATATAAGGCCTTGATCATCCCAGTCCTGCTTTAAGGTGCTGAAACATGGACTTTATTAAAAGAGGATGAAGATATCCTTGGTCGCTTCGAGAGAAAAATTCTTCGTAAGATGTTCGGTCCCGTTTTCGTTGACGGGTTTTGGAGGAGAAGATTCAATCACGAACTATACGAGCTGTACAGCGACATCGACCTAGTCAAAAAACTGCGTATTGGACGTCTGAGATGGCTAGGACATGTAGAGCGAATGGACACCAACGCTCCGGCTCGCAGAGTCATCGAATCTAACCCCGAGGGACGACGCAGTAGAGGGAATCATCGCCGTAGGTGGCGCACAAAAATTCAAGGGGACCTCGACCAACTTGGAGTGCGTAGCTGGAAGCAATTAGCTAAAGACCGAGCTAAATGGAGAGGCTTGTTGGTTGAGGCCCAGGTTCACCCCGAACTGTAGCGCCACCTAAGTAAGTGAGTAAGTTAAAATAGTCATCATACATTGCTCATACATCTTGGTCTTATCCAAGAGGTGGTAGGAGTCATCTTTAGTTGGGTCATCCGTCTTCTCGTGAAGTTAATGTTGGCTAATTTAGCCTTGATACGGATTGTCATGAGGAACTCGTTCACATGGCAAAAACCCAAGACTTCTTGCATAAGTCTGCCTCTAATAACAAATCCGTGACCAAATAGACGCCGTCTATGGAGAAACCTTCGTGAATTAGGGATTGGTAAGCAAAAGTTAAATTGTTCTTCCACTATCGATGGCAATGAACTAAATCATAAGTTTTTATCGACTCCACTTAGTTCAATCCCAGCAACAGTTCATGATACTCGTAGTTTTAGTGTGGGTCCTGTAGTCTCCACAGATACATCTTTTGTCTTTAGAAGGGTAGACAACGGAGTGCATCCGGTGTTTGTCAAAGCGATTTTACCATTACTTCTACCATACATCACTCATATCATCAACACTATTTTAATGACCGGCATATTCCCCCGCCAGTGGAAAATTGCAAAAATAATACCAATTCCAAAAAATTCGATTGGTGATGAATTTAGACCCATATCAATCCGTCCTTTTCTCTCCAAAGTTTGTGAACGGATCATGCATAAGCAACTGAATAAGTATATAACACAAAATAACTTGCTAGCTTCAGTTTAATCTGGATTTCGTGCTAAACACAGTTGTACAACCGCTTTACTTAGTGTGGTAGAAGACATAAGAGAAAAATTGGATGACGATAATGTCACCTTTTTGGTCCTTTTTGATTTTTCCAAAGCATTTGACATGGTGGATCATCCCACCCTTCTAAATAAACTAGCTCATTGCTTTAACATGTCTAGATTTGCCACAAAATTACTTTCGTCGTATCTAAGTGAAAGAAAACAGGCTGTATTTTTAGAGGGCCTTCTATCGGAATTTCTTCCCTTGCAGCAAGGCGTTCCCCAAGGGTCAATTTTGGGCCCTCTCTTATTCTCACTCTACATTAATGATATAGCCTCTATTGTTCTGCATTCGTCAAAACATATATATGCCGACGACATTCAGATTTATCGGAGTTGTCCCCTCGTTGTATGCAGCAATCGCCTTAGTAGATCTCGCAGCTTGTCATCTTTCTTTTGCCCGGCCCATCCCATCGCACTTCTTGTTGTTTGGTAAGTTGTTCGGCTGCACTGGGTTTTGTAGAGGGACCCAACATTCCACGTGCAGACACGAAGATAGTTGTTCTTTTTGTTCTTGCAAGCGTAAGGGTCGTCAACAGTAAAATCATCCGTATCCGAGGTTCCTTATGTTATGCCCCTAGAACGCTGTGCCACTTCGGGAGTATGAGCGCTACCGTTAATCCATTAAGGTCTACTCCATCACCAGCTCTTTTCCAAGGTCCTGAATAACCTTGAAAATTCCTTAACAACCTGTGATCCGAATATGTCGAAGCATCTCGCGGCATTCCATCTAGGGTATTCATCCGCTGCCCTCTAAAACAAGAAGAAGTGCTCTAGTGAGAGAACACTCTTCCCCCGTTTCTTGTCTGCTACTCCCAAGACCTTCCAAAGTTGTCACCAACGTGACGGTGGAGAGTAGCATTATAAGTCAAATTGACCAGACTATATATCTGCAAGCACGTCATTGAGAATTTTGTCAAAAAAAAAAAAAAAATCAGATCCTGGAGATTATTTGAACGACACAACTTTTCATATTCAACCGCATAATGACAACTTTACTTACTTACTTACTTAACTTAGATGGCGCTACAGTCCGGGGTGGACCTGGGCCTCAACCAACAAACCTCTCCAGCCAGCACGGTTACGAGCCAGCTGCCTCCAGTTGCACACGCCAAGTTGGTTGAGGTCCCTCTCCACTTGTTTGCGCCACCTACCGCGAGGTCGTCCTCTTCTGCGCCGTCCGTCCGGGGTGGATTCGAAGACTTTCTTAGCGGGAAGGTTGGGCTCCATCCGCTCTAAATGACCCAGCCATCTTAGTCGCTGTATGTGAACTCTTCTGGCTAAGTCGATGTCCTTGTACAGGCCGTATAACTCGGCATTGTACCTTCTCCTCCACTCACCGTCTATGCAGACGGGACCAAAGATCGCTCGAAGAACTTTTCTCTCGAAATAACCAAGGGCATCCTCATCCGGTTTTGTCAAAGCCCATGCCTCTGCGCCATACAGCAGGACTGGGATGATTAATGTCTTATAAAGAGTTACCTTAGTAGTTCGAGATAGGGCTTTACTACTCAATTGCCGTTTTAGCCCATAGAAACAACGATTGGCAAGAGTAATTCTCCGTGTGATCTCCCTACTGATGTCATTTGCGGAGCTGACCATAGAGCCTAGGTAGACAAAGTCCTTTACTACCTCAAAATTGTATCTGTCTATTGTGGCGTTCTGCCCAAGACGCCGATGTTGGGTGTCCTTTTTTGTAGACAGCATATATTTTGTTTTGCTTTCATTGACCGCTAGACCCATCTTTGCAGCCTCGTTCTCAATACTCGTAAATGCCCCATTGACTGCCCGCTGAGTTCTTCCGATTATGTCAATGTCATCGGCATAAGCGAGTAGTTGTACAGACTTGAAGAAGATTGTACCTCCGGGGTTGGCTTGTGAGTTTCGTACAATTCTCTCAAGTACTATGTTAAAGAGATCGCATGATAGCGCGTCACCTTGTCTAAGACCTTTCCTGACATCGAACGGTTCGGTGATGTTCTTACCGACTTTGATGGAGCAGCGAGAGTTCTCCATTGTCATTCTGCACAAACGGACGAGCTTGGCAGGGATGCCAAGACTAGACATGGCTCTGTATAACTCGTCTCTATACACGCTATCATAGGCAACTTTGAAATCGATGAAGAGGTGGTGCGTATCGATTTTATATTCATGGGTTTTTTCCAAGATCTGCCGTAGTGTGAATATTTGGTCAATGGTGGACTTTCCCGGCCTGAAACCGCACTGATAAGGACCTATCAGGTTGTTGACGATCGGTTTTAGGCGTTCACATAGTACGGCAGACAGGATCTTATATGCGATATTTAGGAGACTTATACCTCTGTAGTTGGCGCAGTTCAGAGGGTCTCCTTTCTTCAGGATCGGGCAAACGATGCTGAGGTTCCATTCGTCGGGCATACTTTCGTCCGACCAGATTTTACAGATGAGCTGGTGCATGCTCCTTACCAACTCATCTCCTCCTGCCTTGAAAAGTTCAGCGGCAAGGCCGTCGGCTCCAGCAGCTTTGTTGGATTTAAGCTTAGATATCGCTATCGCACTTCATTCTGATCGGGTTGACGGGAGTCTTGACTGTCATCGTCACTGTTGAATGGCTCATTCTGCCTAACAGCGGAATATTGATCATCATCGCCGTTTAACAGTCTACAGAAGTGTTCCTTCCATATCCTCCGCACCGACTGCGATTCTACTACTATATTGCCATTTGCGTCCCTGCAGGCTTCTGTCCTGGCTTTGAAACCCTGGCATGTTCCTTTTTGGTAAAATTTCCGAACATCATTCCTGCAATAAAGTCTCTCAATCTCCTCGATCGAGCGCTTCTCATGCTCTTTTTTCTTCTTTCTGAGAAGTCGACGTTCCTCTTTTCTTCTGCTCACGTAGAGCTCGTGAGCAGCTCTAGTCCTTCTATACAGCGCCGCTTTGTACGCCTCTTGTTTAGCTGCATGTGCTGCCGGCATTCCTCATCAAACCAGGGGTTTCGTTGTGGTGGCCGAGAAAAACCCAGTACATCAGAGGCGGCATCTCTGATGGCTTGTTGGCAACGCTGCCACTGGTCTTTCGCATTTGCTGCTGGCGGCATAGGACTTAGAATAAGATTAGAAGAAACTCGATCGGCAAAGATTCTGGCGGTCTCTTGCGATTGTAGCTTTTCGACGTCAAATTTCCTCACAGTATTTCGTTGATTTCGCTCCGTTGTGGATATCCGCATCCGTACCTTGGCTACAACTAGGTAGTGATCCGACTCCTCGTTGGCTCCTCGGAAAGTCTGGACACCCAGAATACTGGAAGAGTGCCTTGTGTCGATCGCAATGTGATCGATTTGGTTGACGATTTTTCGATCAAAGGAGAGCCATGTTCCTTTATGAATATCGAGACGTGGGAACCGCGTACTAACTACGACGAAGTTTCGCCCCGCTGCAAAGTCGATTAGCCGTTGCCGGATGTGATGTCGTGCAGGCTGTGCTTTCCGACCACGCTACTAAAGGCGTCCTCTCTTCCTAGCTTTGCGTTAAAGTCGCCTAGGATAATTTGACCGTCGTGGCTAGGGCATTGCTCATACGTCTTTTCCAAGAGCTGGTAGAAGTCATCCGGGAAGTTAACCCGACGGCACAACCCCCAACCTGGAGGGCCAGATCCTTTTTTTGTACCCCTAGGACAAGAGGCCGGATATACCGATGTCAGTAACCCACTTCGGGCATATGAGCGCTGCCGTTGGCACATTAAGGGTTCATCCGCCACCATCTCTTTCAATACCCTGACGTAGTATTGAAAATCCTTACAGACCTCAGCTCCAAATACATATGTTGAAGTAGCTCCGGTAAGGTATCCGCTGGTCTGTAGACGTCACCGTTGATTCCATCGGGAGAATTCATCCGCCGCACGTCCTCCTTCTGAGGACTTGCTAGACTTCTGAGACGCATATTTCAGCCGATCAGGTCAACAAGAGATGCCTCGTCCGGTTAGACATATGCACGCTGAAATTCACCCAGATGGGTCCGAGTGTTCAGCTGCACATATGTCGTCAGACTCAGCATACGCTCATCGTTAGTTCACTATTAGATAGCTATCCAGCTGGCACCGCGAGGAGGTGATGATGCGATTTTGCCCACCAAAAAATGCCAACTTTAAGGCTCAATAAAAATTATTTGTTTAAATGCAATCAAATTACATAAATTTAAAGTTTGATATGAAGTAATTTTCTTACTATATGTGCGAACATGCATACATCCATATGTGCATATGTAAGTATTTCTAATCAAAAAAAAAAAAAAAACGGGAACAGGAACATTCTGGGAATATAAATAGAATCGGTTTGCCCACCCTTTTATCAAACGCACATCACTACAAGAATACTTTATCACAAAAAATCTGTCCAAGGTACGAGTAAATAAAACGAACCCCTGCATTTTTAATCTAAACCCGAATATCGAACGCTACGTGACCCATGCGGCGTAGATTATGGTTGGTCGCATTTAAGCGTATTGCCATACATATGGTATACTACCACTGGTGTACTGCAATATGCAATCTTGTTCAATAAATTTTGAAAGTGAAAAACGTCTTTTCGAAAACAAAACTCTTATATTAACCTAAATAGAATAGCATACCTTATCATAAAATAATGATATGCAATATTCATCAGTTTTAAATCACCCATCGATCGCAATAAAAACTGTAATCTGCATTTCGAAAGGGGTGTGACTGGTTTTTTTTTTTTTGATTAGTTAACTTTTGCTACTTTGTTTTGTTCACATCCTTTGCTTTTCTACCTGTTGCTAATGACTAAGTCAAAATAATGCATTTGCAAAGTAAAAACAAAAAGGAACTACCTGTTACAAACAGTATGGTTATTATTGCCGGTGTAGGAAATACGGTAGCAATTAAGCATCCTATGCCACAGTAGCTAATAGGCATTAATTAAAGTAACGTCCTCTATACTAGTTTAATTTCATTATATATCTATTTTTCTTTAAAAATTCACAAATTACATTGTAGCTTATAAAAAATATCCAGTACATATGTATATTAATTCCCTTTTTAAATAAATTTAATTTTTGCTCCACCAACTCCACCAACCAACTAACTTTCCTTGTGTTCAAGACTGGCTTCGACCAGAGTTGAGACAGGAATGGAATGCAGTCGTATTTTCAGGGCTTGCTCCAAAACCAGTCAAGGGTCTGACGCTCGTGGTGTCTTCGTGGAAGACGACAACATTCGATTTTTTTTTCTCCTTAGGCAAATATGCGTCTGTTTTCCAAGCGGAAACTTATGCAATCCTAATGGCCATGAACTATGTTTTGAAGAACAGGTGGAAGGTCCGTAGTATTTGTGTCTGCAGTGAGTCAGGTTGCGCTTAAGGCCTTGCTTTGATCACTTCGAAAATAGTTCGCGAAACCAAAACTTTTTGAACTCGGTCGCAAGGCTAATTCTCCGTCTCTTATCTGGGTCCCAGATCACACTGGGATCCCGTGGAATAAGATCTCCGAAGAGATTGCTAGACCAGGTTTAGAGAAGATTTTTTTTTTTTAAGTCCCGAACCCGATTTGGGTCTCCCAGCGTCCTCAGTTATGGCTTCCATTAACGACTGGGTCTCTCACAAACACAATTGTGTGTGGCATGACGTAGGTTGACTAAACGATTGTTCCCGGACGTCTGTAAGAAATCAGCG
Organism: Brachypalpus laphriformis; assembly: GCA_945910035.1. Lineage (NCBI taxonomy): Eukaryota > Metazoa > Arthropoda > Insecta > Diptera > Syrphidae > Brachypalpus > Brachypalpus laphriformis. The sequence goes on along the minus strand of OX246754.1, from coordinate 38,953,740 downwards.
GAATTCTTGCTGTCTCTACTGCAGACAACTTATTGGGGTCTTGACAGGCCACTTCGCTTTCGCCAAGCACCTCAACGAGTGGGGCTTAAGTGACACTACAACCTGCGATGGTTGTGGAGAGAGGGACGATACTGTGGAACATTATCTCTGTGAGTGTCCGGCCTTATCAGATCGCATTTCCTCGGTGCTGATGTGGTGAGTTCTGCTACTGTAAGCTACTCATTACTAAAGTGCTTGCTTGGCTTTCTTAGAAAGACAAGGAAATTCAAATAAAATAGGTAAAGGGTTTGCACTCTGGTAGTACAATGGACCAGTTGCGCCTAAGTGTTCCAGTCGAGCATTTGCTATTCCGATATGCTTAACTTTTATTTGAATTTATGAACTGAAGAAAATGTGGAATTATTTACACAATATAAAATAATGAATAATAAGAAATTTGAAATCATAATTACAAATAACTAGATTATTTCAAAAATATTTAATCATGAATTCGTTATTTGAGATCAAATCTGGCAAAAAGTACCATGTTTACCAAAACGCACTCAATATTATGTACTGTATCGGATCAGATCGCATGTGATCGGAAAGGATTGAATCCATTCTATCCACCGGCCGCTTAGGGCCTGAACAGATACGGCAGAAAAAGCGCGGTTTCCGCAAAGAAACTGAAAACTCTCTAGGCACTCCAAAGAAATATAACCGCGCGGAAACCACGCGTGTCTATTTTCCGGTGGTTTAGTTGCGGTAAGATGGCAACGAGTATTAGAGTTATGCTAATATGAACTACTCGGTTTCTGCTGTGTCTATTCGGGTCCTTAAGGTACTTTCAGTGGAATATGTATGTATGTTTTCGGAAAAGCTTAGTTTTTGGTTGCTTACATTCTTACTGCCATTTCATTGAACAATTCTTAAAAAAAAAAAAAAAAATTGGTTCCAAAAACTTTCGCAATAAAAATGTCACAAAAACCCGTTTGATTACTCAGAAAAACAAGGTTTTAAAAGCGGTTTTTTTAATGAGTCTTGCAATTTAGCCTATATAGGACAATATTTAAAGCCTATATATCAAAACATCTTCTTTGATATTATGTATGTAATCATGAAAAACATTGCTCTGTATAAATTCTGCATGAGCATCCAGATCCAGATATCGTTGTAAGATATGCTTTTGACACCGTTCGTCAAGTAAAAAGGACCGTTCTCAAAAAGGGTGATATATTGTAGTAAATAGAAAACTTTCATTTTCATAAAAACTATAAGACTACTAGTACAAAATAATGAAGGTTAATTAACAACATTTTAAAGAATAATCGTTCACTAAATATTATTGGAGTTGCGCAACTGGCGCCAATTACCCAAAGACGGAGCTAAATGAAGAGGCTTGTTGGTTGAAGCCCAGGTTCATCCCGAACTGAAGCACTGCCTAAATAAGAAAGTAAGTAAATATTATTTATACATTTCTCCACATGAGTGAAGAACGTTTATTGTATAATTTTTTTCCATAATGTAGATCACTAAAAGGGATATGTTCATATCTACATGAAATATTTTTTATATTTCATAATGACAGAGTTTATCAAGTGAAACATACTTATCCCGGAGGGTTAAAACTAAGGGATTAGACTATGTTAAAAAGCTAAATAGTTCTCAAAAATTTATAATTTGAAATAATTAAAGTAATTAAATTTTTTTTTTTATAGAGCAATGTCATTAGTTATAATTAAATTTTATGAGATGCCGTTATGCGTATTGCCACATTCAAAGAGAGAGATCATTTGAACCCTATTAAAAAAGCAATTTCAATGAAAGTTCCAAAGACAGCACGAGGCAGGGGAGGCAGGCCTATAACACCTAGATTACACAAATGCAACGATACCAGCATTTAATTGGCCTCAGTAACCAAGTGATCCAAAATCGGGAGGCCTGCTGATGTATTATGAGGTCAAATAGACGAACCCCACATGTGGATCAGTAGAAATGCGGTAAAGTGGGAGGGTTATGATCAGCGTTGTCCCTTTCTACATATGTAGCAAAGCTGCTACATTTTGGAGTGCCATGCTACGTGTTACATCTTTCCCTCATTATGCTACATATTTCTGAAGTGTCTACCTAATTTTTTATTTGTTTTATTTTTTTTTTTTTGTTTTTGAATTTGCTTCTTTTCTTCATCTTCTTCCTTTTTCAGCGAGGTTATGGTCCGCTTTCACGGATCTCCCAACTTCTTATTCGATCCTGCTGTCATGCGAAGCATCTTCATCTCAGCTGCCGTTAATTTACTCTCATACTTTGTGTACATCGTCCAACATCGTGAACCGCGTGTGAGCGCTGGATGCACAACTGCGGTGTAGACTTAATCACAGGTTGCTTTGCTATTGATCATAGATCCCAGCTATTTGAACACTTCGCACTTGGGAAGCACTGTTCCATTCAAATAAATGTCTGGAATAGGCCTGAGTAGATCAGAGAACGGGCAGCACAAGTACTCTGTCTTTTTTGAACTAATGCGATAACCATTTCCATCCAAAACCTCCACCCACACATCAAGAGCTCGTTGCAGGGATGTAGGATCCTCACTTATGATGGCTCCATCGTCAGCAAAGAATAATTGATGGCTCCATCGTCAGCAAAGAATAATTGATGTACCTTGGCGTCCGTTACTTTACTTTCAAGCAGATAGTCAAGAACTGTAATAAAGAGCAAAGGACTTAAGACGCTTCCCTGGTGCACCCCGACTTTGATTGGGAACTCTTCGGTTACTCCAGCGGGGCATCTTACTCTTGTCTTTGCTCTTTCATACATGTTGATGATGATCTGATCATCTTTCTGGAACCCCTTGATGTCTTAGCCAATGTTGTAAATTGCATCAAAGCTACATATGCCCATTTTGCACATAGCCCCAAGCGGCAAGGCCAGTTCAAAGACTTTCAAGAACATTTGAATTATCAGGGGCATAAATTATTGCGGCATGTAACAACACATTGCTGAAGCCGTAATAAATTGAGTGTTAGAACAATGGAGTTTCATGTTTCACAATTTCACATTGGCATCATTTGAGGACGAAAATGAAAAGCTTATTTACGATTTTTTTATTAATGGGGAGAATAAACTTTATTTACTGTTTTTATCGTATTGATTAAAAAAAACTTAACGATTTGAATAAATGTTTGCAAACAGAAAAGGTACAAATACATTTATTAAATAAATAAGTAACAAATTTATTAATCGAAATATATAAAAATTTTGTTAAGCCTCAATATTTAGATATAGATATTCATTCATTCATTCATTTTCAATGGCCCGCTAATCATTCATGAGGGTCGCGGGGGTAGGATGCTCAGGTGGACTCTCCATCCTTCTCGATCCTCCGCCATTGACTCCAATTCATCAGGGGAATCCCTAAGCGGCTCCAGGAGAGATGTCGGACTTGATCCAACCATCTATTTCTAGGCCTTCCGCGAAGTCGCCTACCTGATGGCACGGCAACCATGGCGCGTCTTGGAAGCCGGTCTGGGGGCATACGCACTACGTGACCAAACCATCGAAGCATAGATCGTTCCGTTCGGAGAAGTAGCTGCTCAACGTTGAGCGCCTCGCGTACTCTGGTGTTGCGCACTCGATCCCTACGAGTTATTCCAACAACACCGCGAAGGAACCTCATTTCGGCAGCTTGTACCCCCGATATTATTCTTTCGGTCACTACCCAAATTTCATGACCATAGGTGAGAGTTGGAACATACACAGAGTTAAAAACCGATAGCTTAGCTTGAACACTAAGTTCGGCCTTCCTTATAACAGATTGGCCAAGCTCTCTCAAAATTGATCCAGCCTGACCAATTCTACAGGATAACTCGGCATTGCTCCTCCCATCACTCGTGAATAAAACCCCGAGGAACTTAAACTTCTCCACCTGCTTCAGTGGGACTCCACTAACATGCAGAGTGCACTGAATGGGTTTTTTGGAAACGACCATTACTTCCGATTTGTTCACGTTGATCTTCATTCCAGCATCATCACAAACGGCTACAAACCTTTCGAGTGCCCGCTGAAGTTCGGTTTGAGAGGACCCAAGGATGACCAAATCATCGGCAAAGAGCAGATGACTAATCCTTAGGTCTCCCACTTTGAAACATTCCCCGCCACGGCTGCGCTGTAACATCCAATCCATATATACAATGAAGAGGAGAGGTGACAAAACGCACCCCTGGCGGAGTCCAACGCCCACAGTGAAAGGTATTGATTTAACACCGTTTATCCGAACACAGCTTCTTCAGTTCGTATATAAAGACTGAATCGCCCTTAACAGGGAACCAGCAATCCCATACTTCTGCAGAACACTCCAGAGTTTACCTCGAGGAACCCTATCATATGCCTTTTCCAAATCCACAAAACAAGTGTAGACAGGTTTGGCATATTCCCAGGCCTTCTCAAGAACCATTCTGAGAGTGAACAACTGGTCGGTTGTGCTTCTACCGGGACGAAAACCGCACTGCTCATCCCCCAAACTGTCCTCAACCACAGCTCTGGAACGCTTTTCTAGCACCTTAGCGAAGACTTTTCCAGGGAGACTTAAAAGAGATATACCCCTATAGTTGGCGCAATCTCTTTTGTCCCCTTTTTTAAAAAGAGGAACAATCACCCCCATTTGCCAATCAGCAGGTGTTTCACCGCATTCCCAGGCCACTTTAATGACACGCGAGAGCCATTGAACTCCCTCTTTACCTAAAGCCTTGAGCATTTCTGGCCGAATTTCATCCACACCAGCAGATTTACCAACTTTTAGCGCTTTGATCGCCAAAGTTACTCCCTCTACCGTAGGACTACTTTCCGCCCAACTCTCGACCATAGGTCTGTCATCTTCGGTGCCCTGTTCGGGATTGAGCAATTCTGAAAAGTGCTCGCTCCATCTGCGTAAGATGTCCTCCTCATTGGAAAGAAGTCTACTGTCTTTGGATTTGACTCCTTCAACGATATTAAACTTTTTTCCTCTGAGTCGGCGACGGTCTGCCAGAACATCTTATTTGCAGATCTGTGGTCACGTTCCAATTTCTCGCCGAACTCCTTCCAAGACTGTTCTTTCGCTGTTTTCACAGCTAATTTGCAAGTTCTTCGCGCCTCAGTGTACCGATTTCGAGAATCGGAGTTCCCCAAGTGAATCCACACCTTAAAGGCTCTCTTCTTCTCTCTGATGGCTTCTTGAACTCCGGGCGTTTTAAACCAAGCAGTTCTTTTCTCACCACCAGCCGCCACACCAAGCCGCTTCACTCCACAAACATCTCCCGCAGAGGCAATAACCGCTGTTGAAAAAAGTTGCCATTCTTCCTCTACATTTGATGGAACAGTTGGAATTCGTTCAAACCTCTCAGATATTTGCCGCGCAAATGTCTCCCGTATCTCATCGTCCTGTAACCTCTCCCATCGTATGCGTGTAACCATCCTTGGTTTACGCTTTGGTAGGGGAGGCACTCTCTCGCTAAGATACAATTTGCACAGCACTAAGTGATGATTGTTTGATGATTGAGTTGACAGTTCGGCCCCTCTCAATACGCGAACATCACAACTCATTCTCTTCAGACACGATGGTACCACAAAGAAATCGATCAGCGACTTCTGCTGAAGACTCTGACGGTACCACGTGTATTTGTGAATGTCTTTGTGTGGAAAGATGGTGTTCATGATGGATAAGCCATTTTCACAACAAAAATCCAACAACCTCTCTCCGTTCGCGTTTTGATCAGGATCACCGTTCCTCCCAATCACACTCCCCCATGTCATAACATCTACACCCACATGAGCCTTGAAGTCACCCATCAGGACAAAAGAATCCATATCTGCAACCTTTTCAAGGGCAACATCAACTTCATCTAAGAAAGCTGCGTACTCTGACTGAAGGTTCGGTGCATACACCTGCACCAATGCCAGAGTTGATCTTTCAAGCTTGAGCTTTAAGATCGCAACTCTCCCTCCTAATGGTATCCACTCCAATACTCTGTCTGTCAACCTGGGACTTGTGAGTATCCCCACTCCCGCCCGAGCAGACATTGAGGGTGCGACTCCTGACAGGAAGAGCTTCCACCCACCCGAAAGGTCCACAGTTTTAGAACCTCTCTGCTTTGTTGAAGAGACGCCAACTATATCTAGTCGACTTTTAACAGCCTCCCCAACAAGCTCAAGATCCTTCCCTGTGAGCGATGAGACGTTCCATGTGCCTATCCTAAGTCGATGCCGTTGTCGAATCTCAGAGAATCCATCTGTGCCCCTATCGGTGCACAGCGCGCTCACCCCTTGACCCCCGTAATGGTTCGCGAGACCATTGACAGGAAGCTCGTAGCCATTTCGGGTTTGACCCGGCCGGCTGCCGAGCGGGACAAGCCGACCAACAGACGCTCGCATACTGACATCCTTCAGGCCTGGCTCCAAAGGATGCCCTGGCTTACCAGGCTTGGCAATATCCGAGGCCGGTCGTTTCCTTCTTGTCATCATAGGGTTTGCGCTTTGTTAGCCGTAACTGGATTGTATGGATGGGAATAACTATTTAAGTTACCCCATCTGCACATCCCAGTCACGTTGCCCGCCCCCACCACGAGGAGGTCAGCTGCCAGGGGGGCAGATATAGATATCGATTTTAAAAATAATTTTTATCATTTACAATCGGTAAATTGCTATACCGGTATGCAATTTTAAGTATGTGTACAATCATCTAAAATAAACTCAAACTTAATAGATATTGTAAAGTCAAATGCAATAAAAGTTTATATTGAATTATGCAAGCAGCTACATCAAGGATTTGATTTAAAAAACTCTAAGACACAAATATTTACATACTTAGATCTTTGGCTAATTATATGCTAAATTTCTGTTGACTTCCCCACAGCAGTGGTTGCGCTAAACGAAAGTTTTCTGAATTAAACATGATAAAAGACGATCTGAGAAATCGGCTAAGTTCAGAAACTGTGGACTCAATTTTACTGGCTAAAGAGCTACTAAAAGGTGAAGCAATATTTGATCCTTCAGAGGTGTTGGCAAGGTTTTGTTTAAATAAAATTTCTCGATTGCAAATACATTCAAATTAAGTAAAAATGTTTGCCTCTCTTATTAGTATTCTCCTTTTATTTAATATAAGAGATACCTACTTCTCCGTGCAATTGAATATGTATTGAATTAGCTTTTATTTTCATATTTAATTTTTTTGTTTTATCAATGAATTCCTACTATTATTTATTCATGTTATATATTTGTGATTTATAAATGAATTTATTATTTTTATGTTAATGGCTTTTCTTATGTTATTTGTTATTTAATGTTTAAACTGAATGCTATGTGTAATCACGCAAAAATAAAGAAAATTAACAAAACATTTTCTTATGCTACATTTTTTTTAATTGCTACATTTTTATTGTCAGTATGCTACATTGCTCTGGATAGAAGTGGCAACGCTGGTTATGATGCCCTGTTTTCGGATCATAACCTCGCCGAAATAGGAAGAAGAAGGTGTCGTTATATGTAATAAAATTACTAAAATGTTTGAAATAAAGGTAGTCGAAATTAATTTTGAATATATATTAAATTTTATTATTCCCTGGAATAGAAGAGCATTTTATCAAGCGTAAGTTAAAGTCGATTTTCAGATTATATGACTGTACCTCAAAAACGTTTATGATGCCATCGCTCATTTACGCAGGTAACATTACATTTTCCATTGTTAATATGCGCACCATCGCGTTATAAACTAATCATTGATTCATATATTCATCTTCGAATACATTTAAGCATTATTTGAATATGTAGGGGTTTAGTTTGAAAATTGTCCGCATAACCCTTGTTTGTACTGCTTAATAATTGCAGTGTGGCTTTACCACTGAATACATTAAATGCAAGGAATAACGGGCAACAAAAAAAAACACATATTATAGTAAAAAAAACTCAGAAGGGGAACTCTTATAGAAATGAAACAATTTTTAGTTTATGACATAAAAACAATGGCGATTCTTATACATTTATTGCCTTAAGGTGAGAATAAGGGCACTAAAACTGTTGCAAATGGCTTTTAACGCATTTCGATTTGAAATTTACTTGGAATATGATTAAAATTGCAATAAGTTATGAAGGATGAAAAAAGAATATTCACATGTCAGAAGAATTAATTAGCATGTTCAAGTATTACTGATATGATAATGCAGATACGATTTTTGCAAAGTGTTTGTATCTTGCTATAAAAAAAAGATCTTGTTCGATGTCTTTTTTTGACAGCGACCTCTTGTTTTATGGTCACCGATTTTTTTAACACATCAAGTATGGGGATTTCCTTCTTTCACACTAATAGTATATTACGTCCTATTAATTTTGCCAGACACCGAATTTATTACAATAAAAATGCCACTCTATTTTTTTAGACAGTTTTTTTAAGGTTCTGCAAATAAGCATGATATTTAAGGTTAAGCTAATCATCAATATTCACTTTGAGATATATAATATATTGCATCTATTGGCAAACAAAGGCGGATTTTTACGCACATAGTTTTATTTACGTTAAGTTTCGATTTATTAATTTTCAGTCAAAACCCACGCTTTTTAAGTTCTTTTTAACTTTCTCACAAATTTAATCTTCACCTTTGTAAATAAGAGTGACATATAAATATGTATGTAATTATCATTTTCAGTCCCTTAAATTGTTCGGTTAGTTTCCTTTTTAATCTCTAATTTCAATTGATTGATGTCTAATTATTATTTTTTCTAAATCCTAACAATCTATTTTTCCTAACTAAAATCTATTCTAATTTACCCTCCAAATCACCGCCATATTGTTGTGCACATACCAGCATCTACTACAATCTACTGTCTTTGAGGAGGCCATCATGTCTTGCATGGAACAAATGGAATTGCCATACGTCAGTATACCACTACCACAGAGTGCATGGAAACTTCCCTGTGCAGCGCAGCAATTATTACATTTGGGGGGAAAGGCAATAGCACACACATATTGCTCCTTAAAAACTCGACTTTCCAACAAATAATTAATTTTTCCATCACTAATTATTATGTTTTACATACAATTACCGCATCAAACGGCCGAGCAAAACTCCAAGGAACCCTTTACGCGCCTCTAAACCCCACCAGTACCTCATAAAATATTTCAATTTCGCAGGTAAGTGCTGGTAAATTGTCTCTCGAGTGACACAAAAAAAAAGAATTTTTGTTCTTTCCCTACTCCGGTTCGGGTTGGAAGAGGAGAAAAAAAAAAGTTTTCTTCTTTCCTCTGCCCATCTTTTTGCGCTAATTATCGACAGGAAAATTAATTTTTTTCATCGGAATTAGGCGACAAAAAAGGATTTTATTGCGATGCACTGCTGGGCAGGTATACAGGACTGCCGACGCATAAATAGGATCACACCACGGTGATTATTTATCATTCGAGTGCATTACGGTCCGAGCCGTGGTAGTCTGCAGATGCTCGCTGTTTTTATTTATTTTTTCGCATATTTCGCTTTTTTGTCGTCGGGTGACAAAGTACTCCCGCTCGTGTTTGGAAGAAATTTTAACAGAAAGTTGTGACTGTTCTACGCCCAGTAAGTGGGGGTGTTCTTGGTGCGCGGTCAGCGAGTGTGTTTTATGTAATTGAACGAGAAATAGACAACAAAACAGGTAATTTAGTACAAAAGAGTGTTGTTTACTTGCGACTTTATCGTTATTCTAGGTTAGAAAACGCACTGATGCAGTAGCTATCAGAAGAAGTGATTCCTTCTCTTTGTGGTTTCTCTATTGGACCATGGTTTGGTTAAAAAAACGAGTATTTCATGGGAGGAGCCGATAGCATTGTGGTTACAACATCCGAATGACCTTTATCGCACCTACTCTGCAATCAACTAGACGTGGTCCATCGGCTTAAACTCTATTGCGAGTACATTTCAGTCAATTGAAACACTCGCATTGTCCTAGAGAAGCTTTCCATTCCATCTAACCCAATTGGGAGCGATGGCCTCTGATCCATACCCACTCAGAGATAATCTTTCACCGAATTTTCTGTTCTCTTTCATATGGCACACTAAATGTTGTGTTATTTCTCTTTCGCCTCGGGGGACACGAATACGTTGCCATTTAAGCGGTATTGTTAAAGGTTGTCGCCGGCAAGTCTATTTACTTCGTGTTCTCGGTTTCGTGCTGATGGTGTCTTCAGATAAGTACTGCCTAGTTGTAACATTTTTCTCCAATTTGTCATCTCCAAATCGTATTAGTAAGTGCAGTACCCGGTAGTCGAAAGCAGAAGATACGTTTTACAGAGGTGTTACTTAATTTTGCAAACAATCTTTCCAGTCGCAATCCTAACAGTATTCATAAATTATTCGTCATTGAATTTGATATATTTTCGCGTTGATACCTTTCTTGTAAACACTAGGATTCCTGGAGCTAATTAACTCTTAGAAAGCGCTTTTGCTGGTTCGTCTATATAGAGACGTTTCCTTCGCAACAAAATGATGCAAATGAAAATTGGTTGAGGAAATGGCCGGGAATAGGGTGGGTGAGGTAGGGTTTCGTACAGCAGTTGATGTAACTTTGATGTAACAACTCAAGTTGTATAAGCCAATGCAGGCTGCTGCTAGAACGTGGGGCTCCATCCGCTCTACATGACCCAGCCATATTAGTCGCTGTATGTGAACTCTTCTGGATAAGTCGATGTCCTATACATGCCGTATGGTTCGGCATAGTACCTTCCTTCAATTGCCGTCTATGCAGACGGAATCAAAGATCACTCGAAGAACTTTTTCTCGAAGTAACCAAGGGCATCCTCATCCGATTTTAACAAAGTCCATGCCTCTGCGTCATATAGCAGGAATGGGATGATTAGTGTCTTATACAGAATTACCTTAGTAGTTCGAGATATGGCTTTGTTACTCAATTGCCTTCTGCGTTCAAATTGTTGCAGATGATAGTATTCTGGAAATATTTCGGCTGGGAGTGAGTCGCAAAGATTGCTGTAACAAAAGGAATTTTTATAAAATTATGTTCTTGCCTGCCTCTTAGTATGTTGTTGAGATCTTCCGAACATTTGCGATGGTAGTATCAGTAGAACAGGTATAAATCTGCCGCCTGCCAACGAGTGAAGGATGAACATAAGTCCTGGATCTTCTACTAAGCGAACTGCTCGCCTCTGGATGCTGTCAAGTCGATTAAGATAATCACCCTGATTGTCGTTGGAGTTTGTCGCTTTTCGACGTTGTCGTTTTATTCATACATAGCTACGACCTGTTGACCGTTAAACATTACTAATTAATTGTTCAATTGTTTGTCGTGTAGAATACTATTACAACTCTTTCACAGTGAAAAAAATATGAAAATGTATTCGTGCTACATCTGAAGAATAAAACGGCAATCGTTGAAAAGCGACAAACGCCAACGACAATCAGGGTGAGTGTTTTGGGGCCGAGCTCCAAACATGAGAGCAGTACTCAAGCCTTACTTTGTATAAATGAAGAAGTTGCGGTGGTGTAAAGTACTTCTCTGCTTTGAGAAGATAACTCAATTTCTTGGAAGCTGATTTTGTAATGTTGGATATATGGTCATGCCATGTTACTCCAGATTTTACTATGACACCCAGTAAATGCATGTTCTTAGGTAACTACCAATAGTCCTCATTCTTCTGACGGATAGGGCAGGACAGTCACACAACAGGGACGAACAGATTCAATTTCTTCTTCGTCCCTGCAACTTCTGCAATAGTCATTATGCAGCACACCGAGTCGTTCCGCGTGAACGCCAATGGCACAATGTCCGGTAATTATGCCAGAAATCACCCGTGCGTTATAACGACTAAGTTTTACCAGAGAGGTTGATCTCTTCTTGCTGAAGGCCGGCCGTAGCGCATGTTTCCAGATGAGCCCAGCGTCTGTTTGCTCGACCGGTGCCTTCATCCTCTATTTTTTTCCGCAAGGAGCTGATCGGGATCGCTACAGAGGGAAGGACTCGCGATAAGTGCAGCGCCGACTCTTTCCTAGCAAGCTCGTCAGCTCTTTCGTTACCTTCGATATCCATATGCCCTGGTACCCAGCAGAGGGTCACCGCATTGGCTCTGGATATCTCGTTTAAGAGTGATTTCCAGCTTCTCACGAGCCTCGACCGAGTCCAGAGCCTTAACGGCTGCCTGGCTGTCTATATAGACAGTGATCGTTTTGCCAACGATATTACTCTCGCGTATAATTTCAGCAGCCTGTACAATGGCTGCGACCTCGGCCTGGAAGACGCTGCAGTCGTCGTTTATTCTAAAGGAGCGGTTTATTCCTAGGGCCTCACAATAAACTCCGGCTCCCATGCCAACGTCCATCTTAGAACTGTCGGTATAGAGAGCCAACTCCTTTTTCTTCATGGCTCCTTGAGATTGATTATTTGGTTATCCATTTGAAGCTGGGGAACAGTATATGCATTCTTTCTGGAAAAGGTGCTGGTTTGTTTTTTCTTCGCGTTAAACTCCACATGGTTTGCTTTTTCCTGTGTGGATTTGTTCGCATCTCTGACTGTGTGAGCTATTGACACCCACGGGCATGTTGCTTGTGAAAGATGTGACAAGAGTGCTGCCATCGGCGAAACTGAAAATCTTATTATTTGTTGATCCTACTAGATCATAAATATGGAGTAACTATGTCGCAGTTTCAAGCAGTACTTCTCTGCATTTATTATTTCACCAGATCTTAGGAAGGTATAATGAATAGCACGTGTCTTAGACCATCAATCACCATAACCTTCTTTGGGTGAAGACTTGGCTTTAGCATGTCCTAGTGCTTCATCAACGTCAAGACAATGCACAGATCGTCGATGTTTAACATAGACGATCCACTTTTCACCACACGTAAAGATTCTATGCAAAAATGGGTTTCTTTCGTTTCGAACAAGCAGAGAAAAGCAAACCTTCAATCGGCTCGTAGGCTATCATCAGTTGAAGCTAATTTGGTGAGTCTGCTCACAAGACCGTTTCGTCTGCGAAAAGTAGCGTTGGAACTTTCAGATCTTCAATCGCGATGCCACGCGGCAGATTATGCTATGTCACCTAAATAAGAAATCAAAGAGGAGGCAACAACTCTGATTGGATTGCTGTTCTGTTGTTACTACATATGCTCCTACAATAGTTTTAAAGACAACTGCACTCCTCGAAATCCACACAGACTGTAATATTTTTAAGATCAGTCTACATTCATTCATTCATTCATATTTTATTTAATAGTAGTTCGATAGCTATAAGACTGATGCTACAGGCCACGAGTTGTACAGGTTGCCTGGTAAATTGAATCACAATTTTACTCATGCAGTAGCAGAGCTAATTTTTCCACCCTGCTGTTAAGTTTCATAATATGATATATGCTGATGTTAAGGAATTCAATCTGTGATGATCTTGTAAAATAATCCTAAAAGATAGACAGTCACTTTTAGCGCTTTCAAGCGTTGACAATACACGTTCTTTCAGCCGTCCCTCGATTAATTCTTCAATATTTGAACAGTGCTTAAACGTTTTACATTTTATCTTCCAATCTTGAACCAGATAATAGCAGTAACATAATTTGATTTATTTTAACTCGACTTACTTTCCTAGATAATACCCTTGGTCAACCATTCCAAAACCTGTTCCTGATCTACGTACATACGTTCATGCTGCATTAACAGACGAGACTTGAAAAACTGGAATTTAATTTTCTCATTTTCACCCTCAAAGATCACCCTTTACTGTGAGATGTATGGATAAAATCTGAAGCATTTACCCTTGGATAATTTGTAATTTACAATTACAAAGAAAGTTGAGAATTTATTACAATTCTCTTGTTGTTTTGCGGTGGCTGAAAGAAGATTTAGAATTGATTCTAATCCTGCAGTTGGGATTGCTCTTAGAGCGCTTGTTGCCACTAGACATGCTGTTCTTTCTATTTTTGTCTGTAATATGCAGTTTTTTTGGCTTGCTCACAGCGTTGTACCATGCAATACACCCATATCTATCAATAGGTATACGTATTATATTTTGCATCAATCGCTTTTACAGAATGTCGACAATTTCAGTTTCCTATTTCAAAATACAATTTAAAGCTGTCTAGCATAAGTGTCTTCATATTTTTGTCATATTTGTCCTTAACTTTTCTTTTATTACATCGGGGAAAATGAATGCCTTTCTGGTTGTGCTGGAGCTTGGGCATTCGCATAGAATGAGCCGCTCGGCTTTGCAGTCTTGTTCATATTGGATCTTATAATAGAAATTTTATAAGTATATGTCTAAGCTGGAGAGTTTTAAATCACCTTTCGGACTTAAAGTTTCCTCTTATTTGCCTTTTGTACTTTCTTCCTTAGAATAGAAACCTAAACGTTTCCTACGTTACTATAAATGATTTCGTTTTATTCACCTCTTGGTATGCTTACTATGATGGATATCCAGATGTAATGCCTTTAAGGCGTATATCAAGGCGTGCCCAGGGGACTAATTATGATATTCATGAACCAATTACAAATATAGTTAAAGATATCAATGCTCAATATCATTTGATTGATTTTAATTTAAGCATGTCCTTTTCGAAAAGAAAATTATATATTTCATCGTGTTAGAATATTTTTTATGTTCCTCCCTTTCTATTATGGGTCTGGGTATGCATTTATGTAGACCCAAATAAATAATTTCTGCATGAAGCCGCCATTCCAGTGCCGAGTTTTTCGTAGCTATAGTCTATCTTACGTACTTAGGTGGCGCTACAGTTCGGGGTGAACCTGGGCCTCAACCAACAAGCCTCTTCATTTAGCATAGCTATAGTCTATCGGTGTTCCAATATAGCCAGTGAAGACACTTTTCGGAAAGCATCGGTAGTGGTTAGTGAGTGTAGTGTCATTTAAGCATCTTCGTGTGAAAGGACAAAGTTACAGAATCCTCTGAGAATTGCTGTCTGCAAATCCAGGCAGAATTTTGTTGTATACACATGCTTGTGGGGCACCACCTTCAGCAAACTTCAGCTTTCAGAGTGCTGCACTCGTCTCGTAATCGAATGGACAACGAAAACCACTCTTGTATTCTTGTTTGTCTTTGAACCTCCGTGCGAATTCCTATTTTTGAACTGAAAACAAAAGCATTTAATATCCAATTCAAATCAAGTACGAGGGCAAGGTGAAAAGTTCTCGGCCGGACAATGAAAGACTGCGATTTTCAGTTAAAAAATGATTTTATTTTTCTACATAATCTCCCTTGACTTCAACACACTTAGTCCAGCGTTTCTCCAACATCAGTATTCCTTCTCGGAAGTGAGAGTCTCGAAGGCTGTGAAAATATTCATCTACGGCCCTCTCAACTTCTGCATTGGATACGAAGCGCTTCACAGAAACAAATTTCTTCAAGTTTGGGAACACATGGAAGTCTGAGGGTGCCAAATCAGGTGAATAGGGGGGATGGCCGAGCAAATCGTACCCAAAATCCCGCAATTTTCCCATCGCCAACGCACACTTGTGTACAGGTGCATTGTCCTCGTAAAAGATGATTTTTTTCTTCTTCAAGTCAGGCCTCTTCTCGCGAATTTTAGTATCCAGCTGGTCAAGAAGGTTGGAGTAATATTCGTCTGTAATTGTCCTGCCTTTCTCAAAGTAATCAATTAACAGGATTCCTTTCGCATCCCAAAACACACTGGCCATGACCTTTCCTGCAGATGCGATCGACTTCACTTTCTTTGGCGCTGAACCACCGGCTTCCACCCACTGCTTCGACTGCTGTTTCGTTTCTGGCGTGTAGTGGTGGACCCATGTCTCATCCATGGTGACAAATCGCCGCACAAAATCGGTCGGATCCCTATTGAATCGGTCCAAATATTGCCGCGAAAATCGTTTGCGCATTTGCTTTTGATCGGCATTCAGCAAATGCGGCACCCATCTTGCGCAGAGCTTTCGCATCCCTAAGTTTTTGTGCAAGATGTTTCGCACCCTCTCTTCCGATATACACACAGCCTCAGCTATCTCACTCACCTTCCCTCGCCTATCGTCCAACACGATATCATGCACTTTTTCGATGGTTTCGGGTGTGGTTGCGGTTTTTGGTCGTCCTTCACGTGGGTCACCTTCGAGGGACGTGCGACCACGTTGAAATTCAGCTGCCCACTTTTTAACGGTTGACATGGAAGGAGCAGAGTCCCCGTAAACTTTTGTCAACTTTGGATGAATTTCCTTAGGGGTTAACCCATCCAAAACGTAGAATTTTATGACCGCACGATATTCACGTTTATCCATTTTAACGAAAAATACGCTAGACGTCTACTGCAAAAATTCGTGTAAACAAACTACTTGAGAGAACAAGTTGAAACTTGTCATACGAACTAATGAGAAGTGCACCCAGGCAGGAAACATAAACTTTTGCTGATTGGAACGCTATCTCTACGTCATGCCGATACCTTTTCACCTTGTCCTCGTAGTTCCAATTGGACTTCGTCGGGTAATCGATTTGCACATTGGTATATTCAAGTATGACCATAAGTTGTGGGCTCAGTGGTTTGTGTGCCGGACCAATGTTGAGTCCCAGAAAACACAAAGAAGTTTTTTTTACGGTCCCACCTCTCGCGAACGATTGACAAACATCCGAGAGTATTGTTGTCACCAAATAGCTTCTCCAAATCAACATGAAAATTGCCCTTCAGATACGGCACAGAAACTGTTCGTCCCTTACATTCGTGCGAAAAATATAAGACACACGACAGGAGTGGTTGTGAAAAGCTAGACATAGGCCCTTCATGGGCTGTTGCACCAAATATTTATGCATGACCATGTTGTCACTTTTCTTTGTTCGTTTACTACCTACTACGCATTGTCCTGGTCTTTGCGCTTTGTACGGAGGAAATGAGTCAGTGTCCCATGCCACTTTCACTTTACTTGCAACAAGTTGCCCCAAGTTAATAGGTCAATCCCACAGGCAGATTAGTAGAAAAGCATTGTAGTAGGAGGGGTATGATCCCTTGTTTTCGGATCGTGACCCCGTAGAAATAGGAAAAAAATAAGTTACTTCAAGTTGTTAGCGGTGCTTGATGGCAGTGAATGTTTTCTGTGGTGTATTGCAATTAATTCATGCGATCGTTGAGAGTTTCCAGTGCCTCCTTTCATCCTTTGAGGAGTCATCACATTCCACATTTACTAATATTCAATTTGTTACCCTCGCAGCGTTGTTAAAAGGTACAATTTCCCTGCAGAAAGTTATTCTGTTTGTAAACCTTCTGTGTATCGGCCCCAGTCTATTGAATCTTGAGCGCTCTTAGCTATGTTATAGAACCTTCTGGTGTTTGTTGCTTCCATTGATTTACGACAAGATTCTTATGTACGATATTAAAAGTTTATGACTGCCCTTTCATGCTTCCTTTGTGCAGACCATTCTTACATCTCGTCACACTACCATAGTTCCTTGGCGGACAGCTACGAAATATTCCTACCAGTTTGTGTGGTTTCTACTACTTTTCATTCATTCCTTTCACTCTTTTGTGCATTTATTTAATTTATTAATAACAATATTAAACTAACAAACTTCTAATTTATCGATTACAGGTTTTCCCATCCAACGTGTTGCGTAAATCGAAAGGCATCAACGTGAAGCGTTTACTCTAATTATGGCAATAAAAGTCCAATTTGAGATTGGACATTCGGCAACGGTGAAAAGCAAGCGCACTCCCGAAGGCTTCACCCATGACTGGGAGTTGTACGTTCAAGGAGTGAACAAAGCCGATATAAGTGCGTTTGTTGACAAAGTTGTTTTCAATTTGCATGACTCCTTTCCGAAACCTAAGAGATGTAAGTTAACAAGCACAACTCCAATGTAATTCAACTAAATTAAAAAAAAAAAAAATCATTTACAGCATTCAAGGAACCACCATATGTGCTAAAAGAATCCGGCTACGCTGGTTTCGTTCTACCTATAGATATATACTTTCGTAATCGTGACGAACCCAAGCGAGTGACATTCAGTTACGACTTGGATCTACAGCAAGAGGGTCCGCCAGTGCATCGTAGTGAGGTAAAGAAATTTATTTTTGAAGCTCCTTCAGAAGACTTTCGTCAGAAACTCTTGAAAGGGGGTGGAGTTGCTGTATCGGGTGTTGTTGGCGGTGCTATAGCTGTTGATGAAAAGAGCCTCGATATGAGCGTTCAAGATAATCGCAGTCAAATGGTTGGAAAACCAAAACTAAGTAGTGATGCCACAAACTCAACATCGTCGTCATCAAAGAAACACAAGCAGCGTCCAGATGACAGTAAGTTGAATACGTTTGCAAATCTCTTTGGACCACCAATCACCAAAAGTGCCCAAAAATTCTCTCCGGATCCGAAGAACAAAACGGCAAACGGTGGTACTGGTGCTCCAATGGCTGCAACTGCAGTTGGTAATAGTAAAGGTGGCAGTGGTAAGGATAAGGCCAACACTGGTGGCAGTCTTGCTGCAGCTGGAACTGCATCCGCAGGACCTGCCGCCAATAGTGGCAAAGAAAAAGACAAGAGCGATAAGAAAGACAAGCATAAGCAGCAGACAAGTCCGCATAAAGAGAAGACGGAACGAGAAGAGAAGGAAAGCAAGAAGAAATCCGATGGAAAGCATGATAAGCGAGATGAAAAGAAGAAGGATAAAAAAGACAAAGATAAGGACCGAGAAAGGAATAAGGAAAAGCCCTCCAAGAGGTCGCTTAGTCCGAAAACCGCATCAATTGCAGCGCCTAGCCCAAAGAGACCAAGTCCAGTGCGGTCATCCTCTGCAGCTAGCAGAGACGATCCCAGTATAGCTACAAAATCGTCAAGTAAGACTTCTGAGACCGACAAACGAACCAGTGGCTCTTCGAGCGGTAAAAAATCCAAAAAGGAAAAAAAATCTCACGACAAGGAGCGTGATCACAAAGAAAAACATCGAGGAGAGACTAAAGATAGCAGCATTCCAGTGGTTAATGCTACTCCACCAGTTTCAGTGGCGACACCAGTTACTCCTGCTCAACCAACACCACCATCCCAGACGTCCTCAAAGGCGCAGAATCCCACAGTTGCCTCTAAAACCGATCTCAATAGCAATAAAAATCAAAAAACCTCAGAGAAGGACGTAAAGAAATCCGATTCCAGTTCTAAAACCACAGATAAAGAAAGCACACCGCTAACCAGCGACAAGAAATCCTCTGCAGACAAGGACAAGAAGTCCCACAAGCACAAAAAGAAAGACAAAAACAAAGAGAAGGAAAAGGAAAAGGACAAGGATCAGCCATCAAAGAAATCCACAAACAGCAAGGAGAAAAAGGAAAAAAAAGAGAAAAGCGCCAAAAATGAAGCGACTACCGCCACCAGCAACACCAACGCTGCGACATCAAAGAAATCATCTGCTGCCACACCTGAAGTGGCGGTAGAAACTCCCACTGAAAGTGGAAATACAAAATCCTCCTCGAGTTCATCCTTGAAGGCAAACAAGCAAAGCAACAATGCATCAACGGTGCCTATAACGAACAACACAACCAATAGTAATAGTAGTAACAACATTAACAACATGGGAACATCATTAGCAAGTGGCCTTCTAATAAATGCTTCAAATGACCTCAGCGACGTGGATAGTCTCAACTCGGAGAGTATCCACACAACTTCAAATTCCAACTCAGAGAAAGCCGTAGCAATACAGAACTCAGACAGCTCGAACAGTAGTTTTCCTGATTTGCCACAACAACAGGCGGCTCCGAAGCCAACACCTTTATTCCAGGCACCAGCAAATCCTCAACCAACTCCTCCATCAGTCGCGTCAACTCTTTTATCCACTCCCTCCTCTCTGTTGTCCTCTGCTTCGACAGTAATCCATGAGCCACTTCGACCCGCGCCAGTCGCAGACAAAAAAGACCACAAAACTCATCGTGGTGCCGACAATTCCTCGAAATCCAAGGCCGATAAAGCCGCCGAAAAAGAGGATAAAAAACGTCGAAGAAACTCCACTGCAGTCAACACCTTCGTTGAACCTCCTCTCAAACAAATGAAAAAAGACTTTAATACGTCGAAAACCGCTCGTGAGAAATCCCAATCACCGCTGCTTCGTTCAGAGGACAAACAAACTTTTCTACCTCCGCCGGCCACAACTTCCACGCTGTCGTCGTCGACGCAAAATAACACCCCAGTAAGCGCTCTCAATCTGGAATACCTCTCCGAACTGCAAGAACTCCATCAAAAGATCATGACCCTACAGGACAACGATGAGCTACAGCAGGTCGTCGAGATGATTGCCGCCACCGGACGCTATGAGATCACAAGTAAAACATTTGATTTCGATCTGTGTAAGTTAGATCGTCACACGGTACAGAGGCTGCAAGATTTCTTCGCCACCTCTGTGTCGTGACATAAAATTCGACTGTAGAGGCAGAAAAGGAAATTACGTAAAAGTTGAAGAAAACACACATTCACATCACGTATTTGATTTTCTCCTCCTTTTTCCTCCTCTCTCCCTCTCCATCTCATAGAAAACAATGAAAATCTCCAATTGTTACGTATTTATTATTATTTTTCATTATTGATAACTGAAATGGAAAATCTTTTAATATCACATAGTGTGTAGAATGTGAAGCATGTACATACAAAAAAGATTAATCACATGATCTATATTTTATCATTATACATAGGACTGCATAGACTTGTAAATATAACCAGAAAACTTAAATAATAATAAAAAAAAAAAAACAGAAAAAATAATGGAAATTAATATCAAGTATTTGCTCGAACTGTATATTTACATAAAAAAAAAAAACACAAAATCACATGAATAGAATATTTGTGAAAAATAGTCATCACGTCCGTCCGCTTATTGAAACATTTAATCGAAGTAAGAAACAATAACTCATATACTTTGCATATAAAGATCAAACATAGAGAAGGGCCAGACACATTCTATTCTATAGATCACGCGAATGGTGAATTTTCGTTGTTCTACGATCGTTGAAAGGCAATGGATGCCTAGAAGCACGCAAGCCAGTATAAACCTGTCCACAACTCACGTTACTTCTTTATTTTCTCATGGGCGTCTAATTTGATGTTAATGATGCATTTTAGAGCTCATGCTTGCACTATACGTATTTTAATTAAATGCAGCACCTGTATGATACTCCTACATAATTCTCAGTTCATTAAAATTGATAAAGACTACTTTCCATTGTGTTTAGTTATGTATTTTACCGTCTCTAGAATTTATTTTAATGCTGTGCAGCTTTAAGGGAATAATATGGTACCATTACCTCTTCTTTACGATAACGTCATAACCAGGATATAATGCATTTCATGAGGTGGTACCACATGCCATGTGTACCTCTGTAAAGGGAATAGGCCTCGATTGCGATACCTGTTAGTCACTACACAAATTTGGTAAGTGGCAGTTTTTTTTTTTTTTTTTGCATTGCGGTAACGAATAGTGAGAGACTGAATCTCGAAAAATTCTTGAATTTCTGTGCTATGTTTCACGAGAGGTGTAAATACGAGGGCCGGCTGATAAGTTCGCGGCCTGAGACACTCAACAACGAGTCATCTTTTCATTAGTGATAGCATTAACTGCTCTTTAGTAGTACATATAAATATCAACTCGTTTCAATACCAATCTCATTTTGTTTTTATATGTGGTAGGATAAACATCACCATGTCAGGCGAAATCGGAAATTCTCGCAATTTTGAGCACCGCGCCGTGATAAAGCACCTCGTGAAAAAAGAAAAATCGCCTAAAGACATTTTCAAAGACAAGTCATCAACTCGTCAGCATTTTGGGCCTTCTAATACCATGGTCAAACAATGGGCTTGCTTTTTTCAACAAGAGTGAGAGAGCTGTGAAGACGACCCTTAAAGACAGGCCTTTAAAAGACACCGGTTTTTCGACGATAGACCACCCACCCTAAAGCCCAGACTTAGACCCGAGCGACTTTTTCCTTTTTTGCAATTTAAAAAAGGAGCTACCAGGCCGAAGATTTGCAGATGAGAACGAGATCATGGCGGTCGTAGAAAATCATTTTGAAGGCAAAGAAAAAGAATATTTTTTCGGTGGTATTAAGGCACTTTATGGCGATGTGAGAAATCCATTTCATTCGTGGGGAATTATATTGAGAATTAAATTTTTTTAATCGGATCTCTTCTTCTTCTTCTTCCTTTTATCAGCGAGGCTATGATCCGAAAACAAGGGATCACAGCCCTCCCTCTTCTTTCACTTAACTGGCTGAACACAATGCATGCCGCGGCCGCGCCGCGGTAGCGTAGTACGACCTGTCACAAAGTTAAAATATATGGGAACTCACTAGAGCGCCCACAATGAGGTAGCTGCGGCGTGGCGGTAGCAGTGGTGTAGTACGAAGTTGGTTTACTTTCAACTTGTGCAGCGCCACAAGTGACAGATAGAGAAATTGGCGACTGTTGAAGACTGTTTTGGTTTTCTATACGATGTTTTCGGGGTGGATTCTTGAACTGAGTTCAGCAGTAGCGGAATAAATTTGAAATATTCGTTACAGTCAAAATGGAAGAGCACGCCGTGGAAAAAATTATTTTGCTAGTGAAAGGAAAATAAATTTATCCATTTCTTATTATTTTTATTATATTATTATAGCACAATAATCTCACAAAAATAATCAAATCTCAATAACACTCAAAAAGAAAAACACAATTTTAATCAGCTGGCATTATTTGACATTACTACGCGCTACACCATTGTGGGCGAATTTTGTGAGTGCAGCGCCACACCATTTGACAGCTCTACGTACTACGCTACCGCCACGCCGCAGCGGCATGCATTGTGTTCAGCCAGTAATACCTTAGGTCGCGAACTTGCTAGCCGCTCCTCGTAATTTACCGCGATGCTGCTAGAAGATGCGGTTAAGAGTGGAAAAAGAATGGGTCACTCCTTAGGCTTAGAGGATCAAAGTGTGATTTCTCCTCCTCCGAATATTCACAGCTTCTTCAGAAGATTAATAAATCAAATTTATTTGAATAACCTGGTCTTATGTATCGCGTTCTATTGCTCGAAATAAACCCAAATGTGTTAAGAATAGAGCGTTTATTGAGCAAAGGGCATGTCATGGTTCTGTTTCCGACTATTCTCCTACACATAAGCATATTTTTCAGTAACCAAATAGGCTCACCGTATAATGATATCTTTCTAAGGTTTGCAAAGTATTAGTACTACCCTGGTTTGACTGACTAATAAGGACCACAGAACCTAGAAGCCGTCTGAATTTTATACCGGAATCGATTGCAATGGGATTGTTTGATGCTGCTCATAATGGAAACTAAAGGAATGTTCATGCAGTGCTGCTTTCGCAGTGCAATATTCGACTCCCTGCCGCTACAGAAAAAAATCTAGGACAGTCCCAACTGCTTCTGTAAGCGTCCGTTTTAGAGATACCGTAATTGCAAAGCAAGCTTTTGGATTTTGATCACATACGAAAGGTTATACTTATTCTAAAGAGCTTTCCATCAGAGTCTAGCGCAGTAAATTAAAATAGGTTTCACAACTATCATGTACAACAAATGTACCACGCTGATGTATGCGCTCTTTAATATTTGTAACAAATCTACTTTTTCTTTTGTTACCCACATTTTATCAAATCTGTCTTCTATCACTACAATTACTGAAGGTGCAGAAAAGTACAAAAATTCAACCAGATTTATGGGATATTAGTGGAAATTTAGTTTTTTTTTTTTAACAAATTAAACGTTGCACCTTCCAAACATCTGAATGTAAATTATAGAAATGAACGTGACATCCTTCGAAAAAGTAAATATAATAACAAAACTCTAGCTGCCTTTTGCATGAGATTAAATATAAATCAGACATATATGTATAAACAAAAAAAAAACACAAAAACAAATAGAAAATAAAAATAAGGAAAACACAACTATTAAGGAAAGCTCGCTTTTTATCTGCAATATTATACAATACTTATATATATATATATATTATACATCATTACAAATATATAAATATATTTATTAACAGTTACATCTATTTTAGGGAAAAAAAAACAGAAATAATAAAAAAAAAAATCAACCAAATATAAATTAAGAATAATACACAAAAACTAGCATTTGAACAAAAACAAATTGCGAAACATCATAGGCATTATATTCTCTAAGTTTAAATGCACAAGTTTTAAAATTTAACAAAAGAATGAAAAATAAACACAAAAGAAAAGTTAATAAATACGTTTTAAATATTTATTTCTTCTTATTAAGAAAAAACAAAAAAAAAATACTTTCTGATTAATTTAAATACATTAATTTAAAGTTTAAATTTATTATATTATAAATTAAGGTATTCACCACGTCACATTAGTTTGTTATTCTGTAATTTTAAACTCTATTGAGAGGTATAAATAAAAATATAAAGAAAATAATCGCTTTTGAGTTTCTCTTCAGAAAATTCTTTTTCAGCAATTCTTCTGTGAAGTTTGGCAAAAAGTTGTAAGACATGCTTCTATAATGGATTGCAGCAGCATCTTTCTTTGTCGGGATAAGAAACGTTCGACTGGAGCACTCAGGCGCAACTGGTCCATTGTACTACCAGAGAGCAAACCCTGCTTAACCTATTTTATTGGAATTTCCTTGTCTTTTTAAGAAAGGCAAGCAAGCGCTTCAGTGATGAGGATCTTACAGTACCAGCATTCACCACATCAGTACCGAGGATCTGCCACTTGATACGAGTAAAGGCCGGACACTCGCAGATATATGTTCCGCAGTTTCGTCGATCTGTCCGCAAGCGTCGCAGATTATAGGTCGCTTAAGCCCAACACGTTTAGGTGCTTGGCGAAAGCAAAGTGGCCCATCAAGAGTCCATTAAGTTGTCTGCAGTCTTTTCTGCTGAGACAGCAAGAATTCCGCTGATTCTTACATACGCACGTCTGGAAACATTCGTTTAGTCAACCTACGTCATGCTACACACTATTGTGTTTGTGAGAGACCCAATCGTTAATAGAAGCTCTAAGTGAGGACGCTGGGAGACCTAAATCGGGTTCGGGACCTGAAAAATCCTCCTCTGAGCCTTGTCTAGCAATCTCATCAAAGATCTCGTTCCCTAATATTCCAGTGGAAGCTGGGACCCAAATAAGAGGCAGAGAATTCAGCCTTGCGGCCGAGTTCAAAGAGTTTTTGGTTTCGCGAACTATCTTGGAAGTGGTTAAAGGGTTAAGCAAGGCCTTAAGCGTAGCCTGCATTGCGATTGATCGGGAAACTACTGACTGCCTAAAACTTGGCTTGGGCCAGTAGCGCAACAATCAAGTTTGTGATGAAGTGCTTACTTTACCTCCTAGTGGTGATCCCCGGGCAACTATACGTATAAACCCTTATACGTGTAGGCTAAAATTGTAAGTGCGGGTTGTCTAGGGCCTTGATTTTAGGCTAGATAACGTGGGCCAGCAACCTACGTTACCGAAAATTGCTCGCTATAGAAACCGACACTATGCCTCTGATAAGGAATGATCACATGTTGACGACTTTTGGCTATTGTACCCGGACAAAGATAGGTTTCTGGAATGTAAAGACGCTCCTCGACTCGGGAAGCGAAGGTCCTTACAATGCCAGATTCATTCAACTGGAAAAGGAATTCATGCGATGTAAACTGCACATTTTGGGGGTAAGTGAAATAAGATGGTTAGAAGCGGGCGAGTACCAATCCCCAACGCGTAACACTGTACTACTCTATTCTGGAAGACCATCCGGAAGTCCGCGGGAATATGGAGTCGGACTACTGCTAACAACAACAGCACGCAAGGGTCTAATTTCCTGGCAGCCCCATGGTGATAGGATTTTGACGGCCAGATTCCGGACTAGAGTACGACGCGTCACCATCATACAGAGTTACGCCCCAACGAATAGTTCGTCTAAAGACAAAAAGGAAAGCTTCTATAACTTCTTAAGTGCCGTCTTCAACACAACACCAAATGGAGACATTGTCATAGTGATAGGGGACTTGAATGCTAAGGTAGGCAACGACAACGAAGGGCTCAAACATGTAATCGGGAAGCATGGACTAGGCAACCGCAATGACAACGGCGAAAGCAGAAGAAGCAGCACGGAGGTGCGATAGCATAGCAGGACCGTCTACAGAATCACGAAAGAGCTGACAGGTGGTCGCAGCTCCAGCCAACACCCAGTGAAAAGCCTAGACGGCTCCTTGCTCATTTCGGATGAGGACCAGTTCAAGAGATGGAAAGAGCATTTAGCTACGGTTTTAAACCGTGTATTCGCTAGCGATTTGGTCCCAAATCAAACTGAGATGCCCGAGGTGAGAAGTTCCCGAATACGCACCACGACTCCCAGTAAAGATGAGATCATTACCGCGATCAAGGCACTCAAAACCAACAAGGCGGTAGGACTTGACGGTATTCTAGTAGACCTTTTACGAGCAGCACCAACAACATCCGCTGAGCTTCTGCTTCCACTTATAGATAGAGCTTGGGAAGCTAAGAGCTTTCCTGACGAGTGGAAAAAGGGAATGATCGTCAAGCTTCCTAAGAAAGGAAATTTAATGGAGTGCAGAAACTGGAGGGGTATCTGCGTGCTGCCTGCTGTAGCTAAGATACTCGAAGACACACTCGATGCCGAACAAGCAGGTTTCCGCTCTGGATCCTCCTGTGCCGACCACATCAACACCCTGCGGATTATCATCGAACAGTGTGTTGAATATCGATCGCCACTGCACCTGCTGTTCATAGATTTTGAGAAGGCGTTCGATAGTGTCAACAGGGAGTTTATTTGGCGTGCCTTACGCAGGAGAGGTATTCCCGATAAACTAATTGCTATTATCAAAGCTACATATAAAGGCTGCAAAGGAGGAGGTTGTCTGAGGAATTTGAGATCCAAAGTTGGGTAAGACAAGGCTGTATCCTTTAACCAATATTATTCCTATTGGTGATTAGTGATGTGCTTCATGCAGCTTTGTCGACGGGAAACGGAGGAATTCGATGGACTCTTACATCTCAACTGAAACATCTTGACTACGCTGACGATGTATGCTTACTCTCCCACAGAATTATGGACCTCCACCAAATGACAGCAGATGTGGAGAGGGAGGCAGGTGTCGTCGGGCTGAAAATTAATACGGCAAAAACTAAAATTATCAGCCTTCGAACTAAGTCATCGGCTCAAATATGCATTGCTGGACAACCGGCAGAGAGAGTAGAGGATTTCCAGTATCTTGGGAGTATTGTCTCAACCGATGGTGGAACCGAACTGGATATAGCCAACAGGATCGCCAAAGCAAAGTCCGCGTTCGGGATGTTGTCCAAAATATGGCGAAGCAATGCAATCAGTTTGAGCACCAAAATAAGACTGTTCCGCTTCAACGTTGAATCCGTGCTGTTATATGGTTGCAGCACGTGGAGATCGACCACTATTATCACCAGAAAGCTGCAAACGTTTGTTAATAGGTGCCTGCGCAATATCTTGAGGATTTTCTGGCCCAATCGTATCTCTGACGAACACCTTTACGAGAGAACGGGTCAGGAACCAATAGGCACAACCATTCAACGGCGGAAGTGGCAGTGGATTGGTCACACGTTGCGTAAGGGTGACAGTTCCATAGCGAACCATGCTATGCAATGGAACCCTCTTACTCAGGATGGCAGAAGACCTGGCGGTCCGAGGAGAACATGGCGCAGAACAGTCGAGAAGGAGGCACGGTAGTTAGGGAAAAGTTGGGGAGAACTCAGACACATTGCCAGAAACCGTACACGATGGCGCGTAGGCGTAGTAGACGCCCTAGGACCCACAAGGGGATACAGGACATAAGTTAAGCGTAGCCTGACCGTCACTACAGACACAAATACTACGGCCCCTTCACCTGTTCCTCACTACATAGTTCATGGCCATTAGGATTGCATAAGTTTTCGCTTGGAAAACAAACGCATATTTGCCTAACGAGAAAAGAAGTGTAATGTTATCTTCTACGAAGACACCAGCACCAGACCCTTGACTGGTTTTGGAGCTGTCCGTGAAAATACGACTCCATTCCATTCCTGATTCAGACTCTGGCCGAAGTCAGTCCTGAACACAAGGAAAGTCAACTATGAACTTGCGTATTAGCTGGTGTCAGCAGCAACTTACTAACACTGATTCTTTTAGTGTCGCTAATCGTCATTAACTGGGTTAATGCAGGTAGATAGGTGCCTTGCGACTAACTCGATCCATTGTGTTAATTATTGATTATTGGTAAGTGCAATATAGGCGAATCTAAGTTGGTTAAGAACGATCCCGATATGTGGCTCAATGTTACGTACGTAAGTATGATATTCTAGCAATTGAAAGGCTCCTAAGCCGTTTGTTGGCCAGAGCAGAATGCTCGTAGGGCAGATGTCAACCGATTCTATATTTCTTCTTCGTCACCGGAGCTTCTGCAGTAGTCGTGAATCCGCAAGAAGCTTTGTATGAATATCAGTGGTATAGTGCCGGCTCAGCTGCACCCACTTTTGGCAGAGCAAAGTGTTATCATGGAGTCGTCGTACTGGACTGCAAAGACCAGCCATCATATAACTGAGAAGGACACAATACGCGGTATAAAACCCTGAGAGGAGGCTGCACTGCAAGCAGTAGCCCCAGAGGAGGTACCTAGAAGACCGAAGAGAAAGATCTGTGTTCCTGATTCTTCTTTTCCTGAAATCCTCGGCTTTCTCAAAGTTCAGAACCCTTCAATTGATATGAAGAGCTGCGAGATAGTCGTGGAGGAAAAATCAAATCGAATGTATAACTTTGAATCTAAAACTGCCCAGAAACCTAATCCATTATGATTTTATGTGGAAGTAGGTTAAAAGATGGCAATAAACCTCCTGGTGAACAGTACAGTTTATGTCTTTGAGGTGTCAATTCCCGGTCCTCAACTTAAGCTACGATTGAAACTTTTGACTATTTTTGCAAGGAAACGGGGCTCAATTAAACCGACCAAGCGTCATACTTAAGTCTCACCACTGAGTCCTTCGCTCATTGCTTATAGAAATTTGCATGTTACTGGATGCAGCATATGCAGTCCCATTAAAACCAATTCCAAAAATCTTAGGTTCTCATCAACTACGAGGAGCCATATCAATGCAAAAAGAGCACTACTTTGGACGGTTCCTCTGCGGCTTCCCTTCCTACCATTTTCACAGACCCATCACCAAGACCGCAATTGAGGTTTGGTCTATAAAGAATGTTAAGAATATACTGAATACAGAATACCCTGTCAAAGGTCTTCGCCTTGTTGCTAAAGCAAGCTTGGATGAATTCTACTGTAGACACTAATTTACGAGTAAAAAGCATTGTATTCAACTACTTACGTATCCAGTCCAATCAATTTTAGTTCTTACTACCTACGACTCTACGAGAATAAACGTAGCTCTCCGACTTCCAGACCACTGTAGCATCTTTCAGGCGGAAATATCGGCTGTTCGTGAAGCAGCGCGCAGACTCTCTATGTACCCGATAGATGCTAAGTCTATCGTCCTTTATATAGACAGTCAGTCAGTGATTAAAGCTCTGGAAACGCCAACAATAAGATCTGAGTTGGTCAAACATTGCCGCGAATCTCTTAACGAGATTGCGGACAGATGCAATATTACTCTGTGCTGGGTCCCAGGACACAGAGATATTCCAGGCAACTGTAAAGCGGATGAACAAGCTAAACAAGGCACCGTACTTCCTCTCGATGTCAATAGAGAGGCACCGGCACCACCAATACAATTGATGGAAATCCGTATGTTTAACGAAGCGCAATCTACTGCAAACAACAGATGGAGTAATCTAGCTACGTGCGCATCGACCAGGAAGATCTGGCCCTTACTTGACGCAAAGAAAACCAAAAATCTCCTTTCATTAAATAGAAGGAATATAAGCCTCACAGTAGGAATAGTCACAGGACACTGCTTGTTAGGTAGACACGCCACTAGAATTGGGGTTCCAGCAAACGATTTCTGCAGAAGCTGCAGAGATGAAGAGGAGGAGGAAAATAGTCTCAACCTCCTTTGTACATGCCCAGCGCTAGCCACACTAAGAAAGAGGCTACTAGGCGAATACTTCTTTGAGGACCTAAGTGACCTGTCTAACATAGACATTAGAAACTTAAATAGATACATAGGTAAATCCAACTGGTTTATCCAACCGGTACACCTTGACTTCAGGGTTGACTGAGTCAGTCACCCTCTCTTCCCTTTTCAGTCAGCATTCTCAGCCAACACCCTCATGAGAAAGGTTAGGTTACCGGTGACTCGACCGGTCATTACTCATGTGGTATCACATTGGACCCATGTAGTCTAAGTGTGTCCTGACCCGTCAGGACAGCCACCTTTACCTAACCTAACCTACGACCCTACCCGTGTTTCAAAATGGTATTATAATATACTTACAACACCAATTTGTCTATGTATCTCAGTTACAGGACAACCTGCCAGTAAATGCTCTAAGAAAGCCGTTTTTTACGCTATTTTTGTTAGCAGTTAGCTGCCAGATTAGGATTAGGATTTAGGCATATAAACCGAAAAACAAGGAAAACCCGATCAAAATCCGTTCAGTGGTTTAAAAGTACAGTAGTAAGGCCAGAAACGTAGCGCCGAGTTAGTTAAGCTAA
This sequence comes from Brachypalpus laphriformis, assembly GCA_945910035.1. Classification (NCBI taxonomy): domain Eukaryota; kingdom Metazoa; phylum Arthropoda; class Insecta; order Diptera; family Syrphidae; genus Brachypalpus; species Brachypalpus laphriformis. The sequence goes on along the minus strand of OX246754.1, from coordinate 38,923,205 downwards.
AGCGATCACAGATCAGCTGTGTTATCGGTGTCCTCACTGGACACTGTCTTATAGGCCAACATGCCAAAAGACTTGACGTCTTCTCCAACGAGCTGTAGGGACGAGAAGGAAGCAGAAACGATCTTTCACCTCCTATGCACATGTCCAGCCCTATCGCGTAAAAGAATGCTCCATCTAGGGGCCCCCTTCCTTGATGACAATTTGGCGTCCTTAAGTGTCATGAACATCCATTACTTTATCAAAAGCTCCGGTTAGTTTTAATTAGTCCCCGATTGGTCTAATGGTAGTTCCATGGCATTACAATAGACTTTTACTGGTCTAAGCCAACCTAACCTAACCTAAGTACAGTATAATAGATGCATAGGTAAGCTATCATTTACCAGAGAAACCGGAGTCTTAATATTTGAGGAGTACATACCAACTTATCGTAGAAGGAAATTGTATGCGTGGTACGCTTCAGTTTCGTAAGTCATCCTGATAAGTTGATAATAAATGTAGACTAAGCCAGCCGACACAATCAAATATGATATATGAATTGATAACAAATTAGTGAGCACATAAGGTGCTACATACGCAATAAACCATGAAAGAGCATTTTGTTTGGCGCCAATCGTTTTCTACTTTTAACATCTATTATTGATAAAAGTCTTAAATTGTGTCATACATAGAGCCCATACCTTTGAGTGAGATTTTACTCTTGTGAATTAAAGTGGTTAAGTATACATTACAGCAAAAGTGTAAAATATGTACCCAACGTACCATTCTGGTCACACTGGCAGCGTCCATGTGCAAGGAGAATGGATGAAAATGGGGAAAAAGATTCAACCGCAAACTCTATTGACTGTACAAAGATGCTGTCCAGGCTTGGACACTTAAAGCGCTTAAATAACAACGCAATATAACAATAGAAAACTTTTGCGGCCACTTTTAGGAAATGAACAGCAAATTTTTTGTTCGACGGATTCTAGTTGTGAGGTCTAAGCCACATTAGACGGTTAGCCAAAAACAAGAGCATTTAACAATTTGAGTCTAGAGATCTCAGGAACCGACAAGTTAATTTTTATTTTTATAATTTTTATGAACTGTATACTACGTACATATAGTGGATGAAGGAATGAGTCCATTTAAATTTTCTTCGTACCCTATTTGTCTATCTACTTCTGCATTCCGCGTTTTTAAAGTCAACTGCAATTTAATATGTATTTCTTAGAAGATTTCCACTTATTGCACCTCTTTGCTTCCGACTTGTAACTATTCCCACGCTGTTCTAGCACCACGCTGCAGCCCTTGAAAGCTTAATCGGTCATTAGTAGCCCAAAGTGGCTGCGGATACACTAGAATTTATCTATTCTTTGCAACAGGATTTAAAAATGCTTCCTGCTGTTTTCATTTTCCGACGGTTAACAGACGCATTCTGGATGGATTTTGAGAATTTTTGGTGCAACTGGATTCTGATAGTAATTCAAACTCTATTCTGACTATTTTACTAGTATCAAGAATCCTGAAATTGACATAATTTACACTTTATCTGTTAATTTAGTGTTAATCGCGTTAGGTAGGTAGCTTTCCAGTGAAGGCACCTACTAATACCGTCATTACATGCGGTTTTTCCTTACGGCGCTAGGTCGAAAGGTCTTGTTCTTTGTAGTCGGCGCTCAATGTTTGTCACGTCCATAGTACGGATTATTTCATTATTGCAATGAAAATGAAGACGGGTACGAAGTTTGCAAGCAAAGTTTGTTACTTCGTCCCTCACGGTAGCAATTCCTAGATCTCTGTGAATATCACTATTTCTTATATACCAAGGAGCATTCACGATTGCTCTTAGTATTTTGTTTTGAAATGCTTGCAGTAGAGCCATATTGCTTGGTTTGGTACAACCCCAAAGTTGTATACCATATGTCCAAGACGGTTTTAGCACTTGCTTATACAGAAGCAGTATGTTGTATACGCTTAACTTCGAGTATCTTCCGAGTAGCCAATACATTTCTCTAAATCTGATTTCGAGCTCTTCGCGCTTCTTTTTAACGTTTGGTTTCCACTTAAGTTTTGCGTCTAGGGTCATTCCTAGATATTTTGCCTCGTTTGCGTACGGTATTTGCACCGAGTTAATGGATATAGGTAAGTTGTTTATCTTTCTTAACGTAAAATTGACATGCGTTGATTTTGTCTCATTGAGGACTATTCGCCAGGTTTTTGTCCATTCGCATACATTGTTCAAAGCTCGTTGGAGTTTTCCCTTTGATGATTCGACTGACTCATCCGTTACGAGGATAGCCGTGTCGTCTGCGAACGTTGCTACAACGGTCCCTTCATCTTGTGGTATATCTCTTGTGTAGAGCAGGAACAGGATTGGACCGAGAACACTTCCTTGTGGAACACCGGCGTAGATATCTTTGAAATCCGAATATTCACTCCCGTGTCTAACACGGAAAAGTCTGTTTTCAAGATAAGATTCTAATATTCTGTACAACTTTTCCGGTAAGATTACACTTAGCTTATACCTTAGTCCTTCGTGCCATACCTTGTCGAAGGCTTGCGATACGTCGAGAAAAGCGCTAGAGCATATTTTTTTCCCTTCTAGAGCTTTTTCAATTTTGTTCGTTATTCGATACACCTGATCGATTGTGGAATGTTTGATCCGAAAGCCGAATTGGTGATCCGGGATCAAGTGTCTTTCTTCAATTACTGGTTGCAATCGTTTCAGTAGAAGTTTCTCGAAGACCTTAGATATTATTGGCAGAAGTGAAATGGGTCTATATGATTTCTTGTCATTTGCACACTTCCCCGGTTTCGGAACCATAATAACTTCGGCGACTTTCCATTGCCTTGGAACATATAACAGTCTTAAAGAAGCATTTATAATGTAGAGCAACTTAAACAGCAGTTTTCGGTAGCTCTTTCAAAATTTCGCCAGTGATTAAATCATATCCCGGAGCCTTGTTCTTTTTCAATTTTTTTATTATCATTCGAAATTCGGACAGGGATACGGTTTTTACTTTAAAGTTGTCGGGTGCCGTATTATCATTCGGATCTTCGATCAACGGTTGTCCATCGAACGGCTTGAACGTTTCCTCTAAGTGATCGGCAAATAATTCTGCTTTCTCTTTGTCTTCTTTTGCCCATTCTCCGTTAGCTTTCCTAATTGGCGGCGAGTGCATTACAGGTTTCCTTATGGACTTTAAGGCTTTCCATAGAGAGTAGTTTGAATACTTATCAGCAGTCAGACCCTCGAGGTAAGTAGAAGTCTCGTGATTTTTTAGGTCCTGCAGCACATTTTTTAGCTTGTTACAAAGGTGGTTCAGATAAGTTTTATCCGGTGGCGCGCGGGATTATTGCCATCTCTTGCGCGCTCTCCTCTTTTCTCGTATGAGCTCTTCGATTTCAGGCTGGTATTTGACTTTATTGTTCCGTGCTTCTGTCTTCCGCAAAGGAGTGTTTTTTCACGCTGAGCTCTGAATGGCTTCGACGAGTTTGTCGATTTCTTCTTCTATTTCGAACGGTGTCTTTAGCGGTACATTTAAAGCAACATTTTCCTTGCAGTCTCTTCTGAAAGCGTCCCAGTTATTTTTGTTACTAGTTAACCTAGGCGGTTCTTCTTTTTTTACTAGACTTCCACCTATTTTCAGAGTGACTGCTGAGTGACTTGAGCATAGATCATCGCATTCTTCGACTTCCGTAAAATTTTTAGTTAACCCTTTTGCGATAAAGAAGTCGACGAGGTCAGGGATTTTATTTTTGTCAGTTGGCCAATAAGTTGGCTTTCCTGTCGAAAAAAAGTTCACCCCACGTTTCATGCTGACTTTGTACAATAATCTGCCTTTTGTCGAATTGCATCTTGATCCCCAGAAAGTGTGTTTCGCATTAAAGTCACCACCTAAGACAAAATTAGGTCCGAGCTAGTCAAAGAGACGAACGGGGTCGTCTTCTACTAGCTTATATCCCGGAGGGAAGTAACTAGATCCGATGTTGTAGTTTAAGTGGTTTATTTTTACGGAGACTGAGCTTATTTGCATAGAATCAAATTCTATTTCTATATTTCGGAGTGCTTAATACAGTCTTTGATGTAAAGAGAAGACCCGCCTCTCGCATTTTCCGAAGGATGATTCGCATGGTAATCGGTGTAACCTTTTATTTTGGGTCTAAGTCCCTTTTTTAAGTTCGTTTCCGATACCAAACATATATCAATGTTATTTTTCCGTAGAAACACTTCTAATTCGTCGATTTTTTCAGAAGGCCGTTTGCGTTCCACGTTAGTATCTTAAGTAGCTGTTTCATATTCATGTTTTTTTGATTGTCTTGCGAGGTTTGAACTCGAGCTTGCTCAATTTGTCAAGTATAATTTTATTAACCTTAGTTTGCTCCTCAAATTTTTCCAATATAATGGTAAATATTTGGCTGACCGGATCTGTTGTAGCTGATCTTGATTTGTTTTCGTTTGACGCGACTTGCGCGTACGATCTCGCGTCAACCTGTGGCGGTTTTTCCGCTGCACTTGGACCAGCGACGTTCTCTTGGGCAATTTTTTTATTTTCCTTTATCGGTCTTGTCGTTTTAACTGGCTTAGCGGTCTTAGGCTTATCTATTATCTGTTAATGAGCATATTTTTGCTTTGAGAGAGCACGACCCCACGTTGGGCGCCATTTGTAAGAAAGCATTTTTTTACTGATTGAATGCGTGTTGTCTTACCTCGACTTGAGTCGTTTCACGTTACAAATCTATATTTGTCTTGGGTCCTATCGTGGAACTCGTCGGGGGAAACGATCCACCAATAATGAAAAATTTGCATTGTCCAGTCCGCAGACGTGAACTATTCACATATCGGTAACGTAAATGTGATTCACTGTATCATGCAAAACGAACGCATCGAATTTCCCCATGCATTTGACATCCGTAGCTATTTCATTGCGGATTTGGTTGTTGTGTTTAAGTTAGTGCTATGAGGATCCTCTAGTGAATAGAGGAACAGACCTAAAGCTTCGGGGTATTAAGAAAAATAGCTTCAAACTGTACGGAAGGGAAAAGAATTCTGATGGATAGTGGAAACTGGAGTGGATATGTGTTCTACCGGCCGTAGCCAAGATAATAGCTAGAATCATATTGGAACGCATTAAAGAACCCTTAGATTCATCTCTCGATGTCGGCCTTGCACAGGAGAGGCATCCCAGAATAACGCATAGCTATTCACCCTGATTGTCGTTGGCTTTTGTCGCTTTTCGACGATTGTCGTTTTATTGTTCAGATGTAGCACCAATCCATGTTCATAACTTTTTCACGGTAAAAGAGTTGTAATAGTATTCTACACAGAAGATCAAACGTCAACGACAATCAGGGTGATTATTAAGGCTACATACGAGGGTAGTAAGTGTCACGTCTGACACAATCACCCCAATTCTTCAAGTCGAATGCTCAGTCGTTTTCTTTCGTATTTAAAGTCGTATCATAATTAAATTCCTATTCCTCGATTCGTATGCGATGCATACGATAACTCAAAAAAACCCAACGCGTATCATCGCAGTTATGCAAATGTCAAGTCATTAAAGCGAATCAAGCGAAAATGTAAACATATATTGTAAGTTTGGCTGTGTTTTTTAAAGCAAAGTAAAGTTTTTGGTGAACAAAATAAATCAAAAATATCAATTTGATAACCTCTTTTTCGATTAAGATGAGACGAAGTGGTACCGGTTGAGAATTTGGCAGCAATTCGGAGAATTTGTTTGTCTATTATAATTACGCCAAAGACCATAATATGCTGAGCAGCATCAGTTCTCGTCCGATTACCGAAATCAAGCAGCGTCGGGCGCGGTTAGTACTTAGATGGGGAACCGCTTGGGAACACCCGTGTTGTTGGCATAGCTGAAACCAGCCTTTCAAATTGGCTACTATTCGTGACTTTCCTACAATAAAAGTACACAAAACAACGAATTTACATATTTTTAGTAAAAATACATTAATTTTTCTTCACGTTGCAGCCGAGTCGTAGCCAATTTTGAATGCGAGTAAAATACCACACAAATACGACCATCAAACGACCAGTTGAATGCACCGTAATACCGGAAAAGTACTACACGCGTATGCGTTTCGATGCATACGACTCCTGTCAAAAATTACGTACGAGTTTGTTCGTAAAGTACGACTTTGTAATAACTAAATGCGACCATGGTCGTGTTAGACTGTCGTATACGAGTTGAAGAATTGGGGTGAATGATAGGTTGAAGTCCAAAGTAAAGTACGTCAGGGGCGCACACTGTCGCCGCTGTTGTTTTTGGTGGTCATCAGCGATGTACTCCGTGCAGCATTGGCGGGAGATAACAACGGAATTCGATGGACTATGACAACTTACCTTAAACATCTCGACTACGGTGACGATGTTTTCCTACTTTCACATCGGACAATCGACCCTTATCTGATGGCTCCAAATCTAGAACCTGAGGTAAACAAAAACAAAGTGGGGTTTAAGATAAATACAGACAAAACAAAAGCCCTGAGCACTTCTAAAACCCGCGCTCAACTCAACATTGCCGGACAGGTAGTTGAGAAAGTAGACAACTTTCTATACATATTTAGGAAGTGTGGTCTCGACTGAATGGGGTGGCACCGAACTGGATGATCTGACAGACTTGTTCGGATGGATGTCGGACAGACCAATGACGATAGCGTTCACATTGTCAAACATGTCGTCAGACTTCACTTTTCAAGTGAATTTCAATTGTTGGACGTACGCTTGTATTTAATAAAATTGTAGAAGAAGGTGAAATCAATTTGTATACTCTTCACTTTTTATCTTTCAAGTCTCCGGTATACTTCTGTATATTTAAAAAATTCTTTCCAGAATTGTACATTTCGCAACCAGCCATTTTTTACTTCAGTTTAATTTTCCGCGAACAGCCACACAGCGGAATATCCTTTCGGAAATGAAATTTCCTGCAGGTCGGACAGACACTCGTTCACATTAACAGATATGTTATGTCTGTCCAACCACAAAAATATCAAACAAATTTGAAAACCATCCGGCATGTCTGACAGACCATCAATTCTTGCGTTCACACGATCAAATTTGAGTCTGTCAGATATGTTGGACGGTGTGAACAATCCTAATCGCGTGCTGACAGGGGCCTTATTTTGTACTGCTTTCGGATTCGGATTGCTATTCGGAAATGTAATCCGATTCTAAAATGAATTGGTATTTTGTATGGTTCTCGGATTGGGTGGAAGTGCTTCCAACTCGAAATTAAAAATTTCCGAAAGTTAGATTGTCAAAACATCTATCAAACGTCACTTAAATTACTTGGAAATTGAGTTTGTATACATTTGCCATAGAAACGCAATACAAAATAAGGCCCCAGGACTGGGGGTACAGGCTAATCACGAATAGGGTAGATGCTAAAGGTGGTGCAAGACGTTTAAGATTAAGCTTTTTTTTTTCAGAAAACAGTATCCAAAAAAATGAGTTTTTATGCAGTCATATTCTGAAAGCTAGCTTTAGTGTTTTGAAGGGACAGTCTGTACCAAAATAATGTGGAGTTCGTAAATCCAACTAATATTCGAAGTGACAGATTATCACGCCACTTTAAGCAGATTTAAGCGAATTTTCATTGCGGACCTTTGTAAGATATTTTCTGCATTTATTCTCATAGTCGTTCTAAGTGTCAAATTCACTTATAACAGTAAAAATGTGTACCTGTCACCTCACTTTCTCTTGACACGATTATGAGAATAAAATCGACTATTTAATTTCGAGGCACACTAATACTGGGCATTTGAGGCATGCTGAAAAAAATAAATAAAACATTTTTTTTTATTTTATACCGATGATAATATATTTATTTTTCATACATTAATAAATACAATTCGTTTCATTATTTCCTTTGAACAGACTTAGTAAAATTTTTAAATTTTCCATAACTAATTGTTTTATTCTTCTTTTGTATGTTTTCCAAAATTGTTGGTATCATAAAAAAATTATTTAAAAGTAAACCGAGTATAAAAAAGAGTATTTTTTTTTTAATGTTAAGTAAACAACAAATCACACTGAGTAAGTATATCATAACTTCTACTTAATGTAAAATATTAGTAATAAAAATAAAAGAAATTATTTGAAATATATATTAATTTAATGTAAAAAAAAAACAAACAAAAAACAAATATTAACGTGTATCCGAAACCATGCGAAAGGTTATTGGAAACATAAAATCACTAATCGAGACTAAAGTACATTTATTCTTATTTTATTTATTTATCATTAATTTTTTTTTTTAATTCTGTATTTTCTCTTCGATAAAATTACAATTAAAATACATATTTTGTGTAATATCCATGTATTTTCTTACAACTTTTTAAGTGTAGCTGATTTCTTTTTTTTTTAAATCGTTTATATTTAGACACATTTTTTTTTATTAGAATAATTGTACATCTATATTTTACGGTAAACATGTTTGTTTTTTTTTTATTATTATTATTATTCTTTTTTATTTGTTTTGGAACACACAATAATACTGCTATTTGCATATAATTTAAATTTGTTTCTTCTTTTTTTAATATACTTAATTTTTGGTTTCGTTTGAAGTGACAATATGACAAGTAACGGTATTGTTGTTTTTCTTTTATTCTTCTATGTGCGGATGAGAGTTAAAATAATCAAGCTCTTTAATTGTTTAAGTACATACATATATTTAATGTTAAATGAGTATTGTTTTCATTTAAATAATATAGTGTGCATGATGGCAGTATCAGGCAGATGTCAGTAATAAGTAATAAGTAAACGGTGAGATATTAGCCCCTATTCCCTACACAAACGAAAAAGGCGTGGGTTTGTCTTTGATTTTTCTTGTAGCTTATGGCAACTATGAATCAAGGTTTTGTTTTTAGGTCACAATTATTTTAGGCTGCTGGCGTAGAATAAAATTTTCACAGCTCTTAGAAATTTGTATGGTAATTCTAGAATTGCCGGTGGTTGTGTAAAGTGCATATTTGCATCAAAGTTCTGGGAGGAATTTTTATTCCCCATTGCCTTGATGGCCTGGATCCAGGAGATTTATATTTTTTTTTTTTAGGTAGAAGGGGAGGAAGGCAGAGACTGCCCCTGAAGCACTGCGACCTAAATATCTTTTGTGCTATCCCCTGGTTAATTGATTTTGAACTTGTCAACTAGCTGAACTCAAGTTCATTAATAAAGCTAAGAATAGTTCGAGCTGAAGAAGAGGTGACTTCAGAAGGTGATGTAACGCCTTTATTAAAGTGCTTTAGACTAAGTCCGGCTATGGCCGGGCGATCACAGAGTATGTGATGGGCTGTTTCGGTGTCTTTAAGACAGAGACGGCACGTATCCGATTGAACACGGCCCATTTTCTTGAGATGGTAGTTGAGAGAGCAATGTCCAGTTAGGAAGTCAGTAATGATCTTATCATTCTGTTTGCTCATTGATAGAATGTCTCTAGTTCTATTTTTTGAGAAGTTAATAAATTTCTTAGAATGCCTTAGGCCGGGTTAAGCATTCAGTGAGAGAGCATTTGTTCGCATTCCCAGCGGAGTAGCTCTATTTTAATCTGGCTGGTGGGTAAACCGCAGAAGGGTTCAGGTCCAATATAAGGTGATTGGGCACCTAGTCTGGCAAGCTTATCAGCGGCTTCATTACCAGGGATACCTTTGTGACCGGGGACACACATTAGTGTGATATTATTGTGTGCAGCAAGCTGCAAAAGCGTCTGGAGACAATTCCAAACCAGCTTAGACTTATATTCAAAGGACGTGAGCGCCTTGAGTGCTGCTTGGCTATCTGACATTATATTAATATGTGATCTTCGGAGGTTTCGACCTCGATAGACCTCTGCTTGGAAGATAGTAGTGGATTGACCTAGTGGTGTAGAGAGTTTGTAGTTGGGGCCAAAGATACCAGCTCCAACCCCATTTGACATTTTTGAACCATCAGTGTACCAATTGATTTGAGATCTTGATTGGGGGATTTGAGGATAGTCCCAGTAGCTGCGGTCAGATATGTTTACTGTGAAGGGGTGATTGAGGTGGATTCTTTTGGGCATGAAGTCTGAGATGCATACTGCTGGACAAGTAAGTAGCGGAATTTTCGCAAGGATCTTCATGTGGTCAACTAATTCGGAATTTGTATTGTTGCATAAAAGGTGAAGCTTTAGAGCACTGGCAGCCGCAGTCTTCATAATATTTATGTGTAGGGGTGGAAGGTTTAAGAGAACTTCCAGCGCAGCTATTGTGCAGGTGCGCATTGCGCCCGTAGTACCTACACATGCCAGTCTCTGCACCTTCTGGAGGGCGGAGCGGGTAACGGTTTGATTAACTTTATCCCACCATACTAGCGAAGCATAAGTTATTATCGGAACGATGATTGTGGTATAGGTCCAGTGGATCATTTTTGGATTTAATCCCCATTTTTTGCCGAAAAACCTAGAGCAGGCCCAGAAGGCTTTAGTCTCGTTCTCAGTGGTTCTGTTTATATGAGGTTTCCAATTTAATTTGTGGTCTACAGTAATCCCAAGATATTTTGTTTCTTTTGAGAACTCAATTTGAGTATTGTTTAGTGATAATGCTTGAAGGCTTAAGTTTCTCCTCCTGGTGAAAGGAATGATTAGGGTTTTTGCAGGGTTAACCGTTAGACCTTCTGACTGGCACCAGTTATTTACTTTATTTAGGGCATGTTGCATTTGTTCAGAAATGCTGGATTCATCCTTGCGCTTAGCTATAATGACTACGTCGTCAGCGTAGCCCTGGGTGAGAAATCCAGAACTATTGAGGTCATTTATCATACTGTCCACTACAATGGACCATAAAAGAGGTGATAGGACACCCCCTTGGGGACAACCCTTGGTAGTTCTAACGGAGATTGAGATTTGTCCAAGCTTGGCAGTGATAAGTCTGCTTCTAAGCATGGAGCATATCCATTTGGTAGTTTGCGGGTCAATGCCTTTGACATCAGCAGCAGACTTAATTGATTGAAACGATGTGTTATCGAAGGCGCCAGAGATGTCCAGGAAGGAGCACAAGGCTATTTCCTTCTTTGACAAAGTTTCTTCAATAGTACTGACTAGATGGTGAAGGGCTGTGACCGTAGATTTACCAGATTGATATGCAAATTGAAGATTATTTAGGGGGTGTTCTATAAGGGCGGAATTTCTTATGTGAAGATCAAAGATTTTTTCCATTACCTTAAGAAACACAGAGGTGAGACTGATTGGCCTAAAGGCCTTTGGGTCTGATTGTGATCTGGCGCCGGCTTTAGGAATCCAGGAGATATCAGTGAACGAGTGCAATTTGTAGAAAACATTACAATGCGCTAGCTAAGAATACAAATGTCGTTAAGATCGTAAACCTTCCGACTTCAAGAAACATCGGCGTGGGGCCAGAGGATCTTTAAATTTGCTCATTTGGAACAAATGCAAAAACGCAGGCTTGTGGCGAACATTTATGGAAAAGGGTCCCATTATTAGCGCTATTTTATCATAAGCTATAACTACCACAAGCATGATTTTAACGCACATTATGTAGGATATCGGCGTACAGACATAATCGGTAATATTAAAAAAAAAGTTAGTTTGGACAGGACTCCAGTACAAGAAACAAAAGAAGTGATCTATTATTTGAATATGTATACGGAGGGACTAACGAAAGTTCGCTTAGTTGGTGTCAATTTAGTAGTTTTTTAAGAAAAAAGATGCATTTCTGTAGCAAATTTATTCCCAAATCTCAGAACAATAGGTAAAAATGGAGACGAGAAAGAGAAAAATTAGTGACGTAAGCTCGGTTGAAGTTCCACCGCTAACACAGAAAGAAATTCGTTTTGCCATTCTCTTCGGATTTCGACGTCAACTCATGCCAGTCAAAATTCTGCACGAATGCCAAAATGCATACGAATAAATGCAGCATCTCTTCTTATTATTTCAAAGTGGTTTCGAAGATTCCAGACTGGCAATTTTTCTGTGGAGGACGAATCTCGTGAAGGTCGGCCCAAATCCTCGACCGACGATACAAATGTGGGCCTGATGAAGGCTAAAATTGACGAAGATGCCAGGATGACACAGGAGATGATAGCGGATGAACTGGGCTTGAATGCCATCGCTGGGTTACGAATTTTATATTATAACCTGAAATATTCGAAGAAGTCAGCTCCGATGGGTTCCAAAAATGTTGAATGGAGAGCAAAAAGAAGCTCGTGTTCGCTTTGCTCAATATTTCCTGGATACGAGTAAGTTTGAAAATGGAGAGTCAAGCTGCTTCAATAAGATCGTTACAGGTGATGAATCTTGATTTTACAAGTACGACCCGAAAACCAATCAGCAGTCCATGGTATGGAGCCTAGAAGTTGCAAATCCTCCAATAAAGGCCAAACAACAAAAGTCAGCGACAAAAGTTATGATGTCGATGTACTTCACCAGGGCGAAAATGGTTGCCGTCACCCCGCTTAAAACTGGCCAGACAGTCACTGCTAATTGGTATACTGAATCTTGCTTACCACAAGTTTACCAAAATTTACTAGGACACCGACAAAAAGAGGAGATGCGCCGCTACTTTTGCACCGCGACAATGCGCCTGCACACGCTGCTGAAAAAACCAACAACTTTCTTGCGCTCTCGGGCATCAATGAAATTCGCCCAGCACCTTATTCTCTGGATCTAGCGCCGTGTGACTTTTGGCTGTTTCCGAAAATAAAAAAAGATTTAAGGGGAAACATCTTTACATCTAATGAGGAGATCATTAATGCAGTCAGTCAATGTCGAAATCGAAAAGCTACAAAAAGAGGATTTTGAAAGCTGTTTTGAAAGATGGATCTATCAGCTGAAGAAATGTATTGAAATAAATGTGAATTATATGAAAAAATAAAAAAAAATGAAGATTATATATCTAAAGTTAACATTATTTTTGCGTTTTAATATTCAATCAACCAAGCGAACTTTTGTTAATCCCTACGTAACATACATGTGATATACATATCGTTGAAAATATATTTTTGAGTAGAAAAATATGATTTGATTAACCAAAATTTTATTTTGCTATGATTTTTGTTTCTTGTCAAATATCCTGAAGGAGGAGGAGGATTTACATCTCAACACTTATGAGGAACATTTAAAAAATAAAATACAAACGATCGATTGAATCGTGCCTTTATTTTTTTAGACTAAAACCCGTTTCACACATATCTGGCACCGAATACACGACGCCGTGTATTCCGGACTAAATAAGAGCGTTCACACTTATCCGACAACGGATACACGGTGTTTTTTCTATCGGGCAAATTTCAGGTTTATCCGGCCCGGACACATCAAAATTTAGAGAATTAAATTGGAGCTATTACACTATTCATCCAAGATCGGATACGACTTGGTTATTGGTATCGTAATACTGAAGCTTACACTAGCTTAAAAGATATTGTATCTTACTGTGTAGGACTATAAATATGTTGCGAAAAATATTCCAACGGGTTTTAAATGCCGTGTATCCGGTGACGGATAAGTGTGAACGATCTCATTGAATTCTGTACACTTTGAATCGGATACACGGCGCCGTGTATACGACATCCGATATGTGTGAAAATGGAATGGAATGGAACCTCAGCATCATTTGTCCGACCCTGAAGAAAGGAGACCCTCTGAACTGCGCCAACTACAGAGGTATAAGTCTCCTCAACATCGCATAAAAGATCTTGTCTGTCGTTTCATGTGAACGCCTAAAACCGATCCTCAACAACCTAATAGGTCCTTATCAGTGCAGTTTCAGGCCCAGAGAAGTCCACCATTGACCAAATATTCACTCTATGGCAGATCTTGGAAAAAACCCATGAATATAAAATCAATACGAACCAACCCCTCATCGATTTCAAAGTTGCCTACGATAGCGTGTGTAGGGACGAGTTATACAGAGCCATGTCTAGTCTTGGCATGTCAGGAAAGGTCTTAGACAATGTGACGCGCTATTATGCGATTTCTTTAACATAGTACTTGAGAGATTTGTACGAAACTCACAGGCCAACACCGGAGGCACAATCTTTGACGAGTCTGTACAACTACTCGCTTACGCCGTTGACATTCACATAGTCGGAAGAACTCAGCGGACCGTCAGTGGGGCGTTTGCGAGTATTGAGATCGAGGCAGCAAAAATGGATTTAGCGATCAATAAAAGCAAAGCAAAATATATGCTGTCTACAAAAAAGGACACACAACATCGGCGTCTGGACAGAACGCCATAATAGACAGATATAATTTTGAGGTAGCAAAGGACTTTGTCTACCTAGGCTCTATGGTGAGTTCCGCAAATGACATCAGTGGGGAGATCAAACGAAGAATTACTCTTGCCAATCGTTGTTTCTATGGGCTAAGAAGCCAATTGAGTAACAAAGCCCTATCTCGAACTACTAAGGAAACTCTTTATAAGACACTAATTATCCCAGTCCTGCTGTGTGGCGCAGAGGCATGGGCTTTGTCAAAATCGGATAAGGATACCCTTAGTTATTGTGAGAGAAAAGTTCTTCGAGCGATCTTTGGTCCCATCTGCATAGACGGCGAGTGGAGGAGAAGGTACAATGCCGAACTTCACGGTCTAAACAAGGACATCGACTTAGCCAGAAGATTTCACATACAGCGACTAAGATGTCTAGGTCATGTAGAGCGGATGGAGTCCAATGTTCCAGCCAAGAAAGTCTTCGAATCCACCCCAGATAAACGGCGCAGTATAGGCGACCTCGCCGTAGGTGGCGCAAACAAGTGGAGAGGGACCTCAACCAACTTGGCGTGCGTAACTGAAAGCAGCTGGCTGGAGAGGTTTGTTGGTTGAGGCCCAGGTTCACCCCGAACTGTACCGCCACCTAAGTAAGTAAGTAAGTATGTGTGAAAACTACAAAAATCCGTGTATCCGACGCCGGATATGTATGAGGTGGGTCTAATAGTTTCTAATGGAAACTCTTCCACGTGCACACACTCGCGAGATTTTGATAAGAATGACCGCCATGACATACCAAATGGTCATTAGATTACTACAGGATATTTAGCAGGATACTGAATTTCGTTCAACAATCATTGAAACTTATGCATTAGACGTCGTTTATTTCGAAAAGCACTAAAAAAATGCAAACCAAACAGATTACAGAAAGCCTAAGCTCTTCAAAATCCGATGAAAATTGACTCTAGACAGCCTTTAGTACTTTCACTTGGCCAAACAGCTGGGTTGCAAAGCTAATAATTCAAACGAAAAGGTTGATGCTATATAAATTGTTAATCTCGCCAATTCTGATGTATGGCGCGGAATGTTGAACGATAAGCAGAAGAGCTGAGCAGATATCATTCGAAAGACAAATACTCCGTCAAATATTCGATTCTCTCTGCGAAGAGGGTATAAAAATAATCCTGGGGTCGAATCACGTCCTACGTCAACGGATGACTGATAGCGTAATTTGTATTGTGTTGTTGGCTGATCCAGCAACAACATACATACAAATTACGTGACTAGTTATCCGTTCACGGAGGACGCGATTCGACCCCCGATCTTGAAGAGCTGTACCAAGATATGGATGTAGTCGAAGAAGCTAAAAAATACTTCGACTACGTAGTTTTGGCTGCAACGAATAACACCGGTACAGTCGGGGTCCTTGAATCCTAGTTAGCATGCTCAAGACTCGAGAAAGACCGAACATTAGCTATAAAGGAACCCAACACAAGTGGTTGCGAGAAGTTAGACCTAGGCCAAATATGTATGTACATATGTACCAGATTGAACAGGTAATGTGGTAGAGATGGTGGAAGCAGGCATCACGCTTCCATATTCAGTGGCGGATTTCGAGTTCCTTGGGGAGATCGGTGCTACTGTTAACGGCAATTATATTGAGAAACTCATAATGAAGAGAGCTGTTATTAATTGGATTGCATTGGGTGGAATTGGCATCAGTCTTGGTGGATAATAATTTCAGTTCTTCGATCAGTTTGATGATTATGTGCCTCGTTGAAGCCGAGCCGTCCTTAATGGAACTCAAACCCAGCTGCATTTCTCCTACAAGCTCCTTTTTTTTCTATAATTTGCGCGTACTAAAGGGATTATTAATACCCTTATACTGGTTCTCAGGGCACGGGCGGTTGGGAAAAGGGGGGAAAGAGACAGAGGACATGCCGGTTTGCGTTGGCTTTAAATGTTTGTAGGCTGTAATGATGAGGAAACACAGAGGCTGGTAGGTCGTTCCACAAACGTGTTGTTCGGCTTATAAACGAATCCCTATATTTGACAGTACGTCCGAAGTTGGGCTTGAGGGTGAACTGATGTGCATTCGAAGCATGACGCGTATTGCGGGTGAAGTTTTGAAGGGGAGGAATGCAGCTGGCTATTTCGCTGGAGCATTTTTTGTAAAAGAAGCGATAAAAAAGGGAAAGACATGAGACATTTCTACGATGTTCAAGTGAGACTATGGAGTTCACAATGTCTCTATCACCTATTAGTTTTAACGCGCGGTTCTGTACCCTATCTAGAATGTGCAGAACGGTCTTGGGTGCACCAGACCAGATGTGGGCGTTATATTCCAGCTTTGGGCGGATGAATGCCTTATAGATGGAGGCCAGATCAGACGGGGTAAAATATTTCTTGCACCGGTTAAGGAATCCTAGACATTTTGCAGCATTTTTGGCGACTTCGAATATGTGATCGTTCCATCGAAGACGGTTATTGATGCACATACCGAGAATGGCAAGTCTTTCGGATTCAGCGATACAAGTACCATTCATGGATAATGGTTGGGGGTCTTGGTTTCGCTTGAGAGACAGAAGACAGCATTGAGTTTTGGATACATTAAATTCCACTCTATTGATTGAACCCCATTTGGTTATGCTGTCCAGGTCGGAATTTAATGTGTTTAACATACGATGTCGTTCCTCTTCTACGGCCGAAGAGCAGGGACGTGAGCTAGGGAACGAATATGAAAAACTGAGGGTACTGTCATCAGCGAAGGAATGGATTGGATTAGAAGTAGCAGACAAGAGGTCATTTATAAAAATAAGAAAGAGACTCGGAGACAAAACGGAGCCCTGGGGAACACCAGCATTTATATGGTGAATTGCAGACTTGAAGCCGTCCAAGACAACTTGTATTGAACGGTCCGAAAGGTAATTTCTAATCCATTGAAGAAGAGACTCATCGATGCCATATGCACGCATTTTCGACAAAAGAGCCTGATGCCAAACTCTGTCAAATGCCTTAGAAATATCGAGCGCAACCATCTTTGTTTCACCGAAGTGATGTAGAGATTGGTTCCACTTCTCGGTGAGATATGCCATCAAATCACCAGTGGACCTGCTGCTACGAAAACCATACTGCCGGTCATTGAGGAGTTTTCGTGAATCAAGATATCAAGAGGTTATCGTAACTGAACAGAATCATTAACCTTGTTAAGCGATGACTTGTGTAAAGTTGTTAAGTTTTCAAAGCATTGTGAAAAGAGTCGCTGTTTTCGGTGAGAACGTCTATTGTTTTCTTCTTCTTCCTTTTATCAGCGAGGCCATGATCCGAAAACAAGGGATCACAACCCTCCCACTTCACCGCATCTGATCCGCCTGTGGGGAACGTCTATTGTTTTATTGAAGCAAAGATGAAGATCGGATTTAAGCTTAACGGCAGCGTCCGTGAGCTCACATATTCGTTGATTGTTGTACTTAATGGCCAACATTAAGTGCGACAAAGACATTGTTATGCACTCATCGCAAAAGAATCAAAATTGGTTGGCATATTCATTAATATGAAGAGTTCTCAATCAAAGTCGGTGTACAGCAGCCTTTTGCTCTTAATTGCAGCCCTTGACTATCTGCTTCAAGGTAAAGTGACGAACCTCAAAGTACACCAGTTAGTCTTTGCTGACGGTGCAACCATCATACGTGAGGATCCTACGTTTCTACAACAAACACTTGACATATGGGTGGAATTTTCGGAGGGAAATGGGTACCACATCAGTACAAAAATGACGGAGCACTTTTGCTGCCCGTTCTCTGATCCACTCAGGCCTATCCCAGACATTTATTTAAATGTAACAGTGCTTCCCTTCTTCTTCTTCTTCCTTTTTTTCAGCGAGGTTATGATCTGAAAATAAGGGATCACAACCCTCCCACATCACCGCATTTCTACTGATCCGCCTGTGGGGTTCGCCTAACACAACAGTGCTTCCCAAGTGTGAAAAGTTCAAATATATGTCTTCTGTGACTGAAAAATACCCCTAAGCTGAAAGGAAGGCTCTAAACCCTAGTTGTGCGGCCAGCACTCACAATGTTAGACAGCGTACAAAACGTAGAGGGCAGCTGAAATGAAGATGCCATATAAATTTTCTGTTTACACTGTCTATGAACATTTTTTAAATCTATGAACAGCAGGTGTAGCGGAGATATTTGCTTGGCGCATAGCACGACGATGATCCGTAGGGCGTTAATGTGGCCAACGCAGGTGGATCCATGGAAACTTTCTTGTTCATTGTCGAGAGTACTTTCTACGAGAGCTGTTCGATAAGTCAGTGACTTTGAAATGAAATACTTGTTTTTTTTTTTTTTTTTCAAAATTGACTTTATTTTTCAACGTAGTCTCTTTTCAGAGCGATGCACTTTTCCCAACGATATTCCAACTTGTTCAACCCTTCCAAAAAATATGATTTCTCAAATTCTGCAAAATATACATTTGTTACATCGATAATTTCTTCATTCGATGAAAATCTTTTTTCTCCGAGCCATTTCTTCATATTAGGAAACAAAAAATAATCGCACGGAGCCAAATCTGGAGAATCGGGTGGATGAGGAAGCAGTTCATATCGCAATTCAGCTAATTTTTCTGTTGCTACTGCGGACGAATGAGCTGGTACATTATCGTGATGAAACAGTACTTTTTTTTTCTTCAAATGGGGCCCTTCTTACATCAAGTCTGCATTAAATTTATTTAATAACTTGGCATAGCACTGTCCGGTGGTCGTTTTTCCCTTTTCCAAATGTCAATGAAGATTACGCCGTGGGAATCCCAGAAAACCGTTGCCATGACTTTTCCGGTTGATGGAACCGTTTTTGCCTTTTTTGGAGCACGTTCGCCTGCAGAAGTCCACTGTTTTGTTTGTTTCTTCATTTCTGGTGTGTAGAGGTGTATCCAGAATTTCTCAACTGTTACGAAACGCCGTAAAAATTCACTTGAATTGCGCTTGAAGAGTCCCAAACTCTGTTTTGAAATCTTCACCTGAATCCGTTTTTGGTCCACCGTCAGCAAATGCGGCACCATATTGCCGATAATTTTTTCATGCCCAACGGTTTTACTGGGCACAATTGACTCTATGTGAACCGTTCACATCTCCATCAACAAGGGCACCCATTTACCTAGCCTAACCTACCCGGAAGATGCACCTATCAGTAGATACTCTTGAAAAATTTATCTATTCTGACAATCACATTTGCCTGGCTAAAAAAAATAAAAAATAAATATCTACTCATTTCTATCACCGACTGCCATAGAACTACAAGGTAAAAAATATGAATATACATGTATAAACGTTAATGAGTATTCTTGTTTCAGATAAAATTAAATCTACAAAGAGTATTCTATGAGTTTCTTCTTACTATTATCTTATTTTTTTTTTGTGTTTTTGTAACGCCTTTGGTAACGTTTGATCTTTGGTTTTTTGCTATTGGTAAGTAGTAAATCTAATCGAACATATATAATAATGTATATAATAATAATAATACGAGTATATCGTTTGTATGTATTTCTTTGTGATTACAGTAAATTAAAATCAATCCTCATATAAGATCTCTACATATTGCAAATGCTGTGTTGACTTGTTATTCACTTATGATTGTTATGTTACTTCTTTACTTTTTCAAAAATAAATGCAAGAGAACAAAATACAAGTTGAGATTGAGTACGAGACATTTCAAATACACTAATATTGCTACTTTGGCTTTGTACATCTTAGTTTTAAGTTTATTTTTATTTTTATTTTTATTTCATTAAATGTTCTCTGTTTAAATTCTTTTTTAAATAATAAATTATACCTACATGTATGTATGCCTATTAATGTGTGTATTTATGTTTGAATCTTAGTAACACACACTTCAGACATAGTTTCGTTAAAACATATTTCTCTAAAAATTGTTTTTATTACGATTTATGTCTTCTTTTGTTTGGGTTTTTTTTTTTGTATTTTTTGTATTCGACATTTGTTTTGCATTTGGTTCTGTTTCAAATTGTTTTTTTTTTTTTTTTTGTTTGTTAATTTGAGAAATAAATATGTATATATAGATTAATATAATTCCTAAAATCTAATGTCGGGGTTGATCATGAGTAAAAGATATTTTCGCTGTTAAGTTTAATCTATATGTGTTGTGTTCTTTTTTTTAAATATCTTTTACACTGAGGATCGTACTTACATTTTGTTGGTTTCTTTAAATACCTTAAAATATTTCGTTGGGAAATATTTGAAATATTTAAAGAAAGTGCGACAAATCTCATTCGTTTATTTCTTCCTCTGATGATGAGCTGGCCGGAATTGTAGAGAACCATGGCTCGCGGGTGTTGTTTTTGATAGTTCTGCAAAAAATTATAAAGAACAAGCACATAGATAAGCTAAGGTAGACAAAAGCTTAAAGATTTTCAAGGCTAATGACCCTAACATCTTAGAAAGAAGAAACTCAACATGTATATGGTGTGCATTGACCTGGAAAAAGCTTTTGATAGAGTACCACGAGAGCTTTTATGCGAAGCACTAAGAGAAAATTGCATCCGCGAAACGTACGTCAAGTTAATCCTAGATATGTACATCAGAAGCTGGTCAAACGGTAGTGCATGCGATCATATGAAAACACAAGCGTTTTCACTCAGCTGAGGCCTACCAACTCCTACTCTCAACCTCCACGCGGTGACAGCCGGGTGCCTAGCACCTTAATCCAAGAAATGGGTAACCAACCCCGTTTGGCGGATTCTTGGTGGCAGCAGATGAGAGAGGGGGGGAAGAGTGCTTTTCTCACTAGAGCACTTCTTCCTGTTCCAGCCGGCAGCGGACGAATTCCCTAGACGGAGTCAACGGTGGCGTCTATAGTTCCAGTTAGGTTGAACTTAGTGAATACCTTGCGCGAGCTGCTTCGACGTATTCGAATCACAGGTCGGTAAGGAATTTCCTGAATTGGGGACCTGCATTGCGATTGATCGGGAAACTACTGACTGCCTAAAACTTGGCTTGGGCCAGTAGCGCAACAATCAAGTTCGTGATGAAGTGCTTACTTTACCTCCTAGTGGTGGTCCCCAGGCAACTATACGTATAAACCCTTATAAGTATAGGCCAAAATTGTAAGTGCGGGTTGTCTAGGGCCTTGATTCTAGGCTAGGTAACGTGGGCCAGCAACCTGAGTTACTGAAACCAGCTCGCTACTGAAACCGACACTATGCCTCGGATAAGGACTGATCACATGTTGACGACTTTTGGCTATTGTACCCGAACAAAAATAGGTTTCTGGAATGTAAAGACGCTCCTCGACTCGGGAAGAGAAGGTCCTTACAATGCCAGATTCCTCCAACTGGAAAAGGAATTCATGCGATATAAACTGGACATTTTGGGGGTAAGTGAAGTAAGATGGTTAGAAGTGGGCGAGTACCAGTCTCCAACGCGTAACACTGTACTACTCTATTCTGGAAGACCATCCGGAAGTCCGCGGGAATATGGAGTCGGACTACTGCTAACAACAACAGCACGCAAGGGCCTGATTTCCTGGCAGCCTCATGTGATAGGATTTTGACGGCCAGATTCCGGACTAGAGTACGACGCGTCACCATCATACAGTGTTCATACGAATAGTTCGTCTGAGGACGAAAAGGAGAGCTTCTACAATCTCTTAAGCGCCGTCTTCAACACAACACCAAATGGAGACATTGTCATAGTGATGGGGGATTTGAATGCCAAGGTAGGCAGCGACAACGAAGGGCTCAAGCATGTAATCGGGAAGCATGGACTAGGCAACCGCAATGACAACGGCGAAAGGTTTGTGGATTTCTGCAATGCCAACCGCCTTGTGATAGGTGGCACCATGTTTGAGCACAAGACCTGCCACAAAGTCAGCTGGGTTTCCAATGACAGGCAAGCAACCTCCAACCAAATTGACCATTTTGCTATCAGCCGCCGCTTTAGAAGCAGTCTCCTGGACGTCCGAAACAGACGAGGGGCAGATGTGGGGATAGTACGTGATCACCATCTTATGATAGCTACTCTCCAACTACGCACTGCTGCAGTTCGAAGATCCCACGACAACACAAGAATGCCCAGGTTCAACATCGATAGACTTAGTGATCCCTCAGTGCGCCAACAATTAAGGGAGCACTTTTCGCAAGGTGTGGAAGCAATCAGCAGCTCAATGCCCGCAACCATCCAAGACCATTGGTGTGCTGTGAAAAATGTTTTTACATCTGGTGCTGAAAGAATTGTCGGTCGATCGCAGGGAAGACATAGGGCGTGGCTTTCCGAGGATACCTGGAGACGGATTGACGAACGAAAACAGCTAAAAGCTCGCGTTGCAGCTACCCCAGCAGCAGGGAGAAGCGAGCTAGAGTCCCTATATCGCATGAAGATGAGAGAAGTTCAGCGTAGCGTACGTGACAAGCGCAACTACATCAACGCGCTGGCTACAGAAGCAGAAGAAGCTGCACGGAGGTGCGACAGCAGGACTGTCTACAGAATCACGAAAGAGCTGACAGGTGGTCGCAGCTCCAGCCAATACCTAGTGAAAAGCCTAGACGGCTCCTTGCTCATTTCGGATGAGGACCAGCTCAAGAGATGGAAAGAGCATTTTGCTACGGTTTTGAACCGTGTATTCGCTAGCGATATGCTCCCAAATCAGACTGAGATGCCCGAGGTGAGAAGTTCCCGAATACGCACCACGACTGCCAGTAAAGATGAGATCATTACCGCAATCAAGGCACTCAAAACCAACAAGGCGGTAGGACTTGACGGTATTCCAGCAGAGCTCTTACGAGCAACACCAACAACATCGGCTGAGCTTCTGCTTCCACTTATAGATAGAGCTTGGGAAGCTGAGAGCTTTCCTAACGAGTGGAAAAAGGGAATGATCGTCAAGCTTCCTAAGAAAGGAAATTTAATGGAGTGCGGAAACTGGAGGGATATCTGCGTGCTGCCTGCTGTAGCTAAGATAATAGCTAAAATCATCCTTGAGCGAATCAAACAACATCTCGAAGACACACTCGATGCCGAACAAGCAGGTTTCCGCTCTGGATCCTCCTGTGCCGACCACATCAACACCCTGCGGATTATCATCGAACAGTGTGTTGAATATCGATCGCCCATCGATAGTGTCAACAGGGAGTTTATTTGGCGTGCCTTATGCAGGAGAGGCATTCCCGATAAACTAATTGCTATTATCAAAGCTACATATGAAGGCTCCAAATGTCACGTTCTGCACAGGGGAAGGTTGTCTGAGGAATTTGAGATCCAAAGTGGGGTAAGACAAGGCTGTATCCTTTCACCAATATTATTCCTATTGGTGATTAGCGATGTGCTTCATGCAGCTTTGTCGACGGGAAATGGAGGAATTCGATGGACTCTTACATCTCAACTGAAACATCTTGACTACGCAGACGATGTATGCTTACTCTCCCACAGAATTATGGACCTCCACCAAATGACAGCAGATGTGGAGAGGGAGGCAGGTGTCGTCGGGCTGAAAATTAATACGACAAAAACTAAAATCATCAGCCTTGGAACTAACTCATCGGCTCAAATATGCATTGCTGGACAACCGGTAGAGAGAGTAGAGGATTTCCAGTATCTTGGGAGTATTGTCTCGACCGATGGTGGAACCGAACTGGATATAGCCAACAGGATCGCCAAAGCAAAGTCCGCGTTCGGGATGTTGTCCAAAATATGGCGAAGCAATGCAATCAGTTTGAGCACCAAAATAAGACTGTTCCGCTCCAACGTTGAATCCGTGCTGCTATATGGTTGCAGCACGTGGAGAGTGACCACTACTATCACCAGAAAGCTGCAAACGTTCGTTAATAGGTGTCTGCGCAATATCTTAAGGATTTTCTGGCCCAATCGTATCTCTAACGAACACCTTTACGAGAGAACGGGTCAGGAACCAATAGGCACAACTATCCAACGGCGGAAGTGGCAGTGGATTGGTCACACGTTCCGAAAGGGTGACAGCTCCATAGCGAACCATGCTATGCAATGGAACCCTCTAACTCAGGATGGCAGAAGACCTGGCGGTCCGCGGAAAACATGGCGCAGAACAGTCGAGAAGGAGGCACGGCAGTTAGGGAAAAGTTGGGGAGAACTCAGACACATTGCCAGAAACCGTACACGATGGCGCGTAGGCGTAGTAGAGGCCCTAGGACCCACAAGGGGATACAGGACATAAGTAAGTAAGTAAGGAATTTCCAATGTTGGTCAGGACATCGGAATAGAGATGGTGGCGGAGGAGCCCTTAATGGGCCAACGGCAGCGCTCATACTCCCGTAGTGGACTACTGGCACCGGTGTACCCGGCCCTCGTCCTAGGGGAATAATTAAGGAACTGGCCCTCCAGGTTGGGGGTTGTGCCGTCGGGGTAACTTCCCTACCACGTAAAAAAACTCATGGTTCCGAAACAACCAAAAGCCTCGGATAAGGATGACTCAACTAATGACGACCCCAGCAAACGAAATAAGGACAACGACCTTCGGATCTGTACGTGGAATGTTCTGTCCCTTTACAGACCACGTGCAGCCGAACAACTAGCAGAGGCCCTAGACTGCTATAAAGCAGATATTACCGCCATCCAGGAAGTGCGATGGGATCGGCCGGGCAAAAAGAGGATGAAAAACTGTGACATCTACTACGGTGATTGCTACAGAGGCAACAGGCAACGCTTATTCGGATGCGGATTTGTCATACGCGGCAGACTTAGGCAAGAAGTCTTAAGCTTCCGACACGTAAGCGAGCGTATTATGACTATCCGGATCAAGGCTAAATTCGCTAACATAAGCCTAATATGTGTTCATGCCCCCACAGAAGAAAAGGACCCTGCCACCAAAGAGTGTTTCTACGAGCTCCTCGAGAAAACATACGAGCAATGTCCTAAATACGACGTTAAAATCGTATTGGGCGACTTTAACGCCAAAGTAGGAAAGGAGGACGTCTTTGGTAGGGCAGTCGGTAAGCATAGCCTACACGACACCACGTCTGATAACGGACTGTGGAGCGAAATGTCACCATAGCAAGCACATGGTTTCCTCATCTCGATATTCATAAGCAGATATGGCGGTCCAATAATCATGTAACGATCAACCAAATTGATCATATTGCGATCGACGCAAGGCATGCCTCCAGTATTTTGGATGTCCGGACCTTTCGAGCGGCCAACATAGACTCGGATCATTACCTTGTTGTAGCCAAGGTAGGAATGCGGATATCCTAATCTGAGCAACAAAGAAGAATTACTGTGAGAAAATTTAACGTCGAAAAGCTACAATCGCGAGAGACCGCCAGACTCTTCGCTGAACGCGACCAGTGGCAACGCTGCCAACATGCCATCAGAAACGCCGCGACTGATGTGCTGGGTCTCGCTCGCCCACCACCGCGAAACCCCTGGTTTGACGAAGAATGCCGGCGAGTGCATGCAGCAAAACAAGAGGCATACAAAGCGGCGCTGCAGCGGAAGACGAGAGCTGCTCGTGAGCTCTACGAGCAAAAGAGACGGGAAGAACATCGGCTTCTCCAAAAGAAGAAGAAAGAGCATGAGAAGCGCGTGTTTGAGAATATCGAGAGCTTATACTCCAGGAACAATGTACGGAAGTTTTACTAAAAGGTAAAAAGAACGTGTCAGAGAAGTAATACCCGTACAGAAACCTGTAGAGATGAAAATGGAAACCTCGTAGTAGAATCACAGTCGGTGCTGAGAATATGGAAAAACTACTTCTGCAGACTGTATAACGGCGACGAAGAGCAACATCCCGCTGTCAGGCAGAATGAACCGTTCAACATAGACGATGATAGTCAAAATTTCCGTCCACCTGACCAAAACGAAGTGAGGATAGCAATATCCAAGCTAAAATCGAACAAGGCTGCTGGACCTGACGGCTTACCGGCCGAACTTTTCAAGGCAGCTGGTGATGAATTGCTAGAGTGAATACACCAACTCATTTCTAATATTTGGTCAGACGAGTGTATGCCTGATGAATGGAATCTCAGCATCGTTTGCCCGATCCACAAGAAAGGAGACCCCCTCAACTGCGCCAATTATAGAGGCATCAGTCTCCTCAACATCGCTTATAAGATCTTTTCTGCGATATTGTGTGAACGCCTGAAACCTTTTATCAACAGCCTGATTGGACCCTATCAGTGCGGTTTCAGGCCAGGAAAGTCCACCATCGAACAAATCTTCACACTTCGGCAGATCCTGGAGAAAACCCAAGAATTCCAAATCGATACTCACCACCTCTTTATCGATTACAAGGCGGCCTATGACAGCATCTATAGGGAAGAGCTTTATAGAGCCATGTCTAGTTTCGACATCCCTGCCAAACTTGTCCGTCTGTGCAGGCTGATGATGGAGAACGCTCGCTGCTCCATCAAGGTCGGTAATGACCTCACCGAGACCTTTGAGTCAAAAAAGGCTTTAGACAAGGTGACGCGCTGTCATGTGACTTCTTCAATATTGTACTTGAACGGATTATGCGGAACTCACAAGCCAACACCGGAGGCACAATCTATTACAAGTCTGTACAACTACTTGCATATGCCGACGATATAGACATTATCGGAAGAACTCAGCGGGCTGTCACCGGTGCGTTTGCAAGCATTGAGGCGGAAGCGGCCAAAATGGGTTTAGCGATAAACGAGGGCAAAACCAAGTATATGCTGTCAACAAGAAGGGAAAACCAACACCGACGAATTGGACAAAACGTCACCGTGGGCAGCTATAACTTCGAGGTAGTAAGGGACTTTGTCTACCTTGGCTCTGCTATAAATTCTACTAACAAAATCAGTGCAGAAATCAAGCTACAACTTCGTAGTAGTAACGGACTTTGCCTATCTTGGCTTTGCTATTAATTCTGAAAACGAAACCAGTGCAGAAATCAAGCGAAGAATAACTTTTGCCAATCGCTGTTTTTTTTTTTTTTGCTAATAGGGCAATTCAACAATTCAACAGTAAGGTCCTCTCTCGAACAACTAAGGAGGCTCTATAAGATCCTGACCATCACATTCCCGCTTTACGGCGGGAGAGAAAAATTCTTCGTAAAATATTCGGATTCAATGACGAACTATACGAGCTGTACAGCGACATCGACCTAGTCAAAAACTGCGTATTGGACGTTTGAGATGGCTAGGACATGTAGAGCGGATGGACACCGGCGCTCCGGTCCGGGCCTTCTCGACGTAGGTGGCGCGCACACGTTCAGGGGGACCTCGACCAACTTGGAGTGCGCAACTGGAGGCAATTAGATAAAAACCAAGCTGAATGGAGATGATTGTTGGTTTAGACCCAGGTTCACCCCGAACTGTAGAACAGGTCTCTATCTAGTATAGGCGCGTGCTTCTAGATTCGGCATTTCCTTCAGCACACACTGCCGCAGTAGTACAAATATAAACGAGAAAAAACTCTCTCCCACTTCCTCCGCAACTTAAAGTATAGCCAGATGACTCATATTAGGCAAACCCCTCTTTGACAACCTTAAAGAAATCTCAAATAAAATTTTTTTAGAGATGATTAGTTTTTTGAATCCCACAGGATGGATCTCAAAACCCTGATTCCTTCTAGAACATAACAAACGCAATATAATAACCAGAGTCACGTGAAAGCTACTACAGAACCTATTAGACAATTTATACTCACGGATTCTTTTTTGGATTCGTTGGCAGTGTATGTGATATCCTATAGTAGGCCTGTTCCTGTTCCTCCTTATCGTCCATTTTTCGCTGCAGTGTCATTGTTTCCTGCGGCGAATCGGCTATCTCTTCGTCCAAATAATACTTGGAGCTATGCGCAATTTTACAATTCTCACATTCACTCAAGTAGTCATCGTCCAGGCTTGTATCGTTGGGCAAGAAATGCTCTTTTGGGTTCAAACAATTTTTTAATGTCGTACAGACCGGCAGTGGTTTATCGCTGTCAAGCGGCTTTGGATTGCTGCACGACGACGATGTTGGTGGCGTAGCTGGTGTAGTGCTGGCTGTGGCGTTGGCGGTGGTTGTAGTGGTCGTTTCAACCTTTTTTGCAGCGGAACGCAATGTTTTCGGCAAAGTTGTACACTTGTTGCCTTGTAATGTGGCGGCGACTCCTTTGTGACTGGGACTCTGCGGCTGAGATTTCATGCGTGGCGTATTGGACTCGTCAGTTACTGGTATACTTATCACTGACGGAACCTTACTCACAACACTGGCTATTGTGCTGTTGAGAGACATCTTGCCTGACGTGTGCTTAGGCAGAGTGTATGTTACATGATTGTTTTGCAGCGGATAGAAGGTGGATGAATTGATTTTGCCCAAGCTTTGGGATTTTTCTGTGCTAAGTTGACCAGAGATTGGTAGTGTCAGCGCTGGTGGAGTGTTCTTGTCCTCCTTGCGGGGAAGAGACTTGGTAAATTGGGATTTCTGATGCGAAATGGTTGGAATTTGAATGCCAACGTCACCTGCTCCGTGATGAGGTGATTTTTGCAACAACAGCTGCGTCGCTGTTGTGGCACTGGGCGACTTGAGATTCGTTTGACTTTTATACATTTTCGGTGGTAATGCTGGATTGGCCTCTGGATAATTGAGAGGTACGGTGTTTAGATTTCCGGTGGAGTACAAGGATGTACTCTCGGGAATGAGCTTCGGTGAGCTGGTTACTTTAACACTGCTGCTGCTGATCTTACCTTTGTGGGAAGAGTGCACTTTATCATCACTCCCCGCACCTACTCCTCCTGCTCCGTATGACTGCAAAATTGTATGTGTCTCAAAGGTAGGTGTATCGGTTTTCAAGTCACCGACCTGCTTTGAAATTGTGGCGATCTTTGCGTCATGTTGACAATACAGATTCGATTGGTGATTGTGGTTGTTGCCACCACCACCGTTGCTACCTCTTTTCATGGTTCCACCACCGCCGTTTCCATTCGATGTCAGTTCGTTTGCTGAGCTCTGATTTATCACCTTCGACGAGGCTGTAGGCGTGCCCGGTGGCATACATTTCGTTCCAAAACTCGAACGATTTGTGACTAGTTTTGTGCTGAGAGCTGACAGAAACACATTGTTGGTTTGAGAGTTGTTGATTTGATTTGTGCCCATGTAGGACATGGGCACGTGCTGCACTGGGCACTGGCAAGTTGGTTTCTTGCTGTTATTAGTGATGTGGTTGGTGTTGCTATTAGCACTACTTGTCGAAGATGCTTTTGACGAAGCAACCGATGACGATATCGGCTTGGGAATTTGCTGAGTTGTCTGTCCCAGGGGGTCGACTACAGCAAAATATCTTGGTATGGTTCGGTGGTAACGCCTTGATGACGATGGCGTTTTGTTGGCAGTTTTAAGCGATGAAGTCTGTGCTGCAACTGTCTCGCTGCTAGTTATAGTACTTATCTCCTGAATTCTACCATTGCACTCCGCTGTCGAATACTGTGGCGATAACAATTCATCGGGCTTGTTTGCCATTGGCATTGACATTGGCACTGGGTCACGTTCGTTTGTGATCGCTTGGAAGGAGACGCCAGTGCTTGCATTGCTAACGTAGTGAATCATTTCTTGTGTGGGATGTTGTTTTTGAATGCGACGATTCGAACTGTTTAGATGGCAGTTCTTGTAGGTGCATTCAGTGATCTGAATGCAGTTCGTTTGTTGTAAAGATTGTGATTGTTGGTGTTGCTGCTGTTGCTGTTGTTGCTGCTGTGCTTGCTGCTGCTGCTGTTGCTGTTGCTGATGTAGATGAAGCTGCTGTTGTTGTTGTTGAGTCCGCTGTTGAAATTGTATATGCTGCTGAGCTTGCTGATAGTGCTGTTGATGTTGTGCACTGTGAATCGCAGCATTACTAGGAAGCGGAGGAGCTGTTGTTTGGACACAAATTGAATTGGGCAGATGTAGGCGGGCGCTATTTGCAGCGGCCGCAACTGCAGCAACATCACCGAGGCTACTTAACGCTGAAGAGCAATTTGATGGAGTTTGTGTAGAACACGGTTGGTTTACGGATGTAATGCAGCTGCAAAGGGAGAACATTTATTTAGTCAAATGTTGGTGCGTGCAAGGTGAATGCATTTTTTTGTACATACCTATACGGAGGCTGATGACTCTCGCCAGTGGCAATCGTTGTTAAATTTCCACCGCTATTGATGTTGATATTTATCAAATTGGTGGTACTTTGTGTGATACTCTGTTGATGATGCTGTGCTTGTTGGGGTTGAATTTGTGCTACAGTTGTTTGCGATGGGTGCTGTTGTTGTGGCTGAGCCAATTGGCCACGACGCACAACATCGCTTGATATATCAACCGGATTGATACCGACCGGCAGTGATCGATGGGTTGTTGTGGCAACGCTCACAGTGCATTGGGCACTCAATGCCTCCGCTTGTGATATTGCCACCGCCTCTTCGTAGGGCGGTGGAGCTTCTCCTCTCGGGAAGTATCCACTTGGTGGTTTCCATAATGGATAGTGTGTTGATGCCCCTCCATATGAGTAGTCCATACCACTAAGATTACCCTCCATATAGCCCATATTGCCAGCAATGTAACTGAAAGGAAAAATGTACACACATATATTTAAATGCAATCTATTTTATAGAGTTTAAAGGATTTTCAACAACAAGTGGTCTGGTTTTTTGAAGAGGATGTGCAGTTTTTATGCAGACGGGCACCCTAGTAAAAGAACAAGATTTATCGAGGGAATAGGAGCTTCAACTTCGCCAAAAAGCATGTTTGGCTCTGAGAATTATCTCTGGAGTTGTAGATAAGGATGTCGAAGTTTAAGACGAATTAAATGGGCAACAATTACAATTTTGTAAGGTTGGTCTACATTTCTGACTTCAAAGTCACACGCAGAGAGAAAATTTTTATGGTCTAGCCAGCTCCCATTAGTATAATAGGTCTATAGTGACGCACGGCTTAAGCACTATCGTACTTAAGTAAGTAAATGAAGTATTGTGACTACAGTGCTACGTCCTCTGGCATAAACTTCACATAAATCAACGAAATCAACGTATATGGTAATAAAGACACGATGAAAAAGTACAACTATTTGGGGATAATTCTGGAAACGACATGAGTTTTACTCTACTAAAAAGTACTTGAATGCTCTTGAATTGGGGTTTTACGAGGAGTGCCGATGCCAGGTTATCTGGACGCCACCCACTGAAGCCTAACATCACCCGAGTTTCAAACCACTTCACCAATCTTTCTCTTTCTGTCTACAAATACAAATATTTGGCGCAACAGCTCTTTAAAGTGTCAGGGCCTAGCTTCTCGCAACCACTCATGTTGTGTGCGTTATATTTTTCACACGAATGGAAGGGACCTACAGTTTTTAATGCCGTATCCGAACAGCGATTTGAGAAGCTTTTTCGTGACAACAATACTCTCGGATGTTTGTCAGACGCTCGCGAGAGGTGGAACCGTGAAAAAACTTTTTGGTATTTTCTGGGATTCGAACTTGGAACCTCATGCGTAGTGATCCGACACACTAACCACTTACGCCACGGCGCACACAAGCTCTCTTTCTGTCTGCTCTTTCCAAATTACGTGTACGTCGTGCAATTATGCAATTGTTTTCAAGGGATTGCTCCTTAGGCGTAAATCATCATTTATAAACGAAAAAGCACATATACATAAGTGTAAACCCCCTTATAAACGAGGTAAAACAAAAACAAAACTTAAGTAGCTAAACAAGCGGCATACAGAGCGAAGCTACAAAGAAAGATAAGAGTTTTTCGGGAAGCATAAAAGCAGAGAAGACAGGACGAATACCAAATCCTTCAAAAGAAAAAGAAAGAGTATGAGAGGCAAACGGTCGAATAGATAGACAAGTATTACTGGAGGAATGATGTTCGAAAAATGTTACCGAAAGGTAAACAACACATGTCAAGGCTATAATCCCCAAACAGTAGCCTGCAGAGACGAACTTAAATCCAACAATTCTGCTACAGTCATCGGTCTAGTTGTCAAGGTTTTAAAAGCAGCGTAGGATAACTTGGTACGGAGCATATACCAACTCACCTGCGACATATGGTCGGATGGAAGTAAGTCCCATCAATGGCATCTCAGCATTGCCTACCGGACCCTAAAGAAATGAGATCATCTAAGCTGCGCCAACTATAGAGGCATCTGTCTCTCCTAAACATCGCCTATAATAAGCTATCTGCTAATTGAGTAAATACCTCAAACGGTTTGCAAACGGTTTGGTGGTTTTGTGGTTTTAGAGCAGATAGGTCTAACATTGATCATATGTTCACACTACGCCACACCTTTGTGGAAAACTCGGGAATTGTAAATCGATACCCACCATTTGTTTCCCGATTTCAGTGCCGCTTATGAAAGCGTTTAGAAACGAGCTTTATGGATCAATATTTAGTTTTGAAATTTCTGTTCATCTCGTCCGTCTGGATGTCAGAATTGGTCTACGATGCGCTAATATATGATTTCTTTAGCATCATGTCTCAAAAGAATGTACGAAATTGCCACGCAAACATCCAAAGTACAATCTTTCAAAGTATGTGCAACAATTTGCATACGGTGAAGACATCGCCGTTAGCGAAAGAACACAGGGAGCCGTTACTGAAGAGCTTGCGAGTATTAAGAAAAAAGCAACTAAGATGGGTTTAGCGGTGAATGAGGGTAAAACAATATATGTACATATAAATTAAACAATTTAAATCGTTTTAATTTAAGAAAAAAAAACTTTTATTTACTTAAAATACTAATATACACTAAAGAAAAACTATTTCGCAGGACTACGACGTAAGAACGTCAGCGTAGGAATGAGCGAAGCAAAACAAACGTAGGGGCCTTGGTGACTTCCGCTATGGTAGTCGTTTTCGATGCACATTTGTATCGTGTCTTCGCAGGTGTGTTTGTTCACGATAACAAGGTTGATGAAAAATGTCCTTCGTTTGTTATCAGGAACACATTCCTTTGGACTTTGTGTTGAAGTAACACAATGTTGCTTTATTTGTCAGATAAGATGTGGTTCTCAAGTAGTCGTTATTGATACGGTTCATTTATTTGGCTGCTAGAGTGTGATAACTTATATGTTCTGTCATCAAGGAGGGACGGACTATATCGGATTTTTGTACAGAAGTTAGTTAATGAATTTGTCTACTTAAATTCCTCGATAAACTCCAAACATGACATCAATGTAGAGATGAAGCGAACAATTACTCTTGCCAACCGCTGTTTCTTTGCATCAAGTGGGCAATTGAGTAAGAAGAATAAGACGATCATCATCCCTGTCCTGCTTTAGGTGTAGAAACATGTTCTTTTTAAAAGAAAAATTAGTTGAGGGATCTTCCGATTCCCTCGTTTGTCTAACATTTTTGACATTTTAAGATGTTTTTAAGATGGCAATGCCTCGTAGAACATATGTATGCACACAACCGCACCAGCAAAAAGTCTTCGAATTCAACCCAGAGGGATAATGCTATAGAGAAATACATCACACTATGCAGCCCGAGCAGTTGTGAAGGGGCATCAACCAACTTGGCGTGATATCTAGAAAGGTCTGTTGGCTGGGGTTCACGCCACCGCGAACTATACCTCCAACTTAAGTTAAATGAGTAACCTTCACTTACTATATGTATCGCATTTGTAATCGAGATATTATTGAAAACCACTGGTTGGTTACAGAAATATTCTTATAATAACGACAAACACAGAAACAAAATTAATAAAGTGGTTTAGCTTTAAAAAATGACCACTTCTATGTCTAGTGAAATATCTTAAGCTGAAAAGTTACATGCACAAACAAATACAAGAACAAATTAAGTATCTTACCCAATGCTCCCCACAATGCTTCTCTGATCCTCTGCATTCTGACGACTCTCCCTGGCTCTTATCTTTCTCTGTCGTAGTCTATTCACCAAAAAGAACAACAACGACAATGATAGAGTGGCAGTAATGCCACTGGCCACAAGTCATATTCCAAAATCGGTGCTCCCGTCAGTGAATTGGTCATCTAAGCAAATCACCTCACAGCAATTGTTCCCATTCCCGACCGTTTGGAATGATTTGCACTTGGTGAATGCCTCGCATAGAACCATTTTGCAAGCTTTCGGTAGGCCACTATCGCAGATGCACAAACGGCAAGAGTCCGGTCCAGGCATATAGTGCATTCCACTTTCGTACATCTTCCCATTATAATCACGGCAGTGACCTCCTGCACCTCCAGCCAGGCTGGAACTCGCTGCGAGAGTGTCTGTAAAAATATTTTTATTTTTTTTATTATTACAGAAATTAATTAGAAATTTGTATAACGCTAGCTGCAAGTGCCTTTAGCTAAGGGTTCTAATACCATTCACGAATCGAACACAAATTCCCACAAATCTGATTATTTCTTATTTTGCTGAACGAATTGAACCACTCTCACTCACATAAATCGGACGAATACAAATTTTCAGTGACTGACTTGGAGAACGAAAAAGTGATAAACAAAAATAGTTTCGTTTTCGCTCTGTCAGTTTCTAATTCGCGAACCATAATACCAAATATGATTTTCTGATTTAATAGATAATATGAGTTTATAAAATATTAAAGAAATAAATATTTGGCGTAACAGCTCTTTAAGTGTCTGGGCCTAGCTTCTCGCAACCACTCGTGTTATGTGCGTTATATTTTTCACACGAATGGAAATGACCTACCATTTAGTGCCGTTTCTGAAGATTCTGATTTGTTTTGAGAAGCTTTCTCTTGACAACAATACTCTCGGATGTTCAGACGTTCGCGAGAGGTGGGACCGTGTTTGGTGTTTTCTGGGATTCGAACTTGGAACCTCACGAGCAGTGGCCAGACACACTAACCACTTGCGATACGGCGCCCACAAAATATTATTATTATTGATAATTATTTCTATTTGGTGACTAAGTGTTCGTGTGTAATGTTGGTGCGACTTATCCCGAGGCAGAGGGTTTTCTTCTATTACTCTTGACTCTATTATATTCGCTCACACCACCAGCGCCTTCTAGCTCTTTCACTGTACACGGTAAATGCATTATCTTTAGAAGGAAAACATATTCCTCCATATTAGTCTCTAGGCAGACAGGCATTTAAAAATGTTTTTAAATCTATGATCTGAATTATGCGTTGTGAAGGAATATTTAAAATAAAAAAAAAACCATGTGGCGATATTAAGCACAACTAGTCTGTCTCGACATGACAGTGAATTTTTCCAATCGTCCGACTTTTGGTGATTGGCAATGCTCTCCATGACCCTAGGAAGCACTATCGTTAAGGTTATACGTCGGTAGTTAGAAATGGATGTACATATATACTCTTTTCGGGATCGACTGGACCTGTACTATCACACCTATCGGAAAAAATATATAAGGAGTACGATGAGTGAAATAGCTTGCATAGACACATGGCCAGGATAGAAGAAAATTTCTTCAAAACAGGAGGGACATCCCATTTGGACCTCTAAACTTCGAAAGAATATTTTTCGTAAAGGATATTCAGCCGAGTGGAGTGTAGATTAAGAAAGTGAGTAAGATGGAATTGGCTGCCAATTAGATTCGATTTCTCATATGGATCAGTGATATTCTTGTCATTGTACATAAGCGCTGTCATGGTCAATCAAACATTAGGCGAACAGAGCTCGAGCACATCGAGCGCGCTCTGAACGTGCTCTGAACCGAGCGTGCTCAGAGCGTTCAGATTTGTTTATGAAGCACAATTAAGCACTCGGAGTCCTGAGTTGATTAGTAATTAGAGCTTGAGCTGTCAAAATATGAGTAGAATATCTATTGATAGTTATTTTTTATGTGATATTTACTTTCTGCACCAGAACAACAAATTTCGTCCGCCATTTCAATTGTTTTGCATTTTTTTTTTTCTTCGTCCTCCTGTCAAACACGAAAAACGACTGTGCTCAGGATTTTGCTCTGAACGCTCGATCAATTAATCCAGAGCTCATAGAGTGCGCTCAGAGCATGCTCTGAACGAAAAAAGAAAAACGAATTCGGAGCTCCGATGTGTCTGAGATAAAAAAGAAACACGATTTTTTTTCGACAGTTCAGGCTCTGCTCTGAACTAAAAAAGAAAAACGCCTATTAAATGCATTAAGATGACGTGGCGTTGCAGTCATTTCTGATTCTTGAGTAAAGGCTTTCATTTTCTTTGGATTATGATTGGCACTAGAGCGCGGAAGATTCTTTCACACGGAAGGCAGCCGCTGAGGTCTGAATGAACCAATATTAAAGGAGCGTATTCCAAGCAGAACGCGATTTGCAAAATTGTCTACTGCTGCATTTACGACTCTATCGAGGAAATATGGAGACCAGTTGAAAGCTCTAAAGAACGAGTTAAGACCTCCTTAGTCAAAATTGTATTGTATTGTCGAATGTAGTATTTAGAGTATTACTTTTTAACTGTATGCAAATGTGGACACGAGTATTTAACAGATACCAGATAATTATCTGACTGTTCAACTTTACTTACTAAAACCCTCTTTTCCACTCCTGTGGAAATTGTTCGCTATCCCAAGCTCTCCGTATTAGCGGATGCAGCGAATCTGCCGACGTATTTGGCGCCGCTTGAAATAGCTCAGCAGGGATGCCATCAATACCAACCGCCTTGTTCTTCTTGAGAGACTTGATTGCTGTTATTATCTCGGTTTTACTGGGAGGTGCGGTGCGAATTCGGGAATTTTTTGCTTCGGACTGCTCATTCGAATTCGAGATCATACCGCCATCGTCTAAGTGATTTAGCACTGTAGCAAAATGTTCTCTCCATCTAGTGAGCTGACCCTCATCCGAAATCAGAAGATCACCATCTAGACTCTTCACTGGATGTTGTTTGGAGTTTCCACCACCAATGAGCTCCTTAGTGATGTTGTAAACAGTCCTACTGTCGCACCTACTCGCTGCTTCTTCAGCCCTTGAGGCCAGTGAGTTGACATATTGACATTTGTCACGTCTCACACTACGCTGCACTTCTTTCTTCTTCGCGCGGTATTGGGCTTCAAGCTCGGTTCTCTCTACTGCTGAGGCCGCTGCAATCCGAGCCTTGATTGCTGTACGCTCATCGATCCGTCTTCAGGTGTCTGTAGAAAGCCATGTGCGGTGGTGTTCCTGCTTTTTACCGACAAACGTGCGTGCCCCAGTCGCAAAAGTATTTTTCACAGCACTCCAGTGGTCATCCATGTTCTCTTCCAGTATGCTGCTGATTGTTTCTACTTCTAAGGAAAGATGGTCGCCGAACCGTTGGCGCACTTGGGGAACCTTGAGCCTGTCGATATTAAACCTGGTGATGTTAAGTAGGTTTGAGCGGTTGCTGTTGACAGATGCAGTACGAAGGCGTAAATGAGCTACCATAAGATGGTGATCTTGTTCTAGTCCTACGTCAGCTCCACGTCTGTTTCGAACGTCCAGGAGACAATTTCTAAAGCGGTGACTGATCGCAATGTGGTCGATCTGGTTGGATGTTCGTTGCCTTTCAGTAGAGACACAGCTGATTTTGTGGCAGGTGTTATGCTTAAACAGCGTACCACCGATGACTAGGCGGTTGGTACTGCAGAAGTCCGCAAACCTCCCACCGTTATCATTACGGTCTCCCACGCCGTGAACTCCCATCACGTGCTTAAGCATGGAGTTGTCGCTACCCACCTTGGCATTGAGATCTCCCATCACCATTACGATGTCCCCACTAGGCATTTGCTTGTAGGCGGCGCCTAAGTGGCTATAAAAATCATCCTTTTCATCCTCAGTCGCGTCTAGAGTCGGAGCATAACACTGTATGATGGTAATTTTTCTAACTCTACTCTGGAACCTAGCCGTCAATTTCCGGTCACTATGGGGTTTCCAGGATATGAGGCTACTACGTGCTGCTGGAGTTAGTCCTACTCCGGAACTCCGTGCACTTCCAGCTGGTTTACCAGAGTAGAAATTGATAGTGCTTTTTGTTGGGGAGATGAATTCCCCAGCATCGAACCATCTTATCTCGCTCAGCCCTAAGATGTCTATTTGATACCGTGCGAATTCGTGTTCTAATTGGAGGAATCTGGCGTTATAAGGCCCTTCCTTGAGTGAGTCCAGGAGGGTCTTAACGTTCCAGAATCCGATCGCTGTCCGTGTTCGATACCCAAAGGTCTTCATCAAATTATCCGTCCGTTTCCGAGGCGTTGATTTCCGTTTCGAAGCAAGATTTTTTTTTACGGTTGCGGCTCGCTGGGCGACAGACCAACCGACACTTATCCTGTTTTTTGGCGCAAGCTCGCCATTCGTCCTCTCCCGTTAGCAATTTCCGAAGAAATTCCCAGATGGCACCGAGCAAGTGGGAGTAGGGCTTACTAACAGAGCTGCTAGGTTTTCGGCTGCAGTGGCTCTTTCTCGTTACTTAGCGGACCAACACCTATCGGGAGATGCTGCCCCTACGAGACCTTTGTTAGTCGTTTGACTATTCAAGTGGAGCAGAAACCATGACTGAAGAGAGGTAAAGAACAGGTCTACTGTTTTAACCGTGATTGACAACGCTAGGAATGCGTGTCGATATATCAACAAGGTGAATAAGGCTGTTAAATTGTGTGCGGAAGCCACCACAGTGATTAGGTTTTTAGAAAATCATGACGCATTGATTCTATTTTTCAAGTCATTTATTTATACAGAGTTACCTCGATTTACGCCGCTTCGGTTTTCGTTATTTAGATTTACGTTGTCCGGTTTTTTACTTCCCATTTTCGATTAACGTCGTTCTTCTTCTTCTTCCTTTTATCAGCGAGGTTATGCTCCGAAAATAAGGAATCATAACCCTCCTACTTCACCACATTTCTACTGATCCGCCTGCGGGGTTCGCCTATTTGACCTCAGAAAATATCGGCAGGCCTGCCGATTTTGGATCACTCGGTTAATGAGGCCAATGAAATGCCGATGTTGTCGCTTTTGTCTGATCCAGGCGTTTATAGGCCTGCCTTTCCTACATCACGATGTCTTTGGAACGTGCATTGATATTGCCATTTTAACAGGGTTCAAATGATCCATTCTTTCGATTAACGTCGTTACAATTTCGAAACACAATTTTCTCACGAAATTCCCTCTTTCGTCATTCTTATTTAACCGAGATGCACATCTCACCGATTTCTTGCACAATATCATTCGGAGTACGTCTTTTTCAATCTATATGGACTGTACGAGTGTTGGATAATTTTATTTTCGATTTACGTTGTTTCGATTTACATCGCATTTTCTCGGTCCCGAAAACGACGTAAATCGAGGTATTCCTAAAATAAAGAACAAAGATCAATCAATGATATTATAGTATATATTGCCCGTTTAGTTCGATCATTTTTTGCCATCTCTCAGAAAAAGGAGAAGCTCCATTTCTTTCCATCATTCCTCGTTTATAGAAGAATCTGTTTTTATCGACGAAAATTTCAACAAGGTGCTGATTTACAGCCTCATCTGAATTGATCATTATGCCACGCAATGAGTTTTGAAGAGAGCAAAATAAGTGAAAATAATTTTTGATGGGTGATCAAACTTGTGTGTGGCCTCACGTTGTCGTGATGGAACACAACTCCATTACAATTAACGAGCTCTGGACGTTTCTGGATTCGTTCAAACTGTCCAATTGTCGACAGTACACAATCGTATCGATTGCTTGGTTCTTTGGTAGAAGCTCGAAAAACACGACACTTTTAAAATCCCATCACTCTGAGAGCATAACCTTTCTCTGATGAATGTCTACTATCGATGTCGTTGGAGGTGAACCATCAGATCCGGACCATGACTGTGCCCTACTTTGTTGTAAACAATCCACTTCTCATCACCAGTCAAGGATTCAGTAAATGATTACTTTATGGTGTTTCAACTAGTTGGGGAGAATTCGCTAAGATTTTTGCATTCCGTTCTGATTTCTAGCATTTGTTTCGATTTACTCTAGATGGTGAATTAATTTTATTATTACTAAAAAAAACAATTATATTGTTGTTGTTGTAGCAGCTACTTATCTGCTGAGGCCAGGCGAGCCAGTTTCTAAGCCGATAAATCGGCCCACGTCGATTTATCAAACCCAGAGCGCCTCCGAACGCAGGTTAGTTGGATTTGTTGCGCAGTTGAACATATGGCTGGTATCATGTGGGCTCTTCAATGGAAGGGTCAAGAAGGTTCATGTAGTTGTTTAGGGGACGGCACCATCCTCAGCGTAGTTGAGCCAAGGTGATCCTCGTCTTACGTGTGAGATTACACTCTTCGTCAGCGGTGACCGACTTCCAAAGTCTATGTTGGGTCAAAGATTCTCCATGACGTGGAATATTATCGTGCGGAGTATTCTTTTTAGTGTATCTTTATAGGTCTGTCTGTCAAACCTGATACATATTCTGCGTGAAAGCGTCGGTGTCATTTTTATAAATTAAAAGTTCTTCACAAATAGGACCAGTTGGTTGCATCCCCGTTGTCAGCGAATGATTAGGGTGGTCTTGCAGGTAGCAAGACAGAATGAACTGATTGGAGAGCATGAAGCTGAGGTCCCATACTGTCAACATATTCTTTTTAGGGTGGAGGTGATCTTCGCGATCTGCTCCCGCGACAATTAGTTCTACGTATACCAGAACAATTCGAGGACAACTCCTTAATATAGGATCGTCAACCCCAGCTACATCCCATGTCATAAAAACTTTTATATGGATGGTACTCGAGTCGACCTCTCACTCAGCAGCCGAACACATTATTACTACACCAACCCACCACAAGGATAACAAGCAACGGAATAATCATTTGGATCAGTACCATTGTGAACCTGGGTACTTG
Organism: Brachypalpus laphriformis; assembly: GCA_945910035.1. Taxonomy (NCBI): domain Eukaryota; kingdom Metazoa; phylum Arthropoda; class Insecta; order Diptera; family Syrphidae; genus Brachypalpus; species Brachypalpus laphriformis. The sequence goes on along the minus strand of OX246754.1, from coordinate 38,882,295 downwards.
TGTACCCCCCAGCGCAATAGCCTATTCTTTGTATTGAGACAGATAACAAATGAAGAAACCATCTACGATTTGTACCCCTTCAACCCATCCACCCATCTACATCGACATCCACATCAAAGCAAGAACAGATGTGTATTCCATGTTAACCTGAAGATTTGTTACTTGAACCCTTTGAGAACTCGATCTATTGAATGGAATCGTAGAACATTGCCCCTAAAGAATACTGATCCAAGTTCACTGTGTAGGTCGACAGAGAAATATCTGGCACGGATGGAATTTGCAGCGAATACTGCAGCCAGCACATCACTTTTCTATTTGGAGTTCGTGACGCTTCCTTTAGTTATTATTTCCTGTTCCTTTGATTGTTATTAAGGTTCACTCAAATACATTCTTACATACTTAAATTTGCACAATAAACTGTCGTTCGTCGTTTCAATGTCCAATTGGAAATCCCAACAACAACACAAACTAAAGGAAAAGCACAAAAAAAAATAGGAAAAGAGGTCAGTGTTTTTGCACCCTGTTCCACACTTTGTACCATTTCGCAACATGTCGCTGATGAATTCCAATGAGAGGCGATCTAATCTTTTTCTAATTGGTCCAGTAAACAGCCTAGCAATAGTCTGGCGAATGGTTTTCTTTTGCAGTATTTTTTTTTCACTCCTTTCTCGGGAAATCAATTTCAGTATTGTGATACAAATTTGGGCCAAGGAACCAAGTAGAACACACACTAGGTAGGAGGAGAGCAAAGCACGACACGGGAAAATAGGAAAAATTTTCACACATCATGAAATGTTACCTCGAATGTTTTTAATGAAAAACAACGCTAAAACAATGAATTTATTCATGTCGATGCAGCGCAATAGACGGGGAGCGATTTGCGATAACTTTTTAATTGGTTTTATTTATTTAACTACGGGAAATAGCGAAGTGAAAATTTGTTGAGAATTTTTTTCCACACTGGTCGCACTGAATTGTCATTTTTTTCTAATTTTTCTTTTCTCTTTGGACATAAAGCACCAAGCAGAGAGAATGAGAACAGGGAAAAAGGACGAGAAAATGTAGAAATTCATGGATGCGAGAGAGAGAGAAAACTTTTTTGAGTGACAAGAAAATGTCTGTGGGGTGGAAACGCAATGAGGTGATGTCACATGGTGGAAATGTGTGCTTATTGGATTCGAACTGGAAGCGCAGCCTTAAATGGTTTTTAGTGGATATTACGATATCCGTGGCGCCACGATTTTTTGATGTTTTCTAATAGATCTCGGCGCACTGAACAAAAAATACTAAGTACAATTTTTTGATATCTCGCTTAGTTTTCGATATATCGAACTTTGAAAATTTAAAAGTTAATTTACCAACCAATATTTCAATAGCAGCGGTGCATTTCTGGTATGAAGTGCATAAAAAAAATTAATTTCAGTGTTCCCAGCTATTGACGATATTTTCTTATAGATCAATAGATATCCCTTTAAAAAAAAGGGGGTGTAACATACTTAGGCCGGTAATTATCAAGCGCTCTTAAATCCATTTTAATTTTATGAAGCTCTTAGTTTTAAATGTTTGCTGCGTATTCACCAAGCACTAACAGGTTTGTGCCCGGGCTAATTCGAATATGCGAAAAATAATTTTTGGATTTCCAAACGCGTTCTAAAATGGGTTTCCGAACTCTCTTTCGAACTGGAAGAAATGTCAATGAAAAAGAAAACATTGTATTTTCCTGATTTTAGTCAAGGCACATTTTATTTTTTATTTGGTTGGCAGTTCTTTTGACGGAAATGCTGGAGGCATTAAATTCGTCGGCATTTCTTCGCTTGCATTTCGCCAATGCAGCTTGTCCTTTGTTTGGTCTGAGTGACAGTTCACAGCTGATTACGAAAATTTTCGAAACTCCTAAGTTATGAGCACTCATAATAAGAGTGGGTGGGACCACTCATAAGACTTACGAGCGCTAATAAATCTGAACTATTATTGGTTGGTGAATAGGTTTATGAAGCTCTTAGTTTAACATTGTTCGGTGAATACCGGCCTTAGACTTAGCTCCAGGCGCCTGCCTGATACCAATGCTTAGTTCCGGGTAATTTTACTTTTTCTAAATTCCAATGTGGAAGACAAAAAAGTGTTTTTAATTCAGTCGTCTCAAGAAAATAATCGATTTGCTTAATCGTGCTCTTAATTTTAAAAATAAATAAATAATGGCGCTACATTATAGTCATCTGATTTTAACGAATGTTAGTAGCCACTAACTATCATCTCTTTAACTTTAAAGGCGGCACTTACTTTGAATTGAATTATAAACAATTTTTAACCTACCTACGACTAGTATCGACCCAAACCCAAACATTTAAAGTTTTGAGAACAAAAACACAGTTTAGGGAACAATGTCGTATACGAATTTCAACCGTTGGTTGGCTGAAATTTGAATTTAAAAAGTGAAAAGGAATGGCGGATGACAGATGGTTAAAAGCCCACTTTAAAAGTTAAAAAGTGCTTTTGATGGTTTTAAAGTTAGCGCGAGGTGATAACTATAAAGTGGGTTTTATGTCGACTATAAATAGGAAAACACTAATATTGGCGCAAAATTATAGTCATCTGATTTTAAAGAATGTTAGTAGCCACTAACTATCATCTCTTTAACTTTAAAGCCGGTACTTAACTTTGAATTGAATTATAAACAATTGTTAACCTACCTACAACTAGTATCGACCCAAACCCAAAAATTAAAAGTTTGAGAACAAAAACACAGTTTAGGGAACAATGTCGTATATGAATTTCAGCCGTTGGTTGGCTGAAATTTGAATTCCAAAAAGTGAAAAAGAATGGCGGATGACAGATGGTTAAAAGCCTACTCTAAAAGTAAAAGGTGCTTTTGGTGGTTTTAAAGTTAGCGCGAGGAGATAACTATAAAGTTGGTTTTATGTCGACTATAAATAGGAAAACACTAATATTGACTTTGTTACGTGCTAAAATCCCTTTAAAGTGTACTTTAGACGACTATAATTTTGCACCAATATATTTTTCGTAATTTTTAAAATAAATTGTTTTTTTTCCTATTTGTATGTGCACTGGCGTTTATTTAATAGTTAGCGAGGCGGCATTCACAGCGCCCGTCCACCCGCTACAGATATTTTCTGATAGGTCTCAATGCCCTGAAAAATAAGGCAAAAAGAGTTCGATATCTCGCTTAGCTTCGGTTCGATATATCGAATTTTTTTAATCTTGTTTTCTACTATTTTTGTACGCTTAATTTTTACGTGTAATTGTACACTGGCAATGGTGTAGCGGTAATTTCGTCAATTGCCACGCTTATGGTTCATGGTTCAAATCCTGATGTCAGCAAGCATTTATTTATTTCTCATGAATTATATAAAGTTCGATCATTTGCGAAAGCTTGTGTGAACATTACTGCGAAGGCATAACACTGGCAGTAGCTTGGTCATGTGGTTGGAAAAATTGTTCGCTCTGTTGATGGTGATTTGCCCTTGACATCGCTTATCGGGAAAAAAGTTCTGTGAATCAGAAACAAAGACAAAAAATAACAAAAATCTCCCGAGTTACCTGGACGCCATCCCCGGAGAATCTCTAAAGCATAAACAACTGAGCTGAGCTGAGACCACACACCAAAATCTTCCTCTCTCTCTCTATCCTTTCCAACGCCCGCACTGTGTGTAAACATGTTAAAGGTATTCATTACCCTTTCAGTGCGCGCAAATTATAAAATAAAAATAAAAATTGATATAGTCGATTAATTTAAACGTGTTATTTTCACTAATATTAATTAAAAAAAAAAAAAACAATAATAATAATTTGTGAACAATAACTCAAAAACTCGAATAGATGTTATATGGAAATTATTTCAGACAGTTTTAGACGACTTTAGACAATTTTAGCCATAAAGTACTTTTTTAAAACACTTTATACACGAAATACACTGCGGGAAGGTATTGTCTGTTAGCATTTCATATACATCGAAAAGGTCACATGGAAAACGGCTTAACAACAGAAAGAAAAAGTTTGGACTGCTGGATGGATGCTATTGAAGTTCGAGATCAATTGAGCTTTAGTGGCGCTAAGATTCGCAAGAGTTTAAAAATTCGTTACCTTGAAAACAAAACGAGATATCGAAAAATTGTATTACAAATACAAATACAAATATTTGGCGCAACAGCTCTTTAAAGTGCCAGGGCCTAGCTTCTCGCAACCACTCATGTTGTGCGCGTTATATTTTTCACACGAATTGAAGGGACCTACAGTTTAATGCCGAATCCGAACGGCGATTTGAGAAGCTTTTTCGTGACAACAATACTCTCGGATGTTTGTCAGACGCTCGCGAGAGATGGGACCGTGAAAAAGCTTTTTTGTGTTTTCTGGGATTCGAACTTGGAACCTCATGCGTAGTGATCCGACACACTAACCACTTACGCCACGGTGCCCACATTTGCATTCACATTTTTTTTTTTTTGAGTAGGCAGCGCCACGGAAATCGTGGTCCTGCCAATTAACCTTTACAGCGGTGACGGTGCACATGAACTAAAAACGAAATATATTTAGTTTGGTTTTGTGCTTTTCGGCCTTACGAACTAGCTCTCACTGGAGCTAACTCCCACACAATTCGGAACAAACTTCCACGATTTTTCAACTCTAGAACGAACAAAGACCCAAACTACGAACGAGTTAAATCCCAATTGTGGCGCATTGTTCATTATGAACTAAAGTCCCAAAGTATTTGAAATAAAAACAAAAGAAACAAAGATATTATATTTCAGTATACATATACAATATATGTAATTTTTTATCAAATATACGTATGTGCAATTCTTTTACTTTGGCAACAAAAAGTATTCAAATCTGATAAAGCGATATATTTATTGTACGTAAATGTGACTAACATTTTGGACTCCACAGTTCTATCCTTTTGAGATGTTGTCTGCTTACAATTTTAAATAACATTCTCTGCAAATCATCATGTGTCCATATGAAAGGAGTACTACGTTTGGCTTCATACTGATACAAATTATGCATAAAGTAGGGCCAGCAGCATGTTCTGGATGCACTCAAAGAGGTACAGTTTCGTCCTCATCTACTTAGCAATCAGAATATTCTCCACTCTTCAAATAAATCATCGTCTGGCACCATCTTATAGCAAATTTCATTATTTTCAAAATCATTTGTTGTAAAAAATTGTGAGCCGTGATACTGCATTTTTCTAGCAATTCCCTGGCCTCATTGATTTTTCCTGGAGCCGGGGGCCAACAGTCGATAAATAACGCGCTTTGCGCGTTTAATTTAATAAATTCCGCTTTCCGGGATTGTTCAGTCGCTCCGCTAAGGGTACTTATGTCAACAACTGTCAGGCAGTTGCCTTGAGCTAAAGTTCTCCGAATATTAGGTCTGTTCCTTTACTTGCAAATTCGTACAAATTTGTACGAATTTGTACGAATTCTTACTCAACAGCGTTCCTTTACTCAAAAAAGTAGTAAAAGAGAGAGGCAACGAGAGAGTAAAAATTTCCCCTCAGTAAAAAATCTTACGAATTCTTACTCAACAAATTTCTGCCGGTAAGAAGTGTACTTTCTGTCAAAGTCAGCTGTTGCTTTGTTTGGATGTTCTTATTTTTCTTATGTTTTGGATTATTTTTCATTTTAATCCAATTTGCTGCAAAAGGGCAAATAAAAAATGAAAAAAGGGCCCCAAATGAAAGTTGAATATTTTCCTAGGACATTTCTGCGCATTTAAATATGTAAATTCATATTTAAAAGCAATAAAAACGAACTTCAAAGTTCAATTAAAATGCTTTACATAGATGAGGAGTACCGAAGAAACAGCTGAAAACGTTGACGTTTAATTATGGGCAAGTTTTTTTGTCTAACGCGTTCCTTTACTTTTTTGTAGCTTCTCTCTATAAGAGAGAATGTTAGTCTTAAGGTTGACAATTTCTCTTTTACTATTTTTTGCTCAAAAAGTGAAGGAACAGACCTATTATGTCGCGGATATTTTGTCTGCGAATATGGAGACGTGTCACCTATACACTATCTTTTCTGTTTTCAATACTTATTAGCAAAAAATGTCCACTGTCGATATCTTTCCCGACTTTTTGTACAAGGCATTCGCTTTTAGTGAAGTCCAGATTTCAAAATTTCGATATTTTGGTAGTCAGTTAAAAAAAATGTTGCCATTTTAAAGTGCAAAAAATCGACATTTCTAATCAATCGATATATTTTTAGACGATTATTCGAAGGTAACCCTGATAAACCCGGCTCCTATATCTCACACTATAGGATATTCTTCGACTCATACACCGAATGACCTTCGGTTTCACATGCAAGTGCTCAGGGGCCCAAGAATTAAAATGAACTAACTCTCACTATTTTGATGTTGGGACTTAGTTCACTGAGACCTAGTCGATAATGAACTAGCTCTCAAATTAACTATCTCCCAAAAGAAGGAACTAAATCCCACTACCAAAATTGATGGGACTTAGTTCGTTTCGGTCATTAGGAATTACCTCTATTGAGAGCTAGCTAGTAGGGCTGTGCTTTTCGTTTTCACTTCAAAGATTTTATTTAGCGGTTAAGTCTGGCGTGATTTTAAAAAATTGGATAAAATTCAAAAACAAAATTATTTATTTACTTTCGAGTAGTAGATCAAACAATGTATGACAATGCACGGTATTCTCATAACATACTGTTATATTCTGTATTTAAACTGTTTATTTACAAACAACTAAATAATTCAGCTTCGTTATAACTCAAAATTATCAAATATCTTTATTTTCTATCAATCTCAACCCTAACTGTATTTACAACAACATTTTCAATCAAAATATAGTTTATTTACAACATCTTAGAGATATTGATGCTCTCTACCAATTCATCACCAGCTGCCTTAAAAACTTCGGCCGATAAGTCGTCAGGTTTAGCAACCTTGTTTAATTTCAGGTGGACGAACATTTTGACTATAATCTTCTATGCTGAATGGTCTGTAGTCTGCAGATGTAGTTTCTCCAATATTCTCAGCACCGACTGTGATTCTACTACGAAGTTTCCTTCTTCATCCCTGCAAGTTTCTGTACAAGTTTTGCTTTTTTTTCTTTTGATAAAAATTTCATACATACGAGTATGGTATATTGTTCCTGGAGTAGTACCCTCGATCGCGCGCTTCTTATGCTTTTTCTTCTTCTTTTGCAGAATTCGAATTTGCTCGTAGAGCAGCCCTTGTCTTCCTTTACAACGCCGGTTTATAATGCCCCTTGTTTTGCTGCATGTATTTGCCGGCATTCTAAGTCAAACCAGAGGTTCCGCGGTGTTACTCGGACGAAACCCAGTCATGGTGCTCCTGATGGTATGGTACCAGCGTTGACACTGGCCTTCGGCACTTAATACTGCCGGCTTAGGGACGATTGAGAAATTCTGGAATACGTGTTTGGTGAAGACTCGGACGGTTTCTTGTGATTTTAGCTTTTCGACGTTAAATTTTCTCACAATGATTCTTTTTTGTTGTGTCGTTTGGGATATCTTACCTCTCTCCAATGTTTAGGTATGTAACCATTATCAAGGCAGGAACGGAATAGTTTGATCACCCAAGGTCGAAGAATGCCATATGCGTGTTGCATCCCCGCTGGAATAACTCCATCTGGACCTTCCGATTTGTATGGAAGAAAACTTCTTACCGCCCACAAGAGCTTTCGATCGTTTATGACTTCCGCTGAGATCTGTGACGCTTCTGATCTGAATGGTTCATGATTGAAGTCGTCCGCTACTGTATTTCCGGTGAAGTGAGTATCTAGGAGTAGGTTAGGTTAGGTGGCTATCCTCCGTAATCGTTAAGATTTATTTAGACCAAATAAGGTCCATTGTGTTACCACGTGAGCCGGCTTTTTCCGTTACTTTTGGAACTATTTTAATTTTTGGACTAATTTTCAGATGCTGTTGATGTCCGAATCGGCGATACCTGTAAGTTCCTCAAAGAAGTATTCCCCAAGAGATTGTTTTCTAGCTGAAGATAGTGCTGGGCAACTGAAGAGCAAGTGAAATGAGGATCCTCCTCCTCTTCGTCCATACAGCTGCAACAAAGTCATTGGCCGGAATTCCAAGCCTCGGTGCGTGCCTGCCTAGTATGCAATGACGCGTGGTCTGCTGATCAGTAGCAAGCGTTTTGTTTTCCTTTTATTCAATTTTGGCTATGTTTGTCTCTCATGGGTACATGTGTCAAGATTGCACCATCTCTCAAATTTGAGGTAACAACTTTATCATTCGAGGTGACTTCAATGCAAAACGCACTTACTGTGGGTCAAGATTAATAACGACAAAAGGCACGAAGCTTTACAAAGCAGGGCGAAATCTTAACCGCGATTTTATTTCGACTGGTTCGCCCACTAATTGGCCATCTGGCCCAGCGAAAATACTAGATCTTATTGACTTCTTTATGACCAAGAGAATCAATAGAAAAGGAGTAAAAGTTGAAAGCAGTGATGATCTGTCGTCGGATCATACACCCGTTATCCTAACGGTCAACGGCATGTCAATAGAACAGATAAAAAACGTAAGACTTACCAACAAAATACCGAACTGGTGTAAATTTAAAGAACTACTCGAAGGATTTATTAACCTTAGATCTCTATTGGTTACAACAAACTACATATATTGACATGGAAGTGAAGCAATTCATTGTCGATATACAACAGACAGCAAAAGATAGTACAGTGGAAGTCGCTTATAACGACGGTGAAGGGACCGATCAAATGTGGTCGTCATAACCGGTAGTCGTTATATCCGACTGCACTCCACAAGTACATATAATATAAAGAAACCAACCAAATGAAAGGAAAGTCGTCGTTATAAGCGATTGGTCGTTATAAACGAAGTCGTTATAAGCGACTTCCACTGTAAATACTTAACAGCTGACAAAATCACAGACTACTCCCTTTGGAAGACTGCCAAACATTTAAAGAGACCTCAACCGCAAGATTCCCCGTTAAAAACATCTGAAAAGAAACTTTTTTCGGAGCACCTGACAAATGTTTTTAAACCTTTCCACCTAGCATGGCAAATGAACGTCTTGATTTCTCTGATAGAGTAGATGAAGACGTCATTACTTACATATGTTTCACGAAAAGAGATCAGTACATGCATTCATAAACTATCTAATAGAAAATCTCCAGATTATGATCTTATAACTGTCCAAACCCTTAAAGAGATACCGCTTGTTTTAAACAAAGATATGTCCCACTTCGCTGGAAGATAGCAGAAATTATTGTTTTACCTAAACAAGGTTAACCTCTATCAGAAGTTACCTCATATAGGGCAATTTCACTTTTACCGGTATTATCAAAACTTTTCGAGAAACTGCTTCTTAAAAGACTAGACAGAATTATAGAGCAAAGAAAGCTTATTCCCACCCATCAGTCGGGTTTAGAAATAAACATTCGACAATAGACCAAGTGCATCGTATGACTAATGTTATAGAAAAAACATTAGAAGAAAAACAAGTTTGTTCTACAATATTCTTATACGTTGCACAGGCTTTTGATAAAGTTTGGCACAAGGGTTTAGAGTATAAACTTTATAGGAACTTGTCTAGATAGCAAATAGATTTTTTAGAGTTCTCTATAGCTCAGCGTATTCTGAACTTAAAGAAATACAAGCAGGTGTTCCACAGGAAAGTGTTCTAGGGCCCACTTTATATTTATAATATACTAGGGATATACCACATGCGAATGACACGATGATAGCCACATTCGCAGACGACACTGCTCTCCTTCTTCTTCTTCTTCTTCTTCCTTTTATCAGCGAGGCTATGATCCGAAAACAAGGGATCACAACCCTCCCACTTCACCGCATTTCTACTGATCCGCCTGTGGGGTTCGCCTATTTGACCTCAGAAAATATCGGCAGGCCTGCCGATTTTGGATCACTTGGTTACTGAGGCCAATGAAATGCCGATGTCGTCGCAATTGTCTGATCCAGGCGTTTATAGGCCTGCCTTTCCTACATCGCGATGTCTTTGGAACGTGCATTGATATTGCCTTTTTAACAGGGTTCAAATGATCTCTTCTTTGAACGTGGCAATACCAACTGAGCCGGTCACGCTCTATTTTTTGTACGATGGTTTCGTTGATGTGAAAGCTTCCACGGATCTTCGAACTTCTTATTCGATCAAGCTTTGTCACTCCTGCTGTCATGCGAAGCATCTTCATCTCAGCTGCCGTTAATTTACTCTCATACGTTTTGTACATCGTCCAACAATGTGAACCGTATGTGAGCGCTGGACGCACAACTGCGGTGTAGAGCCTTCCTTTCAACTTAGGGGGCATTTTTCTGTCACAAAAGATAGCGGAATTTCCTCGCCACTTCATCCACCCTACGCTTACACGATGATTGATGTCGTCATCACAAGTTGCTTTGCTATTGATCATAGATCCCAGATATTTGAACTTTTCGCACTTGGGAAGCACTGTTCCATTCAAATAAGTGTCTGGAATAGGCCTGAGTGGATCAGAGAAGGGGCAGCACAAGTACTCTGTCTTTTTTGAACTAATGCGATACCCATTTCCCTCCAAAACGTCCACCCACACATCAAGTGCTCGTTGCAGGGATGTAGGATCTTCACTTACGATGGCTCCATCGTCAGCAAAGAATAACTGATGTACCTTGGGGTCCATCACTTTACCTTCAAGCAGATAATCAAGGACTGTAATAAAGAGCAAAGGACTTAAAACGCTTCCCTGGTGTACCCCGACTTTGATTGGGAACTCTTCGGTTACTCCAGCGGGGCATCTTACTCTTGTCTTTGCTCCTTCGTACATGTCCATGATCATCTGTACATAGGTTTCTGGAACCCCTCGATGTCTTAGCGCCACCCATATCAGATCTCGTGGTTGTCTGTCGAATGCCTTTTCAAAGTCAACCAATACAATATGCAAATCCCTTAAGGAATCACGATGTTTTTCCATTATGATCCTTATACTTTGGATTGCATCTGTGGTTGATTTACCCGAGACAAACCCGCACTGATCATCAGATAGCCGTATTATTTTTCGCAGTCGGCCACCTAATACCCGCTCAACGATCTTCATGGTGTGTGACATCAGCTTGATCGAATGGTAGTTATCACAGTTTCGCGTATCACCCTTCCCTTTGTATACAGGGAGAAGGTAACTTTCCCTCCATTCATTCGGCATTGGATCACCTCTCACAAATTTGGAGATGAGAATTCTGAGCCATCTGAACCCGATGTCTCCCATCTTTTTCCAGAACTCAGAGGGTATCTCGTCTGGCCCAACCGCTTTTCGTTTTTTGGAGTATTTGACCGCCTCACTAACTTCTTCGACTGTAATGTCGGGTATTTCTTCACAGTTAGGAGTGGCTCTTGGAAAGTATAGCCGGGGAAACTGTTCATTCAAAAGCTCTTCACAATACTGCCGCCACCTCTGCAGAATTTTGTCATCATCCACAAGAAGCTGGCCATGAGCATTGCTAATGAACTTTGGCGAACGAATCTCCTGAGCATTCTTCCTTCTTTGGGCGGCTATTTTGAAGATAGTGGCACTCTTGTTCATAATGTGTCTTCGCAGCTCCTGGATAGCCTGGTTTGCATCAGCAACCGGGGAAAATATTTTCTCCAGCTCCCGATACAGGCCCTCCGTACTCTCTGCTTGAAGCTGAGCGCACTTCTTCTTCGCTTTTTTCTTGCAGCATCTGTATTCCATTTCGAGGCGAGCTTTTTCGTCACTATTATTACAGGGGCACTTTGACCAAGCTTTGAAAGCCGCTTTCTTCTCATTTATCACTTTCTTAGCTTCATCACTCCACCACCATGTTTCTTTGGCGTGTTGATGGTGTCCTTTTGAAGCTCCTAGCAGTGATTTGGCCTTCTTTAAGCAAGTTCGCTGAAGGGAATCCCACATATTTTGTGCCCTGCACTCTTCATCCTCATCTCCGCTGATGGTGTGAGAGAGGTAATTTTTCATTACGAAAACAAAAGCCTCGCCTTTTTCTTTGTCCAGATTGCACCACTTGATTTTCTCAGAGACCCTTGTTTGTTTGCTTTTCTTTTGTGTTTTCATAAAAATTTCTGTTAGCAGGAGACGGTGTTGACGAGCGATTGCCTCTCCCAGGATCACTTTGCAATCTTTTACCCGAGGCTTCATGAAACTGCCTACCAAATGGTAGTCAATCTGAGTTTCATCTCCACCACTGCTGTAAGTGATCAGGTGTCGGCTTTGTTTGATGAACATGGTATTTAACACGATAAGACCGTGTGATTTGCAAATGCTTAGGATGTCTTCACCAGGAAGGTTCCTGGTGCCATATCCTAGTCCTCCATGGCAGTCTTCATAGTCTTCGTTTGATTTCCCGACATGTCCATTCAAATCTCCTCCAACAAACAGAAATTCTTCCTTTGGGATGTTCTTAAGGAGATTGTGGAAATCTAGCCAAAATGCATCTTTATCTCTCTGATTGCACCCATTTTGGGGAGCATATGCACTGACAATATTCCACACCTCTCCTTGTATTACTAGTTTGAGAGACATCAAACGGACGCTGGACTTAGAAATGCTCAAGACGTTTCCAAGTAGCTCTGCCGCAAGGATGATACCGATTCCGTTCTTAGACTTTTCCGTTCCGTAGTAGAACATCTTGTAATCTTTTGTCCTAACGTCCAAGAAACGCCCCCGATTCCCGGTGTTTTTCCATTTCGTCTCTTGGACACACAAGATATCCACCCGCCTTCTATTCATCATCTCTTCCAGCTCGTAACTTCGACCGGTCATGCTTCCAACGTTCCAACTCGCGACCCTCAAATTGCGTCCAAACTGTTTCATTATTTTGCTAGCCCCCGGAATCCGTATAGCTCTGACCCGAACATTTCTGCTCGGTCCAGGATCAGTACCATGCACAGCAGTGGTAGTGCCTGGCGGGGTAGTGCCTTTCCTTTTTGCAAGTATTACCATAATGATACAGTTTTGCAATACAATTTTTTGCACCATATTGCGATGGTGTTTGTTGTTTGACACGTGCATGCTCCTGTTTTAGTATTGTTTGATCATTCTTTTATGACACCGGTGATCTCCAGTCGTGTCAACCCACAGACTCGCATGCACACTTGTGGGAGGGTTTTTATGGTAGTATATGTGTCGCTAGGCTCACTTGGGTGTTATATTGCCTAGATCTGATTTGTCCCCTTAGTCGCCTTTTACGACAAGCGCTAGTTGTTGGGGGGCGCTGCAGTGATATTCTTAACCCGTCCCTGCACGGGGAACGACACTGCTCTTCTATCAACTGAAAAGCTTCAAAATTCAGTTAATGAAATATGTGATTGGACGCAACGATGGCGAATTAAACGCAATGAGTCAAAGTCCACCCATATCAATTTTACAAACAAAAAATAACGAATCTTCCTGTGGTTATTAATAATCAAGTATTTCCTTATTCTAACACAGCTGAGTATCTGGGTATGAATCTGAATGCTAAACTGAAATGGAATGAACATGTGGAAAAGAAATAAGAAGAGCTAAATATTAGATATAGAAAACTTTATTGGTTGTTAGAATATAATTCAGAAGTGTCCATTGAGAATGCAATCTTAATATTGTAGCATCGACTTAAACACGGTGTTCCAAAATGTAAATAACGCCATCTATTCGCCAAACTTGCCAGCGGCAAATATTCCCACCATATTTCACCAATTCATCAATTCACCTCTAGCGACATCTAGCATGTTCCAGAACTTCTTGCATTTTGTATAAATACACCAACCACAACCACCGTCGACACAGTTGTTAATAAAGTGTATACAGCGATTAAAAGAGGGACTCGACCAGTGGTGAAAATAAGCTACATTGTGATTGAAAGAAATCTGTAGAGACAGTTTGATTTGAAATAAATAAAGGATAAAGTGATTTGAATATTGGTAATTGCTAAAAAAATAAACAGTTGAAATACACAAAAGACAGTCCAAGCAAGGATATTACAATATATAATCAGATACTAAAATCTGTTTGGACATATGGTATCCAATCATGGGGTTGTACAAGGAACACAAATGTACAAATAATATACAAACATTTCAAAACAAAGTCCTTCGGCCAATAGTAAATGTCCCATGGTATATTATAAATAATAGGTCTGTTCGCGTACCCTCCCAAAACAGCGAATTTTTGCGAAAAGTTACGAATTTTTACGAAAACCTGTTCGAGTACTGAGAATTTTCGTAGATTTCGACAGAAGAGAGCGCTTTCGAGAGAGTAAGAAATTTCCCCATGCTACGAATTTTAGTGCAAGAAATTTCTGTCGGCTAGTTTGTGAAAACTGTCAAATCTGTCAAATCGCTGTATATGTGATTTTTGGTTGTATTGTTTCTTCTTCTTCTTTCTTTCGCGTACAATTAAGTTTGAGGTCTGACGTTTAAAAAGTGGGTACCTTTTGTGGTTCAAAGCGTTCGTTTACTTTTTCGTAATTTTACCTCTCTCTGAGAGAATTTTACCTCCACTCCTGGAAATTTGACAAACTGCGAATTTTGGTGCAGAAATTACGCGAAGAGACCTAATGACTTGCATCGTGATTTGCAGATTGATCATGTAACGGAAGTAATTAAATGTAACGCAATCCGCCACAATGCGCGTCTGCAGATGCATATTAATCCTCATTTAGAAGACGTCTTAATGTACGACATAATATTCGTAAATTAAGAAGAAATAAACTTCACGAACTTATAATCTGACAATTATGAGAACCCGTATTTAATTTACAATACCTTCTCAAACGCAACTGAATGTTGAAGCTAAAATCATTTGTCGATCTTTCTCTAATTGGTCATGATTAAGGAGGTGTTTTTAGTGCGGTTAGAGTCCCAAACTACTCTGGGTTTCTAACCCCAGTCTCTTTCAAGATTTTCAGCTTCATAAAAAAAAATCTCTCATCGGCCTGATTCAGTGCCGCTATAGAGATCTTGTATCTTACCGTTTCTATGGGTAGATGCAGCCCCTCTTCCGCAGTAGAGTTCCTGTTTCGTGCCATTTTTGGCTAATTCGTCTGTTCTGCAGTTACTTAAAATGTGCGAAAAACTATGAACTCAGCACAGAACGAGATTGCAATTATTCGATATCCTATTTAGTGATGCGCAACATTGCTTTACCAATTTTGATGTTATTATTGGTGATTTGAGTGCCTTTAAAGTTGGTTGGCTGTCGGTGTAATTTACGATGTCCGTGTTCAATAGCAATCTCATCGACAACCATTCAGCCGCTTTACGAATAACATTAACCTCCGCACGGAATACACTGCAGTAATCTGGTAGTCTAGGAGTAGGTTTAGTGTTTCATCTGGACATCTAATGTAGCTGTGTATTACAGGAGACTTAGACAAGATTTTCCTAACCTTTCAAGCTTTGATCTTGCTCTCAATATTTACCGAGAACTTCTTTGCTCTTTCCTTATTTACCTATTGTAATCATTGAGGCTCTTCTTATAACTGTCCCTGTCTCGAGGGTCTCTTGATTGTTTTGCTCGATTAAAGAGCAACTTATTTGAGTCGTGTTTCACAATAGGCTGCATCATAGTCCAAACTTCTTACTTGAAGGAATGTTGAATAAATATGAATTAAAATAAAAATTTCTTCAAATGTGTGTGTGTATGTTTTATTTGCATATAAAACTATTTTAATTTTTCAAGTCCTTTAATTTCCTTTCAAAATACCATCGCTAAAACTATTCATATCCAAAAACGCACCTAATACACATGATATAATAGACATATCATTTTTAATCAAAACATTTCCACACTCCGTCGGATAAACACTGGAGGAATGATTATTAAATGTGAATTCTACAGTCACAGCAAAATTGATTACTATAAGAATAATACATATACATGCATGAAAAAAAAAAATGTCCTCAAAAATACAAATAAATAATATTCAAAACAATTTATCTAATCGGCAATTGACTTAAATATAATTCTAAATCCATTTGTTGTCTTTTTCACCACCAATAAGCGGCTGATTCTCGTCTGGTTCCTCTGCGTCATGCGCTGGGACAAAACAGTTTACCTGATTCGTTGTGATACTCGCACTTCGCGGGTACGCTCGGTGGCAGTTTCGTGCAAATATCGATGGGAAATACTGTCGATAGCAGAAATATGATATAAGTAATCCGATCAATGAGCCAATGACTACATCCTGCCAGTGATGACGATAATCACAGGTACGACTAATCGCCACTTCTGCGGCAATGATGAGCGGTGCAATTGAGATACACAGTCGCCAACTGTGTCCACGACCACGATCATTGAAGATGTGTAGCTTTGAGGCCAAGTAAAAGGACATGAAACCAAATGCCGCAAAAGCCACTATAAAAGGATAAAGATAGATTTTAAAGAGTTAAAAGTTAAACAATAGAGGCACTTATTAATATATCTCTTACTTGAAGAATGACCACTGGGGAAGCTTTTCCTGCCTTCATTCACTAACTGCGAATTGCCTGTGCAGTGAAAGAAATCCTCACGCATAACTCCATCAGGAAAGCACCTAAAGAAGAAATCTGGTCGCGGTCGTCCAACACTGATCTTAATGAGACTCGTCAAGAAGCCGTTGAGTCCAATGGCAAGAGTGAAGGCAAAATTTGCTTGAGCAAAATCTTTCCTATCACGGGATAGCAAGAAACTGCCTATTATTAGAACAAGTGGTGCACATATAACGGCGATTAGGATAACTGAAGCTGAAACATATTCCTTAGACACTGGATTCTTGTACAGCCATACTTCTTCGGGGTGAATTATTCGCTTAAATGGTGTCGTTCGCTCCATTTGTCTGCATTGGGAAAATAATAAGAGAAATTGTTGTGTTTAGTAGTTTACAAATAAGAACAACGTTTAAATAAAAATGTATTTTCAACTCGTCCGATACTACCCTCTTTTCTCCTACGTGTAACTGCATGTATAGCTAACCTTTAGAGAACTGCATACATAATAGTATACATGTTTAGTCGGTGGTAAAATGTGAGCTAGGCGAGGTAGATGGGAGATATGACACACTTCTCGGTAGTCTGATCAGCTCAAGTGAACCTCAGAATTCGAAATTAAAAAAGCTATTTGCAAAATGATTCGCTTGTGCACCACCAAAGTGCATACAGTCCTCTTCTAAATAGAAAACAATACAAGCTTGGGACACGGATAATAATAATAATACTGTTGACGACGCTAGCAAACTAAATAAAGACAATGAGTCGGTTATGCACATGGATTTGTACGATCGTGGGCAGCCGATCTATAAAGAAATCATCATCGACCTCGAAGAAGTTCGGAAAAAAGGACGGCAAACTTTGAAGCCTACTATTGCGACCCTGAGCGAGCAAATTGAAGAGGCGCTAAAAATCATAGATTCCTAGAGAGATGTCCAAGGTAAAGAGATGTGGACTAGCGGTCAATCCCCAGAAAGCAGAGTTAGTACTATTCACTAACAAAAGGATAATACCACAATTCGTAACACCTTCTGTAAGGAGTATCCCCCTTAAGTATATCAAGCATTGCGAGATATCTCGGCCTGGTGCTCGATAGGAAACTGAACTGAAGACTGAACATTAACTATAAAGTCAGAAAAGCCACAATAGCATTCTATTCGAGTAAGATAATAATCGGGAACGCTTGGGGACCGAACCCCAAAATCATCCTATGGTTGTATACAGCTATAGTAAGGCCCATACTAACTTATGGCAGCCTTGTATGGTGGCAGTCCACCAGCAGAACTAACAACCGAACTCTCATCACAAAAGTACAAAGACTAGCGTGCATTGGAGGCCATTCTCAACACGCTTCCGCTAGACATCTTTATACAAGCATCAGCGGCTATTAGTGCCGTAAGATTAAGCCAAACAGATAGCCGGAGACCAAATGCAATGGGTCATACTACGATCCTACAGAGTTATCTAGACAATGTATCAAGTACAGACTACACTACGCCATGCCTAGACTTCACGAGACCATTTCCAAGCACCTATCCGAGCAGGGAAGAATGGAAAAACGATAGAACACCTAACGAACAATTCATAGCAGTGTACATCAATGGATATAAAACGGAAATAGGTGTAGGCGCAAGTATTTTCTGTGAACCGCTTGGTATCTTCTTGTCAGTTCGGCTTCTGAACTACAAGTAGTCCTTTGAAAAAAATCGGAGGAACAGTGTCCTTCAATGTTACCGATGTCAGAGATTCCGACATGCTTCTCTGAATTGTAATATGGGAATGAGGTGCGTCAAGTGCCAAAATACGTATGAATTTGGCAAGTGCCAAGTGCAAAAAGATGCGAGCAAAGAGCAGTTATTCTGCGTTATTTGCAAAAGCCTGGTCACCCTGCCTTATGCGAAAGCTTCAGGCACAGAAAAGGCAAGCACAACAAAAGATTGCACAAAAATCAGGGTAATTGGCAATCATGTTCGAGGAGGGATCTCCTTTGCAAACGTAGTAGGCAATAGTTTCGGGTCAAGTCCTTCTCTTCCCAAACCTGCGTGCTCCAGTGCTGTTGGATCCAATATTGTTGTGTCCAAGAGTACTGGTCGCACTGCGATCGACAGTTTGCAAATCCAAGTCGACAGTCTGACCAAAACTGTTGCAGATCTCTCGGCGAAGGTTGATGCCCTTCTCAACATCCTTAGTCGTCAACATGATTAGATCTAATTGTGCAACCCTAAAAATAGCTGCTCTAAACGTGAACGTAGGCGCGGTGATCTACTGCGCTTTGTAACTGATCATAAGCCTGACATTCTTTTTCTAAACGAGACAAAGCTAAATGACAGACATCATTTAGAGTTCATTAACTATGACGTAATACGGACAGACAGGCGTGACTCTATTCGAGGTGGCGGTACGGCAATTCTTGTCAGGAAACCACTTCGATACACTAGAATTGAACGAAGTCATATTAGGAGCTTTAGTTGTCTTGTGACAACTATTATCTCGCTGCCTCTTAGGGATAATGGTTGTCTGTATTTAATATCAGCATATGCGGCTAAAGGTACCGTCAATCCATTTAAAGCCGAAGTCGAAAAAATGTTCGAAATACTAAGACTAAATAGCTTAAACAACTATTTTGCCTTAGCAGGAGATTTGAACGCGAGACACTCGGCCTGGCTGAACTTAAGGTCGAACGGAAGAGGCAACTTCCTAAACCACTTTAATGAAGAACATCAGGTCGAGCTATAAAATCAAATTATATAGCCCAGTTATACCAAGTTTTCCTTCTAGAATGTCATATCTTGATGTTTGTATTGCGGGTGCGTGATTGCAAATTCAGACGGTCCACAATAACAAACTTTCTATATTGCCGTATGATAGCGACCATAATGCAATAGTTATGCCAGTCACATTTGCTGGCGACTCTACGTTTAGCTTCGCAACGCAGCACGAAGTCCCTAAATTAAATTTTAGGCAGACTGGTTGGTGCAAATTTCGACGTTGTGCCGTCAGAAAATATGGGAACTGCCCTTCCTCTTCTAATATTCCTAGTTATCTAAACCGTGACATTAAGACTCTACAAACCTATAAAAGCTTTTTAATCACTCAGATAAATCGAATACGACGTCGGTTCCAAGATGACTTGAGATACTGCGTAAGCATACCTGAGCGGGATTCGGTTAACGACGACAGGTTGAATAGGCGGATATATTGGTGGCTTGACTGGGTTGGGGCTAGCTAGGTTAAACAGGGACGGATCCTGATGTATGTTTTTTCGCATACCACTGAATGGCCGATTGACTGGTTTAACTGATGTTTGTTTGGTCTTCCCAGTGGCGAGTTGGGAATCATACATCAGGGTCCGGCCCAGGATTTAGTATAAGGTAATTTTAAGTTTTTTTTTTAACTAAGAACTAGTTTAGTTTTTTTTACATTAATTTTATAAAAAAACTAGCTGGTTGTACCCACTTCGCTGGGTCTTTAAATATGCAATTTCAAGCACACTTCTTTAGAGCACTCTCCGTTTTGTCATTGAAATAGTTTACCCGGTAATCCTTTATGAGGGTCGCAAGGGTAGGATGATTAGGTGCATTCTCCATCATTCTTGATCCCCCGCCGTCGATTTCAACTCATCAGGAGGAATCCCTAGAGGGCTCCAGGAGAGATGTCGAACTTGATCCAACCATATATTTCTAGGCCTACCGAGGGGTCGCTAACTTCATGGCACGGCAATCATGACACGTTTTGGAAGCCGGTCTGGGGACATACGCACTGCGTGACCAAACCGTCAAAGCATAAATCCTGCTGCTCAACATTGAGCGCCTCGCGTACTCTGGTGCTATAGGCGAGAGTTGGAACATATACCGAGTTCAAAATCGATAATTTAGCTTGAACACTAAGTTCGGCATTCCTTATAACAGATTGACCAAACTCTCTCAAAATTGATCCAGCCTGACCAATTCTACAGAATAACTCGACATTGCTCTTTCCATCACTCATGAATAAGAACCCGAGATACTTAAACTTATCCACCTGCTTCAGTGGGACTCTACAGACACGCAGAGTGTACGTTTACTTCCATTTCAGCATCATGACAAATGGCTACAAACCTTTCGAGTACGCGCTGAAGTTCGGTTTAAGAGGACCCAAGGATGACCAAATCATCCGCAAAGAGAGGATGACCAAGTGTCCTTAAGTCCCCCACATCGCAACATTCTCTGCTACGGCTGCGCTGCAGCATCCAGTCTATATATGCAATGAAGAGGCGAGGTGACGAAAGGCATTCTTGTCAGAGTGAAAACCCCACAGTGAAGGGTATTGATTTACCGCCATTTACCCGAACACAGCTTCTATAGTTTGTATACAAATACTGCGTAGCCCTTAATAAGGAACTCCAAGGTTTGCCTCTAGGAACCTTAACACATGCTTTCGCCAAATACACAAAACAGGTGTATATAGGTTCAGCATATTCCCAGGCCTTCTCAAGAACCATTCTGAGAGTGAATAACTGGTCGGCTGTCCTTCTACAGGGCCGAAAACCGAAATGCTCTGGAACGCATTTCTAGCACCTTAGCAAAGGCTTTTCCACTGGGACTTAAAAGACATATCCCCTTTAGTTGATTCAATCTCTTTTCTACCCCTTTTACCAAGAGGGACAATTACCAGGTGTTTCACCGCATTCCTATGCCACTTTAATGACACGTGAGAGCCATTGCACTCACTCTTTACCAAAAGCATTTAGCATTTCTGGCCCGATTTCATCCACATCGGTAGATTCGCCAACTTTTAGCGATTTGATCTCCAAAGTCTCGAGCATAGGTCTGTCATCTTCCTGATGACCTGGCTTGTTTGGGATTGAGCAATTCTGAAAAGTGCTCGCTCCATCTCCATCGCTCATTGGAAAGCAGTGTACCGTCTGTGGTTTTGCCTCTTTCACGATATTCAACTTTCTTCTTCTGACTCGGCGGACGGTCTGCCAGAATATTTTATTTACAGATATACAGTCACGTTTCAATGAAATAGTTTATAGCATTTGAAAAACACGTATAATTACCTGAAGTATTTCTCGAAAAACACCTTCTAAAAGGTAGTAAAATAAACTTGAAGTATGAGTATTCAACTTGCAATATACTGCCTACGCCACCCTGCTAATAATTTATTTTAAATCTATTAAAACATTCTAAAATGTGGACAAATCCAACGATCAACAATATCTCATCTAATTAAATATTGCAATTTTTCTGTCTGTACATGCATATGTATTATACGAGTATGTACATATGGTCGAGTATATTCCCAAATCTCTTAATTGCAAGAAGGTTTATACTTACTTACTTATGTCCTGTATCCCCTTGTGGGTCCTAGGGCCTCTACTACGCCTACGCGCCATCGTGTACGGTTTCTGGCAATGTGTCTGAGTTCTCCCCAACTTTTCCCTAACTGCCGTGCCTCCTTCTCGACTGTTCTGCGCCATGTTTTCCGCGGACCGCCAGGTCTTCTGCCATCCTGAGTTAGAGGGTTCCATTGCATAGCATGGTTCGCTATGGAGCTGTCACCCTTTCGGAACGTGTGACCAATCCACTGCCACTTCCGCCGTTGGATAGTTGTGCCTATTGGTTCCTGACCCGTTCTCTCGTAAAGGTGTTCGTTAGAGATACGATTGGGCCAGAAAATCCTTAAGATATTGCGCAGACACCTATTAACGAACGTTTGCAGCTTTCTGGTGATAGTAGTGGTCACTCTCCACGTGCTGCAACCATATAGCAGCACGGATTCAACGTTGGAGCGGAACAGTCTTATTTTGGTGCTCAAACTGATTGCATTGCTTCGCCATATTTTGGACAACATCCCGAACGCGGACTTTGCTTTGGCGATCCTGTTGGTTATATCCAGTTCGGTTCCACCATCGGTCGAGACAATACTCCCAAGATACTGAAAATCCTCTACTCTCTCTACCGGTTGTCCAGCAATGCATATTTGAGCCGATGAGTTAGTTCCAAGGCTGATGATTTTAGTTTTTGTCGTATTGATTTTCAGCCCGACGACACCTGCCTCTCTCTCCACATCTGCTGCCATTTGGTGGAGGTCCATAATTCTGTGGGAGAGTAAGCATACATCGTCTGCGTAGTCAAGATGTTTTAGTTGAGATGTAAGAGTCCATCGAATTCCTCCGTTTCCCGTCGACAAAGCTGCATGAAGCACATCGCTAATCACCAATAGGAATAATATTGGTGAAAGGATACAGCCTTGTCTTACCCCACTTTGGATCTCAAATTCCTCAGACAACCTCCCCCTGTGCAGAACGTGACATTTGGAGCCTTCGTATGTAGCTTTGATAATAGCAATTAGTTTATCGGGAATGCCTCTTCTGCGTAAGGCACGCCAAATAAACTCCCTGTTGACACTATCGAACGCCTTCTCAAAATCGATGAACAGCAGGTGGAGTGGCGATCGATATTCAACACACTGTTCGATGATAATCCGCAGGGTGTTGATGTGGTCGGCACAGGAGGATCCAGAGCGGAAACCTGCTTGTTCGGCATCGAGTGTGTCTTCGAGATGTTGTTTGATTCGCTCAAGGATGATTTTAGCTATTATCTTAGCTACAGCAGGCAGCACGCAGATACCCCTCCAGTTTCCGCACTCCAATAAATTTCCTTTCTTAGGAAGCTTGACGATCATTCCCTTTTTCCACTCGTTAGGAAAGCTCTCAGCTTCCCAAGCTCTATCTATAAGTGGAAGCAGAAGCTCAGCCGATGTTGTTGGCGCTGCTCGTAAGAGCTCTGCTGGAATACCGTCAAGTCCTACCGCCTTGTTGGTTTTGAGTGCCTTGATCGCGGTAATGATCTCATCTTTACTGGGAGTCGTGGTGCGTATTCGGGAACTTCTCACCTCGGGCATCTCAGTCTGATTTGGGAGCATATCGCTAGCGAATACACGGTTCAAAACCATAGCAAAATGCTCTTTCCATCTCTTGAGCTGGTCCTCATCCGTAATGAGCAAGGAGCCGTCTAGGCTTTTCACTGGGTATTGGCTGGAGCTGCGACCACCTGTCAGCTCTTTCGTGATTCTGTAGACAGTCCTGCTGTCGCACCTCCGTGCAGCTTCTTCTGCTTCTGTAGCCAGCGCGTTGATGTAGTTGCGCTTGTCACGTCGTACGCTACGCTGAACTTCTCTCATCTTCATGCGATAAAGGGACTCTAGCTCGCTTCTCCCTGCTGCTGGGGTAGCTGCAACGCGAGCTTTCAGCTGTTTTCGTTCGTCAATCCTTCTCCAGGTATCCTCGGAAAGCCACGCCCTATGTCTTCCCTGCGATCGACCGACAATTCTTTCAGCACCAGATGTAAAAACATTTTTCACAGCACACCAATGGTCTTGGATGGTTGCGGGCATTGAGCCGCTGATTGCTTCCACACCTTGCGAAAAGTGCTCCCTTAATTGTTGGCGCACTGAGGGATCACTAAGTCTATCGATGTTGAACCTGGGCATTCTTGTGTTGTCGTGGGATCTTCGAACTGCAGCAGTGCGTAGTTGGAGAGTAGCTATCATAAGATGGCGATCACGTACTATCCCCACATCTGCCCCTCGTCTGTTTCGGACGTCCAGGAGACTGCTTCTAAAGCGGCGGCTGATAGCAAAATGGTCAATTTGGTTGGAGGTTGCTTGCCTGTCGTTGGAAACCCAGCTGACTTTGTGGCAGGTCTTGTGCTCAAACATGGTGCCACCTATCACAAGGCGGTTGGCATTGCAGAAATCCACAAACCTTTCGCCGTTGTCATTGCGGTTGCCTAGACCATGTTTCCCGATTACATGCTTGAGCCCTTCGTTGTCGCTGCCTACCTTGGCATTCAAATCCCCCATCACTATGACAATGTCTCCATTTGGTGTTGTGTTGAAGACGGCGCTTAAGAGATTGTAGAAGCTCTCCTTTTCGTCCTCAGACGAACTATTCGTTGGGGCGTAACAAGAAGGTTTGGCATATCCTAATTAATAAAATTAAAAATGTCTTAGATTTGACATTGGCACTGATAATAATTCGGTTCAATGTTTACTCCAGAAGAGATCACACACAAAAGTTCAAAACAGCGCGCCCATATACTCACATACATATACTGCTGCATGGCTGCTGGCAGTGGTCTCCACTAAAGGAAATACAGCTCAAATGGATCTTAGACGAATTTACTAAAAACGATTTCTTTTTTTATTAAATCCAATAAGCCATTGTTGAGTCAGGACCGTGTGAATTTCATTTTAACCCCTTTTCTGCTACTTAGACCTGCAATGCTCAGTTCCTGTAAGTGGTAGAGCAATTTTTATAACAATCTTCCCCGGGAAATGCAGATCATAACAGTGAAAACCGCATCCAAATCCCTTCAGTGGTTCCCGAGATTATCGCAGTCATTCACGTTTTGGGGACTTCCTTTTATACGATGCAAACTACATCGTGCACATGAATATATACATATGTATATCATGATCAGGGATAGGATTTTGCTAACTTTGCCTCTTTTTTTTGCTTAATCGGAAGACAGTATCGACTTTACACAAACACGTTTCATGTCCTCCTGATTCCAAATATATGTATTTTATTTTGCCTTTTTATATCATTATTGCCTTTTTTGTCGTTGTTGCCTTTTTCTGCCTTATTTGCCTATTTTGCTTTTTTCTCAGTTTGTTCGCTAAAAAAATTGTAAAAAAATGCCCGTTTGCATGTATGTATATCTGTGCAAACATACTTCTTACTCACACTACGTAATACGCATATCTAAATTCCTAGGCGCATTCAAATTTAAAACGTCTAGTCTGTGGGGAGAGTCAACATGCAAATATGTACATGACCACTTACTGTGTATAACTCTATTACATATTTCTTGTTTGTATACAATACATATTATGCGGATTATTTTGCTCGGATTAAAAAAATCGTCAGCGTTCTTGAAGACGATGCAAGCTGTGTTGTGTTTGCAAAGGAATTGATTGAAGATGAAGCAGTACAAGCGCAGCTGGCGTACATCAAAGTCAAATTTAGGTTTTTAGTCGACCCAAAAAAACGAACTTTCGAAGACTTACAAAAAACAGGTATTTTTGAGAGTCTGTACTTATATTTTTAACTAGCATTATTCTGATCAAGGAACATCAATTGGCGAAGTCTTGCCGGTTTTAAATAACATTCAGCAAAACTTGAAAAAAGCAAAAGGGCCGATTGCAAAGGAAGTCCTGAAGAAGTTTACTGCCGTTTTCAATGCAAATACGGGACTGAAAACTATTGAACAGATAAATTCTGTAATGAACGGCGACTTGGATTCCAAACTTCCAGAAAATATTGATGTTAATAATGTTGAAAGCTTTAAATGGGCTCCACTCGTTTAAGCTGAAGTAGAAAGGTCATTTAGCTCATTAAAGGCGCTTCTTAGAAACAATCGGAGAAGGTTATTACCAGAAAATTTCAAAAAGCTTTTGGTAGTTCAACGCTACTATAACTAAATGTGCATTTACTTTCGTTTTCTTATTTTTTAATAAATGCCTTTTTTTGCCTTTTTAATTGTTTTGTTTTGCCTTTTTTTACTTTTTTATGTCAACAAAATCCTAACCCTGATCGTGATGAACATGAATATTCGTGCACTCCACTGGTGGGCCATTGATTGCAATGACCCACGCATATCTGTGATATCTTTATATCTCAAATAATTATATTTTTGCTTATTACTTTCGTTGTAAGAATCACAGAATAATGATTTATACCTCAATCTCTTCAGCAAGAAATGTACTAATCGAAGAATTAAGTCACTTTTAAATCGGTTCAGCCACTTTGTAGACATTTGTGTGTAAATCATAGGAAAATGGTTTTTGACAGTTAAGAAAACATATAAAAGGGGTTTAAAAGCCCGATAACGGATTCAGGATACTAAAATATATCCTATACTATACCTCTTCTTAAGACAAATCGATAGATATATATATATATTGTTGAGGTATCGTGACGTACCTATTCCCTATTCGCGGACAAACAGAAAAAATGTGTTCTCTTTTATAGATGTAGAGAATATGTGTTTTTAAACGTTTTATCACATTTTCCCTTAAAGTGAAATAAATATATATATATATATATATATATATATATATATATATATATATATATATTAAAATAACAAAAAAAAAACGATTAAAATAAAGCACAAAAAATAAGTTTTGTAAAAATTATAATATAAGTATTGAGTACCCTTGAGGTCAGTTAGTTTAAGGTATTATAATAATGTAGTTCCAAGTTTATTTGAACTATAAATTATCTTAGTGTTAGAGTGAAAAAATAAACGATTAATAAAAAAAAAAAGCTTCTGAACTACAGCAGGGTTTTCCATTTCCAGGCAGAGGTCCTAGCAGTGATAATAGCAGCCCGTGAGACTGCGTTGAAAGCAATACCACGGAAGGATATCACCTTTATCATCGACAGCCAGGCAACGATAAAACCAATATCTGCTATAGAAATAAAATCGAAGTGAAGTGTTGTAGAGAAGAGTTCAAGGTTCTTGGAACACAGCACAAGGTAAAGCTCTGCTGGGTCCCTGGACATGAGGGCATGCCAGGGAATGAGAAAGCCGACAAACTGTCTAGAGGAGGCTCAGCACTAAGCTCGGACCAATCCCACCCTTCAGTGTACATTCCGCCTTGCACACTGAAACTCGAAGCAGGAAACAAAGCTCTAATGGAGGCGAACAATAGGTGTACCTCTTTAGATACTTGCATCACCACGGGGAAACTATGGCCTATACTCAACAGAACAAGAACCAATAGACTTATGCAGAGGGATAGGAAATCCCTCAGTAGAAATGCAGTGAAGTGGGAGGGTTATGATCTCTTGTTTTCGGATCATAACGACGCCGAAATAGGAAGAAGAATATACCAGAGGAATAAAGTATTCCATTCGTTACGTGAAGTCAGGAATATTACCGCACAATTATCGTTGAAAAACAACTGATACTTGCTGTGATAAACGATAGAAAATGTCCTAAGCCAACCCAGCTTTTGTATGAATATTGTTGGTCTAATTAAAATTCAATTAACGTTTTGTATGAATAGGATTATATTTCTAAATAAGAACCTGTATAGCGTATGAATCGGTTAAATAATCAAAATTCTCTAGAGATTTGCTAGCAAGTGCACCGTTCATACAGTGATACTATAATACATATAAATATTTGCTTAATGCCTTGTTTGCACATTACAAATCTACTCTTTTTGACGTCATACACTAGGAAATGTTCATTTGTTCTAGCATTAATTATTTATATGGTGTGACAATCGTAGAATGCGACGCTGTATACTCGTAGAACATGTGCTTCTTCATTAACAGATTTGAGGTGGATACAAATGCTACCTAGCTCCATTAAATCGGCGTAAATAAATGTTACTTACCTGAAAAACATGTTAAGGTTTTCGTTACAAACAATTTAACATTATTTACCATGTTATTGGTGCTTTTGCAATACACACAACGTCCACTAATTATCCTCCTAAATCGAATTTAGAAGCGGTAGCATAACGTTACAAGCACATCATTAGGGAATCAAGTTGGAAATAAAACTAAAAATATTCCCATGTTTTCTGAAGTTAACTACCGGTTAAAATAGTTCTTCAAGCACGTGGCTAATTAAGTTGGCTACGCTTACTATTATTATTATTATTATTGTTGCTGGGGAATAGTTCATTCGTTCTTACAATGTTGCCAATGCCGACCCATTGATTTCTATAGCTAATTACTCACTCCAGCCTATACTCGTAGGCCACTTGTTTAGGTCTACGTATATTCTGGCGGTGTTGGTTGAGGTGGCGGTTCAAAAAGAAAGTCCAATTAGCGCAATTGTGCCATTTTGATACCACAAAACTCATGTACACCTGGTTGTATGATGCAGTATTGATTGAAGAAGATGGATATGCTAGATACAGCCTGTCGAGTTTAGGTAAAGGATGAGGGCTCCAATCCTTTTGTCAAATATATCTCCCAGGCCGCCGAACAAGGGTTTACCTAGCGTACGCTGTCTGGTTCTCGCTAGGGCCAGGCATTTGCAAAGAAAGTCTCATTAGCATCTCTGCAGCTACGGCAGAAGGTATTATGGGAGATGCCAAGCTTGGCTGCATGGTCTCCTATCGGCCGATTGCTACGATTCGGGCAATATCTGGTCTTGATCTGCTAAGTTTCAATTTCATCTGATTTAGGTTTGTTATAGCTGGGCCATGTCTTTCTTGGCGGCTAACTAGCTTTAAGAAGTGCTTGTGAATGTTTCCCTTGACGACTCCCAGCTGTATCCTTGATGTGTAGTTCGAGAGGGGTCAGGTGGCGGATCAGAGTTAGAGCATCCGTTAGGCAGGATCTCAGACCGCCCGTGATATCTACGCATGTCGCTCTTTGGACTCTTTTTCGAACAAAAATTCGGTATCTCCAAAAAAGAGGAAATATTTCCGCGGAAAAGAAATAGGTACCATGAATGACAATTCAGGAGAATTTTCAATGCAATCGCGATGTTTAACTTTTTCCTAATGAATTTTTTCCCTATTTTTGAAGATACCTAATTTTTGTTCGGGGAAAAAATTCCGACGGAAAATTTATTCACGATAACCCTGATTATGTTTTCTACTAAGGGTATGCTACCAGACGATAGCTCCCTAGGTGAGAATTGGGCGCATAACGGCTGTGTACATCCAAAGGGTTATTTTAGGCTGAATACCCCATTTCCTGCCGAAGATTCTATTGTATGCGTAAAAGGCTATGCTTGCTTTCTTAACACGCTGTTCAATATTTAGCTTCCAACTAAGTTTTGAGTTGAAGATCTTGCCTAGATATTTCGCACTTGAGCATAAAGGCAGTGGCCAACCGTTCAGTTTGGGTGGGGTAAAGTCTCGCAATTTGGTTTTAGTGGTAAATAGTATTAGTTCAGTTTTGTATGGATTTATTCCGAGGCCACAGCTTCTGGCCCATGATTGCAATTGATCCAGACCCCTTTCTTTGAGTTGACTTATCACAGAGAGGAACTATCCATTAAGAACCCATTCTCAGTCTTGTTGTGGCAAATGCCGAAATATAATTCTGTAGTCCTTCCTAGTCAAATTGAGAAGAAATTTTGCAATGCTACTATCAGGTCCCTTCATATAACCTCTGTCTCTGAATCTTCTTTCGCAAGCGCGTCAGAGATTTCAGAAGCAATTCCAGTAAAATTTCTGTTTGGAAAACAGTCGCTATTTTGTCGCCATGTGGTAACATCGTCAATTGCCACGCTAATGGTTCATGGTTCAAATCCTGATGTCAGCAAGCATTTATTTATTTCTCATGAAATATATAAAGTCAGTCTGATCATTTGTAAAAAGCTTCTGTGAACACTACTGCGAAGGCATAACACTGGCAGTAGCTTCGTCATGTGGCTAGAAAAATTGTTCGGTCTGTTGATGATGATTTGCCCTTGACATCGATTATCGGGAAAAAAGTACTGTGAATCAGAAGCAATGACAATAATAACAAAAATCTCCCCAGTTATCTGGACGCCACCCCCGCAGAATAGCTAAAGCATAAACAACTGAGCTTCAAGAACCACTACACCAAAAATCTTTCTCTCTCTTCTATCCATCCTTTCCAACGCCCGCACTGTGTGTAAACATGTTAAAGGTATTCATAACCCTTTGAGTGCGCGCAAATTATAAAAAAAAAAAAAAATGTAAGTGGTTACAACCTACCTCGGATTAAATATCAATTCCACCAATGAAACTCTCGTGAACATTCGACTAACAATAATCCGTCCGATATTAGCTCCCGTATGCAAGGTGGGCGAATGGAGTACAAAATTTAACTGCGAACTCTTATTAGCTGTATCAAGATCTAGATGTAGTCAAAAAAGTAAGGACAAGTGGAAAACATTGGCCAACAGAATCTTTAAATCCAAGCCTCAAGGTTCGAATTGCAAGGAAAACGATCATGTATCTGTTGAAAAAGCGACTATCTGTTCCCTGGTGTGCATTTTGAAGTCTCCTGATTGCATTACATAAAATAACTTGGCTAGCGGCCATTTAATTGCCAAGTATGATCTTTGTGAACAAAGACCCAGTGCTGCATGTTTTCTTATCTACCAAGTTATTTCGGTCTCAAGAGCTATGATAACATAATGAATGAAGCCAACATCTTCAGAACGACTTGCCCATTAGAGAAGATAAAGGTAGTTCCACCATAAATGTTGGACTGCGAGATTGAAGTTACACACTGGTTAATGGCATATATTTTTACTTTCGTTTTTAGCACGAAGCAGGCTGTGTCTCTGTTCCAAAATATGCTGTAAATTCGAATTGACTTATCCAAGGAAGATCTTTGGCATTGAATTGTGGAGCGTGCAGCTATTGCTTACGCCGAATGCCTATGCAGTTTATTATTATTTAAGCTTAATACAAGCACCTAACTTAAAGCTAAACTCAAAACTAACAAAAGAGTACTTAAATAACTAGGCTAAAATAAATTTAAAAATAAGAGTTTTTATATGAAAATAACATGCTTTTAACTAAAACTTAAACCAAGAGAGTGAAGGGAAGGTTCATGGGCAGGGAAGATCAGCTAAGGTAGAAGTCTAATGTTTTGTTCGCGTAATTAGCAAAGCGCAACATTCTGGACATGGGTTCAAACAGACCGTACTTGGTACAGTGGAGATCGAGACGAAAGAGGGTTAAAGACCGAAGATTGCGTGGGTAAGTGTTAAAATAGATCTTTCAAGTAAAGTGGGGAAATCAATTGTACCGCCTAGCAACTGCTGCACGAAGAGTATGTCGGCAATTTGGCGGCCTTTTCCAGATTTTCTAAGCTGTTTAGTTTTAGCCGGTCCTCGTTTGGAGGCAAGTTATATCTGTCAGCCCCGAAGAGACCACGTAGGATGAAACGGACGAACCTACGCTGCACGGCTGCAATTCTAAGAGAATAGGTAACTTGGTAGGGAGACGGGACTTGACTGGCGTATTCAAGGAGGGGCTTATCAAAGTGACGCAAAGGGATTTAGTGACATAAGGATTTGAAAATTCTTTGGACCAGCATTTGATGAAATCGAGGGTCGAGTTAGCTCTATTGATGATACGATCAATATGTGAGCGGAAGTTGAGTTCTCTGTCGCAGATAATACCTAGATCGCATATTAAATTGGCCGAAGGAACGGGTTTGTTGTGGAAGTAATAGGTCCTAGGGGGAGGAGGACGACGCTAGTGTGAGAAGGTAATAGCCTTACATTGTTGACATTCAACTCTAGGAAATTTCATTTTTTCACCATGTGAAGAACGAGTTCAGATCGGATTGCAGAGAGACAGCATCTGATGGAGAAGAAATTATCTTATTTTTTGATCGTCCACGTACATGGATAAATCAGAATCCTTAAAGATGAGACCAACATTGTTTATTGTTAAGACAAAGATGAGTGGTCCAAGGTAACTGCCTTGAGGAACACCAGAGGTAGCGTTAATGAGATTGGGCACTAAATTTCTGAAGATAACACTGTACTGGCGGTTCTCTAAGTATGACCTAATCCAGGAAAGAAAAGATGGTGGGAAACCGAGGACTCTGAGTTTGAGAGGACCAAAGACAAGCAATAGAAAAAAAAGAAATAGCTACTATTACAACAGGTTAGGTTAGGTTAGGATCGGCCCTCGATGAGGATGTACTTAGACCAGAAAGTAGGTCCATTGTACTGCCGATGTGTAAGGCGGGTGGGTCACCCTCTTACTCTTGGAACCATCTGCTTCGTTGAATGAAGTCTAGAATTTTAGCCGTGCAGGCGTTGCCGAGATCATTGAGATCATTGTAGAAGTATTCAAGAGTGGCCTTCCTGATGTTGGCGAGCGCAGGACAGGCGCACAGGAGATGACTGATGGTCTCTTCTTCCTCTTCATCTCTGCAGCTTCTGCAGAAGTCGTTATGAGGGATACCTAATCTCTGGGCATGTCTTCCTATGACGCAGTGTCCAGTGAGGACATTTGTTATTTTTGAGAGGGTTCCTCTCTTGTGCTTCAAGAGTCCGATGGACCTGGATTTATTGAGTATCGGCCAGAGCTGTCTGGCGGTATGACATTGGTCTAGATGTTGCCATCGATGATTGGCTACTTTCTCGGCATCAATTTGAATGAGGTACCTAACATAAGACGTTGGCGCTTCGATGTCGGTGATGCTTATGCTATCTGTACCAGAGGAGCTTTGTCGTGCTAGTTCGTCGGCTGCACAATTCCCCGGTATGTCACAGTGACCTGGTACCCAGCAAAGGGTGAGGTTGTACTGACCAGCTATCTCGTTAAGAGATATGCGACAGTCTTTCATTGCCTTAGATCTCGTAGTGCTGGATGCGAGGGATTTGATGGCTGCCTGACTGTCGACATAAATAACAATATCAGGTGTTGATAGTGTGCTAGCCGCCAGCCAGTCAGCAGCTTTGCGAACCGCGGTGATTTCGATTTGAGACATGCAACTCGCTGAGTTTTTTCCATTATGGATAGGTTGGATTTTTTCTCCAAGGCGGGCCACCATACCAATACTCCATATATGAGAATCGGTTTAATGACCGACGTGTACAGCCAGTGCATGATGCTTGATTTAAGACCCCAAGTGGAGCCTACTGCTTTCTTGCAGATGTATAGGGCGGCCAGCGATTTCCTGGCCCGTTCGACGACATTCTCTTTCCAAATAAGCTTGCGGTCAAGCTTTAGGCCTAAATAGCTAGCACTATTTCAAAGCTTGAGGGTGGGTCCCCTTATCTTGGGCGGAGTGAAGTCAGGGAGCTTGTGTTTTCTTGTGAATAGAACTAGCTCGGTCTTCGTCAGGTTAAAGGAGAGGCCGCATTTATCGGTCCATCTGAGCAGTTCATTAAGAGCAGACTGCATGACATCGGCCAGCGTCTGCGGGTATTTGCCTGTTGTTAGAAGGGCGACATCGTCTGCATAGGCAATAACATTGCATCCAGTTTTTTCGATCTTTAGAAGGGCCTCGTTAAGCACCAAATTCCACAATAGCGGAGACAGTACACTCCCTTGAGGGGTACCTCGATGTGCATGTCGCTTGACAGTGCTACTTCCGAAGGATGCTGTTATTACCCTGTTCTTTAGAATGTGTTCTATGAAACAACAGATGGGTTCGCAGATGTTGAGCCTGCGTAAGGCACTGGTAATCGAATTTGTTTCAACGTTGTTAAAGGCTTCCTCTATGTCTAGAAATGACACTAGGGTGAACTCTTTGATTGAGAGTGATTTTTCGATAGGGTGGATGATGGAGTGCAAGCCGTTTCGGCAGATTTACCTTTCTGATAGGCGTGCTGTGACGTGGATAGTAGGGTGATATCAATAGTGGCCTTGATGTGTAGGCCCAGGATTCTTTCCAGAATCTTGAGAAGGAGGGACGTTAGACTAATAGGTCTAAGGT
The DNA here is from genome assembly GCA_945910035.1 of Brachypalpus laphriformis. Lineage (NCBI taxonomy): Eukaryota > Metazoa > Arthropoda > Insecta > Diptera > Syrphidae > Brachypalpus > Brachypalpus laphriformis. Next base: position 38,848,433 of record OX246754.1, on the reverse strand, counting down.
CCTTTGGGAGGGTGTGCGATGTCTTGCCTGCTTTGGGTATAAAGACCACTCTTACCTCGGTCCAGGCAGTTGGTGTTGTTCCGAGTTCAAGACAAGCCTTCAGTATACAGGAGAGATACTGCCATACTATACTGAAGGCCGTCTGAATCTGGGCCGGAAAAATACCATCCGGTCCCGGGGATTTGAATGGTTCGAAACTGTTTACTGCCCATTTCAGCTTATCTTCGCTGATAAGATGAGGAGGTGCCTGTGGGCGTGCAGCATTTACCAGGGCGCGATCATCGTTGGGGGTAGGCGTGCAGCCGGGGAAGTGAGTGTCCATGAGCAGGTTGAGCGATGCTTCGTCCGATTCCGCCCAGGATCCATTGGGATTCATGAGGACACTAGGTATAGTTGGTGTTTTGGAGAGGACTTTTCGCAGTCTAGAGGATTGAGACGTGTTGTCAATACTCTGACAAAACCGCGCCAGGATCTGCGTCTAGCTTTCCGAACCTCTATTTTGAAGTTCTTCAGACTTTCTCTGTAGATCTCCCAGTCCAGTGGTAGCCTTGTTCGTTTGGCTTTATTGAATTGCTTCCTGCTTATGCAGCGAAGACTGTTAAGTTCTGCATTCCACCATGGGGGACGATTGCCCACCTTTCTTCTTGTGATTGGACAGGATTCGATGAAAGCTGTATTAAATGCAGACGTTAGAACGCTGTTTATCTCGTCTAATTCCAGCTGTGTAGTTGGTGTAGTGTACACTTGATTGGATAGTTTAGCAGAGAGGGAAACTATTACAATAAGTAGTCATATAATAACACATAAGCAGCGTCATGATAAATACGAGACTGTCGATCAAAAAAACATCTCAAATATTTATATGATTAGTAAAACTGCAAACGCAATTATTGTACTGGAGCGTATTATGACCAACATATAAGGGACCAAGGCACAGTTGAAGGCAAACATTCCCTATCTTTAGCATTGTCCAGATAAGAAATTACGACAGCGTACCGAATATGTGCCTCCGCATTACCTTAGACGATAGCTGTATGGTGGCCAGAATGCCTTCAGTCAACAACTTGAAGGATTAACAACATCTGATACTGCACCAATAAATGTAATTCATATTTCAATTTATCAATTATTGCTATTAAAAATCGCACAATTAAATTAATACTTGTTCATATTTTAATCGTAAACTTCACCCATTTTAGCGTGACCGGATTCCCATGTTCGACCCATTGTTTCTGTGCTTTTTAATTTGTTCACATGAAATTGGCCTTGTACTTTAAATTGGAACACCTTATCATTATTATTTATAGCACTTGACTTATTTAATTATTGCATTTATACCCAATGGTAATCTCTATCTACCGTATGAGAATCTCTTTTCTCGTTTAATCTTGCCCTTCCCCAATTTATTTAGAGGAAGGAACACAAACAAATTAGTGTTTACTCAAGCACACTACAAGTTTTATGTGCTTAGTCAGCAAATATGTGTTAATATTTAAAAGCATTCACTAATAAGTCAAAAGGTCATCAAAAGTCCTGATGTACATATGTGACTTTAATGTGGTGATTAAAGTGTAAATAATTGACGAAGATCAAAAGCCTGTAATTACCTGTCTGCCTATTAATATCACTGGTAAGAAATTTTGAATGCGGTGACGCTATAAAAAGTCACCATGGTTCAGTATTTAGTGCGTCAGACGACTATAGAACCCGGTGTTCGAAGTTCAATTTCCGCGACAAAGAAGCATAAAAACAACGGGTTAAATAACGGTTAACATGAAAGGAGTGCAACAAATTCAAATTATTTAAAATCGTTGCAATAAAAATTGTATCAATATTTATGACTAGACTAGGTAGTGAGCAAAAATGTTCTTTCGTTATATCCGTGGTTGCTCAACAACTTTCTGATTAGTTCTAGCTAAAGTCAACACATACGCAGTACATAACAAAACTTATTTACCGTTAAAACGTGAATAGGAAATTCTTATTCACATCACATTTCTGTATTCGCAACAAAAGATACACAGCTAGCATTGCATTGCATTGCAGAGCGACGGACGAAGAACGAAATGTACACACCAAACGATACAGATCTGGCATTGCCCAATGCAGAGCAAAGAAGGAAATCTACACACCAAACGATACAGAGCAGAACACTGCCCAGTGCAGAACGAAGAACGGAGAACGAAATGTACACACCAAACGATACAGAGCTGGCACTGCTCAGTGCAGAGCGACGAACGAAGAACGAAATGTACACACCAAACGATACAGAGCGAAGAACGAAAATGTGTATACCTAATGTGAATAAGGGAGGAATTCTTTTTTGTGTGTGTACAAGGGCGCGTACATAAAAAAAATACTTTTAAGATGCCGCCAATAATAAAGCGAAAAATGATAAGTTTTATTTACTTACTTACTTACTTATGTCCTGTATCCCCTTGTGGGTCCTAGGGCCTTTACTACGCCTACGCGCCATCGTGTACGGTTTCTGGCAATGTGTCTGAGTTCTCCCCAACTTTTCCTCAACTGCCGTGCATCCTTCTCGACTGTTCTGCGCCATGTTCCATTGCATAGCATGGTTCGCTATGCAACTGTCACCCTTACGGAACGTGTGACTGCCACTTCCGCCGATGGATTGTTGTGCCTATTGGTTCTTGACCCGTTCTCTCGTAAAGGTGTTCGTTAGAGATACGATTGGGCCAGAAAATCCTTAAGATATTGCGCAGACACCTATTAACGAACGTTTGCAGCTTTCTGGTGATAGTGGTGGTCACTCTCCACGTGCTGCAACCATATAACAGCACGGATTCAACGTTGGAGCGGAACAGTCTTATTTTGGTGCTCAAACTGATTGCATTGCTTCGCCATATTTTGGACAACATCCCGAACGCGGACTTTGCTTTGGCGATCCTGTTGGCTATATTCAGTTCGGTTCCACCATCGGTCGTATTAATTTTCAGCCCGACGACACCTGCCTCCCTCTCCACATCTGCTGTCCTCTTTGGGGGCCTGCATTGCGATTGATCGGGAAACTACTGACTGCCCAAAACTTGGCTTGGGCCAGTAGCGCAACAATCAAGTTCGTGATGAAGTGCTTACTTTACCTCCTAGTGGTGGTCCCCGGGCAACTATACGTATAAACCCTTATACGTATAGGCCAAAATTGTAAGTGCGGGTTGTCTAGGGCCTTGATTCTAGGCTAGGTAACGTGGGCCAGCAACCTGAGTTACTGAAACCAGCTCGCTACAGAAACCGACACTATGCCTCGGATAAGGACTGATCACATGTTGACGACTTTTGGCTATTGTACCCGAACAAAGATAGGTTTCTGGAATGTAAAGACGCTCCTCGACTCGGGAAGAGAAGGTCCTTACAATGCCAGATTCGTCCAACTGGAAAAGGAATTCATGCGATATAAACTGGACATTTTGGGAGTAAGTGAAGTAAGATGGTTAGAAGAGGGCGAGTACCAGTCTCCAACGCGTAACACTGTACTACTCTATTCTGGAAGACCATCCGGAAGTCCGCGGGAATATGGAGTCGGACTACTGCTAACAACAACAGCACGCAAGGGCCTGATTTCCTGGCAGCCTCATGGTGATAGGATTTTGACAGCCAGATTCCGGACTAGAGTACGACGGGTCACCATCATACAGTGTTCATACGAATAGTTCGTCTGAGGACGAAAAGGAGAGCTTCTACAATCTCTTAAGCGCCGTCTCCAACACAACACCAAATGGAGACATTGTCATAGTGATGGGGGATTTGAATGCCAAGGTAGGCAGCGACAACGAAGGGCTCAAGCATGTAATCGGGAAGCATGGACTAGGCAACCGCAATGACAACGGCGAAAGGTTTGTGGATTTCTGCAATGCCAACCGCGTTGTGATAGGTGGCACCATGTTTGAGCACAAGACCTGCCACAAAGTCAGCTGGGTTTCCAATGACAGGCAAGCAACCTCCAACCAAATTGACCATTTTGCTATCAGCCGCCGCTTTAGAAGTAGTCTCCTGGACGTCCGAAACAGACGAGGGGCAGATGTGGGGATAGCACGTGATCACCATCTTATGATAGCTACTCTCCAACTACGCACTGCTGCAGTTCGAAGATCCCACGACAACACAAGAATGCCCAGGTTGAACATCGATAGACTTAGTGATCCCTCAGTGCGCCAACAATTAAGGGAGCACTTTTCGCAAGGTGTGGAAGCAATCAGCAGCTCAATGCCCACAACCATCCAAGACCATTGGTATGCTGTGAAAAATGTTTTTACATCTGGTGCTGAAAGAATTGTCGGTCGATCGCAGGGAAGACATAGGGCGTGGCTTTCCGAGGATACCTGGACATGGATAGACGAACGAAAACAGCTGAAAGCTCGCGTTGCGTAGCGTACGACGTGACAAGCGCAACTACATCAACGCGCTGGCTACAGAAGCAGAAGAAGCTGCACGGAGGTGCGACAGCAGGACTGTCTACAGAATCACGAAAGAGCTGACAGGTGGTCGCAGCTCCAGCCAACACCCAGTGAAAAGCCTAGACGGCTCCTTGCTCATTTCGGATGAGGACCAGCTCAAGAGATGGAAAGAGCATTTTGCTACGGTTTTGAACCGTGTATTCGCTAGCGATATGCTCCCAAATCAGACTGAGATGCCTGAGGTGAGAACTTCCCGAATACGCACCACGACTCCCAGTAAAGATGAGATCATTACCGCGATCAAGGCACTCAAAACTAACAAGGCGGTAGGACTTGACGGTATTCCAGCAGAGCTCTTACGAGCAGCGCCAACAACATCGGCTGAGCTTCTGCTCCCACTTATAGATAGAGCTTGGGAAGCTGAGAGCTTTCCTAACGAGTGGAAAAAGGGAATGATCGTCAAGCTTCCTAAGAAAGGAAATTTTATGGAGTGCGGAAACTGGAGGGATATCTGTGTGCTGCCTGCTGTAGCTAAGATAATAGCTAAAATCATCCTTGAGCGAATCAAACAACATCTCGAAGACACACTCGATGCCGAACAAGCAGGTTTCCGCTCTGGATCCTCCTGTGCCGACCACATCAACACCCTGCGGATTATCATCGAACAGTGTGTTGAATATCGATCGCCACTCCACCTGCTGTTCATCGATTTTGAGAAGGCGTTCGATAGTGTCAACAGGGAGTTTATTTGGCGTGCCTTACGCAGGAGAGGCATTCCCGATAAACTAATTGCTATTATCAAAGCTACATATGAAGACTCCAAATGTCACGTTCTGCACAGGGGAAGGTTGTCTGAGGAATTTGAGATCCAAAGTGGGGTAAGACAAGGCTGTATCCTTTCACCAATATTATTCCTATTGGTGATTAGCGATGTGCTTCATGTAGCTTTGTCGACGGGAAACGGAGGAATTCGATGGACTCTTACATCTGAACTGAAACATCTTGACTACGCAGACGATGTATGCTTACTCTCCCACAGAATTATGGACCTCCACCAAATAAGTTTTATTTGGAATTTTTTTACGGAATTAGATGGAAGCTTCGCAAAATTTAATTTGTGCCGGGCGAAATTATCATACAAAACCAGCACATCAAATTTAAAAAGTCATATGGAAATCAAGCATACTTTGGTTTCATTAGTTTCTGGGGCAAGTTTATTTCTAAATTCTTCTTCTTCCTTTTATCAGCGAGGTTATGATCCGAAAACAAGGGATCACAACCCTCCCACTTGACCGTATTTCTACTGTTCCGCCTGTGGGGTTCGCCTAGTTTATTTCTGAATTATTGGGTCGAAATATTTTTCAACGGTATTAGTACTAATAGGTATGGTACATGCATACATCCACACATGTATATTAACGAATTACCTAAATACGAAGTCAATAATGTAGTAATTTATTGATAGATTTACAATTAATTGTGGTGTTTTGATTTTTTCCCAAAGAAATTTTTATTCGCAAAAAAATTACTCCCATGCATCCAAATTCACAGGTTGTGTTTACAGTGAATAAGAAATCTCATTCACAGTTATAGCTGTGGACATAAATTCACGACTTAGCCCAACTCTAGTTATAAGTATCTACAAATTGCGAAAGTAGAATGCGACGACATCGGCATTTCATTGGCCTCAGTAACCGAGTGATCCAAAATCGGCAGGCCTGCCGATATTTTCTGAGGTCAAATAGGCCACAGGTGGATCAGTAGAAATGCAGTGAAGTGGGAGGGCTGTGATCCCTTGTTTTCGGATCATAGCTTCGCTGATAAAAGGAAGAAGAAGAAGAAGAAGCAGTCTCCTTTCAGTGCGATGCACTTTTCCCAACGATATTCCAACTTTTTCAACCCTTCCAAAAAATATGATTTCTCAAATCCTGCGAAATAGGCATTTGTTGCATCGATAATTTCTTCATTCGATTAATTCCGAGCAATTTCTTCATATTAGGATACAAAAAATAATCGCACGGAGCCAAATCTGGAGAATAGGGTGGATGAGAAAATAGTTCATATCGCAATTCAGCTAATTTTGCTGTTGATACTGTGGACGAAAGAGCCGGTGCATTATCGTGATGAAACAGCACTTTTTTCTTCTTCAAATGGGGCCGTTTTTCCATCAATTCTGCATTGAATTAATCTAATAAATTGGCATGGTGATCGTTTTTCCCTTTTCCAAATAGTCAATGAAGATTACGCTGTGGGAATCCCAGAAAACCATTGCCATGACTTTTCCGGCCGGCGGAACCGTTTTTGGCTTTTTGGAGCACGTTCGCCTGCATCAGTCCACTGTTTTGGCATATAGTGGTGCATCCAGGATTCAACAACTGTTACGAAACGCCGTAAAAAATCATTTGAATTGCGCTTGAAGAGTCCCAAAATCTGTTTCGAAATCTTCACTCAAATCCGTTTTTGGTTCACCGTCAGCAAACGCGGCACCCATCTTACCGATCATTTTTTCATGCCCAAATGGTCATGCAGGATTCGAATGACGGTATCATTTGAAATTGCTACAATCTCAGCTATCTCACGAACCTTGACCCGGTAATCTTCCAACACAATATCGTGGATTTTGTTGACCATTTCTTCCGAGCGCTCAGCGCCTTTTGTGCTCGTACGACCGCAGCAACATTTAGTGAACCACTTGTGTACCATTCCGTGCGAGGGAGCAGAGTCTCCATAATATTTTTTTAAGTCTGTCTTCAGTCTCTTTAATGGTTTTACCGCTAAAAAACTAGTGCTTCATTAAAACATGAAACTTACTTTTTTCCATTTTGCCCAAATCTCACAAACCAAAGTTCTTTCGATCACTGTAAAAAGCTAAGTGTTTGACAGATCTATTTGATTTTTTTTGTCTATGCCGAGAAAGAAACAAAGATGTCAGAAAAAAAAATCCTCTATGCGATCCGAGCGCTGTCTTGCATCAAAGTCACTGATTTATCGAACAGCCCTCGTAAGCTGAAAAACCGATCCAAGATCTAAAAAACCGAGAGACTTCTGCTTATGAGTGGCTCTGGAATGGCATTAAAAGTATTAAAAACCCCAAATGCAATCGCCACTGATCAGAAAAAACAATGGTGAATGGGCAATGGACAATGAAAAAGCGATCTATTTGCCGACCACTTAGAAGAGACTTTAAGCCACGATTTTACCAGTACAACAACGACATCTAACAACTCTAGAATAAAAAGTGTGTCGTTTACAGAACTTTGTCAGACAATAAAAAAACTTCTTCCTTTTTTTTATCAGCGAGGTTATGATCCGAAAACAAGGGATCACAACCCTCCCACTTAATCGCATTTCTACTGATCCGCCTGTGGGGTTCGACAAAAAAAAAACCTGCAAAATAATAAAGCCCCTGGATATGATTTAATAACCGGACAAATCCTCAAGGAATTGCGAAAAATAACGCTAAAGAAACTCCTTTATTTAATAAATGATCGCTTAGATTATTATACGTTCCAAATGAGTGGAAAGTCGCAGAGGCTATAATGGTCCCGAAACCGGGAATATCTCAAAACGGCAAAAAATCACATAGACCAATATCGCTACTACTAACAATATCAAAGGTATTTGTAAAACTCCTATTGAAAGGCATTCAACCGATCATTGAAAAAAGACGCCTAATACCTGACCACCAATTTGGGGTCAGAAGATCTTAAAAATTAAAAATAAAAGAAACATTTGCAAAAACAATTAATGTTGAACTCGGCGTCCCTCAAGGATCAAAACTAGGTGTATTACTCTTCCTAATTCATATTACCGATATTAGACAATCACTACCCTAAGTCCAAGAACCTCTCTTTGCGGATGATACCTTAATATACTTTGTTAGTAAGGATCAAAATATGTGTGAGTGTATAATGCAAAACGAGTTAAATGTCCTAATTAACATAATTGGTTGTATATGAATAATCTAAAACTAAATGTTAATAAAACTAAATGTATGTGTGGGAATAGTAGCGGTCGGAACATAAGCTTAGCAATAAATAGTGAACGTATAAAAAGAGTGCGCGAAATAAAGTATCTTGGTGTGATCATGGATAGCGATCTTAAACTTACGGACCATATAATCAAACGAAGCGCAAAAATTTCCAAAAAAAAATCGGTTTCCTCAAAAAGGTCCGAAGACATATTGCATTGAGCTGTGCAATAACAATCTTCAACACAGTTATCCTTCCCCATTTTAATTACTGCTCATCAATTATTTATATGTGGAATAACGAACAACAAAATAGACGTCAAGTACTACAAAATAGAGCAATGCGAACTATATTGAAGTGCAACTACCGAACTCCAATTCGCCAAATATTAAATCCTTTAAAATGGTTAAGTGTTGGACAAAGACTAAAACTGAACGCATTAAAAATTGTATTTAAAGTTAATAATAACCTATTTACAGATTATTTACAGCCAAATGTGAGCTACATAACCAGCGCTAGGTATAACCTTGGGAACGCAGACGACTTCCGTCTACCCTTATATATAAGAACAAGTACTCAAAACCACTTTCTGTATAGAGGACTGCAGTTTTTCAATAGTCTTTCAGTTAATTTAAAGCATGAAACAAATTTTTATATTTTTAAGTCAAGAGTGATAATGATAAGCATTTTAAAGAGTAATTTGCTATAGTAATTAATTTCAAAATATGTATATATTTGTTACAAAAGTTATTTTGCTATTCATTCATTCATTCATTCATTTTCAATGGCCCGCTAATCCTTCATGAGGGTCGCGGGGGTAGGATGCTCAGGTGGACTCTCCATCCTTCTCGATCCTCCGCCATTGACTCCAATTCATCAGGGAGAATCCCTAAGCGGCTCCAAGAGAGATGTCGGACTTGATCCAACCATCTATTTCTGGGCCTTCCGCGAAGTCGTCTACCTGATGGCACGGCAACCATGGCGCGTCTTGGAAGCCGGTCTGGGGGCATACGCACTACGTGACCAAACCATCGAAGCATAGATCGTTCCGTTCGGAGAAGTAGCTGCTCAACGTTAAGCGCCTCGCGTACTCTGGTGTTGCGCACTCGATCCCTACGAGTTATTCCAACAACACCGCGAAGGAACCTCATTTCGGCAGCTTGTATCCGCGATCTTATTCTTTCGGTCACTACCCAAATTTCATGACCATAGGTGAGAGTTGGAACATACACCAAGTTAAAAACCGATAGCTTAGCTTGAATACTAAGTTCGGCCTTCCTTATAACAGATTGGCCAAGCTCTCTCAAAATTGATCCAGCCTGACCAATGCTACAGGATAACTCGGCATTGCTCCTCCCATCACTCGTGAATAAAACCCCGAGGTACTTAAACTTCTCCACCTGCTTCAGTGGGACTCCACTAACATGCAGAGTGCACTGAATGGGTTTTTGGAAACGAACATTACTTCCGATTTGTTCACGTTGATCTTCATTCCAGCATCATCACAAACGGCTACAAACCTTTCGAGTGCGCGCTGAAGTTCGGTTTGAGAGGACCCAAGGATGACCAAATCATCCGCAAAGAGCAGATGACTAATCCTTAGGTCTCCCACTTTGAAACATTCCCCGCCACGGCTGCGCTGCAACATCCAATCCATATATACAATGAAGAGGAGAGGTGACAAAACGCACCCCTGGCGGAGTCCAACGCCCACAGTGAAAGGTATTGATTTAACACCGTTTATCCGAACACAGCTTTTACAGTTTGTATATGAAGACTGAATCGCCCTTAACAGGGAACCATCATTCCCATACTCCTGCAGAACACTCCAGAGTTTGCCTCGTGGAACCCTATCATATGCTTTTTCCAAATCCACAAAACAAGTGTAGACAGGTTTGGCATATTCCCAGGCTTTCTCAAGAACCATTCTGAGAGTGAACAACTGGTCGGTTGTGCTTCTACCGGGACGAAAACCGCACTGCTCATCCCCCAAACTGTCCTCAACCACAGCTCTGGAACGCTTTTCTAGCACCTTAGCGAAGACTTTTCCAGGGAGACTTAAAAGAGATATACCCCTGTAGTTGGCGCAATCTCTTTTGTCCCCTTTTTTAAAAAGAGGAACTATCACCCCCATTTGCCAATCACCAGGTGTTTCACCGCATTCCCAGGCCACTTTAATGACACGTGAGAGCCATTGCACTCCCTCTTTACCTAAAGCCTTGAGCATTTCTGGCCGAATTTCGTCCACACCAGCAGATTTGCCAACTTTTAGCGCTTTGATCGCCAAAGTTACTTCCTCTACCGAGGAAGACCATAGGTCTGTCATCTTCGGTGCCCTGTTCGGGATTGAGCAATTCTGAAAAGTGCTCGCTCCATCTGCGTAAGATGTCCTCCTCATTGGAAAGAAGTCTACCGTCTTTGGATTTGACTCCTTCAACGATATTCAACTTTTTTCCTCTGAGTCGGCGGACGGTCTGCCAGAACATCTTATTTGCAGATCTGTGGTCACGTTCCAATTTCTCGCCAAACTCCTTCCAAGACTGTTCTTTCGCTGTTTTCACAGCTAATTTGCAAGTTCTTCGCGCCTCAGTGTACCGATTTCGAGAATCGGAGTTCCCCAAGTGAATCCACACCTTAAAGGCTCTCTTCTTCTCTCTGATGGCTTCTTGAACTCCGGGCGTTTTAAACCAAGCAGTTCTTTTCTCACCACCAGCCGCCACACCAAGCCGCTTCACTCCACAAACATCTCCCGCAGAGGCAATAACCGCCGTTGAAAACAGTTGCCATTCTTCCTCTACATTTGATGGAACAGTTGGAATTCGTTCAAACCTTTCAGATATTTGCCGTGCAAATGTCTCCCGTATCTCATCGTCCTGTAACCTCTCCCATCGTATGCGTGTAACCATCCTTGGTTTACGCTTTGGTAGGGGAGGCACTCTCTCGCTAAGATACAATTTGCACAGCACTAAGTGATGATCAGTTGACAGTTCGGCCCCTCTCAATACGCGAACATCACAAACCATTCTCTTCAGACACGATGGTACCACAAAGAAATCGACCAGCGACTTCTGCTGAAGACTCTGACGGTACCACGTGTATTTGTGAATGTCTTTGTGTGGAAAGATGGTGTTCATGATGGATAAGCCATTTTCACAACAAAAATCCAACAACCTCTCTCCGTTCCCGTTTTGATCAGGATCACCGTTCCTCCCAATCACAGTTGTCATAACATTTATTATTTATTTTATTATTTTATTTTATTATTTATGTTATTAGTTATTTTGCTAAACTAATAAAAATACTAAAAAAAAGGATCAAGTATTCCACATTGACCACGTTTATAGAATAACCGATGAAATTTAAAAAGACCTAGAGGAGAAAACGATTTACTCTAGCGCTTTTCTTGACGTCTGTCAAGCCTTCGACAGGGTTTAACACGATGGCTTGAAGTACAAAATAAGCTAAGACGAGTCCTTCCGGAACAACTATATAAGATCTTAGAATCTTAGCTTAAAAACAGACTTTTTGGTGTTAAACATGGAACCGAATATTCTGAGTTTCAGGAAATCGCCGCCGGAGTTCCGCAAGCATGTGTCCTTATTATTATTATTATTATTTGTATTATTATTTGTATATTTTGCACTGCGACCTAGTAGTCTATTGTGCCCCCTGCTAATACCTTGGAGAGGTTTGTTCCCTCATTAGAGTTCCACTCGCATTGCAAATGTGTTTGAAGGTCATACACTCTTACTTTTCCTTGGCGAGAATAGTTCACCTTAGAGCTCTCTCTCTCCAAACCAGTTTCTTTTAAGAATCTGAAAATGAGAAGTGGGTCCATGGTTGGCATACCCTTTTCTGATATTTGGTATTTGCTCAAGTATTTCAATCTTTTGTGGGCCAGTGTCCCCCAAGATTCCAGAAGGTGTTCCGGAGTCTCACTTGACTCATTGCAGAATCTGCAAAGGCCTTCATTTGTTATAACTAGTTTCCGTAAATGCTCCCTGAGTTTGCAGTGCCCCGTTGGGAAGCCTGTTAGGATTCGTAGGTTCTTGCTAAGGCAGATACAGGCTGCGAATCTTTTCCGGTTGTAACATCCCAGTAGTTTCTTAGCTTGCCTCAGACCAGTGGTGTTGTTCCAGGTTCTTGACCTGTCTTCTTTCTCCATTTTTCTGAATTCCTCGCGTATGGTGTGTTCCCCCATTCCGCAGAATGGTTCGGTCCAATGAAGGATTCTGCAGCCCCTTGTCTTGCCAAAGCGTCTGCTGCTTCGTTACCTTCTATCCCGACATGACCGGGTGTCCAGTAAAGCGTAACTTTATTGTTTCTGCCCAATTCATAAAGTTTGTATTGGCATTCCCACAAAAGTTTTGACTTAATGACATAAGAGTCAAGTGCTTTGATAGCTGCTGTCTGACAGTATTAGTAGGTCGCAGTTGTTGTATCTTCTTTCGAGATTGAGTTGGATGAACATATTTAAGCTTGAAAGATGCTGGTACTCTTGCCCATGGGTTCCGAGTGCTTCGTCCTTGGCCCAAACACGTTTCTGCCTTCAGTTCTCGAACCGTCTGTATAGCACTTTATCGTGTGGTTGCCCAGTCCGTATACCGTGGATTCGTTGCTCCACTCATTCTTGTTACTTAACTTTGTACTAAAGTTTTTCCCAAAGTTAAATTTTCTGATACTGTCGTCCCTGGGGGAAGTTTTTGACAAGTGCATAGTATTCTTTCGAACCAACGCATTTCTCCCTTCCAATACCTTCTTTTGCCATCGTTAGGATCGTCCGCTGTGCATTTGGTCCACTAATCCAACGTATTAGTGTTTAGAATGGGTAATGGACGTCTAGCGAGAAACGAGCGGTGGAGTTACTCTGGAGAGGACCTAGAGCCAGTTATATCCGATAGCTACCTAGGAGTAACATTATCGCATAACCTCTCGCTGAAAAAACACTTAGCGCTAAGACTTGCAGAAGCAAAAAAGCGATCAATAGCACTTTGAAAAATCGTTTATCCAATCCAAATGTTGTGTTTCCTACCAAATTAAATGTATTCAAGGCAGTGATGTTATCCGTGATGTACTACGTAGCCCAAGCATGAGGGAGCAGAGAATATGATGATTTGGAAAAGCTGGTGAGATTTTTCTTAACAAAAAACTGTTTTGTCTTCTGTCCAATACACTTCATGCTTAATATTGAAAGTGGTTGCTCTTCATATATAGTCTAACGATAAGGATAAATTGGAAGACAGCAGCCGCCTCACAAAAATACTGGCTCTGAAACCAGTTAGGACGAAATCGCAGTTCTACAAGGATTGGGAGGAGGTTGCCTCGAATTATATAATGTGAACTTAAGCTTGATGGGATCAAAACTCACGGACTGGAGTAGGCACATAACCCAATTCACGAGGTGAACTTTTGAGGCTGAATTTTATGCTGCATCCTATCGACCTACTGCACAATGTAACCTGTGTAATACCAGAGAAAAAGAAGACTTCCTATATTTTATTCGTTCCTGTCCTGTACTAAAGGAGATAAGAAGAGCACATATCGGGGAAAACTCACTTAGAGCAGAAGTTGTATTGGATCTGCTAAATGGTGCTAACTGGCACACATTAGCATCGTACTGCAGAAAAGCCTACGACTATAAGTTGAGAATTGCCTACGGAGATTTTTGATTTGATTTGCTTTGATTTGATATAGTATATTAGAGTATTAAATGAATAACCTTTTATAAATTGAAAACTTATCAATCTACGGCAGACGGCAAAGCCATTGCTGAAATGGTATCTGTAAAAATAACATTTATATATACCTATATATTTTTTTTAATAAAGTACACTTATTATAATTATTATATAATCGATAACTATTGTCTGGGGTTTATGTTGGTTAGCATTAAAGCAATTGAACCGCTACGGACATGGGTTCTATTTAATATCCTTCTATACAAGTGTCCCCGTGAGGTCTACTTCCTCATGTGGTTAGACGATTCATTGGGTTGCTTTACAACAACACATATAGCTATGATTCAAGTAAACTAGCCTGACCACAGCTTCTTCGCACTGTTACTGGCTGAAAATACGTCGGTTTTTCCCAAAAGAAAACTCCCCTCAAATAAAAATAAAACCTTTCTTTTGCGCAGCATTAAGTACGACAAACCATAAGCTTACCCCTTACGAAGTAAGTTTAGTAACCAAAAATATGTAAACATATCAGTTAATACTCACATGAAACTGGCAATTAACATCACCCGAATGGCGACTTCGACCAGCAGGTTAAAAGCTCTCGACTTACTGCATCGTGGACCGGCTTCGGCAGCATTGCTCATCTGTGTTATGGACGTCTGTCGTTGCAAATCGTTTGGTCTCATCGTTGCAATTGAATTATTTGATGTAGATTTCTTTACGTATCGACTACAGTCACCAATTAGTGCAGCTCGCTCGCTGGTCTCCAGTGGACTATCATCAGAACTTTCACTCGGCGCTTCACCACAATGTGTCATGTAGTGGCCCTGGAACTCGTCCGAACTAAAGAAACCCGAATGCCTGCTACAGCGTTGATTGTCGCCTCCCCAGTGTGTTTCCTGATTACAAAAATAAAGCAAGCCCAGATAAGAACACTTAATGATAGTGAGTGTGTTAACAATGACAAGGCTATAATTTATCTAGACGCACGACAATTAGCTAGAGAGTAGTCTCCAGTGATTACTTTTTTTTTTTTTATATATATTTCTGGTTGGATAATTATTTTGGGTATTTACTTTTTTGATAGAGTTCTTCACGGGTAGAGTCCGATTGCTGCTTCGTTGACCTCCCGCTGGCAATCCCACTGTACCTGTCACGTCGACTCGATGTCGGAGTTTGACATTTTGGTCGACGCATGGAGTAGAATAGGACAGCATAGCCACCCCCCTCTGCTACAGGGTTGAATTACCGCTCTTATGGCACAACGAAACCAACACACCACCGCCACGGTAGATACGAATCGGTTTAATCAATCTCTGAACCGATAAACTTTCGCAACTATAGGTAATAGCAGGACAGGTGAAAAGAAACTCAAAAAAAACCGTTCAAACTTACTAAACTGTGCCAGATTTGTGTGAGCTAAGCTAAACGAAGATGATTTGCAATCGACAAGTGTTGACGTATGTGCACCGTTCCAGAGAGATTGGTGATAGGTAGATTTTGCTTTTAAATTTCATTATCGGAATCACTGCAGGCAGTGCTAATGAGCAACGTAACGGACAATCAATAGAAATTCAATGGAGATTTGTTGTAACAGGTTAACGGTGGTTGGTGGGTTAGGTGGGTGGGAGGAGGTGTAGGTCACGTCTTTGATCAGCTGTCACGGCTGTTTGTGTACCACCACAATTGTTTGTATTGGTTTGGCTTTGGATTTGAATAGAAATTAAACAGAGCTACCACTTTTTATTTTATGACATCTGTAGTGTGTTTGGAATTGTATTTTTTTTCTACTTGAGCTAGATCAATTGTTATTCCTCTAACGGCGTTATCTTTTCTCAACAAAAAATTCTGCTCTCCCAAGATGCACAATTTTTTAGATTCTTTCCTACACTCACCAAATATTGACCTTTTTATGCTGAGAATAGTTTAGGCAACAAGAATAAATTAATATGTGTATATAACAAATCAACAAATTTAAAATAACACTGACAAAACTAAAAACATGCTTTTAAACAGCCCTATAGTACAAAAACTTATCACTTTAAAAATAAGTACCAAACTTATTGAACCAGTGTCGTACAT
Organism: Brachypalpus laphriformis; assembly: GCA_945910035.1. Classification (NCBI taxonomy): domain Eukaryota; kingdom Metazoa; phylum Arthropoda; class Insecta; order Diptera; family Syrphidae; genus Brachypalpus; species Brachypalpus laphriformis. The sequence continues at coordinate 38,832,287 of OX246754.1, read as the reverse complement.
AAAATACCTTAGTGTCGTGCTTGATAATTAATTAACTTTTGAATCCCACATAGATCATGTCTGTAAAAAAGTGTTCAAAAAATCTATATGTCTTTAAAAAAATGAGAAAAAAATATGTCAAAAAAATGTGCAACAAAAGTGTATAATGCAATCGTGAAGCCCCCGTGAATATTGTGCTAGTCTGTTGGTCTTATGTTATATCACTCAAATAAATGGACTCTAAAAAGTCCAAAACAGAGCTAATGGAACTATACTCAAATGTGTTAGATATACCTCAATATCGCCATTAATAAATTCTTTGAACTGGCTAAACATAAACCAAAGACAACTTGTGTCTGTAATACCTGACGACTAACCCTTGCTAAAGCAGAACAATAAACTACGATCTAAGAAGCGCAACAGAATTCAACATAGAAAAGACAAGGACAGTACAAGTACAGAGAAGTATTCTATGTAATGGAGTACAAACTTTCAATATGCTTCCTGAAAATATAAGAAACATAAACAATCTAAATACATTCAAATGAACTATTTACGAACATTCTAAAAATAATGTAAATTAACTTTTTAGTTATATGATTAACTACAGTTTAAATAAAATAAGTTGTAAAAATATAATGTACTTTAGGAAATGGCTTCTTGGCCAAATAAACTAATGTCGTTTTCCTTTCGTTTCACTCCCGATTTCACTCCTTTTTGATTCCAATGGAACATGTAAAATCGTTTTTGCTTACTTCTGCGTGTGTTGGTGAATGTCTGATTTTTTTCTTTACATTTTTTACAGATAAACAAAGCAAAATATGGCTTCTTTTTGCCCAATTGAAAAGGACATTAGCAATCCCATCATGTCTTTATTAACATATTATCAATCTGTTAATTATATATATGTAAAATTTGTTTCTACTAACTTGCCCCAACTGAAAAAATAAAATAAACAAAAGAATGCGTATTGTACCATATGACTTTGACAAGTAGTCCGATGAAAGGGTTTATATGTATGAGTGCATTTTAAAAGCACTCCCAAATGAAATCCGGAAGAGAAAAACACTCCCGGAACAGCACTCCAAACAGCCAATGGAACATGATTGGGAGTGCTTTTTCTGTGCGGAACAAAAAAAGAGTACTCCTTTTGGCCCAATGGAAAACGACATTTGTATCCCAAACTTTCGTTCGACTTTTGAAGGGATGGGAGATTTTCGCTCAATTTTTTTTTGTTAAGATACTTGTATTTAAGTGGAAAAACTTTCTCCGAGGTGGAGATTCATCTAAAAATAAGCAAACGGGTGAGTTATGGAACTCTTAGAAAAAAAAAAAAAAAATTAAGCCCTATTGGCATAGTTAAAATTGAACAACAGAAGAAAAACGTGTTATAGCTTCCGACCTTTTTACTTAAATGTCAAATTAGAAAAAAAGGAAGAAGAAGTCAAATTAGAATAAAATAAAAATAAGTGGAATATATGAATAGATTAGATTAGATAGATTTTTATTTTTATACTAAAAAAATTTAACAAAAGTGTATAAAAAAAAATCGGTTAGCATGGCATTGCCGTCTGCCTGGTTGACAAAAAGTTAACAACTATTAATAAATTATTAATTATAGCCTAATAGCACAGAAATTAATTAATTCTTTATTTTTCTTCTTTTTCTTTTTCTTCAGAAGTTTCCATTCAAAACTCTTTCTCTGTATTGTAAAGCAATTTTGCAGTACCTGGTTAGTGTTGTTACGTTATTTTCATTAAGGATTTGCAAGACTTGGTTCTTCGATAAGACATCGTTTCCAAACACAAATTTCCTTGTTTCTCGCAAAATTAGGCACTTGCCAACAAAATGAAAAGTATCCTCCCTCTCAGATAAATTGCACATACCACAGACTATCGGTAGCTCATCCCTATGGGGTACATAATTCAGCTTCAGGAGCTCTCCACGCAATTTTAGGACCGTTGCTATTTCGTCTATGCTGAACTCATCCCGGAAGTAATTATTGTGCTGCAAGTTGTGGCATAACCGGCTGTAGACTCCTCTATGGAGTGACCCTGATGCCTCCTCTCGAAATCTTTCCCTGATCTGCTCATCCACACGCGTGATTGATTGGTAAAGTTTAGGCTTCCAACTCCTTGCATCTTCCACACTAAGCTCCATTCCACATCCACTAGCTAGTTCCAGCCACTCTTTGTACCATCCAGTTTTATTTCTTATAGATTGTAGAGCTGCTTTCTTCGGAAGTCTATAGTCTGGCATGTTTAGTACTCTAAGCACTAATCCACTTGTAGCTTTAGGGTTTTTACAAAGAGTGGTGATAGACCTGTCTCCAACATGAGCATGTAATTCGGCGTGTTCCGTGGCAGATGAAATGCTCTCTTTATATATGAATATTTCAACCTTTATTCATATTTTATATATATTTTTTGGACATTTATAAGTTCATACTTGCGTTTGATATTTTGACAAGCACGAAAATGTACTTACGAAATTCAGAGCACTGGTTTTGGAGAAATTAAACAAACATTCTAAGCAGGTCGATGCAGATGTCACGCTAGATAACATTTCGATTGCTAAGATTCATTATGACATTAAATTTTTTTGATATTCCAGGGTTTAAAAATAAAACTGCACCAATGAGAACAATACCCCTGTTTTTTTGGCGCATCGACGTGAAGTAAAGTAGGATTTTTCATGTAAATCTACTACAATATCCCACTGCTAATGACTACCAATAAGTTTCGCAGCCATATTCAAGTGTAGATCATTTTTCGAAACTCGATTGCGAGTTCAATTGTTTCATTCATCCAAGTTGGCAAAGATAAAAATTTTGTATTCTTTTATTTACGTACGTCTATTTTTTAATTCGAAGACCGATATAGCGCTAGGTCTGGTGATTTTTTTTTTATTAGGAAATAGGAAATTTTAAAATATAGGAAATCTGGCAGCTCCGGATCGTTTTTGAACATGTCGTTTACTTCACTTCACTTCACTTTGTACAAATGCCAAAAAAACAGGGGTAATGTATGTTCTAATGTGTTTTTTAGTTGCGCAAACAAATTTCTTTTTCAGATTCAGATCAATCTTCATTTTGATCTAAATCATTTTTGAGTTTGATTGAGAAGAGCGATTATAATTTCCCCTAGATAATTTTTTTCACATCTCGATTTTTACAGACATTTAATGTCTAATCAGAATGGTTCAAATCCGTTGCCTTCGTTCCGTAAATCAAATAAGCTGTCAAAATGTCTACTTTTCGAAACCACCCGAATGTCTCAAGTCGGCATCTCTCACTTTTAATTTTTCTTTTGACTATTTATCCAGAGGCAGTGTTACTCTAATTTATGGATGGTTCGAGAATGTGCTTGCTTACCTCATGAATTTGGTTGATGGTGGATGCTCTAGCTAATAGATTCTAACACGTAATAAACTATATAGTATGGATAGTAACCACATGTGATTGTATGAGTCCAAATTCAATCATAGTCGAAAGCGGAATGAGTTAACTTAATGCAAAGCAAATTGAAAGTTTCTCAACAAAACCAATCCAAAACCAGCCAATCTGGTTTAAAACTTTTTTTGTTTAAAGATTGGTGATTGAATTGAAAAGTACGAAAAAGTTGTAATTAAATTTGTGAAATACTACGAAATCATTCAAATTGAATGAAAAAGATCTAGACAACGAATTTCTTGAAAGAATTAATATTTTCAGAAGTGATGTAATGAGACCCAAAAAGAAAGTGTAGATAGGTAGTTAGCACCAATGTACTCACGAACTCAACCGTGGCCCAATTAAAAACACAGTATTGCGGCAATAGTCGCGTTTTGTTTTCCCCGTGAACTGGTTCAGTTCATATTTTTACACAGGATGCAAAAACAATAATTGAACCAGCACTTGAGCTTGTTCAATTTTCGCGAACCAGAATTTCTATCCCATACCTCACCAATAGATGGCTTTTCACAAAAAAAAAAAAAAATAATAATTTGTAAATCTTGGCAGTTTTGCTGAATGGCAGAAGTAAATCATAGTTATTTGGTTTATCCTCACTTTCTGACATAAGTATCTGAAAACACTTAGGCCGGTATTCACCGACCAATCTTAAACTAAGAGCTTCATAAACCTATTCACCAACCAATAATAGTGCAGATTTATTAGCGCTCATAAGACTTATGAGTGGTCTCACCCACTCTTAAGTTATGAGTGCTCATAACTTAGGAATTTCGAAAATTTTCGAAATCAGCTGTGAACTGTCACTCAGACCAAACAAAGGACAAGCTGCATTGGCGAAATGTAAAAGAAGAAATGCCGACGAATTTAATGGCTTCAGCATTTCCGTCAAAAGAACTGCCAACCAAATAAAAAATAAAAGGTGCCGTGATTAATTCTGATTAAAATCGGTAAAATACAATGTTTTCTTTTTCATTGGCATTTCTCCCAGTTCGAAAGAGAGTTCCGAAACTCATTTTAGAACGCGTTTGGAAGTACGAAAATTAATTTTTCGCATATCCGAATTAGCATGGACACAAACCTATTAGTACTTGTGAAAATGAAATTTCTAGATGAACCAGGAGCGTTTACTTATCTTGAGATGAACTAAATCAGTTCACGGCGAAAACAAAACGCGGCTTATATAACAGCAAAAGCCTGTTTTGTTGCACAATCATTGGGCGTTTTTTGAATTCACCTCCTGTTTTGATTCGCTTGCCCTGTTTTTTTGAGAATTTACTGTACTCACTTTTAAAATCTCAGAAAAACGACATGTATTCCCTTTTAACTCATTTATTGAAGTAAAAGCATCTGAAATTTAGGTGGTGGTAATTTTATCGATGGCCACAACCTTTGAGAAACAAAGCGCAGAAAAAGTACAGTCAAAGAAACTAATTTCTTTCGTAAAGGTTGCTGTCATAGCTTATTTAAGCGAAGGCAAACAATTTTGATGAACAAGCCACCGACGACTGAGATTGATATTGAAATCAATTCGCCGTACTCATTTTCTATAGCCACTTTGTTTATTGACTAAAACATACTCATTTTTGTGTTTTTGTTGTTTTGCGTGTAAAATAAAAGTGAGCTGAGTATAGATTTGTCAAAAAAACACGCCTGCTGTTAATTCGGAAAAGCCATTATTGAATTTAGAAAATGTTTTTGTAAGAGAATCAGGAAATATACAAATTAATAAAATATGTAGAAAAAACATGTTATTACATCTCAAGAACTTCGAAAACTTCTTCCGCTTTTGTGAGTTTTAACAAATTAATATTTTTTATATATACGATATATATGTATGTATATATTTTTTTTTTTAATCGTTGGTAGTTAAATTAATACATATGAATTCCGGTGAATGAATTTAGGTATGTCTTAAGTCTTAAGACCGAATCAGGTAAGGTCAATTTTTTCAATTTAAACCTGATCATTGGACCGCGCCACAAAAATGAGGTAAGTGCATAGGCTAAATAATGAATTTTCTCATGCATGGGTTCTTATACATTCTAAATGTATCAAAAGCATTTAGTTTATCACGCCATCTAGCGACCAAAAAATATAAATAAATCGAACCCACCTTCTTCACATCCCAAGACACTGCAATACCTACGGCCGACCGATTTTCTTCTCTAAGCTCGAACTTTGACCTTATTCATCTCGATTAACTAATTTCTCTTCCACCAACTGTACTTTGAGCTATTAAGGATAAAAGTGCCAAATCAAAATGCGCCGATGCATTCCAGTTTGCCGAAAGCTATAGCCACCGCCACCATTTTGAAAACTTCGACCAAAAGCTCTTCGTTGCCATCCAATTCCCACTACACCGTCACTTCGTGGCCGACTACAGTACCAGCTACTAACCAGCAGTGCCATCCAGTAAAACTCGAACTAAAAATACATCGCAACCGTCCGCATATACACTTCAATTCAATCCAACCACCACACAAACCAAAATGGCTTGGCATTCGTTAAATATTTACATTCTTTCCATTGCCAACGATGACATTCGTTGAGTCGCCATTTTGGGTTGAAGTAATTGGAAATAAGAGAAGCGACTCCTGTGTTTTCGATCAAAAATATTTTTTTTTTTATTTATTTTGCAATCAAAGTTGTGTTGCGACCTCTCAAAAGCGAACTGAGGAGAACACTTTTTTGGCCGACTGACCGTCTGTGCAACAAAAAGAATTTGGACATTATTTGAATATTGTTGAGTGGAGTACAACAGAAGATCTGCTGCTGGAATACATACAACTCGGGAGAACACCCAGCCTGCGGTGCACTGAAGTGCTTTCTGTCATTTTTTTCTGGAGTTCCCAGGTCAGTTTGGCGCTACTAAACGCAGTATATTCAGCGAGGTGAGTCCTCGTGGCGGGATTCTTTCCTTGGCTGCGCATCCATCTGGAGGCTTTTTTCCGCGCTGTCGTTCATTCTTGTGTCGTTTTCCATTTATAGGTGTAGTCATCGCTGAAGTAAGTTGGCGCCGCTAAGGAGCTACATCATGGGGGAGATCAAGTCGGTGAAAGTCGACAACTGGGGAGTGTTCTTCCTGCAAAAGCTCCAGAATTTCTTCAACAAAACAGACTACTGTGACTTGACGTTGCAATTTAGGGATAACTCGCAGCTGAAGGTGCATCGGTTGGTGTTGAGTGCATGTACGGATTTTTTTAATGTTCTGGAGCAGACGTGCGAGTTGATGGACGATGCGCTGGTTATGCCGCTGGAGTTGCAGGCGGACGTGGTGGTGCCTATTGTGAACTTTATGTACACGGGCACGTTAGAGTTCGAGCTGAAGATGTATAACAAGTTATTGAAGACGGCGAAGGAGATGAATATGACCGTGCTGTTGAAGCTGCTCGAAGCGCACAAGCGGACGATGGACGGGACGAGGCATGCCGCACAGAAGGTAAGTGGGTGCAGGAACTTGTACTTGCACTAGGTCAGTGTTCCCCAAGTAGGCTGGACATTTATCGTACCAATCTGATTATGAAATATTCAATTCAATTTCTCTATAACAAGTTTCTGTGTGATATGTGAACAGTAAATAGCGTAAAGCAGTAGTTTTCAACCTTTATGGGGGCCGTGGCGCACGTACAGCCGATATTTTCTATATTCCCCACTATTAGCTCGCAAAGTAATTCATAAGGTTCTAGGTATTCGAGTGACATTGTGAGAAGATGAACGTAATTTGACGGTGTCGTCGAGTAAGAAGTACAAAATAGGCATGGTCAAATTGCCTTCATATTCCTCCTGTTCACAAGGTCACATAGTCAAATCCTTACCTTGTATTCATGATACAGTCACGTTGTTATCTTGTATTGCCTGGAGTATGGTTCTCTCTGCACGGGAGCTTTTCCGAGTACGCCTGGCTTTGCTCTAGATGCTTTGCTGAACTTACCTCCTCTTGATGCTTATATCATGGGCTGCACTATCAAAGCCATTCATCGTCTTAGGCGGGGTGGTTTTTTTATACTCAACACTGAAATTTTCATGAACTTGCGCGGCACTTATCATACCTCGTCTGATGTAATACCATTAGAACTTCAGCTGATACGCAAATACAGAGTCGACATTCCTTGTATGCAGGACTGCATTCGGCCAGAGTCTGAGCCAGGAATGGAATGCAGTCGTATTTTCACGGACGGCTCCAAAACCAGTTAAGGATCTGGCGCTGGTGTCTTCATGGACGAAGACGATAACATTAGACTTCTTTTCTTTTTAGGCAAATATGCATCTCTTATGCAATCCATATGGCCATGAACTATGTTGTGAACAAAAGGTGGAAGGGCCGTAGTATTTGTGTCTGTAGTGACAGTCAGGTTGCACTTAAGGACTTGCTTAACCCTTTAACCACTTTCAAAATAGTTCGTGAAACCAAAAACCCTTTGAACTCGGTCACAAGTTTGAATTCCCTGTGTCTTATCAAGGTCCCAGGTCACACTGGGATCCTGGGGAACGAGATCTCCCAAGAGATTGCTAGACAAGGCTCAGAGGAGGTTTTCTCAGGTCCCGAACCCGCGTTGGGTTTCACTCCGTCATCGGTTAGGGTTTTCATTGACGATTAGATCTCACATAAACACAATTGTATATGACATGACTCCAGGATGCAAGTTGACTAAACGAAAGCTACCGGACGTCTGTAAGCAATCAGCAGAAAAGACTACGGATAACTTATTGGCGTCTTGACAGGCCACTTCGCTTTTGCCAAGCACCTTAACGTGCTGGGCATAAGTGACACTACAATCTGCGATGCTTGTGGGGGGGAGGGAGCGACGGCACTGCGGAGCATTATTTTTGCGAGTGTCCGGCCTTTGCTTGTATCAGGTGGTAAATCCTCGGTGGTGAGTGCTGGAACAGTTAGCTCCTCGTCACTGAAGGAAATTTCATTAAAATGGGTAGACCAGCGTCGCTGCTTTCAGTTACGTAGAACACGTTTTTTCTGGCATCCGGAATTAGTTGGTCTTTATGCTGGAAGTTCGGTGCTTTACGTCGTCCCTAACCTGAGATTCAAAGAGTCTCTTGGCTGGAGCATTGTTATCTATCCGCTCGTTGTGGCTGAGCCAATATAGTCGCCGTACTAATCTTAGCTTTTTGGACTACATCCACATCTGGGTACAGCTCATAGAGTTCGCGGTTAAATCTCCTCCGCTCCTTGCACACGGGACCAATTATCCGACGAAATATTCTTCTGTCGAAAGAATTCAATATTAGCTCAGCTTTCTGGCTAATCGTCCACGCACTCGGGCCATGTATCATATCATATCAGGCCTGGTAAGATTGGCGTTCCGTATAGCATTAATTTAGTCCACCGAGTTAGGAGTTTTCAGCACAGTTGGTTTGCCAAACCAGTAGCCAGCGGTTTCATAGCGCTATTCTTCGTAAAATCTCCACGAAGGTGTCGTTTGTGGGATTGATATTTACTCCAAGGTAGGTGAACTCCTTCGAAGTTAAAGCCATCAACAGCGACATTCTGTTCTACGTTTCAGACAAATAGATTTTTGTTTGTTGATAACATATATATAGGACCCCTTGAACTTGTGCGCCCCACCTACGGCGAGTAGGGCCTCTACTGTGTCGTCCCTCTGGCAAAAAGTCGGCTCTGCGACCCGGAGCGTTGGTGTCCATTCGCTCTACATGCTTAGTCATCTCAAACGTCCAATACGCAGTTTTTGTTTTTTTTTTTTGCCTAGGTTGATGTTGTACTGCTATTATAATTCGTCATTAAATCTTCTCCAAAACCGATCCACGCAAACGGGACCTAATCAGAAATTAGCTTTTTCCATTCCAATGTCTCCTGTTTCGGATATCCAGAATCGGGCTGTCTGCGATCGTCGATAATAGCATTATTTATGTTAATCTTAGACAAAGTCAATTACTTGCAAAGTCTTCTATATTCCATTGCGTGATCATGATATACCTAGCTTTGCTTTTTTTTTATAATTGATGCCTGGCACACCGAACTTAGATTGCAAAATAACTAACTAAGCATTTAATTATAAATTTCTTCCATTTTAGCCAGGTAGTCCAAAGAATAAAGGCAAACGAATGGGACCCAATTCGCCATCCATTACAAAGCTGTCGACAGCTATCAGTTCGACACAACAGACACAACGTCACACATTAACTTCTGCAAATTCATCAGCGCCAATGCGTCGAATTGTCACTGGAAAAACACTGCCGGGCTCGAGTATCTTCAAGCAGGTGAGTAATTCATTGCTGAAGATGTCGCCGAAAATGCAAAAAGGTCCCACACGTTTTGAAACCATGGATCCCAACATCCACGCGGAAGCATTTGAGACCTCGTTTGATACGATCTCATATGAAAGTAAACCACTCAAAGAGGAACCAGAAGAGTATGACGAGATGCAAGCTACGCCCCCAAAAAGCCGTTCGTCGCCATTCGAACAGTTGCGTAAGGGCTACAATAATAATAAGCGACCCGCAGTTTCAACATTCACCTCACCGCCAGCGAAAAAGCCAAACATCGAGGATGTAAAGGAGTTCTCTGAGCAACAACGAATGAGAAAGCAAATTGCTGCTGAATACGGTGACGATGCTGAATACGATGGTTTAATGGATGATGAATTCCACAACGATGATGATGATGACGAACCGGGCGCTGGTAGTGGCCCATCATCATCATTATTAGTCAGACAGCAACAACTGCAGCAGGGGGGCCAACCACAAGCGTCAATTATTATCAAGCAATCGCCAAATGAGAAACCGACCATTGTGGTCAAAGATAGTTCCAACTCGAAGATGGATCATGCGAAAATCATCAGCGAAGTGCTACGTCAGTATCCACATTTGGTGAAGAGCAACAAGAACATCAAGTTGAAGATAATGCCTAATATTGGTGGACAGTCACAGAAAATCGTTGTAAAGAAGGAAACCATTGAGAGTGTGTCTGCGGAAATGGAGCAAAATAGAGCTATGGGAGGGGCACAACAAGCACGTCAACAGTTATTGCAGCTATCAAAGAAGCCGCAAACGATTTTGAAATCATCGGCATCAAAGCCGAGCTTAGCGTCCGATAAAGGTGAAGCTGAAACCACAGCTATGTCGGAGGCGGGGAATGCTGCCGTTGCTGCAGGCAGCACAGCTGCAAATGTGGCTGTGGCACCTCCGCAGAAGCGAAGAATCGATAGTAAAACAATGCATTCACTGATTGCATTGGGTGCTGAAAATACTACAGGTATGTATACTATTCTATTTCAGTAAGTAAAGATATATATGTAGGATTAATAAAACACACTATTCGAACAATATATACATCTAATAATAAACAATAATATACATCTAAGTCTAACGCGCACACAAAACAAAATGAATCTCGAATCCGAAGAAAAGCTATCTCCTGGCAAAGTGGAAGGGAAACTGGAAGATTGCATCTGTGGTAGGGGAAAAGCTTGAATTGATTGTTGGGTGCGAAATTATTCGTCCCTACATGTATACTAAAGTTACTTATACTTAGTTATACTTGGTTTTGTCCTTGTTTATCGCTAAACCCATTTTTGCCGTTTCTGCTTCAATGCTTGCAAACGCACCGGCGACAGCCAGATGAGTTCTTCCAATTATGTCAATATCGTCGGCGTATGCAAGCAGTTGTACGGACTTTTGATAGATTGTGCCTCTGGTGTTGGCTTGTGTGTCCGCACAATCTGTTCAAGTACAATATTAAAGAAGTCACATGACAGCGCGTTATCTTGTCTAAAACTTTGTTGACATCAAAGGTCTCTGTGTGGTCATTACCGACCTTGATGAAGCAGCAAGTGTTCTCTATCGCCATCCTGCACAGACGGACAAATTTGGCAGGGATGTCGAAACTAGACATGGCTCTATAAAGCTATTCTCTATAGATGCTGTGATAGGCGACCTTAAAATCGATCAAGAGATGATGAGTATCAATTTGGATTTCTTGGGTTTTCTCCAGAATCTGCCGAAGTGTGAAGATTTGATCGATGGTGGACTTTCCTGTCCTGAAACCGCATTGATAGGGTCCAATCAGGCTGTTGATAACAGGTTTCAGGCGTTCACACAATATCGCAGAAAAGATCTTATATGCGATGTTGAGGAGACTGATGCCTCTATAATTGGCGCAGTTAAGGGGGTATCATTTCTTGTGGATCGGGCAAACGATGCTGAGATTCCATTCTTCGTCTGACCAAATCTTAGAGATGAGTTGGTGTATGCACTCTACCAATTCATCACCAGCTGCCTTGAAAAGTTCGGCCGGTTAGCCGTCAGGTCCAGCAGCCTTGTTGTATTTTAGCTTGGATATTGCTATCCTAACTTCGTTTTGGTCAGGTGGACGGAAATTTTGACTATCATCATCTATGTTGAATGGTTCATTCTGCCTGACAGCGGGATGTTGGTCTTCGTCGCCGTTATACAGTCTGCAGAAGTAGTTTTTCCATATTCTCAGCACCGACTGTGATTCTACTACGAGGTTTCCATTTTCATCTCTTCAGGTTTCTGTACGGGTATAGCTTCTCTGACACGTTCTTTTTACCCTTTCGTAAAATTTCCGTACAGTGTTCCTGGAGTATAAACTCTCGATATTCTCAAACGCGGGCTTCTCATGCTCTTTCTTCTTCTTTTGGAGAAGCCGATGTTCTTCCCGTCTCTTTCGCTCGTAGAGCTCACGAGCAGCTCTCGTATTCCTTTGCAGCACCGCTTTGTATGCCTCTTGTTTTGCTGCATGCACTCGCCGGCATTCTTCGTCAAACCAGGTGTTTCGCGGTGGTGGGCGAGCGAGACCCAGCACATCAGTCGCGGCGCTTCTGATGTCATGTTGGCAGCGTTGTCACTGGTCTTCGGCACTTGATGCTGCCGGCATAGGAATGATTGAGAGATTTTGGGATACGCGTTCAGCGAAGAGTCTGGCGGTCTCTTGCGATTGTAGCTTTTCGACGTTAAATTTTCGCACAGTGATTCTTCTTTGTTGCTCAGATTGCGATATCCGCATTCGTGCCTTGGCTACAACAAGGTAGTGATCCGAGTCTATGTTGGCCGCTCGAAAGGTCCGGACATCCAGAATACTGGAGGCATGCCTTAGGTTAGGTTAGGTTAGGTAGGGTTATGAGGTTATCATAAAACACTAGGCACCAAAGTGGGCCCATCGCGATCCCTAGGAAACTTTTACGGCAAAAGACCTAAACCCAATCCTCCAAGCAATTAATCTCCCTACAAAATTTGAAGAGATCCTTGTTATGGTTCAAAGACCTCACCTCCTCCAAGTTATCGAAGAAGTATCTACCCAGGTACTTTAGCCTTATCCTGGCAATTCCTTGACATTCACAGAGTATAAGCGTTATGTCCTCTGTGACATGTAGGTCATCGCAGTACCTACAAACATCCGTATCGGATAACCCTAGTCTAAGGCATGCCTCCTTAGGAGACAGTAGCCAGAGAGTATTCCTATCGCTGTTCTTAGCCTCGATCTATCTAACTTAATTATCCCCTCAGATTTTCTGCGATCTAACACAGGCCACAAGGCCTTAGGCACCCTGTGACCATCTAAGTTTGACCATCTTAGATTAGCCGTGTCAATGATTTTATCCCGGATAATTCCCTTAGCCACGCACCCTGGTGGTTTAATGCTACCAATTATATCGCTACGTGGGAGCCCCGCTCCTCTTTTAGCCAGCGCGTCGGCTTGCTCGTTGCCTTCAATATCGCAGTGTCAAGGTACCGAACATAATCTGACTCGGTTCTGCGTACATAATGCCCTAAGCATTGTGCGGCAATTCCTGATTATCTCAGATTTGGTGACGTAAGACTCTAGCGCCTTTAGCGCAGCCTGACTGTCAATGTAGATGGCGATATTCTTATCGGATATTGATCCCATCTCAAGTAATTCCGCAGCTTTAAGTACAGCTAGAACCTCTGCTTGGAACACACTGCATGTGTCCGAAAGTCTCAGGGCCACCTGTAGGTTCGTATCTCTCGAGTAAATACCTGACCCCGTGCCCTCACTGGTCTTAGAACCATCTGTGTATATTGCAATCTCGTTATGGACAGAGACTGTCTTCCTTTGCCAGTCCTCTCTAATAGGATAGGAGGCATGCCTTGCGTCGATCGCAATATCATCAACTTGGTTGGTCGTTACATGATCATTGGACCGCCATGTCTGCTTATGAATATCGAGATGAGGAAACCATATGCTTGCTATGGTGACATTTCGCTCCACAGCGAAATCAATTAGCCTTAGTCCGTTATCAGACGTGGTGTCGTGTAGGCTATGCTTACCGACTACCCTACCAAAGACGTTATCCTTTCCTATTTTGGCGTTAAAATCGCCCAATACGATTTTAATGTCGTATTTAGGACATTGCTCGTATATTTTGTCGAGGAGCTCGTAGGAACACTCCTTGGTGGCAGGGTCCCTTTCTTCCGTGGAGAACACATATTAGGCTTATGTTAGCGAATTTAGCCTTAATCCGGATAGTCATAATACGCTCGTGTCGGAAGCTTAAGACTTCTTGCCTAAGTCTGCTGCACGTGACAAATTCGCATCCGAATAAGCGTTGCCTTTTGCCTCTGTAGCAATCACCGTAGTAGATGTCACAGTTTTCCATCCTCTTTTTGCCCGGCCCATCCCATTGCACTTCCTGGATGTCGATAATATCTGCTTTATAGCAGTCTAGGGCCTCTGCTAGTTGTTCGGCTGCACGTGGTCTGTAAAGGGACAGAACATTCCACGTACAGATCCGAAGGTCGTTGTCCTTATTTCGTTTGCTGGGTTCGTCATCCCCTAGGACGAGGGGCCGGGTACACCGGTGCCAGTAGTCCACTACGGGATTATGAGCGCTGCCGTTGGCCCATTAAGGGCTCCTCCGCCACCATCTCTATTCCAAGGACCTGACTAACATTGGAAATTCCTTACCGACCTGTGATCCGAATACGTCGAAGCAGCTCGCGCAAGGTATTCACAAAGTTCAACCTAACTGGAACTATAGACGCCACCGTTGACTTCGTGTAGGGAATTCGTCCGCTGCCACCTGGAACAGGAAGAAGTGCTCTAGTGAGAAAGCACTCTTCCCCCCCTCTCTCATCTGCTGCCGCCATGAATCCGCCAAATGGAGTTGGTTACCCCTAAAACCGCACTGATAGGGGCCAATCAAGCTGCTTATAAAAGGTTTCAGGCGTTCACACAATTCATATCTTAGATCTTTTCCCCATTGGAATTTCCTAATTAAGCCTTTGAATGTCTTAATTCTAAGAATTACCTAGAATGATGTGTCCGTATATTCTGAAGAAGGTCCCTGATTCTACTGACGCAGTTAGCGGCCCCCATTCCAATTCATTCACTGTAAAAGTAATAGACTTGTACAATTAAGTCTATTACTAGTCTATGGTTCCACTTTTATCACCCACTCCTGGAGTGGAATCCTCTAAGGTTATAGTTGATAGTCACACTTTTGACAGTCAAAATTGATGATCACATTTTGTTAGCTCTCCGTAAAACGATCGTAAAGCCCCACAAAAACGATCGCAAAAAGGTGATGATTACGCTGATGGTCACCTTAGAAAGAGCAAAAGAGATGATAGTGATCGTCAACAATCAACTATCACCTTAGAGGATTCCACTCCAGATATCCAGTATTTGATAGATATATTGAAGTGGACGTTGAGTTGTGTACCGCTTCGTATCGCCAAATGTACCTATTGTTACCGAATATTTTATTACTGGCCCCAGTTATCTCAATACGTCTCTATACCATTTCATGGTGCCATTAGTGTCATACATATACTTTTTTCGTTGTAAAGTTTTTCACGAAGCTGTATTTCTTAATCATGTCATCTCTGCGGATTTACAGAAGAGGTGCTATCGTACTTTGGAGTATGAGTTTATGAGCCCAGGGCCTTTTCCTTATCTTAATCCATGTTTTGCGAGGATTATTTTTACACATGACCGCGTATGTGATCATTTTCCTTTCCAACATAATGTACATCATTCAGGTTTTACCTGCAAACTAGTGCAACTCTGGACAGGTTCGTCGTAGTAATGACCGCATACATCATAATAAATCGTTCAACTTCAACATTTCAAACATGTATTTTCTTTTTCTAGGTCCGTGGCTTTGCCTCCGTTGCGGTGTGAATGGTCGTCCAATCAGCATTCCTTCTTACCGTGGCTTCCGTCGTCATTTGATAAATACTCACAAAGAAACCATTGATTCTGCTCTTTGTGAACATTGTGGTTGGCGTTCGATAAACAATCGTACTCTCAACCATCACATACTTGTGGAACACAAAATTTCTTCACCTCTTTATGTATTCCCCAAGTGTGAGCATTGCGCTAAAATCTGTTTGGATCCCAATGACTTGGAAGTTCATATCGAACAAGTTCATCCTGATTCGCATAAACAACAGTGCATCTACTGTAACAAGGTCTTCTCCAAAGAGATGCTGCTCTATACCCACATGAAGACGTTCCACAAGAGACGCGCCCGCGAAGATGGTGTCATTGATTTCTCTGACGAGGAATTGAATGATTTTGATGAAGAATCGACAGCTACGGTCGACAAAAAGATTAAAATCATTTCGGACATCAGCTTGCCAAGTGCGATAGTAAAATTAGATGAAGTTCCGCCATCGATGGAAGAAGATTACGCAAATGACAGTGGGCCAAAATTTGTAAATGCCGACGGCAATGAAATGCTTTTAACAGCCGAACAAAAGGAAGAGATAATGTCACAGTTGGAACAGGAGCATGCAGGTGGTGTAGTAATGGTATTGAGTGATTCGGCATTCTCGCCAGGCGAAACTCTGATTGTTGACAATGAAGAGAAACTAGAGTCAGCGGCAAATATAAACGAGTACGATGACCATCATATTTATAGTGAATTCCCAGTAGCGGGTGAGGCTGCTTTTGCTGGGAATGATACATCCACGGAAGAGAGTGCATTAGATGTTGGCAAGGGAGAGGAGGAAGAAACGCATGAGCATCAAGAATCTGATCGAGACGATCGGATGGATGAGGACGATCATATGGAGTGGGCGGAGAATGTGATTTCAGCTCATGATGCTAATGACGACGAGGAAAATGAAGAGGCGGACGAAGATGAGGAAGAAGAAGATACAAAGAAGAAGAAGCCAGCCAAAGCTGGTTCACCCAAGGAAGATGAAGGGGAGGTGAGTTTGTTTCTAAATAAGGCTTTTTCCCTTGACGTTTTTGATTCAATCTTGCATATAGTGTAGTTCAAAATATTGCATGCTTATTGCACCTTTAATATTTTGCGTTTTTACAGCTTTCAGTAAATATTAAGAGCTTTTACTCACCTAATTTTCATGATGCTCCCCATCAGCCCAAATTCTGTAAGTCTTAATCCACAACAAAATGGGGACTACAGCCACGAATTACACACTGGCTCTCAATATATCTGTAATCAGACGCATACAAACGTATGGCGTGGTCGTCTGGTGGCCGGCTTTGGCGAAAGCTGTACACATAACCTCACTTGGCCGTGTGCAGAGGCCTGTGCATTAGGGGAGCACTAAGAACAACTCAAACAGCGGCTCTAAAACATTTTTATGCACCTGCCTCTAGAGTCGGGAGTGCGGGGAAGGTGTCTTCTCCCAAGAACTAAACATTAATATGTACAATATCTTTTTTCGCCTCCCTAATCGTCTTCGGGGCGGAGGCCATGCCAATTAAAGAAGCCTAGTCGTGGCTGAAGTACAATGTGACAGCCAGGCGGGATATTACTATATTTGCTGGCAGTCAAGCTGCGATCAATTCCAATTGATTCAATTGGAATCTGTTAACTTCAATTCAAAAACAGCGCTAAATTGTCGTTTGTCTCTTAACGAGGTGGCTAAAGAGTTCAACGACATTCCAGGAAACTGCTCTGCCGACGAACTTGCCAAGCAGGGCATTTGTCTACCGATTTCGACGAGCAAGGCGAACCCCACAGGCGGATCAGTAGAAATGCAGTGAAGTGGGAGGGTTATGATCTCTTGTTTTCGGATCATAACCTCGCCGAAATAGAAGGAAGAAGGCGAATCTTGGCATGTCTCTCGCTACGGTAAAACTACAACCTAAGCTCAACACCACTAGCGCGAAGGAAGAAGTCAAATCTGCATACGTAAAAAAAGAGACTTCTACATATTTTTATAAATCCAAGGCACGAAGCGCAACCTTTTGTAAACAAGCACGCCAAACATTGGCAGCCCAACAGATTTCTCAATATCAAGTCGTTTGGTACATTTGCAGGTTTACTCGGAGAGTGTTTAACTCAATAACGCAAAAGCTTGTTTTTTCTTTCAGACAACAATCACACAAATTAGATTGGACCATAGTTCTTGTTGTGGATTAAGTTAGGTTAGAGTGGCAGGCACTTACTTACGTGCCTCATTACTAGACAGATCTGACCTAAGCTGGATCAGAAAAGGGCGAACTGACTTATCGGGCTGACAAGCTCACTCATCGCAACTACACTAGGTGTCATTACAGGGCACTGCATCATCGGTGCCATCAGACTAGGCATCTTAGCAAATGATTTCTGCAAAAGTTGCATGGACAAGGAGGAGGAGGAAACCATACTACGTGGCAGGCCCTCTCCGCTCGTAAAAGACTACACTTAGGAGCCTACCTCCAGCGTTTTATAACAAGCTCCAACTGGTTCCAGGGGTAGTTCTCCCTGGGGATGATAGATCCATGTGATACCAGAATAGGCCTAGTCTGACTTAAGTGCCTGCCACTCTAACCTAACCTTATCTACAACAAGAACTGTGGTCTAATCCAGTTTGTGTGATTGTCGTCTGAAAGAAAGAACGAGCTTTTACGTTATGGAGTTAAACACTCTTCGAGTAAGCCTGCGAAGGTCCCAAGCGATATTGAGAAATCTATTGGGCTGTCAATGTTTGGCGTGCTTGTTCCCAAAAGGTTGCTCTTGATGCCTTGGATTTCTAAAAAGATGTAGAAGTGTTTTTTTTTTTACTTATACGGTTTTGACTGCAATTTATAAAGTTTACATTCGTCCACAACAATTATGTGAGGCCAGTGATTTTGTAGACAAATTCCTTGGCGGTAAAAAACGAACACGTACATATACTTGTACTTCTTCCATAATTTTTCGGCTTAAATCTGTAGCAGTGTCCCACTTGCACGTCAGTTTGATCGCAATAAATTTTCTGCACACCCATATATCTTACAGATTGAAAATGAACGCGCATAATCCTATCTTTCCTTCATATTCAGTCATAAATTCTCCCCTATACATCTTCGTCACACTCCTTCACTCGTTTTTCAAACTCCAAAGAACACAATCCCAACGATTATTTTGCATTGTACGAAGGTTTTCTTATGATCGAATCAATGTCGTTCTATACTTTTCGATTAGTCCGATATTTTCTGGTTTAAACTTAACTTTACATTTCTCATTGAAGGTATCTTCATCAAAGTCACCATCTGACAATGTAAAAGAAGAAAAGAAAGATCCGAAAAAGGAGGACGATATCAATTTGAAATTGAAGATGTTAACTGGCGACTGGTCAGACGATGAAATCGACGATGACGAGCTAGGAGACGATCTGCCAACAACGTTGGCACAGAGTGAAAAGGAAAAGGTTAGCGAAAAACCAACCATATCCACAGATGCCGTTGTCGCTGCAAAATCAGAATCAGAAGATGTCGCCAAAAAAGAAGGAAAAGAGACGCCGAATGATGATGAAGCAGAAGAAGAGTCCAAACTTGAACTCACAGCTGTAGTAGGAGAAGAGATATCTCAATCTTCCCAATCTGAGAAAACAGAAGAGCCTGAGATTAAAGAAGAATCTCTAGGAGAAAAATTACCGCAAGACGATACCATCAAATCGGAAGGCACTGCTTCAGACACAGTTCCCACGGATGACACAAACGAAACGGAAGATAAACAAACACCGTCGTCTTCAAGCAAAGAAGCAAAACCCAGACGAAAATCAGCTAAAGGTAAAGAACAGACGGCAGAAGAAGAAAAGAGTTTGGATGATTTCATAGGTGAAGATTCCCTTATCAAATCAACCAAGAAAGAAGAAGATCCCCTTGCCGTTGATGAAGCAGCGGAGGATACAAAATCGACCGAAATAAAATCGGATGTAAGTACGGATAAGGATGACACTGTCACATCGACAAAGTCTCTGGACGCTTCACCGAAAACAGAAAAAGTGAATACCCTAATAAGTGAATGGGCTGACGACGAAGATGACATATAGATTTCTCATAGTTAAGCTTTTACTTTATTATTTGAAGATTATAATTTAAAAAAAAAAAATTGTTGCATTATTTGTTTCTATGTATTTCCTTTCAATGTAAACAAATTTAATATCTAAATGTATGTGTTGACCACCCCACAATAGAGCATTAAAAAATAAATTCTTAGTATGTAGGTTTAAAAGCGTCATCATGAAGAAACTTCATGTGGCCTAAAATCAAATTGTAGAGAACCTTTTCTAAAGTACTATATCCATTATTGCGTAATGCACGCTCATTATTGCGCTGCATCAAATAAGAAATTCATACCGAAAGACACGTTAAGGTAAAATCCATTGTTAAACAAAAAAAAAAAAACCAACCAATTATAAATGGAATTTAAGTGTATACCGTTGTGTTTTATTTATAAATACGATACATTAGTGAATAAAGTGCTATTGTACGATGGTGCAGAAAAGAAATGGTCATTTTTCTTATTAAATGAACCTATCTTCTGAAATAACTTTTAGACGGAGAAAATTATTTTCAAGCGAATTCAACTACTCCATATTGAACGCCTGAACCTCAGGCGATGGAGGACTTCAAAATGACAGTAGAGGTTCCATGTTAGCGTAGAAGCATGTAAATACTTGCAGACATATCTCGAATTACGACGTCAGATAAATTTAGGAAGTTTTCCTTAACAGTGGGCGTCGTGGCGCAAGTGGTTAGTGTGTCTTACCACTGCGCGTGAGGTTCCATGTTCGAATCCCACGAACACCAAAAAGTTTATTTCACGGTCCCACTTTTCGCGAACGTCTGACAAACATCAGAGAGTATTGTTGTCACGAGAAAGCTTTTCAAAACAAATTGCCCTTCGGATACGCCACCAAACTGTAGGCCCCTTCCATCTCCTTCTTCTTTTTCCTATTTCTGCGAGGTTATGATCCAAAAACAAGGGATCATAATCTTCCCAGTTCACCGAATTTCTACTGATCCGCCTGTGGGGTTCGCCCATTTGACCTCAGAAAATATCGGCAGGCCTCTCTACTTTGGATCACCCGGTTACTGAGCCCAATGTCGTCGCATTTTGCCATCCAGGGGCCTCACTCTGTATTGCTACTCTAAAATCAAATCATTCGAATTCGCAGAATTGTCACTGTAATTCGAATCGCAAATTCAAATTTATGACAATCGAACAAACTTTTGTTGCCAACTTCAATGTCAATTTCTTATCGCAAATCTGGCACTCTGTATTGCTAAACGAAATGTCAAAGTAACTCGAATTTTCATCATTTTGTTCTATTGCTATTTGGTTTGCGGATGTTGAGGAAAGCAATTGTGTTTCCTTTAAAATGTAAGTATTTTATGACATAAAATGTTATTTTTAACTTAAAATACAATGAAAGTGATATACATAAAATAGTTTTGTGAAATTACTTGATTAAAACGTGTTTTAGAACATGAGGTCAGTCCACCAAAAATCAAATGTAAATGCTCCACCTTAACTTCTCTTGAAGGTAGCAGTGGATAGAATGAGTGAAGTGGGAAATACACGATACAACTGTTCTACGAACGGTTTCACAGCTTTGGAGTTGTATACGATAATTGCGTCGTGTGTATTCACACAACCGACCATTGTACCGATATCGTATGGTCGTATGGTCTTGACTGTACAACCGCTGTCACATGCACAGATTGTATGGAAATTATATGGTGTGTATGTGTAAAATGGCTGAATAAAATGTCTGGTTGTACGTAAGTCGTATGCAAATTGTATGTGTGTGCTGCATGGAACAATATGCCGATGCCGGTACGACGGTTGTATCGTATATTTCCCACCTAATACTCTCAGTTTCGGGTTGAACCAACCACTGCTATATTTTTCTTCTACTTTTTACCACTTAGCTCCATTACCACCTTGATCAAAAAGTTCCCGGAATTTATTCAGAAAATTAAAAATACAAGTTTATTCATCTAAATCTATATTGTCCCCTTCAAAATAATCCCCATCGACTGCAACACAATTATGCCAGCGCTTGATCCAATCTTCGAAACATTTTTTATATTCGGTTTTCGGTATGTCCATCAGTGCTTCCTGCGATTTTTCCATTACTTCCTCTCGGCTGCTGAAACGCGTTCCCCGTAATTGTTTTTTAACTCGATTGAACAGAAAGAAGTCACAGGGAGCCAAATCAGGTGAATTCGGTGGCTGTTGGATGGTATTTGTTGCATTTCTCGTCAAAAAAATTACGAATAATGATGGCACTGTGCGACGGTGCTTTATCATGGTGCAAAATCCACGAGTTTTCTGCCCACAATTCTGGTCTGGTAAAAAATCGCCAACACACAGAGATAGATGTACTCTTGGCTACGTAACTTTTGCAAATGTCAAGCTATGACGCTAAGATTTAGAGGGAATATCAACAACAGATGTACCAACTTACCACACGGTTTTTATTCCGGGAACTTTTTGATCAGGGTTGTATATTCGATCTATTTCTAATTCGCCTGCGTTCTATTCTTTCTCCTTGTGTGTCATCTTGATGAAACCACAATTCGACAACATCCATTTCCATTTCTTAACATATATTTAACTTTCTTTCTCAAATATAAATAAAACACAAAATTCTTTGGAACGAAATTTGCTTCAAAGTGACATTTCAGCGTTCGATACTCGAAGCTAAATTCGCACATTTCATAGCCCCAGTTGGCAATACTTCCATTCGATTCTGTTTTCTTACAGAGTGCCGGTTAACATTAGAATCGCAAAGCACTTTCGCAAAAATTTGACTTTCGGGTAGCAATACATAGTGAGGCCCCAGGCGTTTATAGGCCTGCCTCTCCTGCCTCGCGATGGCTTTGAAACGTTCATTGATATTGCATTTTTGACGTGAAGGCTTCCACGGATCTTCGAATTTCTTATTCGATTAAGCTTTGTCACTCCTGCTGGCATGCGAAACATCTTCATCTCAACTGCTGTTAATTTACTCTTATACTTTTTGTTCATTGTCCAACATTGTGAACCGTATGTGAGCGCTGGACGTACAACTGCGGTGTAGAGTCTTCCTTTGAACTTAGGGGGCATTTTTCGGTCAAACAAGATAGCGGAGTTTTCTTGCCACTACATCCACCCTACACTTACGCTATGATTGATGTCGTCATCGCAGGATGCACAGGCAACCAAAAATTTACAGTTGTCTCGGATTGACAGATGACAGACAACTGGTTGTATCAAAGTTGAGATCGATAATACTAATTCTGTTTTTACAACCAAACTACAACTGAAGTTGTGTTCCATAATAGGGGCCAAACTCACAAAAACTAAAACCTCGCAATCCAACGAAAAAAAATACGAAAGTTAAAAACAAATAACGGGTGAATTCAAAAACGTCAAAAAACGGTGCAGTGTTGCGGCATCAAAACAGGGTTACTGTTGCTGTTGCCTTGCTACTATACTGTTGCTGTTGCCCTGGGCAATTTATTTTGACATTGATGAACGATTGTGTTGTAATGGTATGTACAATAGGAGAAATTGGAGAATGTAGTAAAAATATTTACATACATTATATAAATAGAACATTAACATTGTTAAACGTTTACCTTTCATCCATTTCTCACTTGGAAAAAACAAACAAGAGCTCAAAACAAAGGAAAGCAACAGCAAAACAATTGTTGCGCAGGTTGCTCTTCTTTGACGCAGATGTTGCAAAAAAAAAAACCCTTGATTTGAGCAACACTGCAAAAATGTTGCTTTTTTGAACTTGTTGCTTTAATGTTGCTGCAACACTACATTTTTGAATTGGGCCAACGTTAACGTTTTTATTTGAATTTCGTTTAAAAAAAATCAATTAAAACCAATTGCATTTTGTTTATAGATTTTTCTAAATGGCTGTTTCCTGACTGTAGGGCTCCAAAGATGCCCTTATGCTGGTGTGAAACTTGTTCGACCGTCCTTCGTCAGGATCAATTCTGGAAACCTCTTCCACCAATTTGTCACCCATAGCGAGAATCCTTTGTAGGTTGGTTGCTGTCATTTGATCTTGTTGTGCAGTTGCAATTTCTGCGGAAGGTTTAGGTTGTTGAAATAAATCAATCATCTCTTTTGCAGCGATGTCCGGCCCATCAGCGTCTAAGGTTACATTAATATCTTCTCGATTTAGGTCTGCGAAGCCTTGTGCAGCAATTTGCCTACCAAGTTGAATTAATCCTTCCAAATATCTGTGTCACTTGGAGAGTCTTGTTGATTTAGAAGCCTTTTCCAAACAGCTTGTAGAGTTGATCGTTTTAATTCATCCCATGCTAGTTTTATATTGAAGATTGCATCTAAAACTGTAAATTTTTTTCCATAAGCTTCGAATGGTCTTCATCAGATCTTTGATTAGCTCCGAAAATGTGTGCTTTAGGTAATTTGTCTTGAAGGAGGAAATTACCCCTTGGTCCATCGGTTGGATTAAAGCGGTTGTATTTGGAGGTAAGAAAACAACTTTGATGTTTGGGTGCAGGTCTGTTAAATATGCTGGATTTGATGTTGCGTTAGCCAGAGCAAGCAACGCTTTGAAGGAAATGTTGAACTTTTCTGCAACATCCTTCGACTTCAATGGCAAAATGTCCCATCAACCATTCCTTGAATATGGAAGCGGTGACCCAGTCTTTTTTGCTTGACCTCCAATGCAAATGCTGTTTAAAAATGCCCTCGGATTTTCAGATATATGAATAACTAAAGGCTTCGACGGTTTGGTCACGTAGTGCGTATGCCCTCAGACCGCCTTCCAAGAAGTGCCGGGTAGGCGACCCCGCGGTAGGCCTAGAAATAGATGGTTGGACCAAGTCCGACATCTCTCCTGGTGCCGTCTAGGGATTCCTCCTGATGAGTTGGAGTCAATGGCGGAGGATCGAGAAGGATGGAGAGTCCACCTGAGCATCCTAACCCCGCGACCCTCATAAAGGATTAGCGGGCCATTGAAAATGTATGTATGTATGTAAGTATGAATAACTAAATGCTTAAATCTGAAATCATCCTCAGTATTTGCGCATAACAAATGAGTGATTCGTTCTTTTGCTACCTTGAATTCTAGAGCAGACTCTCCTCTCTCACAAAAAATTTTCTATCCGACAAGCGTTCCCAATAGACATCTGTCTCATCAGCATACATATGCTTTCTCTAATACATTTAAGGGCAATTTTCCTTTTTCAATTAAAAAAAAAAAAAAACAGTAAATTAAAGTTTGGCGGTTGGAATATCTTTGACCAACAGACCGCGTGTGTATTCTTT
The DNA here is from genome assembly GCA_945910035.1 of Brachypalpus laphriformis. Taxonomy (NCBI): domain Eukaryota; kingdom Metazoa; phylum Arthropoda; class Insecta; order Diptera; family Syrphidae; genus Brachypalpus; species Brachypalpus laphriformis. Next base: position 38,807,372 of record OX246754.1, on the reverse strand, counting down.
CCTGGATCGCGTCGTCACCTGCGACGAGAAGTGGATCCTATACGATTATCGGAAGAGGTCAGGATAATGCGAAGATGCGAGTGAGCTTCTCAGGGAACTTGTCAAGGCAGCCTTACACACCAAAGAGGTAATGGTGACGGTATGGAGTGAGGGAATTGTTCATTATTCGTTTTTCAAATGCGAAGAAACAATCTCGGCCAAGTCGTACTGTAGATAAATCGATATGATGCAGAACAAATTGCCCAAAAATAGTCGTCGCTGGTAAATAGGTACGCCTCCAAAATGCTGCATAGTAATGCAAGACCACATACAGCACAGTCAACGTTCCTGAAGATGGTGGAGTTGGGATATGAAGTTTTGCCTCATCCGCCTTACTCATCAGTAGAGATGAGCAAAAAATCGCAACCAAATTCACTGCTAAAGAAAATTCGCATTCGCAACATGTTAACAACTTATAAACTGCTATTGCTTATGATAATTTGTCTGTTCTATTCACGAGCCACAATCTCATTTTTGATGCACTACACACAAATGTGTGTTTGTCTCATACGAAAAACGTGAAGAAGAAGAGGTTTAACAAAATTATAAAACTAAACTACCCTTTTTGCACGTTATCTGCTAAACTTACTTACTTACTTAGGTGGCGCTACAGTTCGGGGTGAACCTGGGCCTCAACCAACAAGCCTCTCCATTTAGCTCGGTCTTTAGCTAATTGCCTCCAGTTGCGCACTCCAAGTTGGTCGAGGTCCCCTTGAACTTGTTCGCGCCACCTACGGCGATGATTCCCTCTACTGCGTCGTCCCTCGGGATTAGATTCGAAGACTCTGCTAAACGTCTCATCCAATTTTCTTTTCGAGCATGTGCCATTGTGTGTGCAAAGCTTTTGATGATGCGCTAACAGACACCAAACCAATTCATAAGGTTGCATATCGCAGTCGTAGCTGGCTTGAAAGTCTGGTTGGTTGGTATATAGCAGCACAGGTTATTCTTTACTTGCTATGTTGCTTTGCTATTGCAGTCGCAGCTGGTTTGAAATTTTGGTTGGTTGATATATAACCGCACACCCTGTGCGTGCTAAGTTGCTATTGGTGCTATTGCGAGGCGAATGCGATTTCCTAGCGGTAGCTCCAATACCAGTACAACGAATTTAAAGAAGCGCATTGAAATTAAGCATCCTACTGTGTCTTTAGTGTGGGCACCCTGGCGCAAGTGGTTAGTGTGTCGGACAACTGCGCGTGAGGTTCCAAGTTCGAATCACGGAAAACACCAACAAGTTTTTCCACGGTCCCACCTTTCGCGAACGTCTGACAAACATCCGAGAGTATTGTTGTCACGAAAAAGCTTCTCAAAACGCTCTTCGGATATGGCACTAAACTGTAGATCCCTTCCATCCGCGTGAAAAATATAACGCACACAGCACAAGTGGTTGCGAGGAGCTAGGTCCAATCACTTAAAGAGCTGTTGCTCCAAATATATATATATATATATATATATATATATATATATATATATATATATATATATATATATATGTCTTTATTTTCAGCAAGTTCATCGGAGTAATTTTTGTTATGAAAGGATATACTCGTATGTACATATGTAGATAGGTAGGAATTTAGCAGTTGTAAAATGATTTGGGCACTTGCATCTTAAAATGAAAATTCGCTAAGGGAAGAAAATTTATTATTATTTATTAACAAGTAGTTACAAATTACAGGCTAATACTTAGATTAATGAGCAACTAGCTGCAATGGCTTTCGGCTCAGACAAAATAGCCGGACAGGTGTACCTATGTATATGACTCCATTGCGAATTCGCATTAGCAGTTTACATTCAGTGAATACGAAATCACATTCACAGTTATAACTGCCAATGCAAATTCACGACTAAGCCCATCTCTACTCACTAGACTTATCCACGACCGATTACCACCTTTTCCGAACTTTGGGCAATCACCTCCAAAATAGACAGTTCAGAAGTCCAGGTTCCTTAAAACAGGACTTTTGGGACTTCTTGGCCCAAAAGGATAAGGACTTTCAAAAGATGCATATTTGCTTTAGTGGAACGTTGGAAAAATACCACAGATGTATATGGAGTTCATTTTTAGGTATAAACTTTGTTAATTTTTTAAAAGCGTTGTTTAAATTTCAACAAAAAAATCGGCAATTTCTTATGTAACAACCGAATATTTTTTTTAAATGTGTTTGTCTCTCGTCCACAAACAGTCTTTTTTCCTAGGTATTCTCTTTTAATGGCAAGAAATTTAATTAAAAATTAACTAAGCGCACTAAAATGTTTTTAATAATATACCAATTTAACCTAATTTGTACTAAATGTTCCGTTTAAAATTGTATTTAGCACTTAAACGTATGACTGAAACTCTTGTCTATTATATTTATTTCGCTCCACAAAACTAACAACACTTGAAAGAATAAACCGAAAAAAGAGTAAAAGGATAAAGAGAGAGTTGAAAATACCACTGTGTTACTTAACACAATCCACATATCAGCAAACTGAAATGAAAACGATGTGTTACTCAACTTTTTATTTTATTTTTATTTTTTTAAATGCAAATGGAAATGCTTGTCCTATATAATTATTTTGCACACTGTAGCAATGAGAAATCAAATAAAGGCGCAGTAATGCTTCATTAAATGCAGTGTGACTAGGTGTATTTTGGTAGACATTACCTGCAACTATCACAATTCTACGACTAGTTATCTACTTATCGTAAATTAAGAAGAAAAATTCGATTATAAATCTTCATAAATCTTTAAAAAATAAAACTGTAATTTCTTTATTTACTTAGTGTACTGCATAAAAACATTTTCACCTAAAACTATCATCTAACTTTGATATTTGTCTTTGGATTAAGTATACATCCTAACACTCTTTGCTTTGTCCATTTGTTCGTTCGTCAATCATCACCTAAAAGGATTAAAAAAAAAAAAAAAAAAAAATAGATACCAAATGAAAATCCCACCTTAGTCTAAGCTATGTATGTATATTTAAATCTACCAATAAAGATGTTTATTATCGTCATAACTGCAAATCCAGAGCTCACAGCCAAGAACTGTGCTATTCCAGCTAACTTTCTCTGTCGATTCTGATGCCATCGGGCCTTTTCTCGTGGCATCACCTCACACACAGTAACATAGAATAGAGTACCCCCAGCTAATGCTTGGATGATTGGTAACGTAGAATTCGACCAGCTAGAAGGCACATCAACAATTGCCATCCCAGCACCAATACCAATCACCGAGCCCAAAGAGAATATCAAAACGGCCAGCAGTTGAGATCGAAAAGTTGCGCCTGGATTTGATCGAAATTCTAGACCCAAGCAGAAGCCCATCACAAGCTTGTGACATGCAACAGCGCCAAGTAAAAAGAGAACCTAAAAGAAATGTGTGCTATTATATTTTTTGGATGGATGATGTAGGACCCTATTACCATTCCCGAGTCAAACGTACTGTACACAAATTGCTCTATTTTGCGAAATATTTGTCATTTAGTATTATGATTGGCGAATAATAAAATGACAGACTAAAAAACAAGATGTGAGTTGTTTTTTCTGGGCAAAAAAAATTAATATGTTTTCAACATGAAATAACAACTTAGGTAGTTATGGAAGGGAGAGCTTTCAATGTTGTACAAATTATTGAATTAGCTTTTTTTTCATATTAATCTAGCGACCAATCCATTGAATGCAATCATATGATTGGACGACGTAAGCTAGAAGGAACAGATAGGGAGGTGTAGTGGTATGAAATTCATATTTTAGAAATACTCCGATGCTGGCGTCTAGATATGTGGGCAGAGTCGTTTTGTTATTCTGACGTTGGACCATAAACCATTAGCGGAACAATGACAACAACGACGTTAGTTGGTTTAGAGATGTTGTGCTCCATAAAATAACAAATATGTTTAGTTGTCTCAGAGTTGAGTTGACCTGAAGACAACACGACTGTTTTACATAATTTATTGGGAATCATTAACGAAATACAGTGGGTAAGAGGGCATAGTACTCGAATTGATTGCAACTAAGCAGACAAATTTTAATAAGTCACTCCTAACTAGTACTTTCTCTCTTATAGCTTGTGCCCATCAAGATTCTGCACTTAATTCTTTATTATTTAACCATATCAAATGTGTCTCTTAGCAGCACATACGATTATACAAGACCCAAGCACTTGGAGAGAATCAAATTGGGCGCAAACGATTACCCCGACACCAAAATTAAATACCATGGTTCAGCCCTGATTTGTGGGCGCCGTAGCGCAAGTGGTTAGTGTGTCGGATCACCACGCATGAGGTTCCAAGTTCGAATCCCAGAAAACACCAAAAAGTTTTTTCACGGTCCCACCTCTCGCGAGCGTCTGACAAACATCCGAGAGTATTGTTGTCACGAAAAAGCTTCTCAAATCGCCGTCCGGAGTCGGCATTAAACGGTAGGTCCCTTCCATTCGTGTGAAAAATATAACGCACACAACATGAGAGGTTGCGAGAAGCTAGGCCCTGGCACTTTAAAAGAGCTGTTGCGCCAAATATTTATTTTTTTTTTCAGCCCTGATTCGAAGTGGAGATACCGATGTGTAGTTAAGGTGCTAATATTGCTTAAAAAAAGCAGTCTTGTGTGGTACAAAAATGCATTTTAACATAAAACCTGTAAAAAGAGTGCAACAAGGCCAGCAATTATGTAGGGCTCAGAGTGCCACCACTGGGATGAAAATGTTAACATGTGCAAACGGTGTCACATTTTAAGTATAGTATACAAGGGAAAGCCTGAAAATGACACCCATAGTCGAAATGTTTAAGGGAAACCATACAGAACATAGATTAACCATCACAAACAAGAGCAAGTACTATCCAAACACTATCTACACCATCTACACCAGCACTGCAACAGACCAATGGGCTATGGCATAATCTTGATATGTGTAACCATGCCATACTGACGTGAGCCCAGCTGAGGTCGAGTAAAACCAGAACCCTGTTACGGATTAGCATATCATATACTGAAAATCAACTTCGGTTGCTTTGTCTTGTGGCCACAGATATGTATCTGCAGGCAGTCTGGTGGGGATACTAAGGCCATTACGCATCGGGTAGTCACACTGCGAGGCCAGAAATTTTGGGCCAATGACTTGTCGTAGCTGCATGGATAAGAAGAAAAAGAAATCACCCTATCACCTACTATGCAGTTCCCCAGCTCTATCCTCAGCAAGAAAGCAAATTCGTAATGAATACTTCTTCGAGGAACTGTCTATACATTGCCGACTCGGATATCAATAGTTTCTAAATTCTGGAAATCAATCTAAAAATCAAAATTGTTCCAACAGTAATGGAGATGACGAGCTCTCCCGACGATCAGTTCTATCTACCGGAGCAACTCGAGGACAACCTCAGCTACACAGCTGCTACAACAACAAAAACATATGGTAACACAAAGGACCTCATCTGGTTTAAGCGAACCTTACTGCTTATGGACTGTCTTGACCTCCTTGATAGCCTCGCTTTCACAAATCAGGAGTGGAATCCTCTAAGGTGGTGGGCGCCGTGGCGTAAGTGGTTTGTGTGTCGGATCACTACGCATGAGGTTCCAAGTTCGAATCCCAGAAAACACCAAACAGTTTTTTCACGGTCTCACCTCTCACGAGCGTCTGACAAACATCCGAGAGTATTGTTGTCTCGAAAAAACTTCTCAAAACAAATTGCCCTTCGGATTCGGCACTAAACTGTAGGTCCCTTCCATTCGTGTGAAAAATATAACGCACACAACATGAGTGGTTGCGAGAAGCTAGGCCCTGGCACTCAAAGAGCTGTTGCGCCAAATATTTATTTATTTTTATCCTCTAAGGTGATAGTTGATTGTTGACGATCACAATCATTCCTTTTGCTCTCTCTAAGGTGATCATCAGCGTGATCATCACCTTTTTGTGTGACTTTGCGATCGTTTTACGGAGAGCTAACAAAGTGTGATCATTAATTTTGACTGTCAAAAGTGAGACTATCAACTATCACCTTAGAGGATTCCACTCCAGGTTACCATAGCATGGATTCCTGGACGCAAAGACTTTGAGGGGAACGAACGAGCTGACTGCTTAGCGAGGAAAGGCGCTTGGCGCCCATTCATCGGCTCTGAACCCTACTTCGGGTTACCACCCAGTGGTATCCACTCCACAACTAAAAATGGCAAGCTAAAGGACTCGCCGAACACTGGGCCAACCAAATGGGTCTAAGACAAGCGGAAAAGATCATAAACCCCAACAAAAATAGAGCAAGCAAGCTACTTGAATTCAGCAAAGACGATTTGCGAACTCTAACGGGCTACCTAGCTGGATATTGTCCACTCAGGTACCACCTGAATAAAATAAAACTATCAGATACAGCTATGTGCAGACTCTGCGGGGAAAAAAGAAAAACAACAGAACACATCCTTTGTGAAGCCCAGGGGACGCAAAGAAACGATTACTCTATCTATCGGATACCTGGGACATGTAAGCCAAGACATTATTAAGGATTATCAAAAGTCGACCATTGGTTCAGCACAATAGATCTTATAGGTCGTAGAGAACTTAGGCGCCAAATATCGCTTCGTATCGTACTGCTTACAGAGGCTAACCTAACTTAAGCACCACTGAAAGAGATATGAGGATAAGTAATCTAAGAGACAGCCCATGAAAAGATAGGGAAGATGCCGAAGAGAGAGAGCTTTTCAATTCTCTAACCATATTAAATAGTAGCTGGATTCGCCAGGCCTTTAGTTCGACTCGCAAATGGTAACAGGGCATGCTTATGCATGTTTTACTTTTGTACTAGAATTTTGAACTCCAATCGCGAGTCCCTCGACAAATGAGTGGAGAGAGAGAGCCACGAATAGGCCAAATGTTCCAGTCATACTCTGCGCGCATGGTTCTTGATGACTTGTATGGCAAATTCGTTCATTCGCTTGTCGAATAACAGTATCACAGTTTTGTTGTGCTTCTTCTAAGCCGCTTGACCTTGACCCGCTGCATCATGAGAGGGGGAATATGATTAATTGGGGGATTTTTTCCAGGTTTCTATTGTGCAAACTTACTTAGATGGTATCAAGGGTTCTGACTCACCATTGGAACCGTAATGATTGTGATGGCGATTATGCTGGTGTCTACTTTCATGAGATACGGGCGTCCCTTCGTTGTGTGAATGCTGAATAGCCTCACCGAAGAAGTAATGAATGAATTCATCGATGAAGTACACAATGAAAAATCCTCCACAGAAGTAGACCTCGGCATTGTTGGGCATTGTCTTGCGGACCTAGGGAGAAGTGAATTACAGTCTGAATAGACACCCATCAAAAGCTCTTACATCAGGCAGCATATGAATTAATGCTGTGGCCAGCAAGATGCCAGCTCCGAAGCACAACATAAGCGATGTCGACAGAGGGAAACGTCGCCGATTCGTCTCAGATATTGCTGCCGGTAGCATGCCCGATAGGAAGCTGCCCAGTCCAAGCGAAGCCATGGCAAGTATTTTGGCGCCATCGCCACTCTCCTGGGAGTCTATCACAATGGAACTCATAATCTTTCAAACAAAATATTTAGCGTTTCCATTTAATTTTTTCTATGAAACTGGGTTACTTGTGTATACTCACGACGGAATTTTCAACAGTAGCTGCTCCTAAGGCACACTAACCAATGGGGATGCTGGTAGATCGTTGAGCAACCTAATTAGATAAGTATATTTGAATGCGGCTATGATGAGCGATTAGATAGGGGTTACTATTCTAATTCTCGTGCGATAAGTGGAGGCGGAGGTGGAATGTGATAGATTAGTTGGAGAGATATGCTAACGGAGCGCACAAGTGCGCTGGTCGTTGCCTTTGTTGCTTTTGTTGTGGTGTTTGACTTTTTTTTTTAATTCTTCTTGCCTTGTGGGATGGAGAAGTGAATAAAAAAAAGTGAGTCATATGTTTTTGTTTATTATTGGCCAGGTTACAGTAATGAATTATGGAAATTACAGAAGGGGAAGTACGCAGGCCTTAGTTCACAATAATATAGTAGTAGGAGCAGTGTTCAATGAGCGGACAGTTTCATAATGTTGTTTTTGCGTAGGAAAACAACTCATAATTGCTGCCGATGCTATTTTCATCGTACGCATTGAAATAGCAGTGCCATTGGGTATTATGGACCTTCGTTCACAGGGCATCAGCTAACAAGACTTAATAGGTCGTAATGATGGTATGAATTACCTGGAATAGCGAATACCATAACACCATCGCATCGTTCGTACTTTACGTACTTTGGTAATCTTTAAAATTTGATCACAGAGATTAAGGGGAGGAACAGTTAAGGTTATCAGTGATTTAATTATGCTTAAGATCACAGTTAGCATTTAACCCTCTACTGCACAAGAAGCCATATATGGCTTTTGATTTTTAAACGCCGACTACTGAGATGATGCAACTGCTACTATAAAAGTACCGTTTTGACCATTTAGAATAGTCCTTTGTGTATGTGTTTTTGTGTGTTTGGTTTTCTTTCTTTTTTTCACAGTCGTGAGAAACCATAGTCAAATTTAACAGTGCGCGCGGCGAGAGTGTAGTGAAAAAATAAAGAAACAAAAGTTTATTTATTATTGGCCAGCGAATAATTTAAAGGCGGCTTTATTTTTTTTTTAGTGAGATTCAATATTGATAAGTAAAGTTTAAGTGTTAAATGTTCAATTATGTCTGTGGAATTGAAGACACGGCGCGTTTTTGGCAACGTCCATATATGGCTTCTTATCCATTCGCAACAATATTTAGGGATGCCATATATGGCTGCTTGTGCATTCATAGAAAATGTATATTCGAACTTCGTTTTTTTTTTGCAGTGAGCAAACAATGATCTCGTCAAATTCTTTCTACGGAAAAAGATTTTGTGCTGTTCCTGGCGATGGATTTCAGAGTGAGGATAAAATCCTCGAATCGGAGGATGAGCAGGATATGGAGATGGACTATAGAGAATACATGGAGGTGCCTGAAACTAATGAAAGTTAGTATAGTTCTGATGATCAAACACCACTGTCCACTTTGAAATTGAAAGACAAGTAAACAAAAAAAAAAAGCAAAAGGATACATGGAGGAACAAGTCTCGTGCTTCATACATGGACAGCGATTATCCCTCTTTACGGATCAAAGAGCTTCCAGAGGAAATGTCCTCTTTAGAGACCCCCGATGACTTCTTTTCTTTTTTGTTCACTGGAGAACTGTTTGACATGGTTGTTGAAGAATCCAACCGAAAAGCATTACAAGACAACATAAATAAGCCAGTTAACATTACTCGAAATGAAATGGAACAATTTTGGTATTTCTTTATTCACGTCCCTCATCAAATTGCCTTCTACTAGACGGTATTGGAACTCTCAACTAGGACATCCTTTTGTTTATGAGACCATGCCATGTAGGCGTTGGGAGGAAACGAAAAGATGGCTCCATTTCGAGGATAATGACAATTTTGTGAAATTTGGCCTACCTGGACACGACAAGCTTTTCAAAGTCAGGCCACTCTTAAATAATATAAGGGAACGACTTCTTCTTATACCAAAAGAAGAACACCTTGCAGTGGACGAACAAACAATTCCCACTAAGTGTCGACATCACCTTAAGCAGTATAACCCCAAAAAACCACATAAATGGGGTTACAAAAGCCTCGTTTTAAGCGGAATATCGGGATTCAGTTATGACTTTGACATATTCGCAGAGGAGGTTGTTAAACAGTTCAACTGAATTCTATATTTATTTTTCTTTTTGGTAGTATGAAAAATGTGTAACTGCACAACCGGCCATATATGGCAAAACTTAAGTTTCTTGAAAAATGTGTAACTGCACAACCAGCCATATATGGCAAAAGTTAATAACTTTTAATAAAATTTGTTTAAACATTTTTTTGTTGTTTTGGTCTCTTAATTGTACAAAATGAAAAAGAAAAACTACATTTTTTTATTTTTTTTGAAATTGGATCATAGTGCCTGCAGTAGAGGGTTAACTTCTTTATTTCTGATTGCATTGCATGATTTGATAGGTATATACGAGTATACCCCAAGCAGTGGGTGTATTGTATGGAATTATCCGTGATGCATAAAGTACCAAATACCGAAAATTGCTACCGATATAATTGTATCGTATGCGGCGAAGTCTGTTCGACTATGGTATCTAGTATGGCAAAATAGGATGATGGTCAGACTGATAATTGGGCCTTCTTACGAGCAAATCTTAACACCCGCGATCGAACTTGCATGCCCGTGAGCAAGGGTATGTGTGGATGGCAACTGATTTTAAATAAATTTTATAATCCGTTATTGGGGATGAAGAAACGAGTAATGCGCTCGCATACCTGCTTACCTGAAATATCAAATTATTTAGAGAAATTTAATTGCATCCAATTAGTACTTAAATGTATTGGTCAAGAAGAGGTACACAGTGAAGTGAGCAGAGGTAGTTTTATAATCTATTTAAAAAAAAATTATGTACTGGAATTAAAAATAAAAGTAGTGCACACGAATTTAGCATCTTAACTTAAAGCACTTATTAATGCTTCATACCTATAAATTTTGAATTCATTAAGTTTGATAAGCTGTTAGATTTTCTGATTTACTTTTGGTCTCCACATGGATGATTAAATGCTCGCGGAAATTTTATATATAGGGGATGTAGTGAAATAAGATGTTTTTTTTTATATAAGTGCTTGCGCATTTGCCTTTGCTCTCCACAAAGCTAGCATTCGTCTGTAACTGCTGTATCTATTGTGCAGATGCTACCTGAGTGGGCAATGACCAGTCAAGTAGACTGTTAAAGTCCTTAAGTCTGCTTTCCTAAGCTCAAGTAGTTTCTTAGCCTTACAACAGTAAAGGTTTATGAACTTTTTTGCTTGAATTTGGCCCAGTACTCTGCATGATGATCAGCTTCCCATACTTTTATTTTGAGGCTTATGCTACTCCCTGTTACTCCAAGATATGGTTCATGACCGACTAGTGGGCAACTGGCGCCTCTTCTCGCTAAGCAGTCCGCCCGTTCGTTACCTTCGAAGCCTTCGTGTCCTGGCATCCAAGCCACAGTGACAGTGTTTTTCGATGCGACATCTGCGAGTAAGTTTAGACAGTTCCGTAAAAGTTTGAATGCTGCCGTGTGGGATTTCAGAGCCATATGTGCTGTCTAGCTGTAAATATGGCTGCTCTTGAACTTTCCTTGCAGACATTCTCGTACACAGAGTTCGATTGTATGAACTTCCGCCTGAAATACTGTTGCTGATTTCCCAAGCGCTACTGCACGTTGGAACCTGGGTCCCTAAACCCTTTCGCCGGTGCTACCATTTTCCAATTTGGAACCATCTGTGTATCATATTTGAGAATTTGGTAAGACTACAAACCCTTCATTCCTCCATGTGTGGCGGTCATCTATGACCACATCGAATCTTCTGGAGAATCTGTATTTCTTGAGCATGGTATCTGGGATTTTGAGAATAGGGTCATTTTGAATGTACTCTAGAATCTTCGGATGGCCTGTAAAGTTATCGATTTTGAGGTCTAAAATCTTGCGCAGCTTAAGAGCACTCAGCATAGCTTCTTTTCGTACTACAAAGTGTAGTGGTGTGAGGCCAAACATTGCTCCCGTTGCTGCCGTAGGGGGATTTTATTCAACTGTTCCTGAGTCTTGACCTGTAAAGTTTTTAACCACCAAGCCAACGATGCATAAGTGACTATGGGCTCGATAATGGCGCTGTACGTCCAGTATAATAATATCTTAGGTTATAGTCCCCAAGTTTTACCTTGTAGGAGTTACAGTAGGTGTTACATATACAATTTCTAGACCATAAGGAATTAACACGAAGCACAAAAATATCAATGTTCAAGTCTATGTACTGTACTACTGCATGGAGGAGAAAACTGGAACTTTACTGAAAGACAAGACAAACCAATCTAGGTTATGAAAACGAAATACCTACTAAGAGCGCTAGGAGTAAGAAAAACAAATGAAGACATACGAAAAGAGCTCAATGTGGAATCGGTAAAGAAAGTTATGGAAGATCAAATGTTAAGATAATTTGGACACCCAGTGAGAATGGAAGGCAACAGGTAAGCTAGGAAAGTCTCAGAATCAAGAACTGAAGGGAAGGTAGAACAGGAGACTATGTTAGGTTAGGTTAGGTTGAAGTGGCTGCCAGCTGAGATTCGCTAACACACTTAGAGTAATAATAGGTCCATTGTGATACCACATCGATCATGGGAGAGAGTTTATCTCTACCTACTCGTTAAACCATTTTGAGCTTTTTATGAACCGTAGGAGGCTCCTTATGTTGATGTTTTTCAGGTCGCCTATGTCGTTGTAATAGGCGGTTCCTAGGTGAAGCTTCCTTCTACGGCAGAGAGCTAGGCGGAATCAAAGAAGGTGAGGAATAGTTTCTTCCTCTTCTTCATCCATGCAGCTTCTACAAAAGTCGTTCGCAAAAAGGCCCAGCCTTGTAGCATGCTTGCCTATTAGACAGTGACCAGTGATGACGCCTATTGTAGAGCCGATATACAATCTGTTGAGAGAAAGCAAATTCTTAAAACGTTTTAGATCCAGCGTTAGCCTAATCTGTATGTCGCTAGACATGTTGGTCCACTTGTCCACCTAAGATTTGTATTCTCGATAGCATCCAGGAGATTAAGGCCCACGACAACGTGAAACAGCGCGCTGGAAAAAAATCAAAAGGTTGCCGGAGAAAGCTGGAGACAGGAAGAAGTGGAGAAAATTTCTGACAGAACCTTGACTCTGTAGTTTTACCCTAAGGACCCTATTATGTAGGTATGTGTAAATGTTATTTATTGTAATTAATTAATTAATTTATTTATTTATTTTTCCAACTCATACTCGCGTTCGTCGTTTTATTACACGGCAACACTTATTTGCAAGCAAAACTCTCGAATGCAAACCCACCAGTCAGTTGGCTCTGTCAAAACTTCTAAATCGTTCAGTGGTTTCAGAGACTCATCTTCCAACTTTATTATTTGTTTTTGCTTGAAAAGTTAATAAATCAACATTTAGTTACATGTTCGGACTGCTAATTTGTTGTTTACAAAAGGTGCCAACAGACCTTGAATAAATAAATCAACGTGGGACGACTAGAACACTGCGGTGCGCAATTACTTGTTGAAGCAAAAGCTTGGCCATCCGCCGTAAAACCCAGAGACAACGTAAATCGGGGGTAATCTCCAGTACGTAATGAGCTCATCAATTTCCACGAATGTAATGCTGGCACCAAGCAGCAACAGTAATGAACGCTACATTCACAAGCTGCCACCGATAGAACGTCGCGAACTCTGCGCGATTCTCGATGAATTAGAGTTGTGGTCCGATTTGGCTCTAAATCATATGGGCTACTCCAAAGCAGATTTGCAGGTAAGCCCTTCCGAGATATATCCGTGCTCCCACTTGACCTATTCATCTGCAGGGCATCAGAAGGCTCATGGCCTTGGGCAACTCGCCGTCGGATGTGCTGCTCAATATGTGGGGTGACCAAAACCACACGGTCACTGAACTTTTCATCCTCTTACACAGGTAATTAAGCGGAACCCACCTAACCAGTTTATTCAGAAAGAAAAAGAGAAATCAAACTGCAGTGATTTCTTTTTATTGATTAACTTAATTGGGAGACAGTTAGTCGTTGCATGGCAACTTTGCAGAGTTGTGTAAGGCGTAGTATGTGTGAGGAGTTGATTGAAAGCAAGCATTACTGCGTATGCGAACGGCATTTACCTGCTTATCAATAAAAAACGTTCATGCGTTGGGTGCATATTGAAGAAACAAGTTTTCGCTGGCACAGAAAACGTGCGTTGCACTGCTGCTAGTGGGTACTTTTTGCAAGCAATATGATTAGATAGGTTTAACGATTGATTCTTGGTCTAAATTGTATGTTGGCCGCACAGTACTTGGTGCTCGATGTGTAAGTATTTTCAATAAACACCGAAAAGCACTGGAAACGTAATTCATTTTGCACTGCATTGAGCGGAAGTATGGCTATGGTCCTAAGCGGTCAAGCAGTTCTAATGTAGGGTCGGTTTGTAAATACTCTTTAGATTGAATGAAGATAATTGAGTCTATCAATTACTGCATAAATCCATTTGAAAATACCAAAGCTATATCATAGCTTTTAGTAGACTGAATGTGCATGTCCTTTGTAGGAAGCTTAAGACTCCTCTGCCCAGATTTGGAACAAGAACCAAAAGTAGCTGCATTGGCCACAAAATCTTGCACACATAATCCCGCATCACAAAGCCCCTGCCGCACATAATCCTGCATAGAATGATAGTGTGCGTGTGTAAGAATCTGAAAGCATCTAACGGTTCACTCATAGCTTAGCGACCTGCGAATGCCCGGATAGCGAACAAACCATTTTAAGCATATTTATAAGCACACAATTGGCAAAAGAACTAAAGAATAATAGTGAAGTGCCTAGAATGAAACGATGAGAAATGGCAGGCCTAGGCGCTTAATGAGATTTTCCGCCAAATTTATGTTGTAGAGAATTGCCAATGTTTGTTCAGGTTTGTTCACAGTTCGGTCATTCGCTGGTCGCTAAGCTGTAAATGGATCTTTAGATGGTAAGATCGTGGTTGAATTTATCGAATAGGAGGAAAGATATTACTTACTTACTTACTTATATCCTTTAACCCCTCGGGGGGCATAGGGCGTCAACCACGCCTGCGCGCCATCGTGTTCGGAGTTCTGCAACGCGTTTGAGCTGCCTCCAACACATTCCTAAAGAGCTCGATTCCTCCTCAACTGTTCTGCGCCACGTTTGCCTAGGGCGTCCCGCTATTCTGCCTGCCTGGGTGAGCGGATTCCACTGCATAGCGTATTTCGCAATGGAGTTGTCTTCGCGCCGTAGGGTGTGTCCAATCCATTGCCACTTTCTTCTTCGTATAGTAATGCTTATAGGTTCTTGGCCCGTTCTCAGATAAAGTTGTTCGTTGGAGATGCGGTTCGGCCAAAAAATCCTCAATATGATTCTTAAGCATTTGTTTACGAAGATTTGCAGCTTGCGTGTGTTAATGGTGTCCACCTTCCAGGTACTGCACCCATAAAGCAGCACTGATTCTACGTTGGAGCGGAACAGTCGTAGCTTGGTTCTTAAGCTAATAACATTGCTTCTCCAGATTTTGGACAGCATTCCGAACGCAGCTTTAGCCTTTCCGATTCTGCTGCACACATCCAGTTCGGTGCCACCGCGATTAGCCGAGACGACACTTCCTAAATATAGAAAGTTATCAACTTTCTCGACTTGCTTTCCGGCAATGTTAAGTTGAGCGCGGGTATTAGAAGTACTCAGGGCTTTTGTTTTGGCTGTGTTTATTTTTAGCCCCACTTTGTTTGCCTCAGCTTGCCATCAAATGAAGATCCATTATCCGATGTGAAAGTAGACAAACATCGTCAGCGTAATCTAGGTGTTTAAGGTAAGATGTCATCGTCCAACGAATTCCAGAATTAGCTTCCGTCAATGCTGCACGGAGTACATCGCTGATAACCACCAAGAACAATAGTGGGGACAGTATGCACCCTTGACGTACTCCACTTTGGACTTCAAAGTCCTCCGACACCTTACCATTGTGCACGACGTGACACTTGCCGCCCTCATATGTAGCCTTGATAATAGCTATAAGCTTTTCTGGAATGCCTCTCCTGCGCAAGGCCAACCAGATAGCATCTCGATTCAAGCTGTCGAAAGCCTTCTCGAAGTCGATAAACAGTAATGTAGCGGAGACCTATACTCAACGCATTGTTCGATTATGATCCGTAAGGTGTTTATATGGTCGATGCAGGAGGATCCAGCGCGAAAACCTGCCTGTTCGACATCGAGAGTTGAATCTAAATGTTCTTTAATTCGTTCTAGAATTATTCTAGCTATTGACCCTGATTGTCGTTGGCGTTTGCCGCTTTTCGACGATTATCGTTTTATTGTTCAGATGTAGCACGAATCCATTTTCTTAACTTTTTCACTGTGAAAGAGTTGTTATAGTATTCTACACGACAAACAAATTGGTTAGTAATGTTTAACGGTCAGCCGGTCGTAGTTATGAATAAAACGACAATCGTCGAAAAGCGACAAGCCCCAACGACAATCGGGGTGATTATTTTGGCTACAGCTGGAAGAACACATATACCTCTCCAGTTACCGCACTCCATCAAGTTACCCTTCTTTGGAAGCTTAATGATGATCCCCCTTTTCCACTCCTGTGGAAATTGTTCACTATCCCAAGCTCTCCGTATTAGCGGATGCAGCAAATCTGCCGATGTATTTGGCGCCGCTTGAAATAGCTCGGCAGGGATGCCATCAATACCCACCGCTTTGCTTTTCTTGAGGGACTTGAGTGCTGTTATTATTTCAGTTTTACTGGGAGGTACGGTGCGAATTCGGGAATTTGTTGCTTCGAACTGCTCATTCGAATTCGAGATCATATCGCCGTCGTCTAAGTGATTTAGCACTGTATGATTTAGCACAAAATGTTCTCTCCATCTAGTGAGCTGATCCTCATCCGAAATCAGAAGGTTACCGTCTAGACTCTTCACTGGATGTTGTTTGGAGTTTCGACCACCAATGAGCTCCTTAGTGATGTTGTAAACAGTCCTACTGTCGCACCTACTCGCTGCTTCTTCAGCCCTTGAGGCCAGTGAGTTGACATGTTGACGTTTGTCACGTCTCACACTACGCTGCACTTCTTTCTTCTTCGCACGGTATTGGGCTTCAAGCTCGGTTCTCTCTACTGCTGAGGCCGCTGCAATCCGAGCCTTGATTGCTGTACGCTCATCGATCCGTCTCCAGGTGTCTGTAGAAAGCCATGTGCGGTGGTGTTTCTGCTTTTTACCGACATAAGTGCGTGCCCCAGTCGCAAAAGCATTTTTCACAGCACTCCAGTGGTCATCCATGTTCTCTATGCTGCTGATTGCTTCTGCTTCTAAGGCAAGATGGTCCCTGAACTGTTGGCGCACTTGGGGAACCTTGAGCCTGTCGATATTAAACCTGGTGATGTTAAGTAGGTTTGAGCGGTTGCTGTTGACGGATGCAGTACGAAGGCGTAAATGAGCTACCATAAGATGGTGATCTCGTTCTTGTCCGACGTCAGCTCCACGTCTGTTTCGGACGTCCAGGAGACAATTTCTAAAGCGGCGACTGATCGCAATGTGGTCGATCTGGTTGGATGATCATTGCCTATCAGTAGAAACCCAACTGATCTTATGGCAGGTGTTATGCTTAAACAGCGTACCTCCGATGACTAGGCGGTTGGTATTGCAGAAGTCCACAAACCGCTCACCATTGTCATTACGGTCTCCCACGCCGTGAACTCCCATCACGTGCTTAAGCATGGTGTTGTCGCTACCCACCTTGGCATTGAGATCTCCCATTACCATTACCATGTCCCCATTAGGCGTTTGCTTGTAGGCGGCGCCTAAGTGGCTATAAAAATCATCCTTTTCATCCTCAGTCGCGTCTAGAGTCGGAGCATAACACTGTATGATGGTAATTTTTCTAACTCTACTCTGGAACCTAGCCGTCAATATCCGGTCACTATGAGGTTTCCAGGATATGAGGCTACTACGTGCTGCTGGAGTTAGCATGAGTCCTACGCCAGAACTCCGTGTACTTCCAGCTGGTTTACCAGAGTAGAGCATCACAGTGCTTTTTGTTGGGGAGATGTATTCCCCAGCACCGTACCATCTTATCTCGCTCAGCCCTAAGATGTCGATTTTATACCGTGCGAATTCCCGCTCCAATTGGAGGAATCTGGCGTTATAAGGCCCTTCCTTGAGTGAGTCCGGGAGGGTCTTAACGTTCCAGAATCCGATCGTTGTCCGTGTCCGATAGCCAAAGGTCGTCAACAAATTATCCGTCCTTATCCGAGGCGATTGTTTCCGTTTCGGAGCAAGATTTGTTTTACGGTTGCGGCTCGCTGGGCCACAGACCAACCGACACTTATCCTGTTTTTTGTCGCAGGAAGCTCGCCATTCGTCCTCTCCCGTTAGCAATTTCCGAAGAAATTCCCAGATGACACCACGAGGAGGTGGGAGTAGGGCTTACTAACAGAGCTGCTAGGTTTTCGGCTGCAGTGGCTCCTACTCGTTACTTAGCGGACCAGCACCTATCGGGAAATGCTGCCCCTACGAGGCCTTTGTTAGTCGTTTGTTATCCAAGATAGAGGATCCAGAGGAAATGAAAGAAAATTAAAGAAAAATACGCTATGTATTTACATATGTATTTTACACGTTTGGGCAATTAGTCACAAAATGAATGACAACTGAAATTTGCGGATTATCGCGACCAGACCAAAAAGTAGCTGTGAATGAAATGTCAAAATTGGCGAATATTCGCTCGTTTGCATTCGCAGGTCGTGGAGCTGTGAATGGACCTTCACATCTTATGCACACAGAGGGGATGTTATTTATGTATGTGTGAGTAGAACGTATTTTTATTCGGTGTGTAAACAACAACGCAATTTTTGGAGTGATTTCAATTTAAATTTTCTGAATTTCTTGAAATGAAGAACTAAAATATGTGCAAAAGTTGAATAAATTTAAATTTGAGGCGAATTTAACAGTACTTGGGTGCCTCCCTACGGATTGAAGGGATTTCACACTATGGGACATTCTTAGACTCATACACCGGGGGGCCTTCGGTCTCACATGCAGGTGCTCAGTACTAGTAATAGAACTTTCATAGGAAAAATTAAATTTTTCACTCGATATTTCTCCTAAGTTTATTTCACGTAGATCACAAAAATCCGTTATCATTTTGATGCCACGGACATTGTAGAAGCCCCTTTGGGGTGTTAAGTTAAGTTTTTGCTAAAGTCCTTTATAAAATTAAGTTAACAAAATATTTCCAAAGGGATATCATCCCATTAACACTTCTAATGAGGATCAATTCAGAAGATGGATGAACATTGTTGCTAATCTAAACGGTCTGAAACAACAAATCATGTTTTCTACTCGATATGACCCAACTTCAACAAACCAAAATCAAACGAGCAACTAATCAGATCAAGACCATATATTTCCAGAATTTTAGCTACATACATAATAAGTACTGGACATTTGCTTAAAGAAGACCATTCAACCAAGCTTGATATCCGTCACAACAGTTTCTGCTGTAGCTGCAAGGATAATAATGAGAAGGAATCTCTATTTAATTTTCTTTGCAGATGTCCGGCCCTAGCAAGGACCACTTAGGTAAACCGTACTTCAACGATCTCAAAAAGATATCTGAAAAAAGGATCGGACAAGTTATCCTTTAATTGAAGTTCACAGGCTGGGTTAAAATATCGCACACTAGCTGGTTGTACCCGCTTCGCTGGGTCTTTAAATGTGCGATTTCAAGTACACTTCTTTAGAGCACTCTCCGTTTTGTCATTAAAATAGCTCACCCGCTAATCCTTTATGAGGGTCGCGAGGGTAGGATAATTTGGTGTACTCTCCATCATTTTTGAACCTCCGCCGTCGACTCCAACTCATCTGGAGAAATCCCTAGACGGCTCCAAGAGAGATGTCGGACTTGATCCAACCATCTATTTATAGGCCTACCGAGGGGTCGCTAACTTGATGGTGCGACAATCATGACACGTCTTGGAAACCAGCTGGGGACACGCTCCATGCGACGAAACCGTCAAAGCATAAATCCTTCCGTTCGAAGAAGTAGCTGCTCTACATTGAGTGCCTCGCGTACTCTGGTGTTACGCCACACCGCGAAGGAACCTCTTTCAGCAGCTTGTATCCGCGACTGTAGGAGAGAGTTGGAACATATACCAAGTTGAAAACCGATAATTAGGTTTGAACACTATAGGTAAGTTCGGCTTTTCTTATAACAGATTGACCAAACTCTCTCAAAATTTATCCAACTCCACATTGCTTTTTCCATCACTCGTGAATAAGACCCCGAGATACTTAAACGTATCCACCTGTTTCATTGAGACTCTACAAACATGCAGAGTGTACTGAATAGGCGTTATGTAAACAATCATTACTTCCGACAAACGACGAAAGATGACCAAATCATCCCCAAAGTGAGGATGACTAATCCTTAAGGCCCCCACTTTGCAACATTCTCTTCCACAGCTCCACTGCAGCATCCAGTCCATATATACAATGAAGAGGCGAGGTGACAAAAGTCACCCGTGGCACCCTGCCCAACCCCCACAATGAAGGGTATTGATTTACCGCCATTTACCCGAACACAGCTTCTATAATTTGTATATATGTATATACCGAATCGCTCTTATCATAGCCTAACACATGATTTCGCCAAATACACAAAACAGGTGTATACACGTTCAGCTTGCTCCCAGGCCTTTTCAAGAATCATTCTGAGAGTGTATAACTGGTCGGTCCTGTTTCTATTGGGACGAAAAACGCATTGTTCATCCCCTTAACTATCCTCAACCAAACCTCTGGCACGTGCCTCTAACACCTTAGCAAAGACTTTTCCAGGGATACTTAAAATAAATATACCCTTGTAGTTGGCGCAATCTTTTGTCCCCTTGTTTACAAAGAGGGACAATTACTCCCATTTGCCAATCACCAGGTGTTTCACCGTATTCCCATGCCACTTTAATGACACGTGAGAGGCATTGCACTCACTCTTTACCAAAAGCCTTTAGCATTTCTGGCCGGATGTAATCCAAACCGGTAGATTTGCCAACTTCTAGCGATTTGGTCGCCAAAATCTCGACCACGGGTCTATCATCTTCCTGATGACATGGCTTGTTCGGGATTGAGCAATTCTGAAAAGTGCTCGCTTCATCTCCATCACTCATTGGAAAGCAGTGTACCGTCTTTGGTTTTGACTCCTTTCACGATATTCAACTTTCTTCCTCTGATTCGGCGAACGGTTGCCAGAATATTTTATTTACAGATAGACAGTCTCGTTTCAATGAAATAGTTTATTACAATTGGAAAAAAACGTATAATTACCTGAAGTATTTCTCGAAACACACCTTCTAAAAGGTAGGAAAGTAGATTTAAGGCATGGGTATTCAACTTGCGATATACTGCCTACGCCACTGTGTTAGTAGTTTATTTTAAATCTATTTAAACATTCAAAATGTGGACAAATTCAACGATCAACAAAATCTCATTTAATGAATTGGAAAAAATATTACAATGTTTCTATGTCTGTATGTACATATGTATGTATTATGTGTACATATGGTCGCGTATATTGCCAAATCTCTTAATAGCATGAAGGTTTGAAAATGTCTTAGATTTGGCATTGACAATTTTTACTCCAGAAGAGATCACACACTAAAGTTCAAAACAGCGCGCCCATATACGCACATACACACACTATTGCAGCGATAGCCTCTGCTGCATGGCTGCTGACAGTAGTCTTCATTAAAGGAAAATTAGAGCAATTTTTAATACAATCTTCCCCGGGAAATGCAGATCATAACAGTGAAAACTGCATCCAAATCCCTTCAGTGGTTCCCGAGATTATCCCAGTCATTCACGTTTTGGGGACTTCCTTTTATACGATGTAGTTTGTTTGATGAACATGAATATGCTTGCACTCCACTGGTGGGCCATTGATTGCAATGACACACGCATATCTGTGATATTTTTATATCTCAAATAATTCTATTTTTGCTTATTATTTCTGTTTTAAGAATCATAGAATAATGATTTATACCTCAATCTCTTCAGTAAGAAATGTACTAATCGAGGAATGAAGTCATATTCAAATCAGTTCAGCCATTTCGTAGTCAAATGTGTATAAAGCATAGACAAAATATTTTTGTCAATAAAAAAAAACATATAAAATGGGTTTAAGAGCCCAATAACGTATTCAGGATACTAAAATGTATCCTAAGTTATTCCTCTTCTTACGACAAATCGATTGATATATATATTGTTGAGGTACCGTTACGTACTTACTCCCTTACTCGCGGACAAACAGAAAAAATGCGTTCTCTTTTATAGATGTAGAGATTATCAATCAACTACGTGTCACACTACCAGGTTACATACGTTTGTGCTTTCAAACCGGCGGCGCATTATAGCACTGATTGGGTACTTCTGAACTGTCATCTCTACCTACCTACCCCTACATACTCTTGTTAATACATATTATACATGTATATATAGAGACGTGTTATGCTCTGGATAGATAATTATTTCCATCTAAGACTTAAACTCTTTTAATTACTCTAGATTATACCGATTTGGTTCCTATACTGCATTTTGTTGTTTTGCAAAAAGTGTTTTTTGAAAGTGAATCAATTTCTCCGTGACCTTGGATAAAAATGAAGATATGTCTATATTCAGAAGGATAAACACGCGGACACCTGCTTTTTTATAATTGGAATCATTTTTGATGATTTCCATAAAGATGGAAAGGCTGAAGTTAAAATTATGGCATTAAAAACATTTGTAAGAGCTGGAAGCAAGTGAGGCAAAATAATTTTCACAAAACTAGGATGAATTTCATCAGAGCCAACAGCTTTGGACTTAACATTCAATATAGCTTTAACAACGTCGGTTTGCTCGACATAGGAGAATTCAAAACTATACAATGTATTAACAGTTACCTCACTATAATCCACATAAGGAAACGAAAGCCTAGTATTCATTTAAAACACACAAAAGAAGTATCGTATAGAGCTTTCGAGAGATTTGCTGTTTTCTAATATGGACTGTGGAAATTTGCTTTCTCTCAGAAACATATTTAGGGTTGTCGTGAATAAATTTCCGCTCGGAATTTTTACCTCGAACAAAAATTAGGTATCTTGAAAAAGGAAATAACTCCGCGGAAAATAAATAGGTATCATGAATGACAATTCAGGAAGGAGCATTTTCAACGCAATCGTGATACTTTTCCCCTATTTTTGAAGATACCTAATTTTTGTTTGGGGGAAAAATTCTAAGGGAAAATTTATAGCCGCAAAGGCGAACATTCTTATTCGAATCTTTTCACAATACTGCATGTGGTTATTGTGACTCGGTTTATGTGTGCTCTAAGTAATTATTTTTCGTTTATGAGAGTCTACGCCCAACTATTTATACCAGCTTTAAGTGCATTACAATGTTTATCTATTAGTTAGTATTTATATCAAATGTTT
Organism: Brachypalpus laphriformis; assembly: GCA_945910035.1. Taxonomy (NCBI): domain Eukaryota; kingdom Metazoa; phylum Arthropoda; class Insecta; order Diptera; family Syrphidae; genus Brachypalpus; species Brachypalpus laphriformis. Next base: position 38,784,269 of record OX246754.1, on the reverse strand, counting down.
TTTTTTTGTTTCTCAAAATCTGTAGATTGTTGTGTACGCGAATGGACCTTATATAAAATCGTAGATTGAATAAATAAATTAGTGAGTCCTATGTTATTCTTAAAGAGTCCTAGTGTGTCAGTCCTCCATTTATGAAATCAATCTTATTATTAAGGCTACCTATGAGGGCGACGTGACGTAAGTGGTTAGTGTGTCGGACCACTGTGCGTGAGGTACCAAGTTCGAATCTCAGGAAACACCAACAAGTTTTTTCACGGTCCCACATCTCGCGAAAGTCTGACAAACGTCCGAGAGTATTGTTGTCTCTAGAAAGCTTCTCAAAACAAATTGCCCTTTGGATACGACATTAAACTGTAGGTCCCTTCCATTCATGTGGAAAATATAACGCACACAAGATGAGTGGTTGCAAGAAGCTACGCTAACGATGTCTCCCATAGGATAATGCTTATACCAAATGGCATATTCGAAAAAAGCGAAGCAAGTAGAGAGGGGGATAACCCATCGGAAACAAACACTCTCAGTCTCTTTAAATCCAACACTCAAGTAAATATTGTCATTCAATAGATAGAAAATGCCAATAGTTTCTCTATTCAGCATTGTTGGGGCTACGAGTAACAATGGAACCTAGCTAAACCTGGGTGGCAGAATTGGGAAGCAAAAGCTGCACTTGTTTACTTATAGGAACAATTTTATCAATATAAAAACTAATCTGCGACTCCATGCGTAATCAACAGACGTCTTTATGTAAAATACGTCATGCAACGGAACCCACAACCTGGCAGAAGCACAGGGGCCTCACTCTGTATTGCTAGGTAGGTAGGTAATGTGGCGGTCCAAAAAGAACCCAATTAGCGCTTAAAGTGCCCCGTTTTGTTACCACGGACTCGTGTCTACCTGTTGTAGTGGCTAGTTAAAGATGATGTTAAGTTAAAACCCAGCCCGTGGAGTTCAGAAAGAGGATTAGTTCTCCAATCCTCTTGTCCGCTATCTCTCTCAGATCCTCGAAGTAGGGTTTGCCAAGAGTTTGTTGTCTGATCCTCGCCAGGGCCGGACATCTGCAAAGGAAATGACATAGAGATTCTTTCTCATTAATATCCTTGCAGCTCCTACAAAAGATGTTGTGGGGGATACCAAGCTTGGCCGCATGGTCTCCAACTGGCCAGTGGCCTGTGATAATAGCTACGATTTTGGCAATAACTGGTCTTGGTTTGCCTAGTAACTGTTTTGACCTGGGTTTGTTGAAACTGGGCCACGTCTTCCTAGATATGACACAGCTTGTGAGGTTGTTCCACCCGCGATTGGCTAGCTGGAGGAAGTGAAGGTGAATATAGCCCTTAACGGCACCAAGCGGAATGTCGACTCTTTCTGCTAGAGAGCCGTTAAGGGCCGACCCTCGCCTGGCCAGCTCATCAGCACGCTCATTTCCCTCATGGTTGCTGTGCCCTGGGACCCAGATGAGAGTGATTCTCGAGTGAGTGCTTTGTTGATTCAATTCAAACCGGCATTGTTTGATTTTAAATTACGATTTTATTGGTTGGTTTTGTAAATATTGGTTGCTACTTAACTTTTGTTGTTTACCTCGCTTTAGGGGGTTTTACACAAACCGGCATTGCTCTACCAGCTTTGAAGAGATGCAGACTGCATCAATGGCCTTGATGGCAGCCTAGTTATCCGAAAAAATAGCGATATTGTGATTAGATGTTGGAAGATTGTTTAGCAGGCGGCAGGCTTCTCGAATCGCCAGAAGCTCCGCTTGGAAAACGCTAGCAGAGTCTGGGAGACGGAAGGACCTTGATATATTCAGCTGGTCAGAGAAGATGCCTGCGCCGACTCCGCAGTCCATCTTCGAACCGTCCGTGTATATCCATATATCATAGTTGCAGGTAACGCTTCCGTTCTTCCATTCTTCTCTGGAAGGGAATTTTGCTAAGAACGATTTTCTGAAGTTGAGTTTGGGTATCGTGTAGTCGGTAGAGGGGGCAACCAGTTCCCTTGGAATCGTCTCCAGGACCTTGCCGTGACCATATGGGCTTGTGGTCCAGCATCCATATTCCCTGAGCCGGACTGCGCTGCATATAGCTGTGTCAATGATGTGTAGTTCGAGAGGGATCAGATGCAAGATCACACTGAGAGCATCTGTTGGACAAGACCTCATTGCTCCTGTGATACCCACGCACGCCGATATCTGTACTTTTTTTATTCTGTCGATATTGTACTTTTTGCTCAAAGCTGGCCACCAAACGATGGCGCCGCAAGTAAGAATTGGACGCACAACGGCTGTGTACATCCAAAGGGTCATCTTTGGCTGGAGTCCCCATTTCTTACCGAATGTTTTATTACAGGCATAGAAGGCTACGCTTGCCTTCTTAATTCGCTGTTCTATATTGAGTTTCCAACTAAGTTTCGGGTCTAGAACCGTGCCTAGGTATTTTGCACTGGAGCAAAGCGAGAGTGGCTGATCATCTAGTTTGGGGGGGGGGTGAATGCCGGTACCTTGGTTTTAGTGGTAAACAGCATCATTTCAGTCTTCTCCGGATTTACTCCGAGGCCACAGCTCGTAGCCCATGAGTGTACCTTATCCAGAGCCCTCTCCATGAGTTGACTTATCGTGGAGAGGAACTTTCCTGATACTAGTATAACCATATCATCCGCGTACGCAACCACCTTAAAACCCTCCCTATCAAGTCGCACCAAGATTTTATTGATCGCCATTAACCAGAGCAGGGGGGAGATGACTCCGCCTTGTGGAGTTCCTCTGTTTACCGTCTTAGTTGTACTACTGTTGCCTAGTGTTGCTTGGATTATACGAGTACTGAGCATAGAAACTATCCATTGGCTAATAAAGCCTTCTACACCTAACTCGGTGAGAGATTCCTGAATAGATTCAGTGAAAATATTGTTGAAGGCTCCTTCTATATCAAGAAATGTGGCGAGAGTATATTCTTTGTAGTGAAGAGTTTTTTCCACTGTACGCACGACCTCATGAAGAGCAGTTTCTGTGGACCGCCCTTTGGGATACGCATGCTGGGATTTCGACAGTGGAGAACTCAGGTTATCGCGGATATGGAAGTCTAGGATACGTTCTAAAGTTTTCAATACAAAGGAGGACAGGCTTATGGGTCTAAAATCCTTCGCGGATTCATGTCCTCGCCGGCCCGCCTTGGGGATGAAAACCACTTTGACACGTCTTCAGGTTTGGGGAACATGGCTTAGGTTTAAGCAACTCCTCTGTATTGCTACTCGAAAGTTAAATTTTTGCGAAAGTGCTGTGCGATTCTAATCTTAGCCGGCACTCTGTAAGAAAACAGAATCGAATGGAAGTATTGCCAACTGGGGCTATGAAATGTGCGAATCTAGCTTCGAGTATCGAACGCTGAAATGTCACTTTGAAGCAAATTTCGTTCCAAATAATTTTGTGTTTTATTTATATTTGAGAAAGAAAGTTAAATTTATGTTATTGAAATGGAACTGTATGCTGTCGAATTGTGGTTTCATCAAGATGACACACAAGGAGAAAGAATAGAACGCAGGCGAATTAGAAATAGGTCGAATGTAATGGAGCTAAGTGATAAAAAGTACAAGAAAAATATGGCAGTGGTTGGTTCAACCCGAAACTGAGAGTATTAGGTGGGAAATACACAATACAACCGTCAAACCGGCATCGGCATACTGTTGTATGCAGCACACATACAATTTGCAAACGTTTTACGTACAACCAGACATTTTATTCAGCCATTTTACGCATCACACCATATAATTTCCATACAGTTTGTGTATGTTACAGCGGTTGTACAGTCAAGACCAAGCGACCATACGATATCGGTACAACGGTCGGTTGTGTGAATACACACGACACAATTATCGTATACAACTCCAAAGATGTGAGACCGTTCGTAGAACAGTTGTATCGTTTATTTCCCACTTTACTCATTCTATCCACTGCTACCTTCAAGAGAAGTTAAGGTGGAACATTTACATTTGATTTTTGGTCATGATTTCGCGTCATGTTCTAAAACACGTTTTAATCAAGTAATTTCACAAAACTATTTTATGTATATCACTTTCATTGTATTTTAAGTTAAAAATAACATTTTATGCCATAAAATACTTACATTTTAAAGGAAACACAATTGCTTACCTCAACATCCGCAAACCAAATAGCAATCGAACAAAATGATGCGAATTCGAGTTACTTTGACATTTCGTTTAGCAATACAGAGTGCCAGATTTGCGATAAGAAATTGACATTGAAGTTGGCAACAAAAGTTTGTTCGATTTTTATAAATTTGGATTTGCGATTCGAATTACAGAGTGACAATTCTGCGAATTCGAATGATTTGACTTTAGAGTAGCAATACAGAGTGAGGCCCCAGGTCGCCATGAGCAAACATGGCAGCGTTAAGGATGAATCCAGGTCTTTGGAAATGAGTTTGAGAGAGCTTGAGCGCGGTGCAGAAACCAGAACACGCAGGCCTTTTTAACATCCTATGCCGCGCAAGAGATGACAGTATATAAGTCAAGCTTAAGAAACCTAGTGTAGGTAGACTAGGCTTTCTTGCTTTTTATTCGAAATAGTTCCTTCATAATAGTGGTGCTATGTTAGCGAAATAATCCGTATACTAGACGTTGGTGCTTGTTTGTGAATCTTAAGCACAAAATTTATATTTTCTTGCAGTTCAGTAAGTGTGGGCAGAATGGAGAAAATATCTATTTCCAATATAGACGGGTTATACCCTTGATTGCGTTACCCTTATGCGTTGAGTTGGTATACAGCTCTGCAAATGTTCTTTGTGGGACAGCTTTGAATCGATCAGTTATGGGTTGCTTTTTATATTTTTCAGTTTTATGTTTAGTCATGTCAAGAATTACGAAAAGCCGTTCTTAAACAGATTTGGTATCTCACACTATGTGTATAAAATCTTTCCCATTATTCCCTTATTTGTACCAATAAGAAACGTTGTAAGCAGATATTCGCTTCTCTCTGACAGTAGTATGTACAAAATTCTATACCGCATTCGTGTGACTTTGTTAAGACTTAAGTTAATAGTGGGCCGAACATGAATCAACTATGTAATTAAACAATCTCCGACACAAAGCCAACATCTACCTTTATATTTATTTTCTTCTTTAGAATGCAACAGCACACCGCAATGGATGTGATCAAATCATTTGTTGATCGCAAGTACCACAAATTTATTACACTCAGTCAGCCCGATCTGAGCGATCTGTTGAGGAAATCAAAGTCCGAAAAAATTCTCAATTGCAACTCATCGTCGGGCGTGAGTAATTCAAATAATGAAACGACAACCTCCGAGAATTACACATCAACCAGTGAAGAAAGAAAAAGTCCAACTAAGGGCTTGAATATGTGCCATCTCAATGAGTACGTCAGTACAATCCCACAAATCGACTATAAAGAGTTGTTACAGGCGACCAACAACTGGAGTGATAACCACATTCTGGGAAAAGGTGGTTTTGGTATAGTTTTCCAAGGATTCTGGAAACACACTGCCGTAGCTATCAAGAGAATTACTTACCACGGACCGGATGGTGGTGACAAAGTTCAAATTCAGCAAAGTCTCAACGAATTGAAGCACCTAAACTCGTGTCGACATGATAATATTCTGCCTCTTTATGGCTACAGTATAAATGGGGCTGAACCATGCTTAGTGTATCAGTTGATGACAGGCGGTTCTCTGGAACAACGTTTGAATTCGAAGAAATTCGAACCACTCACATGGAGTCAGCGGCTCAATATTGCTTGCGGAACAGCTAGGTATGTATGCGTCACTTGATAGTCTTTGTTTTGTCGAATAATGGTTTTCTGTATTTCCAGGGGTCTACAATATCTGCACACATTCCGTGAGAAACCACTCATTCATGGTGACATTAAGCCCGCTAACATCCTCCTTGATCCCTGCAATCAGCCAAAGATCGGTGATTTTGGCTTAGCTCGTGAAGGGCCCAATGCCCTGAATTCTTCCATGGAGGTTTCTCGAGTATACGGAACAAAGCCATATTTGCCATTGGAATTTCTTGGCTATAAGTCGCTGAGTGCAAAAGTTGATACGTACAGTTTCGGAGTTGTACTCCTAGAGATGTTTACTGGCTTACGGGCCTACGATAGATCACGTGCGCATCCACTGTTAACCAGACACATTAGTGTGACGAATGACCCAGTGGAGGACCTAATTGACAAAAGTCTACGCACCAATGATGATGTACAGGAAATATGTAAGAGGGTTATCAATTTGGGACGTGCGTGTATTGCAGAAAAGCCTGAAAATAGACCAGAAATGGTTATGGTACTGCGACAATTGGAGAGTCAATAAATAAGCCATATAGAATTAACATAAGGAATTGTAAGGATAAAACAAAGACAATTATTGCTACGCATTATGCACTAAATATATATATACGTTTTTTTTTTTTATTGTTAAGCTAATAAAGATTATATCATTTTTAAATTTAAAGATTTTCTTTTCAACATAATAACTAAAACCTGACGAAACTTGTCGATATATCAACTATATATACATATATAACAACTGACTTATCCATTATTTGGTCAACTTTTAGCAATGATTGTAGTTCTTTTCAGTCATCATCCTTTCAGTCAGTCAGGGTTATCGTGAATAAATGTTCCTTCGGAATTTTTCCTCCGAACAAAACTTCATCTATCTTCAAAAAAAGGAAACAATTCCGCGGAAAAGAAATAGGTATCATGAATGACAATTCAGAAGAATTTTCAACGCAGTCGCGATATTTAATTTGTTCCTGATGAGTTTTTTCTCTATTTTTGAAGATACCTAATTTTTGTTCAGGGGAAAAATTCCGAGGGAACATTTATTTACGATAACCCTGAGTAAGTTCCACACGTGTTGGAACTCAAAATTAAAGAATTGCACTCATTTTTCAGTGTTCATGTTCTGCCGGAACCGTTCGATGTCAGAAAAGGTGACGCACTATCATGCGATTTCTTTAACATCATACTTGAGAGAATTGTATGAAACTCAGAAGTCAACACCAGAGGTGTAAGTCTGTACTACTCGTTTATGCCGATGATACTGACTGACTCACTGAACTCAGTGGGCCGCCAGTGGGCGTTAGCGGGTATTGACACAGAGGCAGTAAACAGACTCCCGGACTTCACTCCACTCAAAATAAGAGGATCCGCTCTTAAACTTTCAAATAGCCCTAGTTAGTTAGGTCTAAAGCGTGACCGCAAGCTAATTTGGAAAGAGAATGACGTCGAACGTGCCAGGCAATCGCTGGCTGCCCTATACATCTGCAAGAAGGCAGTAGGTTCCACTAGGTTCCACTTGGGGCCTTCAACCAATCGTCATGCGCCAGCTATATACGTATACGGTAATAAAACCGATTCTTATATATGGGGAACTGGTATGGTTGAGAAGAAGTCTAATCTAACCATAATAGAAAAAAATCAACGAATTGCATGTCTCAGCATTACCGGTGTACTGAGAACTTCTCCCATAGTGGCGCTCCAAACCATGCACCATCTATATACTTCCGATTAACATCGTCAGTAAACAATTGGCTATCAGCTCGGCAATAAGATTGAGAGGCTGCAAGCAATGGAGAGAGCAACACACGGGCACGCTAAAATACTTCGATGCACCGTCATCTCCCCAATTTCACAGACCATCTGCCCACTGAGTATGACTTAAACAGGCGTAAATGCACTCAATACCAGACAAAACTGAGTGGACACAACGCGATGTCCTATACACCGAATGGGTGTCAATTTTCATGGGCGGGTCCAAAACCAAGGATGGAGTCGGTGCCGGAATCTTCTCCTGGACCTGGATATACACCTCTCTTTTAACCATGGGTGTGGCAATGGTGTAGTGGTAACGTCGTCAGTTGCCATGCTAATGGTTCATGATTAAAATCCTGATGTCAGCAAGCATTTTATTTATTTCTCATGAAATATATAAAGTCAGTCCGATCAATTGCGAAAGCTTGTGTGAACACTACTGGAAGGCATAACACTGGCAGTAGTTTAGTCATATGCTGAAAAAATTGTTCGCTGTGTTGATGATGATTTGCCTATGACATCAGTTATCGGAAAAAAATACTCTGAATCAGAAGCAAAGACAAAAAATAACAAAAATATCCCCAGTTATCTAGATGCCACCCACGTCATTTCCCTGAAGCATTAACTACTGAGCTTCAAACCACTACACCAAATCTTTTTTTCTCTCTATATATCTTTCTTTCCAACGCCCGCACTGTGTGTAAACATGTTAAGGGTATTCATAACCCCTTGCGTGCGGGCAAATTATAAAAAAAAAAAATTCAACTGTCAGTCAGCCATCAAATCGCTCGCATCCAGCACTACAAGATCTAAGGTAGTGAAAGACTGCCGTGTATCTCTTAACGAGATAGTTGGGCAGTACAACCTCACTTGAAAACAAGAGCCTGCCTACATTTTTTTTTTTAGAAAATGACGCCAGGAATAGGCGTGCTTCTATGCTGACACTTTTAGAAAGTGATCCCAATTCTAGCCGATAGCTCTGGTAGCTAGTGCTGTATCCTATAGATTAAGATGTAAATTAATTTATGTTTTAATAAACAATAATAATAATTATAAAAAGTGATCCTGTTTCGGAACGGAAAAATTGTAATACATTTTCCTTTAGAAAACAGCGCCAAAAGTAGGCGTTCATTTTATTGACATTCTTTTTTCTTAAAGTGAATTTGTGGATTCAAATCGCATACGTAATCAAAACGTAAGGCCCCTATATATGGTTCAATCAATGCAGTTGTTGCTGATTACTTATAAATATACTGTCAATTCTCCGTGTTTTAAATTATGTATGATGGGGAAGGAAACCATCACAGGCGAACCCCACAGGCGGATCAGTAGAAATGCAGTGAAGTGGGAGGGCTATGATCCCTTATTTTCGGATCATAACATCGCTGATAAAAGGAAAAAGAAGAAGAAGGGGAAGGAAGCCATACATACATACATACGTTTTCAATGGCCCGCTAATCCTTCATGAGGGTCGCGGGGGTAGGATGCTCAGGTGGACCCTCCATCCTTCTCGATCCTCCGCCATCGACTCCAACTCATCAGGAGGAATCCCTAGACGGCTCCAGGAGAGATGCCGGACTTGGTCCAACCATCTATTTCTAGGCCTACCGCGGGGTCGCCTACCTGATGGCACGGCCACCATGGCACGTCTTGAAAGCCAATCTGGGGGCATACGCACTACGTGACCAAACCATCGAAGCATAGATCGTTCCGTTCGGAGAAGTAACTGCTCAACATTGAGCGCCTCGCGTACTCTGGTGTTGCGCACTCGATCCCTACGAGTTATTCCAGCAACACCGCGAAGGAACCTCATTTCGGCAGCTTGTACCCGCGATCTTATTCCTTCGGTCACTACCCAAATTTCATGACCATAGGTGAGAGTTGGAACATACACCGAGTTAAAAACCGATAGCTTAGCTTGAACACTAAGTTCAGCCTTTCCTATAACAGATTGACCAAGCTCTCTCAAAATTTATCCAGCCTGATCAATTCTACAGGATTACTCGGCATTGCTCTTCCCATCACTCGTGAATAGGACCCCGAGGTACTTAAACCTGCTTCAGTGGAACTCCACTAACATGCAGAGTGCACTGAATGGGTTTTTTTGGAAACGACCATTACTTCTGACTTGTTCACGTTGATCTTCATTCCAGCATCATCACAAACGGCTACAAACCTTTCGAGTGCGCGCTGAAGTTCGGTTTGAGAGGACCCAAGGATGACCAAGTCATCCGCAAAGAGCAGATGACTAATCCTTAGGTCTCCCACTTTGAAACATTCCCCGCCACGGCTGCTCTGTAACATCCAATCCATATATACAATAAAGAGGAGAGGTGACAAAACGCACCCCTGGCGGAGTCCAACGCCTACAGTGAAAGGTATTGATTTAACACCGTTTATCCGAACACAGCTTCTACAGTTTGTATATAAAGACTGAATCGCCCTTAACAGGGAACCATCAATCCCATACTCCTGCAGAACACTCCAGAGTTTGCCTCGAGGAACCCTATCATATGCTTTTTCCATATCCACAAAACAAGTGTAGACAGGTTTGGCATACTCCCAGGTCTTCTCAAGAACCATTCTGAGAGTGAATAACTGGTCGGTTGTGCTTCTTTCGGGACGAAAACCGCACTGCTCATCCCCCAAACTGTCCTCAACCACAGCTCTGGAACGCTTTTCTAGTACCTTAGCGAAGACTTTTCCAGGGAGACTTAAAAGAGATATACCCCTATAGTTGGCGCAATCTCTTTTGTCCCCTTTTTTAAAAAGAGGAACTATCACCCCCATTTGCCAATCACCAGGTGTTTCACCGCATTCCCAGGCCACTTTAATGACACGCAAGAGCCATTGCCCTCCCTCTTTACCTAGAGCCTTGAGCATTTCTGGCCGAATTTCATCCACACCAGCAGATTTGCCAACCTTTAGCGCTTTGATCGCTAGTTACTTCCTCTTCTGCCCAACTCTCGACAATAGGTCTGTCATCTTCGGTGCCCTGTTCAGGATTGATCAATTCTGAAAAGTGCTCGCTCCATTTGCGTAAGATGTCCTTCTCATTGGAAAGAAGTGTACCGTCTTTGGATTTAACTCCATCAACGATATTCAACTTTTTTCCTCTGAGTCGGCGGACGGTCTGCCAGAACATCTTATTTGCAGATCTGTTGTCACGTTCCAATTTTTCGCCAAACTTCTTCCAAGACTGTTCTTTCGCTGTTTTCACAGCTAACTTGCAGGTTCTTCGCGCCTCAGTGTACCGATTTCGAGAATCGGAGTTCCCCAAGTGAATCCACACCTTAAAGGCTCCCTTCTTCTCTCTGATGGCTTCTTGAAATCCGGGCGTTTTAAACCAAGCAGTTCTATTCTCACCACCAGCCGCTACACCAAGCCGCTTCACTCCATAAACGTCTCCCGCAGAGGCAATAACCGCTGTTGAAAACAGTGGCCATTCTTCCTCTACATTTGATGGAACAGTTGGAATTCGTTCAAACCTCTCAGATATTTGCCGCGCAAATGTCTCCCGTATCTCATCGTCCTGTAACCTCTCCCATCATATGCGTGTAACCATCCTTGGTTTACGCTTTGGTAGGGGAGGCACTCTCTCGCTAAGATACAATTTGCACAGCACTAAGTGATGATCAGTTGACAGTTCGGCCCCTCTCAATACGCGAACATCACAAACCATTTTCTTCAGACACGATGGTACCACAAAGAAATCGATCAGCGACTTCTGCTGAAGACTGACAGTACCATGTGTATTTGTGAATGCCTTTGTGTGGAAAGATAGTGTTCGTGATGGATAAGCCATTTTCACAACAAAAATCCAACAACTTCTCTCCGTTCGCGTTTTGATCAGGATCACCGTTCCTCCCGATCACACTCCCCCATGTCATAACATCTACACCCACATGAGCATTGAAGTCACCCATCAGGACAAAAGAATAAATATCTCCAACCTTTTCAAGGGCAACATCAACTTCATCTAAGAAAGCTGCATACTCTGACTGAAGATTCGGTGCATACACCTGCACCAATGCCAGAGTTGATCTTTCAAGCTTGAGCTTTAAGATCGCAACTCTCCCTCCTAATGGTATCCACTCCAATACTCTGTCTGTCAACCTGGGACTTGTGAGTATCCCCACTCCCGCCTGAGCAGACATTGAGGGTGCGACTCCTGACAGGAAGAGCTTCCACCCATCCAAAAGGTCCACAGTTTTAGAACCTCTCTGCTTTGTTGAAGAGACGCCAACTATATCTAGTCGACTTTTAACAGCCTCCCCAACAAGCTTAAGGTCCTTCCCCGTGAGCGATGAGACGTTCCATGTGTCTATCCTAAGTCGATGCCGTTGTCGAAATTCAGAGAGTCTATCTGTGCCCCCATCGGTGCACAGCGCGCTCACCCCTTGACCCCCGTAATGGTTCGCGAGACCATTGACAGGAAGCTCGTAGCCATTTTGGGTTTGACCCGGCCGGCTGCCGAGCGGGACAGGCCGACCACCAGACGCTCGCATACTGACACCCTGGAAAGGAAACCATCTTATGAAAAATAGAGCTTGACCGGCTCAGTTGGTATTGCCACGTTCAAAGAAGAGACCATTTGAATCCCGTTAAAAAGACAATATTAATGAACGTTGCAAAGACATCGTGAAGGATGGGTAGGCATATAAACGCCTGGATCACAAATGCAATGACACCAGCATTTGATTGGCCTCACTAACATAGTGATCCAAAATCGGGAGGCCTGCCGATATTTTCTGAGGTCAAATAGGCGAACTCCACAGCCGGATCAGTAGACATAAACTGAATTGTATGGGTTATGATTTCTTGTTTTCGGATCATAACTTCGCCGAAATGGGAAGAAGAAGATGTTAAAAATGGTGCATTAAAACAAACAGTATGGAAAGCAAGTACGAGCCTGTTACACGCACACTTTTATTTTACCTTAGCTTTGTTTTTTTTTAGATTCACCTCAGGGTCGACCCAGGTTATTTTGACAACTCACGTATGTATGTATAAAAAAAAAAAAAAAACCTTGGTTTTCTGTTTTCAAAAAAAACACATTGGAGCTGTCATGCGGACATTTTGCCACCTGGATTTATTTTTCGCTCTCTTCTTAATTTTCATATTTGTATAGAGATTGTTATGAATTTAAACATAATTTAGACAAAAACTAGTTCCCTAATTCAGCGATATGCAAAATAGATGATAACCAGAAATGCGCACATATGATTTTGACAGTTCCATTTTCCTTACCCAAGAAAAATTTGGGTTGACTTCAGAGCGACCGCAGGTTTCTCAAAAAACTCATCAGGGCGATTTTGGAGCGAAATCTGAGCGCCCAGAGCTTTCAAAAAACAAACCTCTTGCATGCGACGAAATTCTGAAAATCATAATCTAAGCAAATGCAAGTGTCAAATAATTAAAGATTTTTTGATAAAATTTTCGACATATTTTTGATATATTTTACTCCTCTGGTATGACTTCGACGTATATTAATATTTTATTCTGAAGCTTGCTATACAATTCTGGATATCTCTTGACGTCCGATTCGTTTAGATTCCTCATGTTATAAAAATGCTGAAATATCTAAAAGAAACCAAAAAGAAAAATGGCAGTATTAAAAGATCTGTCAGTGATTGATTGAAAAATCTGTACCATTTCGAATAAATTATGTTCAGCGAGCAATTTCGATCGATCTTTCATTGCGGCGTATCGCAACCGTTCTTCCGTTTCCGATATAAATGATGGCCCCCACATTTGATAATGTTTCATTTTGTTCCTGCGTAGTCTCTCGATGGCAGCTTTCGTCATAGTAGGCTTTTTGACTTTAGGTGGCGATGGAACTGCTTGAATGATCTTATCCTGTTTTTCCTTCAATTCCAAACGGAGTTTTCTAGCTACTTCTTCGCGGCGCTTACTCGCCGCTGTATCAGAGTATACCGACGCCTGATTTTGTAAATCAAAGTACCGACAGTATCTGTTTATTTCACCACCATTTGGTGGTGGCATTATACGTCGAAAGTCACCCAAATGGCTTTCTTCCCAGGCGATCTGCAGTGTCAATGGACTGAGATTGTTTTTGGTGACGAACTCTTCACGACTTCTGCGGTGGGAAGTGTGTTAGGAGGGGATAATAGGTTTTTATGAAATTAGGCATGTTTAGAAGAGGTTGATGTAGGACCTATTCTTGTTCGCAACTCGAACATAATGATGAAATTATTTTTATTCGTCGCTTGGTATTTTGGTTTATCGCGAATAAATGTTCCCTCAGACAAATATTAGGTATCTTTAAAAATAGGGAAAAAAATTATCGGGGAAAAATTAAATATTGCGAATGCGTTTAAAATTCTCCTGAATTATCATTCATGATACCTATTTCTTTTCCGCGGAATTATTTCCTCTTTTTTGAAGATACCTAATTTTTGTTCGGGGGAAAAATTCCGAGGGAAAATTTATTCACAATAACCCTGATTATGATTGGCGAACTATTTTAGAAAAAGTAACGAATCAAGAGAAATTGTTTTTGTTTTTTAGCTTTTCCTTTGGTAAATCAATGGCTGTAAACATTCTATTCGCCTGATCCAGGCAGATTAGAACTTTCCGATACTGAAATTCGCCGGAACATAAATTCGACTCGCGAATGGTAATAGGTCCCATAACCTCACAGGGACAGGTAAACTTACGTTCTATCAGTTTCACTACTTTCAGTAGTTTGTTTTTTCAATAACCGTCTCCTCACTCTCTTACGATCTTCCCTCAATATCTGGCGCTTATCGGCTAACAGTGTACCGACCAAAGTCAAAGTATCTCGTATCAAAGCTTGCTTCACTTGATGGTCAACGGATTGGTTGACGTGAAAACTAGGAGAATGATTAACCTCAAGAATGTAAGGCTTTAATTTCCAGTCAATGAGAATATCAAAACCCAGAATCTCAAAGCAAGCCTGAATTTTGTCATGTATTGGGAAGCAAGCATGATAGTTGTGTCTTAACATCGGCCAAGCGCTTAAGATGGTCTTAACGATAATATCATCGATGTTTTGCCAAAGTTGTTTGACATCATGACCCTTGGCTGATAGCAGCCTGTTTATTGTTTTGAATTTTCGTTTGCTGCCCATTTCTTCGTTTTTGGAGAACTCCGAGCTGTGTTTGTTCACTGCATAGTTTGTTAAATGCATGAATAGATCGGTTGCATTTCCTGGTGTTGGTTCTATGTACTTGGTGGTAGCAAATCTAGCTAATCCTTCGTTGTAAACAAAGATTCTCAGGGGATCAACCGATGTGATGAGAGTATAAACTCGAAGATCAAATTTATAGCCGTCAATGAGAAGGGGCTGAAAGCGGACTAGGGATGAGATAATGTGGTTTGGCATGTGCTAGAACGTACCTTGCTTACGTACAATTGACATATCATTCGATCATTAGGAGTGATTGTACTTAGATCATTTGTTAGCCAAATTCCACGACCTTGTGCACAGTGATCAGGCTTTAGAATGAAAGTTTTGTTTTTGCGCCTTCTGCTGTAGGCTAATGCTGCTCCTAAGCTGCAAATAATAAGAAAAAATGGACATTAGCACCTAAGCAAGTACTATGTTACAATAACGACTTCCAACTGAATATTAGTTAACACTTGGTCAGTAGAACAATATGCTGATCAAAAGCCAAACAGGTTCGTAGATCGACTAAGTAAAAATGTAGCTCCACAGCCAAGCAGACTTAAGCAAAAATCTTCAAAATTAATTTTATCTACGGCTTGAACAATGGACGTGTAGGCGTAACCATTTGTCCTCTGACTTTGTTTAAGAATCTTTGTCTGATCAGAACGAGCAAACTTTCAGAATAGTACTGCATACATCCAAGATGAATCTACTTCAAAGTCCAACAGCTTCTGCATTGATTCCATAACTTAACGTCGTATTACCTTTACCTTCAGTCACCGGCTAGCTCTCGTAGCGTTCACTTCATGTTGACTTCTCCTAGTGATAGTGGTTTCGCTTAGGAGCTTTCTCCCTCACTAATATCCCCCATCTCGCTCCCTCTACGGAGCTCGTTTTTTGTTTCTTTTGGTAAACCGCGTGTGTTACATTTTTCGCGTGCAGGAAACTTCACGCTCCAATATAATGGCCCCGGGTGAAATAAAATGAATCCCGGGAATCGGTTTAGCGAGTTGGCTGATTCGCCAACTTGGGAACCCAGACCAAAAAAAAAAAAAACAAACACTCCAACTTGGAGGAATTTCCTAGTCTCCCGATCAATTCTAACCTAAGAAACCCGAGGTTTGTACTCATTTCCCCAAAAGACGAAAAACATCCAATTACAGCAATTAGTGTTTTTGTGCTCAGGAAAGCAATCGATGCAGTAAGCACAGTATATGTCTCAACTTAGGGACGGTAATATTCTCATTCTGGCCACGTCCCAAAAGGTTGCAGACAAGTTCATTCGCATTACCAATTTGGCAAACCAATGTCCGGTTACGGTCAAACTTCACACTAGCCTCAACTCATCCAAGGGCATAATCTATGCACCTTGCCTTATTAATATTAGCGAAGGCGAAATTGTCGCAGAAATGAAAATCCAAGGCGTTATTGAAGTGTATAAATTCACTAAAACTTCCGATAATACCTAACGTCCGACTGGCCTAATGCTTTTTACTTTTGATCGCTACCAACGGTAGAAATAGCAAGCATGGTATAAGTTCAGGAATACATCCCCAACCCAATGAGGTGCCGTAATTGTCAGCTTCTTGGACATACAACAAAAAGATGTACTAGAAGCAAAACATGCGAAAACTGCAATCTCCCCCCACACGATCCCCAACAATGTGTGCTAAATGCTCCGACGCTCACCCCTCCTCATCAAAAACCTGCCCGAAATACCTTCAAAACAAAGAAATAATTACTATTAAAACAAGAAACACGTGTACTATGGCGGAAGCTAAACGCACTTACAACCTTACACACCCAACCCAACCTACTACCAACTCTACATTATTCTCAGAAAGAGCCAAAATAGCTCTCCGAAAAGAATACTCTAAATACCCCAACCCTTAACAAATCAACATCTTCTATTGAAACAGACACCACTCAATCTGCTTCCACCAACAACACCACAAAAGTTAACGCATCCACAATTTCCACACAACCACCTTCAACAGTCAGCCCAGCTGCCAAAACTTCCCCTCTCGTACCGTTAAAAAACCTCGCACCACAAACTAATACCACTAATCCGCTATTGCATACTCGGCCCATCCCCTCCCCACCAACACCAACTACTTCTAATAACATATCACAAAATTCACCTATCTCTTCGATTACCAATAACTTAATTAGCAACAACAAATATTACATGAACCCGTCCGACATTGACGAAAATGCATAGAAACAACCAAATTGCCCCTAATAGAAGGTCGTGGACCTCACTGGCGAGCGGGGAAGTTAGGTCAACCAATTCTAGTTTACCTCACTCTCAAGCTGGCCAGTGGTGTCTACGACCTACACTCTTTAACCAACAAAATATCCATCAACCAAAAATTAATATTTTACAATGGAATATAAAAGGCTATTTAAACAACTGGCAATTACAGTCAGCAAAGTATAAAAGTCGTAGAAACACCTGCTGGACCTATATCTACTCCAGCTGACATTAGTACCCATTTTGCTCTCTCTTGGTCTAATTTATCAAAGGACGAAAACTTCTATCCCAATTTCTTACTTACTTACTTAGGTGGCGCTACAGTTCGGGGTGAACCTGGGCCTCAACCAACAAGCCTCTCCATTTAGCTCGGTCTTTAGCTAGTTGCCTCCAGTTGCGCACTCCAAGTCGGTCGAGGTCCCCTTGAGCTTGTGCGCGCCACCTACGGCGATGATTCCCCCTACTGCGTCGTCCCTCGGGGTTAGATTCGAAGACTCTGCGGGCCGGAGCGTTGGTGTCCATTCGCTCTACATGTCCTAGCCATCTCAGACGTCCAATACGCAGTTTTTTGACTAGGTCGATGTCGCTGTACACCTCGTATAGTTCGTGATTGAATCTTCTCCTCCAAAACCCGTCAACGCAAACGGGGACCGAAAATCTTACAAAGAATTTTTCTCTCGAAGCGACCAAGGATATCTTCATCCTCTTTTAATAAAGTCCATGTTTCAGCGCCGTAAAGCAGGACGGGGATGATCAAGGTCTTATATAGAGTCTCCTTAGTTGTTCGAGATAGGGCTTTACTGTTGAATTGCCTTACAAGCCCAAAAAAACAGCGATTGGCAAGAGTTATTCTTCGATTGATTTCTGCGCTGATGTTGTTTGTAGAATTTATAGCAGAGCCAATGTAGACAAAGTCCCTTACTACCTCGAAGTTATAGCTGCCCACGGTGACGTTTTGTCCAATTCGTCGGTGTTGGTTTTCCCTTCTTGTTGACAGCATATACTTGGTTTTGCCCTCGTTTATCGCTAAGCCCATTTTGGCCGCTTCCGCTTAAATGCTTGCAAACGCACCGGTGACTGAAGAACTCAGCGGGCTTTCTTCCGATAATGTCTATATCGTCGGCATATGCAAGCAGTTGTACAGACTTGTAATAGATTGTGCCTCCGGTGTTGGCTTGTGAGCTCCGCATAATCCGTTCAAGTACAATATTGAAGAAGTCACATGACAGCGCGTCACCTTGTCTAAAGCCTTTTTTGACATCAAAGGTCTCCGTGAGGTCATTACCGACCTTGATGGAGCAGCGAGCGTTCTCCATTGTCAGCCTGCACAGACGGACAAGTTTGGCAGGGATGTCAAAACTAGACATGGCTCTATAAAGCTCTTCTCAATAGATGCTGTCATAGGCGGCCTTGAAATCGATAAAGAGGTGGTGAGTATCGATTTGGAATTCTTGGGTTTTCTCCAGGATCTGCCGAAGTGTGAAGATTTGATCGATGGTGGACTTTCCTGGCCTGAAACCGCACTGATAGGGTCCAATCAGGCTGTTGATAAAAGGTTTCAGGCGTTCACACAATATCGTAGAAAAGATCTTGTACGCTATGTTGAGGAGACTGATGCCTCTATAATTGGCGCAGTAGAGGGGGTCTCCTTTCTTGTGGATCGGGCAAACGATGCTGAGGTTCCATTCATCAGGCATACACTCCTCTGACCAAATATAAGAAATGAGTTGGTGTATGCACTCTACCAATTCATCCCCAGCTGCCTTGAAAAGTTCGGCCGGTAAGCAGTCAGGTCCAGCAGCTTTGTTGGATTTTAGCTTGGATATTGCTATCCTCACTTCGTTTTGGTCAGGTGGACGGAAATTTTGACTATCATCGTCTATGTTGAATGGTTCATTCTACCTGACAGCGGGATGTTGGTCTTCGTCACCGTTATACAGTCTGCAGAAGTAGTTCTTCCATATTCTCAGCACCGACTGTGATTCTACTACGAGGTTTCCATTTTCATCTCTACAGGTTTCTGTACGGGTATTGCTTCTCTGACACGTTCTTTTTACCTTTTGGTAAAACTTCCGTACATTGTTCCTGGAGTATAAACTCTCGATAGTCTCAAACGCACGCTTCTCATGCTCTTTCTTCTTCTTTTGGAGAAGCCGATGTTCTTCCCGTCTCTTTCGTCAGGTCAGCAGGTCGTAGCTATGAATAAAACGGCATTCGTCGAAAATCAACAAACGCCAACGAGAGTCATGGTGATTAATTATTTAGCTCTGCTTCAATTAAACCTCTCTATAAAACGAATTTTCATTCATTTGCCTGTGCTAAGTAGTATGGTCGTTAAAGATGTCAGATTAATCTTGTTCAGCCAATCTAGTAACTGTAAAGGAAAAGTTAATCAGTCTTTTGTCGATTTAAAAAGAAACTGGGGATTGAAATAAGGCACGACTTTCATAGAGGTTCTGAGCAATATCCTTTAGATAATTCCAACGTAAAAAAATGCGTTTTATATGCAAGCTACTCATTTCTGAAATGAGCTTACTTGCAGAGCGAAAAAGGGAAGAGAGGATAATCCTCGTTTGATCTTGTGCTTCTGAAGTGCACATAATTATCCTGCCGATCCGATTTGTTAATGAAACAATTGCTGTAACAAATTGTTACCCTAAGCAAGTTTTTGAAGTGAAGAGTTTGTATTATATATGTATTTAGGTTTTGAAGTTGAATTATTACAGAACCATCAAATGTGGAAGTTTTTTTTGTTCCAAAACGATTATAGGAAGCACTGAAGACCGAGCGTGTGCACTTGTCTAGACGGCATAGACACGACAAAGCATTAGATACGTGTCAAGGTTGTACTTTTATATGAATATATGAAATTTAATTACGCGAAGACAATAAAAAACTTGACTAATTGCAATCTTCTTCTTCTTCTTCTTCCTTTTATCAGCGAGGCTATGATCCGAAAACAAGGGATCACAACCCTCCCACTTCACCGCATTTCTACTGATCCGCATGTGGGGTTCGCCTATGTGACCTCAGAAAATATCGGCAGGCCTGCCGATTTTGGATCACTCGGTTACTGAGGCCAATGAAATGCCGATGTCGTCGCATTTGTCTGATCCAGGCGTTTATAGGCCTGCCTTTCCTACATCGCGATGTCTTTGGAACGTGCATTGATATTGCCTTTTTAACAGGGTTCAAATGATCCCTTCTTTGAACGTGGCAATACCAACTGAGCCGGTCACGCTCTATTTTTTGTACGATGGTTTCCTTGATGTGAAAGCTTCCACGGATCTTCGAACTTCTTATTCGATCAAGCTTTGTCACTCCTGCTGTCATGCGAAGCATCTTCATCTCAGCTGCCGTTAATTTACTCTCATACTTTTTGTACATCGTCCAACATTGTGAACCGTATGTGAGCGCTGGACGTACAACTGCGGTGTATAGCCTTCCTTTCAACTTAGGGGGCATTTTTCTGTCACAGAAGATAGCGGAATTTTCTCGCCACTTCATCCACCCTACGCTTACACGATGATTGATGTCGTCATCACAAGTTGCTTTGCTATTGATCATAGATCCCAGATATTTGAACTTTTCGCACTTGGGAAGCACTGTTCCATTCAAATAAATGTCTGGAATAGGCCTGAGTGGATCAGAGAACGGGCAGCACAAGTACTCTGTCTTTTTTGAACTAATGCGATACCCATTTCCCTCCAAAACGTCCACCCACACATCAAGTGCTCGTTGCAGGGATGTAGGATCCTCACTTATGATGGCTCCATCGTCAGCAAAGAATAACTGATGTACCTTGGGGTCCATCACTTTACCTTCAAGCAGATAATCAAGGACTGTAATAAAGAGCAAAGGACTTAAAACGCTTCCCTGGTGTACCCCGACTTTGATTGGGAACTCTTCGGTTACTCCAGCGGGGCATCTTACTCTTGTCTTTGCTCCTTCGTACATGTCCATGATCATCTGTACATAGGTTTCTGGAACCCCTCGATGTCTTAGCGCCACCCATATCAGATCTCGTGGTTGTCTGTCGAATGCCTTTTCAAAGTCAACCAATAGAATATGCAAATCCCTTAAGGAATCACGATGTTTTTCCATTATGATCCTTATACTTTGGATTGCATCTGTGGTTGATTTACCCGAGACAAACCCGCACTGATCATCAGATAGCCGTATTATTTTTCGCAGATGGCCACCTAATACCCGCTCAACGATCTTCATGGTGTGTGACATCAGCTTGATCGAACGGTAGTTATCACAGTTTCGCGTATCACCCTTCCCTTTATATACAGGGAGAAGGTAACTTTCCCTCCATTCATTCGGCATTGGATCACCTCTCACGAATTTGGAGATGAGAATTCTGAGCCATCTGAACCCGATATCTCCCATCTTTTTCCAGAACTCAGAGGGTATTTCGTCTGGCCCAATCGCTTTTCGTTTTTTGGAGTATTTGACCGCCTCACTAACTTCTTCGACTGTAATGTCGGGTATTTCTTCACAGTTAGGGTTGGCTCTTGGAAAGTATAGCCGGGGAAACTGTTCATTCAAAAGCTCTTCACAATACTGCCGCCACCTCTGCAGAATTTTGTCGTCATCCACAAGAAGCTGGCCATGAGCATTGCTAATGAACTTTGGCGAACGAATCTCCTGAGCATTCTTCCTTCTTTGGGCGGCTATTTTGAAGATGGTTGCGCTCTTGTTCATATTGTGTCTTCGCAGCTCCTGGATAGCCTGGTTTGCATCAGCAACCGGGGAAAATATTTTCTCCAGCTCCCGATACAGGCCCTCCGTACTCTCTGCTTGAAGCTGGGCGCACTTCTTCTTCACTTTTTTCTTGCAGCATCTGTATTCCATTTCGAGGCGAGTTTTTTCGTCACTATTATTAGAGGGGCACTTTGACCAAGCTTTGAAAGCCGCTTTCTTCTCATTTATCACTTTCTTAGCTTCATCACTCCACCACCATGTTTCTTTGGCGTGTTGATGGTGGCCTTTTGAAGCTCCTAGCAGTGATTTGGCCTTCTTTAAGCAAGTTCGCTGTAGGGAATCCCACATATTTTGTGCTCTGCACTCTTCATCCTCAGCTCCGTTGATGGTGTGAGAGAGGTAATTCTTCATTACGAAAACAAAAGCCTCGCCTTTTTCTTTGTCCAGATTGTACCACTTGATTTTCTCAGAGACCCTTGTTTGTTTGCTTTTCTTTGGTGTTTTCATAAAAATTTCTGTTAGCAGGAGTCGGTGTTGTCGAGCGATTGCCTCTCCCAGGATCACTTTGCAATCTTTTATCCGAGGCTTCATGAAACTGCCTACCAAATGGTAGTCAATCTGAGTTTCATCTCCACCACTGCTGTAAGTGATCAGGTGTCGGCTTTGTTTGATGAACATGGTATTTAACACGATAAGACCGTGTGATTTGCACATGCTTAGGATGTCTTCACCAGGAAGGTTCCTGGTGCCATATCCTAGTCCTCCATGGCAGTCTTCATAGTCTTCGTTTGATTTCCCGACATGTCCATTCAAATCTCCTCCAACAAACAGAAATTCTTCCTTTGGGATGTCCTTAAGGAGATTGTGGAAATCTAGCCAAAATGCATCTTTATCTCTCTGATTGTACCCATCGTGGGGAGCATATGCACTGACAATATTCCACACCTCTCCTTGTATTACTAGTTTGAGAGACATCAAACGGTCGCTGGACTTCGAAATGCTCAAGACGTTTCCAAGTAGCTCTGCCGCAAGGATGATACCGATTCCGTTCCTAGCCTTTTCCGTTCCGTAGTAGAACATCTTGTAATCTTTTGTCCTAACGTCCAAGAAACGCGCCCGATTCCCGGTGTTTTTCCATTTCGTCTCTTGGACACACAAGATGTCCACCCGCCTTCTATTCATCATCTCTTCCAGCTCGTAACTTCGACCGGTCATGCTTCCAACGTTCCAACTCGCGACCCGTAAATTGCGTCCAAACTGTTTCATTATGTTGCTAGCCCCCGGAATCCGTATAGCTCTGACCCGAACATTTCTGCTCGGTCCAGGATCAGTACCATGCACAGCAGTGGTAGTGCCTGGCGGGGTAGTGCCTTTCCTTTTTGCAAGTATTATCATAATGATACAGTTTTGCAATACAATTTTTGCACCATATTGCGATGGTGTTTGTTGTTTGACACGTGCATGCTCCTGTTTTAGTATTGTTTGATCTTTCTTTTATGACACCGGTGATCTCCAGTCGTGTCAACCCACAGACTCGCATGCACACTTGTGGGAGGGTTTTTATGGTAGTATATGTGTCGCTAGGCTCACTTGGGTGTTATATTGCCTAGATCTGATTTGTCCCCTTAGTCGCCTTTTACGACAAGCGCTAGTTGTTGGGGGGCGCTGCAGTGATATTCTTAACCCGTCCCTGCACGGGCAACTTGACTAATTGCAATCGCTGGTGTAAAGGCTTAATGGTCCAATTTTTCAAACCTACCCATCTTAAGTATATCAATCTCCATCTATAATACCTATGCTTATAAATGTGAGAAACCTTTCCCTCACAGAAAAAAACATTTTACCTATATACTTGTAGTTCTACTAGAAATTTAGGAACTATATGTCTTCCTAAAGTATTAGTTAACTTACTCAGCAGGAAAGACCCATGTCTTTGGGAAGATATCATATTCACCCGGATACAGCTTAAGCATTCTGTTTAAATTTCTAGAAAGAAGATCCTTTCTACAGATCTCAATCATTCCAGGAAAATGATTTATTTGCTGAAAACGTTTCATGTTCTTGT
The DNA here is from genome assembly GCA_945910035.1 of Brachypalpus laphriformis. Lineage (NCBI taxonomy): Eukaryota > Metazoa > Arthropoda > Insecta > Diptera > Syrphidae > Brachypalpus > Brachypalpus laphriformis. Next base: position 38,760,529 of record OX246754.1, on the reverse strand, counting down.
ATACTTCCACTCCAGGCATCGAATCTGTCCACAAAATATTCCACAGTTTCATTTCTTTGACCAATTTGAATCCCATTGACTTGGACACATTTGGAATGACTGAATATCTTGTGTTCGTAACACAAATGCTCTCCTTAGTCCTACAGATGCATAGAGTATTAACAGTATGCATTTGCATATTAATGTAATCGTATACCTTTTTGTGTGCTCTTTTCGATTGAAAATTTCCTGATTTTCATTTTTCTTTATCTCTTCGGGACATTTGAAATGGAAGCAACAATCATTCAATGTTATTATTCCGTCACCATATCCTGGCACATGCTCAACTGGCAAAAGAGCGATTGGCGATTCTTCTTCAGCATCCTTGGACTGAGTTTCCGTCACCGTTGATTCGACTTCCGTTTCGTTTAAGCCTTTTATTGTAAACGGGCCTCGTTTGCATGTTCTTTTTAAGGACTGAATGCGTTTAAGAATACGGTTGCCTTTTAAATTCATGATTTGGGAACAAAGAAATAACAATTTTGCAAGAAGGACGGTCTGGTGAAATTTAAATGATTATTTTAGTTTGCAAATAAATTTTTTTTTTTATTTTTTTTTATTTTACATACAAACTCGAAAACAAAATTTTATCTAGACAGTGTTTCAGACTAGAATTTGTGCCACAATGATGAAGAAGTGTGTTGTTTGTCAATATTCTGGCTTACGAGTACCACCTATACTAATCTACTTAGAGACTTCGCACTGCAAGTAAATATAAGCAGACCGTTCATACACCTTCAACCTGTAAAATGGTGCGAATATACCACCGAAATTAGAAATGGAAAATGACTACCCAAGCCTTATCCCAGCTTGATGTACATACATACATACATTTTCAATGGCCCGCTAATCCTTCATGAGGGTCTCGGGGGTACTCTCCATCCTTCTAGATCCTCCACCATTGACTCCAACTCATCAGGAGGAATCTCTAGACGGCTCTAGGAGAGACGTCGGACTTGATCCAACCATCTATTTCTAGGCCTACCGGGGAGTCGCCTACCTTATGGCATGGCAATCATGGCACGTCTTGGTAGCCGGTCTGGGGGCATATGCACTACGTGGCCAAACCATCGAAGCATAGATCGTTCCATTCGGAGAAATAGCTGCTTAACATTGAGCGCCTCGCGTACTCTGGTGTTGCGCACTCGATCCCTACGAGTTATTCTAGCAACACCGCCAAGGAACCTCATTTCGGCAGCTTGTATCCGCGATCTTATTCCTTCGGTCACTACCCAAATTTCATGACCATATTTGAGAGTTGGAATATACACCAAGTTAAAAACCGATAATTTAGTTTAAACAGTATGTTCGGCCTTCCCTATAACAGATTGACCAAGCTCTCTCAAAATTGATCCAGCCTGATCAATTCTACAGGATAACTCGGCATTGCTCTTCCCATCACTCGTGAATAAAACCCCGATGTACTTAAACTTATCCACCTGCTTCAGTGGAACTCCACTAACATGCAGAGTGCACCCAATGGGTATTTTGGAAATGGCAATTACTTCCGATTTGTTCACGTTGACCATTATTCCAGCATCATCACAAACGGCTACAAACCTTTCGAGCGCGAGCTAAAGTCCCGCTTGAGAGGTCCCAAGGATGACCAAATCATCCCCAAAGAGTAAATGACTAATCCTTAAGTCTCCCTTTGAAACATTCTCCACCACGACTGCGCTGTAACTTCCAGACCATATATACAATGAAGAGGAGATGTGACAAAACGCACCCTTAACGGAGTTCAACGCTCGCAGTGAAAGGTATTGATTTAAAAAAAGTGCTTTATCATGTGACCTGTCCAAGCAATATACCAACAAAGCAGCTCAAAATTGAAGTATACAACTGTATTGACATATGTAGAAATCTGGGACTAAACGTAAGAGGCATTTGCTGTGACCAAGGCCCTACGAATCGAAGACTTTTCAATAAATTAAAGCTGGATGAGGACAACAGTTCCTTTCTTTATAAACAAAAAAAAGGGTATGGAATGTATGATGTGCCACATTTAATCAAAAGTGTAAGAAACTATCTTTTAAGATCAGACTTACGAACTCTGGATGGAGTTGTAAGCTGGAAAATAATTGAGTATATCTATAATACAGAAAGAAATAATACCACAAAAATGTATCCAAAACTAAAATATGCTCATATAGATCCCACAGAATTTCAAAAAACAAATGTGAAACTAGCGGCACAAGTACTTAGCAGATCCGTGGCTTGCGCAATTAATGCATTACATCGCTTGAATAAATTTCCAGAGAAAATTGCACAGTCTGCGCAACCAGCAGCAGAATTTATAAATAAAATCAATAAAATAATTGATTTATTGAATGGAAGAGCTACACTTATTTGAAATGACGCAAATATTGGATTTTTAAAAGAAATGCAATCATATTTAAAACAAATTCAGCCAATCAATGCAAAATATAAACCCTTCTGCTTAAGCGATAGAATTACCAGATGAAGACACGATATCAATAAAAATGACAGAAATGAATGACATAGCCACAAGGTATTTTGAAGGTTACTGTTTTTTTTTAAATACTTAAAAAAATTAATGCAGTTTGCGAGAACTGTGTCAAAGAAATTACAAAGGACAAAAACAATTCCGATCTCACGGAAATATTGATCAAATTGAAAAAATATGAATACTCGAATGAAAATCCAATACTTGTCTGGCCATCAGACAAGTACTTCAAAATATGTCAACTTCATATACAAGTATTTACCACTTGCTTTCAGAAATGTCCATTTGCATCTAATCCTAGAGAAAATATAGTAAATCAATGTATCTCAAAAACAAATTTGCATTATCCAGATTGGTTTGAAACGACAAATAAATGTTATTCGCACAAAATTGATACAGTCAATTTCCTTGTGGTAGTTCTGCTTTGGAAAAATTGTAAGTGGTTTATTGACAAGAGCATAAACAAGAAAAGGAATCCAAAACAAAAGACAAAAAAGTTGCAAAATTTAATGAATATGTTAACTAAAATAAATATTTGCATATGTACATAATGTATGAATATTTGAAAAAAAAACTAAGGGGGTGGTGAGGTAAGGGAGGTGGTGGGGGGTCAATATTCTGGCACATCCGCGTTCGTGTCCCTTGGAAACCACTTTGGTTAAGGCACTGTGAATAGCTAAAAATCATACTTCTAATATGTATTATGTAAATGCCTAAAGACAAACATATTTTGCAAATGCATTTTCACATAAATGCCTTTAACTAAAGTGGGCTAAGAACAGAGTTGATTTTGTTTCCTATTGTTTAACGTGCATGAACAAAAAAGTAATAAAAGAGTGGCTGTGGCTACCTATCAGAACTCTTCTTTTATGTAAAATGTAAGGACCAAACATCAAACATACTGTAAATGAGAGTAGGAGTACCACAAGGATTTGTAAAAGAGAGATGTATTCAAACAATTAGGAAATAAATAAACATAATTATTTGTCTCAGCCTCAATCTTATAATACGTACATACCTACATACATATGAATAAAGTAAAGTAAAATAAAGTTAGCCTACAATACCTACAGTACCTACTATTTAAATTTTTTGTACCGTACCTACAAATTTTTAACATCATCGCAGATCGCATTAAAATTATTCTTGATCTTAACCTACCCTAACATAAGCCTAATATGAGTTCATGCCCCCACAGAAGAAAAGGACCCTGCCTCCAAAGAGTGTTTCTACGAGCTCCTCGACAAAACATACGAGCAATGTCCTAAATACGACGTTAAGATCGTATTGGGCGATTTTAACGCCAAAATAGGAAAGGAGGACGTCTTCGGTAGAGCAGTCGGTAAGCATAGCCTACACGACACCACGTCTGATAACGGACTAAGGCTAATTGATTTCGCTGTGGAGCGAAATGTCACCATAGCAAGCACATGGTTTCCTCATCTCGATATTCATAAGCAGACATGGCGGTCCAATGATCATGTCACGATCAACCAAATTGATCATATTGCGATCGACGCAAGGCATGCCTCCAGTATTCTGGATGTCCGGACCTTCCGAGCGGCCAACATAGACTCGGATCATTACCTTGTTGTAGCCAAGGTACGAATGCGGATATCCCAATCTGAGCAACAAAGAAGAATTACTGTGAGAAAATTTAACGTCGAAAAGCTACAATCGCAAGAGACCGCCAGACTCTTCGCTGAACGCGTATCCCGAAATCTCTCAATCACCCCTATACCGCCAGCATCAAGTGCCGAAGACCAGTGGCAACGCTGCCAACATGCCATCAGAAACGCCGCGACTGATGTGCTGGGTCTCGCTCGCCCACCACCGCGAAACCCCTGGTTTGACGAAGAATGCCGGCGAGTGCATGCAGCAAAACAAGAGGCATACAAAGCGGCGCTGCAAAGGAAGACGAGAGCTGCTCGTGAGCTCTACGAGCAAAAGAGACGGGAAGAACATCGGCTTCTCCAAAAGAAGAAGAAAGAGCATGAGAAGCGCGCGTTTGAGAATATCGAGAGTCTATACTCCAGGAACAATGTACGGAAGTTTTACCAAAAGGTAAAAAGAACGTGTCAGAGAAGTAATACCCGTACAGAAACCTGTAGAGATGAGAATGGAAACCTCGTAGTAGAATCACAGTCGGTGCTGAGAATATGGAAAAACTACTTCTGCAGACTGTATAACGGCGACGAAGACCAACATCCCGCTGTCAGGCAGAATGAACCATTCAACATGGACGATGATAGTCAAAATTTCCGTCCACCTGACCAAAACGAAGTGAGGATAGCAATATCCAAGCTAAAATCGAACAAGGCTGCTGGACCTGACGGTTTACCGGCCGAACTTTTCAAGGCAGCTGGGGATGAATTGGTAGAGTGCATACACCAACTCATTTCTAATATTTGGTCAGAGGAGTGTATGCCTGATGAATGGAATCTCAGCATCGTTTGCCCGATCCACAAGAAAGGAGACCCCCTCAACTGCGCCAATTATAGAGGCATCAGTCTCCTCAACATCGCGTACAAGATCTTTTCTGCGATATTGTGTGAACGCCTGAAACCTTTTATCAACAGCCTGATTGGACCCTATCAGTGCGGTTTCAGGCCAGGAAAGTCCACCATCGATCAAATCTTCACACTTCGGCAGATCCTGGAGAAAACCCAAGAATTCCAAATCGATACTCACCACCTCTTTATCGATTTCAAGGCCGCCTATGACAGCATCTATAGAGAAGAGCTTTATAGAGCCATGTCTAGTTTTGACATCCCTGCCAAACTTGTCCGCCTATGCAGGCTGACGATGGAGAACGCTCGCTGCTTCATCAAGGTCGGTAATGACCTCACCGAGACCTTTGATGTCAAAAAAGGCTTTAGACAAGGTGACGCGCTGTCATGTGACTTCTTCAATATTGTACTTGAACGGATTGTGCGGAACTCACAAGCCAACACCGGAGGCACAATCTATTACAAGTCTGTACAACTGCTTGCATACGCCGACGATATAGACATTATCGGAAGATCTCAGCGGGCTGTCACCGGTGCTTTTGCAAGCATTGAGGCGGAAGCGGCCAAAATGGGTTTAGCGATAAACGAGGGCAAAACCAAGTATATGCTGTCAACTAGAAGGGAAAACCAACATCGACGAATTGGACAAAACGTCACCGTGGGCAGCTATAACTTCGAGGTAGTAAGGGACTTTGTCTACCTTGGCTCTGCTATAAATTCAGCAAACAAAATCAGCGCAGAAATCAATCGAAGAATAACTCTTGCCAATCGCTGTTTTTTTGGGCTTATAAGGCAATTCAACAGTAAAGCCCTCTCTCGAACAACTAAGGAGACTCTATATAAGACCTTGATCATCCCAGTCCTGCTTTACGGCGCTGAAACATGGACTTTATTAAAAGAGGATGAAGATATCCTTGGTCGCTTCGAGAGAAAAATTCTTCGTAAGATTTTCGGTCCCGTTTGCGTTGACGGGTTTTGGAGGAGAAGATTCAATCACGAACTATACGAGCTGTACAGCGACATCGACCTAGTCAAAAAACTGCGTATTGGACGCCTGAGATGGCTAGGACATGTAGAGCGAATGGACACCAACGCTCCGGCCCGCAGAGTCTTCGAATCTAACCCCGAGGGACGACGCAGTAGAGGGAATTACCGCCGTAGGTGGCGCGCACAAGTTCAAGGGGACCTCGACCAACTTGGAGTGCGCAACTGGAGGCAATTAGCTAAAGACCGAGCTAAATGGAGAGGCTTGTTGGTTGAGGCCCAGGTTCACCCCGAACTGTAGCGCCACCTAAGTAAGTAAGTAACCTACCCTAATTTAATGTATATATGTAGGTATACATACGTACATAATTCATTTCATTTCATTTATTCATCAATCAGAGTACATATATCTCTTATAGACTATAAGTATAAAAAAAATTATAATACAACTAAATATGTACATTAACTCCTTTAATTAATATAAACAAAAGGATATTATCAGTAAAGAATAAAAAAAAAAAAAAATACATATAAAAAGTTAATGAGAACTAGCTTATACTGTTTGATTGGCAAGCAAACAAAGAATTCTAGATTTGAAAGTATCACGCATGCAATTATCGAAAAAGTCTACTTCAGAAAAAATTGAATTAGCTTCTCTGATGCAACGCGACAATGGTTCATTACGACTGTAGTTAGAGCGATGAAGTTGCTCGTAGAATAATAACTGTTCACGCAACATTCTAGATGGAAAATGCAAATCAATAGGTTGGAGTAACGGAGGGCATTTAATATGATAGGTTAAAAGATCACGGATAAACATAATGGAAAAGTATTTACGTCTTTTCTCAAGAGACACTAGTCCAAGTAATAAACACCTAGCATTATAGGCAGGCATCTCAATAGGCCAGTTTAATTTATAAATAGCATATCTGGTGAACTTTCTTTGAATCCTTTCTATCCTGTCTGATGCAACAATATAATATGGGCACCACACAGAGCTACAGTACTCCAAAACAGATCTACCCAGAGATAAAAACAGCGATTTCAATGAGTAGGGATCAGAAAACTCACTTGCATTTCTTTTGATAAAGCCAAGCATAGAATTTGCTTTGCTTATTACATAATCGATGTGGAGTGAGAACGTGAGCTTTGTATCTAAAATTACACCAAGATCTTTTTTACGATTTACTCTGTCGAGGCATATATTGTGAATGCTATAGTTAACTATTATAGGATTTAAATGTATATAACAAGAGAATAATTCGCATTTTGCTATGTTCAGATGCAGAAAGTTAATATTGCACCTATCAACTAGTCTCGTTAAGTACACAATCGCGTACGGAAGCTACCAAACGATATAGCTTTAAGTCATCAGTAAACAGAAGGCAGAGTGAATGTTTAAACATTAGAGGGATATCATTGATAAAAAGTAGAAAAAGTAAAGGTCCTAAATGACGGCCTTGGGGAATGCCAGATGTAACGTAATAAGGGTCGACAGGCACTGATCGATTTTCACATATTGTATTCTGCTGGTCAAGTAAGACCTAATCCATTTCAAAATATTAGAATGAAAACCCATGCAGCAAGACCGTATGGTTCACCCTATCAAAGGCCTTGGCAAAGTCCGTAAAGATAACATCGGTCTGCAACCTTTTTTCAAAACCTGTGACTATGAAGTTTGTCAGAATAGACAAGTTTGTAGTAGTGGATTTACCGGAGACAAACCCATGTTGATAAACGGAAATGCACTCTTTAACGAGGAAATAAAGTTTATTATAAATCATTTTTTCGAATAACTTAGGAATAGTTGAAATTTTACAGACAGGTCTATAATTTGTAACATCTTGTTTGGAGCCAGATTTGAAAATTGGTGATACGTACATAGGTTTGTATATTTCTGCTCTGTCTGTTCCTCACCGTGCCAAAGTCGCAGGCCAGGACAAAAAATATGAGAATACAAAACAAAACAAAAAATATATTTCGCTGTGGATATGTCACAAACTCTACGCTGGTGGTGAAAGCTTTTCGCAAAGCAAAAGAAAACGCTTTTCGCACAGAAAATTTATTTTCCGTTTTTTTCCTTGCGAAGCAGAAAAGCTTTTTGTTTGCCCATCGTTGTTTGCTCATTGCAAAAAAGATCAACATTTTTTTGTATGGGGATGTGACATCTGGGTAAGTTTATTATCTGTGCTCTAACTATTCGTTTATTTCCTCCCGGTCGAATTTCGACCACACGCGATACTAGTAACTATAAACTTGCTTCCCAAAGTATGCAAGCATTTTTTTTGGTTTTATTTTTCCCTAGAATTCCAAAACTTATCTAATCCATAGCTTTATAATAAGGGTATTCACTTAAACTGATAAATTTACTCATCTCGTAGTTCTGTAAATTTACGAGGTGCTTTAAATGAATATCCCTCGGAAACAAGTTGCGTAATTGAATCAGCTTTTCTGCAACTGTCATCAAACTGTCGCCAAACATATAAAAATGCCAAAAATTAGTGAAAAGAAAAAACTTATTAGATTGTATTCCCAATTCTGTCTGCCATAGTTTCAATCAAATTTGACAGCAACACAGTTTTCGACAGCAGTGTAATTTTCCGAGGGTGATTTCCGAGCCAAAATAGTCGCAGAAATTTACGGGGCTCTCGTAAATCATTTTTCATATAAAATTTGACAGGTCATTTACGCGATGATAAATTTATATGGTTTACGTGGCTTACGAGGGTTTTACGAGTTTAAGTGAATACCCTTAATATTCTTAGTTTTGCTGTTTTCTTTATTTATTTTAATATTTTGACTATCTACCTACAAGATAAATAATTTCATCAAAATCCGTCCAGTAGTTTCCGCGTGATGTGTGCACAGACAGACAGACAAAAATTACAAAAATTGTATTATATATCGTCTATATGCGACCAAAACTCACTAGACAAAATCAAAATTCCGAGATAAACGATTTTCAAAATAACAGTTTTTCATTTTCGTAACTAGCACTTTGATTTTAAATTTCTTGTTCCAAATTTGGGTTTTAATGGTAGTACAGTGAAGGTAGTATTTGGAAAACTATCTAGAGTTAAAGTCTGCCGTTAGTCTTACCAGTTAGAAATGTTTAAGTATTTAATGATTTTAGGCTGAACAAAAAAAAATCTGAAAATTGATATTAATGCCCGACCATGTGCCTTTGCCTAAATAGCATAGACACGACGAAGCATTAGATACGTGACAAGTTATTACTTTCGATTTGCTTGGATCTACCGTTAAATTCGATAGCCGACAGTACACTATAAGTCGGTTTATCATTAATTGTAATGTCGCAGGCGAATACGCGAAAAGAACCACATCATGGGCAACTAGAAGTGCCTTAGTAAAGACTCTGGCAATTTATATTCCACCAGGCAGGAAGTCTATTAAGTCGTCGACGTACAGGGCAAAGAGATACGGACTGAGAGTGCACCCTTGGCATACTCCCACTTTCGTTTTAAACCATTCCGAAATATTAGCTCCATTCCAGACAGCCGACTGGTTACCTTCGTACATATTCTGAAGTACTCTTGCAAATTTGTTTGATATTCCAATGTTGTATAGCTTGTGGAATAAGACTTTACGATCGGCGGTATCAAAGGCAGCTTGGAAGTCAACGAAAAAAACGTATAATTTCTTTTTTTGTTCAATACATGTCCAGGCGATGCTTTGCAGTACAAAGATATTGTCTACAGTCGAATAACCACTGCGAAATCCAGCTTGATAATCCTTAAGGAGTTTTTTGCTGTCAATCCAATACGACATTCGCTCATTTATAAATTTTCTTGCAAAAAGACATTCAGTGATATGTGGGGCTTCAAACCAGCTGTGGTGTACTGGACATACACGGCGCGGCGATCGTAAGACCTATTCTCACTTATGGTTCATTAGTATGGTGGATGACACTTGAGAAGCAATACCAGCTTTTAAACCTCACCAAAATCCAGAGAGCAGCGTTCATCGGAGTCATGGGATCAACGAGTAAACACCAACAGCAACAATGGAAACCATGCTTAGCTTCATTCCACTTGATATACGTAGGGACTAGCAAAAGTTAGCTTAGTTGATTAAATAATAAAACAAAAAGAATTTTAACTTTAGATATTTAATATTCATCTTTTTTTTTATTGCTCCACATAATTCCCATTTAATTCAATTTATTTCTTCAGCCGATAGATCCATGTTTCAAAACAGTTTTCAAAATACTGTTTTTGGAGCTTTTAGATTTCGACATTGACTGCATTAATAATCTCCTCATTAGATGTGAAGATATTTCCCCTCAAATCTTTTTTTTTTATTTTCGGAAACAGTCAAAAGTCACACGGGGCTAGATCTGAAGAATAATGTGCTGGGCGAATTTCATTGATGCCCGAGAGCGCAAGAAAGTTGTTGGTTTTTTCAGTAGTGTGCACAGGCGCATTGCCGTATTGCAAAAAGTTGTGGCGCAGCTCCTCTTTTTTTCGGTGTCCTAGTAAATGTTGGAAAACTTGTGGTAAGCAAGTTTCAGTATACTAATTAGTAGTGACTGTCCGACCAGTTTTAAGCGGGATGACGGCGACCATTTTCGCCCTGGTGAAGTACATCGACATCATAACTTTTGTCGCTGACTCTTGTTGTTTGGCCTTTACTGGAGGATTTGCACCTTCTATGCTCCATAGTCCATACCATGGACTGCTGTTTGGTTTCCGGGTCGTACTTGTAAAACCAAGATTCATCACCTGTAACGATCTTATTGAAGCAGTTTAACTCTCGATTTTTAAACTTACTCGTATCCAGGAAATATTGAGCAAAACGAACACGAGCCTCTTTTTGCTCTCCATTCAAAATTTTTGGAACCCATCGAGCTGACTTCTTCGAATATTTCAGGTGATAATTTAAAATTCGTAAAACAGCCATGGCATTCAAGCCCAATTCATCTGCTATCATCTCCTGTGTCATCCTGGCATCTTCGTTAATTTTAGCCTTCACCAGGGCCACATTTGTATTATCGGTCGAGGATTTGGGACGACCCTCACGAGATTCGTCCTCCACAGAAAAATGGTCAGTCTGGAATCTTCGAAACCACTTTAAAATAGTAAGAAGAGATGCTGCATTTATTCCGTATGCATTTAGGCATTCGTGCAGAATTTTGACTGGCGTGAGTTGACGTCGAAATCCGAAGAGAATGGCAAAACGAATTTCCCTCTGTGTTGGCGGTGGAACTTCAACCGAGCTTACGTCACTAATTTTTCTCTTTCTCGTCTCCATTTTTACCTATTATTCTGAAATTCGGAAATAAATATTGTTAGATTACACTGGACAACAAATAAAATATTTTTTTTTATACCTTGGCATGAAATTGTTTAAATACGTCTTTAAAAAATGTATGAAACATCCATATTTTTAGAAAAATCTGTTTATTTTAAAAAGTGAAAATACATGAATATTTGTAGATATTAACTTTTTTTTTTATTCACCCCTATCGTGGAATCCGTCGGAATTGAGTTTCACTTCACCTATTCGATTCCCTTTCACTTTCTACTGCTATCGTGGAATCCGCCGAGAACGTCTCCTTATCGACAGGCATTGGGGAAAGGTAGTTTCACTATCAAACAGCTGTCTTTTATTTGTCAATAAAAATCTGTGTAGCTACATTCGTTTCGTAAAACGAAAATTTCTTTAAAAAGTGATTAAAATAAAAATAAGGCACACAAATGGACAGGATAGCTGTTTTTGGAAGCAGAAGAGGAAGAAGATGAACAGTTTTCCCAGAGAAGAGTACGACAGAGGTTTATAGCAACAGTGGATGATTTCGTGGAACTTCCAGAAACCATATTTTTTATTTATTTCTGATTTAAATAAAGTTCAATATTGCATAGATTTATTAACAATTTTCGGCTTAATAAAGCAGTTGTAGTTTTCTTCCTGTAATTTATATGTAAACACAAATTGTTTGTACACAGAAGACGATGTGCAGCCAGCCAAGCCAGAAATCCGCAATGATTTTGATGCGGATGAGAAATGTCATTTTGTTCGGGAAAAATTCGATTCGAATGTTTTCCACGATACAGTGGAACTGATTCACATTACCCACACGGGGAACTATTCACTTTGCGGATTTGACGATGCCGAAATATTTTTTTCGGTGAATAATTCCCCCCAGCGGATTCCACGATAGGGGTGATTATTCTGAAGAATTTTTGATGCGTTTTATACAAGTATGATGGATGATCTCGTTTCAAGGTCCAACAAAAGTCTGCGAGCATTCTCGACGACCTTTCCTTGATATCGCTTTTCCATCGCCATTATGTCTTGGTGAAATCTCTTCCCATGCTCGTCGCTTACGACGCCTAAGTTTATAGGGAAAAACTCCAAATGCGAATTAAGGAAATGAATCTTTAAATACATTTTGCATCCCAAGCTTTTGTAGTTTTGTAATAGCTTAGAAATGATTTCCTTATAGTTTGGTGACTTTGTATTGCCTAAAAAATGTTTGTCACTTCAACAAAAGAAAGCCATGCATTTTTTTCCTGTATATTTAATTTGTCAATAAAATTGGAGTCCTTCATGACCTTTCTTATATCTGGCCTATAAAAATGCCTTCCTTTAATTTAGCTTCGCTCAATCTGGGGAACAAAGTTTTTAAATAGAGGAAACCCTCTCCAGTTTTATCCATGGCTTTAACAAAGTTTTTCATAAATCCCAATTTTATGTGAAAGGGCGGCAAAATGATGTTGCTTGGCTCTACTAAGGGGCTTTGAACAATATTTTTTTGTCATCGTTAGTTCTTTAGTGAAGGTAGTTATAATACTCCTACGCGATATACTGTCAGTAACCAATGTCAAGTAACGGGTGAGCCAACAATTTGTGTGGAAGTTAAATTAAATTAAATACACATTTATTGTGAAACTAATGTAGAACTTTATTGATTAATGAAGTTCGGTCCATGGCAATTATGACACATCGTTCATGTCACCACCACTTGCATCTATTGGAAATGACCATCCGAAGGTCAAAATTATCGATGACTTTTTGAAGAATAAGTGGGTCAATGGCCACAATTTCAATTTGGATGTTATGTTTGAGATCAATTCATAATTGCCATGGACCGAACTTCATTAATCAATAAAGTTCTATATTGATTTCGAAATAAATGTGTGTTTAATTTAATGAAAACTTCCACACTAGTTGTTGGCTCATCCTTTATACATTTTGTCCTATATTTTTGTTAGTCCCTCCGTATACTGTAGCACTCTGGCGGCCAAAAACCGCTGTAAGACTGAGAGAAGGCCGATTGTAGCCATCGAGCCATTCCTTTAGAATAAGCGACGACTGCAGAGTTTTTCAGGCCGAAGTCACAGCCATTATACAGACTGCTGAAATTATACGCGAGAGTAGGTTAGGTTAGGTTAGGTTGAAGTGGCTGCCAGCAGAGAATCGCCAACACACTTAGACATAATATAAATAAAAAATATGTCCATTGTGATACCACATGGATCATGGCAGATAGTTTCTCCTACCTACTCGTTAAACCATTTTGAGCTTCTTATGAAGCGTAGGACGCTCTTAATATCGATGTTTTTCAGGTCGCCTATGTCGTTGCAATAGGGGGCTGCTAGGTGAAGCTTTCTTCTACGGGAGAGAGCTGGACAGAAACAAGGAAGGTGAGGAATAGTTTCTCCCTCTTCTTCGTCCATGCAGCTTCTACTAAAGTCGTTCGCAAAAACTCCTAGCCTTGCAACATGCTTGCCTATTAGACAATGTTCAGTAATGACACCTATTATAGCGCCGATATGCAATCTGTTGAGAGACATTAAATTCTTAGAACGTTTTAGATCCAGCTTCGGCCAAATTTGTTTTGTCGCTAGACATGTGGGTTCACTTGTAGCATCCAGCTAAAATTTGAGTTTGCAAGTAGCGATTGGTATAACTAAGGAGCCTTTATCCGACACGATGGGTATAGTTGTTCCTATTCTGGCGAGTTCATCGGCCTTACAAGTAACAACCTTACGCGAGAGTAACATCGTTGGTAAAACGATCACTGTCTATATAGACAGCCAGGCAGCCGTTAAGGCTCTGGACCCTTCTGTAATTAGGTCGATGCTTTTGAGGAGCTGTAAATCACTTTTCAACGAGATATCTAGAGCCAATGCGGTGACCCTCTGCTGGGTACCAGGGCATATGGATATCGAATAAAACGAAAGGGCATTTGGGCACAATGGACCCGAACTGTTGGTTAACCGATCTTCACGTTCAGTTGTAGTGCATTGGTACCTTGTCAAAATCTCTAAAAATCGTCTTGCGAAAAATATAGGAACTGTAGCAAAATAACAGCAACAATCGGGGTAATTTCGTTTCTTGTAATTATATCCTTCAACAACTACTAGCGTGTGGCAGACACATTCCCGGTAGAACCACCAACGATCGGAGAAGCAATTGGTGACGCTTGTCACGACTTAAAGACTAGAGCTGGGTGATCGGTATACGCGAGTATTGTAGTCCTAAACTTAATATCGAATGAAATGTATTTTTGTAATTTTTTTTAACAAGGCATTTTATTAAATTTAATATTTCTTTTTTTTTTTTTTCATTTTATTATTCTTTTCATTTTTCAGGTATTTCTATTAAAATTTTTTACAAGACTTTTTTATTTTTATTTTTATATAGTTTCATTCTTATTTCGATTTTTTGACTTACATTTTTTTTTACAGGAATTGATTTAAAAGAAACACACACAGACATTTTGTAATGTTTAAATATAAGATAAAGCTAAAACAGGAAGGACAAAATTAGAAAAACGAAAAACAAGCAAAATAATCTCAATATGTGTAAAAATGATTGAAAAAGAACATTTACGACGGAGCAGTGCAGTAAATTGTAAAGGGATTCATATGCGTTTAAGGCTAGGCGGAGAGTGATATAATCGGTAATGTGGCTAGAGATGTAGTTGGACATTTCCGTTGGGCGCCACGTAAATAGTCATTTAGAAATACTTGTTGGATTTATTCCGGAACCAATGGTTCCAAAAAAGTGTCCGAATGCTTGGTTAATGAATACTTGCAGTCTGATATTAGCAGTAAGGTGGCTAGAGATTGAATTAGAGGCTCTCGTCGGGCGCGATGTAAAGGACCATTTAGAAATATTTGCCAACTTAGGCTCGTTCCGTGATTTATAGTTTACAAAAAAAGGTTTATTTGTCATTGACAACTAGTTGAAAAGTGAGATATTACCAGCAAGGTGAATCCAAATAGACTTCGACTCTCGTTGGGCGCCATTTAAATAATAATGCAAATCTCCAATATCTTGTCTAAAAAAATATAAAGATTGACAAGGCAGGTTGCGATGCATTTGCACTATTAAGGGATTATGTCTCATGTACTAGTCCGATAGGAGACCAAGTCTATATGGTGTCACTCCGATCTGGCGGGATATTCATATTAATGAAATTATTTTGGCAAGTATATGTATATGGCTTTCTAGAACAAATTTTAAAGATACTTTGTGAAATGAAGAAGCATGAAACAGCTCTGAAAGTAGTCTGAACGCCATATTTTTTAGATCAAGAGTTCCTTATTAATATTTAACTCTTCAAAACCACCATCAAATGGCTAAGCTATACATTAGAATAAAGGTTAGTAATCAAAACTTATTACCCAAGGTACATGCAGTCCACTTTCATCCTTTAAATTACAGATTCATAAGAGCTAAATGTTTTTGCATGTATTATTGCACACCAGTTAAATAGAAATACATACACTGAAGAGCAAAAGTGTAACAATGTTATAGGATTAAAATAAAAAAAACACATAGTACACATAAATCTTTTAAAAAAAGAACTAAGAACAAAGATCGAGGAATTCTCTACGCTGTAAATTTGTTGAAGGACGGAAAATCTACTAGATAAATCGCAAGTGCATTAAAAATGAGCCCCATGTCCGTATCGAGAATACAAAAAAATGCATCAATCTGACAGATCTAGCACAAATAAGGGAAGAAGACAAAAAGGAAAAAAGAAAAAATGGAGGATAGGGAGGCAAGACACATTGGGAAGCTTTTAATGGCAAGCAAAATATCTGTGCCAAGGGATGGGCTCCCGTTGCTAGCGCGAAAAGCAAGTGTTTGGACTTTTCGTCGGATGCTAAATGGCATCGGTTACAAGGCTAAAGAAAAGTTGAAGAAGCCAGATTTGTCACCCAAAAATGTTTCGTTACGAAAAGCAATTTTAAAGAGGCACGGAAACTGGACTTTTTGATTATTGGAAACGGATAATATTCAATATGTGATTGCTCTTTAATTTTTGTTGTATTCCTATTTTTGTATTCTATGTAATTTGATCCGACGAGACCAAAATTAACCGTTTTCTCTAAAACCACAGCACGTTAAACAAACGGTTAGGCATTGAGGAGGTTGTTTGATAATTTGGGAATGTTTTGTGTCTAAAAGTATTGGCCCAGTAGTCAAAATTGATGGTGTCATGAAGGAACAGTACCTCAATGTTTTACAGGAGAATTTGCCAGTTGCTGTTGACATGATGGGATGGAGGAAGATCGGGTCATTTATCAACAGAACAATGACCCAAAACATTCTTCAAAAGTCGTGAAAAATTGTATGAATTGTCAAAAAATTTACACAATGGAATGGCCTGCACAGAGTCCGGATATGAGTCCCATAGAGAACTTATGGGCTTATTTGAAAAGGAAACTGACAAGTTACCAAGATGTTCCCAGAGGAATAACAGAATTATGGGACCGAGTGCAGGAAGAATGGTACACAATTTAACCCAAAACCGTACATAAACTGTACGGAAGTATGCCACGAAGGGTTAATTCTTAATAAAATGTCCAAAGGACTATGAACAATTTATTCAAAATCTTTTTTTTATTTTTTGAAAATTTTTTAATATAATTTGCGCGCCTCAAAGGGATTATTAATACCCTTATACTGTTTCTCAAGGCACGGGCGGATGGGAAAAGGGGAATATAGTGCAAAACTGTAACAATAGAATTGTTTTGTTTTTTTTTTTTTTTTTACTGTTTTGTTTTTTCTTGAAGATGTCGTTCTCTTAATTTATTTAATTTAACAATACTTATAAAAAGAGTAGACTAAGTTTTTTTTTACCAAATAAAATGAATAAATGAAAAACATTTTAAGTTTTGTTTAATTTTAAAATTACTGTTACACGTTTGCTCTTCAGTGTACATATGTATGCATACTCTCCAATGTCAGACTGTGAGCAATTTAACAAAAAAGAAATACTTCAATTTAGAATTGAATACGGTCTCAAACGATAACCGCTTAAGTCGAGTTGTGACGGAATTGACTTGAGGATGTCAGAAGACGCTTCAATATTCGAAGTTTATTCCATATAATTTTTAATTTTCTCTCTACAGTGGTTACCGAGTTGTAAGTAAAGAAACAAGACCGATATAGCTTGGGAAAAAGCTAAATTTCCAACTCGTTTTCTGAGAAACTGTGAAAATCGACTTAAGCGGGTATTGCTTGAGGCCACAGATATAATACGAATATTAGAAAATAAACAAATAGTTCCTGTTTTTTTTTTCGTGTGATTTCTTTTTTTCTCTTTTATTATCAAGGGATATATATAATTTTTTTTTTGTATTTAATTTTATTTATAAATAACTTAGTTAAAATCTATAATGATTTTTTTTTTTGTTTGCTTTTATTTTATTTTATGTTAACATTTAAAAAGAGTCCTGGTTGATCTATCGGTTTTTATACTTGTTTATATTTTTGCCATTCTCGGATTCACACAATTTTTCTTATTCTTTTGTTTTTTACTCATTAAAATGTAATTAATTATTTATACTAAGTTTTTTTTTTGTTTATATATGTATATACATACATGCGCATGTTTTGTCTCCCCACTGTTTACACATCAAAACGCTCACAAAATGTACACGAATTTGTCTTGAGTTCTAGTATCTTATAGGGGAATTGTTGTGGTGGTGTAGCATTCTATATATATATATATATATATATATATATATATTTTGTTTTTGAAGTCTTAAGTAAAATTAATCACGGGTATCAATTGGTTTATATACACACATTATTATATGTCCTATGTATATGTTATCGGAGACTTTCAACCGGTGAACCATTTACTTCTATATATACTATATTTCTTTTATTTTTTTTTATAATTATTCGTTATCTTTATTTCTCTTTTTTTATATATAAACAAACACAAATGACTAAAACTCGGTTCATCATTTGACTCTCAATTGCAGTTTGTAGCTCTATCTGATTATCTCACAATGCAACGGGTGTAAGTGTATTTTTCCCTTCGTGGTGGCGGTGGTGGTGTTGATTTTTGTTTTTATTTTATTTATACTTGAGATGATGTTTCAACATTTGAACTTGACCATTGGGATTGGTTTGGAAGACAGACATTTGTCACAGCACCATTCTGCGTAGATTTCCTTACTTAATAATTGGAATGCGGCTTCCGTCATGCCACTACATGTCCTAAAAGAAGAATATACAAGCAAAATGTGGTTAGAATTATCCAAGCTTATTGTGTAAAAAAAATTAAACTGAACATTTTGATTTTTTAATTTGATGTCACAGATTTTATCAGTGGCTTATTAGGGCTTACTAGGGTAGACTCTCTAACAAGCCTAACTGTGTATAATGCGTCTCAAGAGACGAACCCCTACGGAAACATTAAAAGGGCACACTGTGAGCAATAAATGCTGGCATTATACATAAATTTATACGAGTATAACGGGTGGGCCATCTAGTGATTTCTTTTTAAATCATAGGTTATTTTGACACTGACAGCTGTTTCACGCTCGAAATCTTGACAGAAAGTCAGTATCATACCTCCGCGGAACGAAATGAGTCGCTTTACGCTTGAACAACATTGGGAAATATTGAAAACTTATTTCCAAAGTGAGTGCTGGTGTAGCCCAAACAGTGCGTTTTTTGAAAAGAAGTTTTGGCCGAAATGAAGCACCCACCGCGCCTGCTGTACGCAAGTTCGTGCAAAAAGTTCATGAGACTGGTATGCTAGAGGACAACACTCATAGCTCCCGTCGTCGTACGGTGCGCACAGACGAGAATGTGGGTGCCTTAAGCCGAGAGTGTGAGACTCAATTCACGAACATCAACTCGTCATCGATCTCAACAGCTCAACATTTCACGCACTAGCCTGAGGAGAATTCTGCACAAAGATCTGGGATTATTCGCTTACAAGGTCCAATTGATTCAGCAGTTGAAAGCGCACGACCATCCGCTTCGTTATCGCTTTGCAGTTTGGGCCTTAGAGCAGCTTGAATTGGACGACGATTTTGGGCGAAAAATCATCTTTTCTGACGAGGCACATTTTCATCTCGGCGGCTACGTTAACAAACAAAATTGCCGCATCTGGGGCTCGGAAAACCCGCACGTTATTGTCGAGAAGCCAATGCATCCACAGAGAGTGACAGTTTGGTGCGGATTGTGGAGTGGTGGCATCATTGGACCATTTTTCTTCGAAAATGAGGCTGGGAACAACGTTTCGGTCAACGGTGGGCGTTACAGAGCCATGTTAACGACTTTTTTTTTTACTGAAAATGAAGACATGGATTTGGACGACCTCTGGTTCATGCAGGATGGCGCGCCATGCCCACAGCCCATGCTACAATCGATCTTTTGCGCACCAAATTCCCAAATCGTGTTATCAGCCGTCTTGGCGATGCCAATTGGCCGCCTCGGAGCTGCGATTTGACCCCTTTGGATTTTTTTTGTGGGGAACCGTGAAGGACCGATGTTATGCCAACAATCCGGAAACGATTCAAGCACTTAAGATCAATATCATCCAAGCAATCCGTGAGCTACAGCCCGAAACCATCAACAAGGTCTTGGAAAATTGGAGTGATAGAATGCCCTACTGCGAAGCCAACCGAGGCAGCCACTTGAACGATGTTGTATTCCATAATTAATGGGAATGTTTGCTCTTACTAATAAAGCCATAATACATGGAAAAAATTTCATTTTGTTCATTTTATTGCGTTTTTAAAAAGAAACTTGTAGTTGGCCCACCCTGTATATATTTACGAAAAGCGGTTGGGCCAGACGAGATGCCTTGAGTTCTGGAAAAAGATGGGAGACGTCGGGTTCAGATGGCTCAAAATTCTCATCTCCATATTTGTGAGAGGTGATCCTATGCCGAATCATTGGAGGGAAAGTTACCTTCTTCCTGTATACAAAGGGAAGGGTGATACGCGAAACTGTGATAGCTACCGTTCGATCAAGCTGATGTCACACACCACGAAGATCGTTGAGCGGGTATTAGGTGGCCGAGTGCGAAAAATAATACGGCTATCTGATGATCAGTGCGGGTTTGTCGCGGGTAAATCAACCACAGATGCAATCCAAAATATAAGGATCTTCTTCTTCCTTTTATCAACGAGGTTATGATCCGAAAATAAGGGATCATAACCCTCCCACTTCACCGCATTTCTACTGATCCGCCTGTGGGGTTCGCCAAAATATAAGGATCATAATGGAAAAACATCATGATTCCTTAAAGGATTTGCATATTGTATTGGTTGACTTTGAAAAGGCATTCGACAGTCAACCACGAGATCTGATATGGGTGACGCTAAGACATCGAGGGGTTCCAGAAACCTATGTACAGATGATCATGGACATGCACGAAGGAGCAAAGACAAGAGTAAGATGCCCCGCTGGAGTAACCGAAGAGTTCCCAATCAAAGTCGGCGTGCACCAGGGAAGCGTTTTAAGTCCTTTGCTCTTTATTACAGTACTTGATTATCTGCTTAAAGGTAAAGTCATGGACCCCAAGGTACATCAGTTATTCTTTGCTGACGATCATAAGCCATCATAAGTGAGGATCCTACATCCCCGCAACGAGCACTTGATGTGAGGGTGGACGCTCTGGAGGTAAATTTGTATCGCATTAGTTAAAAAAAGACAGAGTACTTGTGCTGCCCGTTCTCTGATCTCTGTGTGTGTTGGGGATTTTTTACAATTTTAGAAATGGATTTAAATTTGCAACAACGAACTTGTATTAAATTTTGCGTAAAAAACGGATTTAAAGCTTTGCGAACGTTGGAAATGTTGGAAAAGTGTTTCGGCAACGATTCTCGAAAGAAAACGGTCGTTTACCAGTGGCACGAGCGATTCAAAAGTGGTCGTGAGTCAATCGAAGATGATGAACGCAGTGGCAGACCATCGACATCGAAAACCGACGAAAACATTGATAAAGTAAAAGAAATGTTGGTCAATAACCGCAAATTAACCATCAGAGAGATAGCGGAGGACTTGAACATTGCTTATGGATCCGTCCAAGACATTTTGGTTAATGATTTGGGTTTCCGTCGTGTAGCACGTCGCCGAAAGAGACCAGAATTGTGGGCAGAAAACTCGTGGATTTTACACCATAATAACGCACCGTCGCACAGTGCCATCATTATTCGTAATTTTTTGACGAGAAATGCAACAATACCATCCAATAGCCACCGAATTCACCTGATTTGGCTCCCTGTGACTTCTTTCTGTTCAATCGAGTTAAAAAACCATTACGGGGAACGCGTTTCAGCAGCCGAGAGGAAGTAATGGAAAAATCGCAGGAAGCACTGATGGACATACCGAAAACCGAATATAAAAAATGTTTCGAAGATTGGATCAAGCGCTGGCATAAGTGTGTTGCAGTCGATGGGGATTACTTTGAAGGGGACAATATAGATTTAGATGAATGAACATGTTTTTAATTTTCTGAATAAATTCCGGGAACTTTTTGATCAAGGTAGTATTCCAGACATTTATTTGAATGGAACAGTGCTTTCCAAGAGCGAAAAGTTCAAATATCTGGGATCTATGATCAATAGCAAAGCAACTTGTGATGACGACATCAATCATCGCGTAAGCGTTGGGTGGGTGAAGTGGCGAGAAAATTCTGCTATCTTCTGTAACAGAAAAATGCCACCTAAGTTGAAAGGAAGGCTCTACACCGCAGTTGTGCGTCCAGCACTCACATACGGTTCACAATGTTGGACGATGTACAAAAAATATGAGACTAAATTAACGGCAGCTGAGATGAAGATGCTTTGCATGACAGCGAGAGTGATAAAGCTTGATCGAATAAGAAGTTCGAAGATCCGTGGAAGCCTTCATATCAAGCAAACCATCGTACTAAAAATAGAGCGCGACCGGCTCAGCTGGTATTGCCACGTTCAAAGAAGAGATCATTTGAACCTTGTTAAAAAGGCAATATCAATGCACGTTCCAAAGACATCGCGATGTAGGAAAGGCAGACCTATAAACGCCTGGATCAGACAAATGCGGCGACATCGGCATTTCATTGGCCTCAGTAACCAAGTGATCCAAAATCGGCAGGCCTGCCGATATTTTCTGAGGTCAAATAGGCAAACCCCACAGGCGGATCAGTAGAAATGCGGTGAAGTGGGAGGGATGTGATCCCCTATTTTCGAGTCATAGCCTCGCTGAAAAAAGAAAGAAGAAGAAGGTACCTGAGTGGACAGTGTCCGGTAAGGTAGCCCGTTAGAGTTCGCAAATCGTCTTTGCTTAGTTAAAGTAGCTTGTTGGCTCTATTTCTGATGGGGTTTATAAATTTCTTCGCTTGTCTGAGGCCCTTTTGGTTGGCCCAATATTCGGCGAGTCCGTTAGCTTCCTATTTTGTTATTGTGGAGTTGATATCACTGGGTGGTACCCAGAAGTAGGGTTCAGCGCCTCTCCTCGCCAGACAATCTGTTCGTTCGTTCCCCTCAAAATCTTCGTGTCCAGGAATCCATGCTACGGTAACCTGATTTGTGGATGCGAGATTATTAAGGAGGTCGAGACAGTCCCACACGAGTTTTGACCCTACCGTATAGGAATTAAGGGCCCTTAGCGCTGCCTGGCTGTCTGAATAAATAAAGATGCGGGTTTCGGTAGTGTTTCCCCGGAGGCATTCCCGAATACATAGTTCTATTGCATGGACTTCTGCTTGGAAGATGGTAGGTGATTTACCAAGCGCTGCCGCACGCTGAAAGTTGGGACCATAGACCCTAGCTCCGGTACTGCCACATTCCAATTTGGAGCCATCTGTGTATCAGATTTGTGCGTTGGGTGGTGTCTTGAGACCATTGTTTCTCCATTCTTGACAGTCACTAATGACCACTTCGAATTTCCTGGAGAACCGAAATCTCTTAAGCATCGTATCTGGAATTTTCAAGAGGGGTTATTTTGGACGTTTTCAAGAATGCACAGATGGCCTGTGAAATCGCCGGGTTTCAGTTTTTATATCTGACGTAGCCTAAGAGCACTTAGCATAGCTTCTTTCTGCACTGTGAGATGCAGCGGCATGAGATTAAGTATTGTACCTAATGCTGCCGTCGGGCACGCTTTCATTACCCCGGTAATCCCGTCACAGGCTAATCGGTGCAGTCGATTTAGCTGATCTGTTGTGTTTTAGGCCACCATACTAGAGAGGCGTAGGTGATCATTGGTCTGACAATTGTGCTGTACATCCAGTAGATCATCTTGAGCTTCAGATCCAATTTTTTACATCTGCATCTGACGATATCGTCATTCTCACAGAATCGTCTAACATGTTGCAGCTTATGAGTAACAAGCTGGAGGAGTATTGTAAACTATGGAACCTCAGGGTAAACATCGCTAAATCGAAAGTCTTGATATCTCCAAAGAATTCTGGAAGATACGCCAGTGAGGAGAAATTGTCGTTTGTTCATGAGCAGCTGGAAGTAGTCAAGTAATATCGCTACCTAGGGGTAACACTTACACAAAGTCTAATACACAAGTCACCTAAAGGTGAAACAGTCGAAAAGTGTCACAAGCAGTACTTGGAAAAGGGTTTTTGGAAGAAACGATGTATCAACGAAAGTGAAGCCACAGCGAAATCAATTATGTGCTACGCAAGCCCAGAATGGGGTTATGAGGACGTCGATGCGGTGCAAAGATGTTTTTTAAAGCACTTCAAAGTTCCGGTAAACACCCAAAATTATATACTATATATAGAGACAAGACTGCATATAGTATGATGAGCCTATATGCCTTGGGATTGTACTTCAAGTATATCCTAAAAGTGACGCTAAGATGGGAAGACAAAAGAAAGATAGATCGAGTGCAGCGATGAAAGATATATTAAGGACCCTTGATAAAAGGAAACATTCGGCATGGTGAACATTCAGGGAAAGGGTTACTCAATCAATACTATCGGCTGCATTAGAGTACAGAAAGCAATATATAGAAATATAGTTCCACACAATCAACTTTTATTTTATGTTTATTTTTTGTTATTTTTCAACCGATTTGTTATTCGAATTAAAGATGTTTATCTGGTTGACTGCTTATGCCATTCCTAAAAAAGAATTGTTAAATCGACAAAATACATATGTTGGTCTCAGGTGACAACAGCGCCTGAGGTAGTTACGAAGGGTAACTCTTGCCAATAGCTGTTTCTTTGGGCTGAGAAGGCATTTGGGGAGCAAAGCATAATGTTGAAGTCTAGCTAGGCTCTGTGGTGAATTCTGGCAATGACATCAGTTAAATGCAAATCGCTATTTCTATGAGATAAGAGGGCAATGGAATAGCAAAGCCCTAAAGTACACACGACGTTCAAGCGAAGTAATTTGGCTGATAGTAGACTGATCAACGATCAAAAGCTTGATGCTGAACACGATTTACTAAACTTAAGCACATGGCGAAAGCCCCGCGGACGAATGTTCGTCTGCAAGAGTGTAAGAACAATATTTTGCATCATTGACAATCTGCTAATTCCAGCGAAAGTCTGGGCTAATATTTAAACTAAGCTTTGACAGAGCAGTATATTGCGCAATACCAACTCATTTTATTTTTAGTTTGGCTACGTTAGTAGCCAACTTTATAGATAAGAGATACCACTGCTCAGTCGGTTTTCAGTGCCCTAATTGATGATGGGATCAATACACAATTGAGTTCAGTTGACTATTCGCTATCGCGGACTCCGATCTGATTGGTAATAGGTACTAATAAACCGTAAGATATGTATATGATTTAAGTTTTAAATTGTATGCATTCGTAATGGTAATGAACTCACCTATGAAAGAAGAAATTACAACCAGATTCACAGAATAGAGCTTCATCGTTGTCGTTGACCTCCTTGTGACAAAGGCCACACGGGTATATAGGTGGAGCATTCGGATTTTGTGGATTAAAGACCATCGGCGTCCCAGGCGGATACATTTTGCCTGCACTCACTGGCATTGGTTTTGGTCCGAACATTGAGTTCGGGCCCATTGCATTCGGTGGTGGACCATTCACTGGACTGCCCGGTAGACCACCGGGTCCGCCCATGTGTCCCATGTGCATTAGATGATGATTGGGTCCGCCCGGACCCATATGCGGTGACATATGTGGTGGCATGTTCGGCATATTTGGGTTCATCATACCGGGAGGTGGTCCTGGCGGTCCACCACCACCTGGTGGACCACCACTCATTCCCCCTGATTGGTGCATAGGAACATTTGGGTGATTCATTGGATTCATTCCGCCACCGCCTCCGCTTAAAGGACTAGCACGATGCCCGTGGCTACCCATTCCGCTTACATTTACAACGCCGCCACTGCCACCGCCTCCTCCTCCGCCTCCGCCGCCTCCTCCCGCATTCATACTGTTCGCTTGAGTCATCAGAGGTGCGGATTGCTGCATACCCGCACTAGTTGGGCAACCCGCTGACATTGGATTCATTTGATGCGGCGGCATTGGTCCGCTCGCTGAGGAAGTAGGCATTGCACCGTTATGGACGTTCATACGTGACGACGGATGGTTTGCGGGCGGACCTCCTCTTCCTCCTCCTCCTCCGCCACCTCCTCCTCCACCACCACCATCTCCACCGGCGCTGCCACCACCGCCACCACCACCACCTCCTCCGCCACTGTTACCCGGCTGCATATGACTGTGATTCGCTGGACCATTCCCCAGTGGACTGTGCATTGGTGGACCCATTTGACCGTTGTTCATATGAGGTGGTTGATTTGGACCATTGTGACCGCCTGCACCCAGGGGACTGCCCATTGCATTGCCCATAGGTGATCCCATGGGTATTGAGTTCATTGGACTGCCAATGGGACCCCCGCTCATGGGGCTGCCTATCGATCGGGGACCATTTGGGCCCATCGACGAATTCATTCCTATGTGAGAGTTGTTAGGCCCGCCCATCGGTGACATTCCTCCCATTGGACCCATCGGTGATATACTCGGACCCATGCTGCTCATCGGACTCATTCCACCCATGGAGGCGCCGGGTGGCATTCCGCCGCCGTCCCTCAGTCCCATTGGACTGCCCATACCACCGCCACGATTACCCATATGAGGTGGCATCGGACCGCCGCACTGCATGCCAGGGCCTCCTGGCCCCATTGGGCCACCGGGACCCATGAGTCCTCCCATAGGACTTCCCATGCTCAGCGGACTCATACCTCGCATCGAGGGACCGCCCATATGATGATGCGGGTGATGTGGATGCATATGTGGATTCATTGCGGCGCTAAAGTGGTTCATTGCCATGTGACTCATGGCCGAGGGGCTGTTCATGGGCGGGCTATCGTCGAAGGGATTCGATGCTACAATTGTGTCGCCAAAGCCGCTCATTGGCGGCGGTGGCAGTAGGTCCTGCGGCGTGGGCGGGGGTTGTGATAACATTGCATTCGCTGCGTTCGCCGCATTCGCGTTCGATGTTTTTCGCCGTTTCTTCGGATTGCTCGGCGCCGATATGATGTTCAGCGATTCTGTGGGTGGCGGTGGCTTGAAGTCGGGCGGGCATATACCTGGCCCCGGCAGTCGATATGGAGCCATTCCGAGATTGTGTGTCATTATATTTTAAAGTTGATTTATTGATACTATTTACTATATAATAATGGCTATTTACTTATGTGTGTATTGTAACACTTTGTATAATTCCCAAGGATGTTGCTGATCGTGATTTTTTTTCTCTCCCCCCCCCCTTGTTATTTCGTCAAGTATTGCTTTTGCGGTTGTGTTTGTTTGTGGGATGTTCTCTCGATATAATCTAAATTTAGCTAATTTTAGTTGAATTAAGTAAACTTTAGTAGTAAGACGATGACGATTATTTTTTAATATGATTGTTTTTCTCCGTGTTTTTCTCTTCTATTTTTTCGTTCTCCTTCTGCAATTTTTTATGCAGTTTTGCTTATCTTTTGTGGTTTGTTTTGCTGGCGAAAGAAATTCGACCCGCTCTCAACCAGATCCTTAACAGCTGCAGGCTGAAATAAACAATAGAAATAATATTAATCAAATTGTTAAAGATATTAAAGGATGAGTAATTTTCAAATTAAAAAAATAGTTACAACTGTGACCCAATTTTCTACTTCAGGATCTTGCTGGAGTGGCACTGTACACGATGATCTATTTGAATGAGGATAACCTTCATGCTAGAGAGGACATTTTGTGAGTAGGTGGATATACCGCCATGTGGTTCTTGAGAAAAGTGTAAATATAGTGGCACTCCATATCCAAAAATTGAAAATAGTGCGACAAAAGTGGGTCAGAGTACTGCCGGCATGTCACTTGATCCGAAGAGAGCAAATTCAATTTATTTCTGCATCGAAGGCTTGCCGTATGTGCGCTGAAGAGAAGTTTATGGTCTGCGTAGCATGCAGAAGGACAGCTTGAGGATGCTTCACACTCTCTTTTGTTTGTAATATGGCATGACGATGCCAAAAAAAAAATTAATCTTGACCATTGGAACAACATGACCATTCAATTTCACTAGAAGTTCAGAATTTCGTGTACTCAATGCCCTCTAAAATTGGCATCGATGAATGGAAAACACGGTTGGCCAAACTGACAGCATGGATACCGGAACTCTTCAATAACACTTGGTGCAGCATGCGCCGTCGATCAGCGCAACTTTCTGATAGTTCTTCGCTGTAGAACAATTTTGTGATTTCTCAGGGCAAAGTAATGCATAATACGAAGCATCGAGTAATCAGCGATTAATGCCATCTAATATCCTGAATCAATTCATTATCGTTTTATCGGTTAAAAAAAAGTCGAAGAAAACATAAGCAAAACAAAATTTGGTTTCAGAGAAGGTCTAGGAACGCGAGAGGCCCTTTTTGCTCCCAACATTAGAGCACAAAGATGTCTTGAAATGAAACTATCGTTTAGTTGACTACGAAAAGGCGTTTGATAAACTCCGAAACCAAAAGATACTTGAAATACTGAAAGCAAATAGAATTGACTCAAAAGACTACAAATTAATAAAATCGATATACCGAAACCAAAATGCGCATATCAAAATAGATAGCGTAGAGTCGGAAGATACAAATACCCTATGAGCAGTAAGGCAAGGTTGTGTTTTGTCACCGCTTTTATTCAGCATGTATTCCGAGGAAATATTTAATGAAGCATTAGATGCAGATGAGTGAGGAATCACTGTCAATGGAGTGAAAAATAAAAAAAACCTGCGGTACGCTGATGACTCAGTAATCATTGCAAGAAGTGAGGGAGACCTAAATTCAAGGATGAAGAAAATAAATAAAACCAGCTTGGAATATGGTTTCCAAAACCAAATTCATGGTCATTTCACGACGATCGTCTGTGCAATTTGTTGAAGAAGACTATTAAGGACTTTAAGAATCGTGCAATAGGTTGTAACCTTGAAAGTTTAACAGCGAAAAAAGATTACAATTTTTCACTTTGGAAAGCTGTAAAAGGCACCAAAAGGCCCAAAGTCCCGCGCCACCAATCAATTTAAATCAAAATGAATGGGCGAGGGAAGATAAAGAAAAAGCGGACGTCTTTGCGGAGCACCTGGAAGAAACCTTTAAACCGTAGTGGTTTACGACAACCGCAATAGGCTGGATTTACCATCTGACGATTTGACGCTCACAAGTGCAACGCTAAGGGAACTCAAACATGAGATCGAGAATCTTAAACCTAAGAAATCTCCTGGTTATGATTTGGTTACCGGAGAAATTCTCAAAGTTTTACCTAGAAAAGCATTGATTAAGCTTCTCCATATTGTAAATGCGGCACTTAGATTAAAACACGTGCCGAGCCAATGGAAAGTTGCGGAAGTCATAATGGTTTTAAAACCAGGAAAACCGCCAAATGAGGTAAAATCGTATAGACCAATTTCGCTTCTTCCAATCATATCGAACATTTTCGAGAGGATATTATTAAGGCGTCTCCAACCGGTTATAGAAGAAAATAATCTTATCCCTGACCATCAGTTTGGGTTCAGAAGCAAGCATTCGACGATTGACCAGGTGCGTAGAATTACTGACGTAATCGAGAAAGCACTTGAAGAAAAAAAGATTTGCTCAAGCGTATTTCTTGACGTCTCGCAAGCCTTTGATAAGGTGTGGCATGATGGCTTCAAATCCAAACTACGACAAGTTCTCCCTGTACGCTTATACGATATTCTAGAATCATATCTCGGGAATAGACTCTTTCGTGTAAGACATGGAGTCGAATACTCCGAGCACAAAGAAATTTCGGCCGGCGTACCGCAAGGAAGCGTTCTTGGGCCGCTTCTCTATTTGCTATATACTCGTGATATACCGAACGAAGATGGCACTATCTTTGCTACGTTTGCCGATGACACCGCTATACTAGGTTAGGTTAGGTTAGGTTGGCTGTCCACACGAGAGTGCAGACACACTTAGACCAGTGAAGGTCCTTTGTGATACCATGGATCAACCCATTAGGCCACTCAGGGACTAAGAAAACCAACCGGAGCTTTTGACAAAGAGATGGATGCTCATGACGTCCAGGGACGCCAGATCGCAGAGGTCGTCAAGGAAGGGGGACCCTAGATGGAGCATTCTTTTATGCGACAGGGCCAGACATGTGCATAGGAGGTGAAGGATGGTTTCCTCCTCCTCCTCGTCCCCACAGCTTCTACCGCTATACTAGCAGTAGGTAAAACAATCGAAGAAACGACTGCAAAACTGCAAAACGCACTGAATAATGTAAATGAATGGACGAGGGACTGGCGGATCTCCCTCAACGAATCTAAATCTGTTCACGTGAATTTCACTTACAAGAAAACTAATGACTTGCCAATTTTCCTAAACTCGGCCCGAATACCTTTTGCAAACGAGGCCAAATACCTGGGAATGACACCTGACGCAAGACTGAAATGGAATCCGCACGTGAAAATAAAACGAAAATAACTCGAAATCAAATATAGAGAAATGTACTGGTTACTCGGAAAACATTCCCAGCTCAGAACTGAGAACAAATTGCTTTTATACAAGCAAGTGCTTAAGCCGGTGTGGACCTACGGTATACAACTTTGTGGTTGTACCAAGAAAACAAATGCAAATATTTTACAAGCTTTTCGAAATAAAGTGCTAAGAGAAATTGTCCAAGCACCGTGGTATAGTAGAAACGACGATATCCACAGGGATCTCGGAATTCCGACAATCGAAGCTGAAACTAACTTTCGAAGCTTCGCGAAAAAGCATAGAAATCGACTAATCAGACATGTCAACAATACAGTCCTACAAATTTTGGATGAGAGCAATTTATTGCGCCGACTAAAAAGGACGAAACCTTTCGACCTAGCGAGATAAGGATCAACCGCGTCTAGATTGCGGAATATGCAGGATCTTTCAGTGGAAAGTAACCTGCCAAACGTTTTTATTTCATGATAGAAAAATTGCTTGATAAGTTAATACTTAGTTCCGATATCTAACAAATTTATATCGAAGGGTGGTGTTTTTTAGTCAGTAAGAATCTGACACTACTATGAGCCGCGCTTGCTATTCTCATAGTGTCTATGGAAGATTTTTCACCTACCCTCGGGAAAAAAATTTCACAACGAGATAGAGCTGACGCAGAATTCCATATCGGCAACGTTAAGATCAAATGTGTTTACGGAGGGACTAACAAAAAGTCGCGTAGTTTTTGAAAAAAAAAAAAAAAAAAAGAAGATGCATTTCTGTAGCTTATAATGTAACAATATATATTTCCTAATTTCAGAACAATAGGTAAAAATGGAGACGAGAAAGAGAAAAATTAGTGACGTAAGCTCGGTTGAAATTCCACCGCCAAAACAGGAAGAAATTCGTTTTGCCATTCTCTTCGGATTTCGACGTCAACTCACGCCAGTCAAAATTCTGCACGAATGCCAAAATGCATACGGAATAAATGCACCATCTCTTGTTACTATTTCAAAGCGCTTTCGAAGATTCCAGACTGACTATTTTTCTGTGGAGGACGAATCTCATGAAGGTCGGCCCAAATCCTCGACCGACGATACAAATGTGGCCCTGGTGAGGGCTAAAATTGACGAAGATGCCAGGATGACACAGGAGATGATAGCAGATGAATTGGGCTTGAATGCCATGGCTGTGTTACGAATTTTAAATTATCACCTGAAATAATCGAAGAAGTCAGCTCGATGGGCTCCAAAAATTTTGAATGGAGAGCAAAACGAGGCTCGTGTTCGTTTTGCTCAATATTTCCTGGATACGAGTAAGTTTGAAAATCGAGAGTTAAACTGCTTCAATAAGATCGTTACAGGTGATGAATCTTGGTTTTACAAGTACGACCCGGAAACCAAACAGCAGTCCATGGTATGGACTATGGAGCAAAGAAGGTGCAAATCCTCCAGTAAAGGCCAAACAACAAGAGTCCGCGACAAAAGTTATGATGTCGATGTACTTCACCAGGGCGAAAATGGTCGCCGTCATCCCGCTTAAAACTGGTCAGACAGTCACTACTAATTAGTATACTGAAACTTGCTTACCACAAGTTTTCCAACATTTACTAGGACACCGAAAAAAAGAGGAGCTGCGCCACTACTTTTTGCAATACGGCAATGCGCCTGTGCACAGTACTGAAAAAACCAACAACTTTCTTGCGCTCTCGGGCATCAATGAAATTCGCCCAGCACATTATTCTTCAGATCTAGCCCCGTGTGACTTTTGACTGTTTCCGAAAATAAAAAAAAAAGATTTGAGGGGAAATATCTTCACATCTAATGAGGAGATTATTAATGCAGTCAATGTCGAAATCTAAAAGCTCCAAAAACAGTATTTTGAAAACTGTTTTGAAAGATGGATCTATCGGCTGAAGAAATGTATTGAATCAAATGGGAATTATGTGGAGAAATTAAAAAAAAAGATGAAGATTAAATACCTAAAGTTTTGTGTTTTATTATTCAATCAACAAAGCGTGTTAGTCCCTACGTAAAATGCAGAATTAAACAGGCTAGAGCGGTATTTAGTAAAATGAAGAAGGTATTATGTAACAGCGACATCCAATTATCGTTAAAAATTCGGATATGGAACTAAGTTTTCCAGACAAATGCGACGACATCGGCATTTCATTGGCCTCAGTAACCGAGTGATCCAAAATCGGCAGGTCTGCCAATATTTTCTGAGGTCAAATAGGCGAACCCCACAGGCGGATCAGTAGAAATGCAGTGAAGTGGGAGGGTTATGATCCCTTATTTTCGGATCATAACCTCGCTGATAAAAGGAAAAAGAAGATTGATATTGCCCTTTTAACGGGTTCAAATGATCTCTTCTTTGAACGTGGCAATACCAGCTGAGCCGGTCGCGCTTTATTTTTTGTACGATGGTTTCCTTGATCTGAAAGCTTCTACGGATCTTCGAACTTCTTATTCGATAAAGCTTTGTCACTCCTGCTGTCATGCGAAGCATCTTCATCTCAGCTGCCGTTAATTTACTCTCATACTTTTTGTACATCGTCCAACATTGTGAACCGTATGTGAGCGCTGGACGCACAACTGCGGTGTAGAGCCTTCCTTTCAACTTAGGTGGCATTTTTCTGTCACAGAAGATAGCGGAATTTTCTCGCCACTTCATCCACCTTATGCTTACGCGATGATTGATGTAGTCATCACAAGTTGCTTTGCTATTGATCATAGATCCCAGATATTTGAACTTTTCGCACTTGGGAAGCACTGTTCCATTCAAATAAATGTCTGGAATAGGCCTGAGTGGATCAGAGAACGGGCAGCACAAGTACTCTGTCTTTTTTGAAATAATGCGATACTAATTTCCCTCCAGGACGTCCACCCACACATCAAGTGCTCGTTGCAGTGATGTAGGATCCTCACTTATGATGGCTCCATCATCAGCAAAGAATAACTGATGTACCTTGGGGTCCATCACTTTACCTTCAAGCAGATAATCAAGGAGTGTGATAAAGAGCAAAGGACTTAAGACGCTTCCCTGGTGCACCCCGACTTTGATTGGGAACTCTTCAGTTACTCCAGCGGGGCATCTTACTCTTGTCTTTGCTCCTTCGTACATGTCCATGATCATCTGTACATAGGTTTCTGGAACCCCTCGATGTCTTAGCGCCACCCATATCAGATCTCGTGGTTGTCTGTCGAATGCCTTTTCAAAGTCAACCAATAGAATATGCAAATCCCTTAAGGAATCACGATGTTTTTCCATTATGATCCTTATACTTTGGATTGCATCTGTGGTTGATTTACCCGAGACAAACCCGCACTGATCATCAGATAGCCGTGTGACATCAGCTTGATCGAAAAGTAGTTATCACAGTTTCGCGTATCACCCTTCCCTTTGTATACAGGGAGAATGTAACTTTCCCTCCATTGATTCGGCATTGGGTAACTTCTCACAAATTTGGAGATGAGAATTCTGAGCCATCTGAACCCGATGTCTCCCATCTTTTTCCAGAACTCAGAGGGCATCTCGTCTGGCCCAACCGCTTTTCGTTTTTCGGAGTATTTGACCGCCTCACTAGCTTCTTCGACTGTAATGTCGGGTATTTCTTCACAGTTAGGGGTGGCTCTTGGAAAGTATAGCCGGGGAAACTGTTCACATAAAAGTTCTTCACAATACTGCCGCCACCTCTGCAGAATTTTCTCGTCATCCACAAGAAGCTGGCCATGAGCATTGTTAATGAACTTTGGCGAACAAATCTCCTGAGTATTCCTCCTTCTTTGGGCGGCTATTTTGTGTCGTCGCAGCTCCTGGATAGCCTGGTTTGCATCAGCAACCGGGGAAGATATTTTCTCCAGCTCCCGATACAGGCCCTCCGTACTCTCTGCTTAAAGCTGGGCGCACTTTTTCTTCGCTTTTTTCTTGCAACATCTGTATTCCACTTCGAGGCGAGCTTTTTCGTCTCTATTTATTAGAGGGGGCAATATCAATGCACGTTCCAAAGACATCGCGATGTAGGAAAGGCAGGCCTATAAACGCCTGGATCAGACAAATGCGACAGCATCGGTATTTCATTGGCCTCAGTAACCGAGTGATGCAAAATCGGCAGGCCTGCCGATATTTTCTGAGGTCAAATAGGCGAACCCCACAGGCGGATCAGTATAAATGCCGTGAAGTGGGAGAGTTATGATCCCTTATTTTCGGATCATAACCTCGCTGATAAAAGGAAGAAGAAGAAGTGAATTGAAATGACCACGACATTAAAACCAAACATGAAACGATCAACCACGCTCGCCCGATCACCGAAACCAAGCAGCGTCGGGCGCGCTGCCTGAAACGGAGGACCGTTTGGGAACACCTCGTGTTGACATTTTTTTCGTTTTATAAGTTAATGTACATACTCTACACATATTTTACAAAAGCTTTTGATAGAGTATCTGACACTTTACTTTTAGCTAATTGTAAGCGTAAATCATTAGGTTTTCATTCATCAAGTGGTTTTCCAATTATTTAAGTGATGGAAGGCAATTGGTAAATGTCGAAAGTTTTATATCTCGTATAATAAAAGTAACCTCTGTCATCTCACAAGGTAGTTACCTGGAAAGTGAAACGCCGGAGCCCGCGCGTAAGATTGAATGTATGTTTGCATATGCCTCAGAGAGCGATGAGTAGATGTATAAGAGAACGATGGATGAGTAGTGCATGCCCATAAGTCAACTACGATCTTAGGTCGGTTTGCAAGCCGGGTTGAGTCTGGATACAGGCCCTCCGTACTCTATGCTTGAAGCTGGGCGCACTTTTTCTTCGCTTTTTTCTTGCAACATCTGTATTCCACTTCGAGGCGAGCTTTTTCGTCTCTATTTATTAGAGGGGGCAATATCAATGCACGTTCCAAAGACATCGCGATGTAGGAAAGGCAGGCCTATAAACGCCTGGATCAGACAAATGCGACAGCATCGGTATTTCATTGGCCTCAGTAACTGACTGATCCAAAATCGGGAGGGTTGCCGATATTTTCTGAGGTCTAATAGACGAACCCCACAGGCGGATCAGTATAGATGGGGTAAAGTGGGAGGGTTATGATCCCTTGTTTTAGGATCATAACCTCGCCGAAATAGGAGGAAGACAAAATTATGGAACTCCACCAAATGAGTGCAGATATGGAGGAGTCGGGCGTCGTCAGGCTGGAAATTAATACGGCAGAAACTATAATTATCTACATACATTGCTGAACAAGCGGTAGAGAGTTCGAAGATTCCCAGTATCTTGGGAGTATTTTCTCGACCGATAGCGTAACCAAACCGGTTATTGCGAACCTGATCGCCAAAGCAAAGCAAGGTTGTCCAAGATATGGCGAAGCAATGCAACCAGTTTGAACACCACACTAAAACTCCAACGTTGAATCCGTGCTGTTATATGGATCCAGCACGTGGAGAGGAACCATTATTTCTTCCTATTTTGGCGAAGTTATGATCTGAAAACAAACGTATGATCGCTCCCTCACCCTCCCACTTCACTGCATTTCTACTGATCCGACAGTGGGGTCCGAAAGGAACTGTTACTATCACAGAAAGCTGCAAACGGGCGCCGTGGTGCAGTGGTTAGTGTTTTGGACCAATGCGCGTGAGGTTCCAAGTTTGAATCCCAGAAAACAACAAAAAGTTTTTTCACGGTCCCACCTCCCGCGAGCGTCTGACAAACATCCGAGAGTATTGTTGTCACGAAAAAGCTTCTCAAACCGCCGTTCGGATTCGGCATTAAACTGTAGGTCCCTGCCATTCGTGTGAAAAAATATAACGCACACAACATGAGTTGTTGCGAGAAGCTAGGCCCTGGCACTTAGGGAGCTATTGCACCAAATATTTGTATTTTTGTAAAAATTGACCTTCGGATACGGCACAAAAACTATAGGTCCCTTCCATTCGCACACAACACGAGTGGTTGCGTGAAGCTACGCCTAGGAGCTTCATGGGGTGTTGTGCCAAATATGTAAAGCTGCAAACGTTCGTTAACAGGTGCCTGCGCAACAACTTAACGATTTTCTGCCCTAACTGTATCTCTAATGAACACTTATATCAGAGAATGGGTCAGGAACCAATAGGCATAACTATCCAACGACGGAAGTTACAGTGGTAGTGGATTAGCCACACGTTCCGAAAAGGTGACAGTTCCATAGCTATCCAGTTTTTTTCTTTTTAAACAAAACACAAATCCCAGAGCACTCAGACTCTTATATTTGGCTGGCTGATGATTGCTGTTCCCCGCTGGGGCTTGAACTTGCACACATCGGTTAACGAGCACGAGATACTATCCACTGCACCATTGCCACCCACATAGCTAACCATACTATGCAATAGAATCCGTCAACACAGGTGGTCCGAGGAGAATACGGCGCAGAACAGTCCAGGATGATACACGACAGTTGAGGAAAGCTGAGGCGTATTGCCAGAAACCATACGCGATAGCACGTATTCGTAGTAGAAACCCAAAAGGCGATACAGGACATAATTGAAGCAAGTAACTCGTTTCCTTATGTAAACGAAGAGTAGATAAGAACAACGGATTATATGGATTATACAACGACATCGTTCTAGTCAAAAAGATTCGCATCCAGTGTCCCAGTGCACCAGCGCCCCAACCCGAGGTCTTCGAATCCAACGCACTAGAGGAAGAGCGCGACTTGTGGCGCGAGCAGTTGGAAAAGAGTTGGAATCACGAAACTGGAGGCAGTTGGCTCCCTTGGGGAGGTCTATTGGTTGAGGCCCGGACCACCTCGAATTGTAGTGCCATCTGAAGTAAAGTAGACACGAAAGTTGGATTGTTTGCATCAGATTCCAATCATTGTTCCCTCAAATCAAAACTATGGCGGAAGCTCTGAAATGAATGGGAAAACTGCCCGAAAGTTTGTTAGCGAACAAAACTTCGAAATATGGTCAAAATCATACAAACTTAAGCCATGAATAGTACAACCTGGCCAGTCCATTGTACACAAATTAACCTCCTCCCTGCAATCGAACATGATATGCCCAACTCATAATTGGCTAGCTGACAAAAATGTCTTCATCTTCGTCTTCGTTTGCATTTCTTCTGCTTGTTTTTAGAAACATTTAGTGGAACAGTGGAGACTACCCAACGCCACCACCACCGGTGTGACAGCTTGACATTCTGTCACGCAGCAGTTAGCGGGCCCTGAGGCCGCATTTGCAACCTTTTCCGGGCCGCATTCTACTCGCAGATCTGCAAGGGAGAATCCCTCAAAACCCAGAGCCACATTACCATCTTCTTCTGGTACGAAATAATCAAAAAAAGAAGAAAAAAAAAAGTAAATTCACAGCACAAACCGAAATCACAGGAGAACGCGAGATGGCGCAACATCGGCCCGCGGATGTCAGAGTAGGACGCACGCACGCACTAAAGAAGTATCAAAAGAAAAGAAGGGAAATTCCATTTTTTTTTTCGACTCGACTTTACCTTAACATTATTTTGGTGAGATGGTGCCGATGTGTGTTTGATGAGCGATTAGGCCGCGGCTACGACAGGGACTCGCGGACTCCTTTTTCTAGCAATAAACGGACGCACGACGGACGGGTGCGTGCATTTTTCGTTGCTTTTTGGGGAATTCTTCGCGTTCGCGTTTTTCTTTTTCTCTTTCAGTTTGCATGTGTATTTTTATTGACCATTTGTCAAAGTATCTGTGTGCCGTCGTCGTAGTCGCGATTTAATTGTCATTGGTGGCGAGGCGAACGCAATAAACACTTGGGGTTTTCACTTGATTTGCGGGAGTATGGGGCGGCGACTCACGGTGGAGAGCTTTCGGTAAATATTGATGGGGAATTTTACTGCGGATCGAGGGTAAATTCGCGATTATTTACCGAAGAATTTGGTTAATAATTCTCGATTCACTTTGAGTAGTTCTTGTACACAACACACGCCATTCATGATTTTAGTTAGCACAGTGAACACGAATTATTACTGTGGCGCTAGATGGTGGTAGAGAGAATTTCGTTAGAACGCGTGAGAGACAGGGATGATTAGTGAGGTTTTTTTTTCTTTTTGTTTACTTGTGCAATCAGTAGAAAACATGGTCTGTGATTTGAATTTTTAATTTATTTATTTATTTACTTAGCATACATATATATTTTTTGCTATTTTTATTATATTTACATATAATATCTAAAAGTTGATTTTTACATTTTGAGTTCCGTTGCTTTCAAAGCGATTAATATTTGTTTCTAATTTGATTTCTTCTGGCAATTCGTTGAATATTTTTATGCGTTTGTACCCAATGTTATGGAAACTAAATTGGAAACTTAACATACAGGAACGAGTCCTTACAGATAGAGCTTACAGAGAGCATATAATGCTCTCTTCATCTGTAAGCGGACCGCGGGGAAAAAATGGGGCCTGAAGCCCGCAATGATGCACTGGCTATACATACATCATGGTAGTCAGACCCATCCTTACGTATGGGGCTCTTGTGTGGTGGAAGGCAACGAATACGAAAAACACACGGGTATGTTGGCCATGGTACAAAGATCAGCCTGCATTGCCATCACAGGTGCTCTACGCACAACACCTACGGCTGCACTCAAGATCTTCCTGTATCTCTTACCATTAGACCTACAAATCAAATTTCAAGCGGGCAACAGTGCGCTTCGGCCCACTAACGTTGGTCTCTTCAGGACTAATAACATAGGACACAGCTCCATTCTCAAGGAATCTTTTCCCGGAATCCCTGACGAATCGGACGATATACTTGGCACCTTAGACTTCGACACACCATACGAAGTACTGTATCCAATTAGAGAGGACTGGCGAAGGAAGACAGTCTCTGTCCATAACGAGATTGCAATATACACAGATGGTTCTAAGACCAGTGAGGGCACGGGGTCAGGTATTTACTCGAGAGATACGAACCTACAGGTGGCCCTGAGACTTCCGGACACATGCAGTGTGTTCCAAGCAGAGGTTCTAGCTGTACTTAAAGCTGCGGAATTACTTGAGATGGGATCAATATCCGATAAGAATATCGCCATCTACATTGACAGTCAGGCTGCGCTAAACGCGCTAGAGTCTTACGTCACCAAATCTGAGTTAATCAGGAATTGCCGCATTATGTACGCAGAACCGAGTCAGATTATGTTGGGTACCTGGACACTGCGATATCGAAGGCAACGAGCAAGCCGATGCGCTGGCTCAAAGAGGAGCGGGGGTCCCACGTAGCGATATAATTGACAGTATTAAACCACCAGGGTGCGTGGCTAAGGGAATTATTCGGGATAAAATCATTGGCACGGCTAATCTAAGATGGTCAAACTTAGATGGTCACAGGGTGTCTAAGGCCTTGTGGCCTGTGTTAGATCGCAGAAAATCTGGGGAGATAATTAAGTTAGATAGATCGAGGCTAAGAACAGCGATAGGAATACTCTCTGGCCACTGTCTTCTAAGGAGGCATGCCATGAGACTAGGATTATCCGATACGGATGTTTGTAGGTTCTGCGATGACCTACATGTCTCAGAGGATATAACTCATATACTCTGTGAATGTCAAGGAATTGCCAGGATAAGGCTAAAGTACCTGGGTAGATACTTCTTCGATAACTTGGAGGAGGTGAGGTCCTTGAACCATAACAAGGATCTCTTCAGATTTTGTAGGGAGATTAATTGCTTGGAGGATTGGGTGGGGCCCACTTTGGTGCCTAGTGTTTTATGACAACCTCATAACCCTACCTAACCTAACCTAACCTACCCAATATTATGGTATTTTGTGTTGTGGTGCTTCTACAGTTTGGTAGCCTTATAATCATTGTTTCCCTTTAAATTGTATGGCTGGATATCGCCAATATACCTACTCAAGTTTCTAAAGTATATGGGTACATTGCCCATCCGTATCTTTTGTATAAACATAACAAAGTCAGACACAATTTTTTTTTAACACTTAACTAATTTAGATGATTCAACACATTTAGAACACTTGTATATCTATAACAATATAGCACAGCTCTCATCACTTTGTTCTGCAATTTAGGCAATCTATATAATTCACTATTACTAACGTATGTACACCATCCATTTGCATAAAAAAAAATAAAAGAGAACCAAAACAAACAGGCGATAATAGGTGGAAAGCGTGAATATAAAAAAAATAATATTTTTTTATGATCAACGTGTAGTGTGAACTTTTTACCTCACATCATTCACGTACAGGTTAAATAGAATAGGCCCAAGTATCGATCCTTGTGGTACTTCAAGTAATGTTGGTATTCAGGGTTATCGCGAATAAATTTTCCCTCGGAACTTTTCCCCCGAACAAAAATTAGGTATCCTCAAAAATAGGGAAAAAATTCATCGGGGAAAAATTAAAGTATCGCGATTGCGTTGAAAATGCTCCTGAATTGTCATTTATGATACCTATTTCCTTTCCGCAGAATTAATTAATCTTTTTTGAAGATACCTAATTTCTGTTCGGGGGAAAAATTCCGAGAGAAAATTTATTCACGATAACCCCGATTATGTTCGACACTGTGCCGCTTACAGACGTCGTTTGAGTTCTTTGACTGAGATATGATTTAAACCACTGAAGTTCATTGTCCTGAATTCCACACTGCTGCATCTTGTTTATTAATATCGCTCTGTCTATTGTCTCGAATGCTCTTTTTGAATCCAGGAATACCGCTAGTATCATCTGCCAAACTGCAAGATGATCTATCCAATTTAGAAGTGAATTGAAAAATTTTGAAAATGCAAACAAACTGATTAATGCGATTGATAATTGTAGATTCATTTGCATCAATCGACTGAAATTTAAAACAAAATAAAACCCAATAAAGCGAAAATACTGCACAACTAATATTTTTCATATTTTGTACGGAAAATTATTTCTTTTGTTTTAGTTTAAATAGTAATTTAAAAACTCTATATACTAATTACAATGTACATACTTAAATAAATAAATTTAGGATGGCAAACGACAATAAAGGCCTTGTAGGGGCAGCATCTCCCGATAGGTGTTGGTCCGCTAAGTAACGAGAAAGAGCCACTGCAGCCGAAAACCTAGCAGCTCTGTTAATAAGCCCTACGCCCACCTCCTCGTGGTGCCATCTGGGGATTTCCTCGGAAATTGCTAACGGGAGAGGACGAATGGCGAGCTTCCTGCGCCAAAAAACAGGATAAGTGTCGGTTGGTCTGTGGCCCAGCGAGCCGAAACCGTAAAAACAAATCTTGCTCCGAAACGCAAACCAACGCCTCGGATACGGACGGATAATTTGATGACGACCTTTGGCTATCGGACACGGACAACGATCGGATTCTGGAACGTTAAGACCCTCCTGGACTCACTCAAGGAAGGGTCTTATAACGCCTGATTCCTCCAATTAGAACGCGAATTCGCAAGGCATAAAATAGATATCTTATTGCTGAGCGAGATAAGATGGTTCGGGGAATTCATCTCCCCAACAAAAAGCACTGTCATGCTCTACTCTGGTAAACCAGCTGGAAGTGCACGGAGTTGCGGAGTAGACTCATGCTAACTCCAGCAGCACGTAGTAGCCTCATATCCTGGAAACCCCATAGTGACCGGATATTGACGGCTAGGTTCCAGAGTAGAGTTACAAAAATGATCATCATACAGTGTTATGCTCCGACTCTAGACGCGACTGAGGATGAAAAGGATGATTTTTATAGCCACTTAGGCGTCGCCTACAACCAAACGCCTAATGGGGACATTGTAATGGTGATGGGAGATCTCAATGCCAAGGTGGGTAGCGACAACACCATGCTTAAGCACGTGATGGGAGTTCACGGCGTGGGAGACCGTAATGATAATGGTGAGCGGTTTGTGGACTTCTGCAATAACAACCGCCTAGTCATCGGAGGTACGCTGTTTAAGCATAACACCTGCCACAAAATCAATTGGGTCTCTACTGATAGGCAACGAATATCCAACCACATCGACCACATTGCGATCAGTCGCCGCTTTAGAAATTGTCTCCTGGACGTCCGAAACAGACGTGGAGCTGACGTCGGACTAGAACGAGATCAGCATCTTATGGTAGCTCATTTACGCCTTCGTACTACATCCGTCAACAGCAACCGCTCAAACCTACTTAACATTACCAGGTTTAATATCGACAGGCTCAACGTTCCCCAAGTGCGCCAACAGTTAAGGGACCATCTTGCCTTAGAAGCAGAAGCAATCAGCAGCGTAGAGAACATGGATTACCACTGGAGCGCTGTGAAAAATGCTTTTGCGACTGGGGCACGCACATATGTCAGTAAAAAGCAGAAACACCACCGCACATGGCTTTCTACAGACGCCTGGAGACGGATCGATGAGCGTACAGCAATCAAGGCTCGGATTGCAGCGGCCTCGGCAGTAGAGAGAACCGAGCTTGAAACCCAATACCGTGCGAAGAAGAAAGAAGTCCAGCGTAGTGTGAGACCTGACAAACGTAAATACCATATGTCAACTCACTGGCCTCAAGGGCTGAAGAAGCAGCGAGTAGGTGCGACAGTAGAACTGTTTATAGCATCACTAAGGAGCTCATCGGTGGTCGAAACTCCAAACAACATCCAGTGAAGAGTCTAGACGGTAACCTTCTAATTTCGGATGAGGATCAGCTCACTAGATGGAGAGAACATTTTGCTACAGCAGTTCGAAGCAACAAATTCCCGAATTCGCACCGCACCTCCCAGTAAAACCGAGATAATAACAGCAATCAAGTCCCTCAAGAAGAACAAGGCGGTGGGTATTGATGGCATTCCTGCCGAGCTATTTCAAGCGGCGTCAAATACATCGGCAGATTTGCTGCATCCCCTAATACAGAAAGCTTGGGAAAGCGAACAATTTCCACAGGAGTGGAAAAGGGGGATGATCATTAAGCTTCCAAAAAAGGGTAACTTGATGGAGTGCGGTAACTGGAGAGGTATATGTGTTCTTCCAGCTGTTGCCAAAATAATAGCTAGAATAATTCTAGAACGAATTAAAGAACATTTAGATTCAACTCTCGGTGGGCGCCGTGGCGTAAGTGGTTAGTGTGTCGGATCATTACGCATGAGGTTCCGAGTTCCAAAAAGTTTTTTCACGGTCCCACCTCTCGCGAGCGTCTGACAAACATCCGAGAGTATTGTTGTCTCGAAAAAGCTTCTCAAATCGCCGTTCGGATACGGCACTAAACTGTAGGTCCCTTCCAATCGTGTGAAAAAAATAACGCATACAACATGAGTGGTTGCGAGAAGCTAGGCCCTGGCACTTAAAGAGCTGTTGCGCCAAATATTTAT
Source organism: Brachypalpus laphriformis (assembly GCA_945910035.1). Classification (NCBI taxonomy): domain Eukaryota; kingdom Metazoa; phylum Arthropoda; class Insecta; order Diptera; family Syrphidae; genus Brachypalpus; species Brachypalpus laphriformis. The sequence goes on along the minus strand of OX246754.1, from coordinate 38,717,081 downwards.
TTATTTATTTATTTTAGATTCAACTCTCGATGTCGAACAGGCAGGCTTTTGCGCTGGATCCTCCTGCATCAACCATATAAACACCTTACGGATCATAATCGAACAATGCGTTGAGTATAGGTCTCCGCTACATTTACTGTTTATCGACTTCGAGAAGGCTTTCGACAGCTTGAATCGAGATGCTATCTGGTTGGCCTTGCGCAGGAGAGGCATTCCAGAAAAGCTTATAGCTATTATCAAGGCTACATATGTCACGTCGTACACAATGGTAAGGTATCGGAGGACTTTGAAGTCCAAAGTGGAGTACGTCAAGTGTGCATACTGTCCCCACTACTGTTCTTGGTGGTTATCAGCGATGTACTCCGTGCAGCATTGACGGAAGCTAATTATGGAATTCGTTGGACTATGACATCTTACCTTAAACACCTAGATTACGCTGACGATGTTTGTCTACTTTCACATCGGAAATGGATCTTCATTTGATGGCTCAAAATCTAGAGGCTGAGGCAAACAAAGCGGGGCTAAAAATAAACACAGCCAAATCAAAAGCCCTGAGCACTTCCAATACCCGCGCTCAACTTAACATTGCCAGAAAGTTGATAACTTTCTATATTTAGGAAGTGTCGTCTCGGCTAATTGCGGTGGCACCGAACTGGATGTGTGCAGCAGAATCGGAAAGGCTAAAGCTGCGTTCGGAATTCTGTCCAAAATCTGGAGAAGCAATGTTATTAGCTTAAGAACCAAGCTACGACTGTTCCGCTCCAACATAGAATCAGTGCTGCTTTATGGGTGCAGTACCTGGAAGGTGGACACCATTAACACACGCAAGCTGCAAGTCTTCGTAAACAAATGCTTAAGAATCATCTTGAAGATTTTTTGGCCGAACCGCATCTCCAACGAACAACTTTATCTGAGAACGGGCCAAGAACCTATAAGCATTACTATACGAAGAAGAAAGTGGCAATGGATTGGACACACCCTACGGCGCGAAGACAACTCCATTGCGAAATACGCTATGCAGTGGAATCCGCTCACCCAGGCAGGTAGAATAGCGGGACGCCCTAGGCAAACGTGGCGCAGAACAGTTGGAGGCAGCTCAAACGCGTTGCAGAACTTCGAACAAGATGGCGCACAGGCGTGGTTGACGCCCTATGCCCCCCGAGGGGTTAAAGGATCTAAGTAAGTAAAAGTAAGTAATATTTAAATAATATTTAAATATTGAAATTTAGTCTAGTTTTAGAACATTTAGGCTTGAAAGATTCCTAATATCATTTGGTAGAGAATTAGCAGCAGTTGTACCCGAGGTACATCAATTATTCTTTGCTGACGATGGAGCCATCGTAAGTGAAGATCCTACTTCCCTGCAACGAACACTTGATGTTTGGATGGACTTTTTGGAGAGAAATGGGTATCGCATTAGTTCAAAAAAGACAGAGTACTTTTGCTGCCCGTTCTCTGATCCACTCAGGCCTATTCCAGATATTTATTTGAATGGAACAGTGCTTCCCAAGTGCGAAAAGTTCAAATATCTGGGATCTATGGATAGCAAAGTAACCTGTGATGACGACTTCAATCATCGCGTAAGCGTAGGGTGGGTGAAAATCCCGCTATCTTCTGTGACCGAAAAATGCCACCTTAGTCGAAATGAAGGCTCTACATCGCAGCTGTGCGTCCAGCGCTCACATACGGTTCACAATGTTGGAAAATGTACAAAAAGTATGAGAGTAAATTAGCGGCCGCTGAGATAAAGATGCTTTGCATGACAGCAGGAGTGACAAAGCCTGAACGAATAAGAAGTTCGAAGATCCGGGTAAGCCTTCACGACAAGAAAACCATCTTACGAAAAATAGAGCGCGACCGGCTCAACTGGTATTGCCACGCTTAAAGAAGAGATCATTTCAACCCTGTTAAAAAAGCAATATCAATGAATATTCCAAAGACATCGCGAAGCAGGAGAGACAGGTCTATAAACGCCTGGATCACACAAATGCGACGACATCGGCATTTCATTGGCCTCAGTAACATAGTGATCTAAGATCGGGAGCCTGCCGACATTTTCTGAGGTCAAATAGGCGCACCCCACAGGCGGATCAGTAGAAATTCGGTGAAGTGGGAGGGTTATGATCCCTTGTTTTTGGATCATAACCTCCCCGAAATAGGAAGAAGAAGAATCCACATTTCTCGGAACCCATTCATTCATCACTTCACACAGATCACTTACTTACTTACTTAATTACAGCCTGAAAATTTAATCGAACATTTTGGAGAGTAAAGAAGGGTTTTCATTTCTATGAATTTGGCACAGTAAAATTAATATGAGGCAGACGCAGACCTGAACATTTTAAGTACATATTAGAAATCCCTTGCCTGTTTTGGTGAGACACCGCATTTCAATAATTTATTTATTTATTTATTTATTTATTTATTTATTTAGTTTAATACAAGCAAGCTTAAATCTAAACTTAAGAACTAACAACGAGGGACCTTAACTCTAAGCCCCTGGGGGCCCACACATTTTTTTTATTAAACTAGGTCTTAAAAACTATCTTAAAAACTAGAGAGGGAACTGGGACTGGTTAGTTCATGAAGAGGTGTAGAGGGACTTTCTAAGGGCGGATAGACTCGAATGGAAGTCTAGGATGTTCTGTGAGTTATTTGCCAGGCGTAACATTCTGGAAATTGGTTCGAAATTTCCGTAGTTGGTGCGGTGGTGAGGGAGAAGAAAGAGCGGTACGGACCTGAGGTTTCGAGGGTTAGTGCGAAGGGAAATCATTTCCAGTAGTGCGGTGGAGTCGATCATACCGGTTAATAATTGGTCCACGAAAAGTATGTCAGCGACTTCGCGACGTTTTGTAAGGGTTTGCAGGTTAATCAACTTTATCCGGTCTTCATAGGGAGGTAAGATATAGTTGTCGGCCCATGGGAGACCGCGTAAGGCAAACCGGATAAACCTACGCTGCACAGCTTCCATTCTAAGGGAGTGTATGTTGTGATAAGGTGACCAAACTTGGCTGGCGTATTCCAGGAGTGGTCTGACAAAGGTGATATAAAGGGATTTAGAAACGTAAGGGTTTGAAAATTCTTTAGACCAGCGTTTTATGAAACCGAGAGAAGAATTGGCCTTGTGTACAATATGATCAATGTGGGAACGGAAGTTTAGCTCCCTGTCACAAAGAATACCCAAATCGCATATAGAGGAGACTGAGGGAACGGGCTCGCTAAGAAAGTAATAGGTTCTGAGGGATGGGGGGAGGCGTTTACGAGAGAATGTTATGGATTGACATTTGGCGATGTTAAGTTCTAGAAAGTTTTTGTCGCACCATGTGTGGAATGAATTTAGATCGATTTGAAGTAAGAGAGAATCGGTGGGGGCAGATACTACCGTAGTGATTTTTATATCATCCGCGTAAATAGACAGATCAGAGTCTTTTATGACGTGACCAACATCGTTTATAGTTAAGACAAAGATCAGCGGACCAAGATGACTGCCTTGAGGAACCCCTGAAGTGGCGTTAATGGGGTCAGAGACTGAAAATCTGAAGAGAACCCTGTACTGGCGTTTTTCTAGGTACGATCTCAGCCATGAAATGAACGAGGGTGGGAAACCGAGGGCTTCAAGTTTAAGGTAAATTGTTAAGTGACAGATTTTGTCAAAGGCCTTGCTGAAGTCGGTGGTAATGACATCCACTTCATTACCTTTCTCTAATGCTTGTAGAGTTTCGGAAACGAATTCGGTCAGGTTAGTCGTTGGGAACCTACTTTTTAAGAAACCGTGCTGTTGTGGGAAAAAAATGGATTTGCAGTGGAAATACAGTGAGTCGTAGACAATGCTTTCGAAGAGCTTGGGGATAGAGGAAAGTTTGGCTATGGGTCTATAGTTAGAAATGTCGTTTTTACTGCCCTTTTTTATGGATAGGGAAAATAAAAGAGTCCTTCCATAATTTTGGGAAAACGGCTTAAGAGAGTGAGAGACGAAATAGAGTTGTAAGGGACTGACACAGGACATCTACACATTGCTTTAGTAAGATGGCGGGCAGACCAGTCATCTTTGAGCCTATTAATTTTTTCTCGCACAATATCAGACCTAATGTCGACTGAAGCTAGAGAGGTTTGAGGACAGTTATTCAGCTAGGAGAAAAAATCTAGGTCCGGTTCGTATACATGGTCACTATACGATTGGCTGAAAAAGGTTGCAAAGAGGTTGGAGATTACTTTAGGGTCAGCAGATGAAGTATTAAGTAATTTTAGAGTGGAAGGAAAGCCGTTGGACTTTCTTTTGACGTTGATAAATTGGTAAAAGCGCCTAGGGTCAGTGATTAGACTTAATTGCATTCTATCGAGGTATTCGAGATAGAGGGATTCGTAAAGGATGGAAAAGCGGGAGTAAGCTTGCTGGTAATATGCGTAATCTGAGGCAGATTTGGATACCAGGTAAGTTTTCCATAATTTGTTTTTGACGTTGCGAAGAGTACGCAATTCCTTATTATACCAAGGAGGTGATGATGAGCAGTTTTTTCGAGGCAGATAAGGGACAGATTGGAGAAGACAGTCAAAGATTGCTGTGTAGAAAAATACGAGAGCGACATTAATGGGTGTGTTAATGTTTAGAAAGAGGCTGAAATTTATGCTATTGAGTAGTTTGTTAAGTTTAACGAAGTCAGCTTTGCGGAAGTTGAAAGAGAGAGAGTTCTCAGAATCAACGGTAATGTTGACGTTTTCATACGAAAAGGCAAGAGCTAGAGGGGGGTGATATTGGTCTAGGGTGCAGAGAAGATGGTTTCTCGCGGTAACCAAGGAATTATGGGGGTCGGATGAGAAAATCAGATCTAGCTGCCTACCTAAGTTGTTGGTAATGCCACTGACGATCAGTAAGGAGGATTTCCTTTTCTGAGGAGGAGTTAGTAGGAACAAATGATGATTCGTCCTCCGATGGAGACCATTGTAAAAGGGGAAGGTTGAAGTCGCCAACAATTATAAAATCGTCATCAGGATCAGCGATATCTAACAGAGAGTCAACTATATCAACGGCCAGCTGGTATGCTTGGACGGGTTGAGAAGGGCGAATATAACAGCAAACAATATATACGCTCCGTTTGGATACAGATAATTTAGTTGATACGAATTCAAAAGAAGTGGAATTTGAGAATTTGGCGAGGGTTGCATCAAGACGATTATGTATGGCTAAAAGAACACCGCGGCCGAAGGAGAGGTCTTCATGTTTCTGGCCGTCAGCGCGAAAGACTACGAAGTCAGAAGTGAATAATTCACAGTTAAGAACATTGGAACAAAGGTTGGTTTCAGTTGGGGCAAAAATGTCGTAGGGAAGTGATTGTGATTTCAGGTGCACCATCGAGGTTTTGGTGCGAAGTCCTCTGACATTCTGATAGTAGAGGGAAAGGAGCTTTGGGGCAATTTCAATGGAGTGAGATGGATCGACTGTGATGGAGTTAGGGAAGAAAATATTTATTATGATTGCTGCGAGTTTTTTGGAGATACGAGAGACGTTTGGAACCAATATGAGAGCCATAGGTTGATAGGTCTTTAGCCATATAACGCCCACATCTGGTCTGGTGCACCCAAGATTGTTCTGCACATTCTAGATAGGGTACAGAACCGCGCGTTAAAATTTATAGGTGATAGAGACATTGTGAACTCCATAGTCTCACTAGAACATCGTAGAAATGTATCGTGTCTTTCCCTATTTTATCGCTTTTTTTATAAAAAATGCTCGAGCGAGATAGCCAATTGCATTCTTCCCCTCCAAAACTTCACCCGCAATACGCGTCATGCTCCGAATGCACAACAGTTCACCCTCAAGCCCAACTTCGGTCGTACTGTCAAATATTATAGGGATTCGTTTATAAGCCGAACAACACGTTTGTGGAACGATCTACCAGCCTCTGTATTTCCTAATCATTACAACCTACAAACATTTAAAGCCAACGCAAACCGGCATCTCATCCGTTCCCCTTCCCCTTTTCCCATCCGCCCCTGCCCTGAGCATCAGTATAAGGGTATTAAAAATCCCTTCGGCGCGCGAGTTACGTCCGTCCATTGACTTCCTTCACGCCACATACCCGCTTCACCCATGGGCACGCTCGTCCATCGACCCTTCATACATCCCACACAGCACATGTACGCATTGGCCACCGTGATCCAGAAATTGCAACATAAACGTCCGATGATTGCTACTACTTTGTAGTAAATCAATTAGATACCCTTTTTTGATGATATTGTAATTCTAGGAATTGTAAATGCACAGGCGATGAAACACTTTTGCAAGCAGATTAATCAGCAGACCTATTTATAGATAAAATTGATTCTTAGAATTATAAAACTGCAACCTAAGTGTGTAAGCATTGTGTTGCAATTCCTGACGATGCCAGATTTAGTGACACAAGACTCAGCGCCTTCAGCGCAGGCTGATTGTCAATGAAGATGGCGGTATTCTTGTCGGATATTAATCCCATCTCAAGTAATTCTGCAGCTTTAAATACAGCTAGAACCTCTGCTTGGAACACACTGCATGTATCTATCTCTCGGGTTAATATCTTTCGGTTTAGTACCTGACCCCGTGCCATCTCTGGAATAATCTGTGTATATTGCAATCTCGTTTTGGACAGACACAGTCTCCCTTTGCCAATCGTCTCTAACAGGATACATTACTTCGTACGGTGTGACGAAGTCTTATATGCCAAGGATATCGTCCGATTCGTCAGGGATATCGGGAAATGATTCCTTAAGAATGGAGCTATGTCCCATATGACTTGTCTTGAAGAGACCTACATTAGTGAGCCGAAGCGCACTGTTACCCGCTTGAAATTTGATTATCAAGTGCAGCCGTAAGCGTTGTGCGTAGAGCGCCCGTGATGGCAATGCCGGCCGTTCTTTGTACCATGGCCAACATATCCCGTATGTTTTTCGTATTCGTTGTCTTCCACCGCACAAGAGCGACATACATGCGAATGGGACAGATTATCATAATGTATAACCAGTACTTCCTTGCAGGCTCTAGGCCCCACTTTTTCCCCGCCGTCCTTTTACAGATGAAGAGAGCATTATAAGCCTTACGAACTTTTTCCTGTATATTACGTATCCGGTTTAGTTTCAATTCTAGCATTATACCAAGATATCTACGAGTAGCGCGATCCGAAAGGAAAAGGTGGCAATGGTGTAGTGGTAACGTCGTCAATTGCCACGCTAATGGTTCATGGTTCAAATCTTGATGTCAGCAAGCATTTATTTATTTCTCATGAAATATATACTGCGAAGGCATTATACTGGCAGTAGCTTGGTCATGTGGCTAGAAAAATTGTTCCCTCTGTTATTGGAGATTTGTGCCGCCTTGACATCGGTTATCGGGGAAAAAGTACTGTGAATCAGAAGTAAAGACAATAAATAACAAAAATCTCCCCAGTTATCTAGACGCCACCCCCGGAGAATCTCCGAAGCATAAAACAACTGAGCTTCAAGAACCACTACACCAAAATTTTTCTCTCTCTCTCTCTATCCTTTCCAACGCCTGCACTGAGTGTAAACATGGTAAAGGTATTCATAACCCTTTTCATATAAAAAAAAGGTTCCACCCCTGCTGGCTTTAGCAGTTTGAAGGGTGGTATCTTGTATTTTCTGCCGAAGAGTACCAATTCTGTTTTATCCGGGTTGACCCTTTAGCACATTTTCTGAGACTGTTAAGAGCTGATTCCATAATTTCATTTAATGCGTCCAGGAATAAAATAACCACCTCATCCGCGTAAGCGATGACGTTTACGCCTGTATTGCTTAGTTCTTTAAGTATCCCGTCGATGACTAAAATCCAGAGGAGGGGTGATATAATGCCTCCCTGGGGAGTTTTCCTGGTAACGGATATCTTTTTTTAACTATTTCCGATTGTGGAGTTAATGTTTCTAGTGTCGAGCATATTGCAGAGCCAATTGGTTAAGCTATGCTCGACATCCATAGTTTCTAGGAGCTGTTCGATGGCCCTCCCTTTTTCATTGTTGAAAGCACCTTCAATATCTAGGAAGGTTGCTAGTGCAAATTCCTTATGATGAAGGCTTGTTTCTTTTTCCCTACTACGACATGTAATGCTGTTTCCACAGATATTCCCTTTAAGTATGAAAGTAAGTTGTACGACATTTCTCTTAATCCTATCTTCATCTATCATACATCAATGTCATGAGTGACTATAATGTGACACTAAATATGCTCCCAAACAAGTAACTAATATCAATTATAAATTATGCAATATTTAATAACATTCCTCTCTTTAACAAAGCTTAAAAGCTCATTGTGAAGGTGTTCGACGCAACGCAGATTCCCTGAAGCAATCCCCTTCATCGCGAAACTTATAATTACCTTTAATTACCTGCATCGTAATACACCAAGCTATGCATGACGGACCGTAAATCATTTTCAAATCCAAAAAAACAAAAACACCCCACAACCTTACCATTCCATTCAATCATTACCAAAAAAACATTTAAAACAATTTTGTATACCAACTCAAGGCACTGCAATTAAACATAACATAATAATAGCGACAATGACCACATAATCACATGGCGGTACTAAAATGAAAGTTACTGGCACCTAATTAAACTTTAATATTAAATTCCTCTATAAACAGAAAACATCACTAACTATCTTATTACATCTTGCTTAGAGGAAAGTCTTTCTTCGTCTGTCTCACATCTCCCGCGCCAGCGATCTACCACTTCCTGCAGCAACCTCCTTTTTTTCTGTGCAAGCCAGCGAACAAAGTTCATGCCGTTTCCGACGACGACCATCACCAGACCATAGATCTCTTTGCTGCAGACCTACACCTTCTGATCTCGACAACAATTACGAAGCCATGTGAAGCATCAGTCGCATACACAAGTGAAAATAAAACGTCGCCCTCGGCGGGTTGCCAACAACGACGATGACGATGACGACGAAGACGACGGATGAGCACCAGCCGAGCAATACATCTTGGCCATTATTATGGCCATTGGAAGAGGAATAGAAAAGAGGAAACCTGGCTTAAACTCGGAAATGCTTTTGCATCGAAACTGTCTGTAATGGCTATGGCACACAGAAAGAAGACAACGAAGGGGACACGAAAAAGCTGGAGCCGAGTCAAGTTAATACTATGCGCGATGGTGCTGTGCTCCGCCACAACAATATTGTACTCCACAACAAAGTGTTCACACAAAGTGCGATTTCTTCAGGCACGATAATTGCTTGGAGTGGCATTGTCTAACAATAAATAACTTCCATATGCGAGTATTCATATTTAAATTATATAATGCGCTTGTAGTTTGTTTATTATTAAAAAATTATATCACCAGAGCTCTAGAGTGGAGCTGTTAGTTCTTTTGAAGCTCTGAAGGGTTTAACTTGAGAAAGAACAACACACTTTAGTCCACTTGGCATATGATTATGAGGCAGTATGGGCCTGCATCTATAATTGAGACCTTTAGGCTAAAAGGCAATACTATACCACAAACTACAGAATAAGATGTCAATATTTCATGTTAAGTTCGTTCATCTTCAAGTCATGGTCAAGCATAGAAACCGATTGCCAAGTTGCTGTCAATTTTATGGCAAGTGAGATAAAAATCGGAGGAGTTCCCTCGTCGTCCTCTGCTGCCAGGGAAATCGAAAACCACTCGATTTCGGTGTAAGCCAATGGTTAAGATAAGATCCGGGTTTTCGTAATTTCTTCTTCGTGCAAGGAATGACAAATTTGCCGATTAATTTCCGGGTGTTTCGTAATATCCACTGTGGGTAGGTGTCGTTTAATTGTCTATCAAGGCTGCAAAACGATGGTATGCGAGTTATATAAAAGTGTTAAGGAGAAAAAGTGGAAGACGCTTATTTGGATACTGTACGCTGACTATGGATTCATCTGAGTTAAGAGAATTTAAAAGATTGTCTGAGTTAATCTGAATTGGAACAATCAAGGCAGTCTCTAAGTAGTAGTAGCGCGTCATGGTTCTAGAAAAAAATAAATAATTATAAAATAAATCGGGGAATCGACCTCTTCCCACTGCAGAGTATAAGAATATTCTGATTCCCTCGTACGATCATGTCCCTTTAGTAATCTGTTGTTGAAAACATTGCCAGTGGGCTCTTCCCAAACCCCATTAGATGATCCGCAAGCAAAAGAAATACATTCAATTTCTGTAGTTACCATAGAAGAAGTAGTGGCACCCACTAATAGATTCGGAGACAAAAAAGCACCTGGACTAGATGGCATACCCAACATAGCCCCTAAAACCGCAATTAGAACCCGACCGGAAATGTTTGCGAAGCGATGGAAAAAACAGAAATTAGTGCTAATCTCCAAAGGAAATAATGCTCCTGGGGATCCATCGTCGTTTCGCCCGATCTGTTGGATAGAGCTGGAAAATTTCTAGAACGTCTAATATTATCACCATCAGATTGGGAGCCGCAACTGAAAACGCAAGAGGACTAGCAGAACCTCAGTACGGTTTCCAAAGTTCACGGTCAACGATAGATGCAATCCGAGTGGTCGTTGACTTAGCGGAGTAAGCCATAGAAGGCAGAAGATGGAGAGGTGGTGCTTAGCGGTATTGTCCTGTAATTACGTACGATGTAAAAAACGCATTCAACTTTACGAAACAGAAGCATATCTTGGAATCGCTTCGGAATACTAGGGTGCCCACGTACAACAGGGAAAAGGATTTTGGTATATGGCACAGACGATTTTTTTTTTTTTTTTTGTACAACCCATGCCCGCGTGGCAACGACACTGCGACCTGAAAGATCTATTGTATCGGAGGGTTGGAGTTAACCTAACAGACGTACTACCTCCCTAATGAAAGTTGTGTATGTCTCTAGTAGTAGAGCATTTCAGTTCCACTGAAGTGAGTATCTCCTTGTGGAAAATACGTTTTCTTAACCAGTGTAGTGCCAGGCATTCACAAAGAATGTGTTCGGATATTTCATCCTCCTCTAGACATAGCCGACAGTCCTTCTCTTGGCACAGGTTCAACTTGTTAAGGTGGTATCTTAGGCCGCAATGGCCAGTTAGAAAGCTCTCTAGCTTCCTAATGCTTTCCCTATCTAAGTTAAGGATTTCCTTATATGAATAAGGCTTGATTAAACGTTTGGATTGTCTTAAACCTGGCCCATTAGTCCAGTGATCTAGACGAAGTTTGTTCTCCCATTCGTTAATCAACGCTGTAGCTGTTGTCCAGTTGACGCTACAATAAGGTTCGGGACCTATAAACGCAGATTCTGAGCCGGCCCTAGCAAGCTCATCTGCAGATTCGTTGCCCACAATTCCCTGGTGTCCAGGGACCCAACCGAGCATTACTCTGTTGTGTTTTTTGCAAGATCTTGTCAAGCATCGTAGCAGCATTTTACAGTTATGGAGTCCATTTGGTTGGACGATAATGCCCTAAGTGCTGCCTGGCTATCTGAAAATATATGAATCCTAGCGCCCTTGATTGACACAGACGATATCCCCAAACAGACGATAGTCCCAAACAGACGATAGTCCCAAACAGACGACAGTCCCAAACAGACGATAGTCCCAAACAGTATACCGTCACAGGAGGGGTGCCATAGGGTTCCGTGATGGGTCATGTATGATGGGATACTCAATCTACCTATACCAAAAAAAGATACGATTGTAGGCTTTGCGAACGATATTGCGATAGTCGTGGTGGCCAAGCTACTGGAAGAAGTGATCCAAAAAGCAACGACACAATCAGGAGTGTTCAACGCTGGTTTGAATCTGTGGGTTTCGAATTAGCCGAACATAAGACATAAGCGGTACTAATCAGTAGCAAAAAGGTGAGAGAAATGATCACTCTTACCATAGGGGTCCACCAGATTACGTCGAAGCACGCCATCAAATACCTAGGCGCCATGATTGATACAAGGCTCTCGTTTAACGAACATTTGGAATATGCTAGTGGCAAAGGCTTGAGAGTAAATAACGCACTCATACGCATGATGCCAAATCATGGAGGACCGAGGTACAGTAGACGGCGGCTTTTGGCCAGTTTGGTAACATATGTGGTGATCTACGGGTCACCAATATGAGTCAAAGCTATGAAAGCCCAGTCATACCGGCGTAAAATTGAGTCGCCATACAGACTTTTTTGCAATTAGAGTATACAGTGCATTTCGTACACTATCAGGGGATGCAGTCCGTGTTATTGCAAGATTACTCCCAATCGATATTCTGGCAGCTGAGTTGCAAAACACTAAGACTAAGAAGACTAAGAAGCGAACTTACCAGAAAGAGTAAACAGCATAGCGAAATGGCAACAACGATGGATCGTGTCAAGCAAAGGGCGATGGGCCTATCATCTCATCCCGCTTCTTAAGGCATGGCGAGGTAGATTTCTACATAATGCAATTATTAAGTGGACATGGATGCTTTCGTGCGTATCTCTTCAGATTCAAGCACGAACAATCGATCTACTGTCCGAATTGCATCTAAGCTGAGGAAGATGCGGTACATGTATTCTTTCACTGTCCGCGATTCGAACCCGAGAGACGAAGGCTAAGAAATAAGCTTCGAGAAATACTAACTCCCGAGAATATAGTTCATCTTATGATGCAATCGCAGGAGATATGAAGTGCTGTGAGTGATTATGTAAATCATATTACGACACAAACTCCTCTTCTCTATTTGCCTTGGTAGCTGTGGGTTGTTTTTCCTCGCTGACTTATGACCAATTAGTATGCAATTAGTAATCAATGTCCAATCCTCTTGGAAAAGTTAAAAAAAACACCGACATACACCCAGGTACATCTTTTCCAGTTTGAGAGTAAAAACTTAACATGGTTATTAATGTGGGGGTTCGGTCTTTGTTGGTCTGAATCTATGGTCTCTGATTAGTAGATTCACTTATCTGAGGCATTTGGTTTACGTAGGACGACACTTTTATCCGCAGCAGCAACCAACCTCCAATAAGGACAATAGGAAGCGCAAGGCTAGCTAGAAGTGCAATGAAGTCTATGTCATTTGCGGAAAATAGCAGCTTTTTAAACTTACATCAGAATTCTTCATCTCCTCTGTAATGTGAGGTTCACTGATTTAATAGGGCATATGAAGATTCTAAACAAAATTCCGCTACTAACCTCACCGGCAGTACTCGTATGTACATATATCTGATTTCATGCCAGAAAAATAAATCTGAATTGTCCCTTCAAAATTAACATTCGAACCTATTAGAAAAACCCCAAGCTCCCTCGGATGGAACGACAAATCAATTGGTACACCTATGGCTCAAATATGGCAAATGGTGTGTGTGTCGGAATTGTTGGTCCCAATTTCAAACCCGCTGTACCATTAGGTCAAAACACATCAAGCACAAGTCTATGCTATACAGCTACGTGCTATCAGATAACCAAGCAGCTTTAAAAGCTCTCAATTCCTTCAGCTTTGAGTCGAAATTAGTTTAGAACCGTCTTATTATCCTCAAGCACCTTGCTGCATACAACCCCCTCTCACTCGCTTAGGTCCCTAGCCACAAGGGCATCGCCGGCAATGAGACTGCTGATGAACTAGCCAGATTTGCCTCCCAACTCAAATTCATTGCTCCAGAACCTTTTTGGGGCCTACCTATAAGCCAAATCAAAATTGAGCTAGATCGTTGGGATCAATGCGGAAGGCACTCATACGTATACTGGGACTCACAAATAGGTCTAAGACACGCAAATAGATTTATTGATCTCTCCAGTAAAAGATCGAAAGATATTCTAGCAATGAACGAACATAATACCATGTTTTTAACAGACTTCCTTACTGGTCATTGCTCTCTCAAATACCACCTTAAGAAAATTGACATTAGTCAATCTGACACTTGCCGACTATGTCTTGACGACACTGAAACTGCTGAGCACATCATGTGTGAATTTCCCACCATCGCTCACAGCACACAAAAAAATGCTCATAAAGGGTTTATCATCCCATCTGACATAATCTCTTTCTCAGCCCAAATCACCCTAAGCTTCCTTCGAGAACTTGATTTCAGCTAGGACATCATCGCAACATGCTTGCTTTCAGGGTTTAGTACAAAAGATCACTTTGTGGGTCGAAGTACTACGCTTGGGTCTCAGAGCACCCTCCCATTACCCACTCCCACTTAAAAAAAAAATCACAATTGAAATGGTTAGTGGTCGGTTTTAAAAGTCGAAGTTTGAAGTCGTTATTTTTTCCAGAATCTGATTTAGTATGAAAGTGGCACATTGAAGAGTCCGCGAATTCAATTTCTTCTTCTGAACAAGTTGTACCATCAAGTCATTGCAGCCCCCTTTATACTAGGCTATGTTCAATGTTCAGTTATTAATGGTTATGGTTTGTTTGCATATGCAATATGCATATTTTGATGTGACTTTTGGTAATACTTGTACAATAAATGATTCAAGTTCAACTAAAGCCATTTAATCCTCAGCATTGGTCAGAGAATCAATAGCATCGTGGAGATTTTCCGACTCAGTCTAAATTTTATTTCAGACGATTTAAAGGCATTGTAAAATCTGGTCGGACGAAAGTATGCCCGATGAATGGAACCTCAGCATCGTTTGCCCGATCCTGAAGAAAGGAGACCCTCTGAACTGCGCCAACTACAGAGGTATAAGTCTCCTAAATATAGCATATAAGATCCTGTCTGCCGTACTATGTGAACGCCTAAAACCGATCGTCAACAACCTGATAGGTCCTTATCAGTGCGGTTTCAGGCCTGGAAAGTCCACCATTGACCAAATATTCACACTACGGCAGATCTTGGAAAAAACCCATGAATATAAAATCGATACGCACCACCTTTTCATCGATTTCAAAGTTGCCTATGATAGCGTGTATAGAGACGAGTTATACAGAGCCATGTCTAGTCTTGGCATCCCTGCCAAGCTCGTCCGTTTGTGCAGAATGACGATGGAGAACTCTCGCTGCTCCATCAAAGTCGGTAAGAACATCACCGAACCGTTCGATGTCAGGAAAGGTCTTAGACAAGGCGACGCGCTATCATGCGATCTCTTTAACATAGTACTTGAGAGAATTGTACGAAACTCACAAGCCAACCCCGGAGGTACAATCTTCTTCAAGTCTGTACAACTACTCGCTTATGCCGATGACATTGACATAATCGGAAGAACTCGGCGGGCAGTCAATGGGGCATTT
This sequence comes from Brachypalpus laphriformis, assembly GCA_945910035.1. Lineage (NCBI taxonomy): Eukaryota > Metazoa > Arthropoda > Insecta > Diptera > Syrphidae > Brachypalpus > Brachypalpus laphriformis. Next base: position 38,701,930 of record OX246754.1, on the reverse strand, counting down.
AGGAGTATTGAGAACGAGGCTGCAAAGATGGGTCTAGCGGTAAATGAAAGCAAAACAAAATATATGCTGTCTACAAAAAAGGACACCCAACATCGGCGTCTTGGACAGAACGCCACAATAGACAGATACAATTTTGAGGTAGTAAAGGATTTTGTCTACCTAGGCTCTATGGTCAGCTCCGCAAATGATATCAGTGGAGAGATCACACGGAGAATTACTCTTGCCAATCGTTGTTTCTATGGGCTAAAACGGCAATTGAGTAGCAAAGCCCTATCTCGAACTACTAAGGTAACTCTTTATAAGACATTAATCATCCCAGTCCTGCTGTATGGCGATGATGGCGCTACAGTCCGGGGTGGACTTGGGCCTCAACCAACAAACCTCTCCAGCCAGAACGATTACGAGCCAGCTGCCTCCAATTGCGCACGCCAAGTTGGTTAAGGTCCCCCTCCACTTGTTTGCGCCACCTACCGCGAGGTCGTCCTCTACTGCGCCGTCCGTACGGGGTGGATTCGAAGACTTTCTTAGCGGGAAGGTTGGGCTCCATCCGCTCTAAATGACCATCTTAGTCCCTGTATGTGAACTCTTCTGGCTAAGTCGATGTCCTTGTACAGGCCGTATAGTTCGGCATTGTACCTTCTCCTCCACTCACCGTCTATGCAGACGGGACCAAAGATCGCTCGAAGAACTTTTCTCTCGAAATAACCAAGGGCATCCTCAAACTCGATCGGCAAAGGTTCTGGCGGTCTCTTGCGATTGTAGCTTTTCGACGTCAAATTTCCTCACAGCATTTCATTGATTCCGCTCCGTTGTGAATATCCGCATTCGTACCTTGGCTACAACTAGGTAGTGATCCGAGTCCACGTTGGCTCCTCGGAAAGTCCGGACACCCAGAATACTGGAAGAGTGCCTTGCGTCGATCGCAATGTGATCGATTTGGTTGACAGTTTTTCGATCAAAGCAGAGCCATGTTCCTTTGTGAATATCGAGACGTGGGAACCGCGTACTAGCTATGACAAAGTTTCGCCCCGCCGCAAAGTCGATTAGCCTGAGTCCGTTGCCGAATGTGTTGTCGTGCAGGCTGTGCTTTCCGACCACGCTACTAAAGACTTCCTCTCTTCCTACACTCAAAAAAAAATCCCATTAAATGAATTATTTATTACTATTACTTTCACAGTTTTTTACTATTAAAATTAGTCAATGGGATTTGTACCATAAAAATAATACTTTCAAAATCATTGTATCAATACTCTATTCTTTCGCTTTTTTCAATAGGATTGCCATTTAATATTTATATTGCGTCCTATTAATCTTTAATAGTATACAGCATTACTTTTAATATATCTCCTATTAATTTAATGGGACAAAGAATAATAAGTAAGAATCGTAGAAACTATTAAAATTAAAGGAAAATCCTATTAAAAACCACTACTTATGTTTAAAGGTATCGTCCTATTACTTCAAATCCATGACACTATTATTAATCAATAGTATATCTTATCAAATTGATGTGGGTACCCCAATTGATGTCCCATATATAATATTTGGCTGAAAAAAAAAAAAAAAACAATTAAATAAAAATAAAACAATTCCCTTATTTATTTTTTTCCTCCTTTATTTTTTGTTTAGTATTACATACGAGTAGTACAAAATTGAATTGGTGTTTTATAAGTTCAATAAGTTCACTTACGTAGCCAACATTCCACTGTCCACATATGAAGTAAAGATCTGACTTACATACAAGCATAATATGTTCTATTTCATAAAGTGAAATTGATTTCATATAAGTTTTTGTAAAACAAGAAAAAATGTTCTTCTTATAAAATTTTCCTTTAAATTTTATTTTATGAGCACTGCAAATTTCCAGAAGACTTATACCTATTATATTATTATTAAGTACAGCATCTAACAATCTAACATCATACGTATATATTCAGTGACATTATGAGACTGTTATTAGAATAGCTATCTACTATAATAGATGTCAAAGCATTCTTGTGATACTCATCAAGATATTATATTTTTCATTTCATTTATTTATTTACTTCCAGACTTAAAGATAATTAACAAAAAATACTTAACAATGGCGGAATTAAATAATAGTGATCATTCTGTAACTTAAAAAGTTAGTGTGGAATGACACAAGAATTCATATTTCATCATATTTCTTCTTCTGTTATAGCAAGGGGTCTCCACCCCTCGTGCACTAAAGATGACATTATAAATGACCTTAAAGGAAAAGGCTTGAAAATTATCGACGCAATTAATATCTTAAAGAAGATAAAGCAGAAAACGGAACAAGGCAATGAAATCTTGGTCAAGCATGGACTTCCGCTCTTTATGCTAACCTTCGATAGAAGCGAAAATATAGACGATATTTATAACGTAAAAAGTATTTTGAATATCGTAGTTAAAATCGAGCCTATGCATACGAATACACGATCGATACCTCAGTGCAAACGCTGTCAAGGTTTCAATCACACCCAGTCGTATTGCCAAAAAGAACCGAAATGTGTAAAATGTGCCGGGAACCACTTATCAGAAAGGTGTGACTTAAATAAGCAGGCTCCGGCGACCTGCATAAACTGTAAAGGCAAGCACCCAGCAAACTATCGAGGTTGTGAAGTAGCAAAGGAGCTTCAAAAAAGGCGCGATACTCTCAAGAAACCGATACACCCGAACCCAAGCTTAAGAGATCGTAAAACCGATAAGCCCAAGACCGCTAAGCCAGTCAAAACGAAGCGACCGATAAAGGGAAATAAAAAAATTGCGCAAGAGAACGTCGCTGGTCCAAGTGCAGCGGAAAAACCGCCACAGGTTGACGCGAGATCGTACGCGCAAGTCGCGTCAAACGAAAACAAATTAAGATCAGCTACAACAGATCCGGTTAGCCAAATATTTACCATTATATTGGAAAAATTTGAGGAGCAAACCAAAGTTAATAAAATTATACTTGACAAATTGAGCAAGCTCGAGTTCAAACCTCGCAAGACAATCAAAAAAACATGAATATGAAACAGCTACTTAAGATACTAACGTGGAACGCAAACGGCCTTCTGAAAAAAAATCGACGAGTTAGAAGTGTTTCTACGGAAAAATAACATTGACATATGTTTGGTATCGGAAACGCACTTAAAAAAGGGACTTAGACCCAAAATAAAAGGCTACAGCGATTACCATGCGAATCATCCTTCGGAAAATGCGAGAGGCGGGTCCTCTCTTTACATCAAAGACTGTATTAAGCACTCCGAAAACATAGAAATAGAATTTGATTCTATGCAAATAAGCTCAGTCTCCGTAAAAATAAACCACTTAGACTACAACATCGGATCTAGTTACTTCCCTCCGGGATATAAGCTAGTAGAAGACGACCTCGTTCGTCTCTTTGACTCACTCGGACCTAATTTTGTCTTAGGTGGTGACTTTAACGCGAAACACACTTTCTGGGGATCAAGATGCAATTCGACAAAAGGCAGATTATTGTACAAAGCCAGCATGAAACGTGGGGTGAACTTTTTTTCGACAGGAAAGCCAACGTATTGGCCAACTGACAAAAATAAAATCCCTGACCTCGTCGACTTCTTTATCGCAAAAGGGTTAACTAAAAATTTGACGGAAATCGAAGAATGCTATGCTATGAAGAATGCTCAGATCACTCGGCAGTCACTCTGAAAATAGGTGGAAGTCTAGTAAAAAAAGAAGGACCGCCTAGGTTAACTAGTAACAAAACAAACTGGGACGCTTTCAGAAGAGACTGCAAGGAAAATGTTGCTTTAAATGTACCGCTAAAGACACCGTTCGAAATAGAAGAAGAAATCGACAAACTCGAAATCGAAGACCTCATACGAGAAAAGAGGAGAGCGCGCAAGAGATGGCAACAATCCCGCGCGCCACCGGATAAAACTTATCTGAACCATCTTTGTAACAAGCTTAAAAAAGCGCTGCAGGACCTAAAAAATCACGAGACTTCTACTTACCTCGAGGGTTTGACCGCTGATAAGTATTCAAACTACTCTCTATGGAAAGCCTTGAAGTCCATAAGGAAACCTGTAATGCACTCGCCGCCAATTAGGAAAGCTAACGGGGAATGGGCAAAAGAAGATAAAGAGAAAGCAGAATTATTTGCCGATCACTTAGAGGAAACGTTCAAGCCGTTCGATGGACAACCGTTGATCGAAGATCCGAATGTTAATATGGCACCCGACAACTTTAGAGTAAAAACCGTATCCCTGTCCGAACTTCGAATCACTGGCGAAATTTTGAAAGAGCTACCGAAAAAAGTGCTGGTTAAGTTGCTCTACATTATAAATGCTTCCTTAAGACTATTATATGTTCCAAGGCAATGGAAAGTCGCCGAAGTTATTATGGTTCCGAAACCGGGGAAATGTGCAAATGACAAGAAATCATATAGACCCATTTCACTTCTGCCAATAATATCTAAGGTCTTCGAGAAACTTCTGCTGAAACGATTGCAACCAGTAATTGAAGAAAGACACTTGATCCCGGATCATCAATTCGGGTTTCGGGTCAAACATTCCACAATCGATCAGGTGTATCGAATAACGAACGAGATTGAAAAAGCTCTAGAAGGGAAAAAAATATGCTCTAGCGCTTTTCTCGACGTATCGCAAGCCTTCGACAAGGTATGGCACGAAGGCCTAAGGTTTAAGCTAAGGGTAATCTTACCGGAAAAGTTGTACAGAATATTGGAATCTTATCTTGAAAACAGACTTTTCCGTCTTAGACACGGGAGTGAATATTCGGATTTCAAAGATATCTACGCCGGCGTTCCACAAGGAAGTGTTCTCGGTCCAATCCTGTTCTTGCTCTACACAAGAGATATACCACAAGATGAAGGGACCGTTGTAGCAACGTTCGCAGACGACACGGCTATCCTCGTAACGGATGAGTCAGTCGAATCATCAACGGGAAAACTCCAACGAGCTTTGAACAATGTATGCGAATGGACAAAAACCTGGCGAATAGTCCTCAATGAGACAAAATCAACGCATGTCAATTTTACGTTAAGAAAGATAAACAACGTACCTATATCCATTAACTCGGTACAAATACCTTACGCAAACGAGGCAAAATATTTAGGAATGACCCTAGACGCAAAACTTAAGTGGAAACCACACGTTAAAAAGAAGCGCGAAGAGCTCGAAATCAGATTTAGAGAAATGTATTGGCTACTCGGAAGATACTCGAAGTTAAGCGTATACAACAAACTGCTTCTGTATAAGCAAGTGCTAAAACCGTCTTGGACATATGGTATACAACTTTGGGGTTGTACCAAACCAAGCAATATGGCTCTACTGCAAGCATTTCAAAATAAAGTGCTAAGAGCAATCGTGAATGCTCCTTGGTATATAAGGAATAGTGATATTCACAGAGATCTAGGAATTGCTACCGTGAGGGACGAAGTAACAAACTTTGCTCGCAAACTTCGTACCCGTCTTCATGTTCATTGCAATAATGAAATAATCCGTACTATGGACGTGACAAACCTTGAGCGCCGACTACAAAGAACAAGACCTTTCGACCTAGCGCCGTAAGGAAAAACCGCATGTAATGACGGTATTAGTAGGTGCCTTCACTGGAAAGCTACCTACCTAACGCGATTAACACTACAGAAGCGTAAACTACTCGTTAAGGCAACTTAGTCGTAGTCATCACAAAAAATGAAAATATGAGAGGAACGAATTTCCTACTACTATGAGTACGCGCAGCCGGTTCTCATAGTGCCTCTCTGAGGGGGTGAGGTTTAGCCCGTAGGCATATACTGACTGCACCTTCAGGCGCAACCAAAAAAAAAAAAAAAAAAAAAAAAAAAAAAATATATTTCTTCTCATCATTTAATTTAGTTGAAGAAGTTTGAAATTGTTGATTGTAGAAATTGTGTTGGCCTAGCCACAGAAAGAAAATAAAAGAATTTTTTATTTATATTAAAAACCAAAAAAGGAAATACGTCTTTCTTCCGTAAGCTTAAATGGAACTTAAACTTAGCTCTTAGTTCTGATTCCGCTACAACAAGAAGGTTTTCAATATCAAAATCATTTTTTTTATTGTCCTACCAGCGACTCGCTTATACACTATTTCGCCAAACCCAAATCGGTTGCAAATTAGTTGTTTTAATCATCCTCTATCGTTTCTGAATTGGATGGATCACCATAGAAGCAGAAGCAGAAGGTTCTTCCACGACCCTTATGATTTCTTGAGATGAGGTGAAGGCTTCTGTCCGTCTCCAAACTGCTTATTACTTCATTACGCAGATCAATTACACTTTTTTTTTTATTGTTTTCTTCCACTTCAACATTTGGGACGCATTCTAATAATCTGTCCATAATATTAATAAAAGAAGAATTGCCTTCGCCAATTTTTTTTTATAAAACTATCGTGACTTTCCATTGTATTTCTAGAAAAAAAAATTACAAAAGCATAATATAAGGGGGGGAAATGGAAAGCGAAATACGGTAAATATTGTACATAGAAAAAACAAAAGCACTGTTCAAGTTTCAAGTTTATTTTATTACAATTACATGATGATACAATGAATACTACGTTAAACATTTGTTTTTAAGTGTACAATAAAATAAAAGAATTAGACTGTGGCATTGCCGTCTGTCTGATTGACTCGGAATAAAATTAATATCTTCAATATAGGGAAAAACAAAAGCACTGATAAATTTTAAATAATTTAATATTCAAAATGCACTTCTTCGCAACTTTTTTTTTCTTCCACAACTTCACCACTTGAATTTTAGATGCCGAATGCGAAATGTTTACGAAATGTTGTATACGGAATGACGGAAGAAAAGTTTTTAATAGGAAAACCTTTTACTTCAATAGTATGATCACATAAAATCAATAGCATATCTGATTAAAAACAAGGAAAAATATGATATTATAGTGTATGTACATTAAACCAATATGATATCTAGATTTCTCCCCTTAAAACCTTAATATGATGGTACTATTAATAATTTACTACTTCAGACTGTTAGAATAATAGGATGATCTATTTATTTCAATAAGAGAAATAATATCAGATGTATAGTATTTCTATTTGTATTAATTCTGTACACCATTAAAATAATAAAAATGTCTGAACTATTAAATCAATAATACACACACTTTTAATTCAATTAGAAAACTATTAAATATATAGGAAAAAGTGATTAATATCGGTACTATTAAATCAATAACTGTACTATTAACAAATTAATAGGACACTTTTTTCTGAGTGTAGCTTTGCGTCAAAGTCACCTAGGATAATTTTAACATCGTGGCTAGGGCATTGCTCATACGTCTTGTCCAAGAGCTGGTAGAAGTCATCCTTTGTCGCGTCGTCCTTCTCCTCGTGAGGGGCGTGAACGCATATTAGGCTAATGTTGGCAAATTTAGCCTTGATACGGATAGTCATGAGGCGCTCGTTCACATGCCGGAAACTCAAGACTTCTTGCCTAAGTCTGCCTCCAATGACAAATCCGCACCCGAATAGACGCTGTCCTTTTTGTCTGTAGCAATCGCCGTAGTAGATGTCGCAGTTTTTCATACTCTTTTTGCCCGGCCCATCCCATCGCACTTCTTGGATGGCGGTAATATCTGCTTTGAGACACTCTAGGGCCTCCGCAAGTTGTTCGTCTGCACGTGGTTTGTAGAGGGACCTAACATTCCACGTGCAGACGAAGATCGTTGTCCTTTTTACGTTTGCATGGGTCGTCAACAGTAAGATCATCCGTATCCGTTGCTTCGTAACCAAAGGTTTTTTTGCGTGGTAGGGAAGTTAACCCGACGCGACGGCACAACCCCCAACCTGGAGGACCAGATCCTTTTTTTGTACCCCTAGGACAAGAGGCCGGATACACCGATGTCAGTAACCCACTTCGGGGATATGAGCGCTGCCGTTGGCCCATTAAGGGTTCATCCGCCACCATCTCTTTTTCAATACACTGACGTAGTATTGAAAATCCGTACAGACCTCAGCTCCAAATATGTTGAAGTAGCACCGGTAAGGTATTCGCTGGTCTGTAGACGTCACCGTTGATTCAGTCGAGAGAATTCATCCGCCGCACGTCCTCCTTCTGAGGAGCTCTTGCTAGACTTCTGAGACGCATATTTCAGCCAATCAGGTCAGTTCAGAAGTTCACCCAGATGTGCTTACGCAGGTCTGAGTGTTCAGCTGCACATATATCGTCAGACTCAGCATACGCTCATCGTTAGTTCACTATCAGATAGCTATCCAGCGGGCACCGCGTGGAGGTGATGATGCGATTTGCCAGGCCATTTAGGGCCTCCACTATTATTGGTGGTCATACAGAGGTAGAGGAAAGAAAGAGAAGCAAGAGGTTCCGGAAAGCTGAATGAGACCAATTCGTTCGACTTGCATAGCCTTGTAGGTCCTGTAGACATCGCAAATGATTCCATCGAGAGAATTCATCTGTCGCACGTCCTTTTTCTGAGGACCTCTTGCTCTTCTAAGATGCATATTTCAGCGATTCAGGTCATCAAGAGATGCCTCGTCCGGTTAAACATATGTGCGCTGAAGTTCATCTAGAGTCCGGGTCTTCAGCTATACACATATCGCCATACTCAGCACACGCTCATCGTTAGTTCACTATCAGATAGCTATTCAGCGGGCACCACGAGGAGGTGATGATGCGATTTGCCAGGCCATTTAGGGCCTCCACTATTATTGGTGGTCATACAGAGGTAGAGGAAAGAAAGAGAAGCAAGAGGTTCCGGAAAGCTGAATGAGACCAATTCGTTCGACTTGCATAGCCTGTTCTATAGAATATACATAAGACGACGTGCTTTTGGTAATCATTTCATTAAACTAAATGTCAAATGTGTGGCATTGAGATGTCGCTCTTCATTTAGCCCGTGTTTCGATTCGTGCTTAAATTTTAGTCAGTGGCTTAATTTTGACACTGTCGTGGTGATTAAATTTAACTTTCTCTGGAGCTGCATACACTTAAGTCATTTCATATGTACCTTCTTAGCAGGTTAAGGGGTTAATTAATGAATTGCACACAACGGCGAAATAAAAAGAGTAAAAAACAATATTCATCAAAGCTAATTTGTATTCAACATGCAAGCAAACATTGAAATTTAGCTTTTGGCTAAAATTGAAACACCAGTCATGCGGCCTTAAATGTATGTATAATAATATTGAATGTGTGTCTTACTCCAATTAATAGGTGAAGGATTTGACTAGCAGTGTCCTAATATCCCCAGTAGGAACAAGGCCTTAGGTTAGGTTACGTTAGAGTGGCAGTCTGCAGATTGCAGCTTCACTTAGGCCAGACTAGCCCCAATGTGGTACCACATGGATCTATCATCCACTGTTAGAACTACCCCTGAAACCAGTTGGCGCTTTTTACGAAGCGCTGGAGGCTGCCGATACTGACATTAGCTGGGTCGCCTAAATTGTCAAGGAGGTAGGCTCCTAAGCATAGTCTTCTGCGAGTGGCCCTGCCACGTGCAGAGAAGGTATAGTATGGTTTTCTCCTTCTCCTCGTCCATGCAACTTTTGCAGAAATCATTTGTTAAGGTACCTATCCTGATGGCATGCCTTCCGATGATACAGTGCCGCGTAGTGACACCTACTGTAGTTGCGATGAGCGACCTTGTCAGTCCTATAAGGCAGTTGGAGCGTTTCTGATCCAGATTAGACCAGATCTGCCTAGTAATGAGTAGTGCCGCTAACCCACCTGTGATTGGTCGCGCTAGTGGTGTTGAGCTTCAGTAGTAGTTTCACTGTAGTGAGATGCATGCCGAGATTCGCCTTGCTCGTGGAAATCAGCAGACAAGTGCCCGGTTTGGCGAGTTCATCGGCAGAGCAGTTCCTTGAAATGTGCCTGTGCCCCGGCACCCAAATTAGGTGAATGTTAAACCGTTTCGCCATCTCGTTAAGAGACAAGCGACAATTTAGATTTGTTTTTGAGTTCAAGTTAACAGATTCCAGAGACTTGATCGCAGCTTGATTGTCAGTAAAGACAGGCCTTGTTGTTGTGTGAATTCAATAGTAAGGACATCTATTGCTTTTTGTTTGCCAAATTGGTGGCTAGAACTGACTATTCTTACAATTCTACCAAAGACCCTTTCTTACGAATTTCTTATTAAAATTCCGAAGGCTGCAAGGAGTCATAACAATGACAGGATCTTCGGCTTTGTCGAAGACAAAGTTCTTTGGCATTCATTCTATTGAGCTTTGTGTTAGCGAGTGACCTTAAAATTACTGAAGTAGGTAAGGTTAGATATGTGGGTTGGCGTAGGGAGTAAAAATCCTCTTCACCACACTCAGGTCAGTATAGACCTATTGTGACACCCATAGGGGGAAAGAAGGAAGAAGAAATCCCCTCCTCGTGAAATATACTTATATACGTACAGATCTTAGTAAAAAGCATTTATTGCTTACTGTGCCCGAGATACAAACCATCCGGAGGATTAAATAAAGTTTTCGATGTTTACGTGCCCGGTGCGTCACCGGAAGCCCTATTGGACCTCCCATTTTTATACATGAAAGTTAAGTAGACTGCTGCCGCCAGCGCTCTGAAGCTTCACCTTCCTTGTAATGTGAAGGACTCTGATTTAACAGGCCATATGAAGATTCTAAACAAAATTCCGCTGTTAACCTCACTAGCAGTATGTGCATCTGACTTCATGGCAGGAAAATAAATCAGAATCTTCTTCTTTCTATTTTGGCGAGGATATGATCCGAAAACTAGTGATCATAACCCTCGTGGGCGTCGTGGCGTAAGTGGTTAGTGTGTCGGATCACTACGCATGAGGTTCCAAGTTCGAATCCCAGAAAATACCAAAAAGTTTTTTCACGGTCCCACCTCTCGCGAGCGTCTGACAAACATCCGAGAGTATTGTTGTCACGAAAAAGGCTTCTCAAATCGCCGTTCGGATTCGGCATTAAACTGTAGGTCCCTTCCATTCGTGTGAAAAATATAACGCACACAACATGAGTGATTGCGAGAAGCTAGGCCCTGGCACTTTAAAGAGCTGTTGCGCCTAATATTTGTATAACCCTCCCACTTCACCGCATTTCTACTGATCATCCCTTCAAAATCAACATCCCAAATCGAACCTATTGGGAAAACCCCTGGCTCCCTCAGATGGGTCGACAAATCAATTGGCGCACCGATGGCACCGATATGGCTCGAAAATGGCACATGGTGTGAGTGATAGAATTTTTGGTCCCAATTTCAAATCTGCTGTACCATTAGGTCAAAACACCTCTATCTTCCAAGCAGAGGTCTATGCTATAGAGCTAGGTGCCAGAGAATGCATCAGAAGAGACCTCCGAATATCGCACATAAATATGCTATCAGATAGCCAAGCAGGTCTATAAGCTTTTAAATATTTCAGCTTTGAGTCGAAATTAGTTTTGAACTGCCTTACTCTCAAGCAGCTTGCTGCACACAACATCTTCTCGCTCACTTAGGTCCGTGGCCACAAGAGCATCGCCGGAAATGAGAATGCTGATCAAAGATATCACTCCCAACTCAAATTTATTGGTCCGGGACCTTTTTGCGACCTACCTATAAGTCAAATCAAAATTAAGCTAGATCGTTGGACAGAACTCAAAAAGCGCTCATACTGGGACTCACAAATAGGTCTAAGACACACAAAGAGATTTACTGATCTCTCCAGTAAAAGATCGAACGGAATTCTAGCAATGGACAAACATAACGTTTTTAACAGACTTCCTTACTGGTCATTGCTCTCAGAAATACCATCTTAAGAAAATTGGCATTAGTCAATCTGACACTTGTCGACTATGTCTTGAGGACACTGAAACTGCTGAGCATATTATGTGTGAATGTCCCGCTCACTCGCGCCAGACAAACAAAATTTCATAAAGGGTTCATCACGCCATCTGACATAATCTCGTTCTCAGCCCAAGCTATCCTAAGCTTCCTTTGAAAACTTGATTTCAGCTAGGACACCATTGTAACATGCCTTCCTTTAAGGGTTACTACAAAAGATCACTTTGCAAGTCGAAGTACTTCGTTGGGTCTTAGAGACCCCTTCTATCATCCCACTCCCCACATATAAAAAAAAAAGGCCTGGGCAGTGGCAAAGAAAGTGGGTTGTGCCCTCCTGAACCTCCTCGTCATCACATCTTCTTCCGTTACATATAACTTTCTCATGTGGTACCGCATAGTGTTATGCTCCTTATTGACTCCTATAAGAGACAGGGATTTTCTATCCCTCTGGATGAGTCTATCGGTTATAGCTTCCTAGTTCTGATACAAGGATCTAGAAATACCTTTTATTCCCCTTCGGTAGAGCTTTATTCCCTGCTTCGAGCTTAATTGCGCAAGGCTGCATGTACACCGGGGTCGGATTGATCCGAGTTTAGTGACGAGCTTCTTCTTCTGGGCGCCGTGGCGTAAGTGGTTAGTGTGTCGGATTACTACGCATGAGGTTCCAAGTTCGAATCCCAGAAAACACCAAAAAGTTTTTTCACGGTCCCACCTCTCGCGAGCGTCTGACAAACATCCGAGAGTATTGTTGTCACGAAAAAGCTTCTCAAATCGCCGTTCGGATTCGGCATTAAACTGTAGGTCCCTTCCATTCGTGTGAAAAATATAACGCACACAACATGAGTGGTTGCGAGAAGCTAGGCCCTGGCACTTTAAAGAGCTATTGCGCCAAATATTTGTATTTGTGTTTGTATTTTTGTATTTTTGACGAGCTTCTTCTTGTCGGTTAATCATTCCCTTGTATGCACTCACGTCCTGGGACTCAGCAGAGTTTTATCTTGAGCTCTTCTTGACATCACTTCACACGCTTCAATTTTATTTCTGCAGCAGATATTGCTTTTATTGCTCCCTGGCCGTCGATGAAAAATGTGATATCTTCCTCTGGTATTCACATGGTATTCACATCCTCACAGGCTACTATTGTCACTGCTAGGACCCCTGTCTGGAAAATGCTGCTGTAGCTAGGAAGTCAAACTGATATGGATATACAGGTTAGGTTAGGTAGATGGGTGCATTGTGACAAAAGATCACTGCTCACTTAGACCAACGGTTCGGGTCCATTGTGCCCGATTATTTAATCCTGGAAACACTGTAGAGATGGTCCACTATTAGAATCACCCAGATAGTGATATGAATCTCAGGAGGTCGATTAGTTACTTCTTTTCGGAGCTGGAGGACTAAGATAATGTTCTAAGTCCTCCAGCTCCGAGAAGAAGTAACTACAAAGAGTCCTCGTTCTTCTGACGGATAAGGAAGGTGACGAAGGTATTCAATTTCTTCTTCATCCCTGTAACTTCTACAATAGTTGTTGAGCAGTACACCGAGTCGTTCAGCATGAATGGCAATGGCACAGTGACCAGAAATTATGCCGGAAATGACCGGTGCGTTATGACGACTAAGTTTCACCAGAGAGGTTGATTTCGACCGTAGGTTGAGGTCGGCCATAGCACCCTGGCCGTTGCGCATGTGTCCAGGTGAACCCAGCGTATATTTGCTCGACCAGTGGGTTCATTTTCTATTGTCTTCCGTAAGGAACTGGACATGGATATATACCCAACAGTTACTGAAGTAAGAGAAATCCTCATTCGATAATGAAGATGATGACTGTTAACCTAACCTTGGAAGGCAATCGTGCAACTAATTGTTTGGAAACTAATTGTTTGTGCACGTAGGTATGCAGGTGCGTACTCATGTATTGTATTCATTCTTAGTAATATAAAATCTAGTAATACACCTTTTTACAAGCCGCTGGGTGCAAGACAACAACAAAAACCCACCTGTGGAATGTGATCATAAATCACTGGACATGTCCCAATGTATCCAAACAATTTCGCCCCTTCTCCCACACACACAATGTGTGCGACTTCCTTTTGTGCCCAACCCAAGTCTGGTTCAGTGTTATGTCTCACACACTGTCTTCTCAGCAATAAATCACTTTCACGACTTCGGTCGTAGTAGATTCCATTTTCTTTCTCTTTCTTTTTTTTTTCTTTTCCTTGTCTCAGTGTGACCAGAGGTAGGTCTGCTATAACGCAATTAACATACAATCCTTTAATGATGGGAAGCGCTAGTTATCCAATCCTCATTCCACCACCACCACAAGACGACGAAGAAGAACTACATCATTAAAATAATAACGCCGATCATTACGCTCTGTGCTACAATGAAAGATACAACGGTGACGATGAAGAGAAATGCCGTAGATCCACAAACAAAGCTCCCGAATGACACGGTAATGAGCGGGTCGCACAGAGTTGGTGAAAAACCTTCTCACATTTTGATTGCATTAATCTTTAATGATATAATGATAATGCAAAAATAAAACTAAACATTTTCCGCAATAACATACCCACAAATGGTGGACAAATGAAGGAAAAAAAAAAACCGACCTCCCCCACCACGCATCCACAGTACAAATACATGAAGCAGTTACCCATGCGCACTCCATCACCAACTGCCACAAAGTGTGGTGCAAAAGAAATTCCCATCGAGCAGTGGATCCTCCTGGCTATACTAGTTGGTTTTATAATTTGCAGATTGTTGTGGGTTATGTGGGTCCCCGACGAATACCTCACCATAGATAGATACATGCAAAAGATACGAATAATGGCCACAGGTAGAGATGTATTTGCGCAAATCGAAGAAGAACGCGGTGGTCTTTATTTTTTTTTAGCCTCGTCTTCTTCTTCTTTTTGCGCTTAAAGATGACACTGTGCATCGTGAATGGAATGATGATGATTGGGGAAAGTAAAAGTCATCCAACAGCATAACCACCAGCAGCAGCAGCAGCAGCGCATCAGCAACAGTAAGCAACTTCCAAGACCGGAGCAGCAACTTACCACTTCGTGAGATGGTCACTGCTGCAGCGCGCACCAAACGATAAGTGCACACGGCAATGGCATAAAAGTATAGAGTACGAGTATCTTTGTGTGTAATGAAATTTTTGGGAAAATACCCTCTTCAGAGGAAGCGCTTCGCTCGCTCTGTTACGTGGCGGCCCGTCATCTATTCGCCTTCACTTCCTCCTCCAAAGGCGATCACCAATTTTGGGTTTAGGAAAATGTTGTTCATCACGATGCGACGGCAGGCACGCTGCTGGCTGCATCACCTCTCCAGCTATGAGATAAATTTATGATAATTGTTTTTGTATTTGCATGTCAAATGCATGAGGTTTATTTTTTAAACAAATGGGTGGTAATCAATGTTAACACTTCATACTTTATGTTGTCATGCACCTTTTGTTAACGAATTGGGTTTAGGACGTGACGGTTTGAGTACTTGCATGAGCGTGATTTACTTCTCGGATTGTGGTTGACTATAAATCATCATTTCTACGCAAAGCAAATTGCGTTTTAGAGAAGATTACTTAGAGTGCGTTTGCAATGAGACTGCTCGTGTTCGTGTTCTTACTGGACGACCCTGAATTTGTTCCATAATTATAGACTTAAAACGTGAAAGACTGTATGTACTTCATTTTTCAAAGTGAAAACCTGTTGACTTCATTGAAATGATTCGGTGGCATTATTATTCGGTGTCAAAGTCAAAAAGGCTAATAATGGCTTCGGTTCAATGATGAGTGTAGATTTTCGCAAGAGTACTTCACTGGCGTTACATGTATGAGTTGGATGACCTACATACATTTCGGTAGAAATAAAAACGATTTTGACAAGGCTTTTGATTTGGCCGACCAAAATATTAAACCATTACAGTATGAGTCAAAAAAAGTCGAGGCCTCTTTCGACCGCAGCGGTCCTGAGAAAGTTCAATTCGGTTTCTAGCCACACATCTGCGAATACTTTCGCTTGGGGAGGTCTTTCCTCCATTTATCATTGAGCAATAAATCTTCATAATGAAGTTTCCTCTCAACGAGCCTTAGTGCTTTGTGCATAAGTTTTACTCAAACGAAAATTTTATACACCTGTCGGATATATGTAGTTGGGCAAGCTAACCGCAAGACTTGCGCACTTACATTTTTCATAAAATAGCCATCGTTGGTGAAATTTAAGTATCGCCCTGTACTTTGTTCTGTACTCCTTTAACAAGAACACCTTTTTATTGCTGCTTCGCATGAAAGCGATCCATCTCCATTCGGCTATGCAAGGTTGAACTTAAAGGTCCATTCACAGCTCAGCGACCTGCGAATGCGAACGAGAGGATATTCGCCAATTTTGACATTTTATTCACAGCTGTTCTTTTATTTGGTCGCGGTCGTGGCAAGCGAATTTCAATTATCATTCATTTTATAACTAATTGCCTTAATGTACTTGCCTTAAAAGATGTCGCGTATGCAGATGATGTATTCTTACTAATGTCCGGAAAATTCCTCGACACAAGTACCAAACTTCTACAATCGGCCCTAAATACTCACCATAACTGGGCGAAAAGATGTGCATTAAACGTCAACCCAACAAAAACAGAGATGGTCCACATAACAAAAAAAAGAAAAATCCCGGCATTCGGAGCCCTAGGACTCAATGGCACTACACTCCAAGTCTCGGACAAAGCACGGTATTTAGGGTGCATACTTGACCGCAAACTGAGCTGGAGAGAAATACAACTGAAAGAATGAAGAAAGCGTAGATTGCGTTCTATGCTTGCAATAGAATTTTTGGCAAAAAATGGGGACCCAAACCTTCCATCATCCATTGGATGTATACAGCCACAGTCAGACCCATTCTAACATATGGGTGTATTGTCTGGTGGCCAATAGAAGAGAAAGCCACATATCTCAAGGAACTGACAAGAATATAGACACTCGCTTGCATAGCATCCACTGACGCCATCAGAACCACCCCGACCGCAGCCCTTGAAACAATACACGCACTGATTCCACTAGACCTATACGTTAAAAAATCAGCCGCGATGAGTGCCCTGCGTCTAAAAGAATCCAACTTATGGACAAAGGGCCACATGGCCCACCGTACCATTGCAAGGTGGGTTCACCTAGACACCACCTCAGACTCAGACTCAGACCTCAGACCTTCAGCCATCCTCCGACTTCAGCCTGAACGTCAGAACGGTCATCCCGGCCATCAACCCGCATAGTATTTCAGCCTTCACCGACGGGTCCAAAACAAAAAATGGAGTGGGTCTGGATATCTTTTCAGTAGAACCCGATATTGCAATATCACTAAGACTTCGGAATCACGGCAGTGTGTTCCAAGCGGAAGTCATAGCCATAACAAAGGCGGACTATCCACGAAACTTGTTACCAGAAAAGAGATTGACGTTTACATAGATAGTCAATCAGTATCGTAAAATCGAAGGTAATAAAACGCTGCCGCAAGGAGCTTAAAATGCTCACCGAAAGCCATCATGTTAAACTCTGGTGGATCCCAGGACACAAGGGAATTTCAGGAAAGAAATGGCAGACGATCTGGCAAGAAAGGGATCGGAAAAAGACCTGTCAATGGTCCAAAAGGCAGCCTTCCCTCCCCTACAATTTGTTAAATCAAACACAGTACTTGACTTCAAACGACAAGCAGACGAAAGATGGAGAGTGCTTCCATCGTGCCACGTCTCCAGAAACATCTGGACAAAACACGACAAGATGAAAAACAAGCTCATCCTTACACAAAACAGACAAAGCTTGGCGATTTTCGCAAGAATCATTACCGGCCACAACCTATTGTCGGCCCATCGGAAAAGAATGCGGCTAAGTACAGGTGAACTTTCCAGAGGCTACGGCAACGTAGACGCAGAAGAGGATACGAACCACTTCTTATGCAATTGCCCTAGTCTCTGCAATACCAGAAAAACGGCGATCTGCCCGAAAAGCCACCAACCGTCATTCTGTAATTCATAGCTTTTTCAGGATAGTTTTGAAGAGGCCACTCCAACACCATACAACTCTAGTAACTTTGTTTCTTTTTCTTTTTTTCTACTGTTCCAGTCAGGAAATTTCACGCCAGGGGAGCATAAAGGATCCTTTTGAGATCCGAATGCAAGCTGCACCTATTCGTTGCAGCTAACGCCTTAAACATAACCTAGCCTAAGTTCCCCTTACTTACTTACTTACTTAGATGGCGCTACAGTCCGGGGTGGACCTGGGCCTCAACCAACAAACCTCTCCAGCCAGCACGGTGACGAGCCAGCTGCCTCCAGTTGCGCACGCCAAGTTGGTTAAGGTCCCCCTCCACTTGTTTGCGCCACCTACCGCGAGGTCGTCCTCTACTGCGCCGTCCGTCCGGGGTGGATTCGAAGACTTTCTTAGCGGGAAGGTTAGGCTCCATACGCTCTAAATGGCCCAGCCATCTTAGTCGCTGTATGTGAACTCTTCTGGCTAAGTCGATATCCTTGCACAGGCCGTATAGTTCGGCATTGTACCTTCTCCTCCACTCACCGTCTATGCAGACGGGACCAAAGATCCTCGAAGAACTTTTCTCTCGAAATAACCAAGGGCATCCTCATCCGGTTTTGTCAAAGCCCATGCCTCTGCGCCATACAACAGGACTGGGATGATTAATGTCTTATAAAGAGTTACCTTAGTAGTTCGAGATAGGGCTTTGCTACTCAATTGCCGTTTTAGCCCATAGAAACAACGATTGGCAAGAGTAATTCTCCGTGTGATCTCCCTACTGATGTCATTTGCTGAGTTCACCATAAAGCCTAGGTAGACAAAATCCTTTACTACCTCAAAATTGTATCTGTCTATTGTGGCGTTCTGCCCAAGACGCCGATGTTGGGTGTCCTTTTTTGTAGACAGCATATATTTTGTTTTGCTTTCATTGACCACTAGACCCATCTTTGCTGCCTCGATCTCAATACTCGTAAATGCCACATTGACGGCCCGCCGAGTTCTTCCGATTATGTCAATGTCATCGGCATAAGCGAGTAGTTGTACAGACTTGAAGAAGATTGTACCTCCGGTGTTGGCTTGTGAGTTTCGTACAATTCTCTCAAGTACTATGTTAAAGAGATCGCATGATAGCGCGTCACCTTGTCTAAGACCTTTCCTGACATCGAACGGTTCGGTGATGTTCTTACCGACTTTAATGGAGCAGCAAGAGTTCTCCATCGTCATTCTACACAAACGGACGAGCTTGGCAGGGATGCCAAGACTAGACATGGCTCTGTATAACTCGTCTCTATACACGCTATCATAGACAACTTTGAAATCGATGAAGAGGTGGTGCGTATCGATTTTATATTCATGGGTTTTTTCCAAGATCTGCCGTAGTGTGAGTATTTGGTCAATGGTGGACTTTCCAGGCCTGAAACCGCACTGATAAGGACCTATCAGGCTGTTGACGATCGGTTTTAGGCGTTCACATAATACGGCAGACAGGATCGTATATGCGATATTTAGGAGACTTATACCTCTGTAGTTGGCGCAGTTCAGAGGGTCTCCTTTCTTCAGGATCGGGCAAACGATGCTGAGGTTCCATTCATCGGGCATACTTTCGTCCAACCAGATTTTACAGATGAGCTGCTGCATGCTCCTTACCAACTCATCTCCTCCTGCCTTGAAAAGTTCAGCGGCAAGGCCGTCGGCTCCAGCAGCTTTATTGGATTTGAGTTTAGATATCGCTATCCTCACTTCATTCTGATCGGGTTGACGGGAATCTTGACTGTCATCGTCACTGTTGAATGGCTTATTCTGCCTGACAGCGGAATATTGATCATCATCGCCGTTTAACAGTCTGCAGAAGTGTTCCTTCCATATCCTCAGCACCGACTGCGATTCCACTACTATGTTGCCATTTTCGTCCCTGCAGGCTTCTGTTCTGGCTTTGAAACCCTGGCATGTTCATTTTACCCTTTGGTAAAATTTTCGAACATTATTCCTGCAATAAAGTCTCTCAATCTCCTCGATCGAGCGCTTCTCATGCTCCTTTTTTCTTCTTTCTGAGAAGTCGATGTTCCTCTTTTCTTCTGCTCACTTAAAGCTCGTAAGCAGCTCTAGTCCTTCTATGCAGCGCCGCTTTGTACGCCTCTTGTTTAGCTGCATGTGCTTGCAGGCATTCCTCGTCAAACCAGGGGTTTCGTTGTGGTGGCGGAGAGAAACCCAGTACATCAGACGCGGCATCTCTGATGGCTTGTCGGCAACGCTTCCACTGGTCTTCCGCATTTGCTGCTGCCGGCATAGGACTTAGATTGAGATTAGAAGAAACACGATCGGCAAAGGTTCTGGCGGTCTCTTGCGATTGTAGCTTTTCGACGTCAAATTTTCTCCCAGTATTTCGTTGATTTCGCTCCGTTGTGGATATCCGCATCCGTACCTTGGCTACAACTAGGTAGTGATCCGAGTCCACGTTGGCTCCTCGGGAAGTCCATGTTCCTTTGTGAATATCGAGACGTGGGAACCGCGTACTAGCTACGACAAAGTTTCGCCCCGCCGCAAAGTCGATTAGCCTGAGTCCGTTGCCGGATGTGATGTCGTGCAGGTTGTGCTTTCCGACCACGCTACGAAAGACTTCCTCTCTTCCTAGCTTTGCGTTAAAGTCGCCTAGGATAATTTTAACGTCGTGGCTAGGGCATTGCTCATACGTCTTGTCCAAGAGCTGGTAGAAGTCATCTTTTGACGCGTCGTCCTTCTCCTCGTGAAGGGCGTGAACGCATATTAGGCTAATGTTGGCAAATTTAGCCTTGATACGGATAGTCATGAGGCGCTCGTTTACATGCCGGAAACTCAAGACTTCTTGCCTTCGTCTGCCTCCAATGATAAATCCGCACCAGAATAGACGCTGTCCTTGTTGTCTGTAGCAATCGCCGTAGTAGATGTCGCAGTTTTTCATCTTCCTTTTGCCCGGCCCATTCCATCGTACTTCTTAGATGGCGGTAATGTCTGCTTTGAAACACTCCAGGGCCTCCGCAAGTTGTTCGGCTGCACGTGATTTGTAGAGGGACCTAACATTCCATGTGCAGACACGAAGATCGTTGTCCTTTCTACGTTTGCATGGGTCGTCAACAGTAAGATCATCCGTATCCGAGGCTGTTGGTTGCTTCGTAACCAAAGGTTTTTTACGTGGTAGGGAAGTTAACCCGACGGCACAACCCCCAATCTGGAGGGCCAAATCCTTTTTTTGGTACCCCTAGGATAAGAGGCCGGATACACTGATGTCAGTAACCCACTTCGGGGATATGAGCGCTGCCGTTGGCCCATTAAGGGTTCATCCGCCACCATCTCTTTTCCAATAGTTCCCCTTAGTCTTGGGTTATTATTGATGAGTGGGCTTCACCATAATGTATGTACAGTACTTCCATGTTGTTGTACCACCCTACTAACAGCATATTTCAGTTCATTCTTAGATGGATTGCGAGAAAGATTTGAACAGTTCACCACATGGTGTGTTAAGAACGCCAGTACTTCTAAGTGTCAACAGATGACATTCTCTAGAAGGCGTGTACCTACTAAATTTCGCTATTCTCTATCACAGCATACTCTTTCTAATAATTACAGTTTTAAGGATATTGGGGTATTTTTTGACCCCAAGCTTGATTTTACTAAGCATATTAACTCCTTTAACCTTCCCCCATTACCGCACAAAAGTGTTACAAATTTTATAATACCTTTATCCCAACGAAGGGTAGATAATGACAGGGTCGATATTTTGTTATAACGATTTAGATAGATAGATATGTAATTATAGTGAGGTGCACCGCGACCTTTGGCAGATCTATTGTGCCCCCAATATACTCGGTCTAGAGCACTTCCTCCAGTCCAGCTGCTATTATGAACCGCAGTGTCTTGAGTGCAGCGAAGCGAAGTCCCTGCAGAATCTACAGTGTCCGTTTTCCTCTATTCCAAGTTTCCTAAGGTGTTCTTTGAGTCTGCAGGGACCCGTTAGCATGCCCGTCAAGATGCAAAGTCGATTGCTAACTCTTAGGCAGGTTCTACTTCCTTTCTGATTGTATTTTCCCAGAAGTTCTTTCGCCTGTCTTAGTTGGGGGCTATCGCTTGACCCATTTCTTCTCTTCCTCTTTCCTTAATTCTTCCTGTATTTTGTGGGGTCCTATCCCATAAAAGAATTCTGGTCCAAGGAACTGCGTGTCTGATCCAAAGAACGGCGTGTCTGATTCGTTTCTTGCTAGTCTATCAGCTGCTTCGAGTGGAGGACCCACTCCTACACGTCCTGATACAGAGTAGAGAGTTACTTTATTCGCCTCTCCCAGTTTGTTAATCCTGTTGAGGTATTCCCATACCAGTTTGGATCTGATCTAGTACGAGGTCAGTGCTTTGAATAGCGGCTTGGCTGTCTGACAGTATTGCGATGCCCTGCCCGCGATATTTCCTGTCCAGGTTGAATTGTGCGCATTTTTTGATCGCGTGAACTTCTGCTTGAGAATATTCCCAGTGACTCTGAGTATCTAATCCTGGGCCCGTACACTCCTGCCCCAGCGCCAGTAGACGTACATAGACTTATGGTATATCGGGTCAAATAGATGCACCTGATTTGCTTTCTTTAATTGGGTTTAGTTTTTGTGGGTGGTCCTACAAACTACCTATTTTATAATTATAATATTACAAACTATTTTTTATAGAACGAATTATGGAATGCATGTGACGATTAGCCGCATGTGTAATGTATATTATCTAAATTCGAGTCTTGTTGACTTTAACATTACTCTTAAAAAGTAATATTTTACGTCGTTAGACTTTGTATTTATTATAGTTTGTGATACTTCCTTCTTATTATTAGAATTGTATTTTATAATGCGTTGCAATACTGTTTATTTTGTATGTACCTGTATTAGTATTGTGTGAAATAATATACAATAGTTATACCTCTAACTACTAACACTAGCACTAAGTGATGAGCCTGCGGAAGCATTAAGAACTCCGCGACACAGATTCAATGGTGCTTAAAAAAACTGCTAGCTTACTCGTACATTATCTGTGTTGATAATCCCTTTTCAATTCAAATATTTAATATGTTTACGCGCAACATTTTCTAAACAGTTTATCCACCTGCTAAGTTTTAGATTTGCGATCATTTTAGATCTTGTTTTTTGATCTGAGTAGCGACAGCAGTAAACTGGTTTGGACTTAATTAATATCTTGCTTTTATTGCAACTAGGCTGTACTCGATAACTCGTGCAGCCTTGATAGCAGTTGACATCTTGTTTTGCAACTCACAGGGTAACCTGAAGTTCCAGATCCACTTCGACTTTACGTTACATACGTTAAGTCATTCCAGCACGACAAGGCCTATACTTGTACATTCTATTTTCAAACTGCAGGCTGTCTTTAAATAAATATTGTTGCTTCGTCTGTGCACTATAAAATCAACTCGGCGAATTTATGAAGACTGTATATTGTCTAGCGATTGAGGCTGCCAGTAGGTAACAGGATTTCCATCCATGTATGTTAATAATTTTATTTATCGCTGCGCCCTAGCAAATACGGGAATAACTAAGAAAAGACGAAGAGAGCAAATTGTTCAAGCATTGGGATGAAATCCCCTAATTGAGACAGGTGAAAAAACTTCTGGAAAACTACAAGCAGAAGGGAAGCATAAGCTGCCTGAAAGTTAGAAGGAATCGACTTCGCATCTTGACAGGCATGCTAACGGGTCAATGCAGACTCAAGGAGCAGCTTGAAGCAGGAAACTGGGAATGGAAGGGAATGAACACTGCAGATTCTGAGGGACTTCGCAGAAACCAGCACACCTCATGATATTCGAAGTCCGCAAAAGAAGCCAAAATCTAGGAGCCTATCTCCTATTTTTCTTCTTCTTCCTTTTATCAGCGAGGTTATGATCCGAAAACAAGGGATCACAATCCTCCCACTTCACCGCATTTGTACTGATCCGCCTGTGGGGTTCGCCTATTTCCTATTAGTGACGGATATACTCACTCTAACAGTCCCGTTCATCAAAGCAGATGGACTAGAAATGTGCTCTAAATCGAGTACGTCATCGACTAGAGCCTTAGTTTAGGGAGCTCAGTAGATCTACTATAGATCGCAGTGCACTTATACCTCACCAACCATACATTTACATCTACAATTATAAAGATATCTTAAGATGGTTTGGAGACAAAGTAGTGGCATCGGCTCAAAGAAGAAGTGCTACTTCTTTAAATCCCTAGTCATGGCAGAAAGGATTAGCGAATCTACAGGATGTATCTCAGAAACCACAACAGAAAAGGTCACCTTCATCTTAGCTTTTATCGTCATATTGACTGTTCTTCGTTTTTCGTGTATGTTAACCAATAAAAAACGTTAACGACATTTGTTCTTTTATTTTATTTATCACCCACTTGTATTTCAAAAATGTTTTTTATTATGACTTTAAGCTGATAAATATTCATATGTATAAATTTGCCAGTAATAATAGCTAAGGCTAAGTTAACAAGATTGTAAAGGAGACCGGAGACAGACGCACTTTTTTTAATTTTCCTGCGGAATGAGATTCAAGTAGTCTACTCTAAGCATCTATGTAAATATTAGCTAAGTATTAAGGCCCAAGTATTAAATGTTTTATTATACTATGTGTGTAAATCGTCTTACAACCCAAATCCTATCGTCCAATCAGCTTGCCACCGTTTTTCTTAAAAACAATGGAAATACTACATGCTTGAAAAGACTATACCTCTACACTAAAGTCAATATGCATACAGGAAAGGTCTATCCAGGGAAGGCGCCCTTCACTATCTCATCACAGAGATAAAATCAGCCTACCGTTCCAAAGAAGTCGCCCTTGTGCATTCCTTGACATAGAAGATGCTTTTAATAACACTGGTTATGACTTCATCACTAGTGGCATGAGGGGAATCGGGGAATCGACCTACCTAGTACCAGATGGGTTAGGACTATGCTCGATAGCCGCATAATAACATCTCCGTCAGGAGAGGTGTCTGTGATGGTCGCGCAGCAAAACTCTGCCTCTCGTGGTGGATGACTTAGTGAATAGACTTAATAGTTTTGGCTTCAGAACTATAGGCTATGCAGATGATCTTCTGATCATAATCAAGGGCAGGTTAGGTTAGGTTAGGTTAGGTTGGCTGTCCACACGAGAGTGCAGACACACTTAGACCAGTGAAGGTATTTTGTGATACCATGGATCAAACCATTGGGCCACTCAGGGACTAACAAAGCCAACCGGAGCTTTTCACAAAGCGATGGATGCTCATGACGTCCAAGGACGCCAGATCGCAGAGGTCGTCAAGGAAGGGGGACCCTAGATGGAGCATTCTTTTATGCGACAGGGCTGGACATGTACATAGGAGGTGAAGGATGGTTTCCTCCTCTTCCTCGTCCCTACAGCTTCTGCAGAACTCGTTGGAGAAGAGACCAAGTCTTTTGGCGTGTTGGCCTATAAGACAGTGTCCAGTGAGAACACCGACAACGCAGCTGATTTGTGTACGCTTTAACTTAATCAGATCGGCATTACGTTTTTGATCCAGCTTAGGCCAGATCTGTCTCGAAATGTGACACGTTGAGCCGTTTCCCCATCTGAGGTGGGTCATGCTAATAGCGTTCAGCTTTAGTAGATACTTACATGTAGCGAGTAGCATACCTAGGGCTTGCCTTTCAGGCAAAATCCTTAGAGTGGTACCCTGTCTGGCGAGGTCGTCAGCCCTGCAGTTACCTGGAATGTCTCTATGAGCCGGCACCCAGCATAGGTGAATTTTGAACTGCTCTGTCATCTCCATAAGAGATAGACGACAGTTTAAGGCAACCTTTGAAGTGAAAGAGAACGATTCCAGGGACTTGATTGCCGCTTGGCTGTCAGTGAAAATGCTAATATCCCTGACAGATAGTACATTACATTTCAGCCAGGACAGGTCTTCCTTAATCTCCATGATTTCCGCCTGGAAAACGCTACAATGATCAGGGAGACGGAAAGAGATGCTCAGATTGAGCTGTTCGGAGAAAAAACCACAACCCACCCCACCCTCCGTCTTAGATCCATCTGTAAAGAAGTGAACCGAACTACCATCGACAGGGGGAGAAGTGTCCCATACATCCCGGTTAGGGATGCTCGTACGGAAGTTACGGTCAAATCTCAGTTTCGGCGGGGTGTAGTCCGTGTTTTCGTGTTTGAAGTTGAGAAGATCAAGGATCGAGGAGTGGCCAAAGCGATAGCTAGACCATTGAGAGGAGGCTTTCAGGCGGATGGCCCTACAGGCAGCCATCTGTTTGCCGAAAATATCTAAAGGTAGCAGGTTGAACAAGATGTCCAGTGCCGCGGAGGGAGTAGTTCTCAGTGCACCACTGATGCAGATGCATGCAGATCTTTGCACCTTAGCTAGTTAAGTGAGATGGATAGCCCTTTCAAGAGCAGGCCACCATACGATCACGCCATATAGTAGTATAGGCCTGATAACGGGCACGTATAGCCAATGAGTGATTTGAGGTTTGATACCCCAGCTCCTACCTATAGCCTTTTTACAGGAATAGAGAGATACATTAGCTTTCTTGACGCGCTCTAGTAGATTGGTCTTCCAGTTTAATTTCCTATCCAAAATAAGACCCAGATATTTTGCGTTTTCAGAGAAGGTGAGATTGGTGTCATTTATCATAGGAGGGTCTATGAGGGGAACTTTATATTTCCTCGTGAAGAGAACGAGTTCCGTTTTATGGGGGTTAACCCCCAGTCTACATTTGGAGGCCCATTTGGTGAGCCGAAGGAGAGCATATTGGAGGATATCCCTGAGAGTGTCCGGGTGTTTACCGGAGGCAGCAATAGCAATGTCATAAGCATACGCGATCACTCTACAACCTGACGTATCCAGGTCCATCAGTAGTTCATTAACTACCAGGTTCCACAGAAGAGGTGACAAGACTCCACCTTGAGGTATGAATATGACTTCAACCTCGGTCCAAAGTTTGGGAATATAGACCAGATTTAGACAGCCCGACAAGATGACTTTGAGCCATGGAAGCACAATGTCCTCGCATTGCTAAATTTCAGCTGGAATAACACCGTCAGTTCCTGGGGACTTGAAGGGTTTGAAGCTACTGATATGGCCCATCGGATCTTTTCTGTAGTTATCAAGACTAAAGAGTTGCTGCAAGGTTGAGGGGGGGGGGGGGGGATTTCCCACTTGCGATACAGCAACAGGGGAGCTACCAGGAAAGTGAGGATCCAGTAAGATGTCAATGGATTCCTCAGCAGAGGAGGTCCAGTGACCATCCGGATGCAAAAGGACGCTGGGTATAGAAGGGCTTTTAGAGAGGATTTTCCGCAACCTGGAAGCTTCCGAGGGCTCTTCAATGCTGTCGCAGAAGAGTCTCCAGGAACGTCGTTGCTCCTTCCTCAGTGAGATTTTGTTGTTGTTGTTGTTGTTGACAGTTTATAGGAGTCCCAATCGGTCGTCCCACGGGAGCTTTTCGCAATATTAAAAAGGAGCCTACTGTCTTTCCTAAGAGTACTGAGATTAGCATTCCACCAGGGAGGTTTCATCAAGGGCAAACATGAAGACAATGTGCGTCAACTCATGCAAGATGCACTCCTTGTAGTCTCGGAATTGTGTGCTGGCGATGGCCTATCGATTAACCCCAGCAAGGCAGTCGTTATACTATTCACAAGAAAGAGAATACTTAACTTTGGTTCAGTGACTCTAAACGGTACATTCATTTGTTTTTCCAACGAGGTAAAATATCTAGGAATTGTTCTAGATAAAAACTAAACTGGAACTCCCATATTAAACATACAATTTCCAAGGCGACCACTACCATGTGGGCCTCTCGCGGTATAAATAGCAAAACCTGGGGTCTGTCCCCAAAGTCACCCCGCCAAAAGACACTTATTATATATAAGGCCTCGAAAAATAAGTTATTCTCAAGTCAAAATAAAGCTAAACTCGATCTTCCAGTTACATGCAGAAGGATCAGGCAAATTTTAAAAGGAGGTAAAAACTTAGTTTCTAGGAAAATAAAGAAGAAGCCAATGCTCACTGCTGCTCATAAATGCGCACGACTCGAATTCGCCAAAAAAATATATGAGCTGGGCAGAGCAGTGGAGCCAAGTGGTTTTTAGTGACGAAAAGAAATTTAACTTGGATGGTCTTGATGGCATACGGGTTACTGGCACGACCTAAGGTCTAAAAACGAGGTTTTCATGAGCAGAAACTTCGGAGGAGGCTCTGTCATAGTGTGGGGTGGCTTTCATTTTAATGCAACATTGCCAATAGAATTCATATCAACAAAAATGATGAACTCCGCTGCTTATCCAAATGCTGCAAGGCAATTTATTTGCAAATGCTGAGGATTTGGTAGGTGGAACCTTGATGTTTCAGCAAGATAATGCGGCAATACACTGTTCTCGTGCCACTATGAAGTGCTTTGAGGACAGTGGGATAGCAGTATTAGATTGGCCATTTCGAATCCCAGATATGAACCATATAGAAAAATCTGTGGGGCATTCTTGCTCGAAGTGTTTATTCAAATGGACGTCAATTTGACTACGTGGGAGCACTAAAACAAAAAATTGAGGAAGAATGGTCTAATTTAGGTGGAAGTATTCTCCAAAACTTAATTCATTCGATGCCAGAAAGAATATTGGAAGTTATTTCAAACAATGCAGTACATAGTAAGTATTATTTGTAAAAAAAATAGTCCGAATAAAGTTATGCCTTTATATTTATTTACAGTTAAAATTGGTCGTTTTAATGTTACAGGAATTTCTTTTTAACTTGGAAATCTATTGGCTGGCAAAAATCCTCATCCTAACCCTCCACGTGGGTGCCAGCCGGAAATAATCACCCAGCAGTCTTGTACGATGTCAAGATGGGGTTAGCCAATACCAGGAGGCATTAAAGAGAATTCTTAGCTCCTCAATAGCTTAATTTTCTATTTATGCTTTTTGGTCATCGGATCGAGGTACCTGATTTCAGTGGTGGAGTGAGCGCTTAATGCGCGAAACCGTGCCCAAGAATGCAAGGCTGGGGGTTAAACCAGTCTCTAACGAGCTCCTTTGGACGCACAGGCGGGGTCCGTCGTATTTTGCCTTATCCCGATATTACGGCGCTGTCGGGACTGACCGTAATTCCGTATTACTCGTGGGTCCAAACCTGAAAATTTAAAAATGAACAAACACAAAACAAAAGAAAATGAAAACAAAAATACAACAAAAAAAAACAAAAAAAAAAAAGAATTTCCTGGCACTTCATCGGAAGACGAACTGCTCGCTTCCAGCCAGGAAAATACAGCGGAGAGCGAGACGCTCCCCAAACCTTTAACAACCACTACAACCACAGCGTCGGACACTCGACTTAGTGCCCATAAGCGTGAAGCACCCAACTCTCACAAGTCGGCCAGCAACCGTAGGAAAAGCGCGTACCAGCGTGCCATCTTCATTCTGGGTAAGATTACTAAGAAGGAGGTGGACGGCACGGCTTCCAAACGAGACCTGGCCGATAAAGTCAAATTCCAGAAGGTTATTGATGAGTACATCAACTACCGCAATACCCCACAACTTTCCAAAAGCGATGCAGCAAAGCGCAACCGATCCCAAGAAGAAATCAAGTCCGATTCCCAAAGGATCAAAGAGCCTAAGCTGTCAACACCCAACCCCAATGAACATTCTACCTCCTCGGCTTTCCAAGCGACACGAACTGACAGCGAGGTTGTCAGAGACGACCTCCAAGTCGCGGTAGACGGGCTGTCTCCATTGAGAAGAATGGATGCAAACTCCGCTTCGGCATCAGGCATGCCAAAATAAAAATTGTCCGAGCCTCTGGTCTCACTGATGACTTAGACGAAGTCGACGATGCCAACAAGTTGTTGGAGGACATGAGGATTGAAATTACATCCCAAGCCACAAATAACACTGATAATACCAATGCTAAAAGTCATTCAGATTAATCTGCACCACTCGATTAGTGCCACAGATAATCTGGTGATTTTTCTCAAGGAGGAAAACATCGACATCAGCATTGTCCAAGAACCCTGGGTAAACGGCCCTGAGATTAAGGGCCTCAATGACAACCAATACAATCTTTTTTACAACCGGAATAACATAAATCATGGTAAGCCAAGAGCCTGCATTCTAGCTAAAAATTTTAGCTCGTCCGATTTAACTACAGTCAAAATAGAGAACGCAGGTAGTGCAGACCTATACATCTCCTCTGCCTACATGGCCGCCAATCACCGCCAGAAGAATTTCAAGACATGGTGACGGCTATCTCCACAACAAAGACCAACCTGCTTATGGGCTGCGACGCAAATGCCAGGCACGTGCTATGGGGCAGTTCCGAAAGCAACGAGCGAGGTGAGTCCTTGTTCGAATATATCCTTGCAAATAACCTCTCAGTATGTAACAAAGGCAACACTCCAACCTTTATTTTTCCGAGTACGGAAAATTTCAACGGCTGGGAAGATGTCATAGACGTTACACTCTCTAATAACAGTAGTAGTATGAAAGTCGAGAACTGGAGAGTATCCAATCTGAAGTCTTTTTCAGACCATAATTGGATCCTCTTCAATGTAGATCTCGAGATCGAGACTCCCAAACCCTATAGAAACCCCAAAAGAACCGACTGGACAAAGTTTAGTCAAGTCGTTAGATCCAAGCTACGTAGAACTCCAAACGTTTTAATAACCTCCACTGCAGAACTAGACACAAAAGTAAAGACTTTCGAAAAGCCTTCAATAATGCTTTTAAAGTTGCGTGTCCGGTCAAATACAGCAAAAAACCTTCCCTCCGTGGTGGAACGAATAACTCTCTAACCTCAGGAAACTGACTAGAGAGACCTTCAATATCTGGTACAAGTGCAAATACTGGCAGCCTTACACGGACAGCCTTAAAATATACAAAAAAGCTATCAGAATGTCCAAGAAACGGTCCTGGATAGAGTATTGCCAATCAATTGACACCCTCAAATACTCCGCTAGACTCAGCAAGATTCTATCGAAGGAACATTCCAATCCATCTCTCCTGAAAAGGTTGGATGGTAAGTGGACGGAGTCAACTGCAGAATCCTTAAAAATCTTAATACACACCCACTTTCCCGGATGTAAAGACAGCTACACTGAGGCTAACAGTTCGCAATGCCTGCAATCCTGGGAACACATAATACCCATTATTACCGAAGAAAAAATCTCCTGGGCCATTCGCAGCTTCGCCCCTTATAAATCGCCAGGCCCAGATGGCATTCTGACCATTATGCTACAAAAAATGCAAGAGGTAGCAATCCCATGGCTCGTGCCGATTTTCAGGAGCTGCATCCTAAATAACCATGTACCCCACTCATGAAGATGGCTGAGAGTGGTTTTCATTCCGAAGGTGGGGAGGCGCGGACATGAGAACGCGAAAGATTTCAGACCAATCAGTCTGACCTCCTTCGTTTTGAAGACCCTTGAGCGGGTTCTAGACAACCATCTGCGAGATACAATCGAGTCATCTCTTTCCAAATCCCAACACGCATACCTCAAAGGAAGATCTACAGAAACAGCTCTTCATGAAGTAGTGCGAACAATAGAAAAATCCCTTCAGTATAGGAATACATTTTAGCTACCTTTCTAGACATAGAAGGAGCCGAAGTACAGACTGAAGTAATTCTAGAGTCCCTCACGGAGCTGGGCATAGGAACCTACCTAAGCCAATGGATAGTCTCTATGATCAGCGCTAGAACCATTCGGGCATCTCTAGGAAACAGCACCATAACCAAATTTGCCAGTAGAGGAACGCCCTAAGGTGGAGTCATATCACCTCTACTATGGCTAATAGTCATGAATAAAATCCTTTTATGCTTAGACAGAGAAAGAATTAAAGTAGTTGGGTATGCGGACGACATGCTGATTTTAGTGTCGGGATTTTTTCCTCCCGTAATAAGTGAGATCATGGAGAGTGCTCTAAGTAAAGTCACCGCATGGGCCAGAAAGTGTGGACTTGGAGTCAACCCAAATAAAACTGAACTGATGCTTTTCACCACAAAAACCAAAATACCCGACTTCGATCTTCCTCGATTAAACGGTCAGATACTCTCCTTGTCTTCCAGCGCTAAGTACCTAGGAGTTATACTAGACCCTAAACTTAACTGGAAACCAAACATAGACGAACGAGTAAAGAAAGCATGTATAGCCTTCTATGCCTGCAACAGAACCTTCGGCAAAAGATGGGGCCTGCAACCAAAATTGACCCTGTGGATGTACACAGCCGTAGTACGCCCAATCCTTACCTACGGGCCGATAGTATGGTGGCCGGCCCTTAAAAAAGCCTATAACATAACCAAACTAAATAAGGTGCAAAGAGCAGCATGCATAGGCACCACAGGCGCCCTACGGTCAACTCCGTCCGACGCTCTAACAGTCCTGCTACACCTTTTACCCCTAGATCTACATATCACAAACATCTCAGCGCACAGCGCAATCAGACTCAGAGAGTCCAAGTGTTGGACTGCGAAACCCTATGGACACAGCAATATCCTAGATTCTCTACCAGGAGAACTCATATCGACTCCAACAGACTACATCATCCTCACATTGAACTTCACAAAGCGTTTCGATGTACAATTCCCTACAAGAAAAGATTGGCAAGATGGACAGGCGACCAGTGGTTTCGATCTAACAGTCTACACCGACGGGTCAAAAATGGACTGTGGGGTTGGTGCGGGTGTTTTCTCGGAGTCCCTGAACATCGCAAGATCGTACCGACTCCCGGACGCTGCCAGCGTCTTTCAAGCGGAAGTACTCGCCATTCGCGAAGCCTGTCGCCAAATCATGTCACACACAAATACACTACCAAGACAAAGAATCGCTATTTTAATCGATAGCCAAGCTGCTATTAAAGCCATTGCCTCGGAATCTATTTCCTCAAAGCTAGTACTAGAATGCCGACAGGAGCTGGCCTCGCTAGATGGGCAATGCATGGTGACCCTAGTCTGGGTTCCAGGCCACAGCAACGTTGATGGCAACGAACATGCTGACGAACTGGCCAGGCGAGGCTCAGCCCTTCAATGCTCACTTGCTGAACTTGTTCACACCCCGCTCGGAGCAATTAAGGCAAACATCTCCTCAATCTTTCTTAGAAAAGCTAACCTTAAATGGTCCAGGTTAACGAACTGCGTCATATCCAGAAACATGTGGCCTAACTACAACAAGACCAAAACAACCGCCCTATTGAACAGAACGCGTAAAGACATTGCCCGTACAATCGCGATAATCACGGGACACTGGCCGGTAGGAGAGCATGCAGCCAAACTAGATATCCCATATAATACACACTGCAACAGTAGTTGCAACATAGCCACCGAAAAAGAAACAATTATCCACTACATGTGCAATTGTCCAGCACTAGCTAGGGCTAGACATCAAGCATTTTTGTCGGGATAGGAAACACTCGACTGGAGCACTCAGACACAACTGATCCATTGTACTGCCAGAGAGCAAACCCTGATTTACCCATTTTGTTGGAATTTCCTTGACTTTCGAAGAAAGCCAAGCAAGCACTTCAGTGATGAGAAGCTTACAGTACCAGCACTCACCACATCCGCACCGAAGATCTGCCACCTGATACGAGCAAAGGCCGGACACTCACAGAGATAATGTTCCGCGGTGTCGTCGCTCTCTCCACAAGCGTCGCAGATTGTAGTGTCACTTAAGCCTAACATGTTAAAAAAATAAAAAATAAATATTTGGCGCAACAGCTCTTTAAGTGCCAGGGCCTAGCTTCTCGCAACCACTCATGTTGTGTGCGTTATATTTTTCACACGAATGGAAGGGACCTACAGTTTAGTGCCGTATCCGAACGGCGATTTGAGAAGCTTTTTCGAGACAACAATACTCTCGGATGTTTGTCAGACGCTCGCGAGAGGTGGGACCGTGAAAAAACTTTTTGGTGTTTTGTAGGATTCGAACTCGGAACCTCACGCGTAGTGATCCCACACACTAACCACTTACGCCACGGCGCCCATCTGACATGTTAAGGTGCTTGGCGAAAGCGAAGTGGCCTGTCAAGACGCCGATAAGTTGTCTACAGTCTTTTCTTCTGAGAGACAGCAAGAATGCCGGTGATTTCTTACAGACGTCCGGGAGCATGCGTTTAGTCAACCTGCAACCTGGAGAGTCATGCCATACACAATTGTGCTCGTGAGAGACCCAATCTTCAATGGAAGCCCTAACCGAGGACGCTGGAAGACCCAACATGGGTTCGGGACCTGAGAAATCCTCCTCTGAGCCTTGTCTAGCAATCTCATCGGAGATCTCGTTCCCCAAGATCCCAGTGTGACCTGGGACCCAGATAAGATACAGAGAATTCAGCCTTGCGACCGAGTTCAAAGAGTTTTTGGTTTCACGAACTATTTTGGAAGTGGTTAAAGGGTTAAGCAAGGCCTTAAGCGCAGCCTGACTGTCACTACAGACACAAATGCTACGTCCCTTCCACCTGTTCTTCGCAACATAGTTCATGGCCATTAGGATTGCATAAGTTTCCGCTTGGAAAACAGACGCATATTTGCCTAACGAGAAGTGAAGTCTAATGTTGTCGACTTCCACGAAGACCCCAGCGCCAGACACTTGACTGGTTTTGGAACCATCCGTGAAAATACGACTACATTCCATTCCCGGCTCAGACTCTGACCGAAGCCAGTCCTGGACACAAGGAAAGTCGACTCTGAATTTGCGCATCAGCTGGAGTTCTGGTATCATTGCATATACATAAGATAGGAGTCGTAAGATAAGTGTCGCGCAAGTTCATCAAAGTTCCAGTGTATACTTCAGCCGCCCCGCCTAAGACGATGGATGGCTTTGATAGAGCAACCCATGATGTAAGTATCAAGGGGAGGTAAGTTCATCAAAGCGTCTAGAGCAGAGCCAGGCGTACTCGGGAAATCTCCCGAGCAGCCGAGACAAGCCGTTCTCTGGAGTTTCGTGCAAAAAGCAACCACATATTTACGCGAGAGCCCCTTCCACCAAACAACCGACGCATATGCGAGGAATGGTCTTATCATAGCCGTGTAGATCCAGAGAACCTTATTCGGTGATAAGCCCCAAGTCTTGCCAAAAGCACCCTTACACTGCCAGAAGACTGAGAGCTTCTTGGATGTTTTCGACTCGACGTGTTTAGACCAATGAAGTTTCTTATCTAAAATCACTCCCAGATATTTGGCTTCATTGGAAATGCGAATGGTGACGCCTTTTAGTACTGGCTGAGTCAGACCGGTCAAAATCCTCCTTCTCGTAAAAAGAACAACCTCAGTTTTAAGAGGATTCACCGAAAGCCCACTCCTAGTACACCATTCATCGATCATGTCCAGCGCCGCCTGCGCGTTAGCACAGACCGCCGCCAGGCATGGCCCGACAGAAAGTACGGCGACATCATCCGCATATGCCTGAGCGTAGTCGTTAGAACTATTTAGAGTGTTCAACAGAGAGTCGACCACCATGCACCATAACAATGGAGACAAAACGCCACCTTGCGGACAGCCCCTGTTTACCCCTGTCATAACATATTGGCCACAATCCGCATCCACTACCAAAGTTCTATTCATTAGCATTGCTTTAATCCACAACACTAATGTTTCATCTACCCCGTGTTGTCTGGCAGAGTCGCACATGCAGTCAATAGTCGCATTGTCAAAAGCACCCTCAATGTCGATGAAGATACCCATCGCGTATTCTCTCCTATCAAGCGCGCATTCAATTCTGGCCACTAGATTTTGAAGTGCGGTCTCACAGCATTTCCCACGCTGGTAAGCATGCTGCATCTCCGATAGTGGATGCAGTTTCAAAGCAACTTTGCGCACGTGAAATTCTACCAGTCTCTCCATACTTTTCAGTAAGAAGGATGTCAAACTTATAGGTCTGAAACTCTTGGGGAACGAATAGTCTTCCTTACCAATTTTCGGTATGAAAGCTACTCTGACAGTCCGCCAAGGTGTAGGAATATATGCCAGCGCCAAGCCAGCGGTGAAAATTCTTTTCAGAGTTGGCAATAGCTGATCTATACCCTGTTGCAGCATAGCTGGATATATTCCATCGGTGCCAGGCGATTTGAAACCATCAAAAGATGCCACAGCATATTTGATGGCCTCATCTGTTACCACGGCTGATGCAATATACCAGCTGCGCCGAGTTTTCTGACTTTTCTGACTTTCCGCTTTTGTCTCAGTAAATCTGCCATCAGACCGTCTGAGTGAGTCCGGTTTGGTCGGCTTACCTCTTTTGAGGACTTTAACCAACCTACTGGTTTCACCGAGTGTCTCGATCTTTTCACAAACATCTCTATAAGAAGCACTTTTCGACAAACGAATTAACTTCTTATAGTCTTTTTGCTTCGATCTAAACAGATCCCATTTGTCTTAAGAGACCTATTCAGAAGTTTTCTGGATTCTTTCCTAAGCCGCTGCAGTTCCGGGCTCCACCAGGGAACCGGCGTTCTGCAGGAGTTTTTTGTCATTGGACACGCCAGTTCAAAACAGTTGGTAAGGACACTGGTCAGGTTTTGAACAGCATCCTCAACCTTTCGTTTCGTTTTGAGTTTAGTTGGAGTTTTGACAGATCTGTCTAGCTCTTTCCTAAACCGCACCCAGTTGGTTTTCCTCGGATTCCTCCTCTCCTGCAAAGTTAAAGCTTTGCATTCGATTTGGAAAACGATGTATCTATGGTCTGATAAAGACACTTCCGGCAGTACCCTCCAGTTAGTAATCGACATCAAGCATTAGGCAAACCCTTCTACAATTCACTTGAGGAAATCTCGGGTAAGAACATAAATGAGCTTACACTCTTCTTAAACTCCACACGCTGGCTCTAGATTGTCCTCACCAACACACATCAACATCCAAGGTCGCATGAGTCGTGGTATCAAAAGGGCACAACTGTGCTAATTGGGTCTCTGTTTTTACAGAACCGCCACTTCTACCTACCTACCCTAACCGCTATGAAAGGTGCGTTTGGGCAATTTTGACCCATGTGTACACAGGATAAGGGTTAATATCTCATTCATTATCTGTTTTTTTTTTAAACGTGAATAGCTTATAAAATTGCTTATTCCCCACACAGTGCGGTGAAAAGTTCAATGAGACTTTGCTTGCGACAATTCACATTTTAATCATAGTTCATTTCAAGCCCTGAATACTAAAAGCCAAATTTGTTTACAACGTGCCTAATGACCTACTTCCATTGACCAATTCAAACGTTTTAACATCATATCATTCACCATTAAGTCTGCTCTGCAAAATTTGAAGGTCAATCATAAAAAAACGTGCTGAGGTCTAACCCATCATACCCTTCAAAAAAAAAATTAAATAAATACCTTAATTTAGACAATTCTATCTCTTTCTTTCTCTCACATCTGCCTATCCATAATTTCAATACCTTCACTATGTCCAATTGCATTGCGAAGATGAATATCTATTACCTCCTATAATCATGGTCAGATGACCTACCATTCACTAACAAAAAAAAAGATAAATATATATAAAAATTGCTTTAAACAGCAGGAAAAATACTTGCTCGCAACCGCAATCTATACGCGAAATCTCAATTAAACTCTCTATTACACTTTGCTACGTTCCCGAACACACTTTATATGCACTTCAAGTACCTTCATATGTAACATAGTCTTGTATTACCAAACAATACCAAGGAAAAAAAAAAAATCTCTCAATGACGGTTATGAAACCCGTTTGGACAATTGCGCCTAATATAATCTTCAAAAGCGTAGAAAATAATATCTCTCATGACGAGGGTTAAGGGGAGCACAGATACTCGTACTTCATTTATATGAGTCAAGTGCAAAATTTTCAAAAAAAAAAATAAGAAAAATATTTAAAAAAAAGAAAATGCTGAATAACGTTATTAATAAGATAAAAAGAAATTTTGTACTTATGCCAATATCGTACTTGTCCTAACACTAATGTTAAAGGGCCTAAACCGACACTTCATGGAGATGGTCATTGAAAAGGAGGAAATAAAAACATCTCACCCACCTGTGTCCACAGCAGGCTCTGAAGATGAATTCAAGCGACCACAGTATACATTTTTTGGTTAAATTTATTGACCTGTGTCGTCTCCTTATAGTGTGGGCTTTAGTATGCATCGCAACGACAGATGTCATTTAGATTCCTCTCTGTTTCTTCTTCTTCTTCTTCGATAATTTCCGAACGAGTTTGATATAATCATCATCATCACCATCATCATCATCCAGTTTACGTGAGGCTACACAGCCTTAGGAAAGACGAAAGTTTGCATATCTTACAACTGAGAAAAAAAAACGAAATTCCTTCAAAAACAAAAAAAAAAAAAGTGCAAAAACAGAAATCGCGCAGAGATTAACCATGGTCTTAGCCCGACCGATACCATCCACCATGATGATGATGATGATGAAGAATCTGGCCGTTGCAACAATTGTTTGTCCATGTGAATTTTTGCAGCTTAATTCCAATAGACAGTCTCACACACAGAGAGAGAGAGAGGGTATCTTGCAATTGGTAGCTTTACCTCCACCTCTTCGTGGGCCATCTTCAAGCTGTCTGCCATGGATGAAGATGATGCTACTGCGGTCCGCGCAGCCTTCTCTTCTCTCTTCGTGGCTGCTTTGGCTCTGTGGCTTTTGTTCATTATGATGATGATAGTGTTGTGGTGGGCATCCGCATATGTTTCTCTTTTTGGTTTTTTTTTTTTTTTTTTTTTTGTCATTCGTTTTATGTTTTGCTGGTGCCTCTCGAATTGGTTGGTGGATATCTCTTGACTTGACGGAATGGGGTAAAGCGGACTATAAAGAGGCCATAGCTGGGCTTTTTAAAATGCATTCAATCGTTGGCTCCCTATCCGAAAGCAACCAAATTTTACTTTAATTTTTTCTTTTTTTCCCCATCAAAAACAATGAACTCCTTCTCTGTGGTAAGTTTCCTTATTCTTCGAAATTCACCACAATTACAGTTTAAAAAAAAAAAAATTCAATCGATTTTCTTTACAGTTTTTGGTATCTGCTTTGGCAGTACTAGCAGCCGCAGAACCACCATCAGGATATAACTACCCGCGTGGTGGCGGTGGCGGTGGCGGTGGAATTTCGTTGGGTGGCGGTGGATTTGGCGGTGGATATAGCGGTCTTGGTGGCGGTGGTGGTGGAGGTGGTGGATATCAAGCCGTCAGTGGAGGATTCCAAACATCCGAAGGACAAAACGTCGATCCTCAGCTGCTCGAGCAAGTGCGACAAATTCTTTTGAATGAGGAGAGCAAATCTGGCGGCGGAGGCGGTGGTGGTGGTGGTGGATTCGGTGGTGGTATTCCATCGGGATCATATGGTCCACCATCAGGATCATACGGTCCACCATCATCGCAATATGGTGCTCCTGGATTCGGAGGCGGCCGTGTTGTTGGAATCGATTTGGAAGGTGTGCGACAGGCTATTCAAGTGGCGCAATTCGCCCAGACCAGCACACAAGCGGGTGGTGGTGGTAGTGGATACCCAAGTGGACCATCAGGATCATACGGTGCTCCATCCAGGCCAAGTGGAAGTTACGGTGCTCCCTTCTAAGCGAGGTAGACACTGATCAACTCAAACCGAACTGCTGCCAAAAACAAAAACCCAACTCGAAAAAAAAAATGAAAATTCACCGTATTCACCAGGCTCTGGTGGAGACGGGTCACTCAATGTTAAAAGGAGACTACTACCAGGATTAAGGACACACGCTTTTTTATTATTGTTGGACTATCGAATGAGGAACACACACATGGATATACGCGTCTGATGCCAAGTAACACGATTTTATTCCCTCTAGTTGTTTATTTTATAAATATTATTGTTATTTTTTTATTATTATTATTATTGTAATATTTTTTTTTTAATTAATGATGATGCTGAGTTCTCATGTTATGTTTAATGTCACTGGTACCTTTTCCCAGATTTTTTCAGTGATTTAATGTCATGAATCATTTCGATCTTCCGTACCTCTTCCAAGACTATCTACCTTCATTTTATGTATTTCTCAGATTGTAAATAGTTCTTTTAATTTTATTATTTTTACTAGTTCTAAGTGTTTAACTTTTTTTATATACATGAACAAACAACAAACAAACAAAAAAAAATCAAGAAAATAATAAAAAAAAATCGCAAATTTTGTCACCGTAAAATATGGATTTCATTTATTATTTTAATTTTGCGATGACGACGACGATGATGCTGACGACTCTTTCTTTTCTGCAAAAAGATATAACTTTTACTTTTTAACATTCTTGAATGTGGGTCGGTCGTTTGCTGTGGGGAAGTTATTAGAGTCATTATGGATGACTGTTGGCGCTTGGTTTTGGTGGGTTGTATAATGTCGGATAATGGATTCTTTGTGTAAAACTGGATTACAATGAACAATTTGTTTAAGGTATGGAGCGTGAAAACTTTGTGTAATACAATTGTGTTTAATCTGTTTCTTTCTCTTGTAATCCGCTGGCAAAGTGATGGGGGTATTCATTGTACCTAATTGGATGGTTTCTTCGCTAACGAAGAGTGCGTGTTAAATGCGAGCGCAGAATGATCACGTTCCTGGGCTAATTGAATTCGTTTAAAATAAACAAGTGAGATTTTGAAATGGTTTGCGTTCGAATTCCTTTTTGTTCTCAGAGCTTGACAATTATCGCAAATTGTCTGGCTGCGAAGAGCTACGCAATATTTCGCATAATTTCCGTTGGCTAACATAATGTTTGGAATGGAACGGTTGCGCAGATGTCGTCACCAAGGTTATTATTTTTAGAATGGAGCGATGGATATATATAGATTCGGCAAACATCGGTTCGATAAGATGTGTGAACATGTTATTTCTTCCAAAAATCGAACATTAGGCTAATGGCACTCAAACAAGGAATCAAGCGGTCGAATTAAAGGCTATCCAAAGTGATGAAAAAGTGATCAGATCACCTTCAGACTGAAGACCGGCGCAGTTTTGTTTTATCCTATCAATGGTATATGGGTCAATATTTTGCGGTCAGGCATATAGGCTAAAAAACATTTTTTTTTTAAATATTCGAACGAGATACGCTTCTGCAGAAACTCTTTTAACAGGTACGCATAAAAAAAAAATAAAAAATAATTTGTAGTAATGCCGAAATTTTAGCTTAAACAGCAAACATGTCATTACCATGGCATGTCCTAAGTTGTACTTTTCCTCAACAAATTCGTTTTTTTTTTGTGAAATGTAAGCCGGTTTGCAAATTTTATTGATGTAGCCTTAGAGAAGAAAGGACAATGCGGACTGGGGCCCAGTTAATTTATTTTTAGAGAATATACAAAGTTATGTGAAAGGCATTTAGTGATTGTCCCCAACAAAATTGTCATTTCCGTGACAAAATATAAATCTTTAAAAAAAAAAAAATCTTTTTTTTTTCGAGGGTAGGTGAAAAATCTTCCATAGACACTATGAGAATAGCAAGCGCGTGCTCATAGTAGTGTCAGATTCTTACTGACTAAAAAAACACCACCCTTCGATATAAATTTGTTAGATATCGGAACTAAGTATTAACTTATTAAGCAATTTTTCTATCATGAAATAAAAACGTTTGGCAGGTTTCTTTCCACTGAAAGATCCTGAATATTTCGCAATCTAGACGCGGTTAATCATTATCACGCCAAGTCGAAAGGTTTCGTCCTCTGTAGTCGGTACTAGAAATTGCTCTCATCCAAAATTTGTAGGACTGTATTGTTGTATGCTTTCTCGCGAAGCTTCTAGTTTCAGCTTGGATTGTCGGAATTCCGAGATCCATTTGGATATATATATGTCGTTTCTACTATACCACGGTGCTTGGACAATTTCTCTTAGCACTTTATTTTGAAAAAAAAAGTATAAAATAAAAAATGTAAAATATTTGAATTTGTTTTCTTGGTACAACCCAAAAGTTGTATACCGTAGGTCCACCCCGGCTTTAGCACTTGCTTATATAAAAACAGTTTGTTCTCAGTACTGAGCTGGGATTATTTTCCGAGTAACCAGTACATTTCTCTATAGTTTTTTTCGTTTCACTTTCACGTGCGAATTCCATTTCAGTCTTGCGTCGAGTGTCATTCCCAGGTATTTGGCCTCGTTTACAAAAGGTATTCGGGCCGAGTTTAGGAAAATTGGCAAGTCATTCGTTTTCTTGTAAGTGGAATTCACGTGAACAGATTTAGATTCGTTGAGGGCGATCCACCAATCCCTCGTCCATTCATTTACATTATTCAGTGCGTTTTGCAGTTTTGCAGTCGTTTCTTCGATTGTTTTACCTACTGCTAGAATAGCGGTGTCATCGGCAAACGTAGCAAGGATAGTGCCATCTTCGTTCGGTATATCACGAATATATAGCAAATAGAGAAGCGGCCCAAGAACGCTTCCTTGCGGTACGCCAGCCAACATTTCTTTGAGCTCGGAGTATTCGACTCCATGTCTAACACGAAAGATTCTATTCCCGAGATATGATTCTAGAATATCGTATAAGCATACAGGGAGAACTTGTCGTAGTTTGGATTTTTGTTTTTATTTTTCATATTTATTTATTTAAATAGTTTCACGGTAAGATTACAACATCTCATTATTTGTGAAAGGCTTAAGAAAACATTTAAGTGCTAACATAAATAACAATTTAAAAAGAAATTAAGAACTAAGAAGTACAATTTGTATTTAATATTCAAAAATGCTACATTCTACAAACTATCTGAACTATCTAAAGATTGATTTGATCTAATGTTTATTGTGTATCACTGGCCAAGTGATTAAAAAGATTAGTTTTGAAATTGTTTGCGTTTGTGACTCTCCTAAGTGTCGTGAGTAATGAGTTCCATAAGCGGGTGACATGGACGAAAAATGTACCTTCAGATTGTATACAATTAAATCTGGGCTGAATCAGAACAGCTGTTCTTTGTGAGCTGGCAAAATTTAGTCTGCTGTGTAGATAATCGGGCTGTCGAGTTTGCATACTTTCATGCAGTAGAATTAACGACAAGAGCCACTTAGTCAGTTCCCGTGGTTGTCTGTCGAATGCATTTTCTAAGTCAACCAATACAATATACAAAAAGAATTATGATGTTTCGTTTCGAGTACTACGAAAGATCTGCAAGTGAAAGGAGAACTAAATGATGAGCCTTCATGAGTGCTGAGGTGCCTCAGGAGTCTATTCTTTCACCGTGTGTATTCCTACTCCTTTAGCTTCAATAAAACGTCGTTTACCATGCATTCAGAAACTGTATGAGTGAGGCTAAAATTCCTCCTTTAGATAGAAGTGGTATTTCAGAAGAGAGAACATTTTAATACCACAAACTCACATGACCTTGTTGTTGAAAGTGTGATGTTGTCAAATCCATCCTTTTGAAAAGGATTAGTTCTTTAATATTGCTTTCTGAGATCTCGTTAAGTGAATTGAAAAATTATTTGCCTAATGCACGTTGTCTAGCACTAGTTAGTGCCCGAGAGGTACATATAAAGTGGGACAGAATTTGTTTTTCAGTTGCGATGTTTCAACGGCGGCAATGTCGCCCAGTGTTCCGCTCTAATCAGTGTTATCCTGGCAATTTCTTTTTGTTTTTGTTTTTTTTTTTTTTTCTATAAAGAAGATGATTGATTTTTACTGTGTTGTAGTTTTGCAATATCTTTCTTGATATAACAGAGTTTATCAGTCACATTTGGAGGAAATTTTTGCCTTGACTTCTCCAAGCTGAAAGCTGAGCCTTGTTTAGTCAGTTCATCAGAGTGCTCATTTCCATCAATATCGCTTTGCCCTGGCATCCAAATCAGGGTTACTTTGAACTGAACATTTAGAGAGGTTAGCTCCTTTTGACTTTCTTGTATTAGTTTGGAAGATGTGGTATCGGAAGCAATGGTTTTGATAGATAGTTGAAGATGGCGACGTTTTGCTTAGTGTTTAGTTCGGACTAACTCCGCTAGGAATACAATGGCAGTATCCGGTGCGTACGGTTCCATTCCCAGTCCACTTTTGAACCGTCAGTGTAGATTGTTAGATCGAAATCTTTAGCCAACTGTCCGTGTTTCCATTTTGCCCTTCTGGGAAATTATACGACGAAACGCTTGATAAGCTCATGTTGGGGGTGATGTAATCTATTGAAGTTGATACCAATTCTTTGGGTAGCGAATCCAGAATATAGTATTGTCATGACTGCAGGATTTCTCTTTTGCTACAAGCATAGAAAGCTATACATGCAATCCTGAACCGCTGATCTATGTTTAGTTTTAAGTTATGTTTATAGAATCCAGGATGAGTTCTAAGTACTTAGCACAGAGTGGTAGGAAGTGTGGTTGACCG
Source organism: Brachypalpus laphriformis (assembly GCA_945910035.1). Taxonomy (NCBI): domain Eukaryota; kingdom Metazoa; phylum Arthropoda; class Insecta; order Diptera; family Syrphidae; genus Brachypalpus; species Brachypalpus laphriformis. The sequence continues at coordinate 38,657,821 of OX246754.1, read as the reverse complement.
TTTAGCCGAGGAAGTGAAAAATCAGGTATTTTAATTTAGATGATGTAAAATATCAGTTTTGCTAAAATGTACACCTTTGTAGGCCAGGTGCTTACATTATTCAGAGTGTCTTCCATGATCTCGCTAATCAGGGAACGGACCTGAAACCAAGCCAACCATGCAATCCGTGTACCCCACTATCTTGATTCTTTCTCTGTCTAAACTGAGAAGGATTTTATTCATGACCGTAAGCCATAGTAGAGGTGAAATAACACCACCCTGAGGTGTTCTTCTGTCAGTAAATTTCGTTATATGGCTGTTTTCTACATAGTTCTGCTTGAATAATTCTAGTGCTAATCGTAGAAAAGACGCCTTGATTTAAATACAATAGCTTTCTTTTCTATAGCTCCGGAAAGAATTTCCAGAATTGCATCAGTGTGTACGTTATTAAGAGCGCCTTCTATGTCTAAGAAAGTGGCTAAGGTGTATTCTTTGTAGTGTATGCATTTTTCTATAGTTCGCTCCACCTTGTGAAGAACTGTTTCTATGGATCTTCCTTCAAGGTATGAGTGCTGAGATTTGGGGAGGGATATTTCTTCTATTGTACGTGTACCTCGCAGATGGTTATCTAGGACGCGTTCGAAAGCTCTCATTACGAAGGTAGCTAAACCAATTTCAAATCAGGCACTATCCGTATATAATTTTCTAAATATCTTTATAGATAGTATCAGATAATCCAATGCGATCAATTTAGATGCCTTCCGGACCCCTGCAGTAGTAAAAAACTAAAAAATGTTGTCTTTATATAGTAAGTGAAGTACTTTTGTATAAACTTCATTCCTTCATCTGGACATATTTTCATCTATCTCGTTTAATGGAAATGTATTTGGGGATTGAACCAACATCATCCCACTCAATAACCGAACATTTTACCCCGACATCAAGACCACTCACATATAGTGAATGAAAGTCGTTTTCTTAAATCATTATTTTTATCTAGGGTCGCTCAATTCGAATGGAACCATCAATCATCCTCCAGGTCTTCCTAAAATGTATGATTAAAACCTCACCTAGTGCTGATAAGTGTAAGTAAAACTTAATTTATTTTGAATAATTTAAAGCACAAAGTCTAATAGAAACACATTTGTTCTGGATACGTAACCAATCAACTCTGCTCTCATAGCAGCATTAAATCACGAAAATCCCATAATACCTAATTAAACTGACGTAATGTACATCAATAGTAGTTCATAGCTGGAAACAGTTTGCCCCAAGCCGAGATCTAAATTTTATAGCCATTTACAATGCATAGTAGAAATATACATATAATTTAAGGCAAGGCGCAATAAACAAGATTATCTCCACTTAAAAACGAAATTAAAATTCCCCCTTTGACAGCAATGGTAGTACCTACTAAAAGACGCCAGGCGTCTGCCCATCAAAATAATTATGTCCGCAATAACACCAAATCATCCAAATTGCCCAAATGAAGTATCTGCGAAATGTGCATAAAACACTCTTCTGTGACTTACATAAGTCGTCAGACCCAGTATCTGCCTGAATCATCATCCTCTGAGAAAATGCGTTCCCACTTTCCCATGCAACCGGTGCTGTCTACCCATCATCTGTGAGTCCATGAGAAATTCCTTTCACTTTTCATATCCCATCGTCTGTAAAGTGCGTATGCATGCAATCATGCACACACTGTGTTCCACTCCGATAGGTACTGATGACGGCGGCGACGAAGACGAAGACGACGACCGACTACACTCTATGGGATCTAAAAGAAAAAGAAGCCCAATTGGCTTAAGTGAATGTTCCATCCGTGAAGACCTCTGCATACAGTGTATCAGAAAAGTTATCAGATAGACTTGACTTCAGTGAAATTTAAGCCAAACACTCTAATCAGATTGTCAGACAACGATGTACTGGTGGAACGATGAAGTAACAGAATTATACTGCAGATGCCATTAGACAAGAAAACTATACCAGGGTTCTAGAGGATCGGGCGATTCGCATAACCAAATGGAGATTTCTCAGAATTGAGCTGCATACAGGATGCTTATGATAAGTTAGGTTAGATAGCTCTCGCTTGGCAGACACCTTGACGTGGTGCGAGAGCTTAAGTTGCAAGGACTCACTCAGCCTTGGGAGCCTAGCTTTCGGATGAGCTGACTGATGAGTAACGAACCAAGATCTGCCCCCCTAATCCAAGGTGTTACGCGACCCGTGCCTATTGGATGGTTTGTAACCAGGAGGTATACCGGCTGTATTATAACGGAGCCTCTCTGAAACAGGATCGCCTCAGGGAGTAACCACGATCTTACTGCGCTAATGCGGGGCTCTGGCGCAGCTGACCTTTCTTTCCCGCGCTACTCGTGGGAACATGTACCAAAACAAAAAACAAAAACAAAAAATAAAAATAAAAAACAACCTAGATAGAATGCGGGGTGGTACCGCTTCTATGCTAGCGGGTCGGATGGAGCAGAGGCTCTGTCGGCCAGGAACAAGCCGTGAGGGAGGCTTTAGGCGAGTGCAACCAAGCACCAGCCAAACAGCCGCTATGTCCTCAAGGAAAATCCCTGAGCCGTCGAAAACAGCAGCACGCTTGGAACGTGCCAGAACGGAGGGTGGGAGCCAAGCTCTAGCCCCCCGACCCTTGGGCAAAGTGGTTAAGACGGATAATGAGGCAAGGAGTTCGGGCATAGCTCGAATACCTACAGTTCCTCAATCCAATGAAGCACCGACCAAGAGGAAGCGAGCTTGCCCGCCGATGCCGCCACCTGGGCAACCGGGAGGCAAAGATGACCCCCTGAGAAAGGGTCTGAGCGGTGCGGGATCTCGATGGTACCTGCGCTACTTCGAGAAGGACCTTGCACCTGAGGATGCCAGGAAAAAGGCGGAGGAGCATAGGGCAAAGCCCCACTCCACCGCTGTGCCATCAGCCAAGAGGGGCAGTAACGCCATAACACCTGCACGTAATGTGCAGAAAAGGCTGAGGACCAAGGAGAGCGCTAAGAGGCTCCAGGCAGAGCCTGCGAATGCTAGCGCTGTCTCAGCTGGTAGAAGCTATGCTGTGGCTGCTGGGGCAGCTCCGGCTGGTGGAAGACATGCTGAGGCCGCAAAGGCTGAGCAGGTTGCAGTACTTCCTGTGAATTACCAACAGGAAATGCTCGATGCTGAGGACCTCAAAGCACTCGAGAACGCCATCGTGGCGGAAATGATCCTGGGATGGGAGCATAAGCTCAAGTTCCAGGGCGTTCATTTTAAGAATGGCATGCTATTGGTCGACTGCGAGACTCCACAAACGGTGGAATGGCTAAAGACCGTAGCTCCCAAACTGAAGGGTTGGAAAGGGGTGGGTCTTACTGCATGCGGCAGTGCGGAAATACCACGCACCCATTCCATCACCGTCTTCCTACCACGCAGCGTGGATCAGGATTACCATACCTCTTTGGCACTCCTAGAAGCGCAGAATGATGGCCTGAACATCAAGGCATGGAAGGTGTTGTATGGTCGCAACGAGGGGACTGGGCAGATACTGGCTCTCGGAATCAACCAGGATCTTTTGAAGCTATTGAGGCTCAAAACTGCTCTCTGAGCTACCGGTTTGGCAGAGTGACGGTGGGTGGAATCAGGAAGCTGGAGGAGAGCGCAGGGCATAGTACCAGCTCGAAACCAGCCTCAGAGGAGACACCGCCGGAAGTGGAGCATCCAGTTCCGCTGACGGTTGAAGCACCAACTGTAACTGCAGAACGGGACGCCCGGAGCGCAGATGAATTTATGTCCATCTCAGATGACTCGTTATCTGAGGAGGACATAAACAGTACAGTAATCTCTCTCCCTCTGAACATTCAGGAAGAAGAGATTCTGCTGGCGGAGGGTGGGGCAACAGCCCCCGACGAGCACTAGCTCGATGACCTCCACCGGAAAAATAAAGGTCGCCCAGGTAAACATCCACCATCCATCAGCCGTAATAGCAAGGATATTTACCAAACAAAACATGGGCATTGCATTGATTCAGGAGCCATGGATCTTGAAAGGAGGAGTCAAAGGACTATCATGCAAGGAGACAAAGGTAATTTGGGATATAAGGGTGACCAATCCAAGGGCATGTATGCTTATCAATAACAAAATTAACTTTCTCCTACTTTCAGAATTTGCGACGCGAGACTTGGTGCCATTACAGGTTTCCCTGAACATCGATGGAGTACACCGCACCATCATCATCGCCTCTGCATACTGTGCTGGGGATGAACCAGCTATCCCAACAGAACTGCAGCGCTTAGTGGAGCACTGTAACAAGCTCCAAATGCCGCTGCTGATTGGATGTGACGCCAATGCTCACAATATTATATGGGGGAGCACCGACACCAATACCAGGGGTGAGTCTTTACTAGAATTCATTCTTTGTTCATCCCTTGATATATATAATGTAGGGAATACCCCAACCTTTATTACTAGAGTTAGACAGGAAGTTCTTGACCTCACGCTGGGTAGTTCCGAGCATCAGTAGGTTAGTCAGGAACTGGAAAGTATCAGATGAGCCGTCATTATCTGACCATAGAATCATTGTGTTTGAGTTAGATAGTGCATGTATCACAAGAATTCCAGTCAGGAACCCAAGAAAAAAAATTGGGAGGTTTTTAAAGAAACCCTAGACAGTAATCTGGAGCATATTGATCTGAGGAGGGCTCCAGCACACTATCTAGAGTTAGAAAACGCGGTAGAGGGCATCAGCACCGCAATCACAAACGCGTTCGAATCGAGTTGCCCATAAGCAACAGAAAGGGTGGGAAAGATGTGCCATGGTGGAGCAGCAACCTAACAAAATTACGCTCTGATACACGCAAGCTGTTTAACACAGCAAAGCGTAATGGGGATTGGCAAAGCTACAGGGCGGCATTCACAAACTACAACAAAGAGTTAAGAAGGGCGAAAAAGGAAAGTTTCAGGAAGTTCTGTGAGACAATAAACAGCACTCCTGCTGCAGCCAGGTTACATAAAGCCCTTGCAAAATCCGGGGGAATGCCAACATCCCTTAAAAAACCTGACGGCAGCTTTACTAAAGATGAAGAACAAAGAGCATCACTGCTCCTAGAAACTCACTCCCCGGAAGTTTGCAGAACACCTGTGACGGGAGCATGACCAACACGACCAGACTTCGGAAGCAAGATTGGGAGATTGCAGGGGCTATCTGTTCCAGAGGGAGAATCGAGTGGGCAATTAGCTCCTTTCAGCCTTTCAAGTCACTGGGTGCGGATGGTATTATACCAGCCCTATTGCAAAGGGGGCAAGAAAAACTACTACCACACCTGGTCAGAATAACAAAAAGTAGTCTTGCACTGGGATATATTCCAAACCAATGGAGACGGGCGAGAGTTGTGTTTATACCAAAAATGGGGAAGAAGGACCCAACACAGCCTAAGTCATACAGACCGATCAGCCTAACATCGTTTCTTCTCAAAACAATGGAGAAAGCTGTGGACAACCATTTAAGGGAGGATGTACTTAACACATGTGGGCGCCGTGGCGTAAGTGGTTAGTGTGTCGGATCACTACGCATGAGGTTCTAAGTTCGAATCCTACAAAACACCAAAAAGTTTTTTCACGGTCCCACCTCTCGCGAGCGTCTGACAAACATCCGAGAGTATTGTTGTCTCGAAAAAGCTTCTCAAATCGCCGTTCGGATTCGGTATTAAACTGTAGGTCCCTTCCATTCGTGTAAAAAATATAACGCACACAACATGATTGGTTGCGAGAATCTAGGCCCCGGCACTTTAAAGAGCTGTTGCGCCAAATATTTGTATTTTATGTACTTAACACATCCCCACTGCATTATTGTCATCATGCATACAGAGCGGGCAGGTCCACCGAGACTGCTCTGTATCAGCTGACGGAAACAATCCAAAGTGCTCTTGAAACAAAAGAGATAGTAATCTGCGCCTTCCTAGACATTGAAGGGGCATTTGATAACACTTCACATGAAGCTATTAAACGAGCCCCTGACAGAAAGGGAGTTAGCAGAACAGTATCTAAGTGGATGTATGAATTGCTGAGAACAAGATCAGCAGAAACTCAAACTTCACATGGAATTATCAAGGTCAACACAACAAGAGGATGCCCACAAGGAGGAGTGTTATCTCCCCTAATGTGGAGTCTTGCTGTGGATGAGCTTCTTGAAAAATTAACAAGCCTTGGAATTAACTGTCAAGCCTACGCTGATGACATTGTATTGATTGCCAGGGGGAAATTCGAGGAAACCCTATGTGATATTATACAAAGGGGCCTAACAATAACTCAAGAATGGTGCAGCACAGCTGGGCTTAATATAAACCCGGCCAAAACCACAATAGTACCGTTCACGAGGAAGAGAAAACTTGAACTGAAGCCAATCCGACTGTCGGGCACGATACTGACTCCGGTAAAGGAAGTGAAATATCTAGGATTACACCTAGATAGCAAACTCTTGTGGAAGAAACACACAGAGGAGATATCCAAAAAAGCTACCCGTGCTCTAATGATATGCCGGAGCCTAGCGGGTAAGTCTTGGGGATTTAGTCCAAATATTCTAAGGTGGATGTACATTGCCATTGTGAGACCAATGATCACTTATGGAGCAATAGCATGGACAAAGCGAACTAGTCTAGTCACTACGAGGGAGACACTCACTAAAGTGCAAAGACTTGGGTGCCTCTGCATCACTGGAGCCATGCGAACGTGTCCAACTGCAGCCATGGAAGTACTCCTGGAGCTAACACCGCTCCATCTTGTAGTGGAGCAAAATGCGCAGCAAACAATCCTAAGGATGGCAAAAGAAGGTATCGGAAGGGAGAAATGTGTTAGTATGAGAGAATACGATGCACTTCTCAAAAAACTTCCCCTTCTGGCCGTCCCCAGGGACGACAGTAACAGGAAATTTAACTTTGGGAAAAACTTTAGTACAAAGTTAAGTAACAAGAAAGAGTGGAGCACAGAATCCACGATGTACGGACTGGGCAGCCACACGATAAAGTGGTATACAGACGGTTCGAGAACTGGAGAGGGAACAGGGGCGGGCGTATTTGGGCCAAGGACCAAGCACTCAGAACATATGGGCAAGTACACCAGCATCTTTCAAGCTGAAATATGTGCTATTAACAGATGCATCCAACTCAATCTCGAAAAGGGATACAGCAACTGCGACATAGCAATACTGTCAGACAGCCAAGCAGCTATCAAAGCACTTGACTCCTATGTCATTAAGTCAAAACTTGTGTGGGAATGCCTATGCAAACTTAATGAGCTGGGCAGAAACAATAAAGTTACACTTTACTGGATACCCGGTCACGTCGGGATAAAAGGTAACGAAGCAGCGGACGCCTTGGCAAGACAAGGGGCCGCAGAACCCTTCATTGGACCTGAACCATTCTGTGGAATGGGGGAACACACCATACGCGAGAAATTCAGGAAAATGGAGAGCGAAGACAGGGCAAGAACCTGGAACAACACCACAGGCCTGAGGCAGGCTAAGAAACTACTGGAATGTTACAACCGGAAAAGATTCGAAGCCTGCATCTGCCTTAGCAAGAATAACCTACGGATCCTAACAGGCTTCCTAACGGGGTACTGCAAACTCAGGGAGCATCTACGGAAACTAGGTATAACAAATGAAGTAACAAATGAGGTATAACAAAAGATTAAAATACTTGGGCAAATACCAAGTATCACTTCTCATTCTCAGATTCTTAAAAGAAACTGGTCTGGAGAAAGAGCTCTAAGGTGAACTATTCTCGCCAAGGCAAAATAAGAGCACATGACCTTCAAACACAATTCCTCAGGAATTGCAATTGCAAAGGGGACTCTAACGAGGGAACAAACCTCCCCAAGGTATTAGCAGGGGGCACAATAGACCATTAGGTCGCAGTGCAAAATAACCCTACACAAATAATAATAATAATAGGCCAGATAGACCGGTGCCTTGGGACAAAAGCGACACTGCTCATCGCTTCTTCATCCCTGCAACTTCTACAATAGTCGTTGTGCAGTACACCGATTCGTTCCGCATGAATGCCTATGGTACAGTAACCAGTAATTATGCCGGAAATGACCCATGCGTTATGACGACTACGTTTCACCAGAGAGGTTTATCTCTTCTTGCTAAAGACCGGCCATAGTATCCTATCCGTTGCGCATGTGTCCAGAAGAACCAAGCGTCTGTTTGAGCGACTGGTGGCTTCATCTTCTATTTTCTTCCGTAAGGAACTAATTAGGATCACTTCAAAAGGAAGAGCCCGCGATACCCCTTCTTAGCAAGCTCGTCAGACCTATCGTTTCCTTCGATATCCATATGCCCTGGTACCCAGCAGAGGGTCACCACATTGGCTCTAGATACCTCGTTTGAAAGTGATTTGCTGATCCTCACAAGGCTCGACCTAATGAGGGCATAATCCAGAGCCTCAACGGGTGTCTGGCTATCTATATAGATCGTTTTACCAACTATACTACTCTCGCGTACAACTTCAGCAGCCTCTATAATGGCTGTGACTTTGGCCTGAAAGACGTTGCAGTCGTCGCTTATTCTAAAGGAGTGGTTTATTCCTAGGGTTTCACAATAACCTCCGGCTCCCGTGCCAATGTCCATCTTAGATCCTTCGGTATAGAAGGCCAGTTCCTTTTTCTTCATGGTTCTTCGGTTTTTCGAGTACATTCTGTCAGGAATTTCTGTAGCAAATCTCCTTTCAAATGCTAGCATCGGGTTCATGTGATCAGTTTCCTTCGATCCGCTGGTAGTCCCCCATCGGGACAAAATGAAGGCATGGCCGTAAGGGCTCAAAAAAAAAAAAAAAAATATTTGCCGCAACAGCTCTTTAAAGTGCCAGGGCCTAGCTTCTCGCAACCACTCATGTTGTGTGCGTTATATTTTTCTCACGAATGGAGGGGACCTACAGTTTAATGCCGAATCCGAACGGCGATTTGAGAAGCTTTTTCGTGACAAGAATACTCTCTGATGTTTGTCAGACGCTCGTGAGAGGTGGGACCGTGAAAAAACTTTTTGGTGTTTTCTGGCATTCGAACTTGGAACCTCATGCGTAGTGATCCGACACACTAACCACTTACACCACGGCGCCCATAAGGGCTCGATGACTACAATCGGCCTTCTCTCAGTCTTAAAGTGGTTTTGACCGTCAGACTACTGCAGTATAGGTATATCAAGCGGAATGAAACTAAGCATGGTTTCCATTGCCGCTGTTTGTGTTGTTCTCAATGATCTCATGACTCCAATGCAGGGTGCCCTCTGGATTTTGGTGAGATTTGAAAGCTGGTATTGCCTCTCAAGTAACATCCACCATACTAGTGAACCATATGTAAGAATGGGAGCACCACACCTGGTTTGAAGCCTTTCATATTACTGAATGTCATTTTGCAAGAATAGAACCTACGCTTGCTTTTTTGATGTGTTCGACAATGTTATTCTTCCAGTTTAGTTTGGAATCTAGAATTAAGCCCAGGCATCGAGCTAAACTTGAGATACTTAGTTCAATACCACCGATATTTGGGGGTCTGAAGGTAGGAATCTTCTTAGTGAAAAGAACTACCTCCGTCTTTGAGGGGTTTACTCCCAGCCCTTTGCTACTGACCCAGCTATCCACTAGTTGTAATGCGAGTTTGAGCCTTTCACTTTGTACCGGAGGAAATTCCCCTGAAATCAGGATGACCACATCGTCGGTATAGGCCGTCGCGTTGACGATTCTATTGTAAATTAATCGTTCAGGGATCTTGTAACAGATGCTTAGGAGAGCAATTGGCTGATATCAGCCCTGTCGGTTGGTTTGCCTGGTTTTAGTACTGCGACGAACTTTGATTTTTAAATAATATGGCCAAGTTTCCGGATGAAAGGAAGTCACTTAAGAATTTACAGAGCTAAACCTTAGCATTTTTTCAATAAATTCGGGATGAATCTCATCAAATCCTGCAGCCTTTCCGTGTTTGCAACATGCGATGGCTGCTTCAAGATCGGTTATAGTGAAGGCTCTAGAGTGTTTTAAAGTTGTAGGGGACGCTGTTCTAAGCTCCTTTAGTGATTTCTCAATAAATCGAGTATGAAATTTGTCCCGCTTGACTTTGGAGATATTTACTGTTCGATTTGCGGTGAGATTTAGGTCACTCTTAGGTTGGTGGGATGGTAGTGAGTTAGATCCCCGAGCTTCCGCAAGAGGTTCCAGGCCTTTCTGCTGGAGGTAAAGTCCAGGCTTTCTGTTGTTTTCTTCAACTTTTGACTAGGGATTGAAGAAGTTCCAGTAAGTTTAGCACTTTTAAGTTCACTATGCCCTCAAGATACGACTGGTAATTTTCGAGCCCCACTGACGATGCTTTCAATTTAGGTGATTTGTGCTTCAAAAAATGGATCGCCAAAACCAATGACACTAGCTCTAAGCCTAAACTTAACACCAAGTCTAAGTCCAAGCCTAAATCTAATCACACTTCTAAGCCCTACTCTCAGTCAAATCCTGACCCTAACTGGAGTTTTAAAACTAAAATTGTTCCTATTTTTTCCCCTCGAATAATCCAGTCTCTTTCTCTTCCTTCAGTTAATACTCCCTCTAATGTTACTCCTCATCCTAAAGGTAACAGCGTCTTTTTCAACCTAACTCCTGCTCCTGCGACGTCGTCACAGCAAGCTTCTTTCAACACTAAAACCAAGTATCCTAATTTTTCTCACTCGCACATTCTTAACCCTAGACCATCTCCACCGTCATCCTCCGTTGGCAACGCAACCGACCCCACTAGCGCTTCCAACTCTATTAAAGCAGCTTCTCCCGACGCTCAATCTACCTTTTTGGATCCAATGCTTCCCCCTAAGGTTAAACTAACTAAACAATTAGTTGATCAGAGCGATGATGGCCGTTACGTAATGTCTCGCTTGAGAGATCGTAAAATCTACGAGAACGTTCGTTTGTATCTTGCATACCTGCACAACAAACCTGATTCCATTTGTATCGATGGTAAAACAAAAACTAATGTAATGGTCTCAATCAACCAGGAAGGGTTTCCTACTAATCCTAAGGAGTTAAGGCAATTATTCATCCGTTTTCATGAGTGCTTCAACATCTCGCCCACTGATGTCTCTAACGATCTTTCTTCATTTGCTTCCTATGTTAGCTCAAAACGTCTTTCCCATCTTCAGAGATCGCGTACTGACTTTAAAAACTACTACCGCTCCTAACGACAAACGCATGCTCAATGCCATGCCCTACTAGCGTAGATATATAATAGCACAGTTAAGCACCTATCCGTTTACTACCAGAACGTACGCGGTTTACGCACCAAAACCTCCTCTGTCTTCCTTAATTCGAAAAAGTTGCCCTACGATGTTTTCGCCCTTACTGAAACTAATCTCTCCCCCGCCTACAATAGTAATGAGTTATTTACCCCTGAATTTAACGTTTTTCGCGATGATGGTCTTGACAAAGACGATGATTCTTCTGGCCGCGGAGTTCTCCTTGCTATACATAACCGCTATGACTCCGCACTTTACAAGTCGTCGCATACCGCTAATTTTGAGTTTATTTGCGCATGAGTACATTCGCCCCTCTCAACCAATTCAAGGCTGCCAACTTGCTCTCTCCTTGATGCTACTGATCCCAACGATGATGTCATTATCTTAGGGGATTTCAATCTTCCTTTTCTTCAATGGGTTCAGTCTGAGGATGAATCTCATTTTGTCACTTCAAATGCAACCTCAGACAAAGAAGTCCTCTTCACAGATTGTCTCTCCAACTCTGGCCTCCATCAAATCAGTGGCATAACCAACAGCCTTGGCAGACAACTTGATCTTATCTTTTCATCTGATGCTGATAATTGTGTTGTTACACCCAGCAACCCAGCAGTGACTTAAATTCTGGTATTCATTCTCAGAACTCATATAGCTTTAACTTTCGAAAAGCTGACTTCACCAAACTTAACATCCTGCTCAGTAATGCTAATTTTAACTACGCACGCGTTACTGTGGATGCTGCTCTTGCATCCTTCTATACTACAATGTTTGATTGTCTTCTGCAAGCTGTTCCTTTTTCGCTCCAAAAAAACAGTTCTTCATCCCCACCCTGGTATAATAAACAATTGCGCTCACTTCGTAACAAGAAGAACAAACTTTGGAGAGCATACCTAAAATCCCGTTCTGGCCATGACTACTCCATCTATCACCACACACATACACATTTCGCCGAACTCTGCGAAGCTCTCTACCAGGATTATCGTGATCGAATGCAATCCAGTCTCATTACTGATCCTAAGTGTTTCTATCATTTCATAAATGCCAAACGAAAATCTGATAGTTATCCTTCTACGCTTAAACTCGCCAACACCTCTTCGTCCGACCCTAAAATTGTTGCAAAGCTATTTGCTCACTTTTTTAGCCAGTCGTTTACTGACCGCATCCTTGAGCCCGACCACGATTACTTCTCTTATATGGACAATTGCGCCAAAACTTCATTAGTTTCGGTTTGTATCACCTCGCTACTTGTCGCAGAGAAGATTAATAAACTTAGAGATGACTATTCTTCCGGTCCTGATGGGTTGCCCTCAATTGTTCTAAAAAAATGCGTGACCTACTTGGCCCAACCATTGACTTCTCTTTTTCTTATGTCCATTTCCCAAGGTTGTTTCCCTATCCTTTGGAAGAACTCATTTATTATCCCAATTCACAAGAAAGGTCCTAAAAATGAAATATCTAACTACCGACCTATCGCCAAACTATCATGCATACCCAAACTCTTCGAGAGCATCGTTTACGACTCGATGTTTTTTCATTGCAAACCCTTATTCTCTTTCAACCAACACGGGTTCCTTAAAGGTAGATCAACAACCACCAACTTAACTGAATCCATTTTTCAGGCGCTGTGTACATTTGAAGACGGCAGCGAAATCGATGTAATTGCCACCGACTTCAGTAAATCCTTTGATAAAATCTCCCATGGAATTATTATTCTTAAGTTGAAAGCTCTTGGTTTTCAACCCGGTTTTATCAATTGGATCAAATCCTACTTGGAAGGTCGGCAGTACGAGGTTATATTTAGATCTTCCGTCTCTAACTCCTTTAAGGCCACTTCGGGTGTCCCTTAAGGCAGTCACCTTGGGCCTTTAATTTTTGTCCTGACCACCAACGATGTCGACTGCATCATCAAAGACTTGTATCTCTTTGTCTATGCCGATGATATGAAAATATTAAGATACATATCTTCTCCCAATGATTCTCGCCCACTTCAAGATGACCTAAAGAGATTTTCTCTCTGGTGCCAGAAAAATCATCTTGAACTTAACGTCAGCAAATGCCAATTCATCACCTACTCTCGTAAACGACTTCCATCAACCCATAGGAGCTACTTACTCTGCAACGAGCTTGTCTCACAAGTTTCATCTTTGCGTAATTTAGGTGTGATCTGCGACAGGGAACTTAACTTCCGTTCCCATATTGACCACATAATAAATAGAGCCAATTTTGCGCTTGGCTTTCTAAAACGTTGGTCAAGGGAATTTTCGAACCCATACGTCATCAAATCACTTTATATAACCTTCGTTAGACCTATCCTCGAATATGCTAGCCAAGCCTGGTCGCCACACTATGCTGTACACATCCGACGTATTGAAGCCATCCAGCGCAGGTTTATCCGTTTCGCCCTACGCGGTCTCCCTTGGCTTGATAGATACGACTTACCTCCCTACTCTGAACGCTTAAAGCTCATCAATCTTCAGTCTCTCGAAACTCGTCGCGATATTGCCGACTTACTCTTCCTCCATCAGCTAATCACTGGTCAAATTGATTGCCCCCCGCTTCTTGAATTAGTCCCATTTAACACCAACCCCCGTAACCTAAGGTCCATTCCCCTCTTCCGTCTCTCTTATCATCGCACCAATTATGGTTATAATGCACCACTGTCCCGAATGTTGCGCTTGGCAAACTATATGGAAAAAAACATTTGACTTCCACTGCAGCAGAACCACCCTTCGAAACGATCTTCAGTTCCGCCTCAATTCCACCTACTTACTTTTACTTAGATCCTTTAACCCCTCGGGGGGCATAGGGCGTCAACCACGCCTGCGCGCCATCGTGTTCGGAGTTCTGCAACGCGTTTGAGCTGCCTCCAACTCATTCCTAAAGAGCTCGATTCCTCCTCAACTGTTCTGCGCCACGTTTGCCTAGAGCGTCCCGCTATTCTGCCTGCCTGGGTGAGCGGATTCCACTGCATAGCGTATTTCGCAATGGAGTTGTCTTCGCGCCGTAGGGTGTGTCCAATCCATTGCCACTTTCTTCTTCGTATAGTAATGCTTATAGGTTCTTGGCCCGTTCTCAGATAAAGTTGTTCGTTAGAGATGCGGTTCGGCCAAAAAATCCTCAAGATGATTCTTAAGCATTTGTTTACGAAGACTTGCAGCTTGCGTATGTTAATGGTGTCCACCTTCCAGGTACTGCACCCATAAAGCAGCACTGATTCTACGTTGGAGCGGAACAGTCGTAGCTTGGTTCTTAAGCTAATAACATTGCTTCTCCAGATTTTAGACAGCATTCCGAACGCAGCTTTAGCCTTCCCGATTCTGCTGCACACATCCAGTTCGGTGCCACCGCGATTAGCCGAGACGACACTTCCTAGATATAGAAAGTTATCAACTTTCTCGACTTGCTTTCCGGCAATGTTAAGTTGAGCGCGGGTATTGGAAGTACTCAGGGCTTTTGTTTTGGCTGTGTTTATTTTTATTTTTATTTTTATTTTTATTTCGATCGATTTTACGAGCACGATTTTTATACCGACTTCTTGGACAATTAGGCTGTGCTGGTTGCGGTGAAAATCAGATAGAACTCGTCGGGATACTTGTTTTGGCGTTCATCACAATTTGAAGAAACGAAACGTGGATCAGGGTTGTAGTCCCTGAGCCAACGACTTGAATTGAAGATCCCTCTGTATTTAGCTTCAACGATTAGTGACAGGTGATTTACGAGTATGTCAGCCCAATCTGCCGGGTAATGGACTCATACCATCATCCGTTTGGTATCACCAGAGAGTGTGGTGGCTATTAAAATCTCCACATATACTCGTATGGCAGGGTGTTGCTATATATTATGATATTACGGACCACGCAGACAAAGTCGGGGGCATTAGCTAGTGATCAAAATGAGGCTGCAGATCAGAATGCCCACTGATCTATGGCAAAAGTCTGTCCATTTATTTTCTCTCTACACTCTCCATCAGCATCACATCTTCGGCAACCGAAGATAACCATTATGGTATTCAATTGTACAAGTTTGCAATCTTCACTCGAGCGTATACATTTATGTTCGATTTGTTTCTTGTGTGTTCGTTGGCAGTTAAATTGCATTTTTTGAAAAGTTGTTTCGGCTTAAATTTTGTTCATGTTTGTACCTGTGTATATTTCGTCTATCATCAGACTGCGGGTTATCGAATAAATTAGATTGCAATTGCACCAAAGGTGCTTGACTTAAGGTACAACTGGCAAACAACAGCCGTCACGATTCAAGTTCACATCGCTCTCTGTTCGAGGCAAACTTAAAAGTGAAAATGTACATTTCCCGCGGCTCTTGAAGCCCGCATTTGGATTCATTGGATTCGCTGTTCTATAATTAATGATTATTTCAATGTTAACTTGACTTTATCCAATCCTTATTAACGGCTTGCACGCTAGATCCACATAAGTCGCATTATATCACACAATGTCTTTAATGATGGTGTACTCTTAAGTGGTCGAAAAATCATTGTTGAAAGCCAACTGGTTTGTGATGATCATCACCATCATTGGTCCGCGTCAAATGTCCATTGGATCCAGTAGCATGGGAACATACGCGCGCGTTGTGCGAAGTGAACAACGCGAAGAGAAGAAGAAGAAACGTGATCAGCACCATTCATTTGAGCATTGAACGTTAATCAGGTTATTAAGGTAAAGAGAGTTGCACTTATGTAACAACATACTCGTGGTATACGCAAAATACAAACTTTTCATCTTTTATCACAACGGTGGCTCTTTGTATTTATTTATGTATCTAAAGCTCCTTTTTGCCTTTTTGCGCTTATTTATTATTTGTACGTGGATTTAATCTGATTTGGCATCGAGGCTCTGTTGTTATGCTCTACAAAGTGCGCTGTGCTTTGGTCTATGCGATCACACAACATAGTTGTCGATGGTGCAAATCATATGAGGTTGGCTACTTTGACGGAATTTGGCACATCTTCTGCACTTGTGAAGTATGTCAAAAAGAGTGACATGTATGGGGGTTTTGAAATACATCATCGCTGTGCATTGTTGTCCGTGTTGTTGGTGTTATTATAGCCTACTTTGTCATTAGATTGTTATTTACTTATTGGAGTATGTATCATTAGATGTTTGAGCTACTTGGCTTTGAACGTTAAGCAGATTAATTACTGAACTGAAAGAGACCGTGACAATGAAATGTCACTCAAGTTGTTTATTTTAATTTTCATCTGTTTTTCGGTATGATCAACATTTTCGGCGTAATTGGGTACAACTTTTCAAGAGGTGTGTTGAAAATTGTGTGAATTGGAACGATTTAAGGAGATATGTGGAGGATGAGCAGGTGATACATATATTGTGGAGGACCGTCAAGACTTTTTATTGACAAAGCTTGCAGTTAAGAGCTTGTTGATATGTGGACTTTCTTTCTTAATACTTATGTTCTGTCACCCCTAGTGGGGCATAGTGCGTCAACGACTGCGCTCCATCGTGCTTCGGGTGCTTAAGATATCACCAATCCATTGCAATTTTTTTGTGATGTCAATAGGTTCCTGACCCGTTCTTGTATAAACCTATTTGTAGCTCAATCTACAGCAGCACAGATGTATTGGAAAGGTATAAAATGTCCAGGAAAGAAGACTGGGCGATGGCAAGAAACATCTTCACGAAGCAAATGCTAACCTGGGCTCTAAACAGCTTTCAGCCATTTAAAGTACTGGGAGTGGACGGAATATCTCCTGCCCTATTACAAAAAGGCCAGGAAATCATTATGCCACACCCCCAAGGACTATTGGGTAAAGGTTGTATTCATTTCAAAAACTGGTAAAAAAGACACCACTTCATCTCAACCCTTTAGACCCATAAGCCTAACCTCATTCATGCTAAGGACGCTTGAAAAGTTCATAGATAATCACCTAAGGATGACTGCGCTGGAAAGAACTACTGCACAAACGGACAGATGCCAGGGGTACACCGACGATATAGCCATTGTCGCAAGAGGAAAATTTGAAAAATCACACAGAAGTGGTGTAAAATGGTAGGACTTAGAGTGAACCCTACCAAAACCACTGTGATACCCTTCACCAAGAAAAGATAGCTAAACCGTATGCAACCTATCCTATTGGAAGGGATCAGTGTCGACCCACAGAAACAGGTCAAGTATCTAGGGTCAACACTAGACAGCAAACTTCTTTGCAAGGAACATGTAGAAGCTGTGTTAACCAAAGTCACCAGAGCACTTATGGTGTGTAGGAACCTTTCAGGAAAAACCTGGGGATGCAGCCCACCCACTCTATATGGATGTACATGAAGATATTAAGACCCATCATCACATACAGCGCAGTGGCATGGGTTAACAGAACAAGGGTTACCACGACGAGGACATCCCTAAGCACGGGGCAAAGATTAGCCTGCATATGTATAATAGGAGCCATGCGTCCCTCAACCTGTGGGTGCCGTGGCGTAAGTGGTTAGTGTGTCGGATCACTACGCATGAGGTTCCAAGTTCGAATCCCAGAAAACACCAAAAAGTTTTTTCATGGTCCCACCTCTCGCTTGCATCTGACAAACATCCGAGAGTATTGCTGTCACGAAAAAGCTTCTCAAATCGCCGTTCGGATTCGGCATTAAACTGTAGGTCCCTTCCATTCGTGTGAAATATATAACGCACACAACATGAATGGTTGCGAGAAGCTAGGCCCTGGCACTTTAAAGAGCTGTTGCGCCAAATATTTTTTTTTTTTTTGTCCCTCAACCTGTCTCATAGCAACACTAGAGGTAATCGTATGTGGATCTCCGCTACACATAGTGCTAAAGCGAATCGCCAAGGAGACCATATCGAGAATCAGCAAAGAGGGCATCGCGAATAAGGAGTGAGCAACCCTAACCAAATCGGTGCCCCTTCTGGACTGGCCCAGAGATGATATGTTCAAGAAATACTGCTTTAAAAGGAAATTTGACTCAAAGCTAAGCAACAAAAGAAATTGGAGCAGTGAGTCCGATAAGCACCAATTCAAACAACACACAATTAAAAGGTACACAGACGAATCGAAACATCTGCTGGCACTTGGGCGGGAGTGTACGTGCCCAGGATTAGATACTCAGAATCACTGGGAATATTCCCCAGTATATTTGAAGCAGAAGTTCACGCGATCGAAAAATGCATGCAATTCAACTAGAGTACGACGCGACACTATCATACAGTGTTATGTCCAAGGAATGGCTCGTCTGAGGACGAAAAGGAGAGCTTCTACAATCTCTTAAGTGCCGTCTTCAACACAACACCAAGTGGAGACATTGTCATAGTGATGTTGGATTTGAATGCCAAGGTAGGCAACGACAATGAAGGGCTGAAACGTGTAGTCGGGAAACATGTACTAGGCAACCGCAATGACAACGGCGAGAGGTTTGTGGATTGCTGCAATGCCAACCGCTTTGTGATAGGTGGCACCATGTTTGAGCACAAGACCTGCCACAAAGTCAGATGGATTTCCAACGACAGGCAAGCAACCTCCAACCAAATTGACCATTTTGCTATTAGCCGCCGCTTTAGAAGTAGTCTCCTGGACGTCCGAAACAGGCGAGGGGCAGATGTGGGGATAGTACGTGATCACCATCTTATGATAGCTACTCTCCAACTACGCACTGCTGCAGTTCGAAGATCCCACGACAACACAAGAATGCCCAGGTTCAACATCGATAGTGATCCCTCAGTGCGCCAACAATTTAGGGAGCACCTTTCGCAAGGTGTGGAAGCAATCAGCAGCTCAATGCCCGCAACCATCCAAGACCATTGGTGTGCTGTGTTTCCGAGGATACCTGGAGACGGATTGACGAACGAAAACAGCTGAAAGCTCGCGTTGCAGCTACCCCAGCAGCAGGGAGAAGCGAGCTAGAGTCCCTATATCGCATGAAGATGAGAGAAGTTCAGCGACGTGACAAGCGCAACTACATCAACGCGCTGGCTACAGAAGCAGAAGAAGCTGCACGGAGGTGCGACAGCAGGACCCTCTATAGAATCACCAAAGAGCTGACAGGTGGTCGTAGCTCCAGCCAACACCCAGTGAAAAGCCTAGACCGCTCTTTGCTCATTTCGTATGAGGACCAGCTCAAGAGATGGAAAGAGCATTTACTACGGTTTTGAACCGCGTATTCACTAGCGACATGCTCCCAAATCCGACTGAGGTACCCGAGAAAAGAAGTTTCCGAATACGCACCACGACTCCCAGTAATGATGAGATCATTACCGCCATCAAGGAACTCAAAACCAAACCGGTAGGACTTGACGGTATTCCAGCAGAGATCTTACGAGCAGCGCCAACAGCATCGGCTGAGCTTCTGCTCCCACTTATAGAGATAGCTTGGGTAGCTGAGAGCTAACGAGTGGAAAAAGGGAATGATCGTCAATCTTCCTAAGAAAGGAAATTTAATGGAGTGCGGAAACTGGAGGGGTATCTGCGTGCTGCCTGCTGTAGATAAGCTATAATCATCCTGAGCGAATCAAATAACATCTCGAAGACACATTCGATGCCGAACAAGCAGGTTTCCGCTCTGGATCCTCCTGTGTCGACCACATCAACACCCTGCGGATTATCATCGAACAGTGTGTTGAATATCACTCGCCACTTCACCTGCTGTTCATCGATTTTGAGAAGGCGTTCGATAGTGTCAACAGGGAGTTTATTTGGCGTGCCTTACGCAGGAGAGGTATACCCGATAAATTAACTGCTATTATCAAAGCTACATATGAAGGCTCCAAATGTCACGCTCTGCACAAAGGATGGTTGTCTGAGGAATTTGTGATCTAAAGTGGGGTAAGACAAGGCTGTATCCTTTCACCAATACTATTCCTATTGGCGATTAGTGATGGACGATGGACTCTTACATCTCAACTGAAACATCTTGACTACGCTGGCGATGTATGCTTACTCTCTCACAGAATTATGGACCTCCACCAAATTACAGCAGATGTGGAGAGGGAGGCAGGCGTCGTCGGGCTGAAAATGAATACGGCAAAAACTAAAATTATCAGCCTTGGAACAAACTCAACGGCTCAAATATGCATTGCTCCACAACCGGTAGAGAGAGTAGAAGATTTCCAGTATCTTGGGCGTATTGTCTTGACCGATGGTGGAACCGAACTGGATCTAGCCAACAGGATCGCCATAGTAAAGACCGCGTTCGGGATGTTGTCCAAAATATGGCGAAGCAATGCAATCAGTTTGAACACCAAGCTAAGACTTTCCCTCTCCAACGTTGAATCCGTGCTGTTATATGGATTCAGCACGTGAAGAGTGACCACTACTATCACCAGAAAGCTGCAAACGTTCGTTAATAGGTGCCTGCGCAATATCTTAAGGATTTTCTGGTCCAATAGTATCTCTAACGAGCACCTTCGCGAGAGAACGGGTCAGGAATCAATAGGCACAACCATCCCGAAAAAAAAAAAAAAAAATCCAACGACGGAAGTGGCAGTGGATTGGTCACACATTCCGAAACGGTGACAGTTCCATAGCGAACCATGCTATGCAATCGAACCCTTTAACTCAGGATGGCAGAAGACCTGGCGGTCCGCGGAAAACATGGCGCAGAACAGTCGAGAAGGAGGCACGGCAGTTAGGGAAAAGTTGGGGAGAACTCAGACACATTGCCAGAAACCGTACACGATGGCGCGTAGGCGTAGTTGAGTCCCTGGGACCCACAAGGGGATACAGGACATAAACTTGCCATTGTGCAAGACCTGACACTAAGTACCCTCATATGTAAGACTGCCTTAATAATAGCTCTGAGTTATTTAAGAATACCTCTATTGCGTAAAGCACTTATGTGATTAAACAATTGATGAAGCGGAGACCTAGCTCCATCATGATATACAAGGTGTTTATAGGGTTATAGTTTCCTGCTTTGGCATTAGAATCCCTTATTAGAATGATGACATCCATATTGAGTGTGATATTGTGGACTGTCAACTGATCATCACTTAGTGCTGTGCAAATTGTATCTTAGCGAGAAAGTGCCCCCCCTACCAAAGCGTAAACCAAGGATGGTTACACGCATACGATGGAAGAGGTTACAGGACGATGAGATACGGGAGACATTTGCACGGCAAATATCTGAGAGGTTTGAACGAATTCCAACTGTTCCATCAAATGTAGAGGAAGAATGGCAACTGTTTTCAACAGCGGTTATTGCCTCTGCGGGAGATGTTTATGGAGTGAAGCGGCTTGGTGTGGCGGCTGGTGGTGAGAAAAGAACTGCTTGGTTTAAAACGCCCGGAGTTCAAGAAGCCATCAAAGAGAAGAAGAGAGCCTTTAAGGTGTGGATTCACTTGGGGAACTCCGATTCTCGAAATCGGTACACTGAGGCGCGAAGAACTTGCAAACTAGCTGTGAAAACAGCGAAAGAACAGTCTTGGAAGGAGTTTGGCGAGAAATTGGAACGTGACCACAGATCTGCAAATAAGATGTTCTGGCAGACCGTCCGCCGACTCAGAGGAAAAAAGTTGAATATCGTTGAAGGAGTCAAATCCAAAGACGGTAGACTTCTTTCCAATGAGGAGGACATCTTACGCAGATGGAGCGAGCACTTTTCAGAATTGCTCAATCCCGAACAGGGCACCGAAGATGACAGACCTATGGTCGAGAGTTGGGCGGAAAGTAGTCCTACGGTAGAGGAAGTAACTTTGGCGATCAAAGCGCTAAAAGTTAGCAAATCTGCTGGTGTGGACGAAATTCGGCCAGAAATGCTCAAGGCTTTAGGTAAAGAGGGAGTGCAATGGCTCTCGCGTGTCATTAAAGTGGCCTGGGAATGCGGTGAAACACCTGGTGATTGGCAAATGGGGGTGATAGTTCCTCTTTTTAAAAAAGGGGACAAAAGAGATTGCGCCAACTACAGGGGTATATCTCTTTTAAGTCTCCCTGGAAAAGTCTTCGCTAAGGTGCTAGAAAAGCGTTCCAGAGCTGTGGTTGAGGACAGTTTGGGGGATGAGCAGTGCGGTTTTCGTCCCGGTAGAAGCAACCAGTTGTTCACTCTTAGAATGGTTCTTGAGAAGGCCTGGGAATATGCCAAACCTGTCTACACTTGTTTTGTGGATTTGGAAAAACCATATGATAGGGTTCCTCGAGGCAAACTCTGGAGTGTTCTGCAGGAGTATGAGATTGCTGGTTCCCTGTTAAGGGCGATTCAGTCTTTATATACAAACTGTAGAAGCTGTGTTCGGATAAACGGTGTTAAATCAATACCTTTCATTGTGGGCGTTGGACTCCACCGGGGTGCGTTTTGTCACCTCTCCTCTTCATTGTATATATGGATTGGATGGTACAGCGCAGCCGTGGCGGGGAATGTTTCAAAGTGGGAGACCTAAGGATTGGTCATCTGCTCTTTGCGGATGATTTGGTCATCCTTGGGTCCTCTCAAACCGAAGTTCAGCGCGCACTCGAAAGGTTTGTAGCCGTTTGTGATGATGCTGGAATGAAGATCAACGTGAACAAATCGGAAGTAATGGTCGTTTCCAAAAAACCCATTCAGTGCACTCTGCATGTTAGTGGAGTCTTACTGAAGCAGGTGGAGAAGTTTAAGTACCTCGGGGTTTTATTCACGAGTGATGGGAGGAGCAATGCCGAGTTATCCTGTAGAATTGGTCAGGCTGGATCAATTTTGAGAGAGCTTGGCCAATCTGTTGTAAGGAAGGCTGAACTTAGTGTTCAAGCTAAGCTATCGGTTTTTAACTCGGTGAATGTTCCAACCCTCACCTGTGGTCATGAAATTTGGGTAGTGACCGAAAGAATAAGATCGCGGGTACAAGCTGCCGAAATGAGGTTCCTTCGCGGTATTGCTGGAATAACTCGTAGGGATCGAGTGCGCAACACCAGAGTACGCGAGGCGCTCAATGTTGAGCAGCTACTTCTCCGAACGGAACGATCTATGCTTCGATGGTTTGGTCACGTAGTGCGTATGCCCCCAGACCGGCTTCCAAGACGTGCCATGGTGGCCGTGCCATCAGGTAGGCGACCCCGCGGTAGGACTAGAAACAGATGGTTGGACCAAGTTCGGCATCTCTCCTGGAGCCGTCTAGGGATTCGTCCTGATGAGTTGGAGTCGATGGCGGAAGATCGAGAAGGATGGAGTGTCCACCTGAGCATCCTACCGCCGCGACCCTCATGAAGGATTAGCGGGCCATTGAAAATGTATGTATGTATGCTGTGCTATGTTTTCGCTGTGTTTTCGAAGAATCTGGTGCATAATGTGGACAAAGGTCACATAGTCCTATGTTTTGCCGATAGTCGGCCTAGTAAAAATCAAGTTGGTTGATCTGTTTTGGGAAATTTTTACTTTTACCGGGCAAGTAAAAACCTAGTGCTTTGAAAACCACAACCTTGATTTGTTCAAGAGTTATGATTTTTGGAGAAATATAGCTGCGCCACTTTTGTATTGTATTGTATTTATTTTACTTCTTTCTTACAATTAAAGATACAAATCAAATACAAAGAAAAAATCAATACAAAGTTTTAAGACTTATGTCAGGAAAGTTTAGGACAAATTAGACTTTACAATGAAAAAAAGAAAAATGACACAAAATATATAATAATAATAAAGCAATAAATTTAATTGTATGTTTGATTGCACGCACACTCTACTACAAAGCCAAATGCATTAAAAGAGTAAGATTTAAAATTGTTCATGTTTCCGATCCTTCTCAGATTTGGTGGCAGGGAATTCCACAGTCGAGTCACTTGTACGAAAAATTGGAGTTCAGAGGGAACACAGGAATATTTAGGCTGAATTAACCTTAGCGACCTACGTGATTGGAAAAATTCTAATTTGTCAAAGAGATAGTCGGGCTATCGCGTTTGTATGATCATTTAGGAGACATAATGACCTATATTCTAAAAGATTATCGAAGGTACTTCCGCTTACTTGTTTTGAAAAGCAGGAAACATGGTCCCGTCTCCTTAAATTGAAAATGTAGCGAGCGATATTATTACATATAAAATTAAGTTTTCTCCTGCTATTATAATCAGTGGTGAAGAAGATTTCGCATCCGTAAAACAGAACCGGTAAAAGTAGTGTTTTGGCTAACATTAATTTGGTGGTAGTTGGTAGGAAGCGCTGAGTTGCCCAAAGAGTACGAATCCCACCATAAACCTCGCCGTTAGTAGAATTAATATGAGTATCCCATGAAAGGGTTCTATTAAAAACGATACCAAGGTTTCTGGCGGAAACAACCCACTCTATTGGGCACTGTGCAAGCTGAACTTTCGGAACAACTGTGACATCAATAGGTTTCCTATGGATTGGAAGAACTTTTGATTTCTTCGGGTTAAGCCGTAAGTTATGTTTAAGCGACCACTCAGATAATGAAAAGTAAAAAGACCGCTGTAAAGAAGTTAAACTCCTCGATATTTGCTGAGGGTAGCAAGGGTAATATATTTATTAATGATCGTTTTACAAATTACACTCGCGCCTTGTTTTTGGAAGCTAAAAAATTAAAACATGATAAGAAATATAAATATTTATGGTTTCAAAATTGCCAAATTTTAATGAGAAAAGTTGAAGGGGATAGGGTTGTTGTTATAAAATCTTTTGCTGATTTAGCTGCGTTGCAAGACTAATTGTCTTGTTTTCACCTTTTTAATAATGTTTAATTTTAACGATAGTCTTGATTCTTTAAGCAGCAACCCTACCTTTTCCGCAATAAAAAGCCCATGTGATAGAATTTTTAATAATACATTGAATAATAATTCCCATTTTGTTACTCATCAAATATTCGTAGCATGCGGCAAAATTTTGATTTTTTAGTTTGTAATCTGGAAGCCTTTCAGTACTTACCAGATTTAATATTTGTTTCTGAAATATGGATATTTTCCTGTGAAATTGAGAAGTATAGTATTCCTGGCTATAATTTTTACGCAACTATCAATGACTCATATTCTTCAGGTGAAGTGGGAGTTTTTGTGCTAGATTTATACGAGTGTGTAGTAAATTGTCAGAATTTCACGAGCCCGGATTTAATACATATTTCTTGTAACATTTGCAATGACATTTTTAATTTTGTTTGTATATATAGATTACATTCCTATACTCCTCAATCTTTTCTGGATGATTTCTCTATCTTCTTGAATAATACGAAGGCGAAAAATCTTGTCATCTTAGGTGACTTTAATATAGATATTTTAACCTCGAGTGCCACTGCAGACTCCTACCTCTCCCTTACTTCTGGGCATGAACTTACCTCTTTTATAAATGAGTCTACAAGTCCAATGTCAAATACTTGCCTTGATCATGTGCATGGTCGTTTTCAAAAAATCTCTCCAAATGTGTGCGCTGCTGTTAACTTAGATCTCCATATCACTGATCATTGTATGACTGGTAATTTGCTAAGGGGCTTATGTAACACGACGCAGAATAAATATTCTCTTCCACTTAATCTAACCAAAATTAGATTTGACCAACTGAACAACGAACTACGTTATGAAAATTGGGAGGAAGTCTACGCCGAAGGAAATGCTTCCAAGGCTTATGAATTATTTTCAAATATTTTGAAAAATTACATAAATACAAATAGTTTCACTGTTGTGCAAAGAAGGTCAGAAATAAGACTAAAGCCTTGGATAGACCGCTTTATCCTCAAAAGAATTAAAATTAAAAATAATCTGGGTAGAAACTGCTGCAAGCATCCGCTGAATACTATTTTAAAAAATCGCTATAAAAGAATGTGTCATGACATCAACAAGGAAATTCGGTTGTGTCGAGATAGATACTATTATACTAAAGTAAGAACTTCATTAGGAAATCCTAGAAAATAATGGAAGGTGATAAATAGCATTACTGACACTAACTCTTCAAAACCACCCAACCCTATCGTACTGAGTAGCGGAAGTACTGAAATTGTAAATCCTGTTGCAATCGCTAACGAATTTAATGATTTTTTTACCTAAGTTGGTCAATCGTCTTTTCCAAGTGCTCCTCCGACATCCTGTTACCGTTGCACCGGATCTGGTTTAACGGAAAGTATCTCAAGTAGATATACGAGTAGTTTCTTTTTTGAGGATATTACAGGATTGGAGTTTTTAAGTATCATTAATTCACTCAACAACTCGAGTTCTTGTGGTAGCGATGAGATTTCAAACAGAACTCTTAAATGTATCGCCTTAAATATCGTTGACATTTTGGCACATATTTTTAATTTAAGTATTGTAGCTGGGATTTTTCCTGATAAACTTAAATGTGCTCACATAATACCTCTCTTTAAAAAGGAAAATAAAAAACTTAAAAACAACTACAGGCCGATTTCTCTGTTGTCCTCGATTTCAAAAACTTTTGAAAAAGCCGTAAAGAAAAGGGTCTTGGCATATCTTAAAAGAGTACATTTTTTCGGTCCTTTGCAGTTTGGCTTTAGGGAAGGACTTTCCACGGAAGATGCTCTTCTGGCCTTTTGCACTTTTGTAAACAAAGGACTGGATGAGAAGAAATTTTGTGCCGGTCTTTTCGTTGATATAACAAAGGCTTTTGATATGGTTAACCAAAGATCCTCGAAGAACTTTTCTCTCAAAATAACCAAGGGCATCCTCATCCGGTTTTGTCAAAGCCCATGCCTCTGCGCCATACAGTAGGACTGGGATGATTAATGTCTTATAAAGAGTTACCTTAGTAGTTCGAGATAGGGCTTTGCTACTCAATTGCCGTTTTAGCCCATAGAAACAACGATTGGCAAGAGTAATTCTCCGTGTGATCTCTCCACTGATGTCATTTGCGGAGCTGACCATAGAGCCTAGGTAGACAAAATCCTTTACTACCTCAAAATTGTATCTGTCTATTGTGGCGTTCTGTCCAAGACGCCGATGTTGGGTGTCCTTTTTTGTAGACAGCATATATTTTGTTTTGCTTTCATTGACCGCTAGACCCATCTTTGCTGCCTAATTCTCAATACTCGTAAATGCCCCTTTGACGGCCCGCCGAGTTCTTCCGATTATGTCAATGTCATCGGCATAAGCGAGTAGTTGTACAGACTTGAAGAAGATTGTACCTCCGGGGTTGGCTTGTGAGTTTCGTACAATTCTCTCAAGTACTATGTTAAAGAGATCGCATGATAGCGCGTCGCCTTATCTAAGACCTTTCCTGACATCATGTTCTTACCGACTTTGATGGAGCAGCAAGAGTTCTCCATCGTCATTCTGCACAAACGGACGAGCTTGGCAAGTATGCCAAGACTAGACATGGCTCTGTATAACTCGTCTCTATACACGCTATCATAGGCAACTTTGAAATCGATGAAAAGGTGGTGCGTATCGATTTTATATTCATGGGTTTTTTCCAAGATCTGCCGTAATGTGAATATTTGGTCAATGGTGGACTTTCCAGACCTGAAACCGCACTGATAAGGACCTATCAGGTTGTTGACGATCGGTTTTAGGCGTTCACATAGTGCGGCAGACAGGATCTTATATGCGATATTTAGGAGACCTATACCTCTGTAGTTGGCGCAGTTCAGAGGGTCTCCTTTCTTCAGGATCGGGCAAACGATGCTGAGGTTCCATTCATCGGGCATACTTTCGTCCGACCAGATTTTACAGATGAGCTGGTGCATGCTCCTTACCAACTCATCTCCTCCTGCCTTGAAAAGTTCAGCGGCAAGGCCGTCGGCTCCAGCAGCTTTGTTGGATTTGAGTTTAGATATCGCTATCCTCACTTCATTCTGATCGGGTTGACGGGAATTTTGACTGCCATCGTCACTGTTGAATGGCTCATTCTGCCTGACAGCGGAATATTGATCATCATCGCCGTTTAACAGTCTGCAGAAGTGTTCCTTCCATATCCTCAGCACCGACTGCGATTCTACTACTATGTTGCCATTTTCGTATTTTCGTGTTGGCGTATGTTCTGGCTTTGAAACCCTGGCATGTTCTTTTTACCCTTTGGTAAAATTTTCGAACATTATTCCTGCAATAAAGTCTCCCAATCTCCTCGATCGAGCGCTTCGCATGCTTCTTTTTCTTCTTTCTGAGAAGTCGATGTTCCTCTTTTCTCCTGCGCACGTAGAGCTCGTAAGCAGCTCTAGTCCTTCTATGCAGCGCCGCTTTGTACGCCTCTTGTTTTGCTGCATGTGTTTGCCGGCATTCCTCGTCAAACCAGGGGTTTCGTTGAGGTGGGCGCGAGAAACCCAGTACATCAGAGGCGGCATCTCTGATGGCTTGTTGGCAACGCTGCCACTGGTCTTCCGCATTTGCTGCTGGCGGCATAGGACTTAGATTGAGATTAGAAGAAACACGATCGACAAAGGTTCTGGCGGTCTCTTGCGATTGTACCCGCCCGACGTCAAATTTCCTCACAGCATTTCGCTGATTTCGCTCCGTTCTGGATATCCGCATCCGTACCTTGGCTACAACTAGATAGTGATCCGAGTCCACGCTGGCTCCTCGGAAAGTCCGGACACCCAGAATACTGGAAGAGTGCCTTGCGTCGATCGCAATGTGATCGATTTGGTTGACAGTTTTTCGATCAAACGAGAGCCATGTTCCTTTGTGAATATCGAGACGTGGGAACCGCGTACTAGCTACGACAAAGTTTCGCCCCGCCGCAAAGTCGATTAGCCTGAGTCCGTTGCCGGATGTGTTGTCGTGCATGCTGTGCTTTCCGACCACGCTACTAAAGACTTCCTCTCTTCCTAGCTTTGCGTTAAAGTCGCCTAGGATAATTTTAACGTCGTGGCTAGGGCATTGCTCATACGTCTTGTCCAAGAGCTGGTAGAAGTCATCCTTTGTCGCGTCGTCCTTCTCCTCGTGAGGGGCGTGAACGCATATTAGGCTAATGTTGGCAAATTTAGCCTTGATACGGATAGTCATGAGGCGCTCGTTCACATGC
This sequence comes from Brachypalpus laphriformis, assembly GCA_945910035.1. Lineage (NCBI taxonomy): Eukaryota > Metazoa > Arthropoda > Insecta > Diptera > Syrphidae > Brachypalpus > Brachypalpus laphriformis. The sequence continues at coordinate 38,628,742 of OX246754.1, read as the reverse complement.
CGGAAACTCAAGACTTCTTGCCTAAGTCTGCCTCCAATGACAAATCCGCACCCGAATAGACGCTGTCGTTTTTGTCTGTAGCAATCGCCGTAGTAGATGTCGCAGTTTTTCATACTCCTTTTGCCCGGCCCATCCCATCGCACTTCTTGGATGGCGGTAATGTCTGCTTTGAGACACTCTAGGGCATCCGCAAGTTGTTCGGCTGCACGTGGTTTGTAGAGGGACCTAACATTCCATGTGCAGACACGAAGATCGTTGTCGTTTTTACGTTTGCATGGGTCGTCAACAGTAAAATCATCCGTATCCGAGGCTGTTGGTTGCTTCGTAACCAAAGGTTTTTTACGTGGTAGGGAAGTTAACCCGACGGCACAACCCCCAACCTGGAGGGCCAGATCCTTGTTTTTGTACCCCTAGGACAAGAGGCCGGATACACCGATGTCAGTAACCCACTTCGGGGATATGAGCGCTGCCGTTGGCCCATTAAGGGTTCATCCGCCACCATCTCTTTGTCAATACCCTGACGTAGTATTGAAAATCCTTACAGACCTCAGCTCCAAATATGTCGAAGTAGCTCCGGTAAGGTATCCGCTGGTCTGTAGACGTCACCGTTGATTCCATCGAGAGAATTCATCCGCCGCACGTCCTCCTTCTGAGGACTTCTTGCTAGACTTCTGAGACTCATATTTCAGCCGATCAGGTCAACAAGAGATGCCTCGTCCGGTTAGACATATGCGCGCTGAAGTTCACCCAGATGTGCTTACACAGGTCTGAGTGTTCAGCTGCACATATATCTTCAGACTCAGCATACGCTCATCGTTAGTTCACTGTCAGATAGCTATCCAGCGGGCACCGCGTGGAGGTGATGATGCGATTTTGCCCACCAAATTTTGGGATATTCCACTCAAAATTGCAGTATGGAATAACATGCTGGGGAGGTGCTTACCGCTCAAAAATCCAGCCTTTCTCTGTTTTGCAAAAATGTGCTATTAGAAAGTTTGTAATGCTAACCGTTTGGCCCATTCTATGGAGCTATTTCGATTGTTAAAAATTCTGCCAGTTAGACATTTGTATTATTTCAAAGTCTCAAAAGTTTTTTTTTATGAGAGGTGGCTATTTGCAGAGTCCAATCTCTGATATCCATAACTTACAGAGTAATTCTGATTTCACTGTGAACATTCCTGCTTATCACACCTCTCATTTTAGAAATTTTTATTGTATTGCGTCTCGGAGATTTTTTAATATGCTCCCTGTAGGAATACGAGTCATTAGAACGTTGGCTTCTAGATTCAAATCATGATGAAATTGAAGTTTTGTTGGCCAACATTATTTAATAACAAACATCACATACTTATCATAAGCTATATTTGACACTTTTCTTAATTTGTTGTTTGCCTTGGTTATGTTTTTATTTTTATTTTCAATTAACTTCTTTGTAATAGTCTAAGTAAACTAAATACTGTTCACCCCACAATAATGAATTATTATATCTTTTTTGAAGTGACATCATCACTTTTTTTTATTCTTAATAAGAATGCCACTAACTATTCCCTTTTATAATACTGTTAAATGAATTTGTGTATGATTAGCTTAAGTATATTTAAGTTTGTGAATTGGGAATAAAGAATTAATAATAATAATAATAATAATAATCTAGAGGGCAGCTCAACAGCAATTGGACATCGTCTGCAAACATGTGTACAGAGCTATGTTTTACTACGCCGGGTAGTTCATTCACATATAGTGAAAAGAGTAAGGGCCCAAGGATAGATCCTTGTGGCACTCCACTTTGGACACTATGAAATCCCGACGACCGTTCTCCAGTTGTAACACATTGTTTCCTTCCGTCCAAATAAGAAAAAATGAGTTTTGTAGAAAGAGTCGAAAACTTGAACTCCTTACTTAATTTGTTGTACAAAATGGAATGGTCAAAAGTATCAAATGATTTGGAGAAGTCAAGTAGAGTTAGAAATGTGGGGTGGTCTTTGTCTAGGGCTCTCCTGGTGTATGGTGTAATGGTGTCTTACAGCTTCTCTTTGGGCGAAAACCAGACTGATTAGAGCAAAGAAGATGTTTTGTTGTTAGGTGCTCACATATTTGCGACAAAACTACTTTCTCAAAAACTTTTGACAAAAACAGAAGAATAGCTATTGGCCTATATTCCTTTACATTGCCGCTTGCTTTCTTTGGTTTAGGGACGATCTGGGCTTTTTACCACTCGGATGGAAAAACTGACATCGTTAAAAAAAAAAAAAAAATAACTGACATCGTTATAACATTGTTGAATATATACGTAATGTATGGAAGTATGAAGGGTAACAATAGTTTGATGAATTTTGGGCTCAAACTAACTTTTCGTCGTTCTTGCAAAGCAATATACCTATAATAGATGTTGGGACGATTCTGTTTCTTCTTCGTTTCCGCAACTCCCGCAGATATCTTCCGACCCAATTCGTCATTTGCCGAGCATAGTCTCAACAGCAGTGATTACTTCGATTAGTTTTTATGAAAATATTCGACCAAACCAACGACTTCATTGTTTAATGGTGGTAATGAATTTGGCAAATGCTGCAAGACTAAATCCATATCGTTGTTAAATTTGGAAGCTTATAGCCGATTTAAAAATACATGACAAACCATTTATTCACATTTATTCACCTTAACCTAATAGGTACATTCATTATGAATGAAAAAATCACTACAGCTCCGTCAGTTTTATTACGTCTGCAACTTACAATGTGGATCTTTAAGTGGTATTTCTTCAGCCTCTATACGGCTGCCTCCAACAAACCATCTAACTACTGGTGACAAAAGCTTAGGATCAAGCTTCTGATTGGACGGAATGATATAACTCAGTGGTATGGCTACACACCAAACAAATCCTGCACCCATTACTGCATACCAATAGAAAGAGATTTCAAAAATGGAGAAGCCTTCATCCTCAACTTTCGTGACCGTTGGTAACTTGGTGTGTCTGCAAAAGAGTAGGTTAGTAAAATTCTTTAAATACCAAATCCAAAAAGTTCGAATTCATACGTTTGACTTGATAAAGTAACGTTCAGATCCTCGCAGCCATCGGTCCAAGTTGGCAAAGGTTCGTAGGTTAGTTCGCCCGCCCTCATTTTCATTTGAGTTCCAGAGACAATGCATAACATCATAACCATACTTGTAATAAGAGCAATTAAAGCGACCTAGAAAAATAAGGAAAACATGATTGATAGAGACTGAGTAAGTCGACAACTGGCAACGAACCTTTCCATTAACTCTTGGTACCAGCAAACCCAGCATAAAAATACCAAATACAGTCCCATGGGTGATTCCACTTATTGTAACGATCACTTGCATAATTGATTTGAAATGTTCCACAACAAATCCACCAAGGACGCAATATGTACCAACTATAAGCACACATGCTTTCATAAATAAATTCGCCCTCCTTTCTGTATGCCTTACAAATGGCTTAACGTAGTCAAAGTAGAAGATTCCCGATAGGGAATTCAAATTCGCTGATATTGTACTAGAAAAAAAAAATATCTTAAAAGGGCTTTCACAATCTATTAAAGGACCTACCTTAGGGATGCACTAAAAACACATGAAATGAAGACTCCGGGCATACCTTTCCAATTCCCTATTATATCTTGAACAAAGAACGGAACTATTTTGTCAATCCTTTCTACAGCCTGCAAATTAATGAAAGAAAAATAGTGATGAGTAAGAAAGACGCTTTCATATGTAAAATAAGTCCGAATGCAACAAAGCCGAATTATAAAAGTTGATGTTTATATCAGGTTGTAACATAAGTATTGTGCGATTTTTGAATGTCTGTTTAATGTTCAGTAATTTGTACCAAATGCAAAATTTAAGACGCGACGAAGCGCTAATGCCTTTGCCAGTCTCGGTCTAGTGCTGCTCCATAGTTGACAGGACATTCGTCAGCAGATCATAAGCAAGAAAAATAAAATGGCATGTCTCAGACCTGTACACGAACAGCAATCACCAGGCTATCATATTCGAGATACAACAGTAAACGCGGTTCCAATATCGTAACCAGCCCCATAAAGTACAAAAGCTGGGCTGGAAAACGAGCGACCTAGACTCCGACATGCTCGGGTATACGCTAAACAGCATCAAAATAACGACTGGCACAGCAAAGGAGCAAGCAAAAGTGATGCAGCAATGCCGCGCAGGGAAGAACGCCGGTGCACTGGTGGAACGACGGAATTGTCAAGCTCCAAGCCGAATGCCATAGAATGCGGGGGCGCCAGCAAAGGGCAAGGGGCAGAGACTCGGAGAATTATGAAGAACTTCGAGGAGAATTCCACAGGAAGCGAATGCATCTCCGTAAGATGATTAAGAAGAGCAAAAGTGAATAATTTCAGGTACTCAGGGAGGAACTACAACACAACCCATGCGGAAGCGCGAACAAAATAGTCCCACGACAGATACGCCGACATGCCCTCACATCATGAACTCAATTGTCAGCAAGCTATTCCCGAGGAAATAGGGATGCACACTACCACGAAACACAGCAGATGAAACGGAGACGATACAACCAGTTATATGGAAGCCGCAGTAGCTATCAAAAGCAACAAGACGACAGGGATGGACGGGATCCCAAACTTCGTTCTAAAGGAGGAGATCAAAACTAAACCAGATATTTTCACATACCTCTATACAGCGTACATAATAGAAGGAGCAATTTACGCCCAACACTAGAGCAATACTCGGAAGGGGACTCGGGGCTTTGTAACCGACAGTTCGGATTTAGAAAGAAACTTTACACCAACTATAGCTACAGATATCAGGTTAAGACCTAGAGGGCCACAAAACTGAAGCCGTTTTCATAAGCAGTCGTAAAAAAGTGGAGCACCTTACCATACAGGTCAGCGAACAAATCATCAAATCGAAGCCGTACATCGAGTACCTGGGTGTGTTGCTGAGCCACAGACTCAACTTCAGGGATCACTTAACGTACGCAGGCAAGAAAGCCTCTCGGGCAGTAGCGGCACTATGCAGACTAATGTGAAATATTAGGGGGCCAAGGCAGCCAATCAGAAATCTTCTAACGACGTGAGTAAGCCAATACTCCTGTATGCGCCCCCAATATGGGCATCAGCGACGCACCGTAAGTAATACATTAAAACGATGAACTCGGCGCATAGAATCGCATCTTTAAAGGTATGCTGCACCTTTAAAACTGTGTCAGCGGATGCAATAAGTGTAATATCAGGTCGAATGCCTATCGATCTAAACGCGAAGATGACCGCAGCACTACGTGCAAACCAGAACGATGACAAGACAACGTCTGTAGAAGCTATAAAAGCAGAATGGCAACATAGGTGGAACATCACAACCAAAGGGCGATGAACGTACAAATTGATCCCCGAAGTTGATAAATGGATTAGTAGAAAGCACGGGGAGGTAAACTACTACCTAACACAATTTTTACAGGGATATGGATGCTTTCGGGAGTATCTCTACAAGTATAATACAAGCACGCGATGACCCATTCTGCCAGCACTATAAAGGAAAAGTGCAGAACGCAGAGCATGTACGGATGGAATGCCAAAATTTCACAAGGACTAAGAACATCGTAGAAATAGCATTTGACGGTCAAGTGACCCCAAGAAGCCTTTTTTCATTTATGCTGGCGAGGAGCAAATGTTGGTAGATTACAAACGAAGTAATCACGCGTATGAAGCAGCAACTGCGGGTAGAGGAAATAGCAAGAAACGAAAGGAACGAAGATCCTGCCAACTTTGGTAGCTAAAAAAGAAGTGACGAAATGTCCTACCTGCCTTTGCCAAGGAATTCCTTGACTGGCGATGCCGCAGGGGAGCAACAGTACAATACAGGAACATGGAGTCGGGCATAATCTGGTACAATCTGGACAAAGAAAAAGACGAGGCTTTTGTTTCCGTAATGAAAAATTACCTCTCTCACACCATCAATGGAGCTGAGGATGAACAGTGCAGAGCACAAAATATGTGGGATTCCCTACAGCGAACTTGCTTAAAGAAGGCCAAATCACTGCTAGGAGCTTCAAAAGGCCACCATCAACACGCCAAAGAAACATGGTGGTGGAGTGATGAAGCTAAGAAGGTGATAAATGAGAAGAAAGTGGCTTTCAAAGCTTGGTCAAAGTGCCCATCTAACAATAGTGACGAAAAAGTTCGCCTCGGAATGGAATACAGATGTTGCAAGAAAAAAGCGAAGAAGAAGTGTGCCCAGCTTCAAGCAGAAAGTACGGAGGGCCTGTATTGGGAGCTGGAGAAAATATCTTCCCCGGTTGCTGATGCAAACTACGCTATCCAGGAGCTGCGAAGTCACAATATGAACAAGAGCGCAACCATCTTCAAAATAGCCGCCCAAAGAAAGAAGAATGCTCAGGAAATTCGTTCGCCAAAGTTCATTAACAATGCTCATGGCCAGCTTCTTGTGGATGACGACAAAATTCTGCAGAGGTGGCGGCAGTATTGTGAAGTACTTTTAAATGAACAATTTCCCCAGCTATACTTTCCAAGAGCCACCCCTAACTGTGAAGAAATACCCGACATCACAATCGAAGAAGTTAGTGAGGCGGTCAAATACTCAAAAACACGAAAAGCGGTTGGGCCAGACGAGATGCCCTCTGAGTTCTGGAAAAAGATGGGAGACATCGGGTTCAGATGGCTCAGAATTCTCATCTCCAAATTCGTGAGAGGTGATCCAATGCCGAATCAATGGAGGGAAAGTTACCTTCTCCCTGTATATAAAGGGAAGGGTGATACGCAAAACTGTAATAACTACCGTTCGATCAAGCTGATGTCACACACCATGAAGATCGTTGAGCGGGTATTAAGTGGCCGACTGCGAAAAATAATACGGCTATCAGATGATCAGTACGGGTTTGTCTCGGGTAAATCAACCACAGATGCAATCCAAAGTATAAGGTATATAGTATATCATAATGGAAAAACATCGTGATTCCTTAAAGGATTTGCATATTGTATTGGTTGACTTTGAAAAGGCATTCGACAGACAACCACGAGATCTGATATGGGTGGCGCTAAGACATCGAGGGGTTCCAGAAACCTATGTACAGATGATCATGGACATGTACGAGGGAGCAAAGACAAGAGTAAGATGCCCCGCTGGAGTAACCGAAGAGTTCCCAATCAAAGTCGGGGTGCACCAGTGAAGCGTCTTAAGCCCTTTGCTCTTTATTACAGTCCTTGATTATCTGCTTGCTTGGTAAAGTGATGGACCCCAAGGTACATCAGTTATTCTTGCTCACGATGGAGCCATCATAAGTGAGGATCCATCGTCCCTACAACGAGCACTTGATGTGTGGGTGGACATTTTGGAGGGAAATGGGTATCGCATTAGTTCAAGAAAGACCGAGTTCTTGTGCTGCCCGTTCTCTGATCCACTCAGGCCTATTCCAGACATTTATTTGAATGGAACAGTGCTTCCCAAGTGCGAAAAGTTGAAATATCTGGGATCTATGATCAATAGCAAAGCAACTTGTGATGACGACATCAATCATCGTGTAAGCGTAGGGTGGATGAAGTGGCGAGAAAATTCCACTATCTTCTGTGACAGAAAAATGTCCCCTAAGTTGAAAGGAAGGCTCTACACCGCAGTTGTACGTCCAGCGCTCACATACGGTTCACAATGTTGGACGATGTACAAAAAGTATGAGAGTAAATTAACGGCAGCTGAGATGACGATGCTTCGCATGACAGCAGGAGTGACAAAGCTTGATCGAATAAGAAGTTCGAAGATCCGTGGTAGCTTTCACACCAAGGAAACCATCGTACAAAAAATAGAGCGCGACCGGCTCAGTTGGTATTGCCACGTTCAAAGAAGAGATCATTTGAACCCTGTTAAAAAGGCAATGTCAATGCACGTTCCAAAGACATCGCGATGTAGGAAAGGCAGGCCTATAAACGCCTGGATCACACAAATGCGGCGACATCGGCATTTCATTGGTCTCAGTAACCGAGTGATCCAAAATTGGCGGGCCTGCCGATATTTTCTGAGGTCAAATAGGCGAACCCCACAGGCGGATCAGTAGAAATGCGGTGAAGTGGGAGAGTTGTGATCCCTTGTTTTCGGATCACGGCCTCGCTGCAAAAGGAAGAAGAAGATGGAGTCGGGCATAACTTATAGCACGGGCTACAAGTATCCATAAAGCATTTTCACCCCTACCTGTGCATCAAAAAAAAAAAAAAACTTTACACGCTTATGTAAAGTCCATCTGTGGGATGTTGTACTGGTCTGTCTTCTGGACTAAGTCATTGGTGGCAACATTTAATATTATTGTAAAGAACCCATTTTTCATCTCCTATAACGAAAAGGGTCTCGATGGTGACGCGACAGGAGCGCATTGCAAGCATCGATTATTTGCTGAAGATTATTTTGCGATGGGTGTGATACCTATTTTCCCAACTTTATGACGTTTGCCATATTTGTTAGATATCGATGGATAATCATACATATGGCTTACGTTGAGTTCTCTTGCGAGTTCCCTTACCATAACAGTTGGATTTCTTTCAACGGTGGACTTCAGGAGCTCATCCTCTAGCTCTTCTGGCTTACCCGAACGAGGTTCATCATTCAGGTCAAAATTGCAATTTCAAAATTTTGCAAACCAACGCCAGCACTTGGACTAGCTGAGAACACTCTCTCCATAAACATTTCGGATTTCTCTAGTGGCTTCACTTCCATTCTGGTTCTTCCGAATATGATCTTCCGATACATCCATTTCAAAATTCTGAAATTTGCAGACTGAATGAGCAATATATCCCAAATATAATACTAATTTCAATAACGGTTTAAGCATGTAATTGATTTTGTTAATGTTTTTCAATTGCAAAATAACCCAAAAAAATCGCGCAATACCTGTATTACAACCTGATATAAAGTCAAATTTAAGAATTTTGCCTTAAAAAAGAAGGCGGAATGCGAAAATTTGATTTCGAAAAAATAATTTAAAACATTTCACGTAAAATTTAGGTTACTTTGAACTTAATAAGTTCTAAAATCTAAATAAATCTTCATAATATTCTATACTAAGCTCTACTTTCGTAATTCAGGCTTCTATTTCTCAAAATCTAAATCAGTTTTCAATTTGTTGTTCTTCTTTTTTTTGAGATTTTTTTTGAAAATTTCACTTGAAATTCAGACTTTGAAGTTAAGTTCGTTTATATATAATTTATATTTGAATCTTCTTCTTCTTCCCATTTCGGCGAGGTTATGATCCGGAAGCAAGAGATCATAACCCTCCCACTTCACTGCATTTCTACTGATCCGTCTGTGGGGTTCGCCTGTTTGACCACAGAAAATATAGGCAGGCCTCCCGATTTTGGATCACCTGGTTACTGAGGCAAATCAAATGCTGGTGTCTTCGCATTTGTGTGTTCCAGACGTTTATAGGTCTGCCCCTCCTGCCCCGCGATGTCTTTGAAACGTTCATTGATACTGCCTCTTTAACAGGATTCCAATGGGTTCAAAACATGGCGAACCGTATGTGAGCGCTGTACTCACAACTGCGGTGTAAAGCCTTCCTTTCAACTTAGATGGCATTTTTCGTTCACAGAAGAAAGCGGAGTTTTCTCGCCACTTCATCCACCCTACGCTTACGCGATGATTGATGTCGTCATCACAGGTTGCTTTGCTATTGATCATAGATCCCAGATATTTGAACTTTTCGCACTTGGGAAGCACTGTTCCATTCAAATAAATGTCTGGAATAGGCCTGAATGGATCAGAGAACGGTCAGCACAAGTACTCTGTCTTTTTTTAACTTATGCAATACCCATTTCCCTCCAAAACGTCCACCCACACATCAAGTGCTCGTTGTAGGGACGATGGATCCTCACTTATGATGGCTCCATCGTGAGCAAGACTAATTGATGTACCTTGGGGTCTATCACTTTACCAAGCAAGCAGATAATCAAGGAATGTAATAAAGAGCAAATGACTTAAAACGCTTCCCTTGTGCACACCGACTTTGACTTTTCGGTTACTCCAGTGGGGCATCTTACTCTTGTCTTTGCTACTTGTACATGCCCATGATCATCTGTACATAGGTTTCTGGAACCCCTCGATGTTTTAGCGCCACCCATGTCAGATCTCATGGTTGTCTGTCGAATGCCTTTTCAAAGTCAACCAATGCAATATGCAAATCTTTTAAGGAATCACGATGTTTTTCCATTATGATCCTTATACTTTGGATTGCATCTGTGGTTGATTTACCCTCGACAAACCCGCACTGATCATCTGATAGCCGTATTATTTTTTGCAGTCGGCCACCTAATACACGCTCAACGATCTTCATGGTGTGTGACATCAGCTTGATCGAACGTAGTTACCAGTTTTGCGTATCACCCTTCCCTTTGATACAGAGAGAAGGTAGCTTTCCCTCCATTGATTGGGCATTGAATCATTTCTCATAAATTTGGAGATGAGAATTCTGAGCCATCTGAACCCGATGTCTCTCATCTTTTTCCAGAACTCAGAGGACATCTCGTCTGGCCCAACCCCTTTTGGTTTTTTTTTTTTTTTTGAGTATTTGACCGCCTCAGCAACTTCTTCGACTGTAATGTCGGGTATTTCTTCACAGCAACCGGAGAAGATATTTTCTCCAGCTCCCGATACATGCCCTCCGTACTCTCTGTTTGAAGCTGGACGCACTTCTTCTTCGCTTATTTCTTATAAAATCTGTATTTCAAATTTGAATAAGTTTATGAATTAGTAGAACAAATTTAGATCGAAATTTAGGCTTCTACTATATAATAATATAAATTAGTTTTCGTAATAATCTAAATTAATTTCCTTAATAAGTAGAAATGATCGAAATTGCGCTTGAAATTCAAGACAAATTTAGGCCCCTTTTTCATAAAATTCTCAAGATCAAAATTAGTTTTTGTAACTTCATATTCCGGTTATTCTCTTTTCGTTTTATATTCGGAAATTTGTGAAAATATTTAATAGCCAAATGGGCTTACTTAGAACTTTGAATTTTTTTATTTTACGACACTAACTAATGTTTGTTGCAAAATTTTTTTTATAAAAATGACTCTTAAGCTGTTACCATTGAATAATTCTGTTACCTTTGAAGCAATCGGATCACAGTCATTATACTTTGCAAATATAATGACTCCAATAAAACAGTTCACCAACATGATCATGAAGAAGCCAACTCCAAAAATGTACAGCGATCTAAAGAAAGGATATTATGATAGTAAATTTTAGAAGTATTTGCAAGTATTTGCTTACTTTCTAGCATGAGATAGTGATGGTAGTGCTACAATTCTCTGTACACAACTTTGATTGAATCCAATGTAACTACTCCACATGCAAAAACCTCCCATAAAGCAGTTCCATATGGTGGCACGCGTTTTTAGATCAAGTTCAAGGCTGCAACGAAAAATACTTGTCAGTATTCAGTTTATTAATTTTAAAGTTGTAGATAAGAAATCCCTACATTCTTGGGAATGATGATATGTAACAAAATCACATTTTGCTTAACCTAACGTAAGTCATCTGATTCCCCTTTTGTTTTCAGTAACCTTAAATAAATCACAAAAGTAAGAACTAATTCACTTTCCCTGACCATTCGTCTGCCTACAACCTTCTGAGCTTTCTCGTAACAAAGAATTGTACCTATAGTCTGTCGAAACAGTATAAATGGCTCATCTCGGATTACCAATTCGTATTTAAAAGCAAACATTCCACAGTTGACCAAGTACATAAAATAACAGATGCTATTGAAAATCTCTTGAAGAAAAAAAATCAAGCGTATTCCTTGACGTCCTTGACCTTTGACACGGTCTAGCATAAAGGTTTAAAGTTCAAATTACGACAAGTTCTGCCCGAGTCCTTATATAATATTTAAAAGACTTATCTCACGATTAAACTATTCCGCGTCAAACATGGAAATGAATATTTATAAAGACTTTAAGAAAATAATGGCTGGGTACTGCAAGGAAGGAGTATAGAAAACATTAAGCTTAATATAGAAAACAAACAGATTTTATACAAGCAATTGCTAAAGTTGGTATGGACATATCGTGTTGTAGCATCTACAGGAAGCACTTTACGCACTACATTACTAATGAACATGGTGTGGTCACTAACTAACGCTAACAAACGGCATCTGTCAAAATTGCACTCATGCACATCGTTTTGTTCCACACTTCATCAATTCATCCCAATTGGCATCTAGCATATGCGACAATGTTCTGGAGGTTCTTGTATTTGCTATAAATACACCAACCCCCACCAAAGATGACAGTTAACACGCCACAGCACATTCCAGCAAGTTCACGGGTTCACCGCATGCCACCTGCCTGCACTGCATTTCACCTATATCAGCACTTTTCCATCACACGTCGGATTGCGGTTATGCTGACACCGTACACGTGCATCCGTCCGAGTAGCTGGTCATGATGACACCGTGCACGCGCATCCGTCGAATAGCTGACGCAGCACATATAGAAGACACGCAAACTCATCGGGGAAACTCTGGGTGTGCTAGAGTTTAGTCTTAAGTTCGACGTGGAAGCTAGTAGTTGCAAACTTGTATTTTATAAATCCCAATGTGTAATAATAAATTCGCTTGAATTGAAATCTTGTCCTTTGTAAGTCGAACGGTCGGGCCAACCTCAAGGTTGCCGTTCGCGGTTTTTTTTTGGAGTCCTCCTAAAGGACATCCTTAACTGGCGCCCGAGCAGGGACCGGCTTAGAAGTCTCTAGTCCTTTTTGACCCTGCGATAAGGTGGCAAAATTGTCCTTTCATACAGGACACGAGGCGGTACGCTCTATCGAGTGCACGCTACTGTACCCATGGGAACACAGGCCATTCCGACTTGGAAGTAATTTTGCATTGAGCCACATTCCGCTATACCCATGAGAACATAGTGGAGATCGCACAAGGGTAAAAGGACATGCGCGTGAAGTAAATCGTGCCATTAGTAGGTTGCCGACAACTATTAACGTTGGCGACTAAAAGGGATTAACACGATCCTTCCATAGCCGGCTCCCTACAATAGAAAGTCTTCTATCGTTACAGAACGACAATAGATAAACTCATCCGTGTCCGGGATAATTTTATTCGAGCAAAAAATTATGAATATCCTGATATTTCTCTACCTAGCAGCAGCGCAGAGCTTTCAGATTTTCAAATATGACTCACCCCTGATAACCATCAAAGCAGGGAAAGGCTGGATCATCGACGGAACCTTCAAGCTGGTTCACGTTATTGACATGGAACGATTTGAACACCTAGTAGATGGGGTAACCAAAGCAGTGACCAACAACCTAAAGGAACAGGATAGAAAGCCTTTCATTGAATTCCACCTGCGACAAATAAGGGACCGCATTAATATGCTGAGAAGTAGTAAGCCGGCAAGAAGTGCGAGGTCAATCGACTGGATAGGATCCGCCTGGAAATGGGTAGCGGACAATCCCGACGCTGCCAACTGGAACAAAATCCTCCAAAGCGAACAGGAGATAATCGAGAATAATAACCATCAATTCAAAATCAATGACAAGCTTTTCGGCATCACGCAGGAGATAACGGAGAAAATTAACCTGATGACTGACAGGTTTAACAAGGGGGTGAGAGCACAATTGCTGGAAGGTTCGAACAGGATATCCTTAATGAGGTGCTAGCAATCAAGGACGAAGTTAACGAAATCGTGCGAGCTACTCAAATGGCGAAGAATGGCGTAATCAACACAAATCTCCTGGACATAGAGGAGATAAACAGGATCATAAGCGAAGTCGAAACTCTGCCATATGGGAACGAAATTGAAGCAGTCGAATATGTGATACCATCAATCTTCACCAATAACTCAATGCTGCTCTACGTCCTCTCCATACCAAAGGTCAGGAAGGAGGAATACAACCTGCTAATAGCGAGACCATCGATCATGGAAGGGAAGCAAATAGACTTGAAGTTCAACAGGATGCTGGTCAACCACAAGGAAACGTACGGCATAGTGAATACCTGCCTTTCCATTAGTAACTCAACTGTTTGCGGAGGAACGGCCTTAGAAAAGATTCCTGAAGACAACTGCGTTGCCAAACTACTGAAAGGAGGTCACACGACATGTTTTTTCCGCACAAATACGGATGAGGTTGTTGAACTCATCAAGGAGGACACGATTTCTTTGAAAAATTTTAAAGAGCAACTAACCTCTAACAACTTTTCAAGATTCCTTACAGGCTCCCCCTCCGGCATTGACGAACATCACCAATAGGGTCCAGAAGGTCGACTTGGGATATGTACATAGCCTTAGCATCAGGAATATAGAACGCCTAGGTAACCTCACCCAGAAGTTTAACATCTCTCTAGTTACAGATGCTGCATTTTTCCTGCTCATGATAATCATTGCCGTCACCATCTGGCGAAGGATCACCAGGAGCATCGACATCCCGGCAGTAAATATACAATTGTCGAAACCAGATAACCAGTCCTTACCATGGGCACAGCACATTCCAGCAAGTTCACGGGTTCACCGCATGCCACCTGCCTGCACTGCATTTCACCTATATCAGTACTTTTCTATCACACGCCGTATTGCGGTTATGCTGACACCGTACACGCGCATCCGTCCGAGTAGCTGGTCATGATGACACCGTGCACGCGCATCCGTCGAATAGCTGACGCAGCGCATATAGAAGACACGCAAATTCATCGGGGAAACTGTGGGTGTGCTAGAGTTTAGTCTTAAAATCGACGTGGAAGCTAGTAGTTGCAAACTTGTATTTTATAAATCCCAATGTGTAATAATAAATTCGCTTGAATTGAAATCTTGTCCTTTGTAAGTCGAACGGTCGGGCCTCAAGGTTGGCGTTCGCGGTTTTTTTTTGGAGTCCTCCTTAAGGACATCCTTAACTTGACACATTCGATAGAAGTGAACATAGTGTAATTTCTTGCTGGGGTTCGTACAAATAAAACCGTCTTTTGTATTTTTGAAGTGTTTTTTTTTTATAATTTGCGCGCACTCAAGGGGTTATGAATACCCTTAACATGTTTACACACAATGCGGGCGTTGGAAATGATAGATAGAGAGAAAGAAAGATTTTGTGTAGTGGTTTGAAGCTCAGTTGTTTATGCTTCAGAAATACTCCGGGGGTGGCATCCAGATAACTGGGAAGATTTTTTTATCTTTTGCTTCTGATTCAAAATATTTTTTTCTCACTAACCGATGTCATAGGCAAATTATCAACAGAGCGAACAATTTCTTAAAGCCATATGATAAAGCCACTGCCAGTGTTATGCCTTCGCAGTAGTTTTCACATAAGCTTTCGTAATTGATCGGACTGACTTTATAAATTTCATAAGAAATAAATAAATGCTTGCTGACATCAGGATTTGAACCATGAACCATTAGCGTGGCAATTGACGACGTTACCACTACACTATATCCACCCCCTTATTTATTAACAATGATCAACCTCACATTAACACAATATTCGAATCACTTTAATCTCTATTTATTTCGAATTAAACGGTCTCTATAAATTTCAATCACAATATCGTTTATTTTCACCACCGTTTGAATCCCTCCTTTAATCGCTGTATTCACCTTTTTATCAACTGTGTCGACTGTGTTTTTGGTCGGTGTATTTATACCAAATACAAGAGGTTTTAGAGCATGCTGGATGTCACTGGGGATGAATTGATGACTGTATTGAAGGTGAAATATGGAGTAAACCGATGGACACGCTAGCAGCTTTGGCGAATAGGTGACGTTGTTTCAGTTAGTTTGGTACACGAACCATGCAGTGCGGTGGTACTTTTTGTCGATGCTATAAAGATCCATTTACAGCTCAGGGACCTGCGAATGCGAACGAGCGAATATTCACCAATTTTGACATTTCATTCACAACTGTTTTTTACCTGGCCGCGGCAATCCGCGAATTTTAGTTGTCATTCAATTTGTAACTAATTGCCTAAAAGTGGAAAATGCATAAATACATAGCGTAGCTTTCATTCAGAAGGAGAAGCTTTGCGTCCTACATGTATGGAATGTGAATAAAAGTTGACAGTTCGCAAAAAGCATTCGCTTATTCGCGAAAAAATCGGGGAATTATTAATTTCTTCGCAGAAATTAATTACAATTCCACTTTTTTTATATTAATCGATAGATAAATTAAGCTCCGTTCTTTTGGAATAGTAGAATTGCCAATGGCGTGCTTATAAATGTGCTAAAAACGGTTTGTTCGCAGTTCGGACATTCGCAGGTCGCTGAGCTGTGAATGGACCTTAATACTAATAAACAAGTGAAAATAAACGATATAAGTAGTATTTTGGTGAGAACTGTGCAAACTTGGCTGGTCAAACGGTAGTGCATGCGATCATATGGGAACACAAGCGTTTTCACTCAGCTGAGGCCTACCAACTCCTACTCTCAACCTCCACGCGGTGACAGCCGAGTGCCTAGTACCTTAATCCAAGAAGTGGGTAACTAACCCCGTTTGGCGGATTCTTGGTGGCAGCAGATGAGAGAGGGGGGGAAGAGTGCTTTTCCACTAGAGCACTTCTTCCTGTTCCAGGCGGCAGCGGACGAATTCCCTAGACGGAGTCAACGGTGGCGTCTATAGTTCCAGTTAGATTGAACTTAGTAAATACCTTGCGCGAGCTGCTTCGACGTATTCGGATCACAGGTCGGTAAGGAATTTCCAATGTTGGTCAGGATATTGGATTAGAGATGGTGGCGGAGGAGCCCTTAATGGGCCAACGGCAGCACTCATACTCCCGTAGTGGACTACTGGCACCGGTGTACCCGGCCCCTCGTCCTAGGGGAATAATTAAGGAACTGGCCCTCCAGGTTGGGTGTTGTGCCTTCGGGGTAACTTCCCTACCACGTAAAAAACGCATGGTTCCGAAACAACCAAAAGCCTCGGATAAGGATGACTTAACTAATGACGACCCCAGCAAACGAAATAAGGACAACGACCTTCGGATCTGTACGTGCAATGTTCTGTCCCTTTACAGACCACGTGCAGCCGAGCAACTAGCAGAGGCCATCGACTGCTATAAAGCAGATATTACCGCCATACAGGAAGTGCGATGGGATGGGCCGGGCAAAAAGAGGATGAAAAACTGTGACATCTACTGCGGTGATTGCTACAGAGACAACAGGCAACGCTTATTCGGATGCGGATTTGTCATACGCGGCAGACTTAGGCAAGAAATCTAAGCTTCCGACACGTGAGCGAGCGTAATATGACTATCCGAATCAAGGCTAAATTCGCAAACATAAGCCTAATATGTGTTCATGCCCCCACGGAAGAAAAGGACCCTGCCACCAAAGATTGTTTCTACGAGCGTCTCGACAAAACATACGAGCAATGTCCTAATACGACGTTAAAATCGTATTGGGCGATTTTAACGCTAAAATAGGAAAGGAGGACGTCTTTGGTAGGGCAGTCAGTAAGCATAGCCTACACTACACCACGTCTGATAACGGAATAAGGCTAATTGATTTCGCTGTGGAGCGAAATGTCACCATAGCAAGCACATGGTTTCCTCATCTCGATATTCATAAGCAGACATGGCGGTCTAATTATCATGTAACGATCAACCAAATTGATCATATTGCGATCGACGCAAGGCATGCCTCCAGTATTCTGTCCGAACCTTCCGAGCGGCCAACATAGACTCGGATCATTACCTTGTTGTAGCCAAGGTACGAATGCGGACATCCCAATCTGAGCAACAAAGAAGAATTACTGTAAGAAAATTTAACGTTGAAAAGCTACAATCGCAAGAGACCGCCAGACTCTTCACTGAACGCGTATCCCGAAATCTCTCAATCACCCCTATGCCGCCAGCATCAAGTACCGAAGACCAGTGGCAACGCTGCCAACATGCCATCAGAAACGCCGCGACTGATGTGCTGGCTCTCGCTCGCCCACCACCGCGAAACCCCTGGTTTGACGAAGAATGCCGGCGAGTACATGCAGCAAAACAAGAGGCATACAAAGCAGTGCTGCAAAGGAAGCGAGAGCTGCTCGTGAGCTCTACGAGCAAAAGAGACGGGAAGAACATCGGTTTCTCCAAAAGAAGAAGAAAGAGCATGAGAAGCGCGCGTTTGAAAATATCGAGAGTTTATACTCCAGGAACAATGTACGGAAGTTTTACCAAAAGGTAAAAAGAACGTGTCAGAGAAGTAATACCCGTACAGAAACCTGTAGAGATGAAAATGGAAACCTCGTAGTAGAATCACAGTCGGTGCTGAGAATATGGAAAAACTACTTCTGCAGACTGCATAGCGGCGACGAAGACTAACATCCCTCTGTCAGGCAAAATGACACATTCAACATAGACGATGATAGTCAAAATTTTCGTCCACCTGACCAAAGCGAAGTGCGGATAGCAATTTCCAAGCTAAAATCCAACAAGGCTGCTGGACCTGACGGCTTACCGGCCGAACTTTTTAAGGCAGCTGGGGATGAATTGGTAGAGTGCATACATCAACTCATTTCTAATATTTGGTCAGACGAGTGTATGCCTGATGAATGGAATCTCAGCATCGTTTGCCCGATCCACAAGAAAGGAGACCCCCTCAACTGCGCCAATTATAGAGGCATTAGTCTCCTCAACATCGCATACAAGATCTTTTCTGCGATATTGTGTGAACGCCTGAAACCTTTTATCAACAGCCTGATTGGACCCTATCAGTGCGGTTTCAGGTCAGGAAAGTCCACCATCGATCAAATCTTCACACTTCGGCAGATCCTGGAGAAAACCCAAGAATTCCAAATCGATACTCACCACCTCTTTATCGACTTCAAGGCCGCCTATGCCAGCATCTATAGAGAAGAGCTTTATAAAGCCATGTCTAATTTTGACATCCCTGCCAAACTTGTCCGTCTGTGCAGCCTGACGATGGAGAACGCTCGCTGCTCAATCAAGGTCGGTAATGACCTCACCGAGACCTTTGATGTCCAAAAAGGTTTTAGACAAGGTGACGCGCTGTCATGTGACTTCTTCAATATTGTACTTGAACGGATTGTGCGGAACTCACAAGCCAACACTGGAGGCACAATCTATCACAAGTTTGTATAACTGCTTGCATACGCCAACGATATGGACATTATCGGAAGAACTCAGCGGGCTGTCACCGGTGCGTTTGCAAGCATTGAGGCGGAAGCGGCCAAAACGGGTTTAGCGATAAACGAGGGCAAAACCAAGTATATGCTGTCAACAAGAAGGGAAAGCCAACACCGACGAATTGGACAAAACGTCACAGTGGGCAGTTATAACTTCGAGGTAGTAAGGGACTTTGTCTACATTGGCTCTGCTATAAATTCTACAAACAAAATCAGTGCAGAAATCAATCGAAGAATAACTCTTGCCAATCGCTGTTTATTTGGGCTTATAAGGCAATTCAACAGCAAAGCCCTATCTCGAACAACTAAGGAGACTCTATATAAGACCTTGATCATCCCAGTCCTGCTTTACGGCACTGAAACATGGACTTTATTAAAAGAGGATGAAGATATCCTTGGTCATTTCGAGAGAAAAATTCTTCGTAAGATTTTCGGTCCCGTTTCGCGTTGACGGGTTTTGGAGGAGAAGATTCAATCACGAACTATACGAGCTATACAGCGATATCGACCTAGTCAAAAAACTGCGTATTGGACGTCTGAGATGGCTAGGACATGTAGAGCGAATGGACACCAACGCTCCGGCCCGCAGAGTCTACGAATCAAACCCCGAGGGACGACGCAGTAGAGGGAATCATCGCCGTAGGTGGCGCGCACAAGTTCAAGGGGACCTCGACCAACTTGGAGTGCGCAACTGGAGGCAACTAGCTAAAGACCGAGCTAAATGGAGAGGCTTGTTGGTTGAGGCCCAGGTTCACCCCGAACTGTAGCGCCACCTAAGTAAGTAAGTATGCAAAGTAAAGTGAAAGCTTCTCAACAAGAAGACCCCAGTCAATCTGGTTTAAAACTTTTTTTATTATGTGAAGATTGGTGATTGAATTGAAATTGAAGTGAAAAGTATGAAAAGGTTGTGCTGAAATTTGTGAAATACAACTGAATCGTTTAACTTGAATCAAATTGAATAAAAAAGTTCTTTGCAGCGCCCTCTGAAATTGATTGCTCCAAACTATACATCGCAAGTCACTTTCGACTGGAAAAAAGCTAAAGTAGTTGCCAGTCATTTTTTGTTGTTGTACTCCGTGCTAAATCTTACTACACTGAGAAGCGACACGCCTATTGTGAATGAAAGTGAATCTGTTTGACTTGAGATAAATAAAGAATAAAGTAATTTGAATATTGTGAAATATAATGAAAGTGAAGTTGATAGTTGTTATTAAATAAACAGTTCAAATATACAAAAGACGATTTTATTATTACGAACCCCAGCAAGAATATTACAGTATACAACTCTAGAGTTGTACCAAAATTAGCAAACTTTTGAAAACAAAATTCTAAAAGGAATTGTTAATCCGCCTTGGTATATCAAAAACAGCTATATCCACAGAGATCTCGGCAATCGAAGACGAAATCAAAAAACTACGCGGGAAAACATAAATGTCGACTAGAAAGTCGCGTAAATAATACAGTCCTTCAAATTTTGGACGATAGAAATATATATACGCGATAGCGAATAACCGCGTTTAAACTGCGGAGCTAGCAGGAAGGTGCCAATCGCCCTTATTTCATGAAAGAAAAACTGCTGAATAAGTCGAAAACTTAGTTGTAGCAAAATAAAAATCCCACACTACTATTAGCATGCGCTGACGGCCCTCATAGTGTCTTGTTGAAGATTTTCGCCTACCCTAGGGAAAAAAATGACTAGTTTTCAATAATATGCAAACCGAACTACACAAGATTTATGGCCATCAATCTACCTTTCTTTGTACTATCATGTATCTATGTATATGTTTTTACTTACTTTACGTGAAGACGTTGACCTTCAGTAGCATTATCAATAACTTGAGCCAATCCACCAGCTCGGATAACACCCATGACACCAACAAGCATCGACGATCCAACCATTATTGTTCCCTGTACAACATCGGTCCAAACGACGGCCTTAATGCCACCCTAAGAAGTAAAATTTGTATTTTCTATGTTAGATACATTTGTACAACAATGCTTCATTGGTCAACTTTGCCATCTAAACATTGCAACACAGCATTCCAGTACTTACAAGCATTGTGTAAAATACACAAATTGAGCACACTATTGCATTTATCAAATGAATGTTGACGCCAGTAACTATTAAATAGCAAACAAAAGAATATACATTGTAAAAAGATACATAAATGCAATGTGCAGTCTTAAATCAGATACCTACCTTGTGAAAATGCCAGAGAAGGAATGAATATAAATACTGGCAAATAGAGGAAAACAGTGACAATAAACGTCACAGTAATTATCTGACGAATTTCTTTGTTGAATCTTCTCTGTAAATACTATAGAAGAGAAATAATAATTTATTATTTTAACTTTATTTAGATTTAAAAATTTATGTGGGGTCACATATAATATTTGCATTATATCCCTTTTGCGTATGAAATAATACGTGGAACCTATAACCGAACTGCGAATACATAATGCTGTGAATGCAGAGAAGAAACTTTCAGAATACAGTAGAGCGTCGATTATCCGAACGTCAATTAACCGAATCGTCAGTTATCCGAACGCAACATCGGAAGCAAATGGACGTCAGTTATCCGAACTAGTCTTCAAAACGAAAATAAACTTTAAAGTGATTGCATTTGAAACGGCTGCTCATGAAAAACATGCATATGTACATACGTGCATACCTAAGCATGAAACGTTTTTTTCAATTGGAAAAAAAGGTACAAAATAAGTCTGTTTAGGTCCCTCCCAAAACAGCGAATTTTTACGTAAACCTGTTCGAGTACTGAGAATTTTCGTAGATTTTGACAGAAGAGAAGAAATTTCTTTGGCCAGATTTGTGAAATCTGTCAAATCTGTCAATTCGCTGTATACGTCATTTTTTGGTGGCTGTTCCTTCTCTTTCTTTCTTTCGCAATTAGGCTTAAGGTTTAATGTTTAACCCTTTAATGCATGATTTTTTCAATTTTAACGAATTAAATATATGTTGTGTAAAAAAATAATCTAAACTCGAAAAAATATATATATTAGTTTTTCCGGAAAATCGGTTTTTCACATCTTCTTCCTTTTATCAGCGAGGTTATGATCCGAAAACAAGGGATCACAACCCTCCCACTTTACCCCATTTCTACTGATCCGGTTTTTCACTATGATGCAGATATGCAACGCTATGCATTTACTGTATATAAACAAGTATAAATTTATTAAAATGAAAATTAATATTTTTTTCAACGAACTGAAAGGTTTTTCTTATCATTTTATTGGGCAAATTGATTTATACAATAAAATAAGCATTATAAGCAAATTAAAAAAAAACATTAAATTAAATAATAAAAAGAAATAAAACAAAAAAGAACATTCGCATGCATATCAGGCTTTAAAACGAGTACAAATCACAAAACAAAGCGCATTGTATGAGTTTTAGTTTATAATTATTTCAAGTTGTACTTTCAAAACAAACATAGGTACTGTATTTAATTAAATTTTTTTTTTCTTTTTCGAAACACAGGAAGTGAGAAAAGCGCAAATTGTAACCTAAGCATGAAAATTCTTGTAACAGTTATTGGTTTTGTTAGAGTACAGGGCTGTGTCACACTTTGTGTAGCCATTACAATTTAGTAGCTTGCATCGTAGTCTTTTTTCCAACCAAATAGATTGGCCAATGTGAGATTTCGTCCTTTCTTACATCAGCCGATGGAACATGGGACTTTGGAAACTTTCTCGTGCGTTCTTGAAGAAGAGTTGATGGTGAGCCGAACGGCCTTCCTCTTATTTTTCGAAGCGGAGTTCCACTTCGACAAAGAGATTCACCCAAATCTATCCGAAATTCGGATAAACTGATTGGGACTTCATTGCGAATGTCACAGTTTTGTTTATACAATATCCATGCGTTTACGACAGTGATATCGACCAAATGGTAAAAGATCCGCATGTACCATTTTCGGGATTTTATTTTGATTCTGCCTCGTCCAATTAAACTGCCAGTTAGATCAACGCCACCCATATGTTTATTGTATTGCTTTACAATGTTTGGACAATCTACGACAAGGCACTGTGATTTGGCCCTATCGTATCTTCTAACCGTTCCAATAGGCAGTACGCCAACGAATATAGACAACAAGTCTACAGGCTTATTGTCTTTCCGGCAAAGCGTGCAAATGTCAATGTTGTCCATGTTTGCGAAAAATTCAAAAGATTTTCCTCGAAGTTCCTTGGACATTTGTTTATCATCCGGAAGCTTGCAATTCGTCAGTCTGTTGCGTCGAATAGTTCCAACAGTGTATATACATTTCTTTGCTAATTCGACAACCAAAGGATCTGTAGTGTAGTAGTTGTCGAAATAAAGCTTATGGCCAACATTTACTGGTATACTTCGAGCCAACCTTATAACAGCATTAGCACATGCACCTAAGTCTGACTCCGTTGGTAAAATTGCATCAACATATTCCTTCCCCGTATAAATTTCGAAATTATATGTAAATCCCGACACACCACTTAAAACAAATAATTTATACCCCCACTTATGCGGCTTGGCTGGCATATACTGCTTCATGTAGCTATTTGCCTTTGTTGCACATATCTGCTCGTCAAGAGATAAACACTCTTCGCGAGGGATAGATAAAAATTGATTGGTAAGATAAGTAACTATAGGTCGTATCTTGTGAAGCCTGTCGTGATCTGGGCTACCTTTGGGCAACATGTCGCTATTCTTATTAAAATGCAAGTACCTGCGAATGCTTTCGAATTCATTGATTGTCATGGTACCTATTATTGTGTCATTTCCAGTTATTGGAGCCCAATATCGCCGGATATTTGAAATTTGAATAACGGACATAAGGATGCATATTCCCAGATACTTTCTTATGTGGGTGCTTGTTAATAATGCAGGACGTTCTGGAGTGATCTCAGTAGAATACAGATTTGATTCTGCAATTATATGATCAATCAATTTGCCGGAAAAAAAGTAATCAAAATAGCTCAATGGTGTCAGTAGTTGCAAAACATCATCAGGTAATGAGGCCTTTCCTTTAAACGAGTATAGTCCTTCATCAAACTGGAAATTCGTATGCTTCCATATAATTCGTTTATATTTTTCCTTTAGTTCGATAATTTCCCTTTTAAAGTCTCGTTGGCATGCGGATGAAGATTGCTCTTGTTTATCCTGCAAAATATGAAGAGGTAAACTACCAAAGTCTAGCAATTTGTTATCTCCGTCTTCGTCTATAGCGCCCCGCCTTGTGTTTGTAACAAAATCTTCTGCATCTAACATATGTACAAGAGGTCCGTTACCCTCAAAATCGTCCTCGCTTTCCACCCATTGATCCAACATTTTTTCTAGTTCCCTATCGGACAAAATTTCCGCCATACTGAAAGACGAAAAAAGCCTCTAGATAAAGTATATAGTTCTCATGTCCAAAGACCATGTTTCACATACCGTAAATGCATGATGTTGCAGATATGCATCATGCATAAAACACAAAAAAAAAAACTAGTTTTACCTATTATATGTATATAATTTTTATACAGATATCAAACTGAATATATAAGAAACAATAAAACATTTACTTACGTGAACTAAAACGCTTAATTGTTGCTCTTTTAAATAAACAAAACTAACAATGTGTGTTTACTTCTACTGCACTCGGCTTTTTGACTTTGGGTTTGTTTCTTTGCGCCAAAACTTACACACAAACCATTTCCAGGAATTGAAAATGATCGTTAAAACAGTCACGGAGGGAACAAGACAAAAATAAAATAGATAACGGTTTATATGTGGGCGCCGTGGCGTAAGTGGTTAGTGTGTCGGATCACTACGCATGAGGTTCCAAGTTCGAATCCCCGAAAACACCAAACATTTTTTTCACGGTCCCACCTCTCGCGAGCGTCTGACAAACATCCGAGAGTATTGTTGTCACGAAAAAGCTTCTCAAATCGCCGTTCGAATTCGACATTAAACTGTAGGTGCCTTCCATTCGTGTGAAAAGTATAACGCACACAACATGAGTGGTTGCGAGCAGCTAGGCCCTGGCACTTTGAAGAGCTGTTGCGCCAAATATATATTTTTTTTTTTTAACGGTGTATACCATATTCTCTTACGAGAGCACATATAAGAGTATCATGCAGATATGCAACAGTATGCATTAAAGGGTTAAAAAGTGGGCAATTTTTGTGGTTCAACGCGTTCGTTTACTTTTTCGTAATTTTACCTGTCTCTGAGAGAATTTTACCCCCACTCGTAGAAATTCGACAATCTACGAATTTTAGTGCAAAAAGTACACGAACGGATCTATCATAAATAGACTGGAAAAAGGTGAAAGTGGATCATCGCTGGCAAAGTTGTTCTATATTGGGAAAGCAGCAGTCTCTGAAATTGAAATAAAAACAACTTTTGAAATTTGCGTCGGAGCTAGGTTGTGAAGATGGCTCTAAGACGAGGAAAGAATTGAGAAGGGCTATGTATTTATGGTTTGTGCAAAAAAGAACAAGAGGAGGGTCTATTCTGGTCCACTTTTATGTGGAAAAGCAATAGAAATAAATGAAAGACTTGGTGGGCCTCCTGATTTTAATGCGATCACAGGTTGGTGTAAGAACTTTAAATCTCGTCATAGTATATGGCAGTTGGAAATTCAAGGTGAATCATTATCTAGTGATGGACTTGCCATTGAAAGATTAAAAGAAACGTTCTTAGCACTGGAAAAAAAAGAAGGCTTTTCACTCATTGACTTATATGGTATAATGCCGACGAAACTGGTTTAAACTGAAAATCACTGACACGAAAATCCCTGGCCTCAAAAAGGGAAGCAGCAGCACCTGGTTTTAAAGTCCGTAAAAAGCGAGTAAAATCGCATCATCACCTCCACGCGGTGCCCGCTGTATAGCTATCTGATAGTGAACTAACGATGAGCGTATGCTGAGTCTGACAATATATGTGCAGCTGAACACTCAGACCTGCGTAAGGACATCTGGGTGAACTTCAGCGCGCATATGTCTAACCGGAAGAGGCATCTCTTGTTGACCTGATCGGCTGAAATATGCGTCTCAGAAGTCTAGCAAGAGGTCCTCAGAAGGAGGACGTGCGGCGGATGAATTCTCTCGATGGAATCAACGGTGACGTCTACAGACCAGCGGATACCTTACCGGAGCTACTTCAACATATTTGGAGCTGAGGTCTGTAAGGATTTTCAACACTACGTCAGGGTATTGAAAAAGAGATGGTGGCGGATGAACCCTTAATGGGCCAACGGCAGCGCTCATATCCCCGAAGTGGGTTACTGACATCGGTGTATCCGGCCCCTCCTCCTAGGGGTTGCTAAAAAAGGATCTGGTCCTCCAGGTTGGGGGTTGTGCCGTCGGGTTAACTTCCTACCACGTAAAAAACCTTCGGTTACGAAGCAACCAACAGCCTCGGATACGGATGATCTTACTGTTGACGACCCATGCAAACGTAAAAAGGACAACGATCTTCGTGTCTGCACATGGAATGTTAGGTCCCTCTACAAACCACGTGCAGCCGAACAACTTGCGGAGGCCCTAGAGTGTCTCAAAGTAGACATTACCGCCATCTAAGAAGTGCGATGGGATGGGCCGAGCAAAAGGAGTATGAAAAACTGCGACATCTACTACGACGATTCCTACAGACAAAAAGGACAGCGTCTATTCGGGTGCGGATTTGTCATTGGAGGCAGACTTAGGCAAGAAATCTTGAGTTTCCGGCATGTGAACGAGCGCCTCATGACTATCCGTATCAAGGCTAAATTTGCCAACATTAGCCTAATATGCGTTCACGCCCCTCACGAGGAGAAGAACGACGCGACAAGGGATGACTTCTACCAGCTCTTGGACAAGACGTATGAGCAATGCCCTAGCCACGACGTTAAAATTATCCTAGGCGACTTTAACGCAAAGCTAGGAAGAGAGGAAGTCTTTAGTAGCGTGGTCGGAAAGCACAGCATGCACGAGAACACATCCGGCAACGGACTCAGGCTAATCGACTTTGCGGCGGGGCGAAACTTTGTCGTAGCTAGTACGCGGTTCCCACGTCTCGATATTCACAAAGGAACATGGCTCTCCGAAAAACTGTCAACCAAATCGATCACATTGCGATCGACGCAAGGCACTCTTCCAGTATTCTGGGTGTCCGGACTTTCCGAGGAGCCAACGTGGACTCGGATCACTACCTAGTTGTAGCCAAGGTACGGATGCGGATATCCAGAACGGAGCGAAATCAGCGAAATGCTGTGAGGAAATTTGACGTCGAAAAGCTACAATCGCAAGAGACCGCCAGAACCTTTGCCGATCGAGTTTCTTCTAATCTCAATCTAAGTCCTATGCCGCCAGCAGCAAATGCGGAAGACCAGTGGCAGCGTTGCCAAAAAGCCATCGGATATGCCGCCTCTGATGTACTGGGTTTCTCTCGCCCACCACAACGAAACCCCTGATTTGATGAGGAATGCCGGCAAGCACATGCAGCAAAACAAGAGGCGTACAAAGCGGCGCTGCATAGAAGGACTAGAAAATGGAACCGATAAATGGAACCTCAGCATCGTTTGCCCGATCCTGAAGAAAGGAGGCCATCTGAACTGCGCCAATTACACAGGTATAAGTCTCCTAAATATCGCATATAAGATCCTGTCTGCCGTACTATGTGAACGCCTAAAACCGATCGTCAACAACCTGATAGGTTCTTATCAGTGCGGTTTCAGGTCTGGAAAGTCCACCATTGACCAAATATTCACCCCACGGCAGATCTTGGAAAAAACCCATGAATACAAAATCGATACGCACCACCTTTTCATCGATTTCAAAGTTGCATATGATACTTAGCGTGTATAGAGACGAGTTATACAGAGCCATGTCTAGTCTTGGCATCCCTGCCAAGCTTGTCCGTTTGTGCAGAATGACGATGGAGAACTCTCGCTGCTCCATCAAAGTCGGTAAGAACATCACCGAACCGTTCGATGTCAGGAAAGGTCTTAGACAAGGCGACGCGCTATCATGCGATCTCTTTAACATAGTACTTGAGAGAATTGTACGAAACTCACAAGCCAACACCGGAGGTACAATCTTCTTCAAGTCTGTACAACTACTCGCTTATGCCGATGACATTGACATAATCGGAAGAACTCAGCGGGCCGTCAATGGAGCATTTACGAGTATTGAGAACGAGGCAGCAAAGATGGGTCTAGCGGTCAATGAAAGCAAAACAAAATATATGCTGTCTACAAAAAAGGACACCCAACATCGGCGTCTTGAACAGAATGGCACAATAGACAGATACAATTTTGAGGTAGTAAAGGATTTTGTCTACCTAGGCTCTATGGTGAACTCCGCAAATGACATCAGTGGAGAGATCACACGGAGAATTACTCTTGCCAATCCTTGTTTCTATGGGCTAAAACGGCAATTGAGTAGTAAAGCCCTATCTCGAACTACTAAGGTAACTCTTTATAAGACATTAATCATCCCAGTCCTGCTGTATGGCGCAGAGGCATGGGCTTTGACAAAACCGGATGAGGATGCCCTTGGTTATTTCGAGAGAAAAGTTCTTCGATCGATCTTTGGTCCAGTCTGCATAGACGGTGAGTGGAGGAGAAGGTACAATGCCGAACTATACGGCCTGTACAAGGACATCGACTTAGCCAGAGAGTTCACATATAGCGACTAAGATGGCTGGGTCATTTAGAACGGATGGAGCCCAACGTTCCCGCTAAGAAAGTCTTGGAATCCACCCCGGACGGACGGCGCAGTAGAGGACGACCTCGCGGTGGGTGGCGCAAACAAGTGGAGGGGTACCTCAACCAACTTGGCGTACGCAACTGGAGGCAGCTGGCTCGTAACCGTGCTAGCTGGAGAGGTTTGTTGGTTGAGGCCCAGGTCCACCCCGGAGTGTAGCGCCATCTAAGTAAGTAAGTAAGTAAGAGCGAGTAACAATATGGTAGCCGCAAATGCTTCAGGAAGTCATTCTTTACCCTTGTTAATGATCGGCAAAGTTAAAATGCTCCGATGTTTTAAAAGTGTGACTTGTCTTCTACTATAGTACAAATCACAAAACAATGTTTGAATGAATTGTAAACTGTTCTTTGATTGGTACATACGCGAATGGAGTCATTTCAAATGTAAAAAAGTTCAGGGATAAAGAAAGAAGACCGGAAAGGTTATTGTACTGGACAATACACCATCTCATCCGGAATCGGAGATATTGAATGCGGTCGACGAAAATTTTAAAGTGAATTCTTACCACCAAACGCGACAGCAATCCTCCAACCAATGAATCAAAGAGTTATAGAACAACTTAAGAAGATATACAGGAAGCAAGTCCTACGTCGATTGCTGTTCTGAGAAGATGAGGAAAGTGTGGTGACCTTCTCAAAGAAACTTAATCTCAAAGACTGCTGTCATATAACAGCTGATGTCTGGAATACACTGTCACAATAGAACCAGAGAAATGTTTGGAATAAAATGCAACTGCAAAAGGGAGAACAAAATGAAGAACTTAACACACACAATAATGAAGATTTAGATGAAATCGTTAATATGTTCCAGGAAATCCTAGGATTTTGCGATCGTGACAAAGATGATGCAATATCGTGGCTAAAAGATGATAATGATTCGGTTTTTCTAATTTTCAACGACAATTAAATTTAGTCCATGGTGGAGGAAGAACAACAGGCAATGATCGATGGCAGAGATATTGGGGATGAAGAAGACGAGGAATATAGCAAAAGACGGAATCATGCAGAAGCTTTCTCAGAGTTAGACACTGCAATGTCCTGGTACGAGCAGCAAGAAGAAGCAGTCCCACAATTGAGGAGCAACCACACACCTGATTATTATTGGATTCGTTTATGCGTTCCATTATACAAATTTTTTGATCAAATTTGATTATCCGAACCACCCTCGGTCCCAATTAGTTCGGATAATCGACGCTCTACTGTATGTGTTTTGAGAGAACGCACAAAATATGATGACAAAAAAAAAACTTTTCCGTAATACCACATCTCAAAGGACGTGCGGTAGATGAATTCTCCCGATGGAATCAACGGTGACGTCTACAAGCCAGCGGATACCTTACTTGAGCTACTCGTACTTCGACATATTTGGAGCTGAGGTCTGTAAGGATTTTCAATACTGGGTCAGGGTATTGGAAAGAAATGGTGGCGGATGAATCCTTAATGGACCAATGGCAGCGATCATATGGCCGAAGTGGGTTACTGGCATCGGTGTATCGGTGTAGCTAGTACGCGGTTCCCACGTCTCGATATTCACAAAGGAACATGGCTCGCCTGTGATCGAAAAATTATCAACCAAATCGATCACATTGCGACTGACGCAAGGCACTTACAGTATTCTGTGTGTCCGGACTTTCCGAGGAGCCGACGTGGACTCGGATCACTACCTAGTTGTAGCCAATGTACGGGAGGAGGAGAAAAGAGGAGCATCGAATTCTCAAAAAGAAGCCTGAGAAGCGCTCGATCGAGGAGATTGAGAGTCTTTATTGCAGAAATGATATTCGAAATTTTTACTTAAAGGTAAAAAGAAAAGGTGGCCGCCGTGGCGTAAGCGGTTAGTGTGTCGGATCACTACGCATGAGGTTCCAAGTTCGAATCCCAGAAAATACCAAAAAGTTTTTTCACGGTCCCACCTCTCGCGAGCGTCTGGCAAACATCCGAGAGTATTGTTGTCACGAAAAAGCTTCTCAAATCGCCGTTCGGATTCGGCATTAAACTTGTAGGTCCCTTCCATTCGTGTGAAAAATATAACGCACACAACATGAGTGGTTGCGAGAAGCTAGGCCTTGGCACTTTAAAGAGCTGTTGCGCCAAATATTTTTTTTTTTTTGTAAAAAGAACATGCCTCAGTAACGAAGTGATCCAAAATCGGGAGGCCTGCCGATATTTTCTAAGGTCAAACACACGAACCCCACATGCGATCAGTAGAAATGCAGTGAAGTGGGGGGGTTATGGTCGCTTGTTTTTAGATCATAACCTCGCCGAAGAACAAGAAGAAAAGGTTTGGCATG
This sequence comes from Brachypalpus laphriformis, assembly GCA_945910035.1. Taxonomy (NCBI): domain Eukaryota; kingdom Metazoa; phylum Arthropoda; class Insecta; order Diptera; family Syrphidae; genus Brachypalpus; species Brachypalpus laphriformis. The sequence continues at coordinate 38,597,622 of OX246754.1, read as the reverse complement.
TGTAGTATCATTTCTGGACTTACACCAACATTTTTGAGAAATGACTTAAAGCACTATGTGTGCAGCAATCAAATCCTTGGAATCGGTCTACATAAATTCATTACTAGGCCTAGACTGCCCATGGCGGAGCAGTTTAACTTTCACCTCTGTTGGGTGCCGGGGTATCAGGATATTTCGGGAAATTGTAAGGCTGATGAAACCCCCAAAATAGGAACAACTGTACCCATCCTTCCAAACAAGGATAATCTAGTATACCAATTGCTTGCAAATTAAAATTAAAACTGGATGTAATCGAAAGAACAAAACTTAGGTGGACAAGTGGTACAACATGTCTAGCGACTAAACAAGTTTGGCCCAAGCTGGATCTGAAACGCTCTAAGAAATTGATTTCTCTCAATCGATTGCATATTGTCGCAAGCACGCAACAAGGCTTGGCGTATATTCAAATGATTTTTGCAGAAGGTGCATGCACGAAGAAGAGGAAGAAACTATTACTCACCTTCTTTGTGGATGCCCAGCTCTCTCCCATAGAAGAAAGCTTCATTTGGGAGCTTTCTATTTAAAAGATTTGGGCGATCTGATATCAGAAGCCTCTTACGCTTCATTAACAGCTCCAATTGGTTCTAACAAGTAGGCAGGGATTACATGATCCTTCGTGGTACCACAACGGACCTTCCTTGGTCTATGTGTGCTGGCGTAAGCTGGCAGCCACTCTAACCTAACCTAACCTACACCACTATGACTTTAACTGTCTCATATGGATGCATTTAGCTAACAAAAGGACTGCGTCAATATACACATGTGGCTACAAATTTGCGCCTCATCGGTAGGCAAGAAAATAAATCACTTGATTACTTAGGAGGAGCTACAGTTCAGGGTGAACCTGGGGCTCAACTAACAGGAAATAGAAGCAAATAAATGTGTCTATTTTTTGTATACTGTACCCAAAAGTACACAAAAGCTCAGTGGTTCTCAAACTTTTCGATTGTATAGGTTTATAGTGCCTGGTTTCGCCTGCTTTTTTAAATCTCTGTGCTTATTACGTTTAATGCCTTAATCCCCTTGAGGAATATCGTGATAATTCTAATTAGAGATAAGGACCAAGCTTCTAAGGCATAGACCGCCAAAGTTTTGTTAAGATCTGTAAAGCAGTTTCTGTGTGATACCTGCCCACAGACGAACTTCGCTATCATTTTATTATATCTATATAGAAATGTAGATAATTTATTTATCATTTGTTTGAATAAATAATAAATAGCGTATACTAATTAGTATAATTCAATAGATTATTATGCAAAATTAATTGTATCACATAAACTCAACAATGGTATACCTTCACTCGCATTAATAAAAGCTTAGTAAGCAGTACTTAGTTAACCCTTGCTTAGGAATATCCACTTTCCAACTTTCTCATTAATAAACACTTGCATTTCAGTATCAGTCGGTTAGTACAATAGTTTTCTATTCAATAACCAACAATTGTGGAAAAGAAGTTTATAGTTTAATTTATTCTCATTTTCTTTTTAAACTGCTATATCTACATACTTATGTACGTCTTAGCAATTTGTTCATGAATATTTATATTTACATATTACATATTTTTGAGTGTCATTGAAAGATACATATTCGCAAATCATCGTAAAGAATTCTATCGAAATCTTCAAGTTTTCTGCATGATAATAATCGTCTGCAGTCGAAATATCGTGGTAATCAAATCTAAAACTATTTACAATGTAAGCGCTTAAAACATTTATGTATTCTGCTATGAGTTAAATATTAAAATTATTCTTATTTATGTCATTTAATTTTTTAATTCACATTTATTCCGTGAGATTTTTGTTTCCTCTTTTGTGAATAAATTGTTCATTGCTGTTGTTAGCATAGAAAGATTACAAGAATTGGAAAAATTGGGCGGGTTTCCAACATAGGAAATTCGCAAATTTTTTTTTATTTTAATAAGCGTAAGGTCTAAAAAACATTAAAAAATAATAATTTTAAGAAAAAAAATAAAACAATTTTTTCTTCGAAATTCTAACTTTAATTCATGTTGCTATTGCCTAGTACTATAAACAAATCAAAAACAATATATTGTTAGTTCAATGGCATGGAACGAACAGAAGAATATGTATTTTTTTCTTTTCAATTATTTATTAAAATCCCCGTAAACATGGGGAACGGTTTTCAATAACTCCTCAAAAGGATCCAGTCTATTTTTTTAATCATTCTCCTCCACTGGCATGCTACTCTCATGCAACTGCAAGATACAGTGTACTCCCTGTAATTAGGTCACTTTACTTTAATTATTTTTATCCAAAAGTGAATTTATGCCGAATTAAATTTGGATGATTTTTGGCAATTATTTCGAAAAAGGGCCTCCCCTTCAGAACGTACCATACAGCCAACAATGGGTAAGTGGGTCACTTCGCGCGACTCATTTATTTAAACTGCTCTTTTCGGAGTGGTTTAACTGATCACGCGACTTCGTCGCTCCGCCAAGGGTATGTCAACAACTGTCAGGTAGGCGCCTGGGGCTAAGTCTAATCGAGAACAGTTTTGTGCCGGCCAGCAGTGGATACGTGGGGCACTTCACGCGATTCATTTATTTAAACTCCGCTTTCCGGAGCGGTTTAGCCGCTCACACGACTTCGTCGCTCCGCTATTGTATGTCACCAACTGTCAGGCAGGCGCCTGGGGCTAAGTCTATTCGAGAACAGTGTTGTGCTCGCCAACAGTAGATAAGTGGGGCGCTTCACGCGATTCATTTATTTAAACTCCGATTTCCAGATTGGTTTAGCCGCTCACGCGACTTCGTCGCTCCGCTAAGGGTATGTCAACAACTGTCAGGCAGGCGGCTGGGGCTAATCTTATTTATTTTATAAGTACCTATATTTGTTCATTCCATTTCAGTGAATTTATATTGTTTTTGATTTCTTTATAGCTATTAAGTAATAGCAACATAAGTTAAAGATAGAATTTCGAAGAAAAAGTTAGTTTTTTTTATGTTTTTTAGGCCTTTTTACACTTTAAAAAAAAAAAAGATTTTAGCGAATTTCCTATAGTGGAATTTCGAAGAAAAAAAATTCGACGCGCAATTATAGTCCGATAAAGTGCACTTTTAAATTATTTTAGTACGCACCAAAGTTAAAATTTGTATTATCTTAATTATAGTCGATTTAATACCCACTTTTACACCTTTTATAACCCCGCACTAAACTTAAAACCAACGAGAGCCCATATACGTATTATCTTTAAGTATCGACTTTGAAACTTCTGTCATTTTTTGGGTTCGTTTGACTAAAATTCATGCGGATTCTTTCTAAAGCTAATACTAGTTGTAGGTAGGTTAAAAAGTGTTTACAATTAAATACGAATTTAGGACCTGGTTTTACAGTTAACATGATAGTACTAAGTATGCACTTAACCTACTTAAAATACGATGACTATAATTTTGCGCCAATATTATTAACTTCCTCTCCTTTACCTTTTTACTAAAAAGGTAAGGCATTTTTACACAAAAAAAAATGTCCTATATTGGAAACCTCAGCCACAATGTTCACCCCTCTGTCCGTCCCTCCACCCATCTGCACTCTTTTTAGTACTTACATTTTAAGATAGGAAGATGCTTTCGTTTCGTACAGGGGTCACAAATAGGAAACTAACTCGCGTTACATTCAATGCTCTAACTGATACTTTTTTGTTTCGTTTATCGCAATATTTAAACAATGTTGCAGTTCATTTTCCTTGTTCTGAACACTTATGTCTACTAAGAGTACAAAAAAACTATGCCAATTACTTATTATTTAGTAAGGAAAACATTTTACATAATGGTAACTCCCGTTCCAATTTTACGATGTTTTCTTCAAAATACAAATATTTGGCGCAACAGCTCTTTAAAGTGCCAGGGCCTAGCTTCTCGCAACCACTCATGTTGTGTGCGTTATATTTTTCACACGAATGGAAGGGACCTACAGTTTAGTGCCGTATCCGAACGGCGATTTGAAAAGCTTTTTCGTGACAACAATACTCTCGGATGTTTGTCAGACACTCGCGAGAGGTGGGACCGTGAAAAAACTTTTTGGTGTTTTCTGGGATTCGAACTTGGAACCTCATGCGTAGTGATCCGACACACTAACCACTTACGCCACACGGCGCGATCACAAGATCTTTTATTAAGTCCCGTTCAATTACCTGTGTACGTGGGCGCCGTCGTGCAAGTGGTTAATTTGTCGGACTTCTGCATGTGAGGTTCCATGTTCGAATCCCAGAAAACACCAACAAGTTTTTTCACGGTCCTCGTCTGACAAACATTCGAGAGTATTATTGTCACGATAAAGCTTCTCAAAAGCAATTTGCCCTTCGCATACGGCACTAAAACTGTAGGTCTCTTCAATTCGTGTGAAAAAATATAACGCACACAACACGACTGGTTGCGAGAAACTAGGCCCAGGCACTTGAAGAGCTGTTGCGACAAATATTTATTTTTTTAATTAACTATGTACAGGTAATAAGGAAGAAACAAAAAGGTATTTGTAGGTAACTCGCGTTACATTTGTTTATTTTTGAAAATTTTTGTGATAGTGTAACCATTTTTTTTTTTCAAGTATAAGCAGCGTCTTTCAGGCCGAAGTCACAGCCATTATATACGTTACTTAAATAATACGCGAAAGTAATGTCGTTGGTAAAACGATCACTATCTATATATACAGGGTTTCCCAGTTAAGCAGTATAATCCTTTAAGAGGAGATACCTGAAGTTCCGCCGAACAAAAAATTGTATGGCAGGGGAGGGTCTATTTTCACCACATTTCAAGTTATAGCCCATCAAAGTGTGTGACCTCTCATTTGGAGGTGTAACCACTTTAAACGCTATAACTTCTAAACTATTATAGATACAAAAATAGTTTTATACATTTTGGAAATTTGAAACACATAGCTGTGCAGCTACAAAAAAGTTATGCCTCCTTAAACTCAAAATAATGAAAATTTGCTGTTCCATTCTTTCGCTTAAAATGCATTTTTCTCAAAATTTTTACTCAACAATTTTTTTTTTTTTTATGAAATTTTTATCCTTATAAAATTTTCTTAAAATTATGTTAAGCAACTATTTTACGTACGATCAACAGAAGTTGTAGTAAAAGCCATTTTTTGTCAGACAAAAGTGGTCAAAAAGAAGTGCAGGTAGGTACCTACTGAATTAGTCTTAAAACAGAACAGTTTATGGAATGTTTATAGCAATTGTTCGAAGTGCCTTCCTTCCATTTGAATACATTTCGGGCGCGCTTAAGCATTTCGGATAGCAGACTAATGAGCAGCAAACTTGTTCTCATCTCTTCTGAAGCGGCACTAGTTTTTTCTTGGAGCTCTTCCAGATTCCACATTTCTCTAAAATAAACTTTTTCTTTCATAGCACCCCAGAAGAAGAAATCCATGACTGTTAGATCAAGAGATCTGGGTGGCCAAGGGTTGGGGCCAAATCGACCAATCCACTGTTCGTTAAAAGTATGGTTGATGAATTTTTTAATTTAATTAATTAGCTTAATACAAGCTGTAAAGAACTTAAACCTAATTTACAATGTGTACTTAAAAGCTAGTTAAAATTTACAAATATCAAGACCTGAGTGAGGAAGGGGAGTAAAGGGAGTTTCTAAGGGTGTTTTTACTGCACTGGAAATCAAAAAGGTTCTGACAGTCATTAGCAGAAGGCTCATTACAGCCGTAGTTTGTACGGTGAAACTTGAGGCAGAAGAGAGGTACTGATCTCAGAAAACGTGGGTTGGTGCTGAGTGAAATGGTTTGGAGCAGCATAGGACAATCAATATTGCCTGTTAATAGTTGATGTACAAATAGTATATCGGCAACTTTTCTACGCTTTTCAAGCGACTGCATGTTCAACAAGCTTAACCGATGCTCATAAGGAGGTAGGTTGAATCTGTCAGGCCACGGGAGTCCGCGTAGAGCAAAACGGATTAACCTCCGTTGGACACACTCAATTCGATGTGAATGTGTATCGTGATGAGGGAGACCAGGCTTGACTGGCATATTCAAGAATTGGTCTTACAAATGTGAAGTACAGCGATTGCGTGACGTAAGGATTTGAGAATTCCTTGGACCAACGTTTCACATAACCTAGCGCAGAATTAGCCCTGCTAATAATATTGTCAATATGGCTACGAAAATTAAGCTCAAAGTGACAGTGAGAACAGGCTCGTCGCAAATCGAATACGTTCTGGGGTCTGTCGGAAGACGCTTCCGGGAATAAGTAATAGCTTGGCATTTGTTGACATTCTACTCAAGACAGTTTTTATTACACCAAGTAGAAAAGCTATTCAAGTCAGCTTGAAGAGCACGGGAGTCAGTGGGTGTGGAGATGTGTGTAAAAATGTTCATGTCGTCCGCGTAAACTGATAGGCGGGAATATTTAATTATGCCATCAACATCATTAATTGACAAAATGAAAATCAGGGGACCAAGATGGCTACCTTGGGGGACACCAGAGGGGGGCATAAATGGATCGGATACAAATGATCTAAAAAGCTATAACTTGAAATGTGGTGAGAATAGACCCCCACTGCCATACAATTTTCTGTTCGGCGGAACTTCAGGTATCTCTTAAAGGATTATACAGCTTAGTTGGGACACCCTGTATATACAGGCACCCGTTGAGGCTCTGGACTCTGCTGTAATTAAGTCGAGGCTTGTGAGGATCTACAAATCATTTTGAAACTAGATATCTAGAGCCAATGTGGTGACCCTCTGCTGGGTACCAGGGCATATGGATATCGAAGGAAACGAAAGGGCTGACGAGCTTGCTAGGAAAGGGTCGGTGCTGCACGTATCATAGGCTTTCCGTTTGTATTGATCCCAATCAGTTCCTTATGGAAGAAAATAGAAGATAAAGCCACCGGTCAAGCAAACAGACGCTCATCTGGACACAGGCGCAACGGCTAGGGATCTATGGCCGGCCTTAAGCAAGAAGATCAACCTCTCTGGTGAAACTTAGTCGTCATAACACACGGGTCATTTCCGGCATAATAACTGGTCACTGTGCCATTGTTATTCATGCCCAACGACTTGATGTACTGCATAACGACTATTGTAAAAGTTGCAGGAACGAAGAAGAAATTGAATTTGTTCGTCACCTGTAGTATGATTGCCCTGCCCTATCCGTCAGAAGAATGAGGACTTTTGGTAGTTTCTTCTTCTCGGAGCTGGAGGACTTAGATAATGTTAAACCGATAGAACTCGTGATATTCATATCACTATCTGGGTGGTTCTAATAGTGGACCATCTCTATAGTTTATATATAAATAATAAAAATAAATAAAAAAATAAATTAAATAATTGGGCACAATGGACCCGAACTATCAGCGCGGTTTCAGGCCAGGAAAGTCCACCATCGATCAAATCTTCACACTTCGGCAGATCCTGGAGAAGACCCAAGAATTCCAAATCGATACTCACCACCTCTTTATCGATTTCAAGGCCGCCTATGACAGCATCTATAGAGAAGAGCTTTATAGAGCCATGTCTAGTTTTGACATCCCTGCCAAACTTGTCCGTCTGTGCAGGCTGACGATGGAGAACGCTCACTGCTCCATTAAGGTCGGTAATGACCTCACCGAGACCTTTGATGTAAAAATAGGTTTTAGACAAGGTGACGCGCTGTCATGTGACTTCTTCAATATTGTACTTGAACGGATTGTGGCGGAACTCACAAGCCAACACCGGAGGCACAATCTATTACAAGTCTGTACAACTGCTTGCATACGCCGATGATATCGACATTATCGGAAGAACTTAGCGGGCTGTCACCGGTGCGTTTGCAAGCATTGAGGCGGAAGCGGCCAAAATGGGTTTAGCGATAAACGAGGGCAAAACCAAGTATATGCTGTCAACAAGAAGTGAAAGCCAACACCGACGAATTGGACAAAACGTCACGGTGGGCAGCTATAACTTGTAAGGGACTCTGTCTACCTTGGCTCTGCTATAAATTCTACAAACAACATCAGCGCAGAAATCAAGCGAAGAATAACTCTTGCCAATCGCTGTTTTTTGGGGCTTATAAGGCAATTCAATAAAGCCCTATCTCGAACAACTAAGGAGACACTGTATAAGACCTTGATCATCCCAGTCCTGCTTTACGGCACTGAAACATGGACTTTATTAAAAGAGGATGAAGATATCCTTGGTCGCTTCGAGAGAAAAATTCTTCGTAAGATTTTCGGTCCCGTTTCGCGTTGACGGGTTTTGGAGAAGAAGATTCAATCACGAACTATACGAGCTGTACAGCGACATCGACCAAGTCAAAAAACTGCGTATTGGGCGTCTGAGATGGCTAGGACATGTAGAGCGAATGGACACCAACGCTCCGGCCCGCAGAGTCTTCGAATCCAACCTCGAGGGACGACGCAGTAGGGGGAATCATCGCCGCAGGTGACGCGCACAAGTTCAAGGGGACCTCGACCAACTTGGAGTGCGCAACTGGAGGCAATTAGCTAAAGACCGAGCTAAATGGAGAGGCTTGTTGGTTGAGGCCCAGGTTCACCCCAACTGTAGTGCCACCTAGGTAAGTAAGTAAGGACCCGAACAGTGACTCTTTTGTCACAAGGCACCCATCTACCTAACCTAACCTAACGAGGATCGAAAGCTGTCTGTGATGCTTATGCTAAGAGTCTGTACAAATCGAAAGTTAGTATAATATTTTGAGCACATGTGAATTTATCACTCATTTTGCATAAGGAGATTGCAATTATTAGAACAATTTTAAAGCATCAACGTACTCACCTCATAACAATTCGATATGTTGTTATTGTAAAACACTGGAATAGCCAAATAACACAAAGCAGGTACCACAATGAACATTGATATGACGGTGAAAATATAATTAATTCCAAACGCATATATTTCTGCTGGTATCGACATAATCGCTATTCCAGAAAGTTGACTGAAAATATTCTCAAATACGTTTCACTAAATGTTTTTTTTTTTTATTATTTACTCTTTTGCTCTCACCTTGCAACCAAGGATATAGCAATTGGTAAGGTTTTCATTCGTTTACCACCCAATAGATACTCATCCGTTGTGTCACTTCCTTTTGAAAAGAATCCGAAATACACTCCGATTCCGGCCGATATGGCCAGCATTACCACAAAAACTACATAGTCCTCGATCCCAAAGGTAAAAACCGTCGTTGCGATACTATTCGCAACAGTTTCGTTAATCGTCATTTTCAAGAACAATCTAAAGGACCTCTTTCAACAATTTTAACGAACTGAACTCTCATAGTTATAACACTAAACAACGCGTAACCCTTAGGTGGGTTTGAATATAACATTTAATGGTACAATACAACCATGAAGAGCAGTACCACTTATGCAAGAAGCTGCTGCTTCAAATTTATCTAAATTGTTTCCCTAGCGAATCCATTATCAACATTCCGTAAGCCATTTTTAAAATACGAATTAGCTAGTTGTTTACTAAGCCCTAAGGCGAAATGTATTGTGACGAGGAGTTTCTCATATATCTAACAAGCAATGTACGAGTCGTATCTAGTAAATCTCTTATCTAATTAAAAATGAGCAATATTGCACCATTATAAAAAGTAATTTCTAATTTATGCTCCGTAAGCACTAAACACTGATAAGGATGTAGAATTTTCTTTAGTCATTGTAAAATAATAAAAATAACTTTCATTGCAGCTTGTTCTGACGATGTTTGTGAAAGTGACTTGGTAGAAAAATGTTACAATCACGTCAGAGCCATTTATACGCGTGTATCTTTTTGCTGAAAACCTGAACAGAGGTCGGTTCGCGCTAGTCTTAACTTGATATACTCGTAGTTCTGAATTTCCACTGCTTTTTTGCGTCACTTGAACTTAATTAAGTGTTTTAGAGGAAAGCAATTCTTTTTGCCATTATTTTGGTCTTTAGAAAGAAGATCTTAGCATGTGGTCCAGTCATAATCCGCTTTGACGCGGTCATACATCTTTGAATTTAAGTAAAACAAGTTGCATTTGAGGTAAAGCAAATCTTTTTATTTCAAATGGAAAAGCATTCGATACCATTATGTCTTAAAAATAATATCGTTCAAACGACCTCCACAGCTTTGCTTGGCGGCGGGCGGTCAATTTTGAATTTTGAATGACTCGGGCACATATGTAAGTTGGCCCTAATCTCGCCAATGGTGTGAACAATGTTGTCTTCAAGATCAGCAATTGTTGCTGGCTTATTGGCACAGACCAAAGATTTAACGTAATCTCTCTCAAGGAAACAAATCTAAGGGCGTCAAATCGCACGATCTTGGCGGCCAATTGACGTCGGCTCTTCGTGAAATTACGCGAGCCGGAAACTTCGCCTTCAATATCTCCACCATTTAATTCGGGTGGCAATGGTGTAGTGGTAATGTCGTCAATTGCCACGCTAATGGTTCATGGTTCAAATCCTAACATCAGCAAGCATTTATTTCTTCCTCATGAAATGTATAAAGTCAGTCCGATCAATTGCGAAAGCTTGTGTGCACACTACTGAAAAGGCATAATACTGGCAGTATCTTGGTCATATGGCTGCAAAAATTGTTCGCTCTGTTGGATAATTGATTTGCCTATGTCGTCGGTAATTTCGAAAAAAAAATACTGTGAATCAGAAGCAAAGGCAAAAAAATAACAAAAATCTCCCCAGTTATCTGGACGCCATCCCAGGAATTTCTCTGAAGCATAAAAAACTGAGCTTCAAACCACTACATCAAATCTTTCTCTTTCTCTATTTATCCTTTCTAACGCTAGCGCAGTGTAAAGACTTGTTAAGGGTATTTATAACCCCTTAAGTGCGCGCAAATTATATATAAATAAAAATATCTCCAGCATTTAGTTCGATGTGTGGCACGTCGCACCGTTCTGTTGAACCACATGTCGGCAATACCCAAACGATCAATTTCCGGCCAAACAAACTTGGTTATCATGCCCCGGTACCGCTTCCCGTTGACAGTCAGCGCTCACCCACGCTCATCTTTGAAAAAATAAAAATTAAATTCCGATTATGCCGTTGGCCCATAATCCGCACCAAACAGTGAGTTTTAAGTATGCAAAGGTGTTGGCATAATCTCTATTGGATTGTCATTGCTCCAAAATCGACAATTTTGTGTGTTCACGTAACCATTCAGCCAAAAATGCGTCTCATCGCCGAAGACGATTTTTTGACCAGAATTAGGATCGCTTTCCAACTGCTCCAGAGCACGTCGTGAAGTTATTTAGTTGCATTAAAAAAAATATACTCATCGGTATAGGTTAATATTTAAAAAAAAGTTCTGAAAGTGAAAAATTTAGCTTTTTCGGAATAAAAAAAATTGTGCGTGAAACTTTCACGCGTTCGAAGTGAAACTCCTTTTCACAATAGGTGCGTTTTGGTGAGAATTATGCAAACCCAAGTGAAAGCTTCTCCACGAAACGATCCCCAGTCAATCTGGTTTAAAACGTTTTTTATTGATTGAAGATTGGTGATTGAATTGAAAAGTATGAAAAAGTTGTACTTAAAGTTGTGAAATACTACTCAATTATTCAATTTGAATCAAATTAATTGAAAAAGCTCTTTTCATTGCCCTCTGGAATTGAGTTGCGCAAACTAAACATCGCAACTCAGTTTTGACTGGGAAAAAAAGCTAAAGTGATTCCCAGTCACTTTATGTTGTTGTATTCCGTGCTAAATCTTACTTCGCTGAGAAGCGATGTCTCACCAAAACACACCTAATATTCCAAATATCAAGGCTTCTAATTTTCATTAATACTAATCAACCTTAAAATATTTGAATAAGCAGACGGTGTTGCGGTATATAAATTGAGTGATCAGAGATATATTATAGTTAAATTAAATATCAAAACTGCATCAAAACTAGTTAAGCTGTTTGTAAGGCCGACTTTCAAAAATATCGTTATATGCATTTTCCCAAAAACCTTTAAATATAATTTTGTAGCGTGCTTCCAAACTACCAAGTTTGCTCAAAATCGGTGAGCCGCTTCTGGGATAAAGTCAATTTTCTAAAGTACCATTATGTTAACATTTTTTCGGAAAATTTGTATGCCTCTTGTAGCAAGCATCCAACCCATCTAAAATACAAAATTAGAAATGCATCTGTCTTTTGGAAATGGATAAGAAATCTCAATGACGGAAGGTACATTATTGGTAGGGAAGTGAGCCCTAACATTCTCCGAGAGCTCTGAACCCACTTGCGCACAGTGTAGGCTTCCAATATGCGCCACCTGGCTTTGTGAATGATATTCTTGACAATCCGATAACACATATAATATGTAATATGTGATATGTGATATATGATCTGAGGTGGGCAAAATCGCATCATCACCTCCACGCGGTGCCCGCTGGATAGCTATCTGATAGTGAACTAACGATGAGCGTATGCTGAGTCTGACGATATATGTGCAGCTGAACACTCAGACCTGCATAAGCACATCTGGGTGAACTTCAGCGCGCATATGTCTAACCGGACGAGGCAACTCTTGTTGACCTGATCGGCTGAAATATGCGTCTCAGAAGTCTAGCAAGAGGTCCTCAGAAGGAGGACGTGCGGCGGACGAATTCTCTCGATGGAATCAACGGTGACGTCTACAGACCAGCGGATACCTTACTGGAGCTACTTCAACATATTTGGAGCTGAGGTTTGTAAGGATTTTCAATACTACGTCAGGGTATTGAAAAAGAGATGGTGGCGGATGAACCCTTAATGGGCCAACGGCAGCGCTCATATCCCCGAAGTGGGTTACTGACATCGGTGTATCCGGCCTCTTGTCCTAGGGGTACAAAAAAAAGGATCTGGCCCTCCAGGTTGGGGGTTGTGCCGTCGGGTTAACTTCCCTACCACGTAAAAAACCTTTGGTTACGAAGCAACTAACAGCCTCGGATACGGATGATCTTACTGTTGACGACCCACGCAAACGTAAAAACGACAACGATCTTCGTGTCTGCACATGGAATGTTAGGTCCCTCTACAAACCACGTGCAGCCGAACAACTTGCGGAGGCCCTAGAGTGTCTCAAAGCAGACATTACCGCCATCCAAGAAGTGCGATGGGATGGGCCGGGCAAAAGGAGTATGAAAAACTGCGACATCTGCTACGGCGATTGCTACAGACAAAAAGGACAGCGTCTATTCGGGTGCGGATTTGTCATTGGAGGCAGACTTAGGCAAGAAGTCTTGAGTTTCCGGCATGTGAACGAGCGCCTCATGACTATCCGTATCAAGGCTAAATTTGCCAACATTAGCCTAATATGCGTTCACGCCCCTCACGAGGAGAAGGACGACGCGACAAAGGATGACTTCTACCAGCTCTTGGACAAGACGTATGAGCAATGCCCTAGCCACGACGTTAAAATTATCCTAGGCGACTTTAACGCAAAGCTAGGAAGAGAGGAAGTCTTCAGTAGCGTGGTCGGAAAGCACAGCATGCACGACAACACATCCGGCAACGGACTCAGGCTAATCGACTTTGCGGCGGGGCGAAACTTTGTCGTAGCTAGTACGCGGTTCCCACGTCTCGATATTCACAAAGGAACATGGATCTCCTTTGATCGAAAAACTGTCAACCAAATCGATCACATTGCGATCGACGCAAGATACTCTTCCAGTATTCTGGGTGTCCGGACTTTCCGAGGAGCCAACGTGGACTCGGATCACTATCTAGTTGTAGCCAAGGTACGGAGGCGGATATCCAGAACGGAGCGAAATCAGCGAAATGCTGTGAGGAAATTTGACGTCGGGCGGGTACAATCGCAAGAGACCGCCAGAACCTTTGTCGATCGTGTATCTTCTAATCTCAATCTAAGTCCTATGCCGCCAGCAGCAAATGCGAAAGACCAGTGGCAGCGTTGCCAACAAGCCATCAGAGATGCCGCCTCTGATGTACTGGGTTTTTCTCGGCCACCACAACGAAATCCCTGGTTTGATGAGGAATGCTGGCAAGCACATGCAGCTAAACAAGAGGCGTACAAAGCGGCGCTGTATAGAAGGACTAGAGCTGCTTACGAGCTCTACGTCAGCAGAAGAAAAGAGGAACATCGACTTCTCAGAAAGAAGAAAAAAGAGCATGAGAAGCGCTCGATCGAGGAGATTGAGAGACTTTATTGCAGGAATTATGTTCGAAAATTTTACCAAAAGGTAAAAAGAACATGCCAGGGTTTCAAAGCCAGGACAGAAGCCTGCAGGGACGCAAGTGGCAATATAGTAGTAGAATCGCAGTCGGTGCGGAGGATATGGAAGGAACACTTCTGTAGACTGTTAAACGGCGATGATGACCAATATTCCGCTGTTAGGCAGAATGAGCCATTCAACAGTGACGATGACAGTCAAGACTCCCGTCAACCCGATCAGAATGAAGTGCGATAGCGATATCTAAGCTCAAATCCAACAAAGCTGCTGGAGCCGACGGCCTTGCCGCTGAACTTTTCAAGGCAGGAGGAGATGAGTTGGTAAGGAGCATGCACCAGCTCATCTGTAAAATCTGGTCGGACGAAAGTATGCCCGATGAATGGAGCCTCAGCATCGTTGGCCCGATCCTGAAGAAAGGAGACCCTCTGAACTGTGCCAACTACAGAGGTATAAGTGTCCTGAATATCGCATATAAGATCCTGTCCGCCGTACTATGTGAACGCCTAAAACCGATCGTCAACAACCTGATAGGTCCTTATCAGTGTGGTTTCAGGCCTGGAAAGTCCACCATTGACCAAATATTTACACTACGGCAGATCTTGGAAAAAACCCATGAATACAAAATCGATACGCACCACCTCTTCATCGATTTCAAAGTTGCCTATGATAGCGTGTATAGAGACGAGTTATACAGAGCCATGTCTAGTCTTGGCATCCCTGCCAAGCTCGTCCGTTTGTGCAGAATGACGATGGAGAACTCTCGCTGCTCCATCAAAGTCGGTAAAAACATCACCGGACCGTTCGATGTCAGGAAAGGTCTTAGACAAGGCGACGCGCTATCATGCGATCTCTTTAACATAATACTTGAGAGAATTGTACGAAACTCACAAGCCAACCCCGGAGGTACAATCTTCTTCAAGTCTGTACAACTACTCGCTTATGCCGATGACATTGACATAATCGGAAGAACTCAGCGGGCCGTCAATGGGGCATTTACGAGTATTGAGATCGAGGCAGCAAAGATGGGTCTAGCGGTCAATGAAAGCAAAACAAAATATATGCTGTCTACAAAAAAGGACACCCAACATCGGCGTCTTGGGCAGAACGCCACAATAGACAGATACAATTTTGAGGTAGTAAAGGATTTTGTCTACCTAGGCTCTATGGTCAGCTCCGCAAATGACATGAATGGAGAGATCACACGGAGAATTACCCTATTGCAAATCACTGTTTCTATGCGCTAAGAGGGCAATTGAGTACCAAAGCCCTATCTCGAACTACTAAGGTAACTCTTTATAAGACATTAATCATCCCAGTCCTGCTGTATGGCGCAGAGGCATGGGCTTTGAAAAAATCGGATGAGGATGCCCTTGGTTATTTCGAGAGAAAAGTTCTTCGAGCGATCTTTGGTCCCGTCTGCATAGACGGTGAGTGGAGGAGAAGGTACAATGCCGAACTATACGGCCTGTACAAGGACATCGACTTAGCCAGAAGAGTTCACATACAGCGACTAAGATGGCTGGGTCATTTAGAGCGGATGGAGCCCAACCTTCCCGCTAAGAAAGTCTTCGAATCCAACCCGGACGGACGGCGCAGTAGAGGACGACCTCGCGGTAGGTGGCGCAAACAAGTGGAGAGGGACCTCAACCAACTTGGCGTGCGCAACTGGAGGCAGCTGGCTCGTAACCGTGCTGGCTGGAGAGGTTTGTTGGTTGAGGCCCAGGTCCACCCCGGACTGTAGCGCCATCTAAAGGAAAGGAAAAGAAGGATATATGATCTGAAGGATGGCAGAGCAGCAGGATCGGATGGGATCCATTCGGAGTTTTACAAGTATGGTACCAATGAGCTTTATGGTAGACTGACCGGCATGTTTAATAATATTTTGGAGTACGGATGTGTTCCGCAGCGATTTAAAGAGGCACTTATTTTCCTCATCCACGGAATTATCGGGATATTTCGTTTTTGAATGCATCCTACAAAATTTGTACTGTGATACTTCAGAAAAGATTTAATGCATGGTTAGAAGCCAACAACCTACTGAACGAGTTCCAGGCTAGTTTTAGAACAGGGTACTCCAGAATTGACCACATATTTGTACTAAGCAGCACGACATGGATGTGCGCTAAGCCCAAATCTATTTGCTGTGATCATTGATTATCTGATTGACTGTTTGCCAGGAGGTGTGAAATATGTGTGTGTGCTCGTCAAAGGCCTTTTGTTTGCGGACTATGTTGTTTTGTTGACATGACATACTCCCCGGATTCCTTACAACTCATGATCAATCGTTTGCGTGAGGACACCAAATTATGGAAGCTAGTGTTCAACCTTTAAAGAAAGGAGATCCTCTGAACTGCGCCAACTACAGAGGTATAAGTCTTCTCAACATCGCATATAAGATCATGTCTGCAGTATTATGTGAACGCCTAAAACCGATCGTCAACAACCTGATATGTCTTTATCAGTGCGGTTTCAGGCCGGAAAAGTCCAGATCTTAGACAAAAACCCATGAATATAAAATCGATACGCATCATCTTTTTATCGATTTCAAAGTTGCATAATGAAAGCATGTATAGAGACGAGTTATAAAGAGCCATGTCTTGTCTCGGCATCCCTCCCAGGATTGTCCGTTTGTGCAGGATGACCATGGAGAATTCTTGTTCCTCCATCAAAGTCGGAAAGAATTCCACCGAACCGTTCGATATCGGGAAAGGGCCTAGACAAGGTGACGCACTATCATGCGATCTCTTTAACATAATACTTGAAAGAATTGTACGAAACTCACAAGCCAACACCGGATGTACACCCTTTAACAAGTCTGTACAACTCCTCGCTTACGCTGATGACATTCACATAGTCGGAAGAACTCAGTGGGCCGTCAGTGGGCCATTTGCGAGTATTAAGATAGAGGCAGCAAAGATGGGTTTAGCGGTCAATGAAAGCAAAGCAAAATATATGATGTCTTCAAAAAAGGACACAGAACATCGGCGTCTTGTACAGAACGTCACAATAGACTGATATAATTTTTTCTATGGTGAGTTCCGCAAATGAAACCAGTGCGTGGGGAGAGCAAACGAAGAATTACCCTATTGCAAATCACTGTTTCTATGCGCTAAGAGGGCAATTGAGTAAAAAAGCCCTATCTCGAACTACCAAGGTAACTCTTTATAAGACATTAATCATCCCAGTCCTGCTGTATGGCGCAGAGGCATGGGCTTTGTCAAAATCGGATGAGGATGCCCTTGGTTATTTCAAGAGAAAAGTTCTTCGAGCGATCTTTGGTCCCGTCTGCATAGACGGCGAGTGGAGGAGAAGGTACAATGCTGAACTATACGGCATATATATAGTGACATCGACTTAGCCAGAAGAGTTCACATACAGCGACTAAGATGGATGGGTCATTTAGAGTGGATGGAGCCCAGCGTTCCAGCCCGGATGTAGGTGGTGGTGGTAGGTAGGTGGCGCAAACAAGTGGAGGGGACCTCAACCAACTTGGCGTGCGCAACTGGAGGCAACTGGATTGTAACCGGGCTTGCTTCAGAGGTTTGTTGGTTGAGGCCCAGCTCCATCCCGGACTGTAGTGCCACCTAAGTAAGTAAGTAAGTGGTCAACCTTAACAAGTCCAAAACTATGATTTTCAAAGAAGGTGTAGGTCAAAATTGTACCAACAAAAAATAGCGCTTTGATGAGGAATCAATCGACATTGTTAAGGACTGCAAGGATCTCAGGGTTTACATAACTAAAAATATGGACATGGAACGACATCTTGAGGAAAAACTCGTAAAAACTAAAGCAGCCGTCAACGCAGCTTAAAAAAATTGTTTCAGCATATATTATATATTAATCGTAGTAGCAAATACAGGGTTTTTGAAGCGGTGTCCGAGTCGATCCTGTCATATGCGGCGCAAGTATTAAAAAAAAAGTATGGGAGGAAAGCAATACGAAACTGTAGAGAAGCTACTAAGATGTTATGTGAAAAGAATATTCCACCTTCCGTCGAATACGCCTAACTACATGCTTATACTCGGAAGAGGCTTATCGCCTTTATTTATTATTTATTAAAGCATTCAAACTACAGGTCGATTTATGTATTAAAAGCTCTAAACATGCCAGCCCACCGTCTTCCAAGAAAAGCAGTTCTAAATGTTGTGCAAACAAGAACTGGTTAGTACAGGGAATGGCTGGATCTTGCTGATGGATGGAAAGAGGACAACAGGAGAAACTGGAAGACTAAATTGTATGAGCTCAATATGAAGTTAGACGAGCAGGCTAGAACGAGATATGCTGAAGAGGCAGCTGGATCATTACATAAGGCAATCTACAGCAAGCTCAACCACAACTTGCAGAGAATAATAATTATTTCCATGATAATTACAAGACATAAGAAATGTCGATGATAGTATCATCATGATACTGAGACTGTGTGGTGAACTCTTGAACCTGAACCGTGTATCCCACATGGAGGACTCAGCTATTAACTGCAACATGTGCAACTTAGTGGAGAAAGAAGATGTTATTCCATTTTATGGGAATATTTCCGATCCTACGAGAAACAATGAGACATGTATTTGGATATGACACCTTGAAGAAGATGCAGGTGGTTTCCCCTTCTTAATGAAGATGATGTAAGCATACTATACTCGTAGGTTTACTGCCGTGTTAAGTTGAAACGACGTATCTAAATTTTTGGCGTTTAGGAGTTCGGGCTACTTTTGACATCTTTGGTATGGTTATTGTTTTATTCTTATTTAAAAAATAATAACTACCTTTACTTCTTATGAAAGACACTGGTCAAAACATAAAAGGTTACACATAAAAACGCCAAACCGCAATTATCTCAAAATGGCAAAAATGCAGATACATCAATTCAACTTAACACGGCAGTATACCGGTATTGCAAAATTGCTCTAACCCATCGACAGCAAATATATTAATTCATTTATTTACTTTCAAAATTAAGGATAATTAACAAAAAAATGTTTAACAATGGCGGAATTAAATGATAGTGATCATTTTGTAACTTAAAAAGTTAATGCCGAATGACACAAGAATTAATATTTTGAACAAACTTAAAAATCTGATGTGGGGTGACAATCAGTTCCACATATTAATGATTAAAACTTTAGAAATAATATATATTGTATTTTTAAAATTCAGAGCGAAAGGATAAAGAAAAGAAATTCAAAGTGATAGATATAACAATTCAGACAAAAAGATTACTCGTACATATTATACATATGTACATACAACTCTAACAATGATTTGTGGTGTTGATTAAGATACACTTATCAGGAAAGATTAAATATTAGCATAGTTAATCGTGAATAAACTGATTTTAAGTCGGTTTAGAAAAAAATTAAAATTTAAAGTTGTCCGGACTTATTGAAAATTGTAGGAGCTGTAACAGTTTAGAAATGTGAGAAATGGGTTTTGTAGGCGATAGGTACGTTGGCAAGATTTATGTTATTTATACATACGTAGACTGTAAACTGGGAGTTCTACTAGGAATATTACCACAAGTAAAACGTATTGGACTTATGTAGTTATGTTCATGGTACTTTGTTCTGTATTTAAAAGAGATTTCATCTGGTTACGTTGTATAGTTAAGGTCCAGTTATTCGTTTTGTGCCTCTAAATGGCATGTATGCTTTTGGCGGATTTTGGTCCTTTGGATGCGTCTGGCGAGGACTTGGCGACAAGTAAAACATCTTGGACTTATGTAATTATGTTTATAGTGCTTTATTCTATATTTCAGAGAGATTTTGTGTGGTGACATCAATTAGTTAAGGTCCAGCTGTATGTTTTGTGTGGATGAATGGGACATTTCGTTTTGGATTTCGATCCTTTAAATGCGTCTGACAAGGACTTGGCGACAAGTAAAACGTCTTGGATTTACATCTTTGTAATCAGGAAGTCTCGCTCTATGTTTTTAAAAAAAATTAAGTGGTTACACCAATTATTCCAAATTGGCATTTTGTCAATATTTTGATTTCATCTGGTAAGCCCTTAGCGACATCCATAACGTCTTGGACCTTGAACATTCAGGTTCGGGAAGAACTCGTGCGGTTACATAAATTATTCAAAATTAGAACTTTGTACGCGTTTCTACCGCATCTGGCAAGGCTTTAGCTACACTTAAGAAGTCTTGGACACACGTATTTTCACTGAAGGGGTGGTACTCTATAACGTACTAGTACATTCAATCGGTTACAGCTATTATTCCTGTTTTGAAATTTGCGGCATTTTCAATATACAATTATTTCCATTACGTGCTGCCAGATGAGCATATCTCAAATTTGGGCATCAAGGCAACATATTAACACAGGTTTCATTCGGTGGGCAAAATCGCATCATCACCTCCTCGCGGTGCCCGCTGGATAGCTATCTGATAGTGAACTAACGATGAGCGTATGCTGAGTCTGACGATATATGTGCAGCTGAACACTCGGACCTGCGTAAGCACATCTGGGTGAACTTCAGCGCGCATATGTCTAACCGGACGAGGCATCTCTTGTTGACTTGATCGGCTGAAATATGCGTCTCAGAAGTCTACCAAGAGCTCCTCAGAAGGAGGACGTGCGGCGGATGAATTCTCACGATGGAATCAACGGTGACGTCTACAGACCAGCGGATACCTTACCGGAGCTACTTCAACATATTTAGAGCTGAGGCCTGTAAGGATTTTCAATACTACGTCAGGGTATTGAAAAAGAGATGGTTGCGGATGAACCCTTAATGGGCCAACGGCAGCGCTCATATCCCCGAAGTGGGTTACTGACATCGGTATATCCGGCCTCTTGTCCTAGGGGTACAAAAAAAAGGATCTGGCCCTCCAGGTTGGGGGTTATGCCGTCGGGTTAACTTCCCTACCACGTAAAAAACCTTTGGTTACGAAGCAACCAACAGCCTCGGATACGGATGATCTTACTGTTGATGACCCATGCAAACGTAAAAAGGACAACGATCTTCGTATCTGCACGTGGAATGTTAGGTCCCTCTACAAACCACGTGCAGCCGAACAACTTGCGGATGCCCTAGATTGTTTTAAAGCAGACATTACTGCCATCCAAGAAGTGCGATGGGATGAGCCGGGCAAAAGGAGTATGAAAAACTGCGACTTCTACTACGGCGACTGCTACAGACAACAAGGACAGCGTCTATTCGGGTGCGGATTTGTCATTGGAGGCAGACTTAGGCAAGAAGTCTTGAGCTTCCGGCATGTGAACGAGCGCCTCATGACTATCCGTATCAAGGCTAAATTTGCCAACATTAGCCTAATATGCGTTCACGCCCCTCATGAGGAGAAGGACGACGTGTCAAAGGATGACTTCTACCAGCTCTTGGACAAGACGTGTGAGCAATGCCCTAGCCACGACGTTAAAATTATCCCAGGCGACTTTAACGCAAAGCTAGGAAGAGAGGACGTCTTTAGTAGCGTGGTCGGAAAGCACAGCCTGCACGACATCACATCCGGCAACGGACTCAGGCTAATCGACTTTGCGGCGGGGCGAAACTTTGTCGTAGCTAGTACGCGGTTCCCACGTCTCGACATTCACAAAGGAACATGGATCTCCTTTGATCGAAAAATCGTCAACCAAATCGATCACATTGCGATCGACGCAAGACACTCTTCCAGTATTCTGGGTGTCCGGACTTTCCGAGGAGCCAACGTGGACTCGGATCACTACCTAGTTGTAGCCAAGGTACGGATGCGGATATCCAGAACGGAGCGAAATTAACGAAATACTGTGAGGAAATTTGACGTCGGGCGGCTACAATCGCAAGAGACCGCCAGAACCTTTGCCGATCGAGTTTCTTCTAATCTCAATCTAAGTCCTATGCCGCCAGCAGCAAATGCGGAAGACCAGTGGCAGCGTTGCCAACAAGCCATCAGAGATGCCGCCTCTGATGTACTGGGTTTCTCTCGGCCACCACAACAAAACCCCTGGTTTGATGAGGAATGCCGGCAAGCACATGCAGCTAAACAAGAGGCATACAAAGCGGCGCTGCATAGAAGGACTAGAGCTGCTTACGAGCTCTACGTGCGCAGAAGAAAAGCGGAACATCGGAGCATGAGAAGCGCTCGATCGAGGAGATTGAGAGACTTTATTGCAGGAATGATGTTCGAAAAATTTACCAAAAGGTAAAAAGAACATGCCAGGGTTTCAAAGCCAGGACAGAAGCCTGCAGGGACGAAAATGGCAATATAGTAGTAGAATCACAGTCGGTGCTGAGGATATGGAAGGCACGCTTCTGCAGACTGTTAAACGGCGATGATGACCAATATTCCGCTGTCAGGCAGAATGAGCCATTCAACAGTGACGATGACAGTCAAGATTCCCGTCAACCCGATCAGAATTAAGTGAGGATAGCGATATCTAAACTCAAATCCAACAAAGCTGCTGGAGCCGACGGCCTTGCCGCTGAACTATTCAATGCAGGAGGAGATGAGTTGGTAAGGAGCATGCACCAGCTCATCTGTCCGGTGAATGGAACCTCAGCATCGTTTGCCCGATCTTGAAGAAAGGAGACCCTCTGAACTGTGCCAACTATAGAGGTATAAGTGTCCTGAATATCGCATATAAGATCCTGTCCGCCGTACTATGTGAACGCCTAAAACCGATCGTCAACAACCTGATAGGTCCTTATCAGTGTGGTTTCAGGCCTGGAAAGTCCACCATTGACCAAATATTCACACTACGGCAGATCTTGGAAAAAACCCATGAATACAAAATCGATACGCACCACCTCTTCATCGATTTCAAAGTTGCCTATGATAGCGTGTATAGAGACGAGTTATACAGAGCCATGTCTAGTCTTGGCATCCCTGCCAAGCTTGTCCGTTTGTGCAGAATGACGATGGAGAACTCTCGCTGCTCCATCAAAGTCGGTAAAAACATCACCGGACCGTTCGATGTCAGGAAAGGTCTTAGACAAGGCGACGCGCTATCATGCGATCTCTTTAACATAATACTTGAGAGAATTGTACGAAACTCACAAGCCAACCCCGGAGGTACAATCTTCTTCAAGTCTGTACAACTACTCGCTTATGCTGATGACATTGACATAATCGGAAGAACTCAGCGGGCCGTCAATGGGGCATTTACGAGTATTGAGATCGAGGCAGCAAAGATGGGTCTAGCGGTCAATGAAAGCAAAACAAAATATATGCTGTCTACAAAAAAGGACACCCAACATCGGCGTCTTGGACAGAACGCCACAATAGACAGATACAATTTTGAGGTAGTAATGGATTTTGTCTACCTAGGCTCTATGGTCAGCTCCGCAAATGACATCAGTAGGGAGATCACACGAAGAATTACTCTTGCCAATCGTTGTTTCTATGGGCTAAAACGGCAATTGAGTAGCAAAGCCCTATCTCGAACTACTAAGGTAACTCTTTATAAGACATTAATCATCCCAGTCCTGTTGTATGGCGCAGAGGCATGGGCTTTGACAAAACCGGATGAGGATGCCCTTGGTTATTTCGAGAGAAAAGTTCTTCGAGCGATCTTTGGTCCCGTCTGCATAGACGGTGAGTGGAGGAGAAGGTACAATGCCGAGCTATACGGCCTGTACAAGGACATCGACTTAGCCAGAAGAGTTCACATACAACGACTAAGATGGCTGGGGCATTTAGAGCGGATGGAGCCCAACGTTCCCGCTAAGAAAGTCTTCGAATCCACCCCGGACGGACGGCGCAGTAGAGGACGACCTCGCGGTAGGTGGCGCAAACAAGTGGAGGGGGACCTCAACCAACTTGGCGTGCGCAACTGGAGGCAGCTGGCTCGTAACCGTGCTGGCTGGAGAGGTTTGTTGGTTGATGCCCAGGTCCACCCCGGACTGTAGCGCCGTCTAAGTCAGTAAGTTCATTCGGTTACCTATCGCGTCCAAAATCTACTGCGGGCTCGTCTAAAAACTTTTTTGGAACAATATTGTTTAACAAGATACGTTTTTGGCGTCACCAACAACATATGCGATTTAATGGTTTTGATATCCTCTCTCCAATTCAAGTTATGATCGATTAGGACTCCAAGGTATTTATAGTGTTGCACTGACTCAATTTTAAAACAATTAGCAGAGCAGTGAGAGCTACATTTAAAATTACCTTTCTCGCAAATATGGACGGGTAAGCAAAACTTTCTACAATCATGTGCGTGAAAAAAAGATTAAAATCTTGTAAGACGTTACCGGATATTTTAAACGACATGAGTTTTGTTTTCTCGCTGATGATTAATTTATGTGCGGTAAACTAAAGCCTCAAGGTTCAGAGGCGTTCAGAAATCGTTGGATATGAAACTGATAGGTGAAGGCTATGTAGTCCCCAAAGGCAGTAGACGTTCCATTTAAATTTAGTTTAAAAACAGAGTTTGTATAGATTAAAAATAACAACCGACCGAGAACCAAACCCTGAGACACACCATTTTAAAAAAAAAAGGGAGCTACTGAAATTCCCGTTTATATTAACTATCTGTTCTCTGCATTTTAAGTACGAGATGAACCATTTGAGTATTACTCCCCTAAAAACAGCAGCATATAATTTATTTAGTAGTATGTCACGGTCAGCCATGTCAAATGCTTTTGTCATATCAACAAAGAGAGCCATTGTAGATTTATTTCAGTTAATACTCTCATACAACTGACTACATATTCTAAGAATAACATCCTCAGTTGACAATCCCCTTCCGAATTATAGATTTTTTTTTATTTACATATATTTTGTACATACGTATATGATTTAACACTGCAACTAGTAATTTTGGCTAACGAGCAGTTTGAACCTACCGCAAACAATTTTGTAAATTCAGTTTTCTTCTTCTTCCTTTTATCAGCGAGGTTATGATCTGAAAACAAGGGATCATAACCCTCCCACTTCACCGCATTTCTACTGATCCGCCCGTGGGGTTCGCCTATTTGACCTCAGAAAATATCGGCAGGCCTGCCGATTTTGGATCACTCGGTTACTGAGGCCAATGAAATGCCGATGTCGTCGCATTTGTCTGATCCAGGCGTTTATAGGCCTGTCTTTCCTACATCGCGATGTCTTTGGAACGTGCATTGATATTGCCTTTTTAACAGGGTTCAAATAATCTCTTCTTTCAACGTGGCAATACCAGCTGAGCCAGTCGCGGTCTATTTTTTGTACGATGGTTTCCTTGATGTGAAAGCTTCCACGGATCTTCGAACTTCTTATTCGATCAAGCTTGGTCACTCCTGCTGACATGCGAAGCATCTTCATCTCAGCTGCCATTAATTTACTCTCATACTTTTTGTACATCGTCCAACATTGTGAACCGTATGTGAGCGCTGGAGGCACAACTGCGGGGTTAAGTATTCCTTTCAACTTAGGTGGCATTTTTCTGTCACAGAAAATAGCGGAATTTTCTCGCCACTTCATTCACCCTACGTTTACGCGATGATTGATGTCGTTATCACAGGTTGCTTTGCTATTGATCATAGATTCCAGATATTTGAACTTTTCGCACTTGGGAAGCACTGTTCCATTCAAATAAATGTCTGGAATAGGCCTGAGTGGATCAGAGAACGGGCAGCACAAGTACTCTGTCTTTTTTGAACTAATGCGATACTAATTTCCCTCCAGGACGTCCACCCACACATCAAGTGCTCGTTGCAGTGATGTAGGATCCTCACTTATGCTCCATCGTCAGAAAAGAATAACTGTTCTACCTTGGTGTCCATCACTTTACCTTCAAGTAGATAATCAAGGACTGTAATAAAGAGCAAATGACTTAGAACGCTTCCCTGGTGCACCCCGACATTGATTGGGAACTCTTCGGTTACTCCAGCGGGGCGTCTTACTTTTGTCTTTGCTCCTTCGTACATGTGCATGATCATCTGTACATATGTACACCACCCATATCAGATTTCGTGGTTGTTTGTCGAATGCCTTTTCAAAGTCAATCAATACAACATGCAAATCCCTTAAGGAATCACGATGTTTTTCCATCATGATCCTTATACTTTGGATTGCATCTGTGGTTGACTTACCCGAGACAAACCCGCACTGATCATCATATAGTCGTATTATTTCTCGCAGTCGGCCACTTAATACCCGCTCAACGATCTTCATGGTGTGTGACATCAGCTTGATCGAATAGTAGTTATCACAGTTTCGCGTATCCCCCTTCCCTTTGTATACAGGGAGAAGAACACTTTCCCTCCATTGACTCTGCATTGGATCACCTCTCACAAATTTGGAGATGAGAATTCTGAGCCATCTGAACCCGACGTCTCCCATCTTTTTCCAGAACTCAGAGGGCATCTCGTCTGGCTCAACCGCTTTCCTTTTTTTTTGGAGTATTTGACCGCCTCACTAACTTCTTCGACTGTGATGTCGGGTATTTCTTCACAGTTATGGGGTGGCTCTTAGAAAGTATAGCCGGGGAAACTGTTCATTTAAAAGTTCTTCACAATACTGCCGCCACCTCTGCAGAATTTTGTCGTCATCCACAAGAAGGTGGCCATGAGCATTGTTAATGAACTTTGGCGAACGAATCTCCTGAGCATTCCTCCTTCTTTGGGCGGCTATTTTGAAGATGGTTGCGCTCTTGTTCATATTGTGTCTTCGCAGCTCCTGGATAGCCTGGTTTGCAACAGCAACCGGAGAAGATATTTTCTCCAGCTCCCGATACAGGCCCTCCGTACTCTCTGCGGGCGCACTTCTCCTTCGCTTTTTTCTTGCAACTTCTGTACTCCATTTCGAGGCGAGCTTTTTCGTTACTAATATTAGAGGGGCACTTTGACCAAGCTTTGAAAGCCGCGTTCTTCTCATTTATCACCTTCTTAGCTTCATCACTCCGCCACCATGTTTCTTTGGCGTGTTGATGGTGGCCTTTTGAAGTTCCTAGCAGTGGTTTGGCCTTCTTTAAGCAAGTTCGCTGTAGGGCATCTCACATATTTTGTGCTCTGCACTCTTCATCCTCAGCTCCGTTGATGGTGTGATAGAGGTAATTTTTCATTACGAAAACAAAGCCTCACCTTTTTCTTTGTCCAGATTGTACCATTTGATTTTCTCAGAGACCCTTATTTGTGTGCTCTTCTTTGGTGTTTCATAAAAATTTCTGTTAGTAGGAGACGGTGTTGCCGAGCGATTGCCTCTCCCAGGATCACTTTGCAATCTTTTACCAGAGGCTTCATGAAACTGGCTACCAAATGGTAGTCAATCTGAGTTTCATCTCCACCACTGCTGTAAGTCATTAGGTGTCGGCTTTGTTTGATGAACATGGTATTCAACACGATAAAACCGTGTGATTTGCACATGCTTAGGATGTCTTCATCATGAAGGTTCCTGGTGCCGTACCCTAGTCCTCCATGGCAGTCTTCATAGTCTTCGTTTGACTTCCCGACATGTCCATTCAAATCTCCTCCAACAAACAGAAACTCTTCCTTTAGGATGTTCTTAAGGAGATTGTGGAAATCTACCAAAAATGCATCTTTATCTCTCTGATCGCACCCATTTTGGGGAGCATATGCACTGACAATATTCCACAACTCTCCTTGTATTACTATTTAGTAAATTTAGTATGAAGTCTTCACTTGACGGCGAACCCCACAGGCGGATCAATAGAAATGCCGTGAAGTGGGAGGGTTGTGATCCCTTATTTTTCGATCATAACCTCGCTGAAAAAGGAAGAAGAAGGATGTCTATACTTGACAAATTTTATTTTATTGCAGCTTCTGTTGATTCACCGGAAGGAATCGTTCTGCTGTATAAAGCGCCTCCTTAGATCGTGAGGTTTAAAGCGTCGTAATCTTCTTATTTGGTTCGCAGTATTGAGAGGTGCTGGTATTTTTTCGTTAACATGCTGCCTTATTCTAACTTCGTTAGCACTCGCATACCATAGACTTTCATCAGATACCATCGGTACATTCAGGTCGCGATGTAAATCACTATTTCTAATATACCAAGTGGGCGCCGTGGCGTAAGTGGTTAGTGTGTCGGATCACTACGCATGAGGTTCCAAGTTCGAATCCCAGAAAACACCAAAAAGTTTTTTCACGGTCCCACCTCTCGCGAGCGTCTTTCAAACTTCCGAGAGTATTGTTGTCACGAAAAAGCTTTTCAAATCGTCGTTCGGATACGGCACTAAACTGTCGTGTGAAAAATATAACGCACACAACATGAGTGGTTACGAGAAGCTAGGCCCAGGCACTTAAAGAGCTGTTTCGCCAAATATTTTTTTTTTATTAATGTACCAAGGGGCATTGACAATCCCTCTTAGTATTCTATTTAGAAAACGTTGAATGACGTAGCTGAACTCCATATATCCAGACTGATTTGAGTACCTGCTTATAATTCATAAATTTGTTGTGAATAGACATTGTGGACTGTCTTCCTCCAAGCTAAAGCACTATACCATATGCTACTTCAGATTGAGCTCTTCTTTTTTTCTTTTTCACATGCTCCTTCCAGTGTAGCTTTGCATCCAGGGTCATACCTAGGTATTTTGCAGAGTTGTGATATGGGATTTGGTTTCCATTAATGTTAATGGGTATATAGTCAATATTTCTGTTATTAAAATTAACATGAGCTGACTTGGAGTTGTTAATTTTGAAACGCTATGTAACCATCCATTGACCAACTACATTAATTGGATGTTGAAGCTTTTGAGCTGCAATCTCATTGCTTTTGTCAGAAGTTAAGATGATAGTATCATCTGAATTGTAGATGAAAACTTTTGGCAAACTATTCCTTTTTATTTTTCTTCCGTATTAGAATGTTGATATTATTTTTTTATTTTTACTTGTGAATGTTAATACGAATAAATATATATATATTTTTTTCAGCTCATAGTAGTGTCAGATTCTTACTGACTAAAAAAAACACCACCCTTCGATATAAATTTGTTAGATATCGCAACTAAGTCTTAACTTATCAAGCAATTTTTCTATCATGAAATAAAAACGTTTGGCAGGTTTCTTTCCACTGAAAGATCCTGCATATTCCGCAATCTAGACGCGGTTAATCATTATCTCGCCAAGTCGAAAGGTTTCGTCCTTTGTAGTCGGCGCAATAAATTGCTTTCGTCCAAAATTTGTAGGACTGTATTGTTGACATGTCCGATTAATCGGTTTCTATGCTTTCTCGCGAAGCTTCTAGTTTCAGCTTCGATTGTCGGAATTCCGAGATCCCTGTGGATATCGTCGTTTCTACTATACCGCGGTGCTTGGACAATTTCTCTTAGCACTTTATTTTGAAAAGCTTGTAAAATATTGGCATTTGTTTTCTTGGTACAACCCCAAAGTTGTATACCGTAGGTCCACACCGGCTTTAGCACTTGCTTGTATAAAAGCAGTTTGTTCTCAGTACTGAGCTGGGAATGTTTTCCGAGTCACCAGTACATTTCTCTATATTTGATTTCGAGTTCTTTTCGTTTCATTTTCACGTGAGAATTCCATTTCAGTCTTGCGTCGAGTGTCATTCCCAAGTATTTGGCCTCGTTTGCAAAGGGTATTCGGGCCGAGTTTAGGAAAATTGGCAAGTCATTAGTTTTCTTGTAAGTGAAATTCACGTGAACAGATTTAGATTCGTTGATGGCGATCCGCCAGTCCCTCGTCCATTCATTTACATTATTCAGTGCATTTTGCAGTTTTGCAGTCGTTTCTTCGATTGTTTTTCCTACTGCTAGGATAGCGGTGTCATCGGCAAACGTAGCAAGGATAGTGCCATCTTCGTTCGGTATATCACGAGTATATAGCAAATAGAGAAGAGGCCCAAGAACGCTTCCTTGCGATACGCCGGCCGAAATTTCTTTGAGCTCGGAGTATTCGACTCCATGTCTAACACGAAAGATTCTATTCCCGAGATATGATTCTAGAATATCGTATAAGCATACAGGGAGAATTTGTCGTAGTTTGCATTTCAAGCCATCATGCCACACCTTATCAAAGGCTTGCGAGACGTCAAGAAATACGCTTGAGCAAATCTTTTTTTCTTCAAGTGCTTTCTCGATTACGTCAGTAATTCTATGCACCTGGTCAATCGTCGAATGCTTGCTTCTGAACCCAAACTGGTGGTCAGGGATTAGATTATTTTCTTCTATGACCGGTTGGAGACGCCTTAATAATATCCTCTCGAAAATTTTCGATATGATTGGAAGAAGCGAAATTGGTCTATACGATTTTACTTCATTTGGCGGTTTTCCTGGTTTTAAAACCATTTTTCCGCATTTTGGGCGATTTGGTTTTGGGCGATCGGAAGCAAGGCTTTTAATGATTTCTGACAAAACGCCCACTTTCTTGGGCGTTTTGTCATTTTTTAATTTTTGGGCGATGTGTCGTTGTGTCATATCGCCCATAATTCGTTGGGCGATTTGACACCCAACCAAAATTAGGTTTCAGCGATTCAAACAAGTTAGTAAAATCTGATTTTTCAAGTGCAGAACGCGGTGGACAGTAGATAGATAAGATTTTAAGAGTACGCTGACTATTTTTTAACTCGAATCGTGCACAGTTGCAAAGTTTCAAGTTCTATCTTTAGATCTTCGGATTGTTCGATGCAGTCTTTAATAAATAACGATGATCCGCCTCTCGCTTTTCCCGAAGGGTGACAAGCGTGGTAATCATTTTATTTTTAAATGCGATTCCTTTTTTACGTGGGTTTCAGAAGTCAAACAAATATCAATATCTTTTTCACGCATGAAAATTTCCAATTCGTCGAGTTTTTGCAAAAGTCCGTTTGCATTCCAAGTACATATTTTTAACATTCGTTTGTCATTCATATTCTAGTTGAAGTACGCGTTTTCTGAGAATTAATTTCAAGCTTAACCAGCCTATCGGGAATAATTTTATTTATTTTGCTTTGTTCTTCAAATTTCTCGAGAATAACCGACAAAACATGAGAGACAGGGTCCGTCGAAATTTCAAGGTTTTTTGGTTTTTCGGATGCCGCGGCCTGAGCGTAGGTCTGCACTCCTGCTGTCCGAGGGTTATTACCTGGCGACTTTTTCGACGTTAACTTTTCAGTACCGATTCTTTTAAGAACAGAGGTCGAGGACTTTTCTGTTGTCACTCTTTCCCTCACCGTTTTGCGCTCTGAACCCGGTAGTTTTAGTTTGCCTACTTTCTCCTGTGCATTCTTACGCTTTGGCTTAGCTTGCAGTTTAGATTTTGCAAGGGGCTTAAGGAGCATATCTCTCCGTTTTTGCAACTCCTTAGCTACTTCACAGCCTCTATAATTTGCCGGGTGCTTTCCCTTACAGTTAGCACATGTTGCAGAGGTTTGTTTATTTACTCCACAGACTTGGGAGAGGTGATTTCCGGCGCATTTCACACATCGTGGTTCTTTTTTGCAGTACATTTGCGTGTGGTTAAATCCTTGGCAATGTTTGCACTGCGGAATCATCCTTAAATTTCTACGCATGGGCTCGATTTTTAATACGAATATATGAACTAGGCAGACAGCAAAGCCATGCTTAAATTTGATTTTGTGCACTGTATGTATTAGAAAATATTACATGAATAAATAAAGTCTTTCAAATCTAAAAAAAATCAACTGAACTTGGTCAAAATCGATCAGCACCTAAAAGTACTCACATAATGTACATACATTTTCAGTGGAATTAGTCACATTCGTTCGTCCGTATGTAAAGGTTTCAGGGCCTTAAAGTTTGAGCTAGAAGAATAATATTTTCTAAAAAGATTTATCGGTTCTTATTATAGTAGTAAAATCTCTTCAAAATGCCCTCTATACACATTTTTCTATTTTAACAAATATTCGCTTACTGCTTTGTTTAATTCAGTGCCACATATTTATTCCTAAATCAGGCCCCACTGACATTAGCACCAATGACAACCAATTGCTTGCATATTGTCATTCGAGGTAAACCCAAATTTACTGCGGCAATCGCTGGTTCAATGTGTATCTCGGTTTAGTCTAGTTGCAATGATGCATATGGTATGTATGTACATACGAGTAGAAGGTGAACGAAACTCTGTATCAGGGCAAAGATATCTGTTTAACCTTTATATTGCGGTCATGTGTAAAAATTTAAGAAATGCAGTACTAGAGAATTAAATATTAATCTTCTTCATTTATTCTATTTGATAACAGACTACATTCACTACAGTAGGGTTCGAAAGTAATCTATTGCTTCCGTTCCTTCTCACTAATAGTATGACGACAAATAGTAAGCAGCAGTAAGGAAATCACTGTGCCCCATCTGATAGCCTTCACTGACCCAAGTTGATATTTTGAAATTTCGATTCTCTTGGAATAAAAGATTAGATGAGATTAGATATTATTTAAGTACTGAAGTATTTGTAAACATTGTACATAAGAAAACAAATCGATTGACATGGCTTTGCCGCCTGCCTGGTTGACAACTAACCTTTAATTCGTGTAGATAATTGTCACGTCTATTATTAAACCAATCGCAAAATAAATAATAAAATGTACTCGAATAATATAGTAATATTCTTGCCAGGGTTCATGATAATAAAACCGTCTTCTGTGTATTTAAACTGTTTTTTATAAACAACTATCAAATTCACTTTCGTTATACTTCAAAATTATCAAATCACTTCTTTTTTTTATTAATCTCAACTTAAACTGTGTCTACAAAAACAACACGAATTTCCAAATAATGAACTCTCGTAGTAATCGCACTTGTACATCGCTATTTTTACCTCTATCGACTGCATCTTTCCTGCTTTGTGTATATGAGTATATAGAAAACACAAGATTCTTCAGAGCATTGTCGAATATGCTAGATGTCACTGGGTGAATTATGGAACAAACTGACGTTCATAATGGGCGTTTTGACGGTGCTGTCACACCATACTTACTTACTTAGGTGGCGCTACAGTTCGGGGTGAACCTGGGCCTCAACCAATAAGCCTCTCCATTTAGCTCGGTCGTTAGATAATTGCCTCCAGTTGCACACTCCAAGTTGGTCGAGGTCCCCTTGAACTTGTGCGCGCCACCTACGGCGAGGAGGTCCTCTACTGCGTCGTCTCTCGGGGTTAGAATCGAAGACTTTGTGAGCTGGAGCGATGGTGTCCATTCGCTCTACATGTCCTAGCCATCTCAAACGTCCAATGCGCAGTTTTTTGACTAGGTCGATGTCGCTGTACTGCTCGTATAGTTCGTGATTGAATCTTCTCCTCCAAAACCGTCAACACAAACGGGACCGAAAACCTTACGAAGAATTTTTCCCTCGAACCGACCAAGGGTATCTTCATCCTCTTTTAATAAAGTCCATGTTTCAGTGCCGTAAAGCACCACTGGGATGATCAGGGTCTTGTACACAGTCTCCATAGGGCTTTGCTTTTGAATTGCCTTATAAGCCCAAAAAGCAGCGATTGGCAGTTATTGTTCGCTTGATTTCTGCGCTGATATTGTTTTTCGGGTTTATAGCAGAGCCAAGGTAGACAAAGTCCCTTACTACCTCGAAGTTATAGCTGCTCACTGTGAGGTTTTGTCCAATTTGTCGGTGTTGGTTGTCCCTTCTTGTTGACAGCATATACTTAGTTTTGCCCTCGTTTATCGCTAAACCCATTTTGGACACTTCCGCCTCAATGCTTGCAAATGCACCGGTGACAGCCCGCTGAGTTCTTCCGATAATGTCTATATCGTCGACGTATGCAAGCAGTTGTACAGACTTGTGATAGATTATGCCTCCGGTATTGGCTTGTGAGTTCCGCACAATCCGTTCAAGTACAATATTAAAGAAGTCACATGACAGCGCGTCACCTTGCCTAAAGCCTTTTTTGACATCAAAGGTATCTGTGAGGCATTACCGACCTTGATTGAGCAGCGAGCGTTCTCCATCGTCATCCTGCACAGACGAACAAGTTTGGCAGGGAGCTCAAAACTCGACATGGCTCTATAAAGCTCTTCTCCATAGGTGCTGTCGTAGGTGGCCTTGAAATCGATAAAGAGATGGTGGGTATCGATTTGGAATTCTTGGTATTTCTCCAGGATCTGCCGAAGTGTGAAGATTTGATCGATGGTGGACCGTACTGATAGGGTCCCATCAGGCTGTTGATAAAAGGTTTCAGGCGTTCACACAATATCGCAGAAAAGATCTTATCGGCGATGTTGAGGAAACTGATGCCTCTATAATTGGCGCAATTGAGGGGTCTCCTTTCTTGTGGATCGGGTAAACGATGCTGAGGTTCCATTCATCAGGCATACAATCGTCTGACTATACATTAGAGATGATTGGTGTATGCACTGTACCAATTCATCACCAGCTGCCTTGGAAAGTTCGGCCGGTAAGCCGTCAGATCCAGCAGCCGCTTTGTATGTCTCTTATTTTGCTGCATGGACTCGCCGGCATTCTTCGTCAAACCAGATGTTTCGCGGTGGTGGGCGAGCGAGATCCAGCACATCAGTCGTGTCGTTTCTGATGGCATGTTGGCATCGTTGCTACTGGTCTTCGGCACTTGCTGCTGGCGGCATAGGGGTGATTGAAAGAGTTCGGGATACGCGTTCAGCGAAGAATGTGGAGGTCTCTTGCGTTAAATTTGCTCACAGTGATTCTTATTTGTTGCTCGGTTTGGGATATCCGCATTCGTACCTTGGCTACAACAAGGTAATGATCCGAGTCTATGTTGACCGCTCGGAAGGTCCGGACATCCAGAATACTTGCGTCGATCGCAATATGATCAATTTGGTTGATCGTTACATGATCATTGGGCTTATGAATACCGCTTGCTATGGTGACATTTCGCTCCACAGCGAAATTAATTAACCTTATTCCGTTATCAGATGTGTTGTCGTGTAGGCTATGCTTACCGACTGCCCTACCAAAGACATCCTCCTTTCCTATTTTGGCGTTAAAATCGCCCAATATGATTTCAACGTTGTATTTAGGACATTGTTCATATGTTTTGTCGAGGAGCTCGTAGAAACAATCTTTGGTGGCAGGGTCCTTTTCCTCTATGAGGGCATGAACACATATTAGGCTTATGTTAGTGAATTTAGCCTTGATCCGGATAGTCATAATACGTTCGCTCACGTGTCATAAGCTTAAGACTTCATGCCTAAGTCTGCCGCGTATAACAAATCCGCATCCGAATAAACGCTGGCTGTTGCCACTATAGCAATCACCGTAGTAGTTGTCACAGTTTTTCATCCTCTTTTTGCCCGGCCCATCCCATTGCACTTCCTGGATGGCGGTAATATCTGCATTATAGCAGTCTAAGGCCTCTGCTAGTTGTTCAACTGCACGTGGTCTGTAAAGGGACAGAACATTTCACGTACAGATCCGAAGGTCGTTTTCCTTATTTATTTCATTTGCTGGTGTCGTCATCAGTTGAATCGTCCTTATCTGAGGCTTTTGATTGTTTCGGAACCATTCGTTTTTTACGTGGTAGGGAAGTTACCCCGAAGGCACAACACCCAACCTGGAGGGCCAGTTCCTTTAGTTATTCCACTGGGACGAGGGGCCGGGTACACAGGTGCCAGTAGTCAACTACGGGAGTATGAGCGCTGCCATTGCCCGATTAAGGGCTCCGCCGCCACCATCTCTATTCCAAGGTTCTAATCAACATTTGAAATTCCTTACCGACCTGTGATCCGAATACGTCGAAGCAGCTCGCGCAAGGTATTCACTAAGTTCAACCTCACTGGAACTATAGATGCCACCGTTGACTCCGTCTAGGGAATTCGTCCGCTGCCGCCTGGAACAGAAAGAAGTACTCTAGTGAGAAAGCACTCTTCCTCCCTCTTTCATCTGCTGCCGCCAAGAATCCGCCAAATGGGGTTGGTTACCCATTTCTTGGATTAAGGTACTAGGCACCCGGCTGTCACCGCGTGGTGATTGAGAGTAGGAGTTGGTAGGCATCAGCTAAGTGAAAATGCTTTTGTTTTCATATGATCGAATGCACTACCGTTTGACCAGCCGTTGTCACACCATGTTCGTTAGTAATGCAGTGCGAAAAGTACTTTTTGAAGATGCTGCAATATAGATTGAAGTACACTTTTTGTAGTATTAGAAGTTCCTGTTAAGAATCCTTTTTCCTGTAACGTTCTGGTCAAC
Organism: Brachypalpus laphriformis; assembly: GCA_945910035.1. Taxonomy (NCBI): domain Eukaryota; kingdom Metazoa; phylum Arthropoda; class Insecta; order Diptera; family Syrphidae; genus Brachypalpus; species Brachypalpus laphriformis. The sequence goes on along the minus strand of OX246754.1, from coordinate 38,561,469 downwards.
TGTGTCGAAGGCGGCTTTGAAATCCACAAAGAATGCATATAGTTTCCCTATCTTCAGTAGAAATGACTCTGCAACATTCCTTAGGACAAACACTTGGTCAACTGTGGAATAACACGATCTGAAACCCGCTTAGTATTCTCTCAGTAGCTTATTTGCATATATCTATGCTGTAAGTCCACTAAGTGCCTCAACAACAGAGTTATAGGTCTGTCGAAAATATCGTTCTGGAAGACAAGTGCAGAGTATTGGAAGCTAAACCTATTGGGAAATGGGTTCAATAACATATGCTTTGAGAATGTTCGGATGCAACTTCCTGTGCATGATTTACCTTCCAACGTTTAGTCTCCTGGTGAATTTTCAAAATTCTGAAGAGTTACTTCATTGTGCCCATCTTCAAGCCTTCAGTTCAGTGCTTTAAGCTCCCTATTAGCTCTATGTTACATATTTTTCATACCAGCATCGTTGAAGAGTCTGAAGAACTTTAACTAAGCGAAGGAAGCTGTCTCGCTTTTTTACACTCCTTATCAATCCACGATTCTCCAAATTCGTTTCCTTCTAGATAAACCACCTTTAGAGTTGCTCCACATTAACTTAGGGAGGGCAGTCATTTCCCTAACATCCAAATCAGCAGATACCACAATTTTTTTTTTTTTTTTTGTCGGGATAGGAAACCCTCGACTGGAGCACTCAGACGCAACCGGTACATTGTACTACCAGAGACCAAACATTGGTTTACCCATTTTATTGGAATTTCCTTGTCTTTCTAAGAAAGCCAAGCAAGCACTTCAGAGATGAAGAGCTTATAGTATCAGCACTCACGACATCATCACCGAAGATCTGCCGCCTGTTACGAGCAAAGGCCGGACACTCGTTGCCCGCTCCAAATGCGTCGCAGATTATAGCGTCATTTAAGACCAGCACGTTAAGGTGCTTTGCGAAGGTGAAGTGGCCTGTCAAGACCTCAATAAGTTGTCTGCAGTCTTTTCTGGTGAGAGACAGCGAGAATACAGCTGATTTCTTAAAGATGTCCGGGAGCATTCGTTAAGTCAACCTACATTCTGGAGAGTCTTGCCACACACAATTGTGTTCGTGAGAGGCCCAATCGTCAATGGAACCCCTAACGAAGGACGCAAGGGGACCCAGCACGGGTTCGGAACCTGTGAAAACCTCCTCTGAGCGTTGTCTAGCAATCTCATCAGAGATCTCGTTCCGCAGGATTCCAGTGTGATCTGGGACTCAGATAATAGACAGAGAATTCAGTCTTGCGACCGAGTTCAAAGAGTTTTTGCGTCGTGGAGTATACCAAAAACCACCCCGCCTTAGACGATGGATGGCTTTGATAGTGCTGCCCATGATATAAGTATCAAGAGGAGGTCATTTCAGCAAGGCATTTAGAGCAGAGCCAGGCGCACTCGGAAAAGCTCCCGTGAAGCAGATACCGCATCCTCCAATAGGACAACAATCGGGAGGTGATCAGAATATGGAACTTTGTATTCTTCCAGATCAGTTGTGCAGGCGCTTCACTTCCCTCCTATGAGACAGTGGTCAATGACGGATATCCCTTGACAAAACCTTCAATAAAAGGATCAAGTGACATTTACGGGACTCACAAGCCAACACCAGAGGCACAATCTGTCAAAAGTCCGTACAACTGCTTGCATACGCCAATGATATTGACATTACTGGATTTTGCGATAAACGAGGACAAAATCAAGTGTATGCTGTCAACAAGAAGGGACAATCAACACCGACGAATTGGTCAGAATGTCACAGCGGGCAGCTACAACTTCAAAGTAGTAAGGGACTTTGTCATTGTCTACCTTGGCTCTGTTATTACAATGATGCCAGCGCAGAAATCAAACGAAGAATACTATAACTCTTGCCAATCGCTGTTTTTTTGGGCTAATAATGCAATTCAACACCTCGAACAACTAAGGAGACTCTGTATAAGACCCTGATCATCCCAGTCCTGCTTCAGGACGCTGAAACATGGACTTTATGGAAAGCGGATGAAGATATCCTCGGTCGTTTCGAAAGAAAAATTCTTTATAAGGTATTCGGTCCCATTTGTATTGACGAGTTTTAGAGCAGAAGATTCAACGACGAACTATACGAGCTGTACACCTACATCGACCTAGTCAAAAGGCTGCGTATTGGACGTTTGAGATGGCTAAGATATGTAGAACGAATAGACACCAACGACTCAGTAGAGTTACTCCTCGCAGTAGGCGCATAAGTTCAAGGGGACCTCAACCAACTTGGAGTGCTCAACTGGAGCAATTGGCTAAAGACCGAGTTAAATGAAGAGACTTGTTGGTTGAGGCCCAGGTTCACCCCCAACGGTTCCGCCACCTTAGAAAGAAGAAGACGATCATTAACGCTGGGCAACATGGCTCCGCGAAGTGGAGAGGCATTCATTGGTATCCACGTTGGCTGGCAGATAACTGAGTAATGAATAATGATGTATTGGAACTTTTTGGAGGAACAATTATTATGAAATACTTTACGTCTTTCTCTTCCTCAGCTAAGAGCATATAATCGCCTCGGCTGGGTAGTATTTTTAAGGGTTGATGTACCGAAACACGGAGTTTGTCGTACATATGTATATGCTGCTTTCATACAAAAACATTTTCTTGCCCAGTTTTAGTTAAAAATGTTGTTCTTTTGCACTCCTACGCTCGCTCAAATCGTATATGTAGGAAGAACAACTTCCCACGAATAAGTTGGAGTATGTTATGCTTTGCTCGTAATCACAAAAAACTTCAAAACTCAGCACTTTGTTCCTCGAGTAATATTTTAAATTGTCAAACACATTTATTTCTCTTTCCACTCGCCTTGTGTAGTGGGTTATCTTTAGTTCAGACATCTATGCTACCGCCTCTTTCTCTGCAATCTACAATCATTTCATCAACCTTACCATTTTATTATTTTGTTTATGTTCCTCCTTGCAGTACATACTGTACACCTCATCTCTTGTCTTTTACAAGATAAGCTCCCAATTAGGCACATGGCTAGTTGACTAAATAAATGTGTTTCACAGACTCTTTTCACCAAGATCAGGCGACGCATAATTTGGATATTACATTTCTCGTTTATGATCTTTTGACGTCGATTTATTCAAAAGCTACAATCGAGATAACCACTACCATGATTTTTGGAAATTTAAGAACTTCTATTCGTCTGTAATCTTTTATTTAATTCCGCCAAAGGCTCGCAATTCATTCCATTCTTCTTGTACACGTTGATCAGTGATGGTATCTCATCAGATCGTTGCTCTTACAGTTTAAATATTCTTTCAAGTGATAGTGTAAATTCATTTCAGAAATGACGGTTAATATAACTGATGCAGATAGTTTGGCAAAGGTTTTTACCTTTGGCGTTGCTGACTATGCTGTTTTTGTGATAATGTTGGGTATATCGGCGGGGATCGGAGTATATTTTGGATTCTTTTCGGGTGCAAATGACACCACAGAGGAGTATCTATTGGGTGGTAAACGAATGAAAACATGGCCAATTGCTATATCACTGGTTGCAAGGTAAGGAAGTGAACGAAGACTAAGATATGGCAAAAATTATCTGATTACTACTTACAGTCAACTATCTGGAATATCAATTATGACGGTACCAGCGGAAATGTATAGTTTTGGTGTAACCTTTGCTTTTGCGATGGTTTCAATGGTTCTGGTGATACCTATATTGAATTATATCATTATTCCGGTGTTTTATAACAACAATATTTCAAATTGTTATGAGGTAAGTGCCAATTTAAAGTTTATGATTATTTAGTGAAGACAATGATAGATGTTATGATAAAGATGACGTACGGTTGGTAGACACATTGTGGAACTTTTCAAAAGGGATATAAAAATATGGTTAACATGAAAGCCTGCCAACCACAGCGCCTATAAATGTGGTTTTGTAGAGAGTATATAGCTTCAGTCAACGCACTATCTAATCCTAATATTATATTTTGCAAAGTCATTTTATTACTTTGTTCACGTCACGATATATCCGTGGGTTGTCTTTTACTGCCATTTCCCTGCAAACTATTGTGAGGTCTTAATATCCACTGTTTCTCTCAAAGATACCAGTTGCAGAGCGAATATTCATCATCGTAGACCTTTGTAGAGCTCACTCTGTGGTTGACTAGTTCGATATAGTTTATCACCGTGACTCTTATAGCCCTGTATATCGGCGTAGATCATCATTTTGGTATAATAGCTTCAAATAATTTAAGTTTCACTTATGAAACTGTGCCATATTTATTGAAGTGGTTTTCAGACAATTCCCTTGGCAAAGAGAATTGTGTGAGGGTTACTGATACGTATTCGATCGACATTTAGTTAATAAGGCGTAGTAATGCTGGCACACTTTGTTTCACTTTTCATAGGAAGAAAAAAAAGAAGCAATTTCTAGTAAATGATACCGTCATCCCATGCGGATCTGTCAGGGATGGTGGTGTTATATTTGATATTGAAATCGATAAATGAGGATATGTAATCTGTTTCTCTGAGATTGAAGTTTTGTAGAATTTTCATCTGGCCTATTTGTGAGCTTAGAGCTGGTTTAGATGCTACTATTTTCCCAAAAATATCAACGGGAAAAATGTTAAGTAGGGTTTCTAAGGCGGCTGTGGGAGTGTACCTGAGAGCCTCTATGATGCACCTGCATGCTAATTGCTGTACTTTTTCGATAAAGTTTGTGTTGCGTCTTGTTTCAAGTGCAGGCCACCAGACGATACCGCCAGAGGGCCCCCCTGGGGTGTGCCTCTGTGCGCTAACCTTTTGGTTGAGCAGTACCAGAGCTCGGACAGAATTTGTCAGCTGTTCAACATATGTACGTTCTATCCAGATGCGTAAGCAGCGATCAACCTCCAGGTCAGCGAGCGCTTTTATGATGGATTCTGTATGGACGTTATTGAAGGCGCCTTCTATGTCAAGGGAAGACACCATAGTATATTCTTGAACAGCAAGATATTTTTAAATAGTGCCTACTAACGAGTGTAGAGCTGTTTCCACTGAAAACCCTTTCCGGTAAGCATGCTGGGAGTTAGATAAGGTTCAACTAGCCTTTCTAACGTTTTTAGGAAGAAAGAGGAGAGGCTAATTGGTCTGAAATCTTTCGGAGTGTAGTGTGAGGTCTTACCGCATTTCGGGATGAAAACCGCCTTAACTTTTTTCCATGAGGATGGGGTATAGCCGAATTTAAGGCAGCTATTGAAAATCACGTAGTGCCAGGCGACTAAGGGTTTTATACCCACTTGCAGTTCTGCTGGTGTTATACCACCTAATCCTGGAGATTTATATGGGAGGAAACTATTAACAGCCCAATAAATTGTGTGGGTGTTTATTATTCCAGCCGGAACGTCCATGATTGAGTGGTGTTGAGGTATAGATATGTTTGTATCTACAGAGGTTCCTGGGAAATGCGTATCCATGAGAAGGTTTAATGTTTCTTCTGTGGACATGGTCCAGTCTCCGTTAGGTTTCTGGATAAAGCTAGGGATATGATAAGCTTTGGAAAGTATTTTCCTCAATCTGCTAGAATCGTTTGTCCTTTCTATATTGCTACAGAATAATCTCCACGATGCTCGCTGAGCTTTCCTTGTCTCTCTTTTAAAAACCCTGAGACTGTTCTTATAGTTATCCCAGTCTTCTGGATATCTTGAGGACTTAGCTTTATTAAACTGTTTCCTACTATCATTTTTGCTATGTTAGCATTCCACCAAGATTGTTTATTGCCATTTCTGTGCCTGCTTATCGGACAAGCTTTCAAGAAGGCTTTGTTCATAGTTTTGGATACTTTGTCTACCATCTGGTCGATTTCAAATGGTGAGCATGGTCGAGTTATCTCGGTGTTGAGTTCTCTGGTTAAACATGTATTATAAACTTGTCAGTAAGTATTTCTAGGATTCCTAAAGGGTTTTAGTGGAGGTTTGGTAAATTCCAGATTAAATTATATGTAACTATGGTCCAAAAAAAAACATCTTTCGATAGCATCTATTTACTAATATTTAGCTTTGGGGAGTTGGTAGCTAAAGTGATAGCTAATACTTCTTGCCTAATTTTGTTAGTAAAAGTAGGTTCAGAACATATATTACATACTACGAGGTTAGTTTCTAGGATGAAGTCGAAAAGACGCTCACCTCGAATATTTGTGTAGGATGTGGACGAATTTCTTCCGAACCACTGTGACGAGACAACGACGAAGACCAACATATGAGAAACGAACGAAGAACATAAGACAATAGACAGAACAAAAACCAGACGACGAACGAAGAACAGTCATTCTTGAGCCATTGAGCACCGTGGTCGGTTGAGCCATCCCTTTTTCTTTATTTTCTTTGCGAAGTCATTTTAAAACCTCATATGTTAAATCCCATAAACGCAATAAATTATAAAAATATAACGCGTACTGTTTGTTTTTTTTTTCCTCCCTCTTGTAAAATTGTGTCGGAATAAATTCCATATTTGTATCACTGCTTCCCCGAGGATTGTGGTGGGCATTGGCGTCAGCGCCTATCACTAGGGGGATGTTGCTTGCTTGGGCTGATTTTATCGTCTCGTGTATATTATTTTTTAAACCTAAATCTGATACATTTTCATCGCTATAACCGATTTCATGGTTATATCCGGCATCGTTGTAACCGATTGCAAATTACTTTGAGTTTAACGGAGTTTTGCCGGGACTTTGGAAATATCCGAATCTGTATCTGTATATCCGGTTCATCGTTCTTCTTCTTCTTCCTTTTATCAGCGAGGTTATGATCCGAAAACAAGGGATCACAACCCTCCCACTTCACCGCATTTCTCCTGATCCACCTGTGGGGTTCGCCTCCGGTTCATCGTTGTATCGGGAATTGTTATAACCGATTTCTACTGTACTTACAAAATTCAATACGTTCGTCTTTTCTGCTAACCGGTTCATTAAAATATACACAATCTGCATCTACCAAGGAAAAAAAGTATTATTATAATCTTCACTACATATTATAAAACAAAGTCCCCCCAGCACGTCTGTCTGTCTGTGCGCGATGTTCTCCATAATTACTGAATGGATTTTGCTCCAGTTTCAACGATCAGATAGATTGATTCACGAGAAAGGTTTAAATGTATAATTGATGAATTTTTTGTGTAAATTAGCTGATCTACGACGGTGAATATCGGTGAAGTCGGAAAAAGCATACTCGATGAAGTAATTTTTGCTCGCGCTGTGTATCATGTTGGTGATATGTGAAAACAATCTATAGCAATATGATTTCCTCCTAAATAGTTCTACAAAAAAGTGCGCGACAACCCAGATTATGGAAAAATGTCTTCTTGACGGGTTCTGTCCTCTCTCTGGTGAGGAATTGAGTGTACATATTTTCAATATTGTATGCAGTTGGTAATTGTATGTCACCAAATAAATAACTTAAATAAGTAAAAGATCATCTAATGGTCTAATTTTTTATAATTAAGTCTTGCCTCTTTCAGAGGTTGGTCGGTAAACTTTCGCCAAATATACTGCCTATGCTGTCAATCAACGCCAATTTTCTATGCAGCTTCAATTTGGACTTTGAGCTAATCTATATCGGACAGACTCCAACCAAGGCTAACGGCGAAACAGTGCTTCAGGTTCTGGTCTTATTGAAATCTTCTTCTTCCTTTTATCAGCGAGGTTATGATCCGAAAATAAGGGATCATAACCCTCCCACTTCACCGTTCGCCTTATTGATATATCAAACGAAATTATCTGTGGAACTTCAATTTAAGTGATTGTTCAATATGCCTTTGTACATTTTATCTGTAATTTTGTCTTGTAATCTTTACAATCAGACCAACGCTGGATAAGGTAAAGCACCCTCACACCCTCATCGAAGATGTGCTGAAGCAACACCTCCGCAAGGAAAGAATCAGACAAACTTAATCGAACCACTTTTGTGTCCTTAGGAATCATTGTCGAGCTTTTTTGCGTGAAACATCATAATAAGGTTTTTTGTGGAAAATGTACTACCTCCATTTTTTTACTTGAAAAACCGAACAATTGCTTTTTTTCCGATACTTTTGGAAGTTTTGGGCCGTGAAAAAAACGTTTGGTGTTTTCTGGGATTCGAACTTGAAATCTCACGCGTAGTGATCCGACACACTAACCACTTACGCCACGGCGCCCACAATTCCCATCATTTGCAGCCGATTTTGCCGATTTCTTTCAATCAGATTATACTTCTAATTCCTTTCCACGAAATGGTGCTATGGCATTCTTAAACAATTCCGCCAATATCGGAGGTTTACACATGAATCTGTTAGATTTTGAAGAAGCCCTACATGATTTGAAGTTAGATCGTCAATCCGGTCCGGACGGCATTCCACCAATAGTCATGAAAACCTGTGCAGCAGCTCTTTCGAAATCTTTATAATTATAATTTAATGCTTCTATAGAAATTGGCTCATTTTTCAGCGACTAGAAAATCTCATTTATTTCTCCGATTCATAAATTGAGACCCCAACAGGAAGTACTATTTGCAAAATCTCCGCTTTTTCAAAACTTTTCAAAAAAATAATTTATATATTCTTAAGGAAATAATCTCACGGTCCCACCCCTCGCGAGCGTCTGACAAATATCCAAGAGTATTGTTGTCTTGAAAAAGCTTCTCAAAACAAATTGCCCTTCGGATACAGCACTAAACTGTAGGTCCCTTCCATTCTTGTGAAAAATATAACGCACACAACATGAGTGGTTGCGAGAAGCTAGGCCCTGGCACTTAGAGAACTGTTGCGCCAAATATTTTTTTTTTTTTTAAGTTTTGGACGATTCTCAAACGATTTTTCTCTCACATGGAGTATGTTCCCAATTTCCGGATTTAAATGTATCTAAAATAAATAATTTATTAAATTAAATAGATTTCAATGGAAATGATAATTGTGAGTCGGTTCAAGTACTAACGACCTATAGTCATCATACTATAATAGTATTCGAAAAAAATACTGAAAATCAAAAACGAATCTAACAAAAATCATCTATGGAGTATGTAATGAAGCCTAATACCACTTGAGTTTCAAAATTACTACACCTAAAAATATACCTCTTTCCTTTTTGTTTCTTTATTTCCAACTTATGTCGTTCAATTATCTAGTTGCATTAAAATAGTCATACTCTTAGGCGTAAGTTAGTATTTAAAATAAAATATTGTAAACGGCGAAAACGTTCCTACTGCTTATTATCTTTAGGGCGGCTATCTTGGGTAGCCGTTCATTTGGTATGTTCATAACTTTTAAAATAATGCCCACTTGAAGCTTCAACGTTTTGATAAAGTGTGAAGACACGCCGGTTTCTAGCAAAAGCATACAAATCGGACTACTAGGTGTGAGGTGCAACGTTCTTTTATATAATATCTAAAAACAGCATCTCCACCGTATCATAACTTGTACACTCCTACACCTGCGCCGCATAAAACCAAATTGTAACGGAGATAGCCTCAAAAACTTTGTATTTACTACTGTGGGCGACGTATTTTTGGCAAAACATTTTCTCCAAGCAGTAGGTATTTATTGCCGTTTTTGCTTTGGCGAGGATCTCCTTGAGATCCATCTTAAATTTTTCTCAGATGCACACCAAGGTATTTGTATTCCATCACGAATTATAAAGAAGAAAAGACAAAGAAAGTTCCATCCCCCTTCTGTCAGTCAGTCGCCTACTCTGTTATTAAACATAGCACTGAGTGCAGATTCGAGATCATGATCAAGAAAAAATTAATTAAATTCTAAATTTTGCAAAAGATAATTTTTATATTGCTCAAGATTGATACTTACTTACTTACTTAGGTGGCGCTACAGTCCTGGGTCCCAACCAGCAAACCTCTCTAGCCAACCTAGTTGCAAGCCAGCTGCCTCCAGATGCACACGCCAAGTTGGTTGAGGCCCTCCTCCACTTTTTTGCATCACCTACCGCGAGCTCGTCCTCTACTGCGCCGTCCATCCGGGGTGGATTCGAAGACATTCCGACCCAGATATCCTAGTCGCTGCATGTTAAGTCTTCTGGCTAAGTCGATGACCTTATATAGGCCATGTAGTTCGGCATTGTTCCTTCTCCTCCACTCACCGTCTTTGCAGACGGGACCAATAAATAAAATAAAATAAACACCCGAAGAACTTTTCTCTCAAAATAACCAAGGGCATCCTCATCCCATTTTCCAAAGTCCATACCTCTGCGCCATACAGCAGGACTGGGATGATTAGTGTCTTATAAACATACCTTAGTAGTTCGAGAAAGGGCTTGCTACTCAATTGCCTTTTTAGCTCATAAAAACAGCGATTGGCAAGAGTAATTCTTCGTTTGATCTCCCCGCTAATGTCACCATAGAGCCTAGGTAGACAAAGTCCTTTACTACCTCGAAATTATATCTGTCTATTGTGGCATTCTGTCCAAGACACCGATGTTGGGTGTCCTGTTTTGTAAACAGCATATGTTTTGTTTTGATTTCCTTGACCGCTGAGGCCATCTTTGCTGCCTCTGTCTCAATAATCGCAAACGCCCCACTGACGGCCCACTGAGTTATTCCGACTATGTGAATGTCATCGGCATAAGCGAGTAGTTGTACACACTTGTAAAAGATTGTACCTGCGGTATGGCTTGTGAGTTTCGTATTATGTTAAAGAGATCGCATGATAGCGCGTCACCTTGTCTAAGACCTTTCCCGACATCGAACGGTTCGGTGATATTCTTTCGGACTTTGATTGAGCAGCTAGAGTAGTACATCGTCATCTTGCACAAACGGACAAGCTTGGCAGGGATGCCGAGACTAGACATGGCTCTGTATGACTCGTCTCTACACACACTATCATAGGCAACTTTGAAATCAATGAAAAGATAATGCGTATCGATTCTATATTCATGGGTTTTTTTCCAAGACATGCCGTGGTGTGAATATCAAACGGTAGTGCATGCGATAATATGAAAACACAAGCGTTTGCACTCAGCTGAGGACTACCAACTCCTACTCTCAACCTCCACGCGGTGACCGGGTGCCTAGTACCTTAATCCAAGAAATGGGTAACCAACCCCGTTTGGCGGATTCTTGGCGCAGCAGATGAGAGAGGGGGGAAGAGTGCTTTCTCACTCGAGCACTTCTTCCTGTTCCAGGCGGTAGCGGACGACTTCCTTAGATGGAGTCAATGGTGGCGTCTATAGTTCCAGTTAGATTGAACTTAGTGAATACCTTGCGCGAGCTGCTTCGACGTATTCGGATCACAGGTCAGTAAGGAATTTCCAATGTTGGTCAGGACCTTGGAATAGAGATGGAGAGGCGGAGGAGCCCTTAGTGGCCCAACGCCAGTGCTCATACTCCTGTAGTGGACTACTGGCACCGGTGTACCCGGCCCGTCGTCCTAGGGGAATAATTAGGGAAATGCCACCAAAGAGTGTTTCTATGAGCTTCTCGACAAAATTTGGTAGGGCAGTCGGTAAGCATAGCCTACACGACACCACGTCTGATATCGGACTAAGGCTAATTGATTTCGCTGTGGAGTGAAATGTCACCACAGCAAGCACATGGGTTCCTCATCTCAATATTCATAAGCAGACATGGCGGTCCAATGATCATGTAACGATCAACCAAGTTGATCATTTTTTTTTTTTTTTTTTGATTGGGAGGGGTAATCTTCAAAAGACGAAGCTCAGTACGTCCTGAGTAACAGTGTGGGACTCTTACCCACTAAGCCCCCTCCCACGACCGCCCCATTCCCTGATGTATTCGACTAGTGCATGTTTGCATTATCCTGCTCAGCATTTATTGTATTTCGCCGGTCTGATTCTTTCCTTTCTCTTTCTAGGGTTCTTAGAATCTTCATTATGCGCATTGTGCTCCCAGCGACTGCGTCCCATGCCTCCTGGCTTTTGAGCATATCGCCAACGATGTTTTCTGGCGTCAGTGGGTGGCCGAGTTCACTCCTTAGTGCATTCCTTTCGTCGAGGAATCTTGGGCATTCAAAAAATATATGTTCTGCGTTTTCTACGCAGTCAGAGCAATGCGGACAGTAAGGGCTATTGTCGTGTTTATACTTATGTAAGTACGAACGAAAGCATCCATGGCCCGTTAGGAACTGCATTGAGTAGAACTCAAGTTCTCCATGTTGCCTGTCGAACCATGGCTGGATTTAGTGTATGAGCCTATGGGTCCACCTGCCTTTCTCAGAAGCATTCCAGCGTTCTTGCCATTCTCTTAGGCTTTCTGCTCTATAGAGCCGGTTTTCGCTGGCCTCGTTTCTTTCTCTTCTTGCGCAGTACTGACGTTGCTGTTCTACTGCCAGGATATCTATTGGGAGCATTCTCGCTACCACGCAAGCTGCATCGCTAGAAATAGTGCGAAATGTGCAGCTAGCTCTCAATGCACATATTCGATACACAGATGTGATATGTGATCTGTATGTTTTAATTGCCATGGCCCCGGCCCAAATTGGTGCGGCGTATAGGATTATAGACGTAACCACTCTAGCCAGCAGTAACCTACGGCTATGTCTTGGTCCTCCTTTGTTGGGCATGATACGCGCGAGTGCAGCACTTGCTATTGCACCTTTTCGGCCTACATACTTAAGGTGATCTCTAAATGAAAGTCTCGTATCTATCATGACACCTAGGTATTTTATATGCGGTTTAGATGTTATTTCATGGCCGCCGACTATAATGGTGAGAGTTTCTACCTTCTTTCTACTACTTATCAGGACTGCTTCAGTTTTATGCTCCGCCAGTGTTAGACCAACTGAGGTGAGCCATTTTCGTATTATCCTTATTGTCGCATTGCTTATCTGTTCCACCTCCTCCAACAGTTTAGCAGTGACAATGATGGCGATATCATCAGCAAATCCCACTATTTTTGTTTCTGCGGGTATAGGAAGTCGCAGTATACCGTCATACATAATATTCCAGAGCAAAGGGCCAAGGACTGAGCCCTGTGGTACTCCGCCTGTGATCTTATATTCCTTGGGGCCGCGGTCTGTATTGTATACCAAGATTCTGCACCTGAAGTAGTCAACAATAACGTCTATGAGGTATTGTGGAACTCTCATCCTTCTGAGCGCTTGTAAGATGTGACTCCAATTTGCCGTATTGAAGGCGTTTTTTATGTCAAGAGTTATAACCAAGCAGTACTTTTTGGAACCGCCCCTCCATCTTCTTCCCTGTATAGCCTCTTGTGCCGTTTTAACTACCACATTGATTGCATCTGTTGTTGAGCGCGCTTTTCGAAAACCGTATTGGTGTTCTGAAAGACCTCCAGATTCTTGAATTGCTGCCTCTACCCTGTTACAGATGATTCGCTCCAATATTTTGCCAGCCGTATCTAACATACAGAGCGGGCGGTATGATGATGGTTCATTTGATGGTTTCTTACCTTTGGGAAGAAGTACCAGGTTTTGCCGTTTCCACTGATCCGGGAAGACTCCTTCCTTCAGGCACGAGTTGTAAATGTTAATAAACATTTCCGGGCTTACTTTTATAGCTGTCTTGAGTGCTATATTTGGGATACCATCTGGTCCAGGTGCTTTTTTATCTCCAATTTTATTGCAAATCTCGATTATTTCTTCTTTGGTTACCTCTCGGATTGTTGGTGCCTCTACTATTGGATCATCCGAGAATGCGTTCTCTTGTTGCTGAGGAAATAGTCCGACCACGATGTTGTGTAAGAACTCTGGGCAGGTGGAAATCTGTGGCTGGCACCTTTTCAATTTTTTCATGACGATTTGGTAGGCTTTGCCCCAAGGATTTTCGTCAGCTTCATCACACAGCTCGACGAAACACTTCCGTTTGCTCTTTAGTATAGCTGTTTTTAGTTCCTTTCGAGCCACCCTGTAGTCTTCTTGCAGTTCACTGGAGACGGCCCTCGCTCTAGATCGCGTATACGCCCTTCTCGCTCGATGACACTTGGTACGTAGATGCGCGATTTCTTCATTCCACCAGTAAACTGGGGGACGATGTTCCATAGCCTTTCTTCTCCTCATTGTGGCGTCACATGCCCGTGTAACCTCATTTATGGCCTGCATTGCTTTACTGCCCGCACGACCCGTCAGTACTGCGTTTCTGTTGAAGATACATGTGAATGCTTCCACGTCGAAAGAGTCTGATTTCCAGCCTTTTTTCTGGGGTAGCCTGGCTAGCGGTGTTTGTCTTCTTGCTTCCGGCAGTACTTCACATATTATCGCCTGGTGGTCGCTATGAGTATAGAGGTCACTGACTTCCCACTTTGTTCTTCCTATCAAGGAGCTACTTACGTATGTGATGTCTATAATAGAAGCGCCGCTTCCTCTGCAAAACGTGGGTTTATTTCCGCTGTTTACTAGCACCACGTCTTGGGCTGTAAAAGCCTCCAGTAGGGATCTTCCGCGTCTGTTCGTTTCTTTGCATCCCCATTCAGCGGCCCATGCATTAAAGTCGCCAGCAATGATCGCCGGTTTTCGATCTAAAGCATCGTTTACGAGTTTGTCCAGCAGCTCTTCGAACTCTGCTATCGAGAGGCTTGGTGGTGCATAGCAGCTATAAATATATATTCCGTCGATTTTTGCCCATATAAAACCATCTCCTGATGTTGGCATTCTCTCTTGGAAGGCGGTTTTCCCACAGATCCATATGGCCGCTTTTCCCGTAGTGTCCGTTATCCACGCGTTTGCATCGAATTCTTTGTAGGGCTCACTAAGGATTACGACGTCTACTTTTTGTTCGCGCACAGATTGTATGAGGAGATCGTTCGCAGCTTCGCAGTGATTGAGGTTGAGCTGTTTTATCTTCATATAAGTTGTTTTAGGTCTCTCAAGGCTTTTTGGAAGGCTGGGCATTTGCCGCTTCCTGTGACATGGTTGCTATTTGTGTCCTTTTTGTCACAACACAGCAGGCATTTTGGCTCTAGGGCACAAGATTTTGCGGTGTGCCCACTCGCACCACATCTAATACACCGGTCAGAATAATCCACCGCACTTTTGCATGCTCTGGCAGTATGTCCGAAGTCCATACATTTGTAGCATTTTGTTGGAGTGATTTTTTCCCGTATTCGGCAGACCACCCAGCCAATGCGCACTTTGCTGGCAGTCATCAGCCTCTCAGCGACTTCCGCTGGCAGGCTCACTGTCGCTATCTGTGTCCCTAAGTAAGCTTTTCGCAGAGACTTTATGGCACTTGTTCCGACATGGTACTCTTTGGATCCCTCTAATTGCTTGGTTAGGGGTTCACAGATCTCCTCCTTCGTTGTGATTCCGTCCAGATCTTTGACTTCTATGAGTACCTCGTACGTTAGGGTTTTCACTTCCGCTTCTGTTCCCAAGGCCTTTTCCACGGATGCATGAAGCTTGGTCGTTTCCGTTGTTGGGAGGCTCCTTAGTTTTAAGAGTAGGTCTCCTTTGGCCGTCCTCCTGATTTGGTTGACCTTTTGGCCGAGCTCTCTCAATTCAGGGTTGTCCTTTACCTTGTGCAGCATTTCTGCATAAGAGAGACCATCCTTAGCTTTAATCACTAAAGCATCTGGGCGCGCTTTCAGCCTTTTTTTGGTACTTCCTCTTGGCTTTTCCCACTTTTCGGCTTTCGTGTTATGGGTTTCCACCTGGACGGGTTTTTCTTTTCCTATCGGGACCACGGTCTTTTTCTTCTTCGCGGCTGGGAGCTGCTGGCTCGTAATTTTGCTTTCCCGCCTGCGTTTGGGCGTTTGTGGTCGTATCTCACAGCTAACTATCGCAGGCTTTGACGCCTCAGTGGTCTTCAGGACTGCTGCTCGGTAGTTTAGCGGTTTTGACTGTATGGTTTGTGTAGTCTTATCCTGCCTTTCAACGTGTAAATGTTCTTGTCGTTCGTTTTCAGGGTCCAATGCCTTTTCATACGTGGTACGAATAGAACTCACCAGTTTACGAATCTCGTGATGCACGTTGTTCTTATCCTTGATGAATTCAGCAAGTTCGGCTATTTTTTTGCCCAGTACAGTCATCGTATCACACTTGCCTATCTCTTCATTGGAGCGTGGGGTGTTTTGAACCTCGGCTAAAGCTATGGTAGCAGTGTCCACGCGTACGATTTGGGGCGATATTATCGCCGCCTGTTCCTTTTCAAGCGGAGTATCAACTGGCTATTGAGCCAATAGTGCTCCCCTTCGAAATGGGTCTTCTATGGTTGGGGTTTTTTGCTCCCCATTTTTTTGGTTTTTTTCCGTTTCTTTTGTTATTTTTATTTGATTTATTTTGTTTGTTTAAATTTGTTCATTTTGAATCCCACGAGTAAGGGGGAATTGATATCGACCACGCCATAGCCCCCTGTAGCGTGGTAAGGCTTTATTTCAACCAGAGGTCACCAGGTATCTGGAGGGCTCCGTGAGAGATGCTGTATTGATTTTACATCCCCAGCACCATTCAGGCCTCAGCACGGGTCGCGTAACACCTTGCCTTCGGGATAGGACACTTATTTAAGAGCGGCGTCTACTCGCTCTGTCACAGATCATATTGCGATCGACTCAAGGCATGCCTCTAGTATTCTGGATGTCCGGACCTTCCAAGCGGCCAACATAGACTCAGATCATTACCTAGTTGTAGCCAAGGTACGAATGCGGATATCCCAAACTGAGCAACAAAGAAGAGAAAATTTAATGTCGAAAAGCTACAATCGCAAGAGACCGCCAGACCTTTCTTCAGGATCGGGCAAACGTTGCTGAGGTTCCATTCACCGGACATACCTTTATCCGACCAGATTTTACAGATGAGCTGGTGCATGCTCCTTACCATCTCATCTCGTCCTGCCTTGAAAATTTCGGCGGCAAGGCCGTCGGCTGCAGCAGCTTGTTGGATTTAAGTTTCGATATCGCTATCCTCACTTTATTCTGATCGGGTTGGCTGGAATCTTGACTATCATCGTCACTGTTAATGGCATATTCAGCCTGACAGCGGAATATTGGTCATCATCGCCGTTTGGCAGTCTGCAGAAGTGTTCCTTCTATATCCTCAGCAGTGACTGCGATTCTACTACTATATTACCATATACGTCCCCCTTTCGGTACGGTTTGAGAACATCATTCCTGCAATAAAGTCTCTCAAACTCCTCGATCAAGCGCTTCTCCTGATCCTTTTTCTTTTTTCTGAGAAGTCGATATCTAGGAAGAGCTCGTCAGAAGGAGGACGTGCGACCGACTGATGATTTCTCTTGGCGGAATCAACGGTGACGTCTTTAAGCCAGCGGATACCTTACTTTAGCTACTTCGACATATTTAAAGATGAGGTCTATAAGGATTCTCAATACTGTATAAGGGCATTGTAAAATAGATGGTGGCGGATGAATCCTTAATGGTAGCGCTCATATCCTGAACTGGTTTACTGGTATCCATTTATCCGGCTCCACATACTAGGGGTTGCAAAAAGGAATCTGGCCTTCCAGTTTGGGGGTTGTGCCGTCTGTTTACTTTCCCTACCACGTAAAAAAACATCGATTACGAAGCAACCAAGAGCCTCGGATTCTCAAATTTACTCTCGCTTGCAATTCAAAATTACTATACAATTTTCCTTATTCTTTATTTTACAATTTCACTGTATTTACAACTTATGTTTAAAATATAGCTGGTGAGTTCCGTCCGTCAAACCTTCAAATCCAACCCGGAGGGACGCAGTAGAGGACCTCCTCGCCGTAGGTGGCGCGCACAAGATCAAAGGGACCTCGACCAACTTAGAGTGTGCGACTGGAGGCAATTATCTAAAGACCGAGCTAAATGGAGAGGCTTGTTGGTTGAGGCCCAGGTTGACCCCGAACTGTAGCGCCACCTAAGTAAGTAAAGAGTCCCGTCCGTTTGTTTATTGAATCGCAATACACGTGTAGCATCGTCTGCAAATGAATGCAATATAGACACTATAGATATGCCTTCCTCAATAGTTAAATCATTAAAAATTAATATTTTAATTGATGGAGATCATAAAAAACTCACAATCCCTGTACATTCATTTTCTCGTATGTTTTGTTTCTAAAACTTTGAAAATTTGAGAGAAGGTTTTACCAACATCACAAGTGGAGGACTCCCATGCAAATTACTTCGCATCATTGCCACCAAAATTTCGGTGGTGGTGTTCATTGCATCATAACTACAATTTTATGATTTTCAAATCATCAATCTCTTAACCGTCTTTTATAGTCGAAATCTATTCAGAGAAAATTTAACTGTCTATTCACTAATAAAGGACTGTTTTATGCATAAATACATGATGTATGTTATAGCCAGCAAATGAATTATTACAATGAGGAATAAATAGAAGGGGAGCATTCACTCGCATTCATTCATCAAAATTGGCTCCAGAATAGTGGGTGGATAAACACATTTAAGTGATGTAACGTTGAAACTATAGTCTGGGCTATAAAAATGCATACAATGGACTATGTGGTCTACCTACATCTGCCAGCAATTTAACCATGTGCATAAATTTATTTGCTTGGTGGTAAAAACCGATATACCATATAGTTCGCTTCTTAGCCCTAGTTCGTGTACTTATCTGTTCCACCAACACGAAGCTGTTGTTTTGTCTATTTTCTCAAATAAATAATTTACCTAAGTTTTTATTGCTAAAGGTACAATAGATGAGCCTTACTTTATCCTCTTATCTTTTCTTTCTTTAGCAATATTACATAATAGGTTTATTCAAAGAAGAAGAAGTAACTCAAATCTGAACAAGATAGGTTAGAAGCTGGGGGTGAGGTATAATCATGTAATGCACTCTATTCATATGAAACTGTTTCTTATCTTTTTATTTTTATTACTGTATGCCAAACGTTTCATTCCCTTACACTGGTTTCATAAGTGTATTCCAAAAAAAGTCGCTGCTCCAGTCAGCCTCACTACACGATACGTGAAGTTAAATAAACCCTAATTATTGGAGGAATAATGTTACATTACATAATCCTATTGTTTATTTTATATATTTACTAATGGATGCCCTGCGTGCGCTGCAACGCCATAATATAATGAAATGAAATAGATGTTTTTTTTTTTTTTTTTTTTTTTATTGAACGACTAGTAATCTTAAATTTTTTATTCATGCTATTGTGTGATTAATATTTCATTTGTGGCGTACTTACTTACTTACCTATATCCTGTATCCCCTTGTGGGTTCTAGCGCATCTACTACACCTACGCGCCATCGTTTGCGGTTTCTGGCAATGTGTCTCAGCTCTCCCCAACTGCCGTGCCTCCTTCTTGACTGTTCTGCGCCATGTTCTCCTCGGACTGCCAGGTCTTCTGCCATCCTGAGTTAAAATCTCGCACAGTATAGTTCGCTATGGAACTGTCAGCCTTTCGGAACGTGTGACCAATCTACTGCCACTTCCGTCGTTGGATGATTGTGCCTATTGGTTCCTGACCCATTCTCTCATAAAGGTGTCCGTCAGAAAATCCTTAAGATATTACGCAGGCACCAATTAGATAAACAAACGTTTGCAGTTTTCTGGTGATAGAAGTGGTCACTCCCCACATTCTGTATCCATATAACAACACGGATTCAACATTGGAGCAGAACAGTCTTAGCTTGGTGTTCAAACTGATTGTGGACTTTGCTCCTGTTGGCTATATCCAATTCGGTCGAGACAATACGCCCAAGATACTGGAAATCCTCTAGTCTCTATATCGGTTGTCTAGAAAGGCATATTTGAGTCGATGAGTTTGTTCCAAGGCTGATAATTTTAGTTGTTCTCGTATTAATTTTCAGCCCGACGACGCCTGCCTTCCTCTCCACATCTGCTGCCATTGTGTGGAGGTACAGTGGAAAAAACTCTTCACTACAGAGAATATACTCTCGCCACATTTCTTGATATAGAAGGAGCCTTCAACAACATTTTCACTGAATCTATTCAGGAATCTCTCACGAGCCAGGTGTAGAAGGCTTTATTAGCCAATGGATAGTTCCTATGCTCAGTACTCGTATAATCCATGCAACAGTAGTACAACTAAGACGGTAAACAGAGGAACTCCACAAGGCGGAGTCATCTCCCCCCTGCTCTGGTTAATGGCGATCAATAAAATCTTGGTGCGACTTGATAGGGAGGGTTTTAAGGTGGTTGCGTACGCGGATGATATGGTTATACTAGTATCAGGAAAGTTCCTCTCCACGATAACTCAACTCATG
This sequence comes from Brachypalpus laphriformis, assembly GCA_945910035.1. Classification (NCBI taxonomy): domain Eukaryota; kingdom Metazoa; phylum Arthropoda; class Insecta; order Diptera; family Syrphidae; genus Brachypalpus; species Brachypalpus laphriformis. Next base: position 38,541,370 of record OX246754.1, on the reverse strand, counting down.
GAGAGGGCTCTGGATAAGGTACACTCATGGGCTACGAGCTGTGGCCTCGGAGTAAATCCGGAGAAGACTGAAATGATGCTGTTTACCACTAAAACCAAGGTACCGGCATAAGTACCGGTTTAAGTTTCTTTATTTCATCCTTAAGTTCGGTTAGTGATGCATTTCTTATTGCACTGTTGGCTATATACGACGTATTCATATTTTGAATAAGAGCTTGACCATCAAACGGTTTGAAAGTTTCTTCCAGGTGGGTGGTAAAAACTTGCGCTTTCTCTTTATCATGCTTGACCCATTCGTCTTGATTTTTCCTTATTGGTGCGGTTGAAAAGAACTTTTAAATGAACAGTTTCCCCGGCTATACTTTCCAAGAGCCACGCCTATCTGTGAAGAAATACCCGACATTACAGTCAAAGAAGTTAGTGAGGCGGTCAAATACTCCAAAAAACGAAAAGCGGTTGGGCCAGACGAGATGCCCTGTGAGTTCTGGAAAAAGATGGGAGACAGCGGGTTCAGATGGCTCAGAATTCTTATCTCCGAATTTGTAAGATTGCCGAATCAATGGAGGGAAAGTTACTTTCTCCCTGTATACAAAGGGAAGGGTGATACGCGAAACTGTGATAACTGCCGTTCGATCAAGCTGATGTCACACACCATGAAGATCGTTGAGCGGGTAGCCGACTGCGAAAAATAATACGACTATCTGATGTTCAGTGTGGGTTTGTCTCGGGTAAATCAACCACAGATGCAATCCAAAGTATAAGGATCATAATGGAAAAACATCGTGATTCCTTAAAGGATTTGCATATTGTACTGGTGGACTTTGAAAAGGCATTCGACAGACAACCACGAGATCTGATATGGGTGGCGCTAAGACATCGAGGGGTTCCAGAAACCTATGTACAAATGATCATGGACATGTACGAAGGAGCAAAGACAAGTGTAAGATGCCCCGCTGGAGTAACCCAAGAGTTCCCAATCAAAGTCGGGGTGCACCAGGGAAGCGTCTTAAGTCCATTGCTCTTTATTACAGTCCTTGATTATCTGCTTGAAGGTAAAGTGATGGACCCCAAGGTACTTCCGTTATTCTTTGCTGACGATGGAGCCATCATAAGTGAGGATCCTACATCCCTGCAGCGAGCACTTGATGTGAGGGTGGACGCTCTGGAGGGAAATGGGTATCGCATTAGTTCAAAAAGACAGAGTACTTGTGCTGCCCGTTCTGTGATCCACTCGGGCCTATTCCAGACATTTATTTGAATGGAACAGTGCTTCCCAAGTGCGAAAAGTTCAAATATCTGGGATCCATGATCAATACCAAAGCGACTTGTGATGACGACATCAATCATCGCGTAAACGTAGGGTGAATGAAGTGGCGAGAAAATTCCGCTATCTTCTGTGACAGAAAAATGCCACCTAAGTTGAAGGGAAAGTTCTATACCCCAGTTGTGCGTCCAGCGCTCACATACGGTTCACAATATTGGACGATGTACAAAAAGTATGAGAGTAAATTAATGGCAGCTGAGATGAAGATGCTTCGCATGACAGCAGGAGTGACCAAGCTTGATCGAATAAGAAGTTCGAAGATCCGTGGAAGCTTTCATATCAAGGAAACCATTGTAAAAAAAATAGAGCGCGACCGGCTCAGTTGGTATTGCCACATTCAAAGAAGACATCATTTGAACCCTGTTAAAAAGGCAATATCAATGCACGTTCCAAAGACATCGCGATGTAGGAAAGACAAGCCTATAAACCCCTGGATCAGACAAATGCGGCGACATCGGCATTTCATTGGCCTCAGTAACCGAGTGATCCAAAATCGGCAGGCCTGCCGATATTTTCTGAGGTCAAATAGGCGAACCCCACAGGCGAATCAGTAGAAATACGGTGAAGTGGGAGGGTTATGATCCCTTGTTTTCGTATCATAACCTCGCTGATAAAAGGAAGAAGAAGAAGGTTGAAAGATCACCTTCAGAACTCAGATGTACCTACCTATGCATTTTCACTACATTTTTGTTAATTAAAATGTTTCTCTAGTTTTTTATCTTATTATTTTCAAATATATATGTATGTATGAATATTAACATTAATCTTGAATTTGACATGTATATGAATAATTTAATATTGTTAGTTTTAATGGCCACAAATGAGATCACCATCTCAAGGCTATTGTTAAATAAAAATGAATTGAATTGAATTGAAAACATGGGATACATGATCTTGTGAGCTACCTCTGTCACCGTTTAACAATATCGCAACTTGAGTAGGAGTCTTTGCGTTAAAGTTTGGATGGTTTCTTGCTTTGATCTTCCGTGAGTTGTCGGTCATATACTTGCCATTAGCTGTCATCGCCGCTTGAGCACAAGACTGCACGCCAATATTCGAAGATTTTGCTTCTGTCACCTTTTCTCTACTACGTTTGGGTATTTCTTCATTACCCGATATTAAGTCAATATTGACGGATTTCCTATCTTTCGCTGCTTTTTCGTAGCTATTTTGGGTCTGTTCTTAATTGGTTTCGAATTCAGCCGCATGAAATTCTCAAGCGTATCGCTCCTTTTTTGGAGATCTTTCGCCACTGCGCAACCTCGATAGTTCGCAGGGTGTTTTCCTTTACAGTTTATGCAAGTGGCTGGGGTTTGCTTATTTAGGTGACACTCTTCCGAGAAATGTTAACCTGAGCATTTAACGCATCGCGGTTCTTTCTGGCAGTAAGTCTGCGTATGATTGAAACCTTGACAGCGCTTACAGTGCGGGATCGATCTGGAGCTCTTACGCATATGTTCGATTTTGACCACGATGTTTAGAATAGTTTTAATACCATAAATAACATCTTTATTTTCGTCTTTATTGAAACTAAACATGAATAGTGGGAGTCCACGCCTTACCAATTCTTCCTGTTCTCCCTCCGACTGTTGCTTCTCCTTCTTGATAATATTGACGGCATCAAGAATTTTAAAGCCTTTGCGTTGAAGGCCGTTTATAACATCTTCTTTGGTGCACGAGTAGTGGAGTCCCCTTGCTACAACGCGCAGTGGTCTTTCTAATTTATTTTCATAAGTATACCACTGAATCTTTTCGGCATTCAATTTTTGGGATACTGATCGGTAACCGCATAATCGACATTGACTTTCCACGTATTGTTTCGCAGAGATGTCACCTTAAACTTCGATGCCACAGTTCCTTTAAGGAGGCAATGCAACTTATTGTAGTCCGTAATTCCCAGGACGTTTATCGGTGGCGGAGGACGTAATGTTTTTTTGTTGTTGCTTTTATTACAACTCCTTGCGCTTCATCTTTTTGTGGTTCGACTTCCGGTAAGGACCAGCTTTGCGTTTTTTGCTAGGTCCAATTCGTTTCGCGTGTTTGCTCTTCTTCAAGTGCCGTGAACTAAGGCTATATGAACTAACGCCATAATGGTGCTAATTCATTTTCAAATGCGAATTAACGCCATAATCCTCTTATGGCCTTATTTCACTTTGAAATGAGAACTAAAGTCATATGGTGTTAGTTCGTTTGGTGTTAGTTCGTTTATGGTGTCATATGGTGTTAGTTCGTTTTAGAAAGTGGCTCCCCGTGCAGGGACGGGTTAAGAATATCACTGCAGCGCCCCCCACCAACAACCAGCGCTTGTCGTAAAAGGCGACTAAGGGGGACAAATCAGATCTAGGCAATATAACACCCAAGTGAGCCTAGCGACACATATACTACCTTAGAAACCCTCCCACAAGTGTGCATGCGAGTCCGTGGGTTGACACGACTGGAGATCACCGGTGTCATAAAAGAGAGATCAAACAATAATAAAACAGGAGCATGCACGTGTCAAACAACAAACACCATCGCAATATGGTGCAAAAAATTGTATTGCAAAACTGTATCATTATGGTAATACTTGCAAAAAGGAAAGGCACTACCCCGCCAGGCACTACCACTGCTGTGCATGGTACTGATCCTGGACCGAGCAGAAATGTTCGGGTCAGAGCTATACGGATTCCGGGGGCTAGCAAAATAATGAAACAGTTTGGACGCAATTTGAGGGTCGCGAGTTGGAACGTTGGAAGCATGACCGGTCGAAGTTACGAGCTGGAAGAGATGATGAATAGAAGGCGCGTGGACATCTTGTGTGTCCAAGAGACGAAATGGAAAAACACCGGGAATCGGGCGCGTTTCTTGGACGTTAGGACAAAAGATTACAAGATGTTCTACTACGGAATGGAAAAGTCTAAGAACGGAATCGGTATCATCCTTGCGGCAGAGCTACTTGGTAACGTCTTGAGCAATTCGAAGTCCAGCGACCGTTTGATGTCTCTCAAACTAGTAATACAAGGAGAGGTGTGGAATATTGTCAGTGCATATGCTCCCCACGATGGGTACAATCAGAGAGATAAAGATGCATTTTGGCTAGATTTCCACAATCTCCTTAAGAACATCCCAAAGGAAGAATTTCTGTTTGTTGGAGGAGATTTGAATGGACATGTCGGGAAATCAAACGAAGACTATGAAGACTGCCATGGAGGACTAGGATATGGCACCAGGAACCTTCCTGGTGAAGACATCCTAAGCATGTGCAAATCACACGGTCTTATCGTGTTAAATACCATGTTCATCAAACAAAGCCGACACCTGATCACTTACAGCAGTGGTGGAGATGAAACTCAGATTGACTACCATTTGGTAGGCAGTTTCATGAAGCCTCGGGTAAAAGATTGCAAAGTGATCCTGGGAGAGGCAATCGCTCGGCAACACCGTCTCCTACTAACAGAAATTTTTATGAAAACACCGAAGAAAAGCAAACAAACAAGGGTCTCTGAGAAAATCAAGTGGTACAATCTGGACAAAGAAAAAGGCGAAGTTTTTGTTTTCGTAATGCAAAATTACCTCTCTCACGCCATCAACGGAGCTGAGGATGAAGAGTGCAGAGCACAAAATATGTGGGATTCCCTACAGCGAACTTGCTTAAAGAAGGCCAAATCACTGCTAGGAGCTTCAAAAGGCCACCATCAACACGCCAAAGAAACATGGTGGCGGAGTGATGAAGCTAAGAAGGTGATAAATGAGAAGAAAGCGGCTTTCAAAGCTTGGTCAAAGTGCCCCTCTAATAACAATGACGAAAAAGCTCGCCTCGAAATGGAATACAGATGCTGCAAGAAAAAAGTGAAGAAAAAGTGCGCCCAGCTTCAAGCAGAGAGTACGGAGGGCCTGTATCGGGAGCTGGAGAAAATATTTTCCCCGGTTGCTGATGCAAACCAGGCTATCCAGGAGCTGCGAAGACACAATATGAACAAGAGCGCCACTATCTTCAAAATAGCCGCCCAAAGAAGGAAGAATGCTCAGGAGATTCGTTCGCCAAAGTTCATTAGCAATGCTCATGGCCAGCTTCTTGTGGATGACGGCAAAATTCTGCAGAGGTGGCGGCAGTATTGTGAAGAGCTTTTGAATGAACAGTTTCCTCGGCTATACTTTCCAAGAGCCACCCCTAACTGTGAAGAAATAGCCGACATTACAGTCGAAGAAGTTAGTGAAGCGGTCAAATACTCCAAAAAACGAAAAGCGGTTGGGCCAGACGAAATACCCTCTGAGTTCTGGAAAAAGATGGGAGACATCGGGTTCAGATGGCTCAGAATTCTCATCTCCAAATTCGTGAGAGGTGATCCAATGCCGAATCAATGGAGGGAAAGTTACCTCCTCCCTGTATACAAAGGGAAGGGTGATACGCGAAACTGTGATAACTACCGTTCGATCAAGCTGATGTCACACACCATGAAGATCGTTGAGCGGGTATTAGGTGGCCGAATGCGAAAAATAATACGGCTATCTGATGATCAGTGCGGGTTTGTCTCGGGTAAATCAACCACAGATGCAATCCAAAGTATAAGGATCATAATGGAAAAACATCGTGATTCCTTAAGGGATTTGCATATTGTATTGGTTGACTTTGAAAAGGCATTCGACAGACAACCACGAGATCTGATATGGGTGGCGCTAAGACATCGAGGGGTTCCAGAAACCTATGTACAGATGATCATGGACATGTACGAAGGAGCAAAGACAAGAGTAAGATGCCCCGCTGGAGTAACCGAAGAGTTCCCAATCAAAGTCGGGGTGCACCAGGGAAGCGTTTTAAGCCCTTTGCTCTTTATTACAGTCCTTGATTATCTGCTTGAAGGTAAAGTGATGGACCCCAAGGTACATCAGTTATTCTTTGCTGACGATGGAGCCATCATAAGTGAGGATCCTACATCCCTGCAACGAGCACTTGATGTGTGGGTGGACGTTTTGGAGGGAAATGGGTATCGCATTAGTTCAAAAAAGACAGAGTACTTGTGCTGCCCGTTCTCTGATCCACTCAGGCCTATTCCAGACATTTATTTGAATGGAACAGTGCTTCCCAAGTGCGAAAAGTTCAAATATCTGGGATCTATGATCAATAGCAAAGCAACTTGTGATGACGACATCAATCATCGTGTAAGCGTAGGGTGGATGAAGTGGCGAGAAAATTCCGCTATATTCTGTGACAGAAAAATGCCCCCTAAGTTAAAAGGAAGGCTCTACACCGCAGTTGTACGTCCAGCGCTCACATACGGTTCACAATGTTGGACGATGTACAAAAAGTATGAGAGTAAATTAACGGCAGCTGAGATGAAGATGCTTCGTATGACAGCAGGAGTGACCAAGCTTGATCGAATGAGAAGTTCGAAGATCCGTGGAAGCTTTCACATCAAGGAAACTATCGTACACAAATTAGAGTGCGACCGGCTCAGCTGGTATTGCCACGTTCAAAGAAGAGATCATTTGAACCCTGTTAAAAAGGCAATATCTATGCACGTTCCAAAGACATCGCGATGTAGGAAAGGCAGGCCTATAAACGCCTGGATCAGACAAATGCGACGACATCGGCATTTCATTGGCCTCAGTAACCGAGTGATCCAAAATCGGCAGGCCTGCCGATATTTTCTGAGGTCAAATAGGCGAACCCCACAGGCGGATCAGTAGAAATGCGGTGAAGTGGGAGGGCTGTGATCCCTTGTTTTCGGATCATAGCCTCGCTGATAAAACGAAGAAGAAGAAGTTCGTTTTAGAAAGTGGCCTAAGTTCTCATTTCAATGTGAATTAAAGTCATATGAAGTTATTTCTCACCTATAAAGGTGGGGATGAACTTCACTTTCTTATGGGAACTTGGTACACACTCGAAAACATGAAACAGTGAGGTAGGTATGGGGGGGCATGCTGCCCCTCTGCAACCCCCCTGCCAGGGTCACTGTTGGATTTGAGGTGGGTGCGAGGATGGTTGTATGTAAAGTTCCTTTATATCCATGTTTCTCATCCAACCTCGCACCTACCTCAAATCCAACCGCGACCCCAGGCAGCGGAATTGCAGGGGGGCAGCATGCCCACTCATACCTACCTCACTGTTTATACGCCGTAAAATGTATATACCTATGTATATATATATGTTTTAAGAAACATACATTATTAGTTATTGTAGGTTACTTCCCTCTTCATATTTTCGAGTGTGTACCAAGTTCACATTGCACTGTTTATGCATTGTGGACTTATGTATGCGTCATCTTCGACAAAAAAAAAATCTTGACATATATCCCTGCGCTCATATTATATTCATTAAAATACGACGCCTAATGGAAATCCACAGTTTTTTGAATAGATATTAACTCTCCGAAAATTTGAGACTTATGCCTCATTTTCGTCAAAAAAAATTTTGGACTTAATGTCTCGATATGGTGGGACATAAGCCCCAAAAGAAAAATTTGCGGCTTATGTCCCTGGGACGTATGTCCCTGCGTCATATAAGTCATAAGAATAGTTTTCAACTTATGGCCCACTTCTTCTTTAAGATTGTGGAACTATGGCCCTAAATGTTGTGGAGTGTTGGCCCAGCTGGGTCAAAAGTTCATTGTGGACTAAACGTGAGCCGATGGTTGTGTGATGTTGTACTGATAAAGTTTTATCAAAACTGTTGCATTGCACTGGCTGTGCTTCAGAGCTCAAAAACATTTTATGGCATTAGTTCATATTTGAATGTGAATTAACACCATATGGCGTTCGTTCACATTAAGTGGTGGCTTTAGTTCTCATTTGAAAGTGAATTAAAGCCATAAGTGGATTATGGCGTTAATTCGTATTTGAAAGTGAATTAACGCCATTATGGCGTTAGTTCATATGGCCTTAGTTCACGGCACCTCTTCTTCATCCGTCTGGTATTCGCGACTAGGTGAGCGATGTGGGCTAACTGTATTTTCTTTTTGTAGATACGTATTTTTTAGGGCATTATTTTCTTGCCTGAGTAAATCTACCTCTTTCTTAAGCTCACGATAAAGTAGCTCCATTTCGTTAAGCTTGGTACGGAGTACGTCGTTTTCCTCCTCAATGTCTTTAGATTTCGCTGAGTCCCGTTTTTCATGCGCTTGCGCTTCCGGCGGACTTATTTTTCCGGAGGCGTTCGATCTTGTTGGTGGAGATCGAAATACCCTCGTACTTTTTGAGAAGGGATTTATTAGATGCAATAAATGACTCTCCCCAGAATCCGTAGAGCCGACCTCCGAAGAGGGTGGATTTTCCAGTGAACCTGGGCTGCCAACTGGGGTATTAGATCCCTTTGTTTTGTTCATTGCATTTTTGTGTCTACACTGCGCTCGGTATACGGAGGGTGGATTTAAGTCGCCTCTTACGACAGGCATGCCTACCTCGGGTATAATCTAATCCCTACTCGGAGGGGGGAGTTTTCCCTGTATGTACGAATAGTTTTATAATGCCTGGTTTTGCCTGTTTTTTGCTTTTTTTTGTGTGTGCGTGTTTATCTATTTTAATATCTTAATCCCCTTAAGGAATATCGTGATAATTCTAATTGGCCATAAGAACCAAGCTTCTAAGTTTTATTAAAAACTGTAAAGTCGTTTTTGCGTGATGCCTGCCAGGACACGAACCTAATTACGAACGTTACAATTCTGCTGATATAAAAGATTTGCATTTAAAAAGTTTGAAAAGTAAAAAAAAAATAGAAGAATATTTAGCAAAACAGCTCTTTAAGTGCCGGTGCCTAGCTTCTCGCAACCACTCATGTTGTGGGCGTTATATTTTCCACACGAATGGAAGGGACCTACAGTTTAGTATCCGTATCCGAAGGGCAGTTTAGTTTGAGAAGATTTTTCGAGACAACAATACTCTCGGATGTTTGTCAGACGTTCGCGAGAGGCGGGACCGTGAAAAACATTTTGGTGTTTTTTGGGATTCGAACTTGGAACCTCACGCACAGTGGTTCGACACACTAAAAAGTAAATTGTAATGGTAATAGGTAGGTAATTTAGAATTAGTGGGAACCGTAGCTCGATGCTTCTTACCTCAGATTACTGAGCGTCAAATCAAATAATAATACAACACACGGCCTTCGGATTCGGTATTGGTGCACACACACACGAATGTTTCAAGTAGCTAAGGTCTAGGCCCCTTATAAACTGTTTGCTTACTTACTTAGTTAAAGTGCTCCCGACCCTTGAATAGTCTCTGCCTCAGACACGGCTGGTTTCCTTCATCTGCAGTCTCGAACACTCTGCTTCCAGTTGAGAAGACAGAGTTTTCTGGCATCCGTGACAGCTTGGTATTTATACCGGCGGTTCTGTCCTTTTCGTCGTCTCGAACATGGGAGCTGAGATCTAAAAATTCTCTTGGTTGGAGCGTTGTTGTCCATTCGCTCGATACGGCCGAGCCAATGTAGTCGACGTATCTTGGCTTTTTGGACTACATCCACATCCTGGCACAAGTACATAGAGTTCGCGGTTGTATCTTCTCCTCCATTGGCCCTCCTCGCATATGGGACCTAATATCCGACGAAGTATTTATCGTTCAAAGGTACCCAATATTTGCACTTGGCGCCATAAAGCAAGACTGGTAAGATGAGCGTTCTATAGAGCGTTAATTTGGTCCGTCGAGTTAGGAGTATTGAACCCAGTTGTTTTGCCAAACTGAAGTAGCAGCGGTTTTCTAGAGTTATTCTTCGTCGGATCTCCTCAAAGGTGTCATTTGTGGGGTTTATGTTTGCTCCGAGGTAGGTAAACTCCTTAACTACCTCGAAGTTGTAGTCATCAACAGTGACGTTCTGTCCAAAGTTTTGAGCAGATAATTTCTTGGTTGTCGACAGCATACTTAGTCTTGTCCTCATTTACTTCAAGACCTAATCGTTTCGCCTGTTCTTTAATTGCCGTAAATGCCTCTGCAACGGCTTGCCGGGATCTTCCGCTGATGTCAATATCGTCCGCGTATCCCAGCAGTTGAATGGATTTGTGAAAGATAGTGCCTTCCGTGTTTACACGGAAATTTTTTATTAGACATAGAAATCTTAAGTATGTAATTGGCTAAATGTTTGATAAAACTTTTTACATCTTTCAGTACCTGCAAATGAGATTCAACAAAGGAATCCGTCAAATTGTTACAGTTTCGTTTATTTTGACTGTCTACCTTATATTGCCAGTTTTTATCTTCATCCCGGCTCTAGCATTTTCACAAGGTAATATTAAAAACCGTTGGCTTTTAATAGCAAATTGATTTTCTAAAATATATGTATAATTCATTTTTCTTACAGTAACGGGCATCAATATTCATCTTATAAATGCAATTGTTTGCGCTATTTGTGTCTTCTATACAATGTTGGTAAGTTTCGACGGATATTTTTTGCAACAGGCTGTTCACATCCTTTATCGCATAAGATAAGCCTAAGCTGAAAGTTTATTTATATGCCAAAGAATATGATCAGGATAAATTTCATTTTTATGTGTCAAAAGTGCAACTGTTTTAAAAAATTCATCTGTTGACAGGGTGGAATTAAAGCTGTCGTTTGGACCGACGTTGTACAAGCAGCGATTATGGTTGCTTCGGTTGTTCTTGTCGGAGTGATGGGTGTGATTGGAGTGGGCGGACTTGATAAAGTTATTGGCAATGCTATGGATGGTGGTCGTCTTGATATCAGGTATGTTAGGAATGAAATATTTATATAGACGTTGTTCAAGGAAAACTAAAATTTCAAAGAGAAAAACGCTCCTGAAAAAACAAGATAATGGTTGTTTTCTTGATATGGCAAACTTGTAGTAAAGCGTCAAAGAAGATTTCCAGTTTTATTTCAATTATTCCCCTATTCACCAATTTTTCTGCTTCACTGATGGAAAATATCCTACTGACAAAAAAAAAAAAACTATATTTCAGCCTGGATTTCGACCTGAAAACGCGTGTCACGCTTTGGAATTGCTTCATTGGTGGTATATGCATGTGGACAGGCTATGTTGGACTCAATCAAAGTTGTGTGCAAAGAATTGTAGCACTGCCATCTCTTGGTCATGCTAGAAGGTAAGCTTTTGATGAAGACAATTTTTTTTTCTGTACTTCATACTATCTTTTGATACAGAGCGCTTGTCATCTTTGGATTTGGCTTCCTCATCATAATGTTTTTCAACTGCTTCACTGGAATCATCATGTATTCGAAATATTATGACTGTGATCCACTTACAACTAAGGTAAAGCTATGGCTATGATAAAGTGGTTTCCTACATTTTATCTCTTCTTAAAGATGGTTGGAAAACCCGACAAAATGATGCCATTCTTCGTTCAAGACATCGTTGGCCACTGGAGCGGTATGCCCGGTGTTTTTATCTCATGCGTTTTCAGTGCAGCCTTGAGGTATGTGCTAATTTTTCTTATATCTTAAACTTAGATCTGAGCTGTACATCTATTTTGTAGCACGATGTCAGCGAATTTAAACTCACTATCGGGAATCTTCTACTTTGACTATGTCAAGCCATTTATAAAACACACCGAACGAAAGGCTAACATCATAATGAAGATCTTTATATTTTTCACCGGATTCTATTGTATCCTTGGTGGACTTGTTGTGGAGCAATTTAAATCTATTCTCCAAATGGTCATCACTATCGGAGGAATCACTCATGGAGCAATATTTGGAGTTTTCATGTTAGGATTGTTGGTGCCAAAAGCTCATGGAAAGGTAAATATGACTGCCGTCATTCAATTCAAACATTTTCTTAACCGTATCTATTTAGGCTGCCTTAATCGCTCTAATAAGCAGCATGGTTGCAATGCTGATTATTATTACTGGAGCTCAGAGCAGAATCAAATCCGGAGCGCTTACCTACGAACCTCTACCAACTAGAGTGGACGGTTGTGATCGGTTCAACTATACTTCGTATAGCTCAATGTAGGATATAACCTTATATTCTCCTAGAAAGTTTAACCTTAACTGCTAAATATCTTAGATTTCACGAAAACTTAGATGTAACCTCTAAAGTTCAGAAAGAAGAAGAAGAAGGATTTTCTATTTTCGACATTTCTTTCCATTGGTACTCATTCGTTGGTTCAACTCTTGTGTGGATTATCGCTATACCGTTGAGTTACATAATACCCGCCAACAAGAAACTCGATCTCGAACTACTGTCGCCAATTGTTAGACCATTTGTAAAGTACCAACCAGTTGATACTGAAGAGTGTGCGATGAAGGAACCAAATTTTAAGGTGCAGTTGCAATGAGTGCAATCAAATTGGGAAACGTTATTCATTCATAATGAATGGAATATTTTCTTGTTATCTAGGATTAAAGTTACTTTTAATTATGTAGATAGTAAAATAAAATGAGCGTGTGTCTATAAATAAAAAGTGGTGCGTCTTTTTATTGAAGAACGTGCTGTAAAACTTATTGTCACTCCTTCACACATTAGTAAGTGTAAATGATCTTATCTTAATCGTATTTCAAATAAATTTAACATAATTTGTAGACACGTAGAAAACTTTAAGCCAATTAGGTGATAAAAAAAACTTTAAACTATAGAAGATATGAATGGTTATGACTAGACTATTCTAATTAATTTAATCGAAATAAAGATAAAAAATTATAAAAACTACAAATTAGATAAAATGTTTACTTTATTGCGCAACTAGGGAGTATCTGCCTGCAACAGCAATGAATGATACAATTATTTTAGTTCACTGCGTGGATCACTGATAGTATGGAAAGTAACCATGAGTTCCAGGAGCTAAATAAATACTGGTATATGTTCACTGTGCTCAGAGGACCTGGAAGGATCATCATAGTCTTTTATATTAGGTCACCTGTGAACTTTTGCCGAGCAGGATTTACTGCCAAGAGTTCTTGGCAATACGGATAAAATCCTACAGCTCCTGTAATAATCATTATGGACTAATACTCGGACTAAGACCCATTAAAGGAGAACGTGCCTCTTATCGAAAATAGTGCCCTTTACGCACATGGATCCAGGGCATTTTTGCTCTTCTTTGTCGTCAATTTCAATTTTATAACGTTGGTCAGTACAGTGTCCACCCTTCCTAAAAATGTTCATAAGTTGGTTGAGATTTTTGTTTTTTTAAGTTGGAGTGGGGTGATGGGAGGGTGCTCTTAAACCCAAACGAAGGGCTTCGACCTGCAAAGTGATCTTTTGTACTGACCCCTGAAGGAAAGCATGTTGCGATGGTGTCCTAGCTGAAATCAACTTGTCAAAGGAAGCTTAAGATAATTTGGGCTGAGGAAGAGATTATATCAGATGGGGTAATAAATTCTTTATGGACAATTTTTTGTCTGCTGCAAGCGATAATGGGACATTCACACATGATGTGCTCAGCAGTTTTAGTATCCTCAAGACATACTTTGGAAGTCACAGATTGACTAATGCCAATTTTCTTAAGGTGGTATTTGAGAGAGCAATGATCAGTTTTTTTTATTTTTTTTTTTGCCTTGGAAAAACGCTAATTGCGCACGAGAAACAGTCCCGCTCTGTTTCAAGTAGTGTGAGACTCCTACTCACTCAGAGTAGTGTCGTTTTCTTTCCCTCTTGGGACCGGCTTTTTCACATTTTTCTCCTGGTGCGAGTTTATAATATCTTGCCGGTAAGGTTTTCATCAATTTAGTAAACTTACTGAGGATATATTTACTTCCTCCTCTCTCTTTTTCGATCTGAGTACCGTCTCAATGAATAAAGATATTTTATTCCACGTGTCGATACTCGAGACATCTGTTTTCAAGAGTTGCTTCGCTTCTGTAGCTGCTGTTGCCGAGCCTACTTCCGCCTTCTTGTCGTGGACGTACTTCTTGGCTGCTGCTGGGAGATCAATGGGCGTCACTTCTGCGACTACTAGGGCTGCTGTCTCCGACACTGTTCGGTATCCACTCGTTATCCGAAGGGCTCCTATACGTTGCACCGCGGGCACTTTCTCCCTTTTTGAGCGCGTCAGCCCAGATCTCGGAGCCATACAGGAGTATTGAGTGCGTAACCGACATCAGGAGTCTTCTTTTACTTGACGTGGGACCTCATTCTACCTTGAAGCAGAAGACCTGTCTGCAAACTCACTCAAAAGCATAGTAGAGTTCATCACCAAATCGGGTATATTAAGTGAGCTTTAAGATCAGACGAAATCACAATAGGCTCAATGTGGCCACAGTGATAAGGTGACCTAATCCCACCTCCTCAGCAATCTACAGCCTACAATCTAGCTGCATTAATGAAGATCTGGAAGGTATCGCACAATGGTCGCGAAGTTATGGTCTGTTTCTGAATCACAATAGATCTAAATGCATTGTAGCCTTTAGAAGTATTAGGAAGTATGACTTCCCTTCCATCACCCCCTGTCGAGTATGCTGAATCGGTTAAAAACCTCGGTATGACCTTCGATCGAAATATGGCCTGGGATAAGCGCATCAACCAAGCAGTAGGTAAGACTAATGGAGTACTTAGAACACTATAAGTCTCCCACTCCTTCACTCCGATAAAGACTCGCACCTTGCTTCGAAAGACATTGGCGGTGCCTCTACTCACTTACGGATGTGAAATTTCTTCAAACTACAGCTATGCCTCTAAAAGAAAACTCAACGTTGTTTTAGTAGCATTGTTCGTTTGGTCTTTGGATTGCGTAGATTCGATCGAGTATCTGGCTATTTAAAGTATTTGTACGGTATGACCTTTGACAAAGTTCTCCAATTTCGTACACTGATTTGCTTTTCGGACATTATGCTTACCCATCAACCTGCCTATCTTTACGAACAAAATAATATTTCCCTCTTCAAACAGATCTGGTCAGCTAATTTTACCTAGATATGCCTGTTTGACATTTGAACTAAAAATTTTGATAAACTCTATTCGCCTGTGGAAAACGTTGCCCCATACTATAAAAAGAATAGACAACGTAGACAGATTAGAAGAGTTAAAAGCTTTATTTTCTGTAATTCTTACTTACTTACTTACTTAGATGGCGTTACAGTCCGGGGTGGACCTGGGCCTCAACCAACAAACCTCTCCAGCCAGCACGGTTACGAGCCAGCTGCTTTAGTCGCTGTATGTGAACTCTTCTGGCTAAGTCGATGTCCTTGTACAGGCCATATAACTCGGCATTGTACCTTCTCCTCCACTCACCGTCTATGCAGACGGGACCAAAGATCACTCGAAGAACTTTTCTCTCGAAATAACCAAGGGCATCCTCATCCGGTTTTGTCAAAGCCCATGCCTCTGCGCCATACAGCAGGACTGGGATGATTAGAGTCTTATAAAGAGTTACCTTAGTAGTTCGAGATAGGGCTTTGCTACTCAATTGCCGTTTTAGCCCATAGAAACAACGATTGGCAAGAGTAATTCTTCGTGTGATCTCCCTACTGATGTCATTTGCGGAGTTCACCATAGAGCCTAGGTAGACAAAATCCTTTACTACCTCAAAATTATATCTGTCTATTGAGGCGTTCTGTCCAAGACGCCGATGTTGGGTGTCCTTTTTTGAAGACAGCATATATTTTCTTTTGCTTTCATTGACCGCTAGACCCATCTTTGCTGCCTCGATCTCAATACTCGTAAATGCCCCATTGACGGCCCGCTGAGTTCTTCCGATTATGTCAATGTCATCGGCATAAACGAGTAGTTGTACAGACTTGTAAAAGATTGTACCTCCGGTGTTGGCTTGTGAGTTTCGTACAATCCTCTCAAGTACTACGTTAAAGAGATCGCATGATAGCGCGACACCTTGTCTAAGACCTTTCCTGACATCATGTTCTTACCGACTTTGATGGAGCAGCGAGAGTTCTCCATCATCATTCTGCACAAACGGACGAGCTTGGCAGAGATGCCAAGACTAGACATGGCTCTGTATAACACGTCTTTATACACGCTATCATAGGCAACTTTGAACTCGATGAAGAGGTGGTGCGTATCGATTTTATATTCGTGGGTTTTTTCCAAGATCTGCGTAGTGTGAATATTTGGTCAATGGTGGACTTTCCCGGCCTGAAACCGCACTGGTAAGGACCTATCAGGTTGTTGATGATCGGTTTTAGGCGTTCACATAATACGGCAGACAGGATCGTATATGCGATGTTGAGGAGACTTATACCTCTGTAATTGGCGCAGTTCAGAGGGTCTCCTTTCTTCAGGATCGGGCAAACGATGCTGAGGTTCCATTCATCGGGCATACTTTCGTCCGGCCAGATTTTACAGAGCAGCTGGTGCATGCTCCTTACCAACTCATCTCCTCCTGCCTTGAAAAGTTCAGCGGCAAGGCCGTCGGCTCCAGCAGCTTTGTTGGATTTGAGTTTAGATATCTCTATCCTCACTTCATTCTGATCGGGTTGATGGAAATCTTGACTGCCATCGTCACTGTTGAATGGCACATTCTGCCTGACAGCGGAATATTGGTCATCATCGCCGTTTAACAGTCTGCAGAAGTGTTCCTTCCATATCCTCAGCACCGACTGCGATTCCACTACTATGTTGCCATTTTCGTCCCTGCAGGCTTCTGTTCTGGCTTTGAAACTCTGGCATGTTCTTTTTACCCTTCGGTAAAATTTTCGAACATTATTCCTGCAATAAAGTCTCTCAATCTCCTCGATCGAGCGCTTCCTATGCTCCTTTTTCTTCTTTCTGAGAAGTCGATGTTCCTCTTTTCTCCTGCGCACGTACAGCTCGTAAGCAGCTCTAGTCCTTCTATGCAGCGCCGCTTTGTACGCCTCTTGTTTTGCTGCATGTGCTTGCCGGCATTCCTCATCAAACCAGGGGTTTCGTTGTGGTGGCCGAGAGAAACCCAGTACATCAGAGGCGGCATCTCTGATGGATTATTGGCATCGCTGCCACTGGTCTTCCGCATTTGCTGCTGCCGGCATAGGACTTAGATTAAGATTAGAAGAAACACGATCGGCAAAGGTTCTGGCGGTGTCTTGCGATTGTAGCTTTTCGACGTCAAATTTCCTCACAGTATTTCGTAGATTTCGCTCCGTTGTGGATATCCGCATCCGTACCTTGGCTACAACTAGGTAGTGATCCTTGTCCACGTTGGCTCCTCGGAAAGTCCGGACACCCAGAATACTGGAAGAGTGCCTTGCGTCGATCGCAATGTGATCAATTTGGTTGACAGTTTTTCGATCAAAGGAGAGCCATGTTCCTTTGTGAATGTCGAGACGTGGGAACCGCGTACTAGCTACGACAAAGTTTCGCCCCGCTGCAAAGTCGATTAGCCTGAGTCCGTTGTCGGGTGTGTTGTCGTGCAGGCTGTGCTTTCCGACCACGCTACTAAAGACGCCCTCTCTTCCTAGCTTTGCGTTCAAATCACCTAGGATAATTTTAACGTCGTGGCTAGGGTATTGCTCATACGTCTTGTCCAAGAGCTGGTAGAAGTCATCCTTTGTCGCGTCGTCTTTCTCCTCGTGAGGGGCGTGAACGCATATTAGGCTAATGTTGGCAAATTTAGCCTTGATACGGATAGTCATAAGGCACTCGTTCACATGCCGGAAATTCAAGACTTCTTGCCTAAGTCTGCCTCCAATGACAAATCCGCACCCGAATAAACGCTGTCCTTGTTGTCTGTAGCAATCGCCGTAGTAGATGTCGCAGTTTTTCATACTCCTTTTGCCCGTCTGCTTTGAGACACTCTAGGGCCTCCGCAAGTTGTTCGGCTGCACGTGGTTTGTAGATGGACCTAACATTCCATGTGCAGACACGAAGATCGTTGTCCTTTTTACGTTTGCTTGGGTCGTCAACAGTAAATTCATTCCTATCCGGCTGTTGGTTGCTTCGTAACCGAAGGTTTTTTACGTGGTAGGGAAGTTAACCCGACGGCACAACCCCCAACCTGGAGGACCAGATCCTTTTTTAGCAACCCCTAGGACTTACTTACTTACTTAGGTGGCGCTACAGTTCGGGGTGAACCTGGGCCTCAACCAAACCCCTAGGACGAGGGGCCGGATACACCGATGTCAGTAACCCACTTCGGGGATATGAGCGCTGCCGTTGGCCCATTAAGGGTTCATCCGCCACCATCTCTTTTTCAATACCCTGACGTAGTATTGAAAATCCTTACAGACCTCAGCTTCAAATATGTCGAAGTAGCTCCGGTAAGGTATCCGCTGGTCTGTAGACGTCACCGTTGATTCCATCGGGGGAATTCATCCGCCGCACGTCCTCCTTCTGAGAACCTCTTGCTAGACTTCTGAGACGCATATTTCAGTCAGTCAGGTCAACAAGAGATGCCTCGTCCGGTTAAACATATGCGCTCTGAAGTTCACCCAGATGTGCTTACGCAGGTCCGAGTGTTCAGCTACACATATGTATGTATATCGTCAGACTCAGCATACGCTCATCGTTGGTTCACTATCAAATAGCTATCCAGCGGGCACCACGGGGAGGTGATGATGCGATTTTCGCCGTCTTCTGTAATTCTTAGTTAATTAATATTCCTTACCTTATTAAATAACCTTTTGTAAATTAATATTCATTCATTCTTTCCTTTTTTTCTCTAACTTCCTTCCATCTTTAGCCTAAGGCCCTGGTAGCTAGCGCTGTAATTATACATTATTTTGTACATTCATTGTACACTTAGTAAATAATAATAATAAATAATTCCTTCCATCTATGTATATCAACCTTACGTATTCATTTTATGTAGCTTCCATTCTCTCATGTTTTTGCTTATCACTTAATTAAGAGATATTTTGTATATTACTTTTTATACGCAATTCATATGAAATAAATAAATAAAATAAATAAATAAGAAAAAAGTAGAATAAATGTAAACATTGAAGGCGGAAATGTGAACGCTACACTACTACCCTGCACATCTATTATAACACGATTAACTCATCAGCAATACCATTTGTGGGCTTTTTTAAAACGATTTCCTTTGTTAAATAAAATTATGAAAGGAAGTACAATTTTATTTTAATATTTTTCGAAATTTGGTAAGTACTCGAAAATCTCACAACGAAGCGTTAAAAAAAAAAACAAGTTCCATTAAAGCACCATAGATGTTGAAAAAATTGGTTGTGTTAGCGTATTAAATCGCTTAAAAGAAATAAAAGACAAAATTTCCTTTTAGATTTGATTGAGATTAAAATTCTCATGTCAAAATTTATCGACGCATGTATCACAAAAAAATAAACGTTAAAATTTTGTTCAAATTAAATGGTCCCGGAAAATAAAATGATTGCAAGAAATGTAGTGAAAAGATTTTAGATTTTGTTTTGCTACTATAGCGTACTGGGCCTTAATTTCGACGAAAACTAAATTAAACCGAACGTTTTTAACACCTACCATTGCTTAGACAGATGAAAAGGTTATAATTGAGTTCTGTGAAGCAACTTTCTGGTCCCGCCTTCGAGCTTTATTTAATATGTCTTTGTTCGCTTGAATCGTAATAATATGCTTAGTTTTCTTATTTACGATTGCGTTATCAATTTCCTATTTTTAATACTTTTATTTTTATAACCATCAATCTTAATCCTCCACAATTCAGGGTGCTTTTTTATATTATTCCCCTTATACTTTCCATGTCTATACGATGAAAGATAAGTAAAGACTGATTATATGGTTGATGGTCATGGATGGTGTCAATTAATAAGGTCTGCTTCCGAGAAATTCAAAAATTTTGATTTTCATCATTCATGTGTGATTATGCCTCGAGCAAAGCTATCTTTAATCATGCTTGCATGTCACTTACCTACTTTTGTATGAAACACATACATCATCGAAAAGCGATCTAACAAGTAGAAAACTCAATCACAATAAAATTCCACCAGTTCATACAGTGAGCCCAGAATAAGCTTCTTTCAAACTCCAACATCATTTCAAAAATGTAAACAATTCTTGAGTACAAAATCCACCACTATTATGGTCCTTTGTCATTGCATGCTTATCTTTAACAACTTACGATAAAACAATTATCTGCTAAGAGGGCAATATAATTTTGATCGTTGGGATTTGATCTACAAAAACTGTATCCAGGGTCACAATGGAATTTATATCATACAATATCTTCCGAAAATTCTTAAATCCCTAAACCCTTCCTAAAGTTCTCTCAAAAATCACTAAATCTTCTCGGACCACAAGTCACTACTGTACTATTAACATTTTCAAAACAAGTCAACAAAGTTTTTTTGTAAAAAAAAAGCATCAAGTCAGTACATTCATGAGCTCACTCTATTACCAAGTTAGACAACATTTCACGTAATCTATCCATGATCTCATAAACAATCAGAATTTCACCATTTGGCCAAAGTTCATTTTGGCATAATAAAAATGATGAACTCATCATCCATTAGCTAACACAAAACTGAAAACCCAATTTGGGTTGTTCATCATCATCATTAATAAATTGATGATATAAACTTTAACCACGTCCAGCCACAAACATTTTGATTTTCAATCTCAACTTGATTTAACTGTAGAAATTAAGTCCCAGGTGCAGTCCATGAATTTACCAGCAATATTGCCAACTTACCACGGGATAAGCTGGACATCAACATGTAGCGATTCGCTAGTTGAATCCGAATATCGCAGTAAGGAGTGGGCGATGTAATTTGATCAAACACGATTGCTAATTGCTTAATACTAGTCTTATCTCTTAACTTATCACAATCAAAGAATCCCCAGACGGCAAAGTAACTCTAAAAATCGCTCGTTTAAAGTATTTTTCGATTAGCCTCGATTCGTCCTTACGATTTCTAGTGTACGACCATGAGTAAATTTAAAGCTTTGTTATTAAAATTTCGTAGCATACGCACCATACTGACCATAAAGATACGCTTTTTCGGGTGCCTAGTTATCAAAATATTTCAGATTTTGTGACGAAAATAGATAAAAAAAAACACCTAAATCTGTAGGCTTGCCAGTAAGAAAGCTCATACTAAACTAGCTTTAAGCTCTGGAAGCTGGTAAGAGAAAAGATATATGATTATGTACTTACTTGTTAAAACGTTGTGCAAATGTTTGCCAAAAGGTCTCGGGTTTAGAAATATAAGTCTAACACAAAGTAAATACTTATAACGTTTTTGATAAGCGATGGTAATGGATAAAATCTTCCATTCAGCGTATAATTCATTGTTTAGTTGTAGAATCTGCAGTACTAGGGGCCATTCCTAATGGTCCAGACAGTATAGTTTTTTGGGAAAAAAGGATTGGTTAATTTTTAAATTCAAAATGACTGTAAACGGTTCAGTTTCTGCCTCTGAATATTTCACATTTGGCACCGCAGACTATGTAGTGTTTGTGCTTATGTTGGTGTTGTCATCGGCTATTGGAATATATTTTGGATTCTTTGGCAAAGGTGCAGATACGGCTGATGAATATCTCTTGGGTGGTAAACGGATGAAAACCTTACCGATTGCAATATCATTGGTGGCAAGGTAAGTTATTGAAATCAATCTAAGTAAAGTACCTACTTCTTCTTCTACTTCCTTTTTATCAGCGATGTTATGATCCGAAAACAGGGGATCATAACCCTCCCACTTCACCGCATTTTTACTGATCCGCCCGTGGGGTTCGCCTATTTGACCTCAGAAAATATCGGCAGGCCTGCCGATTTTGGATCACTCCGTTACTGAGACCGATGTCGTCGCATTTGTCTGATCCAGGCGCTTATAGGCCTGCTTTTCCTACATCGCGATGTCTTTGGAACGTGCATCGATATTGCCTTTTTAACCGGGTTCAAATGATCTCTTCTTTGAATGTGGCAATACCAGCTGAGCGGTCGCGCTCTATTTTTTGTACGATGGTTTCCTTGATGTGAAAGCTTCCACGGATCTTCGAACTTCTTATTCGATCAAGCTTTGTCACTCCTGCTGTCATGCGAAGCATCTTCATCTCAGCTGCCGTTAATTTACTCTCATACCTTTTGTACATCGTCCAACATTTTGAACCCTATGTGAGCGCGGGACGCACAACTGCGGTGTAGGGCCTTCCTTTCAACTTAGGTGGCATTTTTCTGTCACAGAAGATAGCGGAATTTTCTCGCCACTTCATCCACCCTACGCTTACGCGATGATTGATGTCGTCATCAAAGGTTGCTTTGTTATTGATCATAGATCCCAGATATTTGAACTTTTCGCACTTGGGAAGCACTGTTCCATTCAAATAAATGTCTGGAATAGGCCTGAGTGGATCAGAGAGCGGGCAGCACAAGTACTCTGTCTTTTTTGAACTAATGCGATACCCTGTCCCTCCAGAGCGTCCACCCACACATCAAGTGCTCGTTGCAGGGATGTAGGATCCTCACTTATGATGGCTCCATCGTCAGCAAAGAATAACTAATGTACCTTGGGGTCCATCACTTTACCTTCAAGCAGATAATCAAGGACTGTAATAAAGAGCAAAGGACTTAAGACGCTTCCCTGGTGCACCCCGACTTTGATTGGGAACTCTTCGGTTACTCCAGCGGGGCATCTTACTCTTGTCTTTGCTCCTTCGTACATGTCCATGATCATCTGTACATAGGTTTCTGGAACCCCTCGATGTCTTAGCGCCACCCTTATCAGATCTCATGGTTGTCTGTCGAATGCCTTTTCAAAGTCAACCAATAAAATATGCAAATCCTTTAAGGAATCACGATGTTTTTCCATTATGATCTTTATACTTTGGATTGCATCTGTGGTTGATTTACCCGCGAAAAACCCGCACTGACCATCAGATAGCCGTATTATTTTTCGCAGTCGGCCACTTAATACCCGCTCAACGATCTTCATGGTGTGTGGCATCAGCTTGATCGAACGGTAGTTATCACAGTTTCGCGTATCATCCTTCCCTTTGTATACAGGGAGAAGGTAACTTTCCCTCCATTAATTCGGCATTGGGTCACCTCTCACGAATTTGGAGATGAGAATTCTGAACCATCTGAACCCGATGTCTCCCATCTTTCTCCAGAACTCAGAGGGCATCTCGTCTGGTCTAACAGCTTTTCGTTTTTTGTAGTATTGGACCGCCTCACTAACTTCTTTGACTGTGATGTCGGGTATTTCTTCACAGTTAGGGGTGGCTCTTGGAAAGTATAGCCGGGGAAACTGTTCATTTAAAAGTTCTCACAGTACTGCCGCCACCTCTGCAGAACTTTGTCGCCATCCACAAGGAGGTGGCCATGAGCATTGTTAATGAACTTTGGCGAACGAATCTCCTGAGCATTCCTCCTTCTTTGGGCGGATGGTTGCGCTCTTGTTCATACTGTGTCTTCGCAGCTCCTGGATAGCCTGGTTTGCATCAGCAACCTGGGAAAATATTTTCTCCAGCTCCCGATACAGGCCCTCCGTACTCTCTGCTTGAAGCTGGGCGCACTTCTTCTTCCATTTTTTCTTGCAACATCTGTATTCCATTTCGAGGCGAATTTTTTCGTCACTATTATTAGAGGGGCACTTTGACCAAGCT
The DNA here is from genome assembly GCA_945910035.1 of Brachypalpus laphriformis. Lineage (NCBI taxonomy): Eukaryota > Metazoa > Arthropoda > Insecta > Diptera > Syrphidae > Brachypalpus > Brachypalpus laphriformis. The sequence goes on along the minus strand of OX246754.1, from coordinate 38,517,686 downwards.
TTGAAAGCCGCGTTCTTCTCATTTATCACCTTCTTAGCTTCATCACTCCACCACCATGTTTCTTTGGCGTGTTGATGGTGGCCTTTTGAAGCTCCTAGCAGTGATTTGGCCTTCTTTAAGCAAGTTCGCTGTAGGGAATCCCACATATTTTGTGCTCTGCACTCTTCATCCTCAGCTCCGTTGATGGTGTGAGAGAAGTAATTTTCATTACGAAAACAAAAGCCTCGCCTTTTTCTTTGTCCAGATTGTACCACTTGATTTTCTCAGAGACCCTTGTTCGTTTGCTTTTCTTCGGTGTTTTCATAAAAATTTCTGTTAGCAGGAGACGGTGTTGCCGAGCGATTGCCTCTCCCAGGGTCACTTTGCAATCTTTTACCCGAGGCTTCATGAAACTGCCTACCAAATGGTAGTCAATCTGAGTTTCATCTCCACCACTGCTGTAAGTGATCAGGTGTCGGCTTTGTTTGATGAACATGGTATTTAACACGATAAGACCGTGTGATTTGCACATGCTTAGGATGTCTTCACCAGGTGGGTCCTGGTGCCATATCATAGTCCTCCATGGCAGTCTTCATAGTCTTCGCTTGACTTCCCGACATGTCCATTCAAATCTCCTCCAACAAACAGAAATTCTTCCTTTGGGATGTCCTTAAGGAGATTGTGGAAATCTAGCCAAAATGCATCTTTATCTCCCTGATAGCACCCATTTCGGGGAGCATATGCACTGACAATATTCCACACCTCTCCTTGTATTACTAGTTTGAGAAACATCAAACGGTCGCTGGACTTCGAAATGCTCAAGACGTTACCAAGTAGCTCTGCCGCAAGGATGATACCGATTAAGAACGGAATCCGGAAGCCTTTTCCGTTCCGTAGTAGAACATCTTGTAGTCTTTTGTCCTAACGTCCAAGAAACGCGCCCGATTTCCGGTGTATTTCCATTTCGTCTCTTGGACACACAAGTTATTCATCCGCCTTCTATTCATCATCTCTTCCAGCTCGTAACTTCGACCGGTCATGCTTCCAACGTTCCAACTCGCGACCCTCAAATTTCCTCCAAACTGTTTCATTATTTTGCTAGCCCCCGGAATCCGTATAGCTCTGACCCGAACATTTCTGCTCGGTCCAGGATCTGTACCATGCACAGCAGTGGTAGTGCCTGGCGGGGTAGTGCCTTTCCTTTTTGCAAGTATTACCATAATGATACAGTTTTGCAATATTACCATATTGCGATGGTGTTTGTTGTTTGACACGTACATGCTCCTGATTTAGTATTGTTTGATCTTTCTTCTATGACACCGGTGATCTCCAGTCGTGTCAACCCACGGACTCGCATGCACACTTGTCGGAGGATTTTTAAGGTGGTATATGTGTCGCTAGACTCACTTGGGTGTTATAATGCCTAGATCTGATTTGTACTCTTAGTCACCTTTTACGACAAGTGCTAGTTGTTGGGGGGCGCTGCAGTGATATTCTTAACCCGTCCCTGCACGGTAATAAGTAAAGTACCTACATACCTAACTAAAGTGAATTCAAATAAGCATAACTTAAGCTTGTTAAGCAAATTGGAGGCCATATTGAAATTTATAAATATATTTTCCCAGTTTCTTCTGCAATGAATTTAGATCAACCAATTCTACTCGATGAAATTTCCGCTCGTAAAAGGGAGTTCCAACACATGTAGAATAGACCATACTGATTCCTTATAATGTCATGGCTATCATGTTAATAACTTTACAGCCAAGGCAGCATTCCTTCTCCAACAACACCAGACACCTGTTGAAGCTCTTCTTGAATATATTTGAGGACTCTGATAGCTAACAGGAACGGAACATAATAGTGAAGATCTCCACCATTGTAAAGTTGTACCCGGTCAATAAGGATTTAGGACGTCATATCTCATGAATCAGATGACGGAGATAGTAATCCGCATTGTCGTAACTTTTCAAAGTGTTGTCCTTTTTAACCCCAAGTAAAGAAGCTCAGAAACGGTTGAAATTAGATTCGCAGTTCCTTCTGAAATGTTGATGCATAGAAGGACTAGAGCAAGCTCTATGAGCGGAGGAGAAAAGAGACTTCTCAGAAAGATGAAAAATAAACATGAGAAGCGCTCGATCGAGGAGATTGAGAAACTTTATTGCATTGGAATGATGTCCGAAATTTTTAGCAAAAGGTAAAAAGAACATGCCAGGGTTTCAAAGTCAGAACAGAAGCCTGCGGGGACGAAAATGGTAATATAGTAGTAGACTCGCAGTCGGTGCTGAGGATATGGAAGAAACATTTCTGCAGACTGCTATACGGCGATGATGACCAATATTCTACTATCAGACAGAATGAGCCATTCAACAGTGACAATGATAGTCAAGATTCCCGTCAACCCGATCAGAATGAAATGAGGATAGCGATATCTAACCTTAAATCCAACAAAGTTGCTGGAGCCGACGGCCGAACTTTTCACTGCAGAAGGAGATGAGTTGGTAAGGAGCATGCACCAGCTCATCTGTAAAATCTGGTCGGATGGAAGTATGCCCGATGAATGAAACATCAGTATCGTTTGCCCAATTCTGGAGAAAAGATACCCTCTGAACTGCGCCAGCTACAGAGGTATAAGTCTTCTCAACATCGCATATAAGATCCTGTCTGCCGTATTATGTGAACGCCTAAAACCGATCGTCAACAACCCGATAGGTCCTTATCAATGTGGTTTCAGGCCGGGAAAGTCCACCGTTGACCAAATATTCACACTACGTATCTTGGAAAAAACCCACGAATATAAAATCGATACGCATCATCATTTCATCGATTTTAAAGTTGCCTATGATAGCGTGTATAGAGACGAGTTATACAGTCCGTTTGTGCAAAATAACGATGAAGACCTCTCGCTGCTCCATCAAAGTTGGAAAAAACACCACCGAACTGTTCGATGTCAGGAAAGGTCTTAGACAAGATCACGCGCTGTCAGGCGATCTTTTTAACATAATACATACATATTGAATTTTTTAAATCGGAAATGAATAAAAATTATATTGAATTGAATTAAATACTTAAAAGAATTATATGAAACTCGCAAGCCAACTGCGGAGGTACACTCTTTAACAAGTCTGTACAACTAGTCGCTTACGCCGATGACATTCACATAGCCGGAAGAACCCAGCGGGCCGTCAGTTGGGCGAGTATTGAGATCAAGGCAGCGAAGATGGCTTAAGCGGTCAATGAAAGCAAAACAAAATATATTCTCTCTACAAAAAAGGACACCCAACATCGGAATCTTCAGCAGAATGCCACAATAGACCGGTATAAATTTGAGGTAGTAAAGGACTTTGTCTACCTAGACTCTATGATGAGCTCCGCAAATGACATCAGTGGGGAGATCAAACGAAGAATCACTCTTACTTAGTTACTCGGTGTTTTTATGGCCTAAGAAGGCAATAGAGTAACAAAGCCCTGTCTAAACTACTAAGGTGACTCTTTATAAGACACTAATCATCCCAGTCATGCTGTATGGCGCAGAGACATGGACTTTGTCAAAATCGGATGAAGATACCCCTGGTTACTTTGAGAGAAAAGTTCTTCGAGTGATATTTGGTCCCGTCTCCATAAACGGCGAGTGGAGGAGAAGGTACAATGCCAACTATACGGCCTATACAAGGACATCTACTTAAGAGTTCACATACAGCGACTAAGATGACTGGGTTATTTAGAGCAGATGGAGCCCAACGTTCTGCCCCGGAAAGTCTTCGAATCCACCCCGGATGGACAGCGCAGTAGAGGACGACCTCGCGGTAGGTGACGAAAGCAGTGGAGGGCGACCTAAACCAACTTGGCGTGCGCAACTGAAGGGAACTGGCTCGTAACCGGGCTGGCTGGAGAGGTTTGTTAGTTGAGGCCCAGGTCTACCTTTAGTGCCAGTAAGTAAGTAAGTTCTGCAGTTTTAATACGACAATGTAGTCACCCAGGCGTAATGGGATTTTTTAATAGATTAACTATACAAAATAAAAAAAATAAATAAAAGTATGAGAATTGAATGGAAAATTTAAAGTAAAATTTAAAGAAAATTCGAGTTGATAAGACTCTGGTGCATACTAAAAAAGAGGATGGTAGAGTTAATGTTGTATATCGCCGAATATACTCGTATGTGCATTTTAAGTGCATCCTCATCTTTTGTTATACCATTCAGAACTTATTGCACCGACTTTTATCCCTTGGAGTGAAGAAAAGGGTGAAGGGACTTTTTGTTTGACTTGATGTAGAGAACGCTACTCCACATAGCCATTCCAAGCTCTCCGAAACATTCTGTGTAGGCTGCCTTGGCTCCTTTTCATATTCATGAGTCTTTGCTTGGACAATACGAGTAGGTGTAGTCATCTTAAACTTTTCTTTTCATTTGCAGTCAACTATCTGGAATATCAATTATGGCCTTACCAGCTGAAATCTATAGCTTTGGAATATCGCACGTGTTTGGAGTGCTCGCTATATTCGCCTGTATTCCTATTCTGTGCCTAGTAGTTATACCAGTCTTCTACAATAATAGCATTTCCAATTGTTATGAGGTAAGTGCATAAAGAGGGGGAAATACATTTTATCTAATTATATACCTATTTTCAGTACTTGGAATTGAGATTTAATGCAAGAATTCGCCGATTAGTGACAGCTCTTTTTGTAATCACAGTTTACATGATGATGCCAGTATTTATCTTCATTCCAGCTCTTGCATTTTCACAAGGTAAGATGTCAATTTAATTCAAGGGAACATAAACAGTATTTGCATGAAGTTAATATGAGTATAATCGTTATCTCAGTCTGTCGAAGTTATCGGCGCCGCATTTCTTGAAGCAACTTAATAAGAATAGGGCAGCTACGAGTATAATAGTCGTCATTTTAAGTATTCCAGCAAAGTTGCCAAGAGCGTGATTCGCCTCAAACAATCGGGCGCGTAAAAGCAAATCTCCTATGGGCATGGTTCTATACTACACAGGGATCTCGATATAACAACTGATTACGTCATACCCTACATAGACTTCTGTAAGAATTACTCCACGTTTATTCCCGAAAGACAAGAGTGAGACTCCAACACATTAACCAATGAACAGGACATTCAGTTCTACACAGAGGGATCTAAATTGGATATAGGAACTGGCTCTGGAGTTTTCAGGTAGTCACTCAAAATCAACGACTCACTCCCGGACAACTGCAGTATCTTCCAAGCCAAAGTCTTCGCTATTGAACAATACATGCAACACCCATGATGTAACTCTCTACTGGGTTCCCGGACATAGCAATATAGAAGGGAATGAGATAGCAGATGAACTAGCCAGAAAGGGATCAGCATTAGATATAGAACATACTCAGACATCAGTAGAAGTTCCTATTGGTGTACTAAAAAGAAAAATCGACCTCAGAACAAGAGAGCTGATGAACTGCTCATGGATAACCAGAGGCGACAGTGTCATATATCGCAGTTTATAGCCGGTATTGAATGAAGGAAGAACCAATAGCCTGCTGGTAATGAATAAAAAGACGCCCGTATCTTGATAGGTGCAATAGAGGAAATGGCCCTAAGAGTAGGCATCAACTTACCCGACCAATGCTGGAGCTGCCAAGACGCGAAAGAGATAGAGAGTATGTGACTGCCCAAAGCAAGCGCCTACACCACATGGGTGACAGGTTTTAAAGAACTAAGTGATCTTATGCAAGTTCCACTAGAGAACATGATACGATTCATAAAGAGCTCAGGTTAATTCGTTACTGGACCGACCGATAAATAAAGAGTTTTTACAAGTTCCACAAACAAAAAGGGAAACACAATGGACCGTTTGACCCCCGTGAGAAGCACCTTGGTGCACTCCCCTCTAACCTAAGTATTCCAGGAAAAAATGTATGCAAGTAAGGGAGTTAAAAGGTATATACATGCATATACCCATCTCAGTCTCCTTGTCAAAATTTTATAAATTCCCCAAAAGAGATTGCGCCAACTATAGGGGTATATCTCTTTTAAGTCTCCCTGGAGAAGTCTTCGCCATGGTGCTAGAAACGCGTTCCAGAGCTGTGGTTGAAGACAGTTTGGGGGATGAGCAGTGCGGTTTTCGTCCTGGTAGAAGGACAAAAGACCAGTTATTCACTCTCAGAATGGTTCTTGAGAAGGCCTGGGAGTATGCCAAACCTGTCTACACTTGTTTTGTAGATTTGGAAAAAGCATATGATAGGGTTCCTCGAGGCAAACTCTGGAGTGTTCTGCAGGAGTATGGAATTGATGCTGTGTTCGGATAAACGGTGTTAAATCAATACCTTTCACTGTGGGCGTTGGACTCCGCCAGGGGTGCGTTTTGTCTCCTCTTCTCTTCATTCACCCCAATTCTTCAACTCGTTTGCGACAGTCGTATTCGACCATGGTCGCATTTAAGTATGGCAAAGTCGTATTTTTTGTTCGTAAAATACGACTTAAGTAATAATTAAATGCGACCATGGTCGGTTTCGACCGTCGTATACGAGTTGAAGAATTGGGCCCATTGTATATATGGATTGGATGTTGCAGCGCAGCCGTGGCGGGTAATGTTTCGAAGTGGGAGACCTAAGGATTAGCCATCTGCTCTTTGCGGATGATTTGGTCATCCTTGGGTCCTCTCAAATCGAACTTCAGCGCGCACTCGAAAGGTTTGTAGCCATTTGTGATGATGCTGGAATGAAGATCAATGTGAACAAGTCAGAAGTAATGGTCGTTTCCAAAAAAAAACCCATTCAGTGCACTCTGCATGTTAGTGGAGTTCCACTGAAGCAGGTTTAAGTACCTCGGGGTCCTATTCACGAGTGATGGGAAGAGCAATGCCGAGTTATCCTGTAGAATTGATCAGGCTGGATCAATTTTGAGAGAGCTTGGTCAATCTGTTATAGGGAAGGCTGAACTTAGTGTTCAAGCTAAGCTATCGGTTTTTAACTGGGTGTATGTTCCAACTCTCACCTATGGTCATGAAATTTGGGTAGTGACCGAAAGAATAAGATCGCGGGTACAAGCTGCCGAAATGAGGTTCCTTCGCGGTGTTGCTGGAATAACTCGTAGGGATCGAGTGCGCAACACCAGAGTACGCGAGGCGCTCAATATTGAGCAGCTACTTCTCCGAACGTAACGATCTGTGCTTCGATGGTTTGGTCACGTAGTGCGTATGCCCCCAGAGCGGCTTCCAAGACGTGCCATGGTGGCCGTGGCATCAAGTAGGCGACCCTGCGGTAGGCCTAGAAATAGATGGTTGGACCAAGTCCGGCATCTCTCCTGGAGCCGTCTAGGGATTCCTCCTGATGATTTGGAGTCAATGGCGGGGGATCGAGAAGGATTGGCGACCCTCATGAAGGATTAGCGGCCCATTGAAAATGTATGTATGCATGTATGTCCCCAAATAAAGTTTTGTGTTGCTAGGTAATAAAAGCTGTTTAAACGGTGCAAGAAACAACACAAGGTCATTGAAAATTTTAATTCAAAGAATTAACAAAATACTCGGTGGAGCATGGTTTGCAAAAAAAAAAGACTTTTAACCAAATCTGTAGATATACCTCATAAACAAATTTTGCTTCGACAATGTTTGTACAGTGGATGGTTTTTCGAATAAATGGTAAAAAAAACAAATATATATTTTGGTTTCCATTTTCTAAAATGGCGGCCAGACCACAATTTACTGTTTTGAGAAATATATAAAATTCTAATAAGGGACAAGGGCACATTTCTATTTACTCCCTGGCTATTTCAAAACCCTTAACTCGGCTTTCGCGAGCCTTAAATACCCACCTTGGTTGAATGACTTTAGAGTAATTCTGTTTGGAGCAGTATTTTGGAGGCACTTCGTCCAATATGATACTATCTGCATAGTCCCTCTCTTGTAGTAAGGAGTTGATCAACCGATGGCAATTATCGTGATAATGTTCGAAACCATAGCTGATGGATTTGAAGTGGAGAATTATGTGAAACCTTAGCCTGGCTTACAGTTATGTACACATGCATGACTTTGTACAGGTATTAGACCCGGAATAGTACCATAACCTCTCGAACGAACAATATAATCACCCCGATTACCGTTGGCGTTTTTTGCTTTTCGACGATTTTCGTCTTATTCCTTAGATGTACCACGAATCCATTTTCCTAACTTTTTTACTGTGAAAGAGTTCTAATATAATTGCTAAGTACCGTTTAATGAGCAAAAGGTCGTACCTATGAATAAAACGACAGTCGTCCAAAGAACCAACGGTAATCGGGGTGAATATTAACTTTTTGGGTGGCGTGGTGTTCGGTTATTAAGCGGTACGTTAGGTTAGGTAGATGGGTGCCAGTGACAAAAGAGTCACTTCTAACTTAAGCCAACAGTTCGGGTCCATTGTGCCCAATTATTTAACCCTGGAAACTTTTCTCGAGACATCGTCTGAAATCATTCAAACGATTTACTATATCTATGTACATACTTCTGTCGAAGCAGCGAGAACCGAGAACGAGCGAAAAGGGTAAACATCTCGAAAGGGTAAATATCTCAAGACATCATCTGAAATCATTCCAATGAGTTGCATCTTAAAGGCGGGTAGTAGCAAAACGAATGAATCGAGTACTGTTTTACTCGGATACACATATCATATCTCGAATCGTGAAATGAGTGGAATCGAAAACTTTGTGTACTCAACCACTTGGAGAGTGTGTTCTCATATGCATATATCATTCATATCTCGAATGATCATTCGATTATAGGGATACTCGAGTACTAATGTCTCGATTCTTAAAATCATTCGGTTATACCCATCACTACTGGAAACACTGTAGAGATGGTTCGCTGTTAGAACCACCCAAATAGTGATATGGATCTCAGGAGGTCCATCAAGAAGAAGAAGTAACTACCAAGAGTCCTCATTCTTCCGACGGATAGGGCAGGACAATCACACAGCAGTTGACAAACAGATTCAATTTCTTCTTCGTCCCTGCAACTTCTACAAAAGTCGTTGTGCAGTACACCGAGTCGTGGCACAGTGACCAGTAATTATGCCGGAAATGACCCGCGCGTTATGACGACAAAATTTCAACAAAGAGGCTAATCTCTTCTTGCTAAAGACCGGCCATAGCACCCTGACCATTACGCATGTATCGCTGGCTTCATCTTCTATTTTCTTCCATAAGGAACTGATTGGGATCAATACAAACGGGAAGCCCGTGATATATGAAGCGCCGACCCTTTCAGCAAGCTCATCAGCCCTTTCATTTCCTTCGATATCCATATGCCCTGGTATCCAACAGAGGGTCACCACATTGGGTCTAGATATGTAGTTTAAAAATGATTTGCAGATCCTCACAAGCCTCGACCTAATTACATATTATTTCGGCAGCGTGTATAATGGCTGTGACTGCGGCCTGAAAGCCATTACAGTCATCACTTATTGCAAATAGTGGTTTATTCCTAGGGCTTCAAAATTAACTCCGGCTCCCATGCCTACGTCCATCTTAGAATCGTCGGTGTAGAAGGCCAGTTCTTTTTTCTTCATGGTTCTTCGGTTTTTCGAGTACATTCTGTCAGAAATTCTTGTAGCAAATCTCCTTTCAAATGCTAGCATCAGGTTCATGTGATCAGTTTCTGTTGGTCCGGTGGTAGTCCCTCTTCTTCTTCCTTTTATCAGCGAGGTTATGATCCGTAAATAAGGGATAACCCTGCCAATTCACTGCATTTCTACTGATCCGCCTACCGGTGAAAGTCGCTCATCGGGACAAAAAGGAGACATGGCCGTAAGGGCTCAATGACGGCAATCGGCCTTCGCTCCGTCTTACAGCGGTTTTGGCCGCCATACTGCTACAGTATATATCAAGCGGAATCAAACTAAGCATGATTTTCATTGCTGCTGTTTGTGTTCTTCTCATTGATCCCATGACTCCGATGCACACTCCCCTCTGGATTTTGGTAAGGTCTGAAAGCTGGTATTGGTTCTCAAGTACCATCCCCCATACTAGTGAACCATATGTGATAATGGGTCGTAAAAGCGTCGTGTATATACCACACCTGGTTTGAAGCCTTACGTATTACTGAACGCCTTTTTGCTTTGCAAGCTACGCTTTCTTTTTTGATCCTTTCGACAATGATATCTTTCCAGTTTATTTTCAAATTTAGAATTAAGCCCAGGTATCGAGCTGAACTTGAGGTACTTAGTTCAATACCACCGATATTTGGGGGTCTGAAGGTAGGGATCGATCTCTTCTTAGTTAAAAGAACTTCCTACGCCTTTAAGGAGCTTACTCCCAGCCCTTTGCTACTGACCCAGTTGTCCACTGGATGTAGTGCAAGATTGAGCCTTACACTTTGGACCAGAGGAAATTTCCCCGAAACCAGGATAACCAAGCCTCTCCATTTAACTCGGTCTTTAGCTAATTGCCTCCAGTTGCGCACTCCAAGTTGGTCGGGGTCCCCTTGATCTTGTGCGCGCCACCTACGGCGATGATTCCCTCTACTGCGTCGTCCCTCGGGATTAGATTCGAAGACTCTGGGGGCCGGGCCGTTGGTATCCATTCGCTCTACATGTCCTAGCCAGCTCAGACGTACAATATACAGTTTTTTGACTAGGTCGATGTCGCTGTACAGCTCGTATAGTTCGTGATTGAATCTTCTCCTCCAAAACCCGTCAACGCAAACGGGACCGAAAATCTTACGAAGAACTTTTCTCTCGAAGCGACCAAGGATATCTTCATCCTCTTTTAATAAAGTCCATGTTTCAGTGCCGTAAAGCAGGACTGGGATGATCAGGGTCTTATACAGAGTCTCCTTAGTTGTTCGAGATAGGGCTTTACTGTTGAATTGCCGCATAAGCCCAAGAAAACAGCGATTGGCAAGAGTTATTCTTCGCTTGATATCTGCGCTGATGTTGTTCTCAGAGTTTATAGCAGAGCCAAGGTAGACAAAGTCCCTTACTACCTCGAAGTTATAGCTGCCCACTGTGACGTTTTGTCCAATTCGTCGGTGTTGGCTTTCCCTTCTTGTTGACAGCATATACTTGGTTTTACCCTCGTTTATCGCTAAACCCACTTTGGCCGATCCGCCTCAATGCTTGCAAACGCACCGGTGACAGCCCGCTGAGTTCTTCCGATAATGTCTATATCGTCGGCGTATGCAAGCAGTTGTACAGACTTTTAATAGATTGTGCCTCCGGTGTTGGCTCGTGAGTTCCGCACAATCCGTTCAAGTACAATGTTAAAGAAGTCACATGACAGCGCGTCACCTTGTCTAAAACCTTTTTTGATATCAAAGGTCTCGGTGAGGTCATTACCGACCTTGATGGAGCAGCGAGCGTTCTCCATCGTCAGCCTGCACAGACGACAAGTTTGGCAGGGATGTCAAAACTAGACATGGCTCTATAAAGCTCCTCTCTATAGACGCTGTCATAGGCGGCCTTGAAATCGATAAACAGGTGGTGAGTATCGATTTGGAATTCTTGGGTTTTCTCCAGGATCTGCCGAAGTGTGAAGATTTGATCGATGGCGGACTTTCCTGGCCTGAAACCGCACTGATAGGGTCCAATCAGGCTGTTGATAAAAGGTTTCAGGCGTTCACACAATATCGCAGAAAAGATCTTATCGGCGATGTTGAGGAGACTGATGCCTCTATAATTGGCGCAGTTGAGGGGGTCTCCTTTCTTGTGGATCGGGCAAACGATGCTGATGTTCCATTCATCAGGCATACACTCGTCTGACCAAATCTTAGAGATGAGTTGGTCTATGCACTCTACCAATTCATCCCCAGCTGCCTTGAAAAGTTCGGCCGGTAAGCCGTCAGGACCAGCAGCCTTGTTGGATTTTAGCTTAGATATTGCTATCCTCACTTCGTTTTGGTCAGGTGGACGGAAATTTTGACTATCATCGTCTATGTTGAATGGTTCATTCTGCCTGACAGCGGGATGTTGGTCTTCGTCGCCGTTATACAGTCTGCAGAAGTAGTTTTTCCATATTCTCAGCACCGACTGTGATTCTACTACGAGGTTCCCATTTTCATCTCTATAGGTTTCTGTACGGGTATTGCTTCTCTGACACGTTCGTTTTACCCTTTAGTAAAATTTCCGTACATTGTTCCTGGAGTATAGACTCTCGATATTCTCAAACGCGCGCTTCTCATGCTCTTTCTTCTTCTTTTGGAGAAGCCAATGTTCTTCCCGTCTCTTTTGCTCGTAGAGCTCACTAGCAGCTCTCGTTTTGCTTTGCAGCGCCGCTTTGTATGCTTCTTGTTTTGCTGCATGCACTGGCAGCAGCGTTGCCACTGGTCTTCGGCACTTGATGCTGGCGGCATAGGGGTGATTGAGAGATTTCGGGCGGGATACGCGTTCAGCGAAGAGACTGGCGGTCTCTTGCGATTGTAGCTTTTCGACGTTAAATTTTCTCACAGTGATTCTTCTTTGTTGCTCAGATTGGGATATCCACATTCGTACCTTGGCTACAACAAGGTAATGATCCGAGTCTATGTTGGCCGCTCGGAAGGTCCGGACATCCAGAATACTGGAGGCATGCCTCGCGTCGATCGCAATATGATCAATTTGGTTGATCATTACATGATCATTGGACCGCCATGTCTGCATATGAATATCGAGATGAGGAAACCATGTGCTTCCTTCCTTATGTCCTGTATCCCCTTGTGGGTCCTAGGGCCTCTACTACGCCTACGCGCCATCGTGTACGGTTTCTGGCAATGTGTCTGAGTTCTCCCCAACTTTTCCCTAACTGCCGTGCCTCCTTTTCGACTGTTCTGCGCCATGTTTTCCGCGGACCGCCAGGTCTTCTGCCATCCTGAGTTAGAGAGTTCCATTGCATAGCATGGTTCGCTATGGAGCTGTCACCCTTTCGGAACGTGTGACCAATCCACTGCCACTTCCGCCGTTGGATAGTTGTGCCTATTGGTTCCTGACCCGTTCTCTCGTAAAGGTGTTCGTTAGAGATACGATTGGGCCAGAAAATCCTTAAGATATTGCGCAGACACCTATTAACGAACGTTTGCAGCTTTCTGGTGATAGTAGTGGTCACTCTCCACGTGCTGCACCCATATAGCAGCACGGATTCAACGTTGGAGCGGAACAGTCTTATTTTGGTGCTCAAACTGATTGCATTGCTTCGCCATATTTTGGACAACATCCCGAACGCGGACTTTGCTTTGGCGATCCTGTTGGTTATATCCAGTTCGGTTCCACCATCGGTCGAGACAATACTCCCAAGATACTGGAAATCCTCTACTCTCTCTACCGGTTGTCCAGCAATGCATATTTGAGCCGATGAGTTAGTTCCAAGGCTGATGATTTTAGTTTTTGTCGTATTGATTTTCAGCCCGACGACACCTGCCTCCCTCTCCACATCTGCTGTCATTTGGTGGAGGTCCATAATTCTGTGGGAGAGTAAGCATACATCGTCTGCGTAGTCAAGATGTTTCAGTTGAGATGTAAGAGTCCATCGAATTCCTCCGTTTCCCGTCGACAAAGCTGCATGAAGCACATCGCTAATCACCAATAGGAATAATATTGGTGAAAGGATACAGCCTTGTCTTACCCCACTTTGGATCTCAAATTCCTCAGACAACCTCCCCCTGTGCAGAACGTGACATTTGGAGCCTTCATATGTAGCTTTGATAATAGCAATTAGTTTATCGGGAATGCCTCTCCTGCGTAAGGCACGCCAAATAAACTCCCTGTTGACACTATCGAACGCCTTCTCAAAATCGATGAACAGCAGGTGCAGTGGCGATCGATATTCAACACACTGTTCGATGATAATCCGCAGGGTGTTGATGTGGTCGGCACAGGAGGATCCAGAGCGGAAACCTGCTTGTTCGGCATCGAGTGTGTCTTCGAGATGTTGTTTGATTCGCTCAAGGATGATTTTAGCTATTATCTTAGCTACAGCAGGCAGCACGCAGATACCCCTCCAGTTTCCGCACTCCAATAAATTTCCTTTCTTAGGAAGCTTGACGATCATTCCCTTTTTCCACTCGTTAGGAAAGCTCTCAGCTTCCCAAGCTCTATCTATAAGTAGAAGCAGAAGCTCAGCCGATGTTGTTGGCGCTGCTCGTAAGAGCTCTGCTGGAATACCGTCAAGTCCTACCGCCTTGTTGGTTTTGAGTGCCTTGATCGCGGTAATGATCTCATCTTTACTGGGAGTCGTGGTGCGTATTCGGGAACTTCTCACCTCGGGCATCTCAGTCTGATTTGGGAGCATATCGCTAGCGAATACACGGTTCAAAACCGTAGCAAAATGCTCTTTCCATCTCTTGAGCTGGTCCTCATCCGAAATGAGCAAGGAGCCGTCTAGGCTTTTCACTAGGTATTGGCTGGAGCTGCGACCACCTGTCAGCTCTTTCGTGATTCTGTAGACAGTCCTGCTGTCGCACCTCCGTGCAGCTTCTTCTGCTTCTGTGGCCAGCGCGTTGATGTAGTTGCGCTTGTGACGTCGTACGCTACGCTGAACTTCTCTCATCTTCATGCGATATAGGGACTCTAGCTCGCTTCTCCCTGCTGCTGGGGTAACTGCAACGCGAGCTTTTAGCTGTTTTCGTTCGTCAATCCTTCTCCAGGTATCCTCGGAAAGCCACGCCCTATGCCTTCCCTGCGATCGACCGACAATTCCTTCAGCACCAGATGTAAAAACATTTTTCACAGCACACCAATGGTCTTGGATGGTTGCGGGCATTGAGCTGCTGATTGCTTCCACACCTTGCGAAAAGTGCTCCCTTAATTGTTGGCGCACTGAGGGATCACTAAGTCTATCGATGTTGAACCTGGGCATTCTTGTGTTGTCGTGGGATCTTCGAACTGCAGCAGTGCGTAGTTGGAGAGTAGCTATCATAAGATGGTGATCACGTACTATCCCCACATCTGCCCCTCGTCTGTTTCGGACGTCCAGGAGACTGCTTCTAAAGCGCCGGCTGATAGCAAAATGGTCAATTTGGTTGGAGGTTGCTTGCCTGTCGTTGGAAACCCAGCTGACTTTGTGGCAGGTCTTGTGCTCAAACATGGTGCCACCTATCACAAGGCGGTTGGCATTGCAGAAATCCACAAACCTTTCGCCGTTGTCATTGCGGTTGCCTAGACCATGTTTCCCGATTACATGCTTGAGCCCTTCGTTGTCGCTGCCTACCTTGGCATTCAAATCCCCCATCACTATGACAATGTCTCCATTTGGTGTTGTGTTGAAGACGGCACTTAAGAGATTGTAGAAGCTCTCCTTTTCGTCCTCAGACGAACTATTCGTTGGGGCGTAACACTGTATGATGGTGACACGTCGTACTCTAGTCCGGAATCTGGCCGTCAAAATCCTATCACCATGAGGCTGCCAGGAAATCAGGCCCTTGCGTGCTGTTGTTGTTAGCAGTAGTCCGACTCCATATTCTCGCGGACTTCCGGATGGTCTTCAAGAATAGAGTAGTACAGTGTTACGCGTTGGAGACTGGTACTCGCCCTAGACAACCCGCACTTACAATTTTGGCCTATACGTATAAGGGTTTATACGTATAGTTGCCCGGGGACCACCACTAGGAGGTAAAGTAAGCACTTCATCACGAACTTGATTGTTGCGCTACTGGCCCAAGCCAAGTTTTGGGCAGTCAGTAGTTTCCCGATCAATCGCAATGCAGGTCCCCAAACCATGTGCTTGCTATGGTGACATTTCGCTCCGCAGCGAAATCAATTAGCCTACAGGAAGCCACTACAGGAAGCCATATTAAAGGAGATAAAACTCCGCCCTGGGGGTTTTCTTTGCAGACCCTTCTCCGGATGGTTGCATCTCCCAGCGTTAAATATACAATTCTCTATTGAAGTATCTGTGTAATCCAGTTGCATAAGCACCGGCTTTCGTGGAAAAATTCACATAAAATAGAATGTAAAACACAAAAATATTCGTGAAAGGATGCTTCTAACATATTCATAGCCCTGGAACGAACTCGCTGGGCAAGTAAAGTTGACGCACGTTTCATTTACCGAGGGTTACATCAAGAAAGGTGTACTTTTGCCTAAAGGCAATTTTTTCGCAGCCTATCAGACTTTTATGATTATTCTTACCTCGTATTACCAAGTGTGCATTATGATATAAAAAAAATTGTTTCTTTTTCAGTGACTGGTGTGAACATTCATCTGATCAATGGAATTGTCTGCTTCATTTGCGTGTTTTACACAATGTTGGTAAGATTCTATGACAAACATTTTTGAATTATCGCTAGAACATACTTTGTTCCCCTACAATAGGGCGGCATAAAAGCTGTGGTCTGGACGGATGTGATTCAAGGATTGATTATGTTGGCCTCAGTTCTTCTAGTTGGAATAATGGGTACCTATCAGGTCGGTGGACTTGGAAAAGTTGTAGACTATGCAATTGAGGGTGGACGTCTTCAACCTAAGTACTTTTATTAATTTATTTATAAAAAATAAAATATAATAAAATTTCTTTAAGCATGGAACTTGATCTGAAAACTCGGGTTACCTTATGGAACACTTTCATTGGGGGTGTCATAATGTGGACCGGATACGTTGGTCTAAATCAAAGTTGTGTTCAAAGAATTGTTGCACTGCCATCTCTTGGACATGCAAGGAAGTAAGTCAGAGCGAAAATGTTCCAAAAGGGGATGTTTAAGGACATGGTTTTCATTTAGGGCCCTAATTATATTCGGAATTGGATTTTTATTGATATCTGGCTTGAACTGTTTCATTGGTGTTATTCTATTCTCCCGATACCATGACTGTGATCCTGTTAAAGCTGGGGTAAGACAAATTCAATACTTGCAACAAGATATGTGTTTGTAAATTTAATTTCTAAGGTTGTCGAAAAACCAGATAAATTGATGCCGTTCTTCGTTCAGGATATCGTAGGCCATTTGAAGGGTATGCCCGGTGTATTTATTTCGGCTGTCTTCAGTGCAGCTTTAAGGTAAACTGGTGGTGGTATGCTGAAAGGCCAATAGTTAATTTCACTTTCTTTTCAGCACAATGTCGGCAAATTTGAATTCATTGTCGGGTATTTTTTACTACGACTATGTTAAGCCTTTCCTAAAGACTCATAATGAACGCAAAGCTAATTTAATAATGCGAGCATTTGTCTTTGTGACTGGATTCTATTGCCTTCTTGGTGGGCTGGTTGTCGGAAAGTTCAAATCAATTGTACAAATGATTGTGACGATAAGTGGCATTACACATGGTGCTATTTTTGGCATTTTCACAGTAGGGATGCTAGTTCCTAGAGCACATGGTAGAGCTGGATTTTATGGAGTAGTCTTCAGTATAGTGACGCTGGTGTGGATCATTATTGGAGCACAGTTAAAATTCCAATCGGGAGAGTTCAAATATAACCCATTACCAACTCATACGGATGGATGTGATGCTTTTAATATTACAGTACAGGCTTCAATGTAAGTATCAAATTGAGGAGAAACGTAGGTCAGAGATAAAACCCTTTTAGTAAAGAAGAGAATTAAACTTAAGCCTTTCAGCCTTCAGGAATAGCTCACAAATTTCTGCGTCACAGCGAGCAACGGGTAAATGCCAATTACATTTTTTGTTTTTTTTTTTTTTTATCTGGATATGAAGACCGTAACCTCAGGATCTTAGAGAACTATCCCGTCATTCTTAGCCCAACTTAATGGACTTTGGAAGATACACATTGACCGCACCTTGTAGTCTTCCATCCATTAAGGTAATTTACTTCTTTTAAAATTTTGCCACAAAATCTTGTTTTTGAGATCTGGTTCTTTTCGTCTGTGGGGTTCGCCTATTTGTCCTCAGAAAATATCGGCAGGCCTTCGGATTTTGGATCACTCGATTACTGAGGCCAATCAAATGCTGGGGCCTCACTCTGTATTGCTACCTGAAAGTCAAATTTTTGCGAAAGTGCGATTCTTATCTTAGCCGGCACTCTGTAAGAAAACAGAATCGAATGGAAGTATTGCCAACTGGGACTATGAAATGTGCGAATCTAACTTAGAGTATCGAACGTTGAAATGTCACTTTGAAGAAAATTTCGTTCCAAAGAATTTTGTGCTTTATTTATATTTGAGAAATAAAGTTAAATATATGTTATAGAAATGGAACTGGATGCTGTCGAATTGTCGTTCCATCAAGAAGACACACAATGAGAATAGAACGCAGGCGAATTAGAGATAGGTCAAATATAATGGAACTAAGTGATAAAAGGTAGAACAAAAATATAGCAGTGGTTGGTTCAACCCGAAACTGAGAGTATTAAGTGGGAAATACACTATACAACGGTCGTACCGACTTGTGTTGTACCGACATCGGCATATTGTTGTATGCAGCACACATATACAATTTGCATACGACTTACGTACAACCAGACATTTTATTCCGCCATTTTACACATACGCACTATATAATTTCCATACAATTTGTGTTTGTGACAGCGGTTGTACAGTCAAGACCATGCGACCATACGGTATCGGTACAAAGGTTGATTTTATAGATACACACGACACAATTATCGTATACAACACCAAAGCTGTCAAACCGTTGGTACAACAGTTGTATCGTGTATTGCCCACTTTACTCATTATATCCACTGCTACTGTGAGATCCAGCAAATACATTACTTTTTCTTCAAGAGAAGTTAAGGTGGAGCATTTACATTTGATTTTTGTGGACTACCTTCATATGTTTTAAAACACGTTTTAATCAAGTAATTTCACAAAATTATTTTATGTATATCACTTTCATTGTATTTTAAGTTAAAAATAACTTTTTATGTCATAAAATACTTACATTTTAAAAGAAACACAATTGCTTATCTCAACATCCGCAAACCAAATAGCAATAGAACAGAAATGATGCGAATTCGAATTACTTTGACATTTCGTTTAGCAATACAGAGTACCAGATTTGCGATAAGAAATTGACATTGAAGTTGGCGACAAAAGTTTGTTAGATTTTCGTAAATTTGGATTTGCGATTCGAATTACAGAGTGACAATTCTGCGAATTCGAATGATTTGACTTTAGAGTAGAAATACAGAATGAGGCCCCTGCTGTCGTTGCATCTGTGTGATCCAGGTGTTTATAGGCTTGCCTCTCCTGTCTCGCGATGTCTTTGGTACTTTCATTGTATTGTCTTTTTAACAGGGCTCATATGTTCTCTTCTTTGAACGTAGCAATACCAACTGAGCCGGTCGGGCTCTATTTTTCGTAAGATGGTTTCTTTGAAGTGAAGGCTTCCACGGATCTTCGAACTTCTTATTCGATCAAGCTTTGTCACTCCTGCTGTCATGCGAAGCATCTTCATCTCAGCTATCGTTAATTTACTTTTGTATTTTTTATACATTGTCCAACATTGTGAACTGTATGTGAGCGCTGGATGCACAACTGCGGTATAAAGCTTTCCTTTCAACTTACTGGGCATTTTTCGGTCACAGAAGATAGCGGAGTTTTCTCGCCACTTCATCCACCACGATTACGCCATGATTGATGTCGTCATCAGAGGTTGCTTTGCTATTGATCATAGATCCCAGATACTTGAACTTTTCGCACTTGGAAAGCACTGTTCCTTTCAAAATGTCTGGAATAGGCCTGAGTGGATCAGAGAACGGGCAGCACAAGTACTCTGTCTTTTTTGAACTAATGCGATACCCATTTTCCTCCGAAACGACCAGATCTCGTGGTTTTCCGTCTAATGCCTTTTCAAAGTCAACCAATACAATATGCAAATCCTTTAAGGAATCACGATCCTTATACTTTGGATTGAATCTTTGGTTGATTTACCCGCGACAAGCCCGAACTGATCATCAAATATCCGTATTATTTTTCCCAGTCGCCCACCCAATGCCCGCTCAACGATCTTCATGATGTGTGACGTCAGCTTGATCGAACGTAGTTATCAGTTTTGCGTATCACCCATCCCTTTTTACACAGGGAGAGGGTAGCTTTCCCTCTATTGATTAGGCATTGGATCACCTCTCATAAATTTGGAGATGAGAATTTTGAGCCATCTGATACCCGATGTCGCTCATCTTTGTCCAGAACTCAGAGGACATCTCGTCTGGCCCAACCGCTTTGGGTTTTTTTTTTTTTTTTGAGTATTTGACTAACTTCTTCGACTGCAGTGTCGGGTATTTCTTCACAGTTGTGGCTTTTGGAAAGTATAGCCAGAGCAACTGGTCGTTCCAGACTTGTTCACAAGTCTCCTCTGAATAATTTTGTCGTCATCCACAAGGAGCTGGCCATGAGCATTGTTAATGAACTTTGGCGAACGAATCTCCTGAGCATTCCTCCTTCTTTGGGCGGCTATTTTTAGAATAGTTGCGCTCCTATTCATATTGTGTCGTCGCAGCTTCTGGATAGCCTGGTTTCATCAGCAACCGGGGAAGATATTTTCTCCAGCTCGCGATACAGGCTCTCCGTACTCTCTGCTTGAAGCTGGGCGCACTTCGTCTTCGCTTTCTTCTTGTAACATTCTCTTCTACGCGGATTATGTTACGCCAAAAACTTATATATATATATATATATATATAACTGGATTTATTATTTTCGTTATTAAATTTCTTCTTTATAATATTCAAATACAAATGTCAAATGCCGTCAGCCAGATTGACATTCTTAACGAAGTATAAATAGAATAAAGTTATCCTACTTTCTTAAAGCTCAAATCAATATTACCGCATATTGTTTCCTAAAGTTCAAGGCATCCCGAGCATAATAAACCAGAGCTATCCGGTTTTCTCCATTTAGAATCGAGATTACTTCTTCCAATTATAAAGTAAACTTCGGCTAAAATACAGTCCTCTAAATTCATGCAGAATTGGACATCTGCCTATAAAGTGTTAGGTATCTTCGCGTTCCTACCAATTCACTCACGATCTTTGGGAGACGCTGATTGGGAAGGTCCATAATTTTTAAAATATAAATTCAAATTTAGTGTATATAAACAGAAGAGGAATACTGGGGTCCACATATAGGTGTATTGGGTGGCAGTCTACACAAATGTTTCAATCGTTCAACCTCATCGTCTTCATCATAGCCCCACACCTGTGCAGCGTAGCACATAATTGACATGGCTGTTGCTTCATACGGTTTGTACTTTGCCCTTACTGGTACATCAGTTCTGCTGTTCACTATCCTCCATGTGCTGCTTTTTTTGCTTCTCCCAATTTCGCCTGCAGATAAGCCGAAAATAACTATTTTGGCGTAAGGGTAACTCCTAAGTATCGGTATTGCTTTACCACTTCCAATCCTTTCGGACCAAATCTCCATTTCTCCTCTCTCGTATGAAATATCATTATTTTCGATTCTGCCGTATTGACTTGAAGGCTCCACAAGGTACAGATTGTTCCACCTTGTTTATCATAAGTTGGAGCATAGCATAGTATTTGGTGTTACTGCTAGAAGAACAATATCATCGGCATAGAAGAGGACTTTGATCACCATGTCATAAAATATTATTCCTTCTTTCAAGTGCATCTCCAGGTCATCTAGGAATAGAGAGAAGAACAAATGGCTCAGTTTACAACCCCGTTTAATTCCGGACGTAATACTGAACCAATCTGACAGGGTATTTCCATCCCATACTGCAGTTTCGTTTTCTTTGTACAGGCTTTCAAAAACTTTTACCATTTTAGATGCCACCCCCAAATTGCTGAGCTTGTAAAAGAGTGCCCTTCTGTCCACTGAATCAAATGTTGATCTTAAGTCCACAAAAAAGGAATACAGATTTCTTCCATTATTTAGGTACGGTTTTGCAATACTGGACAAGACAAAGATATACACCCTTATTGTCGACGACGTCCACGACTAAAAAAAAAACGACGCGTCTGTTTGGCATTGTCGAACACAAATGAACGACTTTTGTCACCTCGACGATCGACAAAACTCGTTTGAAATGTCAAAGAATGTGGATTGCAATTTTCGACGACGATCGTCGCATTGTGTAATTTATTTTGCGACGACATTTGTCGTGGAAAGGGACCATTTTCGTCGTAGAGAATTTTGTGGACGACTGTGTGATTAGTCACCCTGATTGTCGTTGGCGTTTGTCGCTTTTCGACGATTGTCGTTTTATTCATAGCTACGACCTGCTGACCGTTAAATATTACTAAGCAATTTGTTTGTCGTGTGGAATACTATTACAGCTCTTTTACAGTGAAAGAGTTATGAAAATGGATTCCTGCTACATCTGAAGAATAAAACGACAATCGTCGAAAAGCGACAAACGCCAACGACAATCAGGGTGAGTGACAAGGAAAAGTATGTGCATTTAATTTTTAATTAACAAATTGAAGGAGAATGTAGTATTTTTCAGAATAAAGGTCACAAATAAACGATAGTTTCAAGCATTAGTCCGTAAAATGGAAGAAAACAACCCTTTGGCAAAATCCTTTACAACGGACCTAACGAAAAGTGATGTAAATCGCAAATGGGATGACATATCCTTAAATTCGAAAATACATTTTAAATCTGAAAATAATTGTGATTAAAATAATTGATTAGAATTTATTAATTTCTGCCACTCACTTAACTCCGGGTAAATCCAATGGATTGGATTTTGTTCTGATTTCTTTCTAATCCTTACAAGCTCTTTTTTTTCTTATTTTCTTCTTCGTTACTGCTCTCGTAAAACATCTCTACACTATTCATTTTTAAATAATTTTTGCAAATCCTTCACCAAGTCACAGAAAAAATACAAATTCGTCGAATCAAATATCAAAACACATGTGTGGAACGCATGTGGAATGTAAGTGTTCAGAGAGTCGTGTCGTTTTAGTTACGCAATGAGAAATCACAAACGCCTCGACTCGAAGCCACACAAAAACGATCGCAAAAAGGTGATGATCACGCTGATGGTCACCTTAGAGAGAGCAAAAGGGATGATTGCAATCGTCAACAATCAACTATCACCTTAGAGGATTCCACTCCTAGTGTAGTGGTCTTTTAGCCATATGGCCAAGATACTGCCAGTGTTTTGCCTTCGCAGTAGTAGTTCACACAAGCTTACGCAATTGATTGGTCTGACTTTACATATTTCATGAGAAATAAATAAATGCTTGCTGACAAGATTTGAACCATGAACCACTAGCGTCACGACGTTTTTCATTTCATTTTAAATAATAAAAGTGATTGGTAAATTGAGGATGTCTTACATACTATCAAAAAAATTTACGAGGTTACCACTACACCAGTGGCGCCGTGGCGTAAGTGGTTAGTGTGTCGGATCACGGCGCGTGAGGTTCCAAGTTCGAATCCCACAAAACACCAAAAAGTTTTTCCACGGTCCCACCTCTCGCGAGCGTCTGGCAAACATCCGAGAGTATTGTTGTCTCAAAAAAGCTTCTCAAAGCAAATTGCCCTTCGGATACGGCACTTAACTGTAGGTCCCTTCCATTCGTGTGAATAATATAACGCACACAACATGAGTGGTTGCGAGAAGCTAGGCCCTGGCATTTAAAGAGCTGTTGCGCCAAATAATTTTTTTTTTTAACCTCTACACCATTGCCACTTCTGAATAAATTCAGCAAAGTATTTAGAAAAGAAATTCCTCTGTAGTTGTCTTGGTCGGTGGAAGCTTTTCGACACGACGCCCTTCAGTTATTACCCGTAAGGAAGAGGCAACTTGTGTACGTAAATATTTATGTACTTTGATTCCGAACACTAAACATTTGTTCTCTTTTAATACCTCATTTTATTCTTAGATTTTAATTAACACCCCTATTATGGTTAGCGAATCGAACGTTCGACTCAAGTCGAACTGTCAGCGAATTGCTTCTGTCGTGGTATTGCTGTTAGCAAACATTTTCATTCGAATAAAGAATAAGTGCTGAGAAAGGACAAAACAATTAATTGTAATCTGTGAAGTGTATAAAGCGACACAAGTAATTCACCGGGAGGTTCGACTTGAGTCGAACGTTCGATTCGCTGACCATAATAGGGGTGTAAGCTTTTAATTTCTCGAAATCATTAATGAATCTTTCTTCACCAGATTTCAGAGCACAATACAACCACCGCCGAGCAACACTGACAACGGCTCCTCAATCTACAATATCTCCTTTCATTGGTACAAAGTTATTGGTGCATTTTGCGTGTGGATCTTAGCGGTACCTCTCAGTTACCTCATACCACCAGAAGATGACAAAAAACTAAATCCAAAATTACTCACACCAATTGTGCAAAGATTCCTTTCTAATGAATATATCCTACCTGAGGAGATTCCCCTCAAAGAAAAACCAAAAGCGAATAAAGACACAATCGACGCGCCATGCTGAGACGAGGCGGTGATTCCTTCAAGAAAAGTGCACAATTTCCTGTTTTGTTTTATTTAAAAATCGTTAAATCATAATTCATATTTCCATATATATACATATAGATATATACTTTTATATATGTATGTATGTACAACAAAGAAAATGGTTTATATTGTAATAATTAAAGTATGGCGCTGTTTTACTTCTTTTCCTTCTTCTTCTTCTTTCCCTGTCTGTGATGATGTAAAAATATATATATATAATATTATATAATTGTTTTCATTTGTTTTATGATTTCAATTAACAATTAAGAAGTTGTACTAATTTTGTGTTGTGTTTTTTGTTTTTTTTTTTTACGAACGAATTGTACCTCCGTTTGCTAAATATACATTAAAATATTTTCTTTTAATAGTATTATGTATTCATTACTTTATTATCGTAATTAAATTTAGTATCAAATGTTGATTGTGTCTAAATTTCTTTTTAAACTTTTTAACTTAGTATTATATACTTACGATTCGAACGAACAAATTAATAATAATTATTCTAAAAAAAAAGGGATTAAGAGTGAGATACAAAAAAGTGATAGAAATTGTGTGTGAGTTAATTTTTTTTGCAGGATGGCAAGCAGCAATCAAATTATAACAGTGATTTTGTTTTGTTTTGTTTTTGTTATTTCTTTTTATTTCATGCTTTCAACAAATTTTTCTTTATTACAATACAATATTGTTTTAAATTTTAAAGTAATTCTATGAAATACATTTGTGCTTTTCTCTTATTCCTTCTCTTTCTCTTTTCAGAGAGAGAGAGACTCTGTTTTCTTAGTCAGTATCATTTTTTTTGTTTTTATTCTTGTGTTCTTCTTTAGAGAAGTGGTGGAGTGGTTGGAGGGGGGTTGTGGTAGCTTTTAAGTAATTGTTTGATTGATGGTGAATTCAATTTGACTGGGATGTCAGAGTTTTTTACCTCTATTATTGCGTTTACGACAATGGGCCATTACACACTGGTGCAATTACCCCGAGGTTAAACCGACTTTATAGAAGAGGGAGATGAAGTTTGAAGTAAGAAACGGGGTGAAATCTTCATCCAGTATTGAAGCGGTTGAGCATCGGGGTAAAACTAATACACACATAACTTCTCAATTTCGAGATGCAAAAAAATGAGTATGTCGTACCACTACAATGAAAATCGGTTCATGTATACAGAATTTTACCCCGCATTATTCATCCAGTGTGTAATTAGAGTAAGGGAAACCCCGGGGTTACCCCGGGGTGAAATTGCACCAGTGTGTAATGGCCCAATCAGAACGAACGTATTGTGACTCACCAATGTAAAGACCAAATATTTTCTGGCACATATAGGTACCAGACGAGTAGCTATTACT
Source organism: Brachypalpus laphriformis (assembly GCA_945910035.1). Classification (NCBI taxonomy): domain Eukaryota; kingdom Metazoa; phylum Arthropoda; class Insecta; order Diptera; family Syrphidae; genus Brachypalpus; species Brachypalpus laphriformis. The sequence continues at coordinate 38,492,106 of OX246754.1, read as the reverse complement.
GTAGACACGACCGAAATTTCTTATTGTCGATTACAAATTTTTTCTTTGCAATTTTTTTTACACGAAAACGTCAAACAATGATGACTTTACAGAATACCAATTGAAAAATAAACGAAATGAGCAAATCGGTATTGTCTTTGAAACGGCAGATGTCAAAGTTGGTATAGAATACCGATTTGAACACTCATCTGTGTATTACGCGTTCTACGCATATTATAACATGGGCCTATTGTCATCGCGAGTCATGCAAATTTAACTATGTTCTTGCCGTTGTGGTTTGCCAACAGCCTTCATTAGCCTAACTTAGGGGAGCATACACTTCTAAGGTCTTATTACCATTCGCAAATCGTACTAAAATTCCGGTAAACCGGACCTTTTGCTATTATGCGCTCGAGTCAAGTAGATCTCATTCGCTCAAATGGGGCGAAAACCAAATGAAATGACAATTTTACGTTATTCGTTACTTTCAACCGTCATTTATTTTTATTTTTTTTATTCGCCAACCACAATACACATCAAGCATGGAATAATTACTCAAATATATGTATTATCGCACAGTTATCGACTCGCAAATGATAATTGGACCCTTAGTGACAGATCTGACGAATGAAAACTCTTGCAAACTCATTACTTTGATCTAACATTTTCTAAATTCGACAATCATAATAATACACAGCGAATAATACGTCAAGTACAGCTGTTCACGCACTACGCTTGACTTGCGAACGATAATAAATTCCTTAAAAATAGACATCATAAATCGGTATTCTCGGTTGTTACAGAATACCGACTCAAATAATCACTTCCGTATTACGTATATTACACTAGAAATTGAGCACGGTACCATACATTATTCAAATATTAAGGTAGCTTTTTATAAGTTAAGTCAAGTTATTCAAGTTCTGTTCGTAAAACAGTGAAAATGAATCATACTCTAGTCATAGCAAATCCACCATCAATTGGTCTAAAAGACAATCGAATGTAGCAGCGCATTTTTTTCTCAACGATACTGTTATGTGTTTGTTGGTTGGTAAAATTTATGTTTCGTTATCTTTGTTATTTTAAATTACTATTCTTGATAGATATGTTCTTTACGATTTAACTTATAAACTACAATAGTAGTCATACTAAGAATTAAAAATTTGTTATTGGTAAGATTGTTACTTTGTTTTGTTTGTTTTTGTTTTGTTTTTTTACAAATTTCCATTTTTCTCTTTTTTTTATAACAGTTTTCAGTTTGTTTTTATTTTGAAATCGATTAAAAATGCAGGTCTATGTGAAATTCAATTGAATCGGATAGTAAGAGGTGGTATGGTGTTTTTTTTTTTTTGTTATTGTTACTACTATTAAGTTTTTTTTTCTTTTTGATTTAAATTTTTTAGTCTAAAGTTAATTAACCAATTTAAAAAAAAAAAAAAGAATCTTGCATTTTCCTTTTATCATATTTTCATCCAGAAATATTGCTTTTTTTATAAAGAAGTTTTACTTTGTTTTGAAATAATATATATTTTATATATATATATATGTATTTATAAAAAAAGAAGTCACTGTATATTTAAAAAAAAATACATAAACAAAATATAACTTATAAATTGTTTTAATTACAATATTGCGGCGTCGCTCCATCGTTGTTAGCGGTAATTGGCGGCGATGCAATTTTTGGTTCACCTGTAAAACAAAGGTTGAAATTGGTTATTTAACTTGTTTGAATTATGATGGAAATAACATTATGTTCACCAGCTAGACAATAATTGCACTTCCCATATAGGAAGTACTTAATAGCGCCGTAACGAGAGAAATGTATGCAGCATAAGCTCAATATCGTTAATACGCCTCAACGACTCGTGCTACTACTCAGGCGATGTCAATCGCGTAAGGCTGCGTGATACTTTTGTGTACAAATAAGGATATGTCTTTAGAGGACGAATTGTGCAACTTTCACCCACATAGAGCAGGACATTCTCAACCTGCTTCCACTAGACATCTTTATACAAGCATCAGCGGTTATTAGTGCCGTGATATTAGGCCAAACAGATAGTAGGAGACCAAATGCAATGGGTCAAACTACGATCCTACAGAGATATTTAGTAAAGACTACACAACGCCGTACCTAGACTTCACGAGATCATTTCTTAGCACCTATTCGAGCAGGAAAGAATGGAAAAACGACAGAACGATCCATAGCTGTGTACACCGATGGATCCAAAATGGAAATAGGTGTAGGCGCAGGCATATTCTCTGAACCGGTTGGTATTTTCTTGTCAGTTCGGCTTCCGAACTACATCAGCGTTTTCCAGGCAAAGGTAACAATAGTAGCCCGTAAGACTACGATGAGAACGATATCACCTTTTTCATCGACAGTCAAGCAGCGATAAAAGCAATATCTGCTACAGAAATAAAATCGAAGCTTGTGAAGTGTTGTAGAGAAAAGCTCAAGGTTCTTGTAACACAGCACAAGGTAAAGCTCTGCTAGGACATGAAGGCATACCAGGGAATGAGAAATCCGACGAATTGGCCAGAGGATGCTCACTACTAAACTCGGACCAATCCAAAGCCTCAGTGTACATCCCGCCTTGCACACTCAAACTCAAAGCAGGGAACAAAGCACTAACGGATGCGAACAACAGGTGGATCTCTCTAGATACTTGTATCACCACGAGGAAGCTATGGTGTACATTCGACGGAACAAGAACTAATAGACTTATGCAGACCGATAGAAAATCCCTCTCTACTCTGATATGAGTCACTACGGGGCATAACACTATGCGATACCACATAAAAAAGTTACGTGTGACGAACAAAGACCTTTGTAGGGGCTGTGGTTACGAGGAGGTTCAGGACACTACCCACTTTGCCAATGCCCAGGCTTCTACCATCTAAGAAATAAGTTCCTTGAACAATTCTTCTTTAAGGATTTAGAAGAATTGTCCAACAGACCGGTAAACGACATCGCAAACTTCTTTATATCGCCTGGATGGTTTGTATCTCGGGCACAGTCACCCTGATTGTCGTTGGCGTTGTCGCTTTTCGGCGGTTGTCGTTGTATTAAAAGCTTTCTCCTAGGCTATGTACATAGGCGTTTATTTTCTTTTTTCATGAGGAGGGGATTCATTCTATTTTCTTTCCCCCCATGGGTATCACAATGGGTCTATATTGAACTGAGTATGATGTAGAGGATTTCTACCAGCTAATGCATCTACTACGTTTATATGACCGGATTGACACAGGATTGAGTTTCTATCCGCGTTTTCGTTGTACCTGAGTTGAAGGAACGAGTTAGAATTGCAACTTTTCTTTCCTTTCTTTCTTCTTTCTATTTCGGCGAGGTTATGATTCGAAAACAAGGGATCATAACCCTTCCACTTCACCGCATTTCTACTGATCCGCCTGTGGGGTTCGCCTTCTTTTCCTTCTTTCTATATGTAAAATCTCAACTCGATCCCAGAAAACTTTCTCATCGCATCGAGTAAATCCTATTTCAATCCGATCTGCATTTATATGGTTCTCGAACCAAATTGAATCCGGATTGAAGCCGCCACGTAAACGTAGTAATCGTCACTGATCTAAGGTCGTAGTTGACTTACGGGCATGTGCTACTCATCCATCTTTTTCTTATACATCTACTCATCGCTCTGTGACGCATATGCGACATACAATCAAACTCACGCGCTGGCTCTGGCCATGATCAATGTAAAGAATTGTTTTTTTTTTTTTGAGAATTGTCAAAGCCCTACTAGTCTTCTGCAGAAATGCAATAATAAAGTCCAACTTCCAGGTGATGACCCAGATGACTACCTTGCGTGATGCCGAAGTTACTATTATTATGTAATATATCAAAAGCAAAATTTGCGTAGAGGGCGAATGTCGTAAACTTAACACGCTTTTGTTACATTACATAACCGTGATCGTTTGAAGGCTGTACAAAAGACGCAAACGGAAAAACACGATCGGACAAGGACATCTGAGCGTGGTTGGCCACTTCATGTTTAATTTTTATGTCGCGGTCACTAATGTCGCGAAAGAAGTTTTACTTCAAAAAGTAACAAATTTCGGACGAATGTAAGCTTTATATGCATGATCGTACCAGTCTGCAGGGGTACAAAACAAATCATCTTGATTGTTGTTGGGTACCAGCTAATGCAGGAGTGGAATCCTCTAAGGTGATAGTTGATAGTCACACTTTTGACAGTCAAAATTGATGATCACACTTTGTTAGCTCTCCGTAAAACGATCGCAAAGCCACACGAAAACGATCGCAAAAAGGTGATGATCACGCTGATGGTCACCTTAGAGAGAGCAAAAGGTATGATTGTGATCGTCAACAATCAGCTATCATCTTAGAGGATTCCACTCCAGTCTTTCACAATTTTCTAACTATCAATTTTCCATACAACCATCCTATACAATCCGAATATGTATTCAAAATTTCAACAGACGACATCGGCAAGAATAGCGATAAATCAAGATGCTCCTTGAAAATACACTAGATGTTGAACAAGCAGGCTTTTGATCAATATGGTTTATTTGGTTGCATTTGCGACTGCAATTTACGTCACGGTCTGCGTAGGAATTAGAGGTCCAAAGACAAGGTTAAATTCTTCCGCCAATAATCAATGCTGTTTAATGAACACGAAGCATGCTATGGAAAATGGTATGATAACATGCAGCTCAACTAAGCAAACAACATATACCCACTCTACCAAATGGCAGCAAGGAAGTGGGGGATACTACGATATAAGTGACGCCACTTATTGACGATATTTTCTGATAGGTCTTGACGCCCTTAACAAAAAGAATAAAAGCTTTCGATGTCTCGCATAGTTTTCAAGATATCGAATGTTGAAAGTCAATAGGTGGCTCAACGGAAATCGTAGTCCTGCGAGGAAGTGGAGGCGAACAGCTACAAAACCACTTCAAAAACATAAGAAGTATTCGGCACATAAGAAGTATTCGGCAGTACGAAAAAGCTACAATTGTTTGTGAACCAGCATCCTTAAAGTATATTAAGTAATTTATTGCCGAACTATACTAGAGACACGTCAGGTATGTAAAAGTACGATCATTGAACAACAGAAGTGGAAATGGAAACAATGGTAGAGAAATACATAACGCATTGTAGAGCAAAGAAGGGTTGGAAAGTTGAAACACATCGTCATTGACCATACGCGTAGACAGATAAGCAGCCCAAGGAGAAACAGGGCAAAAATGTTACCTTGTACCACCATTACTAGTCTACTTTGACACAAAAGACTCAAATATTAGATCGTTATATGTATATGAAATTGCCGATATACTGATCATTCCTAAAGTGATCGTTGTGGCGTGAGGCTGTGGAGAGAAATTGAAAATATTTTTTTTTTTGTTTTTGTTTTAAAGAGTGCAGTTTACCTTTCTAACGGTAGAAACAAATTAACACTATTACTTCATTAAATTAACTTTTTCCTTACATAGAAAATGCTTTTACCAATACATTTAAGGGCAAAAACTTGAAGAAATTTGTTTCTGGGAAGCGCTTCGCATCCAATGCAGAAGTTGAGAAGGCCATAGATGAATATTTCACAGGAGTGGAATCCTCTAAGGTGATAGTTGATTGTTGACGATCACAATCATACCTTTTGCTCTCTCTAAGGTGACCATCAGCGTGATCATCACCTTTTTGCGATCGTTTTTGTGTGACTTTGCGATCGTTTTACGGAGAGCTAACAAAGTGTGATCATCAATTTTGACTGTCAAAAGTGTGACTATCAACTATCACCTTAGAGGATTCCACTCCAGCCTTCCAGACTCTCACTTCCGAGAAGGAATACTGGAGTGAAATCCTCTAAGGTGATAGTTGATTGTTGACGATCACAATCATCCCTTTTGCTCTCTCTAAGGTGACCATCAGCGTGATCATCACCTTTTTGCGATCGTTTTTGTGTGACTTTGCGATCGTTTTACGGAGAGCTAACAAAGTGTGATCATCAATTTTGACTGTCAAAAGTGTGACTATCAACTATCACCTTAGAGGATTCCACTCCAGCCTTCCAGACTCTCACTTCCGAGAAGGAATACTGGAGTGAAATCCTCTAAGGTGATAGTTGATTGTTGACAATCACAATCATCCCTTTTGCTCTCTCTAAGGTGACCATCAGCGTGATCGTCACATTCTTGCGATCGTTTTTGTGTGACTTTGCGATCGTTTTACGGAGAGCTAACAAAGTGTGATCATCAACTTTGACTATCAAAAGTGTGACTATCAACTATCACCTTAGAGGATTCCACTCCTGATGTTGGAGAAACGCTGGACTAAGTGTGTTTAAGTCAAGGGATATTATGTAGAAAAATAAAATCATTTTTTGACTGAAAATCGCAGTCTTTCATTGTCAGGCCGAGAACTTTTCACCTTGCCCTCGTATACCTAACATATGTCCATTACCGATGATAAAGTACAAAAAAAAAAAAATCCATAGCTTACTCTCAACAGGTAAACGACAAATAACGAAGAAGAAAGGACCAGTAAACTTTGGGCACAATTACCTCAATTTAGATTTAAACTGAGAAATTTAAATGCACTCTAGCTCCGAAGTGATTTCTGTATGCCAATCAAAGTGTCTTGTGCTAATATCAAAAATGTAACAAACTGAGTGCATTCGTTCCATTGGGGATGATACACAACAAAATATACTATTTCCAGCAAAAGACAGTCTCAGAGTGAATCCCGACCAGAAGAACAGTTACTACACTATAGCAAAAAAGAATCACAGTTGAGTTATAAAAATGCGAATTATCCAACAAAAACGAAACACAGCAGAATTTATTTCAGAGCAATATTTACTTACAGAAATCATTACTTTCAGCTTTGTGTTCATTGCCCGCTACGGTTACTGGCGGGGCTGGTGGTGGTGGTGGGGTTGGTGGTGACACTTCAGCCGGAAGAGAATTCGCATTTGCCTCTGATGAGTTTTTTACGTCAACATTGTTGCCAAGTGAATTCTCAACAACTTTGTTCTCCACAACGGACTTCTTATCTTCCTCCACTGGTGTTGATTCATCTTTTCCTGCAACACTCGAACTTTCTTGTTGCTCCGCAACAACTTTGTCCGTTCCCTTGGATTCTTTGTCCTCATGCGCGTCATTCTCCGCGGACTCTGTTTTTTGCACACTTTCAGCTACATGCTCTGGCTCTGCTAGAGTAACACTCTCATCCTTGCTAACACCATCGACTTCCATGGGTTCAGGTTTTTCATCCTGTTTCGCTGGAGATGATTTTTCTTCGGCAGCTGATGGAGTTTCGTTTACCTCTGATTCGGTATCGCCGGTTTTTACTTCTGTTTTGGCCGCATCGACGGTAGAGCTTTCTTCGTCTTCTTTTACGGATTCCGACTCCGAAGAGATCTTTTCAGGAGTTGTCTAGAAAATGTAATCAAATTTCGATCAAATTGTATACCTTGAGGAGAAGGTAAGGTAAGAACTTACTTTTGCTTCACCTTCGTTGGTGGTGTCTAATTTTCTTCCACGACCACGTCGTGGTGTTCCTGATGTGGCTCGTGCCTTTTTAGTTGGCGGTGGAGTGTCAACTACATTTGATCTTGATGGAGTACCTCGTGTACTGGAACGTGTTTTGCGGCCACCCTCGATGTCTAAACTTCCGCCGAGAGTTTTTACCAGTTCTTCGCTTTCACGTTGAGCGCGCTCAACTGCTGATACACGCTTTGAAGGAGTTCGTTTAGCCTGGAAAAGAAATTTCAATTTTAATTTTTACATTGAAAGTAATCTGTATTGCTTTTCTAAGCGCAATATGATATTAAAAACTCTGATTCTGATAAGACCAAGTAGCAAATCTGAGAGATCGACAATAATACCTACAAGATATACAACAAATGCTATGGAGGCGGGTTAACATCGAGGTTTGCAACAGCCGTTACAATGAACTGCGAGAAAGGCGGTCTGAGCGTACACTCATTTTTTTTTTACTTGTGAACAAACTATTGACCAAATTTCATAGAAAAATAATTTCCGAACACGGCACTTGCACCTAAAAAGCAAGTAAAAGCCAATTATATGGCTGTTTGTCCGTCTATATGCACAGTTGACTGCAGCGTTAACGGACGGATTAAATTCATAGGTACTTCAAATTAAGGATCTATAGGTCCACTCACAGCTCAGCGACCTGCGAATGCCGGAACTGCGAACAAACCGTTTTTAGCACATTTATAAGCACGCCATTGGCAAGTTTATTATTCCAAAAGAACGGAGTTGAATTTTTCTGTCGATTAATATAAAAAAAAGTTGAATTGTAATTAGTTTCTGTTAAGAAATTAACAATTCGCCGATTTTCCCGCGAATAAGCGAATGCTTTTTGCGAACTGTCAACTTTTATTCACATTCCATCCACATTCCCGCGACTAAAACATTTGCGAGAGTTTAACCCCACAATTCTTTTGCTTTTTTTCTTGTTGGGTAAGATCGTGGTTGAATTTATCGAAAGAAGGTAAGATATTACCTTCTGAATAAAAGCTGCGCTATTATTATTATTATTATAAGTTTATTAACATGTAAGTAAATTACATGTAAATACAGAGGGGATAAGCGCTGGCCACCAGGGACTTCGGCTTTAAATTAAAATTAAATCTTATTTACTAGATTAATTGCTAACATGATTTTGTGCACAGTCTTAATGTTCTTTTCAGAAATTTCGCTAAGCAGTTCAATAAGTTTTTTATCTGAAATTTGTTTGTATGCTTCGTTGACCTGGTTACATTCGAGTAGATGAGCAATGGTAAACCGTGGTTTGGCTTCGCAGAAGTGGCATAGTGGTGCTGCCTCCTTGGTGAATAGGTGTTTGTGCTGCGCTATGTTTTTATGCATTTTTCATGTTTAGGCAACTAAATTTCAGATAAATGACAACTGAAATTCGCGGATTGCCGCGACAAGATAAAAAAAGCAGCTGTGAATGAAATGTCAACATTGGCGAATATTCGCTCGTTCGCATACGCAGGTTACTGAGCTGTGAATGTATTATACCTTATTGGACCACAATCCGATTCTAACCCCAAAATTAACGATTTTTTTTTCGAAAGCGGCTTACAGTTTTTTTATTTTTTTTTTTTTTTTTGATTTCTCGATCTTCGCAACTTTGAAATTGTACGACACAAAACACATACTCGTACATTATGTGCAATGTTGCAGCCAAGAGTAAAATTATTTATATATTATAAAAAATAAAGTGAACAATTGACAAACTGCGAAAAAGCCAATATTAGCCTCGTTTTGTTTTCCCCGTGAACTGGTTTAGTCCATATTTTTACACAGGATGCAAAAACAACAATTGAGCCAGCACTTCATAGAGTTATTCACATCTCGGCAGATAGCTGAGATTTACCTATCCAAGGTGAATTTCTCCACTAGTGGATTAGGCTCTGATTTTCGTGAACAAGAATTTGTATCCCATATCTCACTAGATGGCCTTTCACAAAAAAAAATATATGTAAAGCTTGGTCGCTCTGCTGAATGCCACAAATAAATCATAGTTATTTGTTGTATCCTCACTTTCTGACATAAGTATCTAAAAACACTTAATTATTAAGCCAATATAAAAATATTAAGCACTTTTCTCAATCTATTGCTATTTTTCCGCCATTTTTAATCCATATTAAACGTCAGTCTGTAGCTGCTGCCTACCAACTTTTCAAAATTAAATTTCTAGGTGAACCAGAAGCATTTTTTTTATTTTGAGATGAACTAGTTCAGTTCACGGGGAAAACAAAACGCGGCTATTGTGACATTTCATTCACATCATTTTCACCTGCAAATTTCAGTTGTCATTCGTTTTGTGACTAATGACTCTGCGTGAAAAATACATCACATAACATAGCTTTTATTTTTATTTTATATGATCAATATCTTATCTTCTTTTCGATAAATTAAACCATGATCTCACCCACCAAGAGCAAAATAAAATGTTTTGGTAACGCGAATGTGGACTGCGTCCTACATTTGTGGAATGTGAATATAAGTTGACAGTTCGCAAGAAACATTCGCTTATTCGCGATCAATAACGCTTCTTGGCAGACCGAGCAATAGATCTGATTTGTGTTGGAAGCAGCAATTGTGGCAACACGAAGAGCACTTCGAAAACAATACACTCAACATGCGCCTTCCAATCGTTTTTGAACAGATTCTATCAAAGTGGCATACTGGAGGAGTCACGATCAAGTTAAGGTCCATTCACAGCTCAGCGAACTGCGAATGCCCAAATTGCGAACAAATGGTTTTTAGCACATTTATAAGCACGCCATGGGCAATTTTACTATTCCAAAAGAACGGACCTTAATTTATCTATCGATTAATATATAAAAAGTTGAATTGTAACTAGTTTCTGCGAAGAAATTAACAATTCGCCGATTTTTCCGCGAATAAGCGAATGATTTCTGCGAACTGTCAACTTTTATTCACATTCCACACATGTAAGACGCAATCCACATTCCCGCGACCAAAACATTCGCGAGAGTTTAACCTCACAATTCTTTTGTATTGTTCTTGGTGGGTAAGATGGTGGTTGAATTTATTGAAAGAATGTAAGATATTACCTTCTGAATAAAAGCTGCGCTATGTATTTATGCATTTTTCACGTTTAGGCAATTAGTTAGAAAATGAATGACAACTGAAATTCGCGGATTGGCGCGACTAGATAAAAAGTAGCTGTGAAAGAAATGTCAAAATTTGCGAATATTCGCTTATTCGCATTCGCAGGTCGCTGAGCTGTGAATCGACCTTTAGTATTTCACAAAATATTGCACGTATTAGGGCAATTTATGTAGGTATTATTTCTGGTAAAAATCAGAATTATATGCTAAGGAAAGTTGCTATTTATTTCGATTTACAATTATTATAAAAAGTTATAATAACGAAGAAGTTGTAAATGAAGTGATTAATTATGGAACACCCTGTATTAGGCGCCAAAGCTACGAAAAATAATTTGAGTCGATTTTATTACTCCAGTGTACATATGCATATGTATATTTTGTACGATAGCCAAGATTTTACAATCATCTTAAAATAATTTATTATTAATAACAAGAGGAATAAAAATGAGACTAATAAAAAACACAGGATTTATATGTTATACTTCCTACTGTAACTTTGCTTCGAATATAATTTTAATCACTTATTACGAGAGCCGCATTCCCTTGAGAACATTTAAATGTTACCTCCTTTCTGTTCATAACAAATCTGGTCACCCCACTTACAACGCATAAATATACATATTTTTCTATCCAAACATTTTATTTCCGCTTTTCCCAATTTTTCTTCTCATAAAATCGTATCAGACTGTACTTCCTGTCTCTCTCTTTCTCTCCCCCTATCGACCTATTGGAAGAAAAACAGCATCAAACAACTTTCAAACTAAATTTCTGTAACTGTCATCACCATGACGTCAAGGGACTCTAACCCTGCGCTGGCCCCCTAGCGGTGGCTAAAAATGAACAAGATAACTGACATTATTCACGTTTTTTTTTTTTATTAAAAGTGAAAAAGAAAAAACAAACCTATCTACCTACACAAATAACTAAATATTCTATCCAATAAAAAAAAAATATCGAAAGAGTACCTCATGAGTGCTGCTAATATGAAAATCAAAGGAAAAGGCGAAAAAAAGAAAGAAACACGTTTGTTTAATATGCCCAAGTGTGAGTAAGCATATTATTATTGTGTGCACCCTTTCTATTTGAACAAACAGCAACATATAGAGACACGAACGTTGTCGGTGGAAGAATGAGTCCAAATCGCAACCAATGGATTTCCCATTTCGCCGCGGCAACATACAACTAATTATGAAATCGATGTGATTTTTGGGAAATTAACAGCAAAATGGCAGAAAACAGCGAAAAAAAAAGTGTAGAGAAGCATCATGCACGTAGTATCTCGCGCTGTTGTGTTCACCCCCACCTCTGACAACCCTCCTCATTGCTCTCATCCATGATCTTTGATAAGGCACTCTCGCGGGGGGGAAGGTAAAGGGAAGCAACTTCAAGAGCCGCTCTATACGTACATACGTGAACACTTCAGGGTAAACACAACGAGAAAAGCACACATTTATACATTACAGCGTTATTTCTCGAAAAAAATGTCTTGCTCGCTGCGGCTCCGTGATAGGTAGCTAGTAGCAAGCGCGGCAAACGAGGAAACGATATTTTCATGCATATTGTGCTGTGCTACACCGATGCCACCACTATCATAATTTTTTTTTTTTATGGCGCTTCCATTGCATAAACCCTCGTCGCAGCAACACGCAACAATTTTTTTTTTTCGTCAATTATTCGTTCGCTTCGCTTTTATTCGATCTAAACCTAAAGCCGAGGGAAAAACGGCGCAAATGGTGGAGAAAAGTGAGAAGAGGAATGCGACTCGCGCGATTACAAAAAATGCGAATTTCTCGAGGAAATCTGGCAAATTGGAGACTTTTTGGAATACATACGGGTGTAACTGGTTTATTCTCGACGACCTCTGGTAGGACCGCTGCTGTTGCCGCCGCTGGTGCTGCTGGAGGAGGCGACGACAAAAGGTTCACCTCATCTTGTTGTTGTGGTTTATTATCACCGCTGCTTCCAGTGTCCGACATTTTTCACGACGACTCGGTATGTTTAGAGTTTCCAATTGGGACGTAGTTGATTAAGTTTTTAATCGTTTTTTAGTAGAAAATCACCGCGACTATTGTGGTCACACTAGTGTTGGATTTTTTTTTTTTTTTTTGTCGACTTTTTGTATTTTTATTTTTTTTTTTCGCGCTCACACACTGCCGATGGCAAACACACAAAGATTTCGTTGGCTCGCTGTTGGCGCTGGTGTGATGATGAGATACTTTTTCAAACGATTGCTGTTGCCTATACTGAAGTTGCTATAAAAACTCACGTACGTATATGCTGTGCTGTGCTGCGCTGTCGTTCTACGGGTTTTTCACTTGTGTGTTTTTTCTCGAGAGTATGGATGGAAAATTTTCAAATGGCGGGCATTTTTTTAGTATTGCCTTGTTGTTGTTGGTTTGTGTGGTTGGCAGCATCGTACCACGCTGATGTGGTTCGATGGTGAGTGGGTAGATGGCGCAGGGCAGAAAAGGATATAAATGGTCTGTTTGCTTGAGCAAGAGCATGTAAGTATTTTATAGGAACATTAATAGCCGCATTTGACTTGAGAATTCTTCAGAAATTTGTTTTATTGCTCAACATTAACCAACGTTAGGAAGATGTTTCAAATCAATCAATCGGAAAATTGGCTTTGTACATTTCAAAATCACCCTGATTGTCGTTGTCGTTTCTCGCTTTTGGACAAAAAAAACAAATATTTGGCGCAACAGCTCTTTAAAGTGCCAGGGCCTAGCTTCTCGCAACCACTCATGTTGTGTGCGTTATATTTTTCACACGAATGGAAGGGACCTACAGTTTAATGTCGACTCCGAACGGTGATTTGAGAAGCTTTTTCGTGACAACAATACTCTCGGATGTTTGTCAGACGCTCGCGAGAGGTGGGACCGTGAAAAAACTTTTTAGTGTTTTCTGGCATTCGAACTTGGAACCTCATGCGTAGTGATTCGACACACTAACCACTTACGCCACGGCGCCCACGCTTTTGGACGATTGTCGATTTATTCATAGCTACGACCTGCTGACAGTTAAACACTCCTAAGCAGTTTGTTTGTCTTGTAGAACACTATTACAACTCTTTCACAGTGAAAAAGTTAGGAAAATGGATTCGTGCTACATCTGAAAAATAAAACGAAAATAAAAGCGACAAACGCCAACGACAATAAGGGTGAATGTTAAACCAAATATTTAGATGTCCAAATATTCGATGACTTAAGTCTCCTTTGGGTAGAATAATAGGCATGAGTGGAGAAAATTTGCGCAACTACCGGATAAAATAACTTAACGAATATAAAAGTATAAAAAGTAAATAATTGGAAATGCACATACAAATTTAAAATGATTTAAAACAAACATCCCGGGACGTTTAATGTATTTCGTGTATTCAATTCAACACTTAAATACTCCGTTTTTACCTTCCGTTGAAAATAAAATGGCAGAACTATTCAAAGTGATTTTGAAGCCGCATTTCTTACCAAATGTTAAATAAAAGTTGGATACTAAACATTTTTACATTTTGCTATAGGGATAGCTTGAGGCTCGAGAAAATTTGCTGCACTTGATACCCATCTATAAAAACATTTCCAGCAAATTTTACCTGTAATTTTTGTTACTACCAGTTAGTAATGCAACTGCTCTATTCTACTCTGATTTTCCTAGTCAAACATAACTAATAATTATTCTAACAGGTTTGTTTGTTAACGGAAATGGATTACGCACGTCTACGCTGGAATTGTTATGTTTGTTTTATATTTGCGTGTACCTAGAACAAATACCGTGTCCATGTACTATCCCACCGAATTGAAATGATATCAAATGTCAATGGCAGCCAATTTCGAAGTGACTAGCTGGTTCCAAGTCAAGCGAAAATTACAAAAATACCAAAGTAGCTGTCATTCCGGAGCACCTGATTTTAACAAATTAATTATACTCGGGAGTGAACGTAAAATAGGTTTTGCACACACCACCAAAGCGATAACCGAAAAGAGAACTGTCAAGAGGCGTGTTCCACTGGGGAAGGAACTAAAATCATTTATTCGTCAGAATCGTTCTAATTCAATAGGTGTTCTGTATCGATGAATTTTATAACATTGCATTGTTTTGTCTTCGTATTTTTATTATATTTCAGTGTCGTACACTCACTCGCGTGTTAATTCGTAGATAAATATCACTTCCGAGAATGCTGTTTCACTTAGAACAAAAATTCAACTAAGCAAACGGCGAAAATTGGTTGTTTTTTGCAAGTCTAACATTCTTCCGCACACATAGAAAGAGAAATAGCTGATTGCAAATAAATAAATTAACTCAATAGACTCTCAAATTCAAAACCAGTTTAATTCTGTTTTATTTTTTAAATTTCACAATTTTCGCTTGACTCGGAAACTCACTGCTAATATTTTAACATCTATAAATTAACACCAAAATAAACCAAAATTCATGCTGTAGGGTCGTTCGGTTTGATAACTCATCACAGATAGATGAACCCAAGGCGGTTTCAACTAGATTTTGCCAAAATCCGGAGGTTTTGAAATCTCAAAAATGTATTAGGAAACTTCGTATATGTATTAGGAAACCCCTAGGTATATTCAAGAACCAAGTGAAGTTTCTTGAATATACCTATCACCATGTCATATCTTGTACACAGTCAAAGTTGACAATTTCAGATGGTCTCGAGGATTCATGCCTTCAGATAAATTTATTCATAATTCTGTACTTACAAGTTTCTGCTTCCTCATCGTGCAAAGAAAACAAGGATTACGATTTAAGATGTCCCCAAAACAACGCGATTATTCGCTGCCGCCGCGATT
This sequence comes from Brachypalpus laphriformis, assembly GCA_945910035.1. Lineage (NCBI taxonomy): Eukaryota > Metazoa > Arthropoda > Insecta > Diptera > Syrphidae > Brachypalpus > Brachypalpus laphriformis. Next base: position 38,476,676 of record OX246754.1, on the reverse strand, counting down.
GTGACAAAAAAGTTTGCGAGTATGCCCACACCAAGGTGACAGTTCTGTCGCGGTGTTTGCGAAAATGTACTTCTCATCAAATGAAGAAAAAGGGCTTTTATTTCTCGCCTTCCACAATTTATCATTCCTCCTCACTCAGGTCTTCGTGTGATAGATCATATAAAATTGTTTTTTTTTTCACAATTCAATTAACCTCTCAGCATTCGCCATATTTATTGCAACTACGGCAAAACCCACGATAGTGACAAAATACTGCAAAATTGCGAGAGATGCTTGCTGTCTCTTAAGTTACATGGCGATATATGAGACTGCCCACGCCGACGTGATTTCGCATTATTTTTGACACTGTCGTGGGTTTACGTGGGCGCCGTAGCGTAAGTGGTTAGTGTGTCGGCCCACTGCACGTGAGATTCCAAGTTCGAATCCCAGAAAACACAAAAAATAATGTTCACGGTCCCACCTCTCGCGAACGTCTGACAAACATCCGAGAGTATTGTTGTCTTGATAAAGATTCTCAAAACAAATTGCCCTTCGGATATGGTACTAAACTGTGGGTCCCTTCCGTTATATTTGTGTGAAAAATATAACGCACACAACATGAGTGGTTGCGAGAAGCTAGGCCCAGGCACTTAACGAGCTGTTGCGCCAAGTATTTATTTATTTATCACACGAAGATTAAAAAAACGTGAGGAGAAAGTATAAAGTTGGAAGGCAAGATATAAAAGCGCTTCTTCTTCTTCTGATAAGGAGTACATTTTTGCAAACACCCCGAATTTCTTCGTTATTGTCGCCGCCGCGGCGACAGCGATTAATCGCCCTTGTTTGGGACACCATTAAATCTTACAGATCAAATTAAAATAATATCTTTTGAGAAAAGAATATAAAAAGGCAAAAATAAAAAATGCGTCGTATTGAAACAAAACATTTTTAAATTGCTATATTTTTCAAAAATGATACAGAGTTTAAGCAATTTGCAAATTTTAATTCAGCGTTTGAAACAAGTTAATTGTGCTGTCCTTCAATAATCAAATATAAAGATATATTTTGTTCGCACCAGCTGTGTGAATCACAGAAATTTCAAAACAAACTTCTCTACAGTGCTCACTGTTGAAATGGCTACGAGTTTGTGTTGAACTAGTATAAAAAAAATTGCTTGAGTTATTATCTTAATTATAAAATTCTAATATACTACCAATTTAAAGCTGAAATTGGTACAAATTTAAACTATCCACTTTAGACTTAGGCCTCTCAGTTGTAAGTATATTCACGTGAAACTTGTAGCAACTCGTGGTTTGTTTATTTTTCTTCACGTTTTGACATTTCCGCAGCACATGTGAGTGAAAACAGTCAAAACGTCATCTTCCTCCGCGGAGTAAAAAAGTATTTTTGCCCGTCAGTTTAACAAAAAATCGGTAAATATGTCCGATTCCGACAATAATTACTCCTCAGATAACGAACCGGTATCGAAGGATCACAAGAAGCTTCTTCAAGCAGTGGGCAACCTCAGTAAAGTGCAACACATCAAGAAAGTAGCCCGGAAGGAGCCGACAGTCGCCCAAAATGAATTCGCTCTGTCCAAGCCCCGGGTCCACCTGCCCAAGCAACTGGCACCCACCACCAGCGCAGTTAACGTGGTCGACCTTGTGAAAACCCTCAAAGGAACCAGCAAACACTTGAACGTCGGCAAAGAACTCAAGAATGCACACAACTCAGGCAAGGTCCTGTCCAGACCGCTGGAGAAGCCCGAAGCAGAGCGTGTCGTTCGCACAATAAACTACGAAAAGACCAAGAAACAGCTGCAGCGCTGGGACGCTGTGGTTGCCCAGTTTCAATCTGCCGAGACTCAGACTTTCCCCCTTGACTCCGAGACGGTCTACATAAACACGGGCAGGTTCAAGAAGCCCCTACAGATGTCGATGAAGTCAGAGCTGCAGCTTGCTGTAGAAGAGGCGGAAGCCAAATGGCGTGCGTTGAAAGGTGAGAAGAAGGATGAGCCGACCGACAAGGACCGTCAAGCAGAGGAACTGCTGCTCACCAAGGAGGAGATCAAGAAGCGCCGACAAGAGTTGCTGTACATCAAGATGCGGGAGTCGCAGAAATCCGCTAAACTACGGCTGCAAAACAAAATCAAATCAAAGAAGTACCACAGGCTGCTGAAGCAGCAGAAGCTAAGGGGGCAACTGAAGGAGTTTGAGCTGTTGCAGAAGACGAACCCCGAGGAAGCTTTAGAGAAGCTGAAGAGCCTAGAAAAGAATAGAGTTCTGGAGCGCGCCAATTTGAGGCACAAAAACACCGGCACTTGGGCCAAGAATAACCTGGTGAAGGCGAGGTACAACAGGGACGTGCAGAAGGATTTGTCGGAGCAGTTGGCATTGAGTCGACAGTTGACCGAGAAGAAAGACGTCTCAGAAGACGAAGAAGATACGAAGTCAGATGACGACGTCGCGATGGAACAGCAAGACCCATTAAACCCTTGGATGCAGGCGAATGGTAAGAAGCGTGCTGTCGAGGTAATGGACACTGCTGAGGCGGGATACAGGAAATACTGGACGACCCGCAATGAAAACGAGGAGAAACTGAACAAATACAAAGCGGAGCTTCAGGAAGATACAGCCGTTGTCTTAGATACGAGTAAGCCAGTCAAGGCAAAGAAAATCAAGAAAAGGAATAAAAAGAAGACCTCCACTCCGGTCATAGAAAACGGTTGGATCGTAGAAGACGTTCCCGAGGTCAATACTGAGGCGAACACACAAACCATCGATAGTCTGTTCGATAAAGCTGAAGACAATGTTCTCAAAAACCTCAAAAAAAGGCAACTGAGGCGAGAAAGGGACCTTGCCAAGAGGAAGAAAAAGGGCCAAAAGGAAACACAACCACGGCCAGAGAAAAACGAGCTGAAAAACTTACAAGATCTTAGTTTTAAAAACACATCGAAGCACATAGATATCGACGAGCAATTGCTTGAAACAGCAGCAGGAGAAGAGCCTATTCTACCAACCGTGACCGGTCCTCCCATTTCGAAGGAAATCCTATCAAGAGATGTGATAAAACATGACAAATACGCGGATGTGAAACCCAAACAACTGAAGACATCCCTCGCCGAGCTGGTCAACTGCGGAGAAGATCTGGACTTTGAAGAGGATGACGAGAAAGGCATTGACATCGACCGTCAGGCAACAATCAACGATGCATTCGAAGATGACGACATCGTTGCTGAATTTGCAAACGAAAAGAGTGCCGAAAAGAAGAACGCTCAGGCCGACCAGCTAACACTATCAATGCCTGGCTGGGGCTCATGGGCCGGCAAGGGTATTTCGGAGAACTCAAACAAAGCGAAAAAGTTGGTTTTGCAGTTTGAAAAGGACAAGCCAGCAGCGGGTGATGATGGTAATAAAAATCGAGTGCACATCAATGAAAATGTTAACAAGAAGCTGAGAGAACACTTGGTCTCCGATGTTCCATTCCCTTATACATCGGTAAAAGACTATGAGGCGAGTATTAGGGCGCCGATTGGAAGAAATTTTGTTCCAGAGACAGCGTTTCGAGTGCTGACGAAGCCGGCGGTTATCACGAGAAGAGGTCACATTATCAAGCCGATGGATGAGAGTGAACTGCTTAAGCCAGTTAAGCGACCACGATCGGTTGTTGAGAAGAGAATCTTATACGATGCCAAGGTTGCAACGTAATAAAAAAAAATTGTAAAGGATGAGTTTTTGACTTTTATTTTCTTGATTTTTTGTTTTCTTGCAGAATGGTTTGGGATTTACTTAGAAGTACTATGAGGATGATGCTCTATTACCCGCTCTGTAGAACATAACAAATGAGTCCACAGTTTACTAAATAAATAATAGAGCAGGTGTGGATGTCACTGCAGACATAATGATGAGACATTTGCTGTGGTGGGTCAGTGGTGTACAGAACAAGTTATTTCTATGAATCCAAAAAAAAAAACAGGGTGGATCATCTAACACCAAGAAGAATCTTAAAGTTTTTGGAACGGAAATCAGAGTGTCTAGAGAAATAAGTATTTAGGGTCGCCTATATGCAAACCGGTCTAAGTTGGAATTATCACCCCTATTATGGTTAGCGAATCGAACGTTCCACTCAAGTCGAACTGTCAGCGAATTGCTTCTGCTGTGGTATTGCTGTTAGCAAACATTTTCATTCGAATAAAGAATAAGTGCTGACAAAGCGAAAAACAATTAAATGCCATCTGTGAAGTGTATAAAGCGACAGAAGTAATTCGCCGGGAGGTTCGACTTGAGTCGAACGTTCGATTCGCTAACCATAATAGGGGTGTATAACTTTGAAGAGAAAATCTGGAAAGCTAAAAGGGTGTTGCTTACAACTGCATACAGAATGTACACTATGATTTTTTTTTTATAATTTGCGCGCTTTCAAAGGGTTATGAATACCTTTAGCATTGTTGCACACAGTGGGGGCATTGGAAAGGATGGATAGAGAGAGAAAGAGAAGAAGAGAAGGTTTTTTGGTGTAGTGGTTCTTGAAGCTCAGTTGTTTATGCTTCAGAGATTCTTCGGGGGTAGCGTCCAGATAACTGGGGGGATTTTCGTTATTTGTTGTCTTTGCTTTCTGATTCACAGTAATTTTTTTCCCCGATAACCGATGCCAAGGGCAAATCATCATCAGCAGAGCGAACAATTTTTCCAGCCACATGACCAAGCTACTGCCAGTGTTATGCCTTCGCTGTAGTGTTCACACAAGCTTTCGTAATTGATCGGACTGACTTTATATATTTCATGAGAAATAAATAAATGCTTGCTCACATCAGGATTTGAACCAAGAACCATTAGCGCAGCAATTGACAACGTTACCACTACACCATTGCCACCCCTTACTTTCTTTTTGTGGAAAACGACAGGCGAAATTACTGTTTCATGAGAATAGAATTTTATGCACTCTGACTCTAGTGTTCTGTACAAATGAAGGCCTCTCAAACACCTGAATCTTTTCCAATGTATGGACATCCATATGCGAGAATGGGCCAAATGAGGGCCGTGTAGCAGATTACCTTCAGTCTTGCATCGAGTTGGCGGCTATAAAGCAGTCTCTTTGTAAGGGCGAAAGCAACTTTGGCTCTTGCCAAAGCAGCATCTATATGTTTGTTAAAATATAATATTGATCTAGCCAGACCCCAAAGTACCTGACTACAATTCGACTCGCAAGTGGCTGTCCGTGCTGTCTCACGATAGAGATCTTTCGCCAATTCTTTCTAGTATCCTTAGAGGCCCCAGACAACGGCGTTCTGAACAGGATGGTCTCCGACTTGATCTTATCGAAGTCATGCTGCAAGGGTACTGCAATGACCTCGATACTTGGCCCTGACCTGTATGCGACCAAATCATCTGCATACGCTATCGCATAGTGAGGTGAACCTATAAGATCGCTCATGTAAATGTTGAAGAGGATCGGTGAATTAACCGTCCAGTAGACGTCACATTGTCATTCTTTATAGTGAATGGTGAGCATGCCATAAAGTATGTACAGCAGTGGTTTGCTTATGCCCAGCCTGTTTAACTTGCAGAAGTGTCCCTCTAACCATACGGTATCGCTGATTTTTTTCTTCGATGTTTTGGTGTCATCGGGGTGTTCCGCACAATGGTGTCGAATGCGTAATAGATTTTTTTTTTTCTTTTATGCCTCAAAGATTGTAGTGAGGACAAGAAAAAAATACAGTTATACCTATACAAGTATTGAAAATACTTAATGAAAGTCTTAAAATTATAAAATGTTCCTAATGTGGCGTTTTTTCGTCACAGGGTGTAGATATTCTGTGTAAAAATCATGTGTGTATACTTGTAGTTTAGGAGCTAGAAGGCGGTTACAGACAAAACGAAGAGTGAGCACATGCATGAATCCCTGAAAATGCACCTTTTTCGTGAAGTCATAAAATTATAAAATCTTCCTAATGCGGCGTTTTTTTGTCACAGGGTGTAGATATTCTGTGTAAAAATCATGTGCGTATACTTGTAGTTCAGGAGCTAGAAGTCGGTGACAGACAAAACGAAGGGTGGGCACATGTATGAACTCCTGAAAAGCAACGATCTAATGCTCCTTTTCCTGAAGTTAGTAAAGTTAGATCAATTAAAAAATAAGTCGATAATTTCATTGAATTAAAAATCAATTTTCGTTATTCGCTGATTATTACAATAATAGGTCTGTTCGCGTACTTTCTGCACAAAAATTCGCAGTTTGTCAAATTTCCACGAGTGGTGGTAAAATTCTCTCAGAGAGAGGTAAAATTACGAAAAAGTAAACAAACGAACGTCAAACCTCAAACCCAATTGTACGAGAAAGAAACAACGAGAAGGAACAATCCAACAAAAAACCACATAAACAGCGATTTGACAGTTTTCACAAACTAGCCCACACAAATTTCTTGCCCTAAAATTCGCAGCATGGGGTATGTCAACAACTGTCAGGCAGGCGCCTGGGGCTAAGTCTAAGTGTGTTATATCCCCTTTTTTTGTAACAGAGAACTATAAGACAATATCGTCAATAGCTGGCAACACTAAAATTCGTTTTTTTCATGCACTTCATACTCGAAATACACCGCGGCTATTGAAATATCGGTTGCCAAAAGTCATTTTTCAAAGTTCAATATCTCGAAAACTAAGCGAGATATCAAAAATTTTACTTGTGCATCGAGATCTATTAGAAAACATCAAAACATTGTCGTGCAGCGGATATCGTAATATCCCCAAATTTAGGCCTACTTGGTAAAAGAAAAGTCTACTACATTCACTAACAAGTGTAAGCCAATCGAGCAAGCAACGTGCAATCTGTCAATGTCAAATAATTCAAAACAAAAATCCCGTGAAATACATTTTTCTTCGTTCGTCGTATTTAAACCTCTATTTCTCCGCTAAAAATGACCAAAGTTAGTCTAGAACAAATACAATCCATCGGCTATGTGCTAAACAATAAGGAGCGTCCATTAAAAGAAAGATTCCGTGCTTTGTTCACGTTGAAAAATCTCGGGGGAGCGGAATCTGTCGCCGAGATAAGCCGATGCTTTGAGGATGATTCAGCCTTGCTTAAGCATGAGCTCGCCTATTGTCTCGGACAGATGCAAGATACATCTGCAATCGACGTACTTACCAAGGTACTTGAAGACGTTAACCAAGAACCAATGGTTCGCCATGAAGCTGGTAAGTAAGCAAAGTTTTCGTCGTATTAGTCCTTTAACTTACCCCATTCCAGCGGAAGCTCTAGGGGCAATTGGCGTGCCCGATGTAATAGCGATTCTTGAGAAGTACGTGCAGGATCCAGTCGTAGAAGTCGCAGAAACTTGCACTATCGCTCTGGATCGAGTCAATTGGCTGAAGAATGGCAACACAGTGGATGACCACAATCCGTATCATTCGGTAGATCCTTCTCCACCGGCTAAAACCCAGCTTGGGGTGAATGAACTGAAGAAAATCTACCTGAATCAAAGCGAATCTCTGTTCGATAGGTACCGAGCAATGTTCGCTTTGAGGAACTTGCGAACCGAAGAGAGTGTATTGGCTCTGACCGAGGGTTTGAAGGATCGAAGTGCACTGTTCCGGCATGAGGTGGCATTTGTGTTGGGTCAATTGCAGGAACCATGCAGTATTCCATTTCTAAGAGCCAATCTAGAGGATAGTAACGAGAATGAAATGGTGCGGCATGAGTGTGCAGAGGCTTTGGGTGCCATCGCAACCGAGGAGTGCATGGAAATCCTTAACAGATACTTAAACGATGATAAGCGAGTCGTTAAGGAGAGTTGTGTTATAGCTCTGGACATGTGCGAGTACGAAAACAGCCCAGAGTTTCAATACGCCGATGGGTTGATTAACAGCTCCAAGTAGGATCGACTATATGTATTTTTATATCAACTTGAGGTGATAATATATTTTTAATTGGACAGATCTAAATATTTCCGATGTTTTCTTGAAAAATAATTATTCTAGCGTTCTTCTTTTGCATTTAGTCTACTGATCCGATACGATACTATGCTTGGGGCCCAAGTGCACTGCGACCTATAATATCTATTATGCCCGATGATTAACCAGAATTAAAAATTGAGGCTTTTAGTAAACCGCAATAATGTCTTGGGTTCCATGTTTCAGGTATCCGCTGTCTAGTGACTGCTGAACTTTGGGCTTTATTTTCATTTCTCCGATCTTTTAGTCTTCTATGGCAGTAGAGTTGACATTAGCTACCATGCCTCTATATTCTGGTTGAAAACTTTTTCACCCTTCGTGTCACTACAACGCGATGTGCTGCTGTTGTCGTCATTGTCTTGATGACATCAGCAGAATTGGTAAAGCTGTTTATTTAATATGACTGCAGTATGCAATGACCTGCACAGGGGTGGCAATGGTACAGTGGATAGAGTGTTTGCTTGTTAGCCAAAGAGTGCAAGTTCAAGCCCCAGCGGGGAACAGCAATCACCAGCCACCCGAGTATAAAATGGAAAAAAATACCACCGACATTTTTTCAACCACTGCACCAACGAGCTCTCACGACGATCGGTTCTACGTACATACGTACATCCTGGAGCGACTCGAGGACAATACCTCGACCAAGGATCGCCAACCTCTGCTACACAGCTACTACAACAACAACAACATGACCTTCACTAATTCTAAACTGACACAAAGCCAAAATTATACCTAACCATCAACAACTGAATTCTTAATTTGTAATTTCTTCTGTGGGCCTGTTCTGAAACATGGCAAAACGAAACATCAGCGACTTCGAACTTCGTTGCATTCCATTCAAACCAAGTCTGTGTTAGAAAACCTATCCAAAGTATGGCAAAACAATTCGTTTAGCTTATACAAGAAGTTACACCTATTCGGATGTATTTAGAAGCTTCCTTTGTTTACTCTTCAGCGACCACACTGCAATTAATTTTCAGATGCTGTTGATATCCGAGTCGGCGATATCTGCGAGTTCCTCACAGAAGTATTCGCCAAGGGTTTATTTTCTAGCTGAGGATAGTGCTGTGCAGCCGCAGAGAAATTGAAAAGAGATTTCTCTTCTTCGAAACAGCCCAACTAGGATACTTATGCGTGGTCTGCTGATCAGTAGCAGGCGTTTTGTTTTTCTTTTATTCAATTGTGGCAATCTTTGTCTCGCATGGTTACATGTGTCAAGATTGCCCCATCTCTCATTAGCCTGATTCAGTGCCGCTATAGAGATTTTGTATATTGCCGTTTCTATGGGTAGATGCAGCCTCCTTTCCGCAGTAGAGAGCTCCTTATTTGTGTCATTTTTAGCTAATTCGTCTGCTCCGCAGCAGATTACTGAAGTCTTAAAGAGATTTGATTAACTAGTTTATTACTCATGTTTAGCGACAATTCATTTTCTAGCAAGGCGCCGGAATGTGAGATGATGAGCGCTCCACAACCAGTATTTCTAATTGTTTAAGTTAAAAATTCATTCGATACTTACTTTCAGGCCATTACTAGGTTTCACTTTAACACGTTGAGTGCCACCACACAATCCGAAAAAAAGGTCGCACAGGCCACCTCATTTTTTTTGTATTAACATTTAGACTTTAGGTATTATAATCGGAAATTGATTTTAGAAATTTTTATTTGCTCTTTTATACCTGAATTTTACCGTTATTATTTTGCGGTGACACATTGGTCTCGCGCGGCCCCCAGGTATGAAGTAAGTGAACATTGGTCAAATGCGTATGAACCAACTGTGAGACCACTGTGGTCTCACGCGGCACAGGTGTCCGAAATTCGTGTGATGCCACGTTGGTCTCACGTGGCACTCAACGTGTTAAGACACGTGCAGAACATTGAAAAGAAAAAAAAATTGAATCCGTACTATTGTGCGTGTAAACAAGTGTTTACGGAATATTTTAACATTGTTTGGACCTAACGGTATTTCCAACGAACTTGAATAGACCAATACACACTTTATTCAACGACTTGATCACATTTTTCATAATGGCGATAATTGCATATACTATCATGGCTCGTGCAAACCCAGAATTGTAGGAAGGCCCAGCCGACCGAAAACCAGTTCGTGGAAACAGATTTTAGTATCAACGTCTTTGAGGATGGGCTTAAATGCACATAAGCAGATTATCATCACTTGCACGTGTACATGGTGAAGGCGCAATGCTCGTTACCACAGCCATTTGCACTCTCATGAATGAATGGAAAACCAATTAGGTGCACTGTGCCCTAAAAGTTCTATTTTGTCTGGTGTTAGTTGACGTAGTAATCGGAATAAAGCACCTCATTCAGCTTATTTTCCATTAATAACTTCAGAATATGTATATATTATATATCTGACTTATCTATCTACTAGGCGTTCAGACAGCGTACATTGGTGTTAGTCCAAGGCCCACAATGTATTTAAGTTTTTTTTCGGTCTTATCGCAAAACTTACGTAGGTATTTCTTTTCAGACAACCTTCCTAAGGTGTTCTCGGTGCTAACAATACACCGTGAGGAGGACCGTAAGTACACGAAAGTTCTTCCTGTTTATGTTGACATTTTTGGTTGCCTCAAATATGCTGACATAGTAGTTCCTTTTCCTTATCTCCTTGGTAGAGTGGCATCAATCTTAGTAACTGTCGAGATGAACATTTTCTAGCCGCAAGGTGTTTCAATTAGCTTTAGATCTTCGCGCATAGAATGGTGAAAATTGCTCCAAGAAACCATAAATAATATTAATAAAGGCCATAGCACCCAAAAAGTACTGCTGGTACATAGCATGGTTCACATAGAATGCACTAAGGGCTCGCTCAAGGCCTTTCTCCCAACAGAAAAGCACTTGTAAATTTCGAAATGGAAAAAGAACTTACATATTTATTAACTTGTTAAAAATTATAAACGAGGTATTTCCCCACACGCCCTATTCTTCGGCGTCAGCAAATCTTTCATCGTTGATATTCAAATCCTGCATATTCTCGCCTACATTCTCGTCGTCGTCGTCACCATCTCCTTCAAATTCCATGTAATCACTGTCTGAATCGGAAATACTTTCAGCCGAGTCTGGGTGCAAGGCCTGACAGTCGGTCATTGCCTGATAAATGGAATCGACAGTGTTCGGATCGGTCGGTATCAGCCACATCTCGGTCATCTCCTCTGTGTCCGAGTCCAGATCACTGACATCGCCATTGAGCTGCTCGGCCAGCAGTTCATCCCCATTCGGGACTTCATTGTCCCCATAGACCCCTTCCCAGATCAACTTATGGTCTATCATGAAGTAAATGCACTTAACTGGATTCGTTGAGATCCCATGAACACTTATCTGTTTCCATAGTATGGACAGACCCTCGGGTCTATTACTCGGCTTCCACTCTAAGGAACTATACACAACTTGAATGGTTATCTAGGATTATACAGATGAGTCTAATTACTCTTGGTTAACGTATAAAATTCCCGTTCCGACTATCCTGTCGCCGATTTTCAACTGCGTGTTGTTGGAGGAGAACACTAGCCCGGCTGCAGGGTGATTTATTTCACGAATTAAAACCATTTTAGACTGAAATGTTTAAAAATAAATGAACTCAGCTTTAATGGATGGTTGGACAGCTGTATAGATACCTTTCACGAACAGAAAAATATGTTTTATGTGGATTTGCGCCTTTTACTTGCAACGAAAATTAAATTATTATTTGAAGGGGGGAAAGGGGGTCAAACACAGTTCAACGCTGAATGACAACCGCTTGAAAAAAAAGAACAGAAAAATTGGGATATTTTTTCGCACAGTGCTCATACATGATTTGCAATTTACTTCAAACAAAAATTTTGCAACAACTCCTTCATACATTAGGTCTGTTTTTTTAGATTCGCTCCAGAGTTGATCCAATTTTTTTTTTGACAAGTCCAAGATGTGTCAAAAAAAAAAACCTGTGTTTTTCATGCTCGAAAAGCACACTGGGGGCATTCGGGCATTTCAGCAATACGAACATATTTTTTACTCTAAACTTAATAGCCGTGTTTTGTTTTCCCCGTGAACTGGTTCTGTTCATATTTTTACACAGGATGCAAAAACAACAATTGAACCAGCACTTGAGCTGGTTCAATTTTCGTGAACCAGAATTTCTATCCCATACCTCACCACCAGATGGCTTTTCACAAAAAAAAAAATTATATGTAAAGCTTGGCAGCTCTGCTGAATGGCAGAAATAAATCATAGTTATTTGTTGTATTCTCACTTTCTGACATAATTATCTATAAACACTTAATTCTTAAACAAGTATAAAAATATTAAGCACTTTTCTCACTTCGATTGCTATTTTTCCGCCATTTTTAATCCATATTAAAGGAGCTGCTGCTACCAACTTGTGAAAAATAAATTTCTAGGTGAACCAGGAGCGTTTTTTTATTTTGGGATGAACTAGTTCAGTTCACGGGGAAAACAAGACGCAGCTAATATATGTATGTGCGTATTAACATATACACGAAAAATTCAATATGGATGTGGTAGCTTCTTCCATTCTAAACATCTATTTCAAAACTAGCCTTTCTGATTTGTTAGTAAAACATAGAAAGTATTTCTCTTTACATCAAACATTACTACATAACTATACATATATATTTGGCGAAACAGCTCGTGAAGGGCCTAGGCCTAGCTTCTCGCAACCACTCGTATTGTGTGTGTTATATTTTTTTGTATGAATGGAAGAGACCTACAGTTTTATGTAGTATCTGAAGGGCAATTTTATTGTGAATCTTTCGCGTGTCAACAATACTCTTGTCAAACGTTCGCGAAAGTTGGGACCGTACAAAAACGTTTGGGGTTTTTCTGGAATTCGAATATAGTACCTCACGAGCAGTGGTCCGACACACTAGCCACTACCCCACATGGCCCACATCAAACATTACTGAAGGATAGAAATACAACAACTTCTTTGCCTTAGCAAGTATACAAACAATCCACACCCTGTGCCAAAAAAAAGAAACGGAAAATTTTATGATTTTATGACTTCCGGTTGTATTTTCAAGACTTGCATAGGAATAACTGCAATCTTTTTCACCTTACTAGTAACACTCAGTTCATTGTTAAGCAATATATGTAAGTGATGTTAGAGAATTACCGAGAGAAGAAAACATTAAGGTATAGCTCAGTAAGAGCGCTTCCTCTGGGTTGAATACGATGACTTTTAGTTTGAAACGCTGCCATCCTTTCTATGTACATGTATATCTCGAACAGTTCGTAGTAGAACTTCTTATCCAAAATCCGACAATGACTTAAACAACCTTTCCATGCCTCTGAGTTACAGATCAAGATTAGAATGACAAAACATAAGGCCTACTTTTATTTTCAAGTGAGGACCCTGCCAATCAATTTTTAATTTGGTGTGAGGAGCATTGATTACTAAGAGTTTTCTTGATGGAATTTATCCATCATTGGAATTTATCCATCATTTATTTATGGTACTTAAAGTCTGACTTTTATGAGCGACTTCGAAAATTCAAGTTCTGGTCAGTAAGAATTTTTAACAGCTTCGTGTCGATCCCACAGATATAAAGTGTAAAGTAAGTTATCCAATCGTAGACAGGAAGAAATGAGAAAGTTTCTCTATCATTGTGAAACTAAAATTGACCGGGTTCCGAATCGCATGAAAAATGATTCTCAATTAAAAGAATAACAATAGAAAAAGGTGTGAACACTGAAATATGGTATAACAAGTGCTAACAAATTGTTTCCCAATTAGAATTTTATGCAGATTTGTTGATTTGATACTATTCAAGTCCTAGTCTCAGGGGTCCTTAAGAGCATGGGCTACATTCTAAAGCTTGCTGAATGCTTTAAGCAAGCAGTCGTCAATAACACCAAGGATGCCAATCCGGCGTATAAGTCCAACAGAACGCTTGCACCTCTTTTCAGTAAACTCACGGCCTAAACAAAAAAGGATAGATACACAGATATCATCTACAAAATAGGCTGCCTTGGGAATTACAATGAAAGCTATTACTCATGCTACGTTGGTACAACGAAACAGCTCCTGAAACAGCGGATGTGCAATCACAAGTTGGACATAAGAAACAAAAGTACCAATAAGCCAGCCATTGCGAGCCACAGCATCGAGAATAGCCACAAACCAGACTTCGAAAACGTAGATGTCCTACAGACGGAGAAACATACATCGAAGCGCTATACTCTCGAAACGTTACACATTTTGAACAACAGGAGCAGTGTGAACCGGAAGCAGGACACACAGAATATCTCTTCTATCTATTGCTCTCTCGTTTCTGCAAATTTTAAGTTTTAAATTTGCTAGCCGTTATTAAGTGGCTAAACTTCATCAGAAGAAGTGTTTTTTTTTTGCAATAAATTAACTTATTTCTTCTCCTTTGTTTTTGACATTTTGCTAATGCTTATACACAATTCATTCACAATTGCATAAAACTGGTTTAAAAAATGTACGTTTACTGTCATACACCCGAGTCTTTTCAAACAATACTTGTTAAGAAATGAGCAAATTACGCGGATAATCATGCCCTTTATGTTTTATGTAAATATATTAAGGAAATCTCAGTAATTGTCGAGTCATCCTCATTAAGAAAAACATATTCACGCTTTTTTTGTTCAAAGCTTTCATAAAAAAAGTCAAATCTTTTTGAAACCACCTAAGAACCCTGACCGGTGTCTTCAATAACCACTACCTTCATCATGGGATCTTAACTATAGCTTTCAAAGAAATTGAACTCTAAGCAGACATCTCCATATAGGTAGCTAATGCAGAGGATTTCAAAACATACGGAAGGTCAATAATAAAAATAATAGGCGTGTTTTTTTTTTAGAAATCTATACTCACTTTTCTTATAATTTAGAGGCAAAGCAACAACAAAGCAAAAGTGAGTATAAAGTGAGTATAATTTACTCAGTAATTAAAAGTGAACATAGCGCTTGAAGAATCTCAATACTAGGCGGTGCCAAATCACGTTCACAAAATTTGTTTATTTCGTAAAGGTTGGTAGGCATCGATTATTTGACACAAGTATTGGGATGTGTTTGTAGGTATCTGTCTTTCCCGCAATTCACTGATTGGTTAAAATACATTTATTTTACCTAGTAGGGACATAAATATTGTTACAGTACAAAACGCACCCATTACCATAACAACAACTGAACGCATCCAAATATTCACATTTGGAATTTGAAATATGTACCGCTATGTTACTCATCTGTTACAAAAATTTGAGTTTGTGGTTTGTTTCACCATGGAGTGGACCGAGAAAGAATATCGTATCGCGGTAATAGCTTTACATAAATGTAAAGTGGAATAAAGTGATATTTTTAAAATGTTCAAGCCGCTCGGGATCAGCCGAATGTTCGTTTATCGGTGCATTAAATTATTTGAAGAGACTGGAGATATTGAAGACCGCCCACGTTCTGGGCGACCGCGATCGGTACGAACAGTAGCGGCCATCAATGCTGTCAAGGCAAGAATAAGAAGAAATCCGCTAAGAAAGCAAAAAATCATGGCTCGCGAAATGGGGATTAACCAAAAATCAATAAGTCTTATTATCAAAAAAGACTTAGGCCTTGGTGCCTACAAACGACGTACAGGACAGCCGCTCACAGCAGATCTTAAACGGAATAGAGTCGAAAAATCAAAGCGACTGCTGTGAAATACGCAAACAATCTTCACAGAAAAAACATCGGCTAAGGTCTACAAAGAAACCGTTTTGGAACAGGTCGTTGCTCCACTTAATAGCACTCTTTTTCAGAACCAGCAGTGGACCTTTCATCAAGACTCTGCGCCTGCGCATAAGGCAAAAACTACCCAACTATGGCTTCAGAACAATATTCCGGACTTTATAGGGACTCAAGACTGGCCATCTGCAAGACCAGATTTGAATCCACTAGACTACAAGCTGTGGACGGTGTTGGAGGAGATGGTATGCCGTAAAAGATAACCTAACATTGAGTCCTTAAAGACCGCGTTGGTCTCAGCTGTAGCCAATTTTCCGATGGAGGAGTTGTGTGAAGCCGGCAGATGCGTGGCCCAAGCGACTTAAGGCCTGTATTAAATCAAAAGGCGATCATTTTGAATGAACTTGTATTTTTTGTATTTGATATTAAATTACAAATTAAAGAGAAAAAAAGTCAAAGAAAAATATTCCGTCGTTTTAAAGTTATGAAGGAGAATGAAATTATATACCCTCCTAGGTATATAATGCTTATATTTTCACATATTGGAATGAAAACTGAAGGAACTTCAGCTTTTAATAAAATAAATAAGACAAATATTGCATACAGAATTTAGGAATAACAGATTATAAAGAAAGTAGGCGAAATTCGTTGTCAATTGTGCTGAATAAAATGAGTAAATATCCAAAAAAGAAAATGAGTAATCTCATAGTCCAATACATATTTCCTTTGCTTTTCTTTTTCTCTCTTTCTGAATTTCGTTTTTAGCTCCTTTTTAGTCGGAAAAAAAGTCAGTGTCATAACAACATTCGTATGGCAACTAAATTAAATTAGTGTTTTTTTCTTTATTGTTTACATATAAACCAACAAATGATTACCGGATGGAAAAATCCAACACATTTTTAGGTGCAATAAAAATAGGTGTATAAAAGGGACTATAGACAAAACGCTTAAGAAAAACTCACAAAATTGTTCACAAAACCTCTTCTACCTACCTAAAAAAAGGGCAAAGGAATTTTTTAGAGCCTGGCTGTATTATCATGGGCCAAAATCGGTTTAGCGTAAACGAGGGCAAAACCAAGTATATGCTGTCAACAAGAAGGGACAGCCAACACCGACGAATTGGACAGAACGTCACAGTGGGCAGCTATAACTTCGAGGTAGTAAGGAACTTTGTCTACCTTGGCTCTGCTATAAACTCGAAAAAAAACATCAGCGCAGAAATCAAGCGAAGAATAACTCTTGCCAATCGGCTAGGACATGTAGAGCGAATGGAAACCAACGCTCCGGCCCGCAGGGTCTTTGAATCTAACCCCACGTGACGACGCAGTAAAGGGAATCATCGCCGTAGGTGGCACGCACAAGTTCAAGGGGACCTTGACCAACTTGGAGTGCGCAACTGGAGGCAACTAGCTGAAGACCGAGCTAAATGGAGAGGCTTGTTGGTTGAGGCCCAGGTTCACCCCGAACTGTAGCGCCACCTAAGTAAGTAAGTAAGTATTATCATGGGTCGTATCGTACGAGACGAGAAGATTTTATATGGGTTGAAAGAAGGCAGTCATAAAAATATGGGACAAATTTGAAATGACGGGAATGGAAATATGCACCACTTAGAGACTTATGCAATTTACTAATTACTTTAGGAAAAACCATATAAAACCTAATTGCAGACCGCAAAAGAAAAAGAGATACATAGGCATAAAAAAGGGTAAATATGGTAAATGTATCCATGTCTACCTACTACCTACTTAGTTATACGAGTGTCTACTTTGTGAATGTGGCTGCAAAATTCGCCATTTTGACATCTAGTGCCATGAAAGTAAATGCGTACCAACTTTTGAAATAAAAAAATAAAGTGAGTATAGAGCGTTTTATTGAGACTCAAAAGTGAGCAAAATATAATTCTCGAAAAAACACGCTTAATAATACGCTCAAAATTATAATAGCCAGGTCTTTGCAAGAATAAGATAAAATTACATGCAACCAACCATGACAGCTTGTTAAATAAGTAGAGTTTGCTTTAATAATAGCCGTGTTTTATTATAACCCATGATCCAGATCAGATCATTGGTATATACGCATTACAATAACAATACGAGGTCTTGCTTTTCATTTGGATCTATTTTCGTGATCCAAAGATTAGTTCACCTATTCCTTACTATACTCTGTTCAATTTATATTTTCAGTACAGGGAAGATAGGATATTTGCCTTTCACCCTTACTATTATGGATTTCAATAAGCTATCTCCATTTTAAAGCTATCACATGGTTGCCGTAGTGAGCATTATAAATTGGCATAATTTTCTCACAAATGTCGGTAGGGTTACCAGCTGCTTATTAAGATTTCATGAACAGAAACATGTAGACCGTAAGCTAAATCTAAAAAAATTAAACTAAATCTAAAAAAATTAAACTAAATCTAAATTAAACTAAATCTATCTTTTTCTACACCACCAAGAGGTAAGACAGTAGGCGCATTTTTTTAAGAGTCCCCCAGAAGGCCTAATCTCTTTTAACGTAAAAATAAATCACAGAAAAAAAACCTAAATGTATGTAATGTATGTATGTAAATGTTTATTGGAGTGCACTATTTTAAATATTATACCCGAAACCCTCTTCTTTTCATTTTTATTTTCATGAACAAAAAAACTATTTGGCACTTCAAAATCAAAATTGCAAATAGTTAATGAACCGAACTCCATCAAAAACTTGCTCAAATAGTAAATCTTCCTTATAACAAATAGCCAACAAATATTGTATAGCTGCATTTTAACCGTTTTTTCAAGAAAAAAAACGAAAAGATGTAAGCAGAAAAACACGCAGCGACAACACCTTTTTCCTTAAACTTAAAATATATGCTCCCAAAAGCTCTAAGAAAGCTTCAATTCTGAAATCTCCATAGCAAAAACCAAAGAAAAAGGTATTATAATTTCCATCAACGCACGAATGGTAACTCTGAATCAATGTGCTTTTTTTTAATAAACACAATAAGCGAGAGTCAAATTGGCGATCAGTCTCCTCACAGCCGGGGAGCAGACAGGATATGGTGGAATGTACGTAGGTTTATGGAATATTACAAAAACAATTTCAATGCAACTCAGGGTTTTGTTTTTAATTTCAGTGGCAATTTTTTAAGTACAGTGCCATGCAAACACCAGCAGTCACCAGTGTGTTTGAAAAAGCTCTTCCATAAGCCCTGTACTGAAAATATAAATTGAACAGAGTATAGGCTGTACTTTTGTCGACAATTGTCCAGATCCAGATCGTTTCATTTTCGTCGTATAATCTGATCTGGCTCAGATCAAAATTATAATAGCCAGGGCTTTTGCAAGAATAAGATAAAATTACATGCAACCAACTATCACAGCTTGTTAAATAAGTAGAGTTTGCTCTAATAATAATAATTAATTTAAGTCTTAAGATCATTTTGTGAAAAAAAAAACAAAAATTGCCCTATTGCAAAATGTAGATTTGGCAGTACTCAATAGTATTAAGTGATGGGTCAATATCCAAGGAAGTGTTAAATCGTTCAGGTCAAGAGAGAAGTAGGTAGCGTGGAAACATTGGCAATGGAAGCATCCAGCGTGGGAAATAAAAGTCCGTAGGTATTTCCTGCGATATATGGGGGTGGCAATGGTGTAGTAGTAACGTCGTTGCAACGCTTATGGTTCTTGGTTCAAATCGTGATGTCAGCAAGCATTTATTTATTTCTCATGAAATATATAAAGTCAGTCCGATCATTTGCGAAAGCTTTTGAGAGCACTACTGCGATGGTATAACACTGGCAGTAGCTTGGTTATGTGGCTGGAAAAATTGTTCGCTCTGTTGATTGTGATTTGCCCTTGACATCGGTTATCGGGAAAAAAGTACTGTAAATCAGAAGCAAAGAAAAAAAATCTCCCTAGTTATTTGGACGTCACCCCCGAGGAACCTCTGAAGCATAAGCAACTGAGCTTCAAAAGAACCACTACACAAAAATCTTTCTCTCTCTATCTATCCTTTCCAACGCCCGCACTATGTGTAAACATGTTAAAGGTTTTCATAACCATTTGAGTGCGCGCAAATTATAAAAAAAAAATAAAAAAAATATCACGCTCTGAGCAATTTAGTTGTGCGCTATTTAATAAAACGAGTAAAAGAACAATAATAAGGAAATTAATGTTTTTAATAAAGTTTCTTTCTTTTTGTATAGATTTTGGCTCAATACATACATAACAATATATATATATATATATATAAATATTTAGGTTATGAAAAATTTCTTGGTGTGATACTTTATGGTGGTTTTCGATTTAGGGAATTATCAAACTCTTCAGGTTCAGATATATTCATATTTTCCTAACTGCTCATTTGTATTTTTAAATACATACATACATATTTGGGTGCAGCAACCCTTGTCGCAACCACTCGTGTTGCGTACGACTGGAAAGGGTCTACAGTTGTGTGCCTTATCCGCAGGGCAATTTTTATTTTGTTTTTGAGAACCTTTTTTTGGACAATAATACTCTCGGATGTTTGTAAAGCGTTCGACAGAGGTGGGACCGTGAACAACTTTTTGTTGTTTCTGGTATTCGAACATAGAACCTCACGAGCAGTGGTCCGACACACTACGCCACGACGCGCGATTTTAAATACTGCACCAATAAAACGGACTAAATTAACTGATTGCTATTTATATTTTCTTCGGATAAAATCTGTTTACAAATAGATATAAACGCTTTAAAGGATGAAGAGTTGATGAATTATACAGACCTTTTCGCACAAAATTAATTCCAACAAATATTTTTTTTATCACCATCTCCGCAATCGCTTTATCCTTGTTTATAAAATATGTGTTTTAATCATTTCAAGAATAGAACATCAGAATAGAAAACAATTTATTTGATTTTAAAGTAATTTTATTTTACCTTACATGAAAGGGTTGAAAACTAAAAGATGACATTCAAAGTTTAGAGTATTTGAACAAATAAGACGCTATTAATTTCCGAGAGTTTTGAGGAATTTCTGATTCCTTAGGTGAGGAACTATTCTTAACTTACCTTCACAGAAAATACTCTAAAATAGCTAAGCACAGCCTTTCTTAAGATTGTTCCCTGAATGTGTTATACCTGCCAGGTTGCAGCTGACAGTAGAGGGCGTCTTGTCAGTTTCTTCTGACATTTTCTTTCAACCCTTCATTTATTTTGCATTTCCTTGTGTGTATATTGTTTTTTGAGGTGCTATAAGAATAAGGCCGGGCTATTTTTTAATGCGGATAGCTCCTGCATAAATACTGTGTTCTTCAGTCCACATCTGCACTGCGAATCTATTTCCTTGAGCAATGGACATCATAATCGCGAACGTAACTCACATAGAGTTCAAGATCGAAAAGGATCTCAATGGACAGTTTGGTGCGCTTCCTCTGCCCTTTCCTGGGATGGACAGTAAGTGTTTCTCCTAATCCATGTCGCCTAAACTAATCTAATATTTGGCCACTTTTTTTCAGAATCAACAGCGGCTGTGTGCCAGTTCTTCAACGGGACCGATGGGTCCATGTGTGACAAAGGTGTTGCTTGCCCGTTCCGACATGTGCGCGGCGACCGCACAGTCGTCTGTAAACATTGGCTACGTGGGCTGTGTAAGAAGGGCGACCAGTGCGAGTTCCTCCACGAGTACGATATGACCAAGATGCCCGAGTGCTACTTCTACTCCCGTTTCAACGCGTGCCACAACAAGGAATGCCCCTTCTTGCACATCGACCCGGAGAGCAAGCTGAAAGATTGTCCGTGGTACGACAGAGGCTTCTGCAGACACGGTCCTCATTGTCGGCACAGGCATGTGCGTCGAGTGCTCTGCATGAACTACTTAGCTGGTTTCTGTCCGGACGGATCGGCCTGCAAGTACATGCATCCGAGATTTGAGCTTCCAGCACCACCAGAGATACCAAAAGACCAGATGGTCAAACGTTTGCCTACGTGCCATTACTGTGGCGAACTCGGCCACAAGGCGTCGGGTTGTCCAAAGATGCCACCAGAACAGCGGGAGGTCACCATTCGGCAGGAAGAGGCCCGTTTCCGTTCACTTACGTATTACAAGCAGCAAATGCAAAACCATCATCACTATCACCATCAGCCTCATCATCAACTGCAGCAGCAACAGCCGAATAACACGAACATCATGAACACCGCAGCGTCCGGCGACGAAAACCCCGACGGCTACAAACAAGAATCGCCACAGAAACCCATACCTAGACCACTGGAAGAGATCACGTGCTACAAGTGTGGTCACAAAGGACACTACGCCAATAAGTGTCCCAAGGGCCATCTCGCCTTTCTGTCCAACCAGCACAATCACAAGAAAAAAGAGAACATTTAACAGAGAGCCCAGCTTACTTATGACTTCGAAAGCTAATAGGTTTAGAAAGATAATCGTTTATAACAATAGTCTCCACTCCAGTTATGTTAATTTTTATTTCGTATAATTAAAGAAAAATTATCTAAATACACAACCGCTGTTTGAGTACCGTTTGTGGTGTGCGTCGACGCCACTATCGACCTTCTCGTTCCAGCGCATCGTCCTGCAGCTCGTAGGCTGGTAGATAAGTAATTTTGCCTGTATCGGGGCATTCTCTTCTTAGGTGTAGATTCGGGATCGTGTTTGTTGAGTCGCCCAGCGAAGTGTATCCCATGTCGTAGAGTGGACAGTACTCTACATTGTTCTCGAGAATGTATGTCCAAACGTCTCGCCATGACCAATCCAGGATAGGATTCACTCGAAGCAGCGGTGGCCAGCCAGGATCTGTTTGCTGATATTTTTTTATTTTATTTGTATTAGTTTGACTAGTGGTCACATATAAGTTAGGCTGTGCCTAGGTACAGAACAACTGTGTGAACTATGGGCACATGATAGTAACAATAGGGCCGTGTGTGAGAAGTACATTGGTATTATAAAACCTGTGTCTTACACGTTATGAGCTCAAAGTATTGTATAACCGCTTTCTACAATAGGTCATTCATAGGAAACTCAATTTGCATACAGTGCTTTTTTTAGTTTGCATAAGTATTAGCCGCATCATGTAAATACTAAATTTTCTCTTCAGTTTTTTATTGTCCTTTGAACTTACAAGTTTATATAGCATACACATGTAATTTTATGTCAATGGTAAATAACCATTCGAATAAATTTACAAATTACAATTTCGTGGATGTAGAAAAAGGAAAAACTCTGGATTTATAAATGGCACGTTTCCTTGCCTGCCTATGAGGCTCAAATTTATAGGTACATGTGTATTTTGACGCAGGCGATAACGATAGCATTTGATATATTCCTTCTGTTAGCTAAATACATACATATGAGGCGGTTAAAGTCATAGAGATGTAAGTCATTATTTCTCAAAAATGATGCCCAAAAATGATAGTACACATGTTGCATAAAAATGTGAAGTAAGTTAAAAGTTTACTACTCCGCCGAGTTTGGTAGATAAAACGAGAAGCTGATATGTTGTAAATTACAGCGGTGCAAATCTCAAGGTCTTAATATGTGCTAAATATGACTTACACCACTATGACTTAAACCGGCTCATATAAAGTTAATATTATTGCTAGTAAAATAATAAAAATATTAGCCTTGGTATGAACGGTATAATGTAGGGTGCGGTTATAAAACTTTCGCCAAAAGTAAAAGGCACTCCTACAAACTCGGGTTTTTCTTTAAAAAAAAATATATTTTTCTTAATGAGGTTGCAGCTCGCACGATTATCCGCGTAATTGATTTGTTTCCAAAGAAGTAGTCTTTTTCAAAGGGTTGAGTGTGTGATACTAAAAGTAATTTTTTGAAAATTTGTGCAATTTTGAGTGAATTGTGTGTAAGCCCTGATCAATGTCAAAAAGAAAAAAATGTTCTAAAGGAACAAGGGTCCAAATTGTGCTCTTACATTTTCAAGGAGTGTCGCAGGTAAAAATAAAACAAATTGATTGCTTGTGCTCTACTGTTAAAAATACATTAAAAGACTTCAAAGAAACAGCAGAAACCAACATAAGCCCAATACAGGTAGAAAAGTATTGGCTACTGAGAAAACGCAACGAGAGATTGGAGCCAAATCGTTTGGTCAGACGAATCAAATTTTGAGGTAACTTATATAATATCGCCTTCGATAAAAAATAGTATAAACCAGATTAAACATAGGTACCGCTTTGGTGGGAAATCACTTTCTGTTTTGATTGCGTTTGTGGTTAGCTGCGGGTAAAGCGATAAAATAATTGTTTCACTATTATTGTTCACTTTCAGATAACAAATCAAATACAACAGAACACTAAAACAATCAAAAGCAGAATGTATGCTATACTTGTCTGTCAGTTCAAATACATTTGAAGTTTTCAATCTTTCGACTCGGTGTGGAGAATTACTGAGATCGAAATTGCAACCCGACCCTCGACTCGGCATATAAACGTTGTAAAATCTTTGAAAATGTTTTCCTATCGACTATATTTCTTAACAGATGAGATAAATATACATAAAAAGGAATGCTAAGGCTTCCCAATCTTTCTTAAATAGTAAGAAAGAATCGTACGAGTTCCATTGATTTATTTGCCGATTTATTTCAATCAAACTTCGTAAAAATATGAAAGTATTACATAGAGTGAGACTATATGCTCATAATCTAAAATCCTTTAGACCTATAGATTTAAATGCAGTATCTAATATCACATATCTCTTTCTAATCTCCGACTCGATATGGAAGGACGGAAGGCACTACCTTTCACAAATCCATCTAACTGCTGCGATACGCGGACGATACTAACATTATCGGAAGATCCCGGCAATTGAAGGGTAGGCGAAACGAGGAGGTCTTGAAGTAAATGAGGACAAGACTAAGTACATGTTGTCAACAAACTAAAAATTATTTGCTCAAAACCTTGGACAGAACTTCACTGCTGATGACTACAACTTCGAGGTGGTTAGGGAGTTTACCTACCGCGGAGCAAACATAAACTCCACAAATGACACCTTCGTGGAGATCCGACGAAGAATAACCCTAGAAAACCGCTGCTACTTCGGTTTGGCAAAACAACTGGGTTCAAAAACTCGACGGACCAAATTAATGCTCTATAAAAGGCTTATCTTATCAGTCTTGCATTATGACAAGCAAATATTGGGTACCTTTGAACGAAAAATACTTCATTGAATATTAGGTCCCATATGCAAGGGGGGCTAATGGAGGAGAAGATACAACCGTGAACCCTATGAGTTGTATCGGGATGTGGATGTAGTTCAAAAAGCCAAACATTGGCTCGGCCACATCGAGCGTATGGACAACAACGCTCCATCCAAGAGAATCTTTAAATCGCAGCCCCCAGGGTTCGAGACGGCGAAAATGACCGAACGTCCGAAATAAAGACCAAGCTGTTGCGGATGCCAGAAAACTTGGTCTTCAGAACTAGAAGCAACGTGCTCGGGACCGCAGCCGTGTCTCAGACAGAGACTCCAGGCGTCGGGAGTCTTTTAAGTAAGTAAGTATCATCTATGTGGAGTTAAGATGAGATTTAACCGTTATAATAGCTGCATTGTTTAATACGAAAACATAATTTCGGAGCGAAATAATCTCTCAAAAGAAATTGTAAGGGCTTCTGTGATCCTTACCCATTAAAATCGTCGCATATTTCCGTGATAAGATTCATTTTTAATTTGCTTGCTGCATTTGGTGTCTATCCTATGAAGTTGCAATAAATCATATTGAAGAAAGTTTTTATTCGGAAGTTGAATACTATAATATCCCATATATATGTACATATGTATGTAGATATAGGAATAGTGAATACGTCCTGGTAAAACACCAGCGCTGGTTACCCAGAGCACGTACTTTTCAAAGTAATGTGCCATAAAAGGCGCTTCATATACTCAACAACAGGAATATCATGAATCGAAAACTAATCGAATACGTAATCTCGTCTTTAAGAAATTTTAAATTTTGTCCGTTAACACTATTAGATTAAACTTCATCAGACTTGAATGTACCACAAAAAACGAACACTCGTAGACTGCATTGACTCGGCGAATGGACAAACTCCAACCAAGACGATCTCTTTAAATCAAAGAAACTAGGTTCCACAAGACAAAGAAAACCGCACTTAGCTTTCAGACTAAAGGGATCTCTGATGCCAAAAAGATTTGTCTGACAAACTGGAACAACCACAGGTTGTGATGTTTCACGCAAAATTTTCACACGGTTAAACTTCTACCAACTACGCTGGCACAGCCTAAAAGTTTCCATTACCCCATACCTGCATGTGCATTAAATCCCGCCCACTAGGATCAGTTCTTCGAACACCCATCACAACAGCCTTCAGGTTCGGTTTATCTGCGCATATTTTCTCGAGAGTGGGTTTAATCCTGCCCTCACGTACTATCACATTCAATCCGTAGGTCTTCTCGCAATGTGCGATAAACTCTTCTACTTCCCGGAAGGGACTCTTTGGCCGAATATACAGAACAGATACTGGGCATTGGCTCAATTCCTTGTGCCTCTTGTAGTACTGACTCAGCAGATCTAGCACGACAGTACAGTCTTTGCCGCCGTTAAAAGAAACAAACACTTCGTCTGGAGAGTACTTCTCAAAGAGTTTATTGAAGAGCTGTCGATTGAATTGGAACACTTAAGATTGGCTGTTGTCACGCGGAACAAACACTACTAACCTGAAACACTTGATCCATCTTTGCAGCGGTCGAGGTACTTATGCTCCGTGTGCTGGCCTTGAGTGTTCCTTCATTCTTGTAGTTTGTCATCGCTTCCAAAAGAAGTTTTGAGATTTTCTTACTATAGAGTCCTGTGACGGTGGAGAAAGGAAGTTACTAGGGGGCGAGGAGTTTACCAAATAACGATATATACTGTTAAAATAGTTTCCAATGATCAGGAAACATGCACGATGCGAGGGAAAGTGGGACATTAAATGGCATTAGGTAAAAGATGACGATAAAGAAAATTTGCTAAATGAAATTTTTATTTTGACATTCTGACCAGCTGATAGTGTTGGACGTAACGTCAAAGAAAGTTTACGTTTTGACAGTTTTGTTCATTGCCAGCAGCAAGCTTTAAGCTAGTGCCAGTGAGGGGAAGTATAAGGCTGGATACAGACCTACGTGTATGTTCGCGGTGTACCTAGTTCAGTTACAAAACGTGCTAGGAAAACCTTGCAGACTAAATAAATGGCGTTTTGATTTTGCTGGCACATCATACCCCGTAGCTCTCTTTCCAGCTTAAATATTCTTTTAACGCTTGCCACGCAATGTAATTTTGAAGGGTAAATCACATCGAAAAACCTGCCAAGCATTTGCACCTTATGTAATCTGCAAGGGAGGTAGAACATCTTTCACTTCATAGGCAGGTGCCCCGTTCTTTTAAACAAATAGATATACAGGATGTCACAGTTAAACAGTATAATCCTTTAAGAGGAGATACCCGAAGTTCCACCGAACTAAAAATTTTATGGCGGGGGGGATCTATTCTCACCACATTTCAAGTTATAGCCCATCAAAGTGGGTGACCTCTTATTTGGAGGTGTAACCACTTTACGCTATAAGTTCTGAACTATTTATAGGTACAAAAATAGTTTTATACATTTTGGAAAGACAATTTAGTAGCGCATACAAGTTTCAAACACATTGGGTACAGCTGTGCAGGTACAAAAAAGTTATGGCTCCTTAAACTCAAAATAATGAAAATTTGTTCCATTTTTGCACTTAAAATGTATTTTTCTTAAAATTTTTACTTAATAATTTTTTTTTTATGAAATTTTTATCCCTAAAAAATTTCCTTAAAATTATGTTAAGCAACTTTTTTACGTACGATCATCAACAGAAGTTGTAGTAAAAGCCATTTTTTTCAGACAAAAATGGTCAAAAAGAAGTGTAGGTACCTACTGAATTAGTCTTAAAACAGAGCAGTTTATGGAATGTTTATAGCAATTGTTCGAAGTGCCTTCCTTCCATTTGAATACACTTTCGGGCGCGTTTAAGCATTTCGGATGGCAGATTAACGAGCAGCAAACTTCTTCTGATCTCTTCTGAAACGGCACTATTTTTTCTTGGAGCTCTTCCAGACTCGACATTTCTCTAAAATAAACTTTTTCTTTCATAGCACGCCAGAAGAAGAAATCCATGGCTGTTAGATCAGGAGATCTGGGTGGCCAGGGGTTGGGGCCAAATCGACCAATCCACTGTTCGTTAAAAGTATGGTTGAGGAACGAAGTTACTCCGCTGCTACTGTGACAAGGTGCTCCATCTTGTTGAAAGAACATCGCCCTTCTCTGAACAAGAGGAACATCTTCAAGGAGCTCCGTCAATCGTTCTCCAAGAAATTCCAGGTAGTAATGGGAATTAACTCTTCGTGGAAGAACGTGCGGGCCTACTAAAGTGTTTCCTATTAATCCAGCCCAAACATTTACGCTAAACCTCCTTTAAAATAAGCAACATATTTTAAAGAAGTTGTTCACAATAATTAAATTCTTACCTTTGAAAGGATGTTGTGCGTATTAAATGGGGATTGGAGTCTGACCAATAGTCCAAATTATGGTGGTTTGTTACCCCATCTCTTGTGAATTGCGCTTCGTCAGTCCACAGAATGTTATTGAGGAAGTGCCCGTTTTCTGCTTGTTTGCGCAGTGGCCATTGCCAAAATTCCACTCTTCTTTGTGCATCTCCTAGTAGTAAATCCTGTACCGGTGTTAAATGGAAAGGGTGTAATCTATTACTCTGTGGAGTCCACAGCACCCAAAATCCCACTCTCAACTTCTGCCGCCGCTGCGTCTGAATGTCGTCCCTTTTATTTGGTGCAGCTGACCCAGTATCAACAGGGCGCTGATACGCATCGGCGAACATTCGCCTACATGGTGTACTACGATTTGGGTATCGTCGTTGGTACTCCAATCTTGCCAATGAAGCGTTTCCATTGCAGAACCTGTATACAAACACTATTTCCGCGTATTCACGTTTTGAATACATTTTGTGGGGATCGGCTGTTACCATACAGAGCAAAATGTCGATTGTAAATCAGTTGAAACAAACATTGCTTTTACACATAATATACACGTCATCAGCATGCAACAATGATCTAAAATTGTATATCTTGTTATGATTTTGCTAACTTCATCAAAAGCTATTGAAAAAAGCAGTACCGATAGGGGTGATCCCTGTGGGATGCCGTTGTGTAGAGGAACGATCGGAGAATATACATTATTTACTCTAACACAAAATTTTCTGTTAGTAAGAAAGGCCTTGCTGTACCCAAGGATTTTAGGACCTACGCACCATTCTCTCAACTTTTTTAGAACTAGGTAAATTCCTATTCTGACAAAAGCCTTTTCGAAATCAAGTGAAAGTATCGAAACGTGATTTTTGGATGAAACAGCGTTTGATACATAAAAGTCGATGTGAAGCAATGCGTCAAGACAGCCCCTTTTCGACTTAAATGCGATTTGGAGCGATTAAATTTTTTGACTCTGTGTACCGGAGAAGGCGCCTGGCTATAATCTTTTCTAGAATTTTTGAGATACAGGGTAGCAGGGAGATAGGCCTATACCCTTCTACTTTATTTATCTCCTTTTTTGGTTTGGGAATGGGGATGACTGTAGCGGTTTTCCAGCTTTGAGGAATCACTCCCGTGTTAAGGATGTTAATGTTATTGTACAGTTCAATAAGAGTGTTTTTTTACCTTTTATGCTTTAATTTTAAGAATTGTAAATAAATTTGCAAATGAATTGAAAAATAAAATAAATCAATCTATCTGAAGAGTAAAAAAAGAGATACTCTACTGTGTACAGAATCGGGCCGTAAGAGAATAAATGCCCCACGTTTACATCCGGGGTGGATTCGAAGATTTTCCTCGCTGGAGCGTTGGGCTCCATTCGCTCTACATGACCCAGCCATCTTAGTTGCTGTATGTGAACTCTTCTAGCTAAGTCGATGTCCTTGAATAGGCCTAATGATCACTCGAAGAACTTTTCTCTCGAAGTAACCAAGGGCATTCTCATCCAATTTTGGCAAAGTCCTTTGCCTGTATAATTTTTTTTTTAAACAGATGTGTGGCCACGCCCAAATGACGTGTTGGCACTGCGACAAAAGAGATCTATTGTGCCAGATCCCACTTTTCAGGGTGACAGTACTTCCACTCTTCGAATCTAACCCCGAGGGAAGACGCAGTAGAGGACCTCCTCGCCGTAGGTGGACCGCACAAGTTCAAGGCGACCTCGATCAACTTGGACTGCGCAACTGGAGGCAATTAGCTAAAGACCGAGCTAAATGGAGAGGCTTGTTGGTTGAGGCCCAGGTTCACCCCGAACTTTAGCGCCACCTAAGTAAGTAAGTAAGTACTTCCACTCTCCTTATGAAAGCTACAGTTACGGCTGCGGAGGAATTCCTTAAGTCTATTGGAGATAATATCTCCATAAGGAGATCATATTATGATCTCTTTTATGATCTCTCTCCTAGTTCTACACAGAGCTACGCACTCACATCGTATGTGTTCTCCGGTATCGTCCTCTTCTAGGCAGAGGCGGCAGGTGATATCATCCGTAATTCTCATTTTATTAAGGTGGTAAAGTTATTGACATCGACCGGTAAGGAAGCTCACAAGTCTGCCTGTTTTTGGAAAGGTTGGACACATTGACGTATTATATATGGACTGCTAGTGCCCAATTTCACACATGTTCCAACATCCCAAGCTCCCTTGTTTCACAGCGGGAAGAATTGAAAACTGGTACTTTGTTTGATAGTTTGCGAGGCAATGGAAAAAAAGTTGTGTTTTGATTTGTGTATTTGATTGTGAAAAAATAAGCTGGGAATATTTAATTGTGGAATAAATAATCTGCCAGGTTTCACATTTCACTTTCACTCAATATGAAATTGAAATCGATCGAAAAGGAAATTTGGTGTTCTACATTTCACTATTATCGATTACGACTTTAAAATTTTCGAAATTGAATCAAAGTGAAATTGTTGTGTTCCAGAATTCGATTTTGTAGATTTGCAAGTGATTTCAAATCGATCTTTTCATTCGATGTGAAATAGTGGAAGAAAGCAAACGTGTTTGATCATGTAAGTAAAAAATTGCATTAACAAACTTGATTAGCTTATTTGACTAAAAATATATTTAAAACAGGTGTAAGCATAAAAATAATGCACAGGAGGCAATATTTATTAAATTTATGGAGCAACACAATGATCTGGCAAGAGGATTTGTCAAAGGGGACCGCGTTCTCACCGAAGCTTTAGCTTTCGTTTTTACATTTAAAAACATACGCAGCATCTGCAATTTCCAAGGGATCTCAACCTTCGTCTCCTAATTTTTTCTTCTGCATATTTTTCGCTTTCGGCCTGCAATACCGCAGCAATTAACACAGCATTCATTATAAAATCTTTTATTATAATACAAATGCTATAAAACGCGGGAGCAACAAAATTTATAAACAATTAAAGAATTTGTTGAAATCAAAAAAAAGTATAATACCCGAAATGACAGCTATCAGTTGTTTTCAATTTCATGAAAGTGATTTCGAACAAAAATTCGAAATTGCCAAATCGATCGAAATGCGAAACACTGAAATGCGAATTCACTCGATTTTCAATTTTGATTTCGATTTCATTTCACTCGATTTCTGGAACCTAGCTGAATAACTCTAACTAAAAAAAGGAGGATAGAGATAAAATGAAGTGCTATGTAGTTGGCGGTGATTCACAATACTGATTGTGTTGCAACGAAATTCAAATTCGTAATATTGTAACTGTAGGAAACAAAAAAATATTTGCAGTGACATCTATGGCAGCGAATATTGAAACTATTTAAATGTTAGCAGTTTTTTACAGCCAGTACACAAACACAGATGGCGCAAGTTTCTATGGGGAATATCTATGATGGCGAATATTTTGTTTCTGTTTAATACAGCACTGAAACAAGGGAGCTGGAGATGTTGGAATACGTTTTCCTGCAGACATAGTATGAAAGTGACATTTCATTAGCAGTTCATATATAATACGTCAATGGTTGGACCTCTGCGCCATACAGTAGTACTGGCATGATTAGTGTCTTATACAGAGGAGCGCACAGTAGTGCTAAATAAATCAATTACTTCCTATTACTACCTATTAAAAAGATTACCGGCTACTTTTCAATCTCCCTAATTGTCGTTGTTGTTTGTCGCTTTTCGACGATTGTCGTTTTATTCTTCAAATGTAGCACCAATACATTTTCATAATTTTTTCATTGTGAAAGAGTTGTAATAGTATTCTACACGACAAACAAATTGTTTAGTAATGTTCAACGGTCAGCAGGTCGTAGCTTTAAATAAAACGACAATAGTCGCAAAGCGACAAACGCCAACGACAATCAGGGTGAATATTCTTCTGTTTACGTCGAAATGTCGTGTTTGCAATTTCCACGATTTCAAGTTGGCTGCATTAGCTCAACTGAAAATGGTTGCGTTCCATAATTCCAACAATTAGTTCGGTTGTATTGAAGTTGAGTTGTGTGAAAGACATCACAACCAAGTTGAGTTCTGATTCATAAGAGGCACATATATCTATCTATTGTGGCATTCTGTCCAAGGCGTCGATGCTGGGTGTCCGTTCTTGTAGACAGGATATACATATGTCCTAGCATTCCACGTGCAGACACTGAGATCGTTGTCCTGTTCACGCTTGCAAATGTCGTCAACAGTAAATCATTCGCACTGGAGCACCAGTTTCTTACGTTATACCCATAGGACGCGGACTGTGTACTCCGATGCCAGTAGTCCACTACGGGAGTATGAGCGCTGGCCCATTAAAGGCTCCTCCGACACCTTCTCTACTCCAATGTTCTGACTAACCTTGGAAATTCCTTACCGACCTGTGATCCGAATATGTCGAATCATCTCGCGCAGTGTTCACTAACTAAACGCCACCGTTAACTCCATCTAGGGAATTCGTCCGCTGCCGTCTGGAACAAGGAGTGCTCTAGTGAAAAAACACTCTTCTCCCTATTGTCTTTTGCCCCAAGATCTTCCAAAGAGGTTAGTTACCCAATCTCCGATCAAGGTACTCAGCAGCGGAAGTGGAAAGTAGGAGTTGGTAGGCCTAGGCTGCGAGAACTTTATATTTTCATGTAATCGCATGCACTACGGTTTGACCACCATATTAAACTTGGATGGTGTTCCTTATTATAGACAAGTCGCATGCCTTTTTCATATGTTTATAGGAAGTACGTTACGAAATTTGTATTGTGTAAAGTTAGGTATAACACCATACTTGTGTCTTTTGATTGAATAAACCTTTTATATGGCTTCCTCTATTGTCGATGTGTAAGTGACCCCTATTCAGATATATTCACCCCGAACCTCGTTATCGTTTTATTCGTTGCGTTTGTTATAAGAATCGATTCAGAAATCTCAGCTGCATAAAACGCCATTAGCTAGAAAACGACAATGGGAATCCTGATGATCGATCTGACCAAATTTATATTACAACTCGTTAAAAATGCAATCATTTATATGAAAATTAGAATTAAAACAATTTAAAAGCGAGAAAACAAATACTTTTTTTATAATGATGTTTCGAACTGCTTCCATTCTGGTCGAGCATCTTCTTTCGGACACACCCAACCAATTGGGATACGAGACCCAGTCGAATCGCCTTCCGAAACCAAATAAGAATCCCAAACAGCACTGAAATGATTAACACGAATAAATATGTTTATACATTCTATTTCTAAGACTTTGCTAACCGTCTTTCAATGAAATCTCTCAGGCCACACTTGATTACGATATCTGCATTTCTACCGAATAGAACTTGATCCCATTGGGTTTCAATTGAATTTAAGTTCTGCTCTTCTGTGTTGATTTTTTGTGCTGTTGAATGCCAAATGGATCGTATTTGTTTTAGGGATTCTTTCAGTTTACAGGTATCGCTACCGCCTTTGAGTTGATGAAGCGTTTCTAACGAATCCATGAAGGAAAGGTACTTCTTTGCAGTTCGTTGCTCTTTCTTCTTGAGGGTTGTTAGTGGTTGCTGTTCAGGCAACGTTGGATTACTTGGAAGCACGTATGAACTGGAAGACTTTTGCCGGATTTTCTTTAGTTTCAGCTTTCTTGTGTGATGTGCCCGTTTTGTTCTCCGCTGTTTTAGTTGAGCAGCTACTCTGTGAATAGGCTCCACCTCGAATCTAGCAAATGCTTCTTCCAGACGTTGCCTACACTTGCTAATGTTTATAATATCACTGGCTGAATTGTTTTCATTTAGATTATCGCGATGCGTTTGCAGTTGGTTTATGTTAGTCATAATTATTTGTAAATTTGATTTTACTTCTGAGATCTTCATCTTGGAAATGTGTTTAAGTGTATTTTATCGTAAAAAAAAAGTTAATTTAGGAGAACAAACAAAAAGTACATAAAAAAAGTAAAAGAATGAAACTAGTCCTTGACTAGCTGCAGTTTAGCATCTTCGAGCATTTGAGAAGCCACATCGTATTCTTTTAGTTCTTTGAGTTCGTCTTCGTTCTTAAGGAAATCGGTGAGTTCCTCTACAGCTTTTCCCAATCTATTTTCCAAAGAAATAAAAGAAAAATCAATCAAACAAATCGGTCAGTTTATTCAGGATTTCTACATTTTTTTTTATTTTCACTAATTTGACTGACTTGAATCTTCCCTAACCAAATAATAAAATTCCATAAAAAACTTTTCTCTGACGATCGGCATTATATCACGAATCAGCGTTCAACAATCCGTCGAGTACAGGTTTTCGCTACCCTCAATTTTCATTCATTTTCAAAAGGTTTCCGATATAGTTCATACAAAGTGGTATTCGACAATTCTGTAAGCTGATACCACCACTACTCATATTTCTGATGGTTATCAGTGGCAGTGCTTTGTTGATGGGGAGCATCATTTCGAATAACACACTCCTCGAGCGGTTGAATACACGAACAAGGTTCTCGGATAGTAACAAAGAGAAATAGAACCAACAACCGGCTTTCTCTTGTAAATGTACTCATTTCTGCTATGTTTCTGTTTTTTTTCTAATACCTGGCTTTAAAATGAATCGAGTACTAGTTTACTCGGATACACATCTCATATCTCTTAATCGTGATATGAGTGGAATCGAGAACTTTGTTCGTGTATTCAACCACTTGGGGAGTGTGTTCTCATATGCATACAGCACTCATATCTCGAATGATCATTCGATTAGTTTTAGTTATTGAGAGTGAGAAGAGACCTGAGAGATAAGACACGAGTTTTTATTTTGTGTTTTGACAGAAGTATGTAAGTAGCTACCTATAGTAAATCTTTCGAATGATTTCAGACGATGTCTCGAGATATTGGAAGAAACGATTATAATGGATTATATCATTCGAATACGCCCATCACTATTAGTAACAGATGATCAACTACTAATATGTATGCTAA
The DNA here is from genome assembly GCA_945910035.1 of Brachypalpus laphriformis. Classification (NCBI taxonomy): domain Eukaryota; kingdom Metazoa; phylum Arthropoda; class Insecta; order Diptera; family Syrphidae; genus Brachypalpus; species Brachypalpus laphriformis. The sequence continues at coordinate 38,441,647 of OX246754.1, read as the reverse complement.
ATAAATGAATAAAGACAAATACAAAGATTTAGCATAAACTGCTAAAGAAATGCCCACACCATAGTCATAGCTGCAAAAAGTAAAATTGAAGAATTACTGTCAAATAATTGAAAGAGGTACATAGAAGTGGTGTTGAACGATCGAACTCAGATTAAACCAAACCGGTATGGCACATTTCCTCAAGAAAATACAGCTAAAACAAATGCACCCATTACAATTAGAAATGATTAGAGTAAACCCACAAAAGCACGTCAAGTATCTTGGTATCACGTGTATACTTTCCTGAAATTAAATAAGCTGATAGCTAAAACGAATCCAGCAGTTACGGTGTGCAGGATAATTTCAAGTTAAACTAAGGGATACAGCCCAGCCTCAATGGTCTGGATGGAAACTATAGTTAAACCCATTATAACTACCGGAGCTGCGGCGTGTGCTAGCAGAATAAGGCTAGGCATAACCAGTTTCGAGAAATAAAAATGAATAGCATATAAAGGGCGAAAACTTTTTCCCAATCGGTCCTGCTTCTGGACTGGCCCAAGACAGAGTGGTCAAGAAACACTATTTTGAGAGAAGATTTGAAACAAAGCTAAGCAACAAAATGCAGTGCATCCGGCAAGTACCAATTTAAACAAACCACCAAATGGAACACGAACGGATCCACAACCTCTATATGAATTGAAGCAGGCATGTACAAATCCAGAATTATATTCAGATTCTCTGGGAACCAGTCTGCGAGAAAAATACTGAAAGAGAGAAAAGAAGAAGCGAGCAAATGGACCAATCTTTGGGATGATATCCATGATTATCCAGGCCAAATAATTTCTGGAAAAGTAGAACCAGTCCAAGCGTAAGCAAAAATCAAACTAGCATTCTGATACGCATGTATCGGGTCACTGTAGACTTAAGGAACATCTCAGGAAAATTGGTGTAGAAGATAGACACTGCAGATTCTGCAGGGATCTCAAGAAAGAAAATGAAACGACGGTAGAATTGTGGGTTCGTGGGGCAGTGAAGTGTGAATAGGCGAATCGTTGATCGTTCAGTGTACATACATTCCCATCTGCATGCGCTATATGACCCTGACCACCAACTATACAACATTGACCCGATCCGATGGATTGAAATCATCCATTTTACCCAACTAAAACTATTCTCCGTGATCAGTAAAAACCCTTCTTCTTTACCTCCTCTGGCAGTCTGGAATGATCATCAGAGCTTCCTGCAAGACTTCATCTTGTTTTCTTAAAACATGCTCGTCAGCGCCTTCGTTCTTCAACCGTTCGATGCGATTCCGTTGTAAGACAGCTTCTTTCTCGTAGACCACCTTCTCCTTGGTCAGTCGCTTAACAACACCCGTTTTTATTGTCAGCTGTCTGATACGTGGATCTGCCATTAGTCTAGATAAAGTGTGTTCTGTACCACCAACTACAAATTAAATTACAGGATTAATGAATTAAACTCACATTTCGCAAAGGGGATAATTGATAAATCGAGTTAACAAAGCGCAGTAAATCTGAAATTCGCAATTTTCCTTTGTGGAGAGCAGTGAGTCACTTTGATCAGTCGAACACTGCCGGCAAATAAGTTTACTTGTACAGCGGCTGCCCAGTTTTATTTACTAGAATGACAGCTCGTTACGTCGTGAGGCGCATGAGTCGATGATGAAGTGATGCCAGTACTCTATTTCTAAACTAGCTTAAAGTGCGTAACAGAATGCAATATTATTTTCTATAAATGATGAAAAACCTTTTTTTAATCGAAAAAAAAAAAATTTAAAAAGTATGGAGCAAAAAATGCCCCGTTGGGCAAAAACGTAAGAAGTAAAGTATTTCTGGACTAGACTTTACTTTACGGGAAAGGTCGAAAGTTGCAGTTTTTTTCTTGCGCAAACGTCAAAAGTGCAAACAAATTTTGACGCTCACTTTTCAGGACGGCGCAACCCGCCCCCAAAGTTGAAATAGGCATCCGGAATAGTACCAATATCTTGGGATTTGTCATACACAAATTTTATAATTATAGCCGCGATTTATTATCACAGATGATCCGTATAGATCACACGACGGAAATAAAACCATCTGGATCAACGAAAAATGCCTATTGTGTGCAGGATTATAGTTTTCACATCTAACTCCTTTCAAAATATAGTTTATTTCATGCTGAAATTGTGCTCGTATCTTGCTATATGCATCCAGGACAGCTATGTTTCATCTGGTGGTCAAGTTATTACTGTTTCATTTAGTTATTTAAAAGTACTCATCATTTTTGTTTCCTTCTTCTCCACTAAAATTACACAGCTGATTTTTTTATAAAATTTTTATAAATGTGATCTTTTTTTTATTCTGTCTCTGCCCGAAAACGCTAGATGTCTCCAGGGGCGAATTGTGGAATGCGAAATGTGGTGCAAACTGCTGTTTTGCCTTACTTTGCTCATTGATAATCCAGTGCGAAAAATACTTTATGTAAATGCTACAATCATTGACTTACAATATATGCACTGCTAGTGAAATGTCAGTTCCATATAATCTCTTCCCAAAAAATGACGCCAACATAACTAGCCCTCTTGGCTCGGAGCGGAAAGATGTCGAAACAAATTGCCAACCATCTTGAATTTCTCCATAGAATGGTAGAGACACCTCTTGGGATTGTGCGGGTTTGCTAAGTAAAACGGTTGGAATTCAAATTGTTGAGGCATTGTTTGCAACAGATGTCACCTGCAAAATGTGCTTACTTACTTACTTACGTGGTGCTACAGTTCATGGTGAACCTGGGGCTCAACCAACAAGCCTCTCCATTTAGCTTGGTCTTTAGCTAATTGCCTCCAGTTGGACACTCCAAGTTGGTCGAGGTCCCCTTGAACTTGTGCGCGCCACCTACGGCGAGGAGGTCCACTACTGCATCGTCCCTGTGGGTAAGAGTCGAAGACTCTGAGGGCCGAAGCGTTGGTGTCCATTCGCTCCACATTTCCTAGCCATCTCAGAGGTTCAATACGCAATTTTTTTTTTAACTAAGTCGATGTCGCTGTACAGCTCGTATAGTTCGTGATTGAATCTTCTCCACCAAAACCCGTAAACGCAAACGGGACCGAAGAATTTTTTTCTCGAAGCGACCAGGATATATTCATCCTCTTTTAATAAAGTCCATGTTTCAGCGTCATAGAACAGGACTGGGATGATCAGGGTCTTATACAGAGTCTCTTTAGTTGTTCGAGATAGGGCTTTGCTGTTGAATTGCCTGATAAGCCAAAAAAAAATAGCGAGTCCCTTACTACCTCGAAGTTTTAGCTGCGCACTGTGACGTTCTGCCCAATTCGTCGGTGTTGGCTGTCCCCTCTTGTTGACAGCATATACATACTTAGTTTTGCCCTCGTTTATCGCTAAACCCATTTTGGCCGTTTCCGCCTCAATCTTGCAAACGCACCGGTGACAGCCCACTGAGTTCTTCCGATAATGTCAATATCGTCGGCGTATGCAAGCAGTTGTACAAACTTGTGATAGATTGTGCCTCCGGTGTTGGCTTGTGAGTTCCGCACAATCCGTTCAAGTACAATATTAAATAAGTCACATGACAGCGCGTCACTTTGTCTAAAACCTTTTCTGACATCAAAGGTCTCGTTGAGATCATTACCGACCTTGATGGATCAGCGAGGGTTCTCCTTCGTCATCCTGCATAGACGGAAAAGTTTGGCAGGGATGTCAAAACTAGACATGGCTTTATAAAGCTCTTCTTTATAGATGCTGTCATAGGCGGCCTTGAAATCGATAAAGAGGTGGTGAGTATCGATTTGGAATTCTTGGGTTTTCTCCAGGATCTGCCGAAGTGTGAAGATGTGATCGATGGTGGACTTTCCTGGCCTGAAACCACACTAATAGGGTCCAATCAGGCTGTTGATAAAAGGTTTTATGCGTTCACACAATATCGCAGAAAAGATATTGTATGCGATGTTAAGGAGACTGATGCCTCTATAATTGGCGCAGTTGAGGGGGTCTCCTTTCTTGTGGATCGGGCAAACGATGCTGAGATTCCATTCATCAGCCATATACTCATCTGACTAAATCATAGAGATGAGTTGTTGTACGCACTCTACCAATTCATCACCAGCTGCCTTGAAAAGTTCGTCCGGTAAGCCGTCAGGTCCAGCAGCCTTGTTGGATTTTAGCTTGGATATTGCTATCCTCACTTTGTGTTGGTCAGGTGAACGGAAATTTTGACTATCATCGTCTATGGTCTTCGTCGCCGTTATACAGTCTGCAGAAGTAGTTTTTCCATATTCTCAGCACCGACTGCGATTTAACTACGAGGTTTCCATTTTCATCTCTACATGTTTCTGTACGGGCATTGCTTCTCATGCTCTTTCTTCTTTTTTTGGAGAAGCCGATGTTCTTCCCGTCTCTTTTGCTTGTAGAGCTCACGAGCAGCTCTCGTATTCCTTTGCAGCGCCGCTTTGTACGCCTCTTGTTTTGCTGCATGCACTCGGCGGCATTCTTCGTCAAACCCAGCACTTCATTCGCGGCGTTTCTGATGGCATGTTGGCAGCGTTGCCACTGGTCATCGGCACTTGATGCTGGCGGCATAGGGGTGATTGAGAGATTTCGGGATACGCGTTCAAACGCAAAATGTGCTATTTCAAATAATTACCGATAGATGGAACCAACAAAATTTAAATAAAAAATCGATATACCATATATGCATTTTACTGCCCCATAAGTCTTGTTGGAAACAACACGAAGTTGGCTATTAACAGTCCATATATAGTATGTCTTTAGTATGTTAATGGCTACAATATTCTAATCTGACAACATTAGTTTTGTCGGTAAAAGTGTAACCTAGCGAGTATTAACTGCTAAGTCAACGGTGCCTGCAATGCAGACTCTGTAAAAAAATATTTAGCAAATATAATACTTCAACTGGATTAGGGGTCAATCACCGACGGTTCGTTACAGTGATAACAATTACTCACCGAGTAATACTCAAATCAATAAAGAGTACGGCTGTATAATTACATTATTGTTTGTTCTTATTTTGCTTTCACTCGTTTCGTTCTCGCTTCTCTCGTTTACACGAGGAATAGTGCGAACTAATGTCTAGGTCACGAAAATTGATCCTGATGAAAAGCAAGATCTCGTATTGTTGTTGTAATGAGTGTAAACCAATGATCTATATGGATCATCGGTGATAATAAAAGGCGGCTAAATGAATTCGTTGCACTGGCACAAGAATGCATTTTTTCCTATTATTTTCTCAAATGTTCAATCAGATATACGTAATTCTCCTTTTTCTTATCTCTTGCGCTCATTTTCGATTGACGTTGATAATAAAATGGGCCGACTTTGATGAAACCATTTTTATAAATTAGTTCACTTTCCTTTCTATACAGCGCAGACATAATTAATGAATCCCAAGGAATCATATCGTAGATATTGGTACATATTTCTATGGTTTTTTTTTTTTTTTTTTTAAACTTTGGGGCGGCTTACTTATTGGAAGGCAAGTGCTAAAAATCTGCAATTTTCTGTTATTTCATGCGCAAGGCAGCCCTGTAGATAGCAAAGCTGAATACAGTAGACATAAGACATTTGATTTAATTTAATTTAACTCTTAAAGATCTTGAAATTGTAATACATTTGGTGTGGTACCAAGTGAACGTCACGTCGCCCTAAAAATGCTCCAAAACGTTTCTAGAAAACTTAAACGAGAAAATTTCTAACGGAAATGAGAAACCAAAGAGAACTGTTTTTAATAGATTAAAATTAAATTATGATACAACTTACATGCGTATTCATTAAACGATAAGTAGAGCTCTTGCCATCAGAATTTGGTATTACGACTGCGAGACCATAAGTCCAAGCCCTCCGGAAGTAAAAAAATAACTGTGTTGTTTACTAATACAGGTTCGGCTATTGTCCATGTGTAAATCAAACGGTGTACTAATTGTCATCAGTTAGCATCCGATGTCCAGTTAAAAATATCTCAAGAACTATAAAGCCTAGTCCCCAGCACCTTGGTCCTAGGACCTTCGAAATGACCGCGCAGTCGACATCCAATTTCTCGAAAACCAAAAGACAGAGTGCTAGAATTTTGTCAATATATTATTCTTCGCAAGCAAAAATATACCGATGTCATAAACATTTGATATTCCACCTCGCGAGCACACTCTGCCCCTCGGAATCAAACTTTAAAATAATTGTAAGTTGCTTTCCTATGTCCGATGTTTCTGCCAAAAATATCAGAAGAAGTATAGTATAATGCCTAAGCCTATATCCAAACACTTACTTACTTACTTAGTAAGTAAGTAAGTAAGTAGTGCCGGACTGGCACTACAGTCCGGGGTGGACCTGGGCCTCCTATCCAAACACTACACACATACATATTTGGCACAACAGCCCATGAAGGGCCTAGTTCTAGCTTCTCGCAGCCACTGTTGTGCTGTGTGCGTTATATTTACAAATAGAAGGGACCTACAGTTTTATGCCGTAGCCGAAGGTAAATTTTAATTTTGTTTTTGACAAGCTTTCTCATGACAACAATACTCCCGCATGTTTGTCAAGCATTCGTGAGAGGTGGCGCCATGAAAAAAACATTTGGTGTTTTCTGGGATTCGAAACATTTAACCTCACGCGCAGTCGTCCAACACATTAATCATTGCGTCACGGCTCCCACCCTCTGATCGCCTCCACTAAAATTTAGTTTGCTATTAGAAATGTTCGAGTTTTGAAGAAAAAAAAAACTATCCTGTACTGAAAATTGTTTTTATTCATGCAATTGAATTCATTAGATCCTCAGGTCCTACTCTGTTTTCCGATTCGAAAATATTTCCGAATAGAATGATTAGCATTCCAAATTCGGTTTTCAATAGTTTAAAACCGAGGTTACGAGTATGCTACCGGAAACTATTCATTTTTTAGTGACCGACAATCATCGGAAATAATTGATTTTTTTCTTTTTTCTTTCAAATAAAAAATAAAGTCATTCGATTTTTATACATTGCAAATCTTAAATTATGAAACATTTTGACTTTTGAATCTAAATAAAGATTTTATTTTATAATTTGCGCGCACTCAAGGGCTTGTATTAAAAAAAATAATAATAATAAATATTTGGCGCAACAGCTCTTTAAGTGCCAGGGCCTAGCTTCTCACAACCACTCATGTTGTGTGCGTTATATTTTTCACACGAATGGAAGGGACCTACAGTTTAGTGCCGAATCCGAACGGCGATTTGAGAAGCTTTTTCGTGATAACAATACTCTCGGATGTTTGTCAGACGGTCGCGAGAGGTGGAACCGTGAAAAAACTTGTATTATAACCTTAAAAATGTTGTACACAGTGCGGGCTGTGGATAGACAGAGAGAGAAAGATTGCTGTAGTGATTTGAAACTCACATATTAGGTTTCAGAAAAACCCGGAGTTGGTATCCAGATAACTGGGGAGATTTGCTTTGTTATTTTATCTTTGCTTCTAATTCACGGTATTTTTCCCGACCACCTGATGTCATAGGCATATCAACCATCAAATACATCGAACAATTTTTCCAGCCATATGACCAGCAATAGTGTTGACATTGGCTTTCGCGATTGATCGAACGGACTGACTCTTTATGTGTACACATGTATATTTCATGAGTAAATAAATAATCATGCTTGCTGACCTTAGAATTTGAAGCATAAACAATTAGCTTTCCATTGCAATCGATGAGGTTACACTAGACTGTGATTAGATGGTTACTCATAATGCTGCTTTTTCGATGGTTTGTGGATGAGAAGAGTGAGGGTTAAAGAGAGGGTGGTAGTCACGAAGAAAATATAAAAATCGAGGGAGTAACATTCCACACCCGAAATGTTCCGTCCCTATTCCATTTTATCATTATTAGTTCAACCGTTAAGTAGTAAAGATCGCAGGTTAATATGAATATTTGGACGAAGATGCGGTCCCATGCAGAAGTGGTTCAATTTACTTATCCCCTCCTAAACCTTATCAAAGTAGTGCAGTATGTACACACGACATGACTGCCTCCTTCGTAGTCGAGAGTAACCATCTAAACAGGGTCCATCATCATCGCCACCCCAGAAATTCATTGTTTCGGCAATTGCGGAAAAATTGTGCGTGAAAGGGGGGTCAACTATAAATGTAAAAATAAAGAACAACAATATTTTAATAGTGTTAAATGAAAGACCAATTTTAGTTAAGCCTTTTTTATTGGTAAATGTTTCTCCCGATAATCGTCTGAATTGCCGAATTATTTATGTAGTTGTTTTTTTCTTAGCAATTCTCTTCCCCGCAATAATAAGTTACACTTAAATATTGCAGCTTGTTTTTTTTTTTTTTTTGAGTGAAGAATTTAAAATTCCTGTTTATAATCTAAGATAGATACATATTTCATATGAGAATAGCTTTTACATATATTTTGCTTCCTTGCGTGGAACTAAATGTAATACACTTTTTTGTAATTTTTTTTTTTTTTTTATCAATTAATTTCTTTTTCATTCGTAAAAACAAATTCCATAATCAGTACTTAAAGTTAACAAAACTTACAAATTGCACTCAATTTGAGGGTGATGTAGTGAGACGTGATTTAGGATTAATAACAACAGTTAAATAAAAACTATGAGATTCGATGAACGAGTTATAAATTAAAATAAATGAGAAATTCTATATAAAACAAGTAACTGAACGAAAGTAGGAAAAGGATGATGATTAATGATTGATTGATAAATAACAGTGATGAGTGATGATTACTCTATGAAATGGTGAATGGCATGGGATAGTTATGGGATGGGATGTTTAAACCATCACTACCATCAAATGGTAATCGGGTGAATATGAGTATGGGTGATATATGTAGTGATTATCAAATTGTATGCTTGGTTTCCTACGAAATGACTTACGATGACGATACAGATATAGATATATATAGTATATAATGAAATTCAAGCACATTATTATGTCTAAGAGTATAATTATATTAAATATCATTGTTGAATCTGTGTTTGATGTTTTACTTCTACTGCGTTTGCTCGCTGGTGTTTTTGGTGTTGTTGCTGTTGTTGGTGTACCAATAAAATTGGCGTATTTATTAAGCTTCAAATAATGGCCATCTCTATTAAGTTCATGATTTCGTTTTTGTTCCATGGGAATCTCAGCAAGAAAACTATGACAATGAATGGGCTGTTTTGAAACTGATTTTGACGGTATTGATGGATAACTGAGGATTGTTTGGGTGGTGGAGGAGTTAACATCAACGGCGACAACGATAGCGACGATGAATTGCTGATGACATTTTTTCAAATCATTGTTATTATCAATATGAAGAATATTTTTATTATTATAATTAATAAGTGTAATGTTGTCGTATTTCTGATGGCACTCTAGTTATTTCTTCTTCTGTGCCTTCTCGGCGGCTTTTGTTACTTTGCCCGAGGTGGTCTCCTTAAAGTTGACCGATTTAATTACACCCACAGCAACAGTTTGTCGCATATCGCGTACAGCAAAACGTCCCAGCGGTGGAAATTCTTGGAAACTTTCAACGCATAGCGGTTTAGTCGGTACCAAATTGATGATGGCCGCATCGCCGGATTTAATCGATTTTGGATCGGTCTCAGTTGTTTTGCCGGTACGGCGATCACATTTCTCTTTGATTTCAGCAAATTTGCATGCAATATGAGCTGTGTGACAATCAAGAACAGGCGTATAGCCGTTAGCGATTTGTCCTGGATGATTGAGGACAATGACCTGGTCGAGAAAAAAAGAAAACATTCATTAGGAGGAATCATATTTCGTGGGCGTTTGTAATATGTTATGTTAGGTTAGTGGGTTGATGTAGCGGAAGGGGCCCCCTGCTACACGCTCAGATCAGTGTACATCCATTGTGATGCATATGGAGTGTAACAACTCTTATACTCGTGGAAGCGATTACCTATGATTTCTTTAACTAACCCGATTCTTGCCTGAATTTGCTTGTTCTGCTTGCCGGTTTGATTGCTAGTTCATTTTTGTTCTGGAAGAAATGACTGCCTAGTATTTTATACCTAAGGATGTAGTAAGTTGTGTCTTCGTGTACATCGTCATTACCACAGTTTCTATTGTACGCTGTCTGCTATTACACGCTGACTCTTGAGTCAATACTCTTTTCCCTATTCTATTTTGAACTTTCATTCTGTGAGGCTCGCGATATTACACGTTGACTCTTTTCCATGACTCTAATTTGATGGCTATTTTTTATTTTTTCTTTCGTAGTGAAGTGTTTAGAGCTCTCTAAACAAACATTTTTAACATTTGGCTCTGCAATGTATGGATACAGAAATAGTTCTTGAGTTGTTAAACATGCATAAATATATTCTAAAGACATTTAATTTAATCTATTCCGTACTTTCCACGTCTACGCTCTACAGGTACAGGCAACGAATGGTATAATATGAAGTAAAATAGAAAAATAACGAAACAGGAGAAACCTCAAAAAGAGGCAACGAAATTCTACCCACGACTCTCCGGGTGCTAATTTTCTATCTCACCTTTTTTCTCTTTTGCACTTGTGTGATTTCAAAAGAGTCAGGACTCAGGAGTCACCGTGTAATAATAGCAGATTTATTCTAATTTTCGTCGTATGATGTATACTACAGTAGGGTATAATAATTTTTAAATACAGAGTACATAAAGGGATCAGTACCACTATCCGATTGGAAGGTTCATCTGTCTGCTTGTCATCACTTTTTAAAGATTAAAAAATTAAGTTTCGCATGTAAGCGTTCGAAAATTCAAAGGAATTCAATTGCGAAGCTTATCGAACCTTTTAATAGGACTGGGTTATAGGGTAACGGATAAAGTATCTCAAGTATTGTAACTTTCTCGAATATTTTACGCATAGATTGAAGTCTTGTTTGAGATACTGATCACTAGATTTAAAACAAGATTATGAAATATTACCACCATCTAGTGTAGCTTTATCAAATTTAAATTTTGGATTTGGTTATGTACTAAATTTGGATAAGGATAAGTTAACAAAATTTGAGGTATTTCAGTATTCTACATTTTGTCAGCATCGTTTGCCCGATCCACAAGAAAGAAGACCCTCTAAACTGCGCCAATTTTAGGTATTAATCTCCTCAATATTACACACAAGATTTTTTCTGCGATATGGTGTGAACGCCTGAAAACATTCAACAGTGGGCAGCTACAACTTCGAGGTAGTAAGGGACTTTGTCTACCTTAGCTCTGCTATTAATTCTGAAAACGACATCACCGCAGAAATCTTGTCAATCGCTGTTTGATTTTGGATAATAAACCAATTTAACAGTAAAGCCCTATCTCGAACAACTGAGGAGACGCTACGTAAGACTCTGATCATCCCAGTTCTGCTTTACGGCGCTGAAACCTGAAATTTATTAAAGGCGGATGAAGATATCCTTGGTCGTTTCCAGAATATTTTTTCATGAAATATTCGGTCCCATTTGCGTTGACTGGTTTTGGAGGAACTATGCAGCGACATCGACCTAGTCAAAAAAAAGTAAAAAAATGCGTATTGGACGTATGAGATGGCTAAGGCATGTAGAGCGAATGGACACAAAAGCGTCAGTGCGCAGAGTCTTCGAATCTAATCCAGAGGGATGACGCAGTATAGGGCCTCCTCACCGTAGTTCGGCAATAGTGGCAAGTCTAAAGAATTGCCACAAATGTATTGCGCGTGTAACCAAAATATCAAAAACTATTTATTAAACTACAATTCGATAAAAATTTGGATCTTCCGCAGCGGAAAACCCCATCACACCTTTTTTGATTCAATGGACAGTTTTCCCACTGAAACTGCATTCTCAAACGCTTTTTCGTCAAGTCTGATACTTCAATCTCAATTGAAATTTCTCAATCTTGTACTTTGAGATTGCAATTTCCTCCAAGCATGTTGCGCTTCATCTCTTCCTGCGAAACGCTAAGGGAAACCGCACCGTGTAATATACCTCATCTAACTCACATATATGTATGTACATAAAGTTGTCTTTCTAAATATTTTAATATGAACATACCTGAGCAGTAAAATCAGCAGCACCCCTTGGCGGGCAGTTCTTAGAATCACCAGCTACATATCCACGACGCAACTCTTTAACCGAGACGTTCTTAACGTTAAATCCAACATTATCACCAGGCATAGCCTCAGACAAAGCCTCATGATGCATTTCAACAGACTTGACTTCAGTTACCAAATTGACTGGAGCAAAGTTGACCACCATACCTGACAAGAAAGTACACAAACATAAACCAGCGTCAGTACAGCCATTTAAGAATAATCCAAAGATCTAATATACCTGGTTTCAAAATGCCTGTCTCAACACGACCCACTGGTACTGTGCCAATACCACCAATTTTGTACACATCCTGTAGTGGTAAGCGCAATGGCTTGTCGGTTGGTCGTTGTGGTGGCAAAATAGCATCCAACGCATCAATCAAAGTCTTACCCTCAACCTTACCCTCTTTACGTTCAACGGTCCATCCCTTGAACCAGGGCATTTTGTCAGATGGTTCCAACATATTATCACCATGCCAGCCCGAGATTGGCACAAATGCAACCGAAGCGGGATTGTAGCCAATTTTCTTAATATAAGATGAGACTTCCTTCTTGATCTCCTCATAACGTGACTCACTGTAACCAGGCTCAGTTGAGTCCATCTTATTCACGCCAACAATCAATTGTTTTACGCCCAAAGTAAAGGCCAATAAAGCATGTTCCCTAGTTTGACCGTTCTTTGAAATACCAGCTTCGAACTCACCAGTACCAGCGGCTACGATCAATACAGCACAATCAGCTTGTGAAGTACCAGTAATCATGTTTTTAATGAAATCACGATGTCCAGGTGCATCGATAATAGTCACATAGTACTTAGCTGTTTCGAATTTCCAGAGAGCAATATCGATGGTAATACCACGTTCTCGTTCGGCTTTCAGTTTGTCCAACACCCAGGCGTACTTGAAGGAACCTTTACCCATTTCTTGGGCCTCCTTTTCGAATTTCTCAATGGTTCTCTTATCGATGCCACCGCATTTATAAATTAAATGACCAGTTGTGGTAGATTTACCAGAATCAACATGGCCAATCACCACAATGTTAATATGAGTCTTCTCCTTGCCCATGATTCTTTAGAGAACTGAGCACGGTCAAAAATTCAGCAAATCAAATGAGGAAAAATTAACTAAAAGACTTGCGATTTGTTTTATTGCGTTAACAAATTCTATTCAGTGCACTCTTTTGTTGTGTCTGATGTCTTTTATTTGGGTTGTCTTCAAACGCACTCAGAAAAGCTTCTAAAAAAGATATTAATAGATATTTTATTTTGCAACTTATAATGAATCAAATTAAGAATCCTTAAAATTCAATCATCCAGTATTAGTAAGGAACATTGTAATGTGTGGTCTCAATGTCTCAATTACTAGTAAGTACAGTCAGATGTTGGGAACTAAGACGGGGTTGCGGGGATTACTCTAGGAATACGTTGTAAACAAACAAAAAAACAAGTAAGTTAAAGTTTTAAAATATATCGAACCACAGAAGTTTTTCTTTTTTTTCTTCCACTAAAATGTCTTGTGAGTAACAAATTTTTGATTTCTAAACTTATATATTTTTTTTGTATTGAGATAAATAGATAAGTTGCAAGCCAGTCAAAGACGTACCTTGACAATGCTAAAAAAGAAAAACGAAGAAAGAAAGAAACATTTTCTTGATTGTTTTGAATAAACTCAAGTTTTTGACTTTTTTTCAAACTCATTTTCATATTTGTTTTTTAAGCTTTTTCTTTAAATATTATATTCATTTATGCAAGACCAAAGACTCTTTTATGACTCTGTTAACGCAACAAGGTGCACGACGTAAGTTGGAAATTAGGAAAGGAAGTAGGTGCAGGAGTTTTTGAAACTAAGATGGTATTAGATTTCATTGCAAGTTAGTCGGAATGAAGGTGATACCTCTAAATATTGCACCTCCCTATACAATGCAATCATTGTATTGCATTTAAGACACAACCAACTTGGAAGAATAAATACATCGCTCATTGTAAAGTAGGGGCTGAACATCCATGTATGAATACACTAAAGCTCTTATTATAGCATTCAATAAAACTTTAAATGTATACATATACTCGCATGTATTATTCTTTATGCAACTATGGCTTGCTGGGAGATGACTCTCGCAATGATTCATATGTACACACAACTGTGTACATGTGTTCATAGTTATAATAAATTTCAATAAAACTTTTATCCAATCTAATATATTGAGTATTAGATATAAACTATTATAGTTTTTAGACACATGTCGATAAAGGTAACTTATTAACCCTAGTATGATCAGTCTTTTTTACATATATGCCATTCACAAAATATATGTATTTTATACAGATATAGTACAACATATATTTTTAGTCATATTCTGAATACATAACTAGAGATACATACAAATTTTAAATAAAATTTGCGAAAAGTGCTTTAAAAAAATATGAATTCTTCCTTATAAGGTTAGAGAGCGAGCAGGGTCAGGTACATACTCGAGAGATATTAACATGCAGGTGGCTCTGAATTTTAAGGACACATGCAGTGTGTTCCAAGGAGAGATACTAGCTGTACTTAAAGCTGCGGAATAACTTGAGATAGGATCAATGTCCGATAAGAATATCGCCATCTACATTGACAGTCAGGCTGCGCTAGTCTTACGTCATAAAATCTGAAGTCGACAGGAATTGCCGGATAATGCTCAAGGCATGTTATGTATGTTGGGTACCTGGACACTGCGATTTATAGGGCAACGAAAGAGTCGACGCACTGGCCAAAAAAGGAGCAGTGTTCCAACATAGTAACATAAATAAAACCATTAAAACATACATGCGCGTGATTAAGATTTAAGCCCTATATTAAATCGCAAGAAATCTGGGGAGATTTTGCATTCGACATCGGTTATTGGGGGAAAAAAATACTGTGAATCAGAAGCAAAGACAAAATATAACAAAAATCTCCCCAGTTATTTTGACGCTACCCTCGGAGTTTCTCTAAAACATAAACAACTGAGCTTCAAACAAATACACCAAATCTATCGTTTCCAACGCCCGTACTGTGTGTATACATGTTAAAGGTATTCATGACCCCTTGAATGTGCGCAAATTATAAAAAAATAAATAAATAGATAAAAAAAAATACGAAATAACTGTTTAGTTGTTTTATGGTGAAAATAATGTTATAAATATATTTGTTAAGAAAAGTATTTTTGCATATGTATGTATACATTTGTAATGAAACACAAAAAGGGCTGAAGAAAATAATTTGCATATGGTCGCCTAAAAGTGACGTTCATCCCGAAGGACATGGGGCTATAAAGTTAATAGAAAGTGAATTATTTAATTTATGGTGGTACTTTTTTTTAAAAATAGTATCTGAGATATGCATGACGGTTGTATGAATTTACGACTGTCTGACCGTCCATTTTTTGGTCTTTACGTAGCATAACTTGTGCAAAACTGCATCTACATATATTTATATGTTTCTCCTCATAAGATTCTTATATTAACTTAAAGTCGAAAGCAAGTATCTTTGAAGAAAAGAACATTTTTTTCTGTTTAAAATACATTTTATAAAACACAATTATGTTCTTTTATTGACTATAACTTGTGCGAAACGTCTTGTAATCAAATTAACAACTCTAGAAATACCGTTATTTTGTAATTTAGGATAAAGTTTACATTCGATGATCACGAGATGTAATGTAATGTACTCGTATGTATCAAAAATCAGTAGACACATTCAGGATTCCAGATTCTAGCTTCACAGGTACGTCAGATTACACAGAATACATAATCTGTTCCGCCAGTCAGTCAGTCGCAAGCTTTTCCCTCGCAAAATACACTTTAAATACAAAATTAAATAAAATAAGTTTTTCTATGGTCAAAATAATTCGAAATGGATAAGGCCAACAACATTTTATCGAAACTTGAAAGAATTTCAGCTGTCTTTGTTTGTATTCGCCTTCTGTGAAAATTCATATAATTTATTTCGTCTAAGTTTGTCTAAGTCAGCTGATTAAAAATTTATTTAGATTTCTAAGGCGCGATTGTCTAGTATCTTTGACGACACTTGATACTACCATCGACAAGAAAATTTGATAGACCAATCGAGGACATAGTAAAAAAAAAAAAGAAATCAATTCCCTACGGTACTGTAGAAATGACTGTACAAGTATCATACATATTATTACTCAGTCGTGACTGAAAAATTGTCCAGTGAATATACACTTAATCAACACACTCAAATAAAGGATTCAAAATAGAACATTATGATCCTGGAGTAAAACTGATGCATAAAAAAAATGCATATATTTAGCGTAATGGGCCATGATAGGGCAGGGCTCAAGCCTTAAATTCTTGTAACTGTTTTTGGAACGTGATATATTTTTTGCACGAGTAGAGGAGAGCACGTAGTATCGTAGTCGTAGCATGCTTAACCTGACTTAACGTACCAGCAGAACCAAGTGAGAATGCATGTGTTCGTAAACATGATGTTATGATGTATGCAGCAATCAACTTAGCGGCCGCTACGCCACAACACAACTTTCGGCTTAAAATACTCCAGTCTCAATGCGTTGCTGCGACTACCACGGCCTCATTCCCTCCTCTTTGCATACAGACGGAAAAACCTAGTCTTAAATGTAAACTAGTCCGTTTAGATAATTCAGGTCATCTAATTACACACATTGCTTATTATTATAATTTTAATTTACCAATATACCTAATTACAACCTAATTTAGAAAAATCAATTATTATTAAATTGTGGGAATATTTCGCATTGCTTGATACATGAAAATACGCTCGGCGACCATTTTTCTCTAATCGTCCGCAAATTAATTTAACTTTAAAGCAATTCATTTATGCATATTTGGTTCCCCTTTTATAAATAACTTACGTATACTATATATAAAAGACACAATCAATATACAAAGGCGGCGTAATTAGGTTTATCGTTTACAGATTTATCTACCACCAATTTGCATAAATAATTTAAATCCTATCGCATTTTTTCTTCTTTTTATAAGAAAAAAAAAACCGTCAACTGAATTGCAAAAATTAATATATAAAACCATTTGAAAAACTTACGCAGAAAAGAAAAAAAAAAAACTTTCAAAAACAATGGACACCTTTTTTGAAATTATAAACTTTATTCCACAAATCCGAGCAAACTGTACTTAAAAATTAAAATTATTATGCGGCTTTCTTTAATTACAAATAGAATGACAAAATTTTCAAGACTATCCAAGATTTATTACAGCTAACTCCGACGAAGAAAAACCGCACAAGACACTTTATGTGACAAAAATCAATCCAAGCAGACGACGACGTTCCTCATTTCCCATAGCTACGTGTTGTATGTAGGTTTTCTTTTTTTTTTTGTTTTTGAGGGGAATATTGCTGAG
Source organism: Brachypalpus laphriformis (assembly GCA_945910035.1). NCBI lineage: Eukaryota > Metazoa > Arthropoda > Insecta > Diptera > Syrphidae > Brachypalpus > Brachypalpus laphriformis. The sequence goes on along the minus strand of OX246754.1, from coordinate 38,424,219 downwards.
GTAGGGATTATGGGGATTCAAAAAATGGAAAAATGGATACCTATCCTTGCTAGCAAGGCGATGAAAAATCGATACTGAAATGGATGTCAGGACAGTGGTAAAACAAGAAAATTAAAAAAGAAATAAAAATCAATACGCCCACTTAAGGAATGTGTAAATTACATAAAAGGGGTATTAAGATGATTTTGTTGAGAAAAACCAGAAAACAAAGCCATAGTCGGAAGAGACAGCTAATTGTTACAAATGCATTCGCTGTTTCATAATCACCACTCAGTCTGAGCAGAATATATTTTCTTCACGCAAAAAACGTATCTGTTAGATAAGCGCACACACTAATTAACAAAAGCGAATAATGTCGAATTTACCCTTGACTTAAAAGCAGATATCTTTGAACAAGAGTATCACATCAAATCCTTTTTCAAATACCCTTTCGTTGTTTAGAAAAGTCCTTTAGAATGTTATGTACAAAATTGCCGGCCGGCTTTGAATGAAAAATTGACTTCGCCAGATGAGGGTTTTGTTCAAATTATAATTTTAACACAAAATTTCTGAAGATACCACAAAAATAATTAACCGTTAGAATGCGGCGAATTATTTGAAAATGATATTTGAAAACTTTTCAACTGGATGATTGATTTTTGGTGGAATATTTAAGGATTTTCGCGTAAGTAATAAAATTTTCTTCCACTTACCTCGAGCACAAAAGACGGAAAGGCCGATTTTCACTACAGGGCAGATGCACATGCGCTGGAGTCAATAGTCAGCTATACAGCGCAAGTATAAAGTGTGCAGCAGTACCAGTACCATCATGTTGCAAATCACAGTCACCATAAGACGATGGTGGGAAAATTAGTTTTTTTTTTATTATGTTGCTCTTTGCTGTTGTAGATGTGAGAAGAAATGCGCGAATTTTCACGGAAAACCGAATCGTACTCTCACCCTTATGTCGTTGTCGTTGAAAGTGCGACACCCCATTTCCTAATTGAGCGAGAATATACAATAGAGACAGACAAACTAGATAGACGGTATTACATGCAATCTTAATTTCCGTTTACCATATATTTTTACTCTCGGTACTTGGGATTTGTGCACAGGGTGCATTTCAATGAAGTGCAGTGCATGATGCACATGCACAAAAAAGCAAGACACACTAACAACAAAAATAAAAATGTCGCGAGAATCTATTTTAAAATGTCTCGATTAGTTAGTGACTGTATTGCAAAAAACATAAATAAATCCGTTTGCTATGGGATAGCAAGTGCTGCCATTTACGTGAAATTGCTATGCAAATCCACTAATATTCTATGCCAGATCTATGCAAGGAATATACAAACTAATGCTACGATGCACAGTCAACAAACATGTACTGTGTAGCTATCTAATCTTCAGCTCCAGATGTATCACTCCCTTTGTTTGAAATAGGTATTCTTCCACCTTTATGAAACCCCTACGAAATCTTTTCCTCCTGTCTTATCAGATAGATAGCCAATCATCTTCAAAGAGGAAACTTCTAATTGCCGATTCAAAGCTTTAACATATGTAGGTATATGCTTTTAATTGTGACGAAGAACTTTGTAATTACTATCTTATGGGATATCTTAAAAGGAACCATCTCCTCAATGGCGGTGTGTATGGTTTAAACAGGAGATCTTGTGGTCTACTTTTTCAAAAAATGTAACCAAATCATGCATCAAAACAGAGAATGTCACCCTTGATGTCTTGAAAACTCCAACCTATTGTGTTGGTAATATTTTCTCAATGTAGATTGAGAATTTTTAATCGATCAATACAAGTTAGTATCAACAGCGAATGTCTTTTAAACTGAACTCTGATATTGATGCAAGCCCAGCCCTTCATAGGAATCAGAAGATCTCAGATAGACAGATGCTTCTGTTTGCTGAAAGCATGTAAAGGATTAAATGTGGAAAAAAAATTCGAACCACTTCAATAAATAGGGGATGGATTAGCTTGGATAATTAAGGTTTTCTCACTCATTCGGTTTTAATTTCTGCCGATCACCACGCCATCGTTGCATTCCTTCTTCTCCTTTTCAGCTGACTCTTAGTCAGGCGCTTATCAGAGTGCACCTTTTCAGGACCTCGTTCAGCCTTACTGGTTTCCCGAGTCAAACCGTCACCGACACAACGTCTATTGTGACAGAGATTAGATTTTCCAGCTGAAGCCTTTCCGCCAATTTCTGTCATTCCAGACCACTCTACCGAGCGAATCGAAGACAGAGCTGCAGGATTCTTCGGAAGCGGAAGTAAGCATCACTACTACTTCCGGGTAAGCGCCAGAGGCGGGGGGTAAAAGCACGTTAGTTGGGACCACCATAATCCTTGTCCCTGCCGTAGTCAAAAAGATCACGGGTGGATTATCGTTTTCACGAGTACCACCTGGAGTACCATCATTCGTGTTCGCCATCATACTGTTTAAAAAGTTTTACGTCACAGTCAAGACTTACTTACCTAGGTGGCGCTACAGTTCGGGGTGAACCTGGGGCTCAACCAACAAGCCTCTCCATTTAGCTCGGTCCTTGGCTAATTGCCTCCAGTTGCGCACTCCAAGTTGGTCGAGGTCCCCTTGAACTTGTGCGCGCTACCTACGGCGAGGAGGTCCTTTACTGCGTCGTCTCTCGGGGTAAGATTCGAATACTCTGCGGGCCGGAGCGTTGGTGTCCATTCGCTCTACATGTCCTAGCCATCTCAGACGTCCAATACGCTGTTTTGTTGACTAGGTGGATGTAGCTGTACAACTCGTATAGTTCGTGATTGAATCTTTTCCTCCAAAAGCCGTCAACGCAAACGGAATCGAAAATCTTACGAAGAATTTTTCTCTCGAAGCGACCAAGGATATCTTCATCCTCCTCACAGTCAAGACGTCTCCAGCCTTCAGATCGATATCTCACCTGGGCTCCTTTCAGACCCTTAGAGTCAGTGACTCTTAAGGCATTCCGCCACGTCAAGGCAACTGAAGAATGGAACGGAACCCAATCACCTTAATTTGACATTCGAGGATTGGGGCTGTCTCTTTCACAGGTGAGAGAGCGGAGGCGGATAACCGCACCGCACAGAACAACCTTTTTTCCCAGCGAAAATTTCGGAGGTGAGTGATCTAATTAAGGCCAGTTTGATCATATTCTGCTAAGCTCGCCCATTAGGATGACGATAGAGGAGAACTCTCTCTGCTTCATCAAAGTCGGTAAAAAAAATCAACAAATCCTTCGATGTCAGGGAAGGTTTTAGACAAGGTAAAGCGCTATCATGCGATCTCTTCAGCATAATACTTGAAAGAATTGTACGAAACTCACAAGCCAACACCGGAGGTAAAATCTTTTACAAGTCTGTACAAATAAGACACAAATCATTTCAGTCCAGCTGTATGGCGTAGAGATATAAACTTTATCAAAACCGGATGAGGAATCCACTGTTTACTTTGAGAAAAGTTCTTCGAGTGATCTTAGGTCCCATCTAATTAGACAGCGAGTGGAGGAGAAGGTACAATGCCAAACTCTACAACCTATACAACGACATTAAATTTGCCATAAGAGTTCACATATAGCGACTAAGATGACTGTGATATGTAGAGCGGATGAAGCCCAACGTTCCAGCGAACTAATCCACTCCAAATGGACGGCGCAATAGAGGACTGCCGCAAACAAGTGAACGGAGACCTCAGTTTGACGTGCGCAATTGGAGACAGTTGGCTCATAACCGGTATGGCTGGAGAGGCTTGTTGCTTGACGCCCTGGTCCACCTCGGACTATAGCGCCACTTAAGTGAGTAAGTACAAATCTGTGAAGTGCATCAAAGAATTAGGATGTAAGATTTGGAAATGTCAAATGGTATTCCAGTGTGATTGCTGCATTAGTTTGAAATGTAAATGAATGTTCGAAGTTCCAAAGTAGTCCACATTACCCTAAAAACTGCACTTAACTGGGAAGTGAAAGGTTAATGAATTACTTCAAATGCACGATAAAATTCGCCGATTTATGACAGAGTATGCCTTTATTTACGAAGGAAAAACATAAGAGTCCTATCTATACTTAGAGCTAAACTAAAACTATTTTTAATCTAACGCCATTCGCTTTCCGAGTCGTACTCGTCGCCTAAATTGTCTGCATTGAGCTCCCTCGACTGCAAGTAGTCATTGAACTGTTCTGGGATCGACATAAACTTACGAATTTTCATCCGAAACTGCTTCCACGTCCACTGGTCGAAGTTCTTGCGATCGTTTACCATGGCCTTGTAATTCAGTTGATACTTGTCGATGAAGTAGGCGAGTTGGGAAACCAATCCTTTTGGCAATCTAAAGAGAGGAAGCTAAATAGGTGCGTTCACTTCGCGCAAAATCGTTACTTACCTTAAGCGGGGCTCCCTCAACTCGTTGGCCTCCTTCTCCAGTATCTCGGCTACGAATTGCTTGCGACGTGGTTTTCGTACGGGCTCTTCCTCGACGTCTTCTTCGATGAACCCGTTCACCAACTTCACGATCTTCAAGCGCTCTTGCCTGAAGTTCGGTAGCGGGATGGTTTTATTGGGATTTGTCGACAAGCCCATGTCGTAGTAATTTTTGTTTGGAAGCCTCTTTTCTTCCCAGAATTGCTTGACTTCGGGGCTAAGGATTAAATTAGAGTTCAACCACCGGACGGAGGAGACTGGCTCGCTTACCATTTTATTTTGCCGGTGTTCTGACGAGATTTGTTTAAATTTTTCCGGTTGACATTGAAGCGATAACGCTTTTTGATGTGATTCTTGCGAATTTTCATCTTGTTTTCTGTGGAATTGATAAACTATTCGCAAATTAAATAAAACCCAACGGACATGTGCTTTTGTTGATGAAAGCGACCACTGTCAAGTTGCTGTCAGACAGTCCATGTTGATGATTATGTACCTTTCAGATTCATGGGAACGAAGTGGAATTGTCAAAAAAGAACTAACGAGTAGGCCTAGCGCATGTTTTCACCGAACGATTTGCAACTGCCAAAAAGTATCGAGGGGGCAAACGTCGGTGAGAGAAGGGCGATAGACAAGCGGTAAAACACGAATTCAAAACGAGAAATAAATTTTTGTGGGTAAGCTGCATTCGATTTCCATGACATTCTCAGGTTTCATATTTTGAGCATTATGTTTGTGTCAAATAATCATAACTGTGAGAAATAGTGCATTTCAAATTGCATCGTGTTGCGTGCATTATATTTTCCACACAGTTTAGTGCCGTATCCGAAGGGCAATTTGTTTTGAAAAGTTTTCTCGTAACAACAATACGCTCGACTGCTTGTAGATGTATTAAAGATTAAGTGGAATATCGTATTTTTGATGCATATTAATATAATAATTCCAAAACTTCTATAAATAGAAGTACTCTCTCAGTCCCATGAGAAAACCTCTATTAATCGAAAAAAATTTATGCAATTTGTCCTTTTTATTAATTCGAATTTATTGTTGTGCAACATCACTTGAAAACCTTTCTAATTCGAACGTGGTGGTTTTCTTTACCTCTATAATTCGAAGTCAAGTCTATTTGGTTTTACTCAACTGCTCGTTGAAATGCTTATGTGACGAAAGCAGGCCAAGAAAATAAATGCCTAAGAGATGACTATGCCTTATGTATTCACTGAATGCAGTAGAGTATGAACATTTTCCATTCCAAATGACGGAGTCGAATTCAACTGTCAATGTTTAGAGAGGACAGATGGCGAAGACGACGGCTTTTTCTTTAATCACGATCGAAAACACCCTGAATGAGCTAGTTTGCCGTTGCTTGCTGAGAAAAAAAAATGCAAATTATTTTTTTATTTGATGCGTGTAATTTGTATTAAAAATTGTATAATTTCTTTACCCTAGGGACAAAATGTAAACACATGTAGTACATACTGATGTACTCGTCCATAGCTAGATAGGTATTCAATTGTAGTGAGGTGCAAGTGCACTGCGACCTTTAACAGATCTGTTGTGCCCCCCCATACTAAGGCTCTACTCGATTATATACTCAGTCAGGGCACTTCCTCCAGTCCAGCCTGCTACAATGAACCGGAGTACCTTAAGTGGATCCATTTCTGATAGTAGATAGGCACCTAGGTGATTTCTTCTTTTGTGCAGTGCTTCGCATTCCATAAGAAGGTACGCTGGTGTTTCTGCGAAGTCCCTGTGATTCTGAGTATCTAATCCTGGGCCCGTACACTTCTGCCCCAGTTGCAGTAGATGTTTTCCATCCGCCTGTGTACCGCTTAATGGTGGTACATATGTTAAATAAAAATTTCGTTTTGCAAAACAATTTCCTTCCTTACTGAAAACTTCATAATACAAAAGCCTCTGTAATTCGAAGTTTTACCAGGGTCCAATGAAATTCGAATTATTGAAATTTCACTGTATTTTGTGATTATTTCATCGATATCTATATAATGGCGTTTTTAAACCTTGTGGCCCCAGAAATCGCAAAAAGAGGCCCTAACATTTAAAAATATTTTTTTTTTTTATTTTCTCGCAAAAATTTTATTAGGCCATTTGAAGATGAAAATAAAACAAAAAATTAGCAGATGCCCCATTGTTCTACGGATTAAGTGGAACTCAGGAAACAACTCTTTGATGTAAACGCATTAGTTAGTTATGCAGGAATCTAATGGGAATGGAATGCAATTTGACATTTAACCACAAAAATTTATTTGCTTGACTGATTGAAAACAATTTAATTTTTCACAACAAAGTCGCAAATCGTAAAAATAAGAAAAATGCGTGACACAGAGATTCTGGATCCCAGAAATTTAGTTAAAAACAGAGAAGTCCTCTACCGGCTCATTATAGGGTAAGTATGTTCTTTGATTTCCGTCTGCGTGACTTTCTAAATTCGCTCGCATTTCAGCCAACTAATGTACGACGGCTTGGAGAAATTCGCCAAGGAGTTGTCGCTGCTGGTAAAGGCCGACGAATGCTCGCCCACCGAGCAGCTGCTCCACATCATGATAGCCGGAATGCAGGCAACCACCACCACAAAAGAATCCAACGTATACGACGACGTTTTGCCGGGAATCGACTTGGAGTTCGAACCAGAGGGCTCTTCCCTCGCCCCAGAGCCGGCATCCTATGAGACTGCTTATGTTACGTCACACAAGCAGTCTTGCCGTGCGGGGGCTTTCAGTCATGATGGGCAGCTAGTTGCCACTGGCAGTGTCGACGCGAGCATTAAGATTCTGGACGTGGATCGCATGTTGGCCAAGTCGGCGCCAGAGGATCTGGAACCTGGGAGGGAACAGCAGGGACACCCAGTCATTCGTACTCTATACGACCACACTGATGAGGTGGCTTTTCTGGAATTCCATCCCAAGGAGCACATCCTGGCATCTGGGTCTCGAGATTGTTCGGTGAAGCTGTTCGACATTGCCAAGCCATCGGTGAAGAAGGCTCACAAGGTTTTCACCGATTGTGACCCAGTCACGTGTTTGTCATTCCACCCAACTGGGGACTACATAGTCGTGGGTACTGAGCATCATGTGCTGAGGGTGTACGACGTCCAGACGGGACAGTGCTTTGTGAGCGCTATTCCCTCGCAGCAGCATAAGGCAAGCGTTTCCTGTGTAAAGTACGCCCCGACAGCGAAGTTCTACGCCAGCGGCAGTATTGATGGCAGCATAAAACTGTGGGACGGTGTCAGTGGGCGCTGCGTTAACACCATTGCTGATGCGCATTCCGGAGCAGAGATCTGCTCTCTGCAGTTCTCCAGGAATGGAAAGGTAACTAATAGTTGGGCTTGATTGTCTGTGAGTCATTATAAAACCCTTTCTCCTTTAGTACTTGCTGTCATCTGGAAAGGACTCCATCGTGCACCTCTGGGAACTATGCACCAGTCGGAGTATACAGACATATACGGGAGCCGGGACAACTGGTAAACAGGAACACAACACTCAGGGGGTGTTCAACCACACCGAGGACTATGTGATGTTCCCTGACGAGGCCACAACATCCTTGTGTTCATGGAACTCGCGGAATGCCGGTCGGTTGAATCTAATGTCGCTGGGACACAATGGTCCGGTGCGGTACATAACCCACTCACCGAATGCGCCAGCTTTCTTGACATGCTCCGATGATTACCGAGCAAGATTTTGGTATAGAAGAGCTTCTAATCAATAAAGAGGATGTCTACGCACTACATTTACTTACTGTATTCATTTTATTTTAAATATACTTTCGTTTCAACAAAATATTGAACGATTCATTTTTTTTATCTTCTTCTTCTTCTTCTTCCTTTTATCAGCGAGGCTATGATCCGAAAACAAGGGATCACAGCCCTCCCACTTCACTGAATTTCTACTGATCCGCCCGTGGGGTTCGCCTATTTGACCTCAGAAAATATCGGCAGGCCTGCCGATTTTGGATCACTCGGTTACTGAGGCCAATGAAATGCCGATGTCGTCGCATTTGTCTGATCCAGGCGTTTATAGGCCTGCCTTTCCTACATCGCGATGTCTTTGGAACGTGCATAGATATTGCCTTTTTAACAGGGTTCAAATGATCTCTTCTTTGAACGTGGCAATACCAGCTGAGCCGGTCGCGCTCTAATTTGTGTACGATGGTCTCCTTGATGTGAAAGCTTCCACGGATCTTCGAACTTCTTATTCGATCAAGCTTGGTCACTCCTGCTGTCATGCGAAGCATCTTCATCTCAGCTGCCGTTAATTTACTCTCATACTTTTTGTACATCGTCCAACATTGTGAACCGTATGTGAGCGCTGGACGTACAACTGCGGTGTAGAGCCTTCCTTTCAACTTAGGGGGCATTTTTCTGTCACAGAAGATAGCGGAATTTTCTCGCCACTTCATCCACCCTACGCTTACACGATGATTGATGTCGTCATCACAAGTTGCTTTGCTATTGATCATAGATCCCAGATATTTGAACTTTTCGCACTTGGGAAGCACTGTTCCATTCAAATAAATGTCTGGAATAGGCCTGAGTGGATCAGAGAACGGGCAGCACAAGTACTCTGTCTTTTTTGAACTAATGCGATACCCATTTCCCTCCAAAACGTCCACCCACACATCAAGTGCTCGTTGCAGGGATGTAGGATCCTCACTTATGATGGCTCCATCGTCAGCAAAGAATAACTGATGTACCTTGGGGTCCATCACTTTACCTTCAAGCAGATAATCAAGGACTGTAATAAAGAGCAAAGGACTTAAAACGCTTCCCTGGTGCACCCCGACTTTGATTGGGAACTCTTCGGTTACTCCAGCGGGACATCTTACTCTTGTCTTTGCTCTTTCGTACATGTCCATGATCATCTGTACATAGGTTTCTGAAACCCCTCGATGTCTTAGCGCCACACATATCAGATCTCGTGGTTGTCTGTCGAATGCCTTTTCAAAGTCAACCAATACAATATGCAAATCCCTTAAGGAATCACGATGTTTTTCCATTATGATCCTTATACTTTGGATTGCATCTGTGGTTGATTTACCCGAGACAAACCCGCACTGATCATCAGATAGCCGTATTATTTTTCGCAGTCGGCCACCTAATACCCGCTCAACGATCTTCATGGTGTGTGACATCAGCTTGATCGAACGGTAGTTATCACAGTTTCGCGTATCACCCTTCCCTTTGTATACAGGGAGGAGGTAACTTTCCCTCCATTGATTCGGCATTGGATCACCTCTCACGAATTCACTTTTTTTTATCGTGGGGACGAATTGTGGAATAGAAATTCTTGGGTTTTGTTCCTGATTCATTCATTCATTTTCAATGGCCCGCTAATCCTTCATGAGGGTCGCGGCGGTAGGATGCTCAGGTGGACTCTCCATCCTTCTCGATCCTCCGCCATTCACTCCAATTCATCAGGAGGATTCCCTAAGCGGCTCCAGGAGAGATGTCGGACTTGATCCAACCATCTATTTCTAGGCCTTCCGCGAAGTCGCCTACCTGATGGCACGGCAGCCATGGCGCGTCTTGGAAGCCGGTTCGGGGGCATACGAACTACGTGACCAAACCATCGAAGCATAGATCGTTCCGTTCGGAGAAGTAGCTGCTCAACGTTGAGCGCCTCGCGTACTCTGGTGTTGCGCACTCGATCTCTACGAGTTATTCCAACAACACCGCGAAGGAACCTCATTTCCGCAGCTTGTATCCGCGATCTTATTCTTTCGGTCACTACCCAAATTTCATGACCATAGGTAAGAGTTGGAACATACACCGAGTTAAAAACCGATAGCTTAGCTTGAACACTAAGTTCGGCCTTCCTTTTAACAGATTGGCCAAGCTCTCTCAAAATTGATCCAGCCTGACCAATTCTACAGGATAACTCGGCATTGCTCCTCCCATCACTCGTGAATAAAACCCCGAGGTACTTAAACTTCTCCACCTGCTTCAGTGGGACTCCACTAACATGCAGAGTGCACTGAATGGGTTTTTTGGAAACGACCATTACTTCCGACTTGTTCACGTTGATCTTCATTCCAGCATCATCACAAACGGCTACAAACCTTTCGAGTGCGCGCTGAAGTTCGGTTTGAGAGGACCCAAGGAGGACCAAGTCATCCGCAAAGAGCAGATGACTAATCCTTAGGTCTCCCACTTTGAAACATTCCCCGCCACGGCTGCGCTGTAACATCCAATCCATATATACAATGAAGAGGAGAGGTGACAACACGCACCCCTGGCGGAGTCCAACGCCCACAGTGAAAGGTATTGATTTAACACCGTTTATCCGAACACAGCTTCTACAGTTTGTATATAACGACTGAATCGCCCTTAACAGGGAAGCAGCAATCCCATACTCCTGCAGAACACTCCAGAGTTTGCCTCGAGGAACCCTATCATATGCTTTTTCCAAATCCACAAAACAAGTGTAGACAGGTTTGGCATATTCCCAGGCCTTCTCAAGGACCATTCTGAGAGTGAACAACTGGTCGGTTGTGCTTCTACCGGGACGAAAACCGCACTGCTCATCCCCCAACTAGACAATTCCAAACTTAAATATACATATGTCTTCTATCACATGTTAACATAAATTTCATAAATTTAATTTGTGCTTCTACCGGGACGAAAACCGCACTGCTCATCCCCCAACTAGACAATTCCAAACTTAAATATACATATGTCTTCTATCACATGTTAACATAAATTTCATCAAAATTGGGGGCGGATACCCTTTTTTCTAAATAATTACCGCTATTTCTGTAGAGCCATCCGTAGTTAGACGATTATCATACTGTGTCTTTGTATCATCATTACTGTATTTGCTACGAGTAACATGCTACAAAAAAACGTTTATTATCTTTGAGGTCATCTGATGCGCAGCGTAAAACGGAGCATAAAGTTTTGGGCGTGGACGAACCTGGGTGGGTCAAATGAGACACACATGCTTATATCTTTCAGAAAACTGAGAGTGCTTTAAGTTGCATATTAAAAGACCTAGTGAAGCGGGTACATCCGGGTAGTAGTAAATAAAAAGCAATATGTAAAGCAGAATGTCGACGCAATAGTCGATTTCAGAAATTAATTACATATTCGAAAAAAAGAATATTTGGAATGCGGCGATTCGAGGAAATCTTTTGTGGAATGTATGGTTGTAGGCGAACGTCTTAGGCGGATCAGTAGAACTGCAGTGAAGTGTGAGGGTTATGTTCGCTTATTTTCAGATCATAGCCTCGCCGAAATAGGAAGCAGAAGTATGGTTGTGAGAAATTACCGTATGGTTTCAATACTTACATGGGGTGAGAAATCACATAATCTGGAAAGAGCTGAGTTTTAGATACTCTCTCTGAGACAAATCAACGTTCTTCACGGGACGTTTAACCAAAAAAAATTTGGCGCTTACATCATTTTTAGCAACACTCTGCTACGCTGCAGCTCTTCCCTGGAAACAACTTCAGATATAGTGGCGTAATAAATCCTATATGGCATTGCATTGTCAAGCATTGTCAAGGTAAAAAAAAATCAATTCAACAAACTAATTTTCAATAAAAAACTCAATTTAATACGTTATAAATGAAAAGATCTTATAAATAAATGTTTTACAAAAAAAGCATTTTTCTTTTAAATATCCTAGCTTAAAATAAAGTCATGTTTGCGATAAATTAATAATAATAATAATGATATAATAATAAACTTCGGAAATTTAAGTAGTTTCTTTTGTTTTATTATTTATTTAAGGCTTTGCTTTAAAAACTGAAAAAAGTAATTTACTTGGAAACATATTTTATTTATTTTTATTGATTATTCATTTAACACGTGTGTTATATATATTTCTTTCTTTTCCTTTTAAAAAATCTCAATGAAAACATATTTCAATAAATCTAATGAAAATTGACTTGTTTTTTTCTTTCTTAAAAATGTTCACTGGAAGTCCATTTGCATTTTGTTGTTATTACTTTTTTGAGCGATATTTTCTTCTCTCTCGATTTAATGAAATAAAATAATTTAATAAATCGTTTAAAGTATACGAACATAATAAAAAAAAAACTAATAATAGCTAATTTAAGGTTTATTAAATAAGTCTTATTTTTATTGTATGTCATTGCTTTATTTTATTTAGCAACGTTTTTTTTATATTTTCAAACAAGTTGTCTTATACTCTTCTATAGATAATACAACAATAATTAATTGCACAATAAAAAAGAAAATTCTGATAAAGAAGAATTTAAATTCAATCGAAGTGGGGGTTATAAAAATATACATGAGTATTGGAAAATAACAAATTTATTCTTAAATTATTATATACAACTTTATAAATTTTAGGCAACTTTGAAAGTTTAAATTGTGTTACTTATAATTTTGATAACATTTAGAAATCGTTTTGAATCAAATTTAAGTTGAACTTAAATTAAAAGCCAATTACAGATTTTATAGTAATAATTTTATTTTTGTATACATTTGAAAAACTAGAAAATTAAAATAAATAAAATCACAAAGCAAAATCAAAAAAGAGAATTGTTTTTTTTTTCGTTTATTATTCGTTTTTAATTCAATTTTAACCTTAGCCAAAAGGGAAACAATTATTAAATAAAATAAAAAAAAGATAAAGCTTAAAATATATTAAGTAAATTAATTTCAATCACTGGCATGGATATAAATAGACCATGTATTTTTTATTTTTTTTTTCGTTTGTTTATATCAAATAAATTAAAGTTTTTGAATAACAGATTGCTGTTGATACAAAATAGGTAAACTTAAATATAAATTGCTAGTGAATTGAATACTGAATGGAGAAGAGCTTTATTTATATGTATGTTTTTATTTTAAGAATGGTACTAATATAAGGCACATCGGAGTTTAATATATTATTGTTGTTATGGAAAATATACAAATATTTTATTTTTTAATCCGGGCTTATATGCACGTACGAGTACATAAGGAAGCTTCTTTTAAAATTGTGTTTTATTAACTTAATATTTTTGTAAGTAGACTGAATTTTGAAAAAAGATTTAAGATTATTCGTTGTTTAAAGGCCTGAGTAGTTAATTTCACTGTTAGGTTTGCAAGACATGGCTAATGGTGTTAAAAGGCAATTAGTTATTCAATTTCTCCTTCGTTAACTGACATACCCCGTACCTTATTTTAATTCACCCCGATTACCGTTGGCGTTGTTCGCTTTTCATTATGTTACTATGCAATTTTTTTTGTCGTTTAGAATACTATTACAACTCTTTCTCATTGAAAAAGTTATGAAAATACATGCGTGGTCTTTCTGAGGAATGAAACGACAATTGGCGAAAAACGCCAACGATAATCGGGGTGATTGTATATTTTTGGGGAAAAGAAGCTCACAGAAAGTAGTTTAAGGATGGATAGAATCCCATATCGTTTGCTCCAGCGTTCAGAAAAAAGCCTTTTAATCATGAAGGGTTTAATCTACTTATCATTGTCTACAAGATCATATCTTTCGTCAACAATTTGACTAGTCAGCAGGAATGGTTTTAAGAAAGTCATCTCTCAACCAAATCTAATGAATCGACACCCATTATATTCAGATATTGATAGTCGACAGTTTGTGCAAACAAACTAAGTATACTAGAATCAGCGCTTAAACTAATGACGTTTTTCATTCGAAATCGTAATTTGTGGTCTATTAAAAAACATAACAGCACTCGGTTTCCACTTCGATTTAGAATCGCTCTTTTCTTTCCAACGAAACATAGAAAACATAGTAAGTGTAATTTTAGAGGTACTTTTCCAAAAGACTTTATTTGACAAAGCCTAGCAAAACAATATGCAGTCGAACTTTTAGTTTATAGAAACGACTCCACGTACCCTCACTCATTACGCCAGTTTATTTCTTGAAACACCCAGGAAGCCACCAGATGATCTACTCGTAGAAAGCTAAAACTTTGTAGATGCACAGCACAGACCATAGGGCAGGGTGTGTGTCAGTTGAGCTTTGAACATTCCAAGAACCTTTTACTAATCTTTTCAAGTGAAGTTCCCAATGCTGTCGCATAATCCTTCCGCACTTTCCACAATCCATAAAGAATTTACTATGAAGTGACCCTAACGCAAATGGATACTTGGTTTTATTAATTCTAGTTCAGAATATTTGAGTGCTTTTCACACTTTTTTTTTTTTTTTCAAAATACAAATCTTCCATACGATTTCTTGAAGTGTATATTTACTTTTCCATACTTAGGTACCTAGATTACCAAGAGAAATACTGTATTTCGCACATTAACAGAACAGATCGTGGAACAGAACGCAGAAGTTAGACTTTCAATATAGCCCAATGGGGGTGTAACTTCCTATTCAGGCAAATTTAAATACTGTACTACATAAACTGCACGTAGCCTCGTCTATCTTGTTACCATTTGAGAAAGCGCTGAAATGTGAACACGCAAGTTGAAGTATTATATTCAATTGATAATAAGAAGTGTTCTTTGATCCACCGTATTTGAAAATTCAAAAACGGTGGGCCCAGGTATGTTTTCAAAAAAAAAAAAATATATATATATGCAATAAACGATATGTTGAGCGGCATTTTCCAAGATGGTGCCTGAGTACAACTTTAGTTTTCCTCTGAAATATCTGAAATGGCAAATGTACAATACACACTTAGTTTCGTTTTAAATAACCTAATTATAGCTGCTTTGTTCTAATAATTGATCGATCTAATGAAAGATTTTTTTTATTCCAACTCCAAGTTAGGTAAAATTATTATGTGAGTCAGACTCGATGTTCACCTTTTAACATTTTCGTTTGGTAATTAATGGGTACGTTTGGATTGTAAGCAACTTTAAGTGAATAACAATTCCATTGCTTTGATTGATGAAATGTTACGGTAGAAAAAAAATCCAAGAAATTGAGGATATTGACGATACTCTGCCAGCACAAAATTTTTAGTGGGCTTAGACGTACACAAAATTAAAAAAAAGCCCTAGCTACTGTCTAACAATCCTAACGTACTTAATGTGCCTGAAGACCTCTTTTTTATATGAGTGGTACCATGGGTTATTTTAAACTTTAATGCCTTCTGTGCATATATTATACTCTCTTTTTTTAAATGCATGACGGACGGACGATTTTAAAAATAAATAAATAGTTTTTTTTTAGTTATTAATTTTATAGCTAATCCCAAAATAAAGAAAAAAATTAAATAAAATAGAAAACAAAATTAAGTGTATGCAAAACTTTGTAAATACAGTGATGCAGCTACCATCAAATCGTTCAGAGTATTTTTTAAGTATTATTTAGCTTTGTTGTGTTTTTTTCTTTTCGTTTGTGCGATCTGTATTAAAATTCTATGAAAAGAATAAATTTGTACTGCCTTAAGAAGTATTATATGTAAATATCTATTTAAAAAAAAATTATAATTTGAAAATGTATCGAAACTATTTTTCTTTTAGTTTATTAACTTCATTTATATTTTGTGCATTTTGTGTTTAACAACCTTTATATACGACGATAAGGTGGGGTCTTATTTGATAAAATAAGTTCTTAAATATACCACCACACATGGTCTCTTTATCTAAGGCATAGCACCACTGAGTTGAGTTGTTTTCTTTAACTGATAAATAATTCTTTCTTTATATATGTATATATAAAGTATTAAAAAATAGGATAATACATGTACAAAACTTAATATTATTGTAGATAACCTTATAAAAGATATATTGTATATTGTAAAAAAAAAATTGCATTTTATATACTCGTAATTGGATTCATTGGGAGCTCGGAAAATATTTTTTTCTTTTTTTTCACATCTGCGTGATTTATTTCTTTTTTTTAAATGTAAAGCTAAAGGCAGTCGTATTATTATAAATATGTAATATACATTTTTGCTGACATTCGTATGTTTGTTTGAATACTGTTTTACGTTTTTACTGCCAGGACGGAATTAGAATTATTCTTGAGAAAAAAAAACTAAGAAAAAAGAAGTCTTAAAGAAAAAAATTGGCGCCCAACGCTTACTTGACTTCCTCCTGAGCGGTGATAATACTTCCCTCGTGGCCACCAAGAGGCGGCGGCGGTGAAGGCGATGACTCATGAGCATGACGACGAATGGCATGGATCTCGTTTTTCAGCTTTATCAATGGCGGCGGTGGCGGAGGATGTTGCGATGTTGTGGACATGCCATCGGTGTTACCAGAATTTGATTCTCCGGCCGGTGGACTATTCTGATCGATTTGATGGAACAAATGTTGTATTTCTCCAGCAGCAGCAGCAGTTATTAAGTAATTAAGCGGATGATAGCCCACATCCTTGGGAACAAATCCCTCGTGAGTCATTTTCATATGATTTTTCATTTTATCAGGACGAGAGAATTCCTTGCCGCACACGGGGCATGGAAACACTTTGCGGTGTTTGCCCTCATGGTAGAGGAACGCGTGCCTCTGAAAGCTGTACTTATTCTTGAAGGTCTTTTGTACGTTTTCCTTGGCACATTCTGTGCACTGGTAGACACCCTCAGTTATGCTAGCATAGCGAAATAGATCCAAGCCTCGGACTGACATTTCTGTTAAGTGTTCAGCTTGATCGTCGACAGTCGACTGAGCTTTACGCCGAATTCGTCTTCTTTGTACAGGACGCGGGTTACGTGGCGTCACTGGTGGAGATTCATCTTTCTCTTGTTGAAGTTGTGCCTCAGTATCGTTTGGATTTGTGGGTGAGGGTATAAGGTCAATAATCGTTGGTGTAGCACCTTCTGTTTCAGACTTATCGTTTTGAGCATTACTGTTTGGTTGTGGTGATGATGCATCGATTGGCATCACATTCTCATCGTTGTTCGAGTCGTTCTTGAGCAAATATTCAGTTTTAACGATAGGATTTGTGGCCATATGTAAGAGGAACTGATGATGTAAATTATTCGATGATGGCGGCTGAATGATGTTGGAATCGTTATTTGACTGTTGTCTTTCTAATGGCTGATTACTTGCTGGTTGATCGGCTGATGATAATGAGTTATTGATTTTGTTGCTGTTGTTGTTATTTGAGAGAGAATCGCTACTACGTAGTTGTTGCTGTAGCAAGGATGTAGCTGAGTTGTTATTGAGATTTTGTTGTTGATTTGCTTGTTGGGCAATTGGATGTACACGAATTTTTAAGCCGAGTGCTGTTGGCAAATGAGTGGCAGGATCTAGAATTTCTGGAATTTGTGTTGGTGTTGATGCTGCTAGTGGTTGTGGTTGAGGTGCTGTTGCTGCCAATGGTTGAGGTATTTGTACAACTGGGACAGAATTTGAGACTTGTAATGGGGTATGTGGTGCTGACTGAATCAGTGGTGCTGGCGTTGATGATAATGATGACAATGATGCAGATGATGTTGGTGGCGGGGGTGGCGGTGGTGGTTTATTGACACCGAAAAGTCTTTGTGACAACTCAGGTGAGTTATTGAGGTGAACTGAAAGTAAAATCAAAAGTTTTTGTCTATTAGTAAGAATCTATTTAGGCAAACACCTGTATGTATGTGTATAGCTGCGATTTTTGATAAGAAATGTAGGATGTATCCTGAATTCTGGCTTCTACTACCTTATCTAATAAGAGCATTCAATTCCAAGTAAACAATTTGTTGTAAGGATAGGTCTAACTTTTACCGCACGTTCTTTTCTGAACTACGTTATTTTTGTACATCTACAAATGTGTACCAATTTAAGTGATTCATTTCTAAACCACTCGCATAACGACCAGAGCATAATACGTAGAGACTAATATAAGTTCGCTTAGTTGATTGAATAATAAAACACAAAAATAATTTTAACTTTGGATATTTAATCTTCATCTTTTTTTAATTTCTCCACATAATTCCCATTTATTTCAATACATTTCTTCAGCCAATAGATCCATCTTTCAAAACAGCTTTCAAACTCCTCTTTTTGGAGGTTTCGATTTCTACATTGACTGCAATAATGATGCTGGGCGAATTTCATTGATGCCCGAGAGCGCAAGAATGTTGTTGGTTTTTTCAACAGCGTGCGCAGGCGCATTGTCGTGGTGCAAAAAGTAGCGGCGTAGCTCCTCTTTTTGTCGGTGTCCTAGTAAATTATGTGGTAAGCAAGTTTCAGTATACCAATTAGCAGCGACTGTCTGACCAGTTTTAAGCGGGATGACGGCGACCATTTTCGCCCTGTTGAAGTACATCGACATCATAACTTTTGTCGCTGTTTTTTGTTGTTTGGCCTTTATTGGAGGATTTGCAGCTCCTGGGCTCCATACCATGGACTGCTGTTTGGTTTCCGGGTCGTACTTGTAAAACCAAGATTCATCACCTGTAACGATCTTATTGAAGCAGCTTGACTCTCCATTTTCAAACTTATCCAGGAAATATTGAGGAAAACGAACACAAGCCTCTTTTTGCTCTCCATTGAAATTTTTTTGAACCCATCCAGCTGACTTCTTCGAATTTTCAGGTGATAATTTAAAATTCGTGACACAGCCATAGCATTCTAGCCCAGTTCATTCGGTATCATCTCCTGTGTCATCCTGGCATCTTCTTCAATTTTAGCCTTCACCAGGGCCACATTTGTATCGTCTGTCGAGGATTTGGGCCGACCTTCACGGGATTCATCCTTCACAGAAAAATGGCCAGTCTGGAATCTTCGAAACCACTTTGAAATAGTAACAAGAGATGGTGCGTTTATTCCGCATGCATTTTGGCATTTGTGCAGAATTTTGACTGGCGAGAGTTGACGTCGAAATCCGAAGAGAATGGCAAAACGAATTTCTTCCTGTGTTGGCGGTGGAACTTCAACCGAGCTTACGTCACGTCACTCATTTTTCTCTTTCTCGTCTCCATTTTTACCTATTGTTCTGAAATTTGGAAATAAATATTGTTAGACTATAAGCTACAGAAATGTATGTTTTTTTTTAAAACTACTAAATTGACACCAACTAAGCGAACTTTTGTTAGTCCCTCCGTAGTTTGAGGAAGTACCGATTTTCTAGTGTATTGAATAATTGTCTCTGTGAACGGGAGCACTGAAATCAGTAAATGGTAGAACAGGAGCCGATTAACCATTAAAAAACCCTCATTTAACTTCAATCTATCAGTCTTGGAAGCGAAGTATACGATCCACAAGAAAGGAGACCCCCTCAACTGCGCCAATTATAGAGGCATCAGTCTCCTCAACAAGATCGATCAAATCTTCACACTTCGGCAGATCCTGGAGAAAACACAAAATTGATTTTAATATCATTCAATTAAACAATAACATTTTCTTTAAATGTAATGAGTGTAGCACTAAATCTGTATCGATTTACGTTAAAAAACTCGATGAGATTATTCGTAAATTTAATCAAAGTGTTAATGATCTAAAACGCGATTTTTCGAATTTTATCAACGTAAAAAATAATTGTGATACATATTCACGGGCAAAACACGTTCTAGATCGAAGTAGAGAGGTACGTGTAACCACCATAAATCAAAGCTCATATAAAAAATAAAAATTTGTCAGCAGTGACGATCGTTGGAACAAATTATAACAAAAACTCTCCATCTATCATGAGACGGGATTTAAGTACATTGAAATTGGGTAAACCCCAACTCACTCCCAATGCCAATGTACGAAACTCTCAGAGAGATGATCGTCAAGTGGCCACCGCTGCGCCGTTGTATCCGTTCCTCCGTCGGATTCCTCTCCCCCGAATGATTCGAAGGTTGATGACACATATGCTGTTGCTATTGAACTAGCTGCAAATAATGACGTTGTTTATGTTGTTGATACCATTCCTGTTACATCAGCTGCCGCTGCTGCGAGAGAGTTAGAGAATAATGATGTTATCACAGTTCTGCAAGCTAATCGAAGTGTTACTACTTTACCCTCTGGTGACAACGCGGAAGGTGAAACATATGCTGATGTTGACGAAAATAAAAATGTAAACAAAAGGAAAAATGATTGGAAACTGGTGAAGCTCAATAAATCAAACCTAAATCAACAGCGTGTTATCATTCTACGAGTATACATCTCTTAATGCGATTTTTTCATCTAAATGGTTACATATATCTAAATTTCGTGCTGATACGAAACCTGAAGATATAATTAAACATATCTCAGGTAAAACTGATATTCCTGCTGGCCAATTCAAGTGCTTTAAATTGACTAAGAAAGGGACTGACGCGTCGGAAATAAAGCATGTTAACTTCAAGCTGAGTGTACCAACCGACAGTTTCAATTTTATTTTCAACAATTCTTTTAATTGGCCATACTCGGTTACAGTAAAAAAATGTACTAGTCGTTAGTAAAACAATTTATCATTATATGTACTATCAAAACGTAGGTGGTTTAAGAGCAAAACTAAGTAATATTTTTGTCTCGTCCTCATCGGGCTCTTATGATATTATTATTATAACTGAGAGTGGTATAAATGATAGTCATCTAACACCTGAGATTTTTAAACCTAATTTATACAATGTGTTTAGGAAAGATCGGAGTTACTTGAAAACTGGTAAGGAAAAGGGTGGTGGTGTATTGATTGCTATCCGATCCGTTTTTCTTTGTAGACAGATTGAGTTAAGATCGAATTCTTTACCATTGACCTCTAACATAGATGTTGATCAGGTGATAGTATGCTTAGTGTTAGATAATAAAACTGAATTGTTTATAACGGCTAGCTATATTCCGCCTGCTGGACCTGACGGCTTACTGGCCGAACTTTTCAAGGCACCTGGTGATGAAAAGGTTGAGTGCATATACCAACTCATCTCTAAGATTTAGTCAGACGAGTGTATGCCTGATGAATGGAATCTCAGCATCGTTTGCCCGATCCACAAGAAAGGAGATTCCCTCAACTGCGCCAATTATAGAGGCATCAGTGTCCTCAACATCGCATGCAAGATCTTTTCTGCGATATTGTGTGAACGCCTGAAACCTTTTATCAAGAGCCTGATTGGACCCTATCAGTGCAATTTCAGGACAGGAAAGTCAACCATCGATCAAATCTTCACACTACGGCAGAAAACTCAAGAATTCCAAATCGATACTCACCACCTCTTTATCGATTTCAAGGCCGCCTATGACAGCATCTATAGAGAAGAACTTTATAAAGCCATGTCTAGTCTTGACATCCCTGCCAAGCTCGTCCGTTTGTGCAGAATGACAATCGCTGCTCCATCAAAGTCGGTAAGAACTTCACCGAACCGTTCGATGTCAGGAAAGGTCTTAGACAAGGTGACGCGCTATCATGCGATCTCTTTAACATAGTACTTGAGAGAATTGTACGAAACTCACAAGCCAACACCGGAGGTACAATCTTTTACAAGTCTGTACAACTACTCGCTTAAGCCGATGACATTGACATAATCGGAAGAACTCAGCGGGCTTTTGCGAGTCTTGAGATCGAGGCAGCCAAAATGGGTTTAGCGGTCAATGAAAGCAAAACAAAATATATGCTGTCTACAAAAAAGGGCACCCAACATCGGCGTCTTAGACACAACGCCACAATAGACAGATATAATATTTAAGACACTAATCATCCCAGTCCTTCTGTATGGCGCAGAGGCCTTATCGGATGAGGCTGCCCTTGATTATTTTGAGAGGAAAGTTTTTCGAGCGATCTTTGGTCCCGTCTGTATAAACGGTGAGTGGAGGAGAAGGTACAATGCCGAACAGTAGACAACGACCTCGTGGTAGGTGGCGCAAACAAGTGGAGGGGTACCTCAACCAACTTGGCGTGCGCAACTGGAGGCAGCTGGCTGGAGAGGTTTGTTGGTTGAGGCCCACGTCCACCCCGGACTGTAGTAAGTAAATAGTAATTCTCTTCTATAATTCATGCATACATTATACAGGACCACGCACACTTTTTGGCGCTTGTATCTATTCTTAGCATTTATTTTTTTTTTTTTTTTTTGCTTAATCGTCTTTGAGAACTTAAGTTTACAATAAGAATTTTCTCCTTACCCTAAGAATTTTTTTTTTTTAAATAAAACTATTTTTTATGAACTTTTTTTTTTGAGTTTCTGATCAGGGGTCGAATCGCGTCCTCCGTCAACAGATCTAGCAATAACATACATACAAATTGCATGCGTGACGAGATCTCAGTTGACGGAGGACGTGATTCGACCCCAGTTTTTTAACGGTCTCTGGTTGACATGAAACGCATTTTATGAGTCTTTATATATATTGCCACTTATCTGGAATGCGGTTGGAAGGGTAATGATCTCCTGTCTTCGGATCATAATCTCGCCGAAATAGGAAGAAGATCGCCAGTTATATGGAAACCAACTCCGACGTTTTTCTGAAACCTAACATCTGAGTTTCAAACCACTACAATAACCTTTCTCTCTCTCTCTATCTCTCTCTCTCTCTCTCTCTCTCTCTATCTCGCTCTCTTTCTCTCTATCTATATATATATCTCACTCTCATAACCGCCTTAATACGCGCAAATTAAAATCAAAAGGACATTTCTGATTAAGAACTTTATGTTGAATTGATATCCGTTTACAGAACTTTTTTTTACCTCAGATAGCTTTTAAGTTACGGCGTTTTCCGGTTTAAGAAGAAATATTATCAAAATGTATATGGTGAAAACAAAACTAATATGAATTCCAAAACGCAGTACTGCGAGATCAACCATTCCCAAACGTCTGTATAACGTTTCAAAACGCATTGTGAATGTATCTACTGCGCAAACAAAAGCAAACAGCGCATCGTGAACTAATCAGGGTTATCGGCAATTCCGAGGGAAAAAAAGTTCCCCCGGAATTTTTTTGTTGAAATTCCGGGGGAAACTTTTTTCACGATACCAATTTTTTGCGGGGGAAATTTTTTCCCTCGTTCGAAATTCATTGCCGATACCTATTTTTGGAAAATGGGAAACATTTATTTATTTATTTATTTATTTATTTATTTCAATGAGTTTAGTTAACACAGTAAGATACATTATCTTATAAAATAGTGCTAAACTTTAATATGAAAAACTAAAATTATGAAAGCTACATGAGCTGTATGAGAATAAAGGTAAAATTCAAATAATAAGATTAACAAAAATAAAAATAAAACAGTGCATATATGTATACAAAAATATATATATATATAAAGGAGAAAGAAAGAAAGAAAGAATAATTATCAAACAACAGAACTATGTAAATTAATATTGAATTAAAAGGAAGTAAGGTAACTAAGTATTATAGGAAAGAAGTGCTTTTAATTTGCTTCTAAATCTTGTTGTGCAATCTATCCTTCTTATTTCGAGTGGCAAAGAGTTCCACAACCGAGTAGAGCTTACAAGAAACTGACGTTCCGAAGTCAAACAAGAAAGCCGTGGAGGAATTAACTGAGCGGATCTGTTTGAAGAAGTAAATCTAAATCTAAACTTTTCGTAAAGATATGTAGGTTGACGTGTTATTTCGGGAGGAATTTTATTCACGATAGCCCTGAATGTCATTTGACATTTTATTGTTTTTTATTCCGCCAAAATGGAAGCATCCTCTCTAGATTTGTAAGAAATAATTGTTTTAAATTATTTATTACATAATACATTCTGTAAAATTTACTAAAAACGACCACTAAATTTTTATTTTTTTTAATTCAGATCGTTCCAAAACCTCAAAGATTGCAACGCATCATCAGAGCATCGCATAACGAAAGCATCATAACATCGCACCACAACAGCAGTGATGCATTCACGATGCACATTGTTTTGAGGTTTTGGAATTCAGGCAGGGCCTCCGCGCCGTAGGCGGCGCTACAAGTTCAAGGGGACCTCAACCAACGTGGAGTGCTAAAGACCGAGCTAAATGGAAAGGCGGCTTGTTGGTTGAGGCCCAGATTCACCCCGAACTGTAGCGCTACCTAAGTAAGAAAGTATGTGTGAAAATGTCAATAAAAAAGTTTAAGCAAAGTGAGGCAGCAGTAGTCTTTACAATGTCAAGTAAAGCGCCGCTTAACCTTATTGAACAACACATGTAGCTATGCTTCACGTTGACGGTGATTTACTGCATTCAAAAAATGGAAAATATAACAATGAAAATACGGGTTCGTAAGTCCCTTCTCCAGGCTGTAAGTATAAAAACCATAAATAAAGTTTAATTATGATAATAAACAATTTTTTATTTTTTTTTAATTCTTTGTTTATTACGTTTTTTTGTTTTTAATTATTTTGTGATAATAGAAAATAAAATAAAGGAATAGATTCCGAAAGAAAAAAAAACACCTTCAAATTACACACTAATTACAATTTTGTTTTTCGTTTTTTTTTTTTTTAATGTGAAAGAAAACAAATTTGGTTAAATAATATTAATCGATTTTTTTACTCCCGCTTAATGTGTCCAAAAGAAAAAAAAAAAAACAAAACAATGTCCAAAGTTTGTTTCCTCTTTTTATACGTAAATGAATCTCTACAAAAAATTAATTTGTTCTCCAACCTAAAAATTATTATCAAAAAAATATTATAATTAAAAAACAAGTGTGTGTCTGTGTATTTTTTTTTTGCACTAAATTTAATTTTGTTTTTCTCAAAATAAACGTTTCTTACGAGTTAAAACCATCCAACACAAAGAAAAAATAGTAATAATAATACAATTATTATTAAATATACATATAAATCAAATATTGCAGTACAGGTAAATAGAAAATAAAATAAAAACAAATTTTACATTAAACTAAACAAAAAAAAAGAAATATTATAATTGGGGTGCTTCTTTTAGAAATTAATATGTAATATGTATATGTATATATTAAATTATTTTATTGATTTAATTAAATTATAAGTTTTATTTTAATTATTATTTTTATTTTTTTTGTTGTTTAAATTTCTAACTAAATTATACAAATAGGTATAATGAAAATATTTAGAATAACTTAAAAATTATGATCCCTTAGATGTAAGAAAATTGTTTTTGTTTTTTTTTTTTTGTTTTGTTTTTTAAAATGCTAATAACACATTAATAAACTTTTTGTTAATATTTATAATTAACGGTTTGTTGTTTGTTATATATTTGTTGCGGTGATTTCTTATTTTGTTTGTTTCATTTATACTATTATTTTATAATTCTTTAAAATCTATGTAGTGTGTGATCTGTATTTATGTTACAATTTTTTATTTTTTTTATCGCCAAGTTGTTTCGAAAAAAATACAAAATTAAAAATGAAATGTTCCAATTAAGGAATACGGTTGTGGTGAAAGGTGGATGGATGTGTCTCTGATGGAATAACAATTAATTTAATTTTAAGGAGGAGAAGGGAAAAACTAAAACTAAAATTGCACTAGCTACCACTATACAAAAAAATAGTATGCAAATTTATTAATTGTTTTTCGATTTGATTGATGATTCGTATTATGTATAATTTTTATTTTCTTTAGAAAATTAAGTTAATTATTTAACAATTATGTTTAGAATTCTGTTTTAAATTTATTATAAATATTACAGTATAAGCTTGATTTTGTTATTAGATATTTGTGTCCCGTGATTTATACCGAAAAGATGGAATGCTAAAGAATCAGTAAGTCAACTTAAGCGTATAATACGTCGAACCCACGTGAATTTCCTAGAACCCAAGTCAAATCTAAATCGCCTCAGCATAAACAAGGTTATACAATCATATTACATTGTGGAAAGCGTAAATAAAATATCAGCACGACGTTGTTTTGACGATTTGGCCCTCACAACTGGTAGGACTGTTAAATACTGTCGACTGAACAGCAGCTGTTGATTGCTGTCTCGTCGTCTGGACGATCTTTATCACTTTTATACAAATTTTATTGTGTACATTTTTTTTCGTGTTAAATAAGAGTAAAATTGGAGCAGCTACAATATTCCAGTGTTCAAACTCGTTCACTATAAGCCATCAATTTTGATAATGACTGCACAGATTCGCTTGCATTACAATAAAACTTTCAGTGCGTCAAAACATAGCTTTGTAGGTTTTAGCCTTAGTTAAAGAGGCTTTTGCGTCCAGCATTAAACTTATCAATCTAAGATTCGACTGCTTGCAAATATTCAGCCAGAAGCGACGAATAAATAATAGTTGAAGAGATCCAAATGGAGGCCTATTACCATTCCCATTACCCCAATATAAAAATACTGAACTATAGAATGGCGAATTAAAAAGAAGGGTCCTATGAATAGAATCAGGGTTATCGCGAATAAATTTTGCCTCGGAATTTTTCCCCCGAACAAATACTAGGTATCTTTAAAAATAGGTAAAAAATTCATCGGGGAAAGATTAAGTATCGCCATTGCGTTGAAATTTTCCTGAATTATCATCCATGGTACCTATTTCTTTTCCGCGGAATTATTTCCTCTTTTTTTAAGGCACCTAATTTTTGTTCGGGGGGAAAATTCCGAGGGAAATTTTATTCACGATAACCCTGAATGTTATTAAAATAAAAACAAAAAAAAATATAAATTATTTATGAAAGCTATTACCCTTCGCCAATGGTATATTTAGTATTTTAGCAAGAAATTTGAAAATAATTTGCCACTGAAAACCATCACTTTCGAAGTCATGTCACCTATAAAATTGAAATCAACAATCTTTTGTGTTAAGGTTTCATTATTCCCATCGTCACATCTCATCAGAAAGCTCTCAATAGACGGTTCAAAATAGATGTGATTTTACAAATGCTTATCACCTCATACGGATTGGAAATGCTAAAAATAAAATGAATCGACAAACAGAGACGAAGTGAGATTTTCCGACTTGGCCTATGGGAAATAAGCGGACACTTTCCGACTTCATTTAATCAACAATTACAATAGGTGCTGCTAAGTATGACCCAGTATGGTGTGATATGTATTGTCAACTTAAATACCTAACCTCTAAAAGCTTATACTGTTTAACATTACTTTAAAGAAACAAAATTGAAATCAACGTTCAACGTGTGAAAATGTGCTAATTAATAGAAATTTACCAAAAACAAGAGCTGACTAATAAATTATTAATCAATATAAATTTTATTGCAATGTTAAACTTTTAGTAACAATTTTACTATAAACAACTTTCGTAAGGCCTCTTTGAGAATACATTTTTGTTTCTTTTGTTTTTTTTAAATTTCTAAGAAAATAATTTAAATTTTCTTTTTGAAAATAAGTGCACTTCTGTGTTTTTATAATTCTCATTGCTTAATTAGCTCACTTTTGTTTCAGTTTTCGATTTCGCTAAGTTCTTTTTTTTTTTCTCTTTTTTGCATTTATACGTAGTTTTTTCTTTTATTAATGTATATTGTTTTTTTTTTTTTTTAATTGTAATTTTTTTCTTTGGCGAAATTTTAAGCCTCCGATATATATATATATCCATATATAAAATATATTCTTACTTTATATATCTATATATATGTTTATAGTTAATTATTAACATTTAATTATTTCATTAAATCAGAAAATGTTTCTTTTTTTTTTCTTCTTTGCATTATATATTCCTAACTATGTATACATATTCTCTTTTTGAAAAAATAAAAATAAAAAATAAAATAAAATAAATTATAAATTAACAACAAAGGAGAAATAAAATTAAAAAAAATGTTAGATTTGCCTTTTATTTTATTTTTTTTTATTTTTCGTATTGCGCCAACAACGTACTTGTTTTCTTTAGGAGTTTTGTTCTTTTTTTTTCAATGCAAGAAAAGAGAACAGTATTCTTTTTCCTTTCAATGTAAAAAAAATTTAAAAAAAAATTGCACAACGGACATTTCTTAGTTACATAGAACAAAAGATATTAATTAGATATTTTTCAAGATTTTCCTTTTTAATATGCTTTGCAGTTTAACTTAAAAAAAAAATATAAAAGAAAATTTTAAAATAAAAAAAATAATAAAATAATGATAAACAGGTAACAACATTAAATATTATTTATAAAAAAGAGAAATTTTAGGCCGATTATATCGGCGGTTTTTTTTTTTACAGTGCTCTTTCTTTTTTTTACATTTTTTAAGTTTTATTTCAAAAAGTCAACATTTTTTTTTTTGTTTTTTGCTTGTTAGATATTTCCTATAATATATATAATTTTTTTTTTAAAGTAGTGATATTAAAAATTATTAACTATACCTATATGTACGAAACAAGAATTACTACTAAAAATTTTTCATTTATATTGTTTTGTAATTAATTTACTTAGAAAAATTTTGGAATATTTTGGAAGCCTTTATAAGGTTGAGAGATATTTTGTTTTATACGTTTTGTTACTTTGTCGTCTCTAGGGCTGTTCATCGAAGATGACAAACAACACAGATGCAATGGAGACGATCTATAATAAAAGTCATTATACATATTTATTTTTTTTTTAAATTACCTCAGAAATAAAATTAATTTTATATGAATTATATTTTGTTTACATATAAATATATATATTTATTTTGTTTTGATTATTTTCAGTGTGTTGGTGGTACTGTTGCTGCAGTTGTTGTTGTAGTTGTTTGGCTTAGTAAATCTATCTGTGTTGTGGGCTGTGTTGTTACTGCTGCTGCTACTGATGATGATGCGGAGGATGAGGAGGAGGAGGAGTTGTTAATTGGTGTGCCGCCGCCTGTTGCTGATGTTGTTACCAGTGCTGACGATGGATTTTCTATTTTATGTATTATCTTAACGTGTGCAGTCATATTGTCTTTTCGTGTAAACTCCTTAAAGCAGAAGGGACACGGATAGACCTTGACATTACGCTTGTGCGACGTCACATAATGCCGACAGAAATTACTAATGTGAGTGTAGACACGGGAGCACACTTTGCATCGGTAGGTGTGCTCACCCTCTTTGGTACAAAAATCCCTGACAGATCCTTCCGAGTCATCTATAACATATTTAGCGGTTCGATTACATGCAATTTGGGGTTCAACTTTAATGCTATCATTACTATTATTTCCCGCGCCGGAGCTCATTGAATCACCGCCACCGCCAGATCCTTTCGTCTTTGATATGCTAATGTTGTTGCCACCGCCAGGTGACGATGTTAAACTTAGATTGCTACTGTTGCCGCCTGGCGTCGCTCCTGACGTCTGGGTATTACCGGCAACGGTAAGTGTTGTTTTTACCTTTCCTGGGGTTTGATTTCCAGTCATAAAGTTGCTTGTGAACATGTCGATAAAGTCGTTGTTGTTTAGCGGCTAAAATATAATAAGAGAAAGTGGTGAATAGTTCGATTTATGGGAAATTTCATTGTATGCTGGTTTGTTCAAGATCGAAATATGGTTTTTACGATGACCTACTAGGTTAGGTTAGGTTGGCTGTCCACACGAGAGTGCAGACACACTTAGACCAGTGAAGGTCCTTTGTGATACCATGGATCAAACCATCAAACCATCAAACGATGACCTACTAACTTATAAGCAACTTTGTTTAGTACAGACAAGCAGAATTATAAGTGATTGCAGTTAAAGTAGACAATCATGATCAATTGATCAAAAGGATCGAAAAGTTACAATCCGTTTGGAATATATTTTTTTTTTATAAATTTGCGCGCACCAAAGGGATTATGAACACCCTTATACTAATTTCCAGGGCACGAGCAGATTGGAAAAGGGGGGAGAGAGGAACAGAAGAGATACCGGTTAACGTTGGGTTTAAATGTTTAAAGGTTGTAATAAGGAAACACAGAGCCTGTCGTTCCGCTTATAAACAATTTCCTATATTTAACAGTATGCCCGAAGTTGGGCTTGAGAGTGAACTGATGTGCATTCGTAGTGAAATTTTAAAGGGGAGGAATGTACGAGTAACTGGCTATTTCACCGCGACTTTTTTTTTTTTTATAAAAAAACGATAAAATAGCGAAAGAAACGAGACATTTCTACGATGTTCAAGTGAGATTATGGAGTTCACGATGTCTCTATTACCTATAAGTTTTAACGTGGGACTCTGTATCCTATCTAGAATGTGCAGGACGGTCTTGGGTGCACCAGATCAGATTTGGGCATTATATTCTAGCTTTGGGCGGATGAATGCTTTATAGATTGAGATCAGACGGGGTAAAATATTTTTTGCACCGCTTTAGGAACCCTAAACAGTTTGCGGCATTTTTAGCGAACCCGAACATGTGATCGTTCCATCGAAGATGGTTATAAATGCACATACCAAGAATGACAAGCCTTTCGGTTTCAGCGATGCAAGTACCATTCATGGATAATAGTTGAGGGTCTTGGTTTCACTTGAGAAACAGAAGACAGTGTTGTATTTTGGATGCATTCAATTCAACGCTATTGATTGAACCCCATTTGAATATGTTGTCCAAGGACCGAATTCAATATGTTAAACATACGTTGTCGTTCCTCTTTTAGGGCCGAAGGGTATGGACGTGAGTTAGGGAACGAATATGAAAAACGGAGGGCACTGTCAAGAGATCATTTATAAAAATGAGAGGCAAAACAGAACCATGGGCAACACCAGCATTTATATGGTGAATTAGCGACTCGAATCCGTTCAAGACAACTCGTACTGAACAGCCCGAAAGGTAATTTTTAATCCATTGCAGAAGAGACTCGTCGATGAGATATGCACGCATTTTTGACGAAAGATCCTTGTACCAAACTCTGTCAAATGCTTTAGAAATATCGAGCGCAACAATCTTTGTTTAGTTGAAGTGATGGATAAATTGGTTTCACTTCTCGGTGAGGTATGCCATCAAATAACTAGTGGATATGTTGCTACGAAAACCGTACTGCCGATAATTATGGAGTTTTCGTGAATCAAAATATTTCATAAGCTGACGATTTATCACCATTTCCATGACCTTGGAATGCAGATAATTAGACGGGAAGGCAAATTAACCTTTTTTAGGGACGAGCTGAGCAAATGCTGTTTACCATCTGCTCGGAAAGAGAGCAGAAGAGTAGCAAAGCTTACACAGAGGTTTTGCCAGCGAGGAAGAATACCTCTTCAGAACTATGGAGGAGAAACCAGTGGACCAGTGGACCAGCGGATTTGTGTATGTTAAGACATTTAAGTACTTCTGCAACTATACGAGTGCGAAAGGGGACTTGTCTCAAGAAAAATTTGACACTCTCAAGTACAGGCGGAGAAAAAGCTCTATCTGGCAGCGTGGAGTTCACTGCAAAGTGAGCAGTAAGCTGATTAGCCTTGCCCAAGGAGCTGGATTAATCCATTGTAAATGAGCGGTGGGATAGCAGACAAAGCCGAATTTTTAATATTTTTGACGAATGACCAAATATTTTTACTTTCTACGGAACGTTGTTTTTCGAGTTTTTCGCTTCAATTTTTTGTCATGTAATAAAAAACGAATAATCTCTAATCTTATTGTGCCTGTCTTCAATAACGTTAGCATGGCTTTCTCTTTTTTTTTATTTTAAGTGCAATTATATCCATATCTTCTTGCATTCAGTAGATTTTTATGAACTTTTATCAGAAAACTATAACCTATTCTGACCTAAACTTGAGAATTTTGAAGAAATTTCAAAATAATAATATAAAAAAAAACTCCTTAAAAATGGGAAATCTTTGTACAGACAAATTTACAAACTTTATTGGGTTGGCCAATAAATTCCTTGTGTTTATCGTTAGTGTTCCCGTTAACTTTGAATGACGCCGTTTGTAAATGTTGCTTCGAGGTTGCAGTTTTCTTCTTTAAATACACATTGCAGTGCATATGTGAAAGAAAGTTCATAATGATCGGTTGTGTTTTACGCATTTGGTAAACTTTTGAAAATGGAGGAAAATAAGGAGCATTTTCGGCATATTATGCTTTTATTTTCGGAAATGAAAAAACGCTGCACAAGCACATAAGAAGATTTTCGCTGTGCATGGGGATAACTTTGTAAGCGCTTGGACTGTTTGATTTGATTTCACATGTTCTGACTTGCCCCGTTCTGGACGACCGGTTGAGATTGATGGGGACCAAATTAAAGCTCTAGTTGAAAATAATGCACGCTACACAACCAGGCACATTGCTGATATATTGGATATATCGAAACCAAGCGTAGAAAATCACTTGCGTAAACTGCAATACGTAAATCGATACGATATTTGGCTCCCGCACAATTCGAGTTAAAAAAATTTATTGGATCGTGTCTCCATCAGCGATTCCCTGCAGAAACGCAACGAAAGTGAACCATTTTTAAAACGGATGATAACGGGCGATGAAAAGTGGGTACTTTACAATAACGCGGAATGGAAAAGATCATGGAGCAAAAGAGGTGAGCAACCTTTAACCGTTGCAAAAGCTGGTCTTCACCCTAAAAAGGTTATGCTCTGTATTTGGTCGGATTGGAAGTGAACTGTGTATTATAAGCTTCTTCCGCATAACCAAAGCATTGATTCCGATAAATACTGCTCTCAATTGGATAAACTGAAGGACGCAATTACCGAGAACCATCGAATTTCATCTCGCTGGAAGCTTGTAAAATCCACTTGGAGCAATTCTTCGCTAATAAAAATCAAACGTTCTACGAAAGGGGCATTATGAAATTGCAAGTTTGAGAGTTATGATCCCTTGGGTTCTGATCATAACCTCACCAAAATATAATAGGAAGAATGTAAAAAATACAACAAATCAAAAGTTATGATTTTCCGGAACGGATGGGGGCGCTACGTAACCAATGAAAAATGGACCTGGCAAAATGAGGAACTGGAAAAGGTTAAAGAATATAAATACCTCGGAGTACTGATCACCCCACAGTTATCTATTAGAAAACACCTTCAAGAGAAGTTAAGAGAGTCAAAAATGGCAATCAATTGTAACTGGAGAGCGATTTTGGGAAAAATGAAAATCGCGCCGAGTGTAAAATATAAAGTCTTTGAAGCAGTCATAAGGTCAATCATGTGCTATGCGGGACAAGTGTGGGGGATCTGGCAGTTTGAGGAGGTTGAAAAACTTTTGAGATACTTCCTAAAGAAAATATTCAAACTGCCAGAAAGTATGCCAAACTACATGTTGTACCTGGAAACGGGGCTGCCACCGCTGTATGTGTTTACGCTAAGACTTCACTTCCTATACATCTTGAAAATCCTATCACAACCAAGTCATCGTCTTCCCCATAAAATGGCTATGCACCTGAAAAATAGGAACCTTCATTTATTTACCGAATGGACTAGGCAGGGCTGTGACCATAATGTACCCCTACATGAAGCACACGTAGACGAAAAAAACCTAGGAAAGGCGGCACTGGACGAACTTTTAATTAAGATCGAAGAATCCACACGGCAGTCTTTTCAAAGGCAAAGTGAACAAAGCCAAGTAAGGAATATTTATAAAGTTTTAAAGCATGACCTTGGGGAGCTGAACTATTTTCATGATTGTAACAGTTTAGATCTGATCTCAACAGTATTCAAAGCCAGGGGCGAACTATTGCGATTAAACTACATGCCCCATATAACAGATGGAAGTGATGAATGTACACTGGGCAACCATAGAGCAAGAGAAGACGGCCTTCATTTCATTGGAACCTGCCCTATATTTTATTCCTGCATTAATAAAGTTACACACTTACTACTACTACTACTACTATAAAAAAATAAGTACCTTTGCACTGCTTAAATCTGCCTCTTTGTAAATAATGAAAAGAAGGTTCCCAAATTTAAAGTGGTTGTGAGCTGTTTTATGTAAGTAAGTAAAGTAAGACATTGTTAATACTAAAAATCAAAAAGCTTGTGTAAAAAAATTGTTTTCCTAAAATTCAAGGAGAACAAAATTTCATGCATTCGGACAAAAGAACATGACTAATTCAGCTAGGCATGTCTTATACCAGAATTTCTCTGTGTTTGAAACTATAAATTTAAATTTTTCCAAAACTAAACCGATACGTCGTTTATTCATATTTCTATTCATAATGTGATCTTACGAAAAACAAAACATCAAGTCTAGCATGCGCCAAAATGATCAATTCATATCTGACTAAGATCACGATACATACATACATACATTTTTGGCGCAACAGCTCTTTAAGTGCCCGGGCCTAGCTTCTCGCAACCACTCATGTTGTGTGAGTTATATTTTTCACACAAATGGAAGGGACCTACAGTTTAGTGCCGTATCCGAAGGGCAATTTGTCTTGAGAAACTTTTTCGAGACAACAATACTCTCGGATGTTTGTCAGACGCTCGCGAGAGGTGGGACCGTGAAATAAACTTTTTGGTGTTTTTTTGGGATTCGAACTTGGAACCTCACGCGTATTGATCCGACACACTAACCACTTACGCCACGGCGCCCACGATGTGAAAATGTATTTTATAAGCTTGGTAATATAATTGCGAACAATAGAAAAAATGTAAACTTATCTGTAGTCAGCCAAAACAGTTCGCATTGCGCAATTCAATACCATATAAATGGGATAAGTTACTGCTTTTGATCTATTCTCTTGTTTGAGTAGCTCATTGGTATTTTACTTGGAACACTTTCAAAGATATAGCTACAGTTGTAATCATTTACATTTTAGAAGTGCCCATAGTGCCGAGGAGTATTTCGGCAAGACCACTGATCTCACTATTCAGTTCGACGCTTTACATTGGGTTTTGGAATTTAGCGGCAGATGGTTTAACTTGGTCAATTAACCCCACCGTATGGGTTAGTCTTGTATCCAGTTTACATCTAACTGTAGTCATATTCTCAAAATTGTACTCTCTGGACCTCATGACTTCTGTCGTTACGGTCAAGGTAAAGGATTGCAGAAATCGCCTCGAAACAGGTTTTTTTTTTTTTTTTTTTAAGAAATGTGAATTTTATTTTTTGAGGCATGCAACTGATTTGGTAATAAAAAAGCTCCTGGACCGGATAGCATTCCAAATGAAGTCCTAAAAGCCGTGATCACATCTAGAATGGACATATTTGTGGACATTTTCCCGATCAATGGAAGAAGGGAGGGAGAAGGCGAACCCCACAGGCGGATCAGTAGAAATGCGGAGAAGTGGGAGGGTTATGATCCCTTGTTTTCGGATCATAACCTCGCTGATAAAAGGAAGAAGAAGAAGAATGGAAGAAGGAAGGTAAACCTGCAATAGATCCATCAGCATACCGCCCGCTCTGTATTTTGAAACGGGAGGAAAAGTTCTGGAGCGCATCGTCGGTAACAAATTGGAAGCAGCCATTGAAGAAGCAGGTGGACTATCAGAACATCAGTACGGATTTCGAAAGCCACGCTTGACTGTTGATGACATTAAGGTAGGGGTTGACATAGCACAAAGGGCCATAGAAGGAAGACGATGGAGAAGAACCGCAAAGCATTACTGTTGCGTCAAAACACTGGACGTTAAGAACGCTTTCAACACCACGAATTGAAAGCACACATCGACATCGGCATAGTTGTTACAGCAAAACTTTCGGAAGAAGTTGTTCAAATGGCGTGGGCGCCGTGGCGTAAGTGGTTAGTGTGTCGGATCACTACGCATGAGGTTCCAGGTTCGAATCCCAGAAAACACCAACAAGTTTTTCACGGTCCCACCTCTCGCGAGCGTCTGACAAACATGCGAGAGTATTGTTGTCACGAAAAAGCTTCTCAAATCGCCGTTCGGAGTCGGCATTAAACTGTAGGTCCCTTCCATTCGTGTGAAAAATATAACGCACACAACATGAGTGGTTGCGAGAAGCTAGGCCCTGGCACTATAAAGAGCTGTTGCGCCAGATTTTTGTATTTGTAAGTTGTTCAAATTAGCAATGAAATCATTTTAAACACCGTGAGTGGATAAAATCTGATAAAGATGGATCTTTGAATAGGAGTATGTCCCTCCGACTCGAGCCCAAAGATCTCGTTCCGATAACAAGCGAATGAGGACCGTATTTTAAAAAAAAGAAAAAAAAAAAAGAAATGTGTTTGGGGAAAGCAGTTATATTTGAACATGACAGCATGGACCGAGAGAGCGTACTTCCTCAATTGATGGAAACCTTCACAAATCTAACATTGTACGAGAACAAATTCGCTGAATTACCGAAAATTGTGACTACTTAAAAAAAAGAAAATAAATAAATATATAAAAACGGAAAGGCAAGGGCGCCACTTTTTTTTTTTTACTTATTTCATTCTGAAATTCATTTTCAAGGATTCATAAGATTTAGAAACTTTTTTGGGTTGGAAAAAGAGCATGGAGTTTGAGCAAGTCCTACAATAAGTTGTATACTGTCACCTATTTTTTTGTGCATCATGATTGTTTTTTAACACCATCCGTCTAGAAACGTCTAGAATACGTAGAAGTAATTTTCTTTCTTCATACTTACGTGAATATGAAATTGGAATTAAATATTAAATGTTCTCTATGCTTCGTCTAAATAATAAACTATGAACACGAAACATGTGTACTTATGTACATTGGAATATTTAAACCATATCTTGATTTTGAAAAACTCCTTCACATACTCGAAATCACCCACAAATTGTCATACATACCTTAACATCCTGTTGACTCAAACCGTTCTGTTTCAATTTCGGACGTTTCGACAACTTTGGTTTCGACTTAACAATCGGCGTTAGCTTTGGAATAGCGCCCATTGTATTAAGTATTGTCACAGTGCCAGGCACTGACCCGGGGCCTATTAACGCTCCGCCTTTAGCTGCGGCTGCTGCTAACTGTTGCTGGTGTTTTTGCTGTGCCAACAACAATGCCTGTTGCTGTTGTTGTTGATGTTGCTGTGCAGCGGCGACGGCGGAGGAGGCTTCTTGTGAATTAGGTGAGCTTGTTGGATCATATTTGAACTCTACTGGTTCATCATATTCATCAAGCATCAGTTGTGGTTCCATAAATGACGCATCCATTTGATCATCGCAGTCACTATCGTTGGGATCTAAAAAATGAGAAAAGAAATGGGAAAATTGGGGGAAGGGGGAGAAAATTGCATTTATTCATAGTTCCTATTGTGGCATATTTAAAAAAAAATTATTTTAAAATTATATTAAGCAATTTATCGGAAAAGCTATAGGGATTTTAAAGCCATTTTTTTTTATTCTTTTACACATACAACACAGAAATTCTTCTCTTTCGATATAAGAAATTGTTTTTCTTCTTTTTTTTTAGTTTTCTTTGAGATTGCATAGTTATTTTTGAGAGTTTTTAAAGAAAAAAATAAACTTATAATGTGGTGGAACCTAAATAACTTTACATTATTGGTTGGTTGGATGGTTGGTATTGAAGCACACATTTTTCACGTCGGCCAAAAATCCCTATGCTCATCCCGATTGAATATAAAGAGTAACGTTTTTTTTTCTATTTTATTTTCTTTCTCATTTTGTGTCGTTCTTCCAATTCATATTTAAGTAGATACGTTAAATCATTTAATCATTTAAAAAAAAAACGATATGTAAAAAAAAGTTAGGGTAAAAAAAATTACTTTTTTTGTTTTTTTTTTTTTTGAGCAGAAAAAGAAAGAAAACAAAGAAAAAAACGCAACACCTTAAATTTGCTGAATTGCTGAATATAATTGGGGGAAAACTCACCTGCCGACGGAAAAAGAATTATACGCGAGTTGTTTTCAATCTTTTTTTTATTTTTTTGTTTATTTTTCAACACGACAGGCCACAATTAACTTATTCACAACACTTTAAGGAATGTACTAAAATATTTTTTGTTTTGAGAGAAAGAGAGAGAGAGAGAGAGAGTAAAACGCACAAAAATCCCTTTTAGCTTTTCCGATAGATGGTTTTTTTGTTTTCAAAAATTGTCTAAAAAATTAACCTATAATAGTAATATTGTTATTTTGAGATGAGTTTTTTGTTCTTTTGTTTTTGTTTTTGGTGCAAGAATGGTGATTTGATTGTATATATGCAAAAAATGCTGTTAATCTTTTATGTAGTGAATGTTAATACATAAAATATTTAATTTTTTGTTTTTACTATTTCATTCTACGTCGACACTTTAAAAAAAAAAAAGAAATTTACTTGCAGGTGTGTAAAGGGGGTGTAATGAAATTTAATTAAATGAAACACCGATCTTAATTTTTTTTTTGCAATTATTTAGCTTTTAATGAACTCAACAGTTAGTTAATGATCATGTTTTTTTTTTCTTATTGCTTTTGATATTCATTTTCGG
Organism: Brachypalpus laphriformis; assembly: GCA_945910035.1. Classification (NCBI taxonomy): domain Eukaryota; kingdom Metazoa; phylum Arthropoda; class Insecta; order Diptera; family Syrphidae; genus Brachypalpus; species Brachypalpus laphriformis. Next base: position 38,385,914 of record OX246754.1, on the reverse strand, counting down.
GATTTTTTTTTTTATTTCAAAGCTTTATATAATATAAATATAAATTAAAATTAAATTTAAGAAACTATCTAAAACTAAACTCACCGGAAGTACTATTGTCATTGTCATTATTTATTCTGTCTTTGGACTGTGATTTGTGTTTCTTAGATCTGCCATCTCTCGAGTTCGTACAGTCCTATTGGATAGAAGTTAAAATATATATTTTTACGTCAAGTTCAATAATAATATGTGAGGCGACAGAAAAAATTAAACGATTTAGCGAAATAACTTACATTCATATCCTGATCATTATCACAGGATTCTCGTTGATTGTCATCAGAACCTTCATTTCCTGAATATCCATCACCAGGCAATTTAACTTCATGCTTTGGCGAATCCTAAAAAAAAATAAAAAATTTAAAAATATTTGAGGATATGTTTGAGTTTGGAATAAATTGTTAATAGCCGTGATAATTGGCGCCCAACGTAAGGTCTGTAATATACTACTAAAAGCATTAATTGACTGATAATCAGCGATATGTGTAGTGACTCACTACATGCGTCCCAAAATATTATAATAACAATATACCTATGTATATCGATTCCATCCCTAACTATCGCATAGCAACTTTTAAGCGTAAACGCTTAAGTTGCTTTTTATTACACATTAAATGCGACTAATCCGGGTTATTGCTTAAAGTAATAAACATAGGAACGGATCATTGACGGTACCTGATCACAGGAAATGGTTTATACGTTTTATGATCAGGTACGCAAAGATTAAAGGTGGTACCGAATGTACATAATGTCTTATGTGGATGATATGGATGGAATCGATACTATATAAGGCGGAGAATAGGTAGGAATAAGTCAGTATAGATTTAGAATTTAAAAGGATAAGTTCTTGATTATAACTCGAACGTTCGCAGCCAAGCATTGAGACAGCGGGCCCTAGAGTGAATAAACATATTGTCAAGTAAACTAATTGTTTTATTTTAAAACTATACTCCGATTCGTACTCTTCTCCTGAATACGGGAAAGTACGGTACGTTATCGCAACATATGTGACGAGACAAATTGTGATAATTGGCGCCCAACGTAAGGAGTAAATGAAATTCTAGTTGAAGCATTAATAAACTGATACCAACAGAGCTTCGCAAACAGTTGCTGATAAATTTAAATATGTAATGAGGTAAATTGGAATAATTGGCGCCCAACGTTAGGTCTGACGACCTGATAAATTAGGTTTTAAAAACCTAACCTGATATATTCACCCTGATTGTCGATGGCGTTTGTCGCTTTGCGACGATTGTCGTTTTATTCTTCAGATGAAGCACGAATTCATTTTCATAACTTTTTCACTGTGAAAGAGCTGTTATAGTATTCTACACGACAAACAAATTGCTTAGTAATGTTAAACGGTCAGTAGGTCATAGATATGAAAAAAACGACAATCGTCGAAAAGCGACAAACGCCAACGACAATCAGGGTGAATGACACAAGTCGATCTTTCTTTCTAAGGATTTATAGGTTGAGACCAACACCAATTTGGATGTACATAGTTCATCATCAAATTAAATTAAAAAAATCTATTAATGACAAAAGTGGGAAACTATTCATACTTCATTCAACTACATTAAAAGGGCTACCCATGGAGAAAAGCCAAGTTTAACTCAATTATCAGTGTTTTTGTTTTTGGAGATACAATATAATTTTTTAAAGTAAAACATGTGGAGTAAGTACTGGTCGAATGGCACTCTGACAAGAGTCTAAAGTTGACGGAAAGTAGAAAATGTTTGGCCACTGAAATTACCCCGTAGAAAACTGCAATAACCAACACTATAATGGCAGTTTTGCAGTCCGTCTGGAGCAAATCGTATGTTACCAATCCTACATTTTCCTAAATACTTTTGACGATTTTGTAAGAAAACGGCTCTAAGGTAGAAGGTGTGAGTGGCTAAAACGAGTTGTGAACAAATTCACCCGTTTGAATGAGGGATATAAGGAAAATATGGCCTTTTGTGGGAAAACGTAAACTAAAAAGGCGTGGTCGAATTCCTAAGCAACGACTTCTACATGCATATCCTCCTGAGACCCCCGGTATCACCAGTGATACGTTTAGTTTAGAATTTTTTTCCACGCCATCTTTTGGAATTCGGTAGAACCTTTCGGGGGGACAGTTTGGAGAGCCATTATCTTGTTTTTGAGCCACGTGGCATTTCTCTAGTTGTCAAATTACGTCAATTGCAATCAGTTGAAGTTTGATTTTTTTTGCGTTGCCACCATGTCAACTTTGCGCAAGGGTAAGCATTCGTTTTATGAAGTTATTTGCTAGTGTTTTGTTTTAAATATTTAGTTTAAACTGTATATTTAACATTACTGTCATGGTGATTTTGAAGCTTTTGAAGCTATTTAAGACCCAAAGTATTACTGATGATACCACCCCACTATTCCCATAATGGTGGTAATTTTTTTTCACTGAAATTTATGTAATTATAGGTGGTATTAAGTTATAAAAAAAAAGGTCTTGTTAATGAAAAATACATAACTTGGTCTTGGGTCTCAGGGGGATATTTCGCTAAAGCCATTTTTTCAGTTAGTATCAAAAATATTTTTAAAAAAAGCGGCCATGTTCGTAGGCAGATTTTAAAAATGTTCACACACTTGGACTATGAAATTCTGCTTGTCTTGCACCATATTCTATGCCAAAAGTTATGACATATAGACAGACAGACATTTGGTGTGAGTAAACCCTCTTGAGGGAAGTGTTTTCGTTAAAGAGAACACTCAATTCGATGTGAATAAAAATTTGCCTCTATGCAGGTTCTTCCCCTCAAGTTGAAGTTTGAAAACTCGAGTGACGAACTGTCAAATTCATTTGTCAATGTGCTTTTATTGGTAAATTAAACAAAAGTGAGCGCATAAGGAAATATAAATTTGTAATAACTTAATGAAACTTGTTAAACTTAACGAAACCTATTTTTATTCACACCAAATGGAGTGTTCCGTTCAAAATGTTAAGGGAACACTCACACTCAATTTTTATTCACACCACCCATTACAGTACAAATTGATAGTCAAAATGGATACCTATTGGATGGGTTATAAAATCTGGTCACAGTGAAGCCGATTTGTCTTAACAGATTTTACATAATGACTAGGAAAATATCGTTAAACAACTGACAAAGGAGAGTAACAAGTTCAAGCTACGCGAAATAAACGGGTTTACATGTTTAACGGAAGTATCCGGTAAGAGTCAGAAGTGATTTAAAATCGGGAGGTCTGCCGATATTTCCTGAGGTAAAACAAGCGAACTCCACAGGCGGATCAATAGAAATGCAGTGAGGTTATGATCCTTTGAATTCAGATCATAACTTCACCGGAAAAGGAAGAAGAAAATCCGATAAGAGCTGACTCCGCCAGTTTCCTTCTGCTTTTCGAGCCCTCCATATTAAATGGCGCCCAACGATGAATTTTTCATTTTTAAACTCAGACCTTGGTTTGATATTCTAACTAATTTTAATCCGCTTGTTTTGTTTTTATTCAATTAATAGCCATTTAGTAAGCTTTGCTCTAGGCTAAAGTTTTCAATTCTGAACTTCTTGCTCTAAGTGGTAGCAGACCGATATAGTACATCCTACCATAATCGAGGATTAACCCTAGGAGTCCCCGCGATATACATATGGATTTGTAAACCTGTCTTTTAACAATTTTACACGAACCTACCACAATTAGGGGATGCGGTCAATCCATGATTTGTGAGATACTTCACCAAATACAAATACATATGTACATTTGAAAGTATCAACTAAAAGAGAAAAAAAAAGTTCTTACCTGAACCATACCATCCCTATCGTAATCATCGAAATCATTTCCGGTGCCATTTGAACTGCCCGACAGCTTTCGAGGCCGTCCGCGTTTTCTCTTTGGCATCGATGATAACGCCGTACCCAGTAACGATTGTTGATTATTATTCATGTTCAACATATTCTGTGCTTTAGTTCTCTGTTGCACTAGATACGGCTGAATCCGATGCAATTGTGGTGGTGGAGGTGTAGGTGCTGCGCCACTTGGCTTATCATCATTTACTTCTGTCAGACCCTTTATTCGTAGACTCTCGGCAACGCGTAAAAACGCTGTTAAACGCTCTTGATCAACTGAAACTTCACCGCGATACATGAAGTCAAGTAGACTCTTCATATCTGAGTAGGGAACATCTTTCAATATAACAATTGGATGTTTCTCTGAATGATTGACGAAGAGTGCATTAAAGTATGGACTACAAGCTGACAACACCATCTAAAACAAGAAAATAAACCCACAAATTGAATAACATTCAAAACACTTGGACTTTCACTAAAAGAATTACTTGTGTGTAAATATGTATTAAAATACAACTTACTTTGTGAGCCTTCAAATATTGTCCTTCCACGGCCAGCGTGACATCTGTGAAGGTTTCAGCATGTAGCAGTTGATCGAAAACTGAGAGAAGGTTACTCTGATGGTTATTCCATCGTAAGCAGAATCTTTGGGATGCCATTTTTGCTTTTATTTTACTTTTCTGATTTACTTGCAATTTTACTTATTTTTTTTTTTTAAGTATTTTCACTTGATCTTCCCTTTGTTTTATGTAAAGTTTTTGCATATATTTTAAATAATATAAATATTCAAACGCGTGTGTGCTTTTTTTTTTTTTTTTTACTAAAAAATGTTCATATTTTAACTTATTGCTTCGACGTTACAAAATCGTACTTATTATTATTTCTGAAAAGAAAAGAAAATAGATTTTGAATGTAATTAATATGTATGAGCTACAATTTTATTAAATTCTAAAGAAAAGAGTACAAGAGTTCTAACTTATTTTCCTAACTTTGATGACTATAAGAGGATACTATACGGTTATGACTTGAACTACTTGAGACCTTAAGCCAATCTCTACAAAGGACCGACAACATATTTGATTGTATTGAAGTATAATGGATATGCAAATCCAATACCAGGAATCGACCACATGAACAAAACGAGCCTGTTATGATGTCAGATACGAGTAAGTGTGACTCAAGCAATTATGTAACCATCAATGGTTTGAAAGGAAATTAATCACTGAATGGGAAAACATAAAATCCATGTGAAGCCAGAATGAGTCGAACCGATTTGTATAGTACTTCGTAGTAGTTGCCCTGACGTAGTTGTAGTACAATGAAATGCTCTAGAAAAGTGAGTTACAACCAGCTTCCTGATACGTTTCATACTCTCATAGTAGTATCGACTTATGTCCGAGTAAATAGTATCTGTATGGATAAGGGGTTAAAAGCCCATTAGAAAGCGACTGAACTTTGCATACTTGGACGCCCTAAAGAACATACATGTCATGTCTCTTCGAAGACAGTTCCTCTATCCAATACTTGCAACAGTTGTACCTTTTTAGAATTTGTATCAAGAAGATTAGATTTACATATATAGGTATTTGTTTGTTACTCTTCCAGTCCAAAACTACCTATCCTATGCGATGAAAATTACACTGAATTGTTAGGCATTACTTCTAGTATAACATAGGCTAAGTAATTACTTTTCACATTCGGAAAATCGTTAACATCGAGTTTAAATATGTTTAATTTAGTGTTTCAGAAACAAAATATCCAATGTCACCTCTTCCCTACTGTTTTACCCGATCTATCTTATGTGTATACTTCACCGGATTCTTTCCAATAGAAAAGTACAACTAAACCCCGATTTATATAGCAGAGAGCACCTTTGAAAGCAAATTGTGATACTGGAGAATAGTCTAGGAAGAAAGCACTCAAAGACAGATCATTTGGTAGAGCGTTGATGGCTAAAACTGCAACTATCGCAGGTTCGTAGCCTGTTCACCAATATTTCCGATGAGGTTTTCATTTTTCAAAGATTGTTGTCTTATTCCTACCTACTTGTTCAGCCAATAGTCTTCTTTGTTGGAACATCAAAAAGAGATTAAAAAGAAATTCTAATTCTAATCAAAACAATTAATTTTTAAGTAAATGCATAGAACAGTGATCACAGAGAGCAATTAATACAATGAGCAGTTAATACTAGCAGTGATGTTATCACTCTTTAGATCACAGTTAGCATTGATTTGTTTTGTTATCTTTGGTGGACAGGGCGAAGTTTAAAACAAATCCAATGAATTGCAAGTGCCAATCATTCAATATACAACAAATATAACTATCACAAATGCAAACAAACGCATGACGAAGACAACACGAATGTTAACAAACGCCGAAGAATCAAATCCCTGAGCTCTCTAGAATCATTCACACCTACACAAGTGTATAAAAAGTCAAAAGAGAAAATCGCTATACGATGTGAGCAGTCACGTACCATAGGGCATAGAGCAATCACAACTGTTCCATGTTCGGTTTGCAGAAAAAAGTGATGACCAGATCGCAATCACAGTCTCATCACAAGTGATTCTACACATGCTTTGAGAAACTTAACTTTTAAACGTTCACTGTGACAGCTTAAAACGTTTTATTTCAAAATTCATTTCAATGCACCCGTGATTTAGTAGTGCTAAATTTGAAGCCCACCCCACTTTGCGACGTTTGTCATAAGAAGACAAACAGAAGAACGATTTGCCCGACTTTTTCGAATTGGTAACGCAGAACAGAATCAGGGTGGAAAAAAAATCTGAGCAAGCACAGCAAATGACAAAAATCAAGTGTGGTATCTTCGCTGGGCGCCAAATGACATTTTGGTAAAAATTTAAAGAAGGATATGTACACATTGTACATGATAAACTTAATAACAGAAGCAAAGAGCACTTTCCAAATTTAAACGATATTGTAAAGAGCAATTCAAATACGGACATACATACACCTGTGGCAATACGACAAAATAGCTTATGTCGATTTGTATGATTTTTCAGGAGAAGCGTTTAAAGTTGTGGCTTACGCGAAAATCGTATGAAATTTTTGAATTGCACCTCTACTCTAACAGCCATAACTCTGCCGTCTTTACAGGTATGCAACTAAAAAATTGAGCGAAAATACTTTATGTAATTGGGAACATTTTGCTGTAATTAACTCAATTTTGACTTAAGTCGACTTAAGCTATTATGTCGTATTGCCACAGACATAATTAGACTTTGGCACGACGCACAGCAAAACGTTCTCGGCTTTTTAATAACTGACGGAATATGTTCTGCTCTATATTCGGCAGATCTGGCAATGAAAAAGTCCATCAGGTTACCAGATGCATATAGAGAGGTCCTTATCAAATCAAGGACTTTGCTATTCACATAGTTCGAAACTAATACAAAAACTCTAACCCCAATTACCATTGTCGTTTTTCAACGATTTTTGTTTTGCTCATCAATAGAATTCCATATGTTTCGGGGCGCGGCAAAGTTGGAATAATACTCTAGAGCACAAAAAGAAGCTACAATCTTCTGTCTATCAATCTATACGTATAATAAATAAAAACAAAAATATTGGAGCAACAGCTCATGAAGTGTCTGGGCCTACGGAGGGTGATTGATAAGTACCCGTGTGAAGACACATAACGGCACTGATGTAAAATCTATATGTCATTGTTTAGTGTCATCTGTCAAACAACAACTGTCAAAATTTCAGATAAATTCATTAATTAATTTTGTTGTAGTAGCTGTTGGAAGTGAGCAAGTTTAATTTTTTTTTCTAATTATGGAAAAAGTGCAGTTCCGATCGGTGATTAGATTCTTGTTTTTAGATGGGAAAACGTGTAGTGAAATTAAAGAAAAGTTGGACACCGTATATGGGGACCTTTCTCCTTTGATGACAACAATTCGATATTGGTTCACTGAATTCAAGCGTGGTCGTACATCCGTCGTAGACGAAGAGCGTCCGGGTCATCCAATTGAAGTGACTACGGATGAAATGGTCAACAATATCCATGACATTATATTGGCAGACCGGCGAGTGAAGATAAGAGAGATTGTTGATGAGACCATGGGCATCTCATTTGAACGTGTGCAGAATATATTGCATCAACATTTGGGTATGACAAATCTATCTGCAAGATGGGTGCCGCGTTTGCTAACCGTCGACAACAAGCGGATTCGAATGACCACTTCACAGCAGAATCTGGACCTTTTTAAGCGCAATCCGAAGGAATTTCTGCGCCGCTATGTGACTGTTGATGAGACTTGGATCCATCATTATGCGCCTGAAATGAAAGAACAGTCAAAACAGTGGACTGCACGCGGAGAACGTGCACCAAAGAAGGCGAAAACAGTCCCATCGGCCGGAAAGGTCATGGCCACCGTTTTTTGGGGTTCTCAGGGCCTAATCTACATCGATTAATTGCAAAAGGGAAGAACGATTACAGGGCAATATTATGCTGAATTATTGGGAAAATTTAACGACGCATTGAAGAGAAAACGGCCCTTGGCAAAGAAAAAAGTTCTGTTCCATCACGGCAATGCACCGGTTCACTCGTGTCACATCGCGGCGGCAAAATTGATGGAATTAGGCTACGAATTACTGCCGCATCCACCGTATTCTCCAGATTTGGCCCCATGTGATTTCTTTTTGTTTTCAAATATGAAAAAATGGCTTGGCGGAAAGAGATTCACAACAAACGAGGAGGTCATTGCCGAAACTGAGGCATATTTTGCAGGGTTCGACAAAACCTATTTTTCGGAGGGCTTAAAAAAGTTGGAATATCGTTGGGCTAAGTGTGTCGAGGTAAAAATAGACTATGTCGAAAAATAAAATAAAATTGTTTAAAAAAAAGTTTTTTCTTGCCTAACACAGGTACTTATCAATCACCCCTCGTAGCTTCTCGCAACCATTCGTGTTGTGTGCGTTATATTTTTTCACACGAATTCAAGGGACCTACAGTTTAGTGCCGTATCCGACAGGCGATTTGAGAAGCTTTTTCGTGACAACAATACTCTCGGATGTTTGTCAGACGTTCGTGAGAGGTGAGACCGTGAAAAAACTTTATGGTGTTTTCTGGGATTCGAACATGGAATCTCACGCGCAGTGATCCGACACACTAACCACTTGTGCCACGGCGCCCACTGTATTAAAAAGTATAGCTAGGTTCGTCTTTGGGCAGGTATCGGGCAAAAACTAATTGACAGATTTAAGTAAAACTTTGCCATTCTATGCTTTAGGGGCTTGGTTACAAACTCAAATTAGAATTATTACGATATTCCTCAAGGGGATTACGATATTAAAATAAATAAACAGAGATTGAAAAAAAAACAGGCAAAACCAGACATTATAAAACTACACATTCGAAAAGGTAAACGTGAACAAATCGGAAGTAATGGTCGATTCCCGAACGCCCATTCAGTGCACTCTGCATGCTAGTGGAGTCCCACTGAAGCAGGTCGATAAGTTTAAGTAGGTACCTAGGGGTCTTATTCACGAGTGATGGAAAGAGCAATGCCGAGTAATCCTGTAGAATTGGTCAGGCAGAATCAATTTTGAGAGAGCTTAGTCAATCTGTTATAAGGGAGGCCGAACTTAATGTTCAAGCTAACTATCGGTTTTTAACTCGGCGTAAGTTCCAACTCTCACCTATGGTCATGAAATGAGGTTCCTTTGCCGTGTTGCGGATCACGCAGACAGAGTCACGGGTATCTGCTAGTCTATTCTAAAAGGCGGCTGGACAACTTAATAAAAAAAAAATTCACACCGAAAAACGAAAAACGACAACGGTGATCGTTACCCTGATGATTCTACCGACCAGCAAAAAAAAAAAGAGAAGTCACATTGCGTATCCCCAACAGCAATACCACTTTTAAGCTTTAGGAAATATATGTAGGTCAATGGGCTTGACTTGGATGACGGAGCAAACTAAAGACAACAATGCAGGTATTTGGAGCTTTGAACTGATATGTACATACATATGTATGTATGTTCATATGTATGCTTTTCCAATTTATTTTATAATTCACCTAATTCCATCTTTTCCAACTGAAAGAAAGTGTAAAGTTTGGGTCGTAAGCTCCGAATTAAGGTTTTATTATTAAGGAACTTTTTGTATAACGTTCGAGTGGTCAAGGGATTTTGAAAGACCTCATGATGCTCAATGCACACTGCCAGCTAATTTAAAAGAAAGAAAAAAGCGTTCTTATACAGTGAGAAGAAAAAAAAACCAAGTGGCAACGCTTCATTCTACCCAGACGTGAACCTAAAAAACATTTGTTTCAATGGACCAATGGTATACACTCAGCCCGACCAATGTCATCTGTCTTGCGTCAAAATATTATGACAAGTGGAGACTTTTCTCACATCATTACAAAATGTAAATTAATTGATCCGATATAGAATTTGAAGGACAATATACATATGTACATGCTTATGTACATATGTATATTTGCGTTTCAGGAAATCAAATACCTTCTCCAATTTTAACGCGTCCAAAATTTCAAAATAAACAACAAACAATTTATTTCCCAATGAGATTAACAACAAAAAAAAGAAAAAAATATTTTAATAAACATCCACGCAAAAAAAAAAAAGATACCCCAAAACCAGATACATTCATTCAAAACGTCACCCAATTCCTCTTACCCTCCCTATTAACATTTGTAACAACTATTATTATTTAATTTTTTCTTTTCATCTCTCTTACAAAAAGAAGAATAAAAGAAAATCAACTAAAAACCCCCCAATGTTACGTCGAGAAATGCCAACAGGTGGTTGTCGTTGGTGTATAGTTCGGATCGACTAAGCGGTGTCTATGTCTAATGGCGATGTTTATGACCACCCGTATGTGGTAGTATTAGTTTCTCATCATAAAAAAAAAAAAAATAATGTCGCAATAAACACTTCACAAGCAAAAGCAATTATTCCACACAAAATGCAATTGTATGCTAACCGATCTTGAGGGTGGGGAGAGAACAGAGAACACTGATCAACCTGCAATCGCGATTGAAATTTAAAAGAGCACAAGTGAGAGGAGAGAAACAACAACTAAGAGAATCAAAAGCTTTTTCTCTGTCAAAGAGAAGCTTTTTGTTTGATTTTCTTGTGTATCGTATGAAAATACAATAAATTAATTGTTATTACCAGTACAAGTGTTCCCAGATAGAAAAAAAAAACAACTGGAAAATCGAGATCCAGAAGGCGATGGCGCAACATCAACACCCACACGGCGGCAAGAAAAAAAAAATATAGAAACACAAGAGAGAAGTGTAAACAACCACCCTCGCTCGAGATGGGGTTTCAGAAAAGGAGAACAGACACATAGATACTCCCACATTACAAAAAAAAAAGATTGAAATATTCAACTGAAACAAAACGTGTTTCTAGTCAAGTTTCCTGGAAGGAGGGAAATTTCTAACTACCCAGTCATGGAAATACCCACACTGAAACGCGAAATTACAAACTACTCATGACTTTTGATCTATTGATCGTTGCGTGCGTGCTTGGGGATCGAATGACAAGTCAAATAGGAGAAGAAAAAAGAAAATTAATTCTAAAACACCACCTATCTGGGCTTTTACGCTGTTCCTCTTCGTCCTATTTTTAAACTTTTTTTTTTTCTTCTTCTGTACGGAGCTGCCTTGGTGCGGTGCTCTCCTCCCATTTAGATTAGGAAGACGGACAAATTTATTTTAGGACATTCAGTAAAAAAAAAAATTCCTTTTTAGCCAAAACCATAACACAAATCCGCTGAGAATGATAAAAAAAGGAGAAAGAATCCACAGTACGACGACGAGAAGGGTGTGTAAAAGGAAAACGGAAACGACAAAAACAACAAATTAGTGGGTAAGTGCTGCTGCTTATTCTTTTTTTTTTTTGTCTTTTTCTACATATCGCGCACCCCATGCAGAAAGAGATGGAAAAGACAAACCAGAAGAGGATAGAGGATTCACAGAATGACGACGACGACGACGACGATCCTTGTCGTATATTCCGAGTGGTGATCGTGCCAACATTCCTCCATATAGATACAGTGTAAATATACATATAAATGTAGAGTTGGCTCCCTATGTGTATATTCTTCCCCCCCAAAAAAGCGTAAAAATGGATTTTTTTTTTTATCATTTATTTTTGCTCCCTCTCCCCCTCACGGACACCAAAAACAACTAAGTTTCATATATTTTTTTTTTGTTCTCCCTGTGTACTTATTCCGTGCGGTGTTGTTGTTGGTCTTTTTTTTACTGCCCTCTTATCGGGGACATTTTCTATACACACATACAATACGGAGAATAAAATAAAATCCACTTGCACGACAAACGAAACACAAACATATTATGAGCACACTATACTCTATACGATTCCGATAGGATTTAAGGCGAAAAAAAACGACCAATTACACAATATTCCTTGGAAAGAAGTGTGATTGATAAAAAATTCCCAAGAATTTTTCTTTTTACACGACACGATCACTTTAGAATAGCGAGGAATTCGAATAATGAAGAAAAATAAGAAAATAAAAATGAAATCCCCCTGGGGGGAAAGGAATTCTTATAATTTGCCAAATCATCAAATCTCACTTTATCACCTCCTGGCAGCCTATATTATATAGGATACGCCCTTTTTTTATTGGTTTCTTTTACTAAACACCGCGATACGTACACCCTTCATAGATATGATCACTGATCGTCACTTGGAAAAAAAAAAAAAAAAATAATCACCATTTTTCGCTCCCCTAATAAAATATTTTTTATTCTACTCCATTTTGTTTTTTCTTTACACTTCCATCGTCGTCGTCCATCTACACACACGGCACGACACGTCCTAGAGAGACCAAAGTATAGTTCACTTGTGATCGCGAAAACTTCGTAGAACAAAATGTACACACGATGTGGAGTGGTGGAGAAGCGCGCGCAAAGAAAACAGGGAGAACAGAAAAATATATACATACACATATATACATATATGTATAAAATAAAAAGAATTAGAAATAAAATGGAAATTGAAATAAGGAATCTAACTCCCCAAACCTAATGGGCTTTGGAACGCTGCCGCCATACACGCCACTACTCTCCACTAAAACTAACACTTGTCTACTTTACAGCCCCTTGTTGCTGGCTGGTATGTTGTTGTTGTTGCTGCGTCGCCGTCGCTCTGATGGATGATGGTTGGAGTCTCCCCCTCCTCGTGCGGTAAGTATATCAGCCTGGCACAGGCAATTCTTCTATTCGGGTAGAATATCCCCCCACAAATACCAATGTAAAACCGGATCCGAATATTATTTGATTCTCCAACAAAATTATGATGATGTGAGTGTGGAGTGGAGAAAGTGCTCTCTATGCTTTGGGTTGAAGAGAGAATAAAGCTCCAAAGTAAAATAGGACGAGTGATTAGAATTGCCAGGTGGGAAGCCTGCTTAATATCAGACTTGGCTTTTAGAATGGGTGTATCACGTTAAAAGATTTAGTTATCCTCGGACAAAGGCAGTGACCGGTCTGGTTTAACCGATGAGGTATGATAACCACTTAAACCGTTAGGTATCTTCTTCTTCTTCTTCCTTTTATCAGCGAGGTTATGATCCGAAAATAAGGGATCATAACCCCCCCACTTCACTGCATTTCTACTGATCCGCCTGTGGGGTTCGCCGTTAGGTATCTTCGTATACAAATTATTGCCAAAGAAACATGTAAACTTTGAGTTGACACGTCTGCCAGCCAAATGTGAATCAGAAGATTACTCAACCAAATTTTCAAATGAAACATACACAATTCCATTTTAGCCGGATATGGATTAGAATACAGACGACTGATCATTTTGCATATGCGTCACACGATAGAATCGGTCACCTGTCAAGATCCGTCCGACCGAAGGATAGTCTGTCGCAGACTCCTACTATGTAGTGCTAACTAGAGTACGCTCTGAGATTGGTAAAAACCACGAAATCAAAGCGAAATCACTGACACATCAAAGCCATTCAAGTGAGACTGACAATAGGGCAATAGATCGGACAGCGATTGTAAAAGAACACTGAGGAAGAATGGGGCTTAAATGGTGGCTATAAGCTGGAAACGAAATTCTTTCAACTTAGAGCACAAAACTGGAGGGAGTAAGCTAAGGAGATTAGAGACTAAATAAGCTTACCGTTGTCGAAACACAAGCCAATGACCTACGCCAACTTTGCTACAATTAGTTCCTTTGTGATTATAAGCAGGTCGCATTTGCTTACTACTTCCGAAATTTGTAAAGTTGATGCGGTTTCCTGTGCTACGCTTGACCTTCACCTCTGCCGGCTGCAAATTAAGCTTTGTATGAAATACACTTTTCGATCCATTTTCAGGTCTCTGCAGAAAAATGGTTCTGGTAAAAACATTTTTTTACAGATCTCCAGTGATCATCTAAGTTTGAAAATTTAAAGCATGTTGGTTTGAATTGATTGATAAAATGGTGATCACCTTCGCCGGGAATACTGAATAATCGAGGTTCTGATCCACCTTTCGCGTAGGAGTTGCTTCTATAAAGTTTCAAAAGCCCAAAACTTAAAAAAAAAGGAATTCTCAAAACAGATACCTATATAATTTTTTTTTTTTTAATCTTAAGTTGGCGGCCCATGATCCGCTTGTATAAGCATATCAACAGGAAAGGAACAAACTGATCACCAACTTTGTAACATTTTTTTAAATACAATTTTTTTTTTTTATTCATCTGGCAATACTCCAGCAAGTAATTGAGAGAGTCTCCAACACCAAAAGGGGGGATATCCCCGTCGATCGTCGAACAAACTCAGAGAATGAATGAGAGAGATCATTTTCAGATTTCTTTGGAGAGATTTGAACTCAAAATGATCTTCTCTCCACCAACACGCAAACCTATTCCACTTCTGTGTAATCACTCATTTTCTCTTGTCCCCCCTTTCGCACCTGTGTTTGTGCTTTTATTCGCTCTCACCCTATGTATTGGTTATGTTTGTTGATCCATTTGGACATTTTCAGGCTGTGTGTAGACTTTGGCCATACATATGCACAAACAGGTACATAGCACCGCACACACAAAATGTAGAGAATCACTGAGTCGTGTCTTGCCTGTTTGCCTTGCCCTATTGCGTGTTCTTTTTTTTTTTTCATCATCATTACCCCTCTCTTCCGCCGGCGCACACACTCGAAACTCCAACGATTATTTTGTTTGTGCTGTATCGCCTCCTTTGCACGTTCGACGACGGTGCTGCTGGCTGTGGCGTTCGCCTACTCTATAATTTCGTCGTTGCCTACGTGGTAAAGGAATTTTATTTTTCTTCTCATCACGGGACATGCATATGGATGGGGGTACCAAACACAAACACACACATGCACACGCACATGATGGAAAATGGGCACACAGAAAACACATACACGGCGGAGCCCATCAGAATGTGTGTGGAAGCACATGAGCTCCGACGAAGGAGGGCGGAATGGATGGATCGCGTGGACGATGTCGGACCGAGGGAAGTGGAGTAGTGTCAGAAGAGAAGGAAAAAGGCAAAGGCGATTAGGTACACCGAAAAAAAAAAAAAAAAATGAAATACGATTGGATTATGGAGTGGATATTTTTTTTTTCTGTTCGTTTGAAGGCAACTAACTGAAATGACATAGAAAAGAAGAACAGGCACACAAAACAACAACAGCATTGCGGCGGCACACTAAGGTGGGGCCCCTGGTGGGGATATACATGCTATGAATACCTTACAAAGGGAAAACTGTAAAATTGCCTCCACATCGAGGTCTCCCCTTTCGCTTCACCACAGTCAACCAACTCCTCTCCACACCTCTTCCTTCGTTTGAATGGATTTCCACTTTTTTTTTTTTTTTTTTTGAGAAACGTTGCAACATGCAATGTGAGTGATCGTGGAAAAGTTTAACAACTACTGCCGAGGGTTGTGTAGTAGGAAATATCACCGGGTGCGAGTAATATGAATCAACAGGTTGATGTGGTGACCCAACCACTGCACACAGAAAGGGGAGACGACGGACGCGAGAGAGGGCGACTAAACAAAAACTTGATGTGTGCTAAAAACTCCACGGAAAAAGGGTGTGGGCCCTCTCCTCTACTAGTGGAAGTAATTTTTTTTGTTTCCTTTTCTCTCTCGATCGTTCGATCGAATTATAACCCCCTTTCGAGACGATCAGTCGAAACAATAAACAGGGCGTCTCTTTTTCACTGATAGTGTCCATGTCTAAGCACAACTGCGCACAAGGGGTACGTCGCATGAAAAGGAAAAATCACTGCTTTCTCCCTGGCAGTGCTTACTAGTGTGTAGATCGCTGGTTTTATGATTGTGTGCAGTAAGGGCAAACAAAAAAATAGTTGGCATCCTCTTTTCTATTCGACTTTTATGCTTGACTGATAGAGCGAAAAGGATAGGGGGAGGTGTGCCGAGGGACGATAAGGGGGAGGCGGTGGCGAGGAAGAGGAGAGTTTGTAATAGAAAACAATCATGCATCCGAGTTGAATTAGAAACAAAATTAGAGGAGGTTTGAGAGGGGGGGTATGGGTGGATTTTTATACTGGACATCATGATTTAATAATCACTTTTGAGTTTTCCTTGTGCTTCACCCTCTTGTGCTTAGAAAAATATAGGAGAGAGGAAATTGAATGTAATTAGAGAGAGAATGTCAGCAAGGAAGTTTCTAGAAGTTGGAGAAAATAAATTGTTGATCCTGACTCGTTTAAGGAACTTGGACCCTTCTTGTCTTGTGACGGACATTACAATAGAAAGAACTTTAAAATATATATGCATGAGCGCAATGTAGCTTGAAATGAAGGGCTCTAAGGCAACGTCTGTGTAAAAAGGAAACTGTCCGAAAGCAGTCATTTTCTTCTCAAAGGATAACCGTCTGACTGGATATGTGAAACGATTCACCAAATGTACATACATATACACGATTGCTTGTGATGAAAACCACAAAAGGAATGCTTGGCGACTATCTATGCACTAGCACTATCCTCCATCCACATGTTAAAATGCTTATGATTGGGAATAAAATGTCCTGCTTAAGGGCTATATGGTATGAAAGCGCACTCTGAAGCAGTACCCCAAGTATAAATTACGTGTCCTTGACAAATTTTCACGACGGTCTCTCTTCAGAACCACTCTAGTATTTTTAAGGAGCTTTAGCCCAAAGCACCCAAGTGAAGCACTTTTCCTCCTTAGAAGGACGTCTTGGCGGTATTGGAAATATGTTCGTCTTATAAGTGTCCATAATATCTGGTAAACAGGCTGCATGCAACAACCTTTATGCTTTGGTGTTCAAGTCTCATGTCCCTCATTTAGCAAGTTAGTCCTTAGAGTTAGAAAACCTTGTTTCGCCTTCCTCTTTTGTTGTTTCTCGAGCTTGCATAAATCTAAACCTGAACACAGAAAAATTTTAATACTTTGACTTTAGGCAGATAATAATAATACATCCCCGCCCCTAGGTGTAACAAAGATTTGCACTTGAATATGTTGGATATATTCAATTAATTGCTAGATTAAGCAGAGGTGTTGTTTCCGGTATACTACAGGTTTTATGATTCAAACCTTGCATTTGCTATGATTGATGTTGCCGATGGAAGCAGGGTCGGCAAAACATTGTATAATAGAAAGTAGGTGGGTACTATATTTTAAATAGTTATTCCCCGCATTTTTCACGAATGAATAAAATCTTTGGTGGGATTCAAATCGCAACTACTAGTTTAGGGGTACTACCTTTGGCAGTCCAGTCATCCTATAGTTACGCTACTGCTGTGATCCTTATATGAGCTTATGCCAGTCTATAATAAGTTGCACCCTATTAGTGCACCAGAACTTTCAAATAGGGGCTTTGAAACCATTTCCCTTTTTAGACTCAAAAATACAACATCGCAAACTTTCATCATATGGCTCTGCTGAAGAGGTTAAATAGTTCTCTTACATGAGTTTGTCAGTGCAATGAAGAATGGCTAGCCATACATGCATGTTTTCTGGAATAGGTCCTACCACCCGACTTTCCTTTAAATAGGCGTCGGCTTCAGGGAATTTGCTCACTGGACAGAACTTTATAAAAGATCTTGAGTCTAGAACTCGGGAATTTACTCCCAAAAACTGAATTTCTTCAAACTAGAACCTTCATGCAAGGTCTTATATTTTATGCTAAAAAATCAACGCCACCGTTGAACAATTTTACAACTTCAGATTCTTTGATCTAAAGATTTTTATAAAAAGCACTCGTACTCTCATAAGGAGTTAAAATTAAAGGAAAAATGGAAAAACGCTAGAACACCTAACGAACAATCCATAGCTGTATACATTGATGGATTCAAAATGGAAATTGATATAGGCGCAGACATTTTCTCTGAACGGCTAGGCATATTTATGTCAGCTCGGCTTCCGAACTACAGTAGCGATTTCCAGACAGAGGTCCTAACAGTGACAACAGCAGCCCGTGAGACTGCGATTAGAGCAATGTTAGAAGATGATATCACCTTTTTCATCGACAGCCGGGCAGCAATAAAAGCAATATCTGCTACAGAAATAAAATCGAAGCTTGTGAAATGTTGTCGAGAAGAGCTCAAGGTTTTTGGAAAACAGCACAAGGTAAAACTCTGCTAGTTCCCTGGACTTGAGGGCATACCAAAGAACGAGAAATCCGACGAACTGGCAATAGAAGGCTAGGCACTAAACTCGGACCAATCCGATCTCTCAGTATACATCCCGCCTTGCACATTTAAGCTCGAAGCAGAGAACAAACCCAAAATGGAGACGAAAAATAAGAGGACCTCTCTAGGTGCTTGTATCACCACGAGGAAGCTGTGGCCGATTTTCGACAAAGCAAGAACCAATAGACTTATACCGAGGGATAGAAAATCCCTATCTACTCTTATAGGAGTCATTATGGGGCATAACACTACGCGATACCACATGAAAAAGCTACATGTGACGGACGAACACCTTTGCACGGGTTGTGGTGACGAGGAGGTTTAGGAGGACACTACCCACTTTCTTTGCCACTACCCAGGCTTCTGCCATCTAAGAAACAAGTTCCTCGGGCAATACTTGTTTCAGGATTTAGATGAGCTATCCAGCAGACCAGTGAACATCGCAAACTTTATTAAATTCCCCGCTTTCTACTGGGTTATGTACATATACGTTTACATTTCACGAGGGGATCCCTTCTTTATTTCTTTCCATCATGGGCGTGATGCCCATGGGTCTATATTGACCTATAATATTCAATTTCAGCTAATGACATGCACCGACTTCTACGCTAGACTAGACATGGTTTTTTGTACATAGAAGACCCAAATTAAAAGTGACCTTTAGTCATAACTGAACTAGGCATAGGCTCTCGTGTCCAAAAAATTATATTTAATCGTTTCTAATGCATGCAGATACATAGGTACCAATTTAACTTATGTACACAACATGTAATTCTTTTGAATTCTTTGAGAACTTTAATTATGACCTTAACTTAAAAAAAAAACATATATCACCATTTATTCCGAAATTAAAATTCTAAAGTAAAAAAGAATGCAATCATTGAAGACACCCCCTATACCTAGTCACTATCACCCATTGAACTCTTTAAAGTCACTGAATGCACCCAATCGATTAAGGTTTAGAGGTGTCGATAGTGTAGTAATAACGTTATCAACTGCCACGGTAATGGTTCACGGTTCAAAATCTGATGGCAAGAAACATTTATTTATTTATTTTTTATGGAATGAAGTCAATACGATCAAAAAGTTTATGCCAACATTATTACTTCGAAGAGATAACACTGACCGCTGGTAGGGTGGTCATATACAGCTGGAAAAAACAATCGTGCAAATTGTTGTGAATGAAAATACTGTGAATCATAAAGCAAAGATCTTCTTCTTCCTATTTCGGCGAGGTTATAATCCGAAAACAAGGGATCATACCCCACCCACTTCACCGCATTTCTACTGATCCGCCTGTGGAGTTCGCCATAAATCATAAAGCAACGATAAAATAACAAAACAATTTTCCTCAGTTATCTGGACATCACACTTCATAATTGACTTCGAACTCAATATCCCTGGCTTCAATAACTTAAATGAATTGAATGCCGTCAGCGCCCTTAAAGACTTCAAGGAATGCTAATAAAAGCAGAGTGACTTTAATAAATGCAAAGATTGCATTCCGGCTTCAACATTTTTCATTCATTCATTCATTCATTCATTTTCAATGGCCCGCTAATCCTTCATGAGGGTCGCGGGGGTAGGATGCTCAGGTGGACTCTCCATCCTTCTCGATCCTCCGCCATTGACTCCAATTCATCAGGAGGAATCCCTAAGCGGCTCAAGGAGAGATGTAGGACTTGATCCAACCGTCTATTTCTAGGGGTTTCGCGAAGTCGCCTACCTGATGGCACGGCAACCATGGCGCGTCTTGGAAGCCGGTTTTTATCCCCAAAAATATTTACTCCAATCAGGAATGTAAAATGAATGGCAATTTATGTATATTTATTAAATTTAAGTCAAAATTGAAGTTATTAGTCTAAAACATAGAGAAAACATTGAATGCAATGATTACATTCTTTCCAAGCCCTCAAACATAATACGAGGGTCATTTGAAAAGTTTTCGGCCTTATAGACAAACTAGTTCTTGCCACCTTCCGATAGATGGCTTTGATACATGTATCCCATAAAAGTCATTCTGATCAGTACTTTGCTCCATGGCATTCTCATTGCTGTGCTGACCCAATCACTTGTAACAGTTTTGTATTTGAACCCATAACTTCACTTGAAGTGTTAAAAGTCATCGGTACTCTAAAATACAAATTCCTGTGGTGCTGACGGTATTTCGAATATCTCTCTTAAAAAAGTTGCGTGCTATTTAATGGACGTACTATCACATATTTTTAATCGCTGTATTTTTGAGGGGGTTTTTCCAAAGGAGCTTAAGTGTGCAGATGTTGTTCCGTTCTTTAAAAAGGGTTCTACTGTAGAAATGTGTAATTATAGGCCTATATCTCTTCTTCCAGCTGTAAGTAAAATCTTTGAAAAGCTAGTGAAAAACAGGATAGTCAGTTATCTTTCAAAAACGAAGTTTTTTAATTCATCTCAATTTGGCTTTCAAAAAGGAAAATCAGCCGAAGATGCACTTCTACAGTTTTGTGGTAATGTAATGTCTAACCTTGATAGTAAAAAGTCTACTGCTGGTCTATTTATTGATATCACCAAAGCATTTGATATGGTCGATCACTTCGTTCTTCTCAATAAACTTGAAAAAGCAGGATTTCGCGGCTAACATGTTAGAATGGTTCAGGTCGTATCTGAAAAATAGGTCGCAGAGAGTGAAGATTGACGAAATCAGGAGCGATCTCATGGTCTTCAACTTAGGAGTACCTCAAGGGTCTGTCCTAGGTCCTATTCTCTTTCTGATTTACACCAACTCTCTTTTTGCATTTAATTTCAAAGGCACACCAACTGCTTTTGCGGATGACGTAGGTTTCTCATATGGTTCAGACAGCCGCTTAGACCTGGTTGCAGACATTAATATGGACCTTCATCTTCTAAGATTTTGGTTCTCCAAACACAACTTGGTCATAAGTCCCAAGACTAAGATTATGTTTTTTAGTTTGTCGTCTATACCGGATCTTGAAGTTAATATCTACTTTCATTCACAAGAGTGCCAAAAATTCAAACTTTATGTCTGCAATTGTAACTCTGGCTTATCCTCTCGTATCTTTAATGGTTGTCTACGCTGCAATGATAAATGTTTTTTGATCGAAAACGTCAGTAAATAAAAATATCTGGGGCTTGTCATTGACTCGAAAATGAGCTTCTCGAATCATGTAGATGCTTTGAGGAATTATTTTCGTTGTACACTTAGGCATTTTTTCCATTTTCGTAACATCTGTTCAAGTATGCTCTTAAAAATTATTTATTATGGTATTGTTCACTCAAAATTACAATATGGTATTACGTGCTGGGGAGGTACTTTTAAGAACAAAATATATCCTCTATTGATCTTACAGAAATATATGCTATGAAAATTATGCCGTAAACCTGCGAGACATCATAGTTACCCTTTGTTCTGTGAACTCAAAATTCTTCCTGTTCGTCATTTGTATTGTTTTAAGGTGTTGAAGTGCTTTTTTATGAAATCTGGTAATCGTAATTTCCGATTAATTTCAAACTATAACTTACGTGGAAACTTTTCGTACTCTGTATCTGTTCCTACTTTCCATACTACTGCCTATCGTAATTTTTATCACATTTCGTCTCATCGTTTATTCAACAAACTTCCTCAGTCCTTCAGAACAATCACTTCATCTGGAATGTTTCTTAAACTAGTAAAAAGTTGGCTTCTTGGGTTCAATTTCGATGGCATAGAATCTATCCTTTCTGACTATCTGGTTTAAATTTAAATCTTAATTTTTCTTGCACACTATTTGATGTTTCAGAGTAAATGTTTCCTTTTTATATTTCTTAATGTTGTTTAATAAAAAATTCTAGTTTTTGTAATTTTATTCAAGGGTTATCCCACCCAAATAAACAAATTTTTGAATTATCTAAAATGCATATTGATGTGGTACTCAACACTATTTTTATTATTTACGTATAAAAAATACAGAATGCCAAATGAATTTCTTATACTTTATTTTATAAGTTCTATTATCATGTAATTTTTTGAATTGTGAAGTAATACTGAATTTATATAAGGAATTTTGAATAATAAAATCTAAAATCTAATCTAAAAAATGAAGTTGACAGTTGATGATTAGTGCATGGAACTGTGATGGAAGATCGTCGACGGCCCGTTTAGCAGATTGTTGAGGCTTGTGGGACATCAGGTGAACGACCCAATTTTATACGAAGATTTGGGTCGAGAAAATTACCCGTGCGCTGGTTGCCGCGTTGGTGGAAAACATGTAGATCGGTATTTTTCAGGTGTACACAAAGAAATTTTTTTTCTGACGGCTTGAAGGATTGGGAGAAACGTTTGAGCAAATGCATCGAGTTACAAGGAGATTATGTTGAGAAATAATTTGTTTTTTTTCTTGAAGTATGTTTTTCTTGAAAAGGCCGGAAAACTTTTCAAATGACTCTCGCACAACTATTTAGCGTTTATCGAGAGTAAAAGCTTGACAGTTTGATTTTATTTTCCTAACTAAGAAGTTACTTTACGTAGATTTAGTACATATTTGGCGTAAAATGTAATTTTTCCAATTACAATGCCGTCCAAAACTTCTCGGACAAACCATTCTGAGAAATTGATATAAACCCTTTTGTCTTTTTCATTTTAATAATCAAAATTTATTGTAAATAGCTTCATCAATATTATAATGAAAATGAAAAAATGTATTGATCGTATTAAGTAAAAACATTTACGACCGATTTCTTCACTGAGTACTAGCGCTAGTACCGGTATTAGAGCAAAAGCTGGTACTCAAATCGGTATCAAGTCATTTCTTCACAAAGTACTAACGTCAATTTGGTACGGAGTATTAGTTGGTACTCGGTATTAGCTGGACCCTCAAAATCGGCAGTCTAGCGTCGTTAATACCACGATTAGGCCAATTTCAATCATTTATCATGAGAGATAGTACTCTCTATTTTGATATTTTCTTGGCGGTCATTGTGAAAAAAGTAAATACATACATACACGTGTGTTCGATTTTGGTTTCATTTGATTTTTTATTCTATTTTCTGGAAAATGTTTGTTTGTTTCATGATTTCGAGGACGATATCGAGTACGAGAACGATGAAGAAGGTGTGGAAGTTCGTCGATTTGAGCGCCGTATCTACCATATGCCACAACGGAGTACAATAAATACTTGCGAGGATGTGGACTTTTCGCTTCATTGCTATCGTTTTTTAATTCTTGTTTCTTCATTCTTCATTAGTACCAAACATAAAGTAAAGAAAAAAGAAAAAAATAACCAATCACACACTCTTCCACACGATTCCGCATACCTACCACCATACTCACATCATTCACAACAGTAAAGCAACACAAATATTAAAAAAAAAAACTTCACTATTTACGAATACAATTCGAAATAATTGTCTAACGGGCGACAAATGCGAAAATAGTGTCAAAATCAGTATTAGACCTGTTTTTAGACGTATTAGCTGCTAGTACCGCTTGATGAACTTAGATCCAGTATTAGTGATGTGAAGAAATGTACAAGTACTAGGTATCTTTTCGTTGGTACCGAGTATCAGAGCTAGTACCTGGTCTAGCTAGACCGGGTATTAAGGCAGCTTAGTACTCATGTGAAGAAATCGAGCGTTAGATAACAAAATACAGTTCTTTTTCGTCGAAAAATCCGACTCGTACTTGCACCGCTTTGGCTGTCAATTTAGGAATTCTAATGATCAACTTCTTAATAGTTACCAATAGGCGTTTTTCTTTTTTAGTTCAGAGCAGAGCCTGATCTGTTAAAAAAAAAATCGTGTTTCTTTTTTAGCTCAGACACTTCAGAGCTCTGAATTCGTTTTTCTTTTTTCGTTCAGAGCGTGCTCTGAGCGCAATCTATGAGCTCTGGATTAATTGACCGATCTCCCAAAGCTTGTCGTTCGATGCTGGACACTGTCTCCGCATCTCTCTCTGCTAAGTTCATCCCAAAGCAGCTATATTGGGTTGAGGTCGGGTGATTGGGCGGCCCATTTCACATTTGTCAGCGTTATTTTTTGTTCTTCTTGGTCTATGTATTCTCGGCAAAGCTTGGATGAATGTTTCGGATCATTATCTTGCATAAATGATAATCCAGGGCCTATTTTCCGCAAAGCCGATGGTTAGGTGTGTTCTTCTAGTACTTATCTGTACCTCTACTTATTGATAAATCGATCGATACGGATGATGTCTCCAACACCCGCGGAAGAAAAACATCTTCAGACCATTATTGAACCACCGCCATGCTTGATTGCTGGGGCCATACAGCTAGGGAGCATCTTCTCTTTAGCAGATCGCCCAAGTTAGACTCATTTTTTTGCACAAAAACTTCAAATTTGGACTCGTCCGTCCATAAAGGTCCATTCACAGCTCACCGACCTGCGAATGGCAAAACTGCGAATAAACCGTTTTTAGCATACCACCTTGATCAAAAAGTTCCCGGAATAAAAACCGTGTGGCGCTCCCATCGTTCCGATTTGAGCTCTGTTTTCTTTGTTAAGTTGGTACATCTGTTGTTGATATTTCCTCTAAATCTTAGCGTCATAGCTTGACATTTGCAAAAGTTACGTAGCCAAGAGTACATCTATCTCTGTGTGTGTTGGCGATTTTTTACCAGACCAGAATTGTGGGCAGAAAACTCGTGGATTTTGCATTATGATAACGCACCGTCGCACAGTGCCATCATTATTCGTAATTTTTTGACGAGAAATGCAACAAATACCATCCAACAGCCACCGAATTCACCTGATTTGGCTCCCTGTGACTTCTTTCTGTTCAATCGAGTTAAAAAACCATTACGGGGAACGCGTTTCAGCAGCCGAGAGGAAGTAATGGAAAAATCGCAGGAAGCACTGATGGACATACCGAAAACCGAATATAAAAAAATGTTTCGAAGATTGGATCAAGCGCTGGCATAAGTGTGTTGCAGTCGATGGGGATTACTTTGATGGGGACAATATAGATTTAGATGAATAAACTTGTATTTTTAATTTTCTGAATAAATTCCGGGAACTTTTTGATCAAGGTGGTATTTATAAGCACGCCATGGGCAATTTTACTATTCCAAAAGAACGGACCTTAATTTATCTATCGATTAATATATAAAAAGTTAAATTGTAATTAGTTTCTGCGAATGAGCGAATGATTTTTGCGAACTGTCGACTTTTATTCACATTCCACACATGTAGGACGCAATCCACATTCTCGCGACCAAAACATTCGCGAGAGTTTAACCTCACAATTCTTTTGTGCTGTTCTTGGTGGGTAAGATGGTGGTTGAAATTATTGAAAGAATGTAAGATATTATCTTCTGAATAAAAGCTGCGCTATGTATTTATGCATTTTTCTCGTTTAGGCAATTAGTTACAAAATGAATGACAACTGAAATTTGCGGATTGGCGCGACCAGATAAAAAAGTAGCTGTTAAAGAAATGTCAAAATTTGAAAATATTGGCTCGTTCGCATTCGCAGAGCTGTGAATGGACCTTAAGACTTTCGACCAGTCGGTTAATGTCCAATCCTGGTGCTCTCTTCCCCATTCTAGCTGCTTGACTTTATATTAACGTCGCAGCAAAAGTTTTCGTACTGCTACTCGACCGTAAAGGCCTGCGGTAGCTAAACGTCTTTTTGTCGTTGTTACCGAAATCTGCGTTGACTGCGAACGGTTGAATTCTGCACAGATTTCTGGAGCTGTAAGCCGTCGAACGCTATTCCTTATTAATTTTATAGTCTGGTCTTTCTGTTAATTTGGGCCTTCCGCTTCTCGTTTGAGTCTTAAGAGTCGATGATTCTTTAAAGCGATACGTATGGTATCGTGCACTGTCGACTTCCATACTTTGAGCTTCTCTGCAATAGCGCGTTTTCACGGTAGGTATACCCTTCTTTATGCAATGTTATATTATAATACTCAAATCCGCATTTGAGTTTTTTTTTTTTTGACTAATTATCGGTTAACTCTAAATTTTGAAGTTTCTAAACTAACTGGCACCAGAATTATACACAACCTGCTTGTAGTGTTACAAAACAAACCTAGTTTCCCAAAAAATATCTGAATTGCAGTTTTTTGGGAAATTTTTTTTCAAAAAACTAAACTATTTCGTTTTATGGTTGGCTTTATGATACGTTAATGACGTTTGCGGTTTTGTTTTATTGCTCTTTCCGCTCTTTTTTCTTAAAACCCTTTACCTGCTTTGAGAAGTAATAATGTCTACTATCGACCCTAACAGGGTTTGAAGGAATTTTGTTCATTGGAGTCCTGCACAGATAGATAAACGTAAAATTGTGGAAAAAAATGGTTTGTACGAAAACTTGTGGACGGCAGTGTAACTCTGATGTCTTACGTAAACCTTTTCTTCTCTCCTTTATCTTATCCCTTTTTCAGTGTTCTTCCCCCTCCTACTGCCATACGAAAAGCTCGCTTACCCACACCAATGCGAAAAATATAAAAGAGCTCAGCAAATAAAAACAAAAAAAAAAAAACAATTTCGAAAACGATCCTCAAAGCTCTTATCTCTCAGCCCACTTCCACCCTCTGCACCAAGCAAACTAACCGATCTTTAGTGCTTCTTTTCTTTTTTTTTTTTCTTGCCGACTCTTTCCCTTCCTTTCTCACACTTTATTACATACATATCTAGTATCCCGTTATCCGCCACGTTTTTATATCATTTCATTTCCTCCTCTCCTCGCGTGTCACTGTGAATACGACTAGGTAACAAAATAAGAAAACGATTTTTAAAAGCCTTTCGTTTTGGTATTGTTCTAGGTTCCTATATCTCGCTACACTACACCCCACTCAATACACTTACACACATCCATTCGTAACTTGGAAAAAGGCATTCACAGCAAAAACTGACTCGCTCTCTCTGTTCGTCTCTATCTGGGGATACATTTCCACTTGGGGTTTCGCCTTTTTTTATTTTTTTTTTTTTTGCTTTCCTAGCTGCTGCTTCTGTTGGCCGTCTCCTTGGTGTCGTGTGTAAAATCCTCTTTTATAGGATTAAAAATCCAACAACAACGTGGCACTGGGAAAATGAGCTTAAGGCACCCATGTACCTTGTACATGTATAGTAGAAAGGGGTTGTACGCGAAGAGGAGAACCTCCTCCACTCCTTTCCTTGCCACCTACTTTTATACAGGAAACAAACTTGTTAATTAAATTATGGACGACGAGGAAGAAATAAAAAAAAAATCCAACTCGTGTACGTCCAGAAATAAATCCTTTTCTTTCTCTATGCAGAGAGTAAAAAAAAACACGTAAAAAGGGCAAAAGTTCATTCAACACACATGTGTGTCCATCTTATTATTATTATTTCTTCTTCTTTCCAGTTCTTCATTTTTTTTTTTTTAACATAATTTGGTCAGTGACCTTTTAATATGTTGTTCCACTTTTACAACAAAATTATGTTTTGTGGTCCAACGGACACGAGACGAGAGGACAGTGAAACGA
The DNA here is from genome assembly GCA_945910035.1 of Brachypalpus laphriformis. Taxonomy (NCBI): domain Eukaryota; kingdom Metazoa; phylum Arthropoda; class Insecta; order Diptera; family Syrphidae; genus Brachypalpus; species Brachypalpus laphriformis. Next base: position 38,357,959 of record OX246754.1, on the reverse strand, counting down.
TGAAGAATAAGAGGGGCCAGGCCAATATTGATGATGGTGGAGGCAGAGGAGACAACGATGTCACTCTCTTTTTAACGTTCTTCTTCTTCATTTTCGATAATAACACACGACGACACAATTTCTACAAGAGCTCTGAAATTTTTAGAGCAAATGCCATGGCATTTCTTTTTTTCTCCGTTTTGTTCTTTTTTTTTTTTTGGACAGGTAACAAGAAAAAGAAAAAAATTATTAAGTCTGCGTTAACAGTTATCTCATAATTGAAATTCAAATAATAAAAAAAAAAAAAAAAAAACACCTCACACACGATCTTTTCTCTCATTAGATCTCTCTTGTTCTGATAGTATTAAATAAATTGTTATTTTCTCTCTCCCGGTGGGGTAGCTTTTATGATAGTGTTGCCAGGGTGGACGTTTGTGGAGACAATTAGTTTCTTGTATTTAACACCGTGACAGACATTTTTACGGACACAATAATTAAACTTAAAAATCTGATCAATACTATAGAGGGATTCATTAAGCGCGATATCTTTTTGAATTTAAATAAAACAAGTTGTATTTGAGGTATAGATGATCTTTTTATTTCAAGTTAAAAATCATTCGATACCACTATGTTTTAAAAACAATATCGTTCAAATGGCCTTCATGGCTTTGCTTGAGGGCGGTCATCCGAGAGGTCAAATTTTAGATGACTCGGGCACATAAGTTGGTCTCAATCTTGCTAATGACGCAAATAACGTTGTCTTCAAAGTCGGCAGTTGTTGCTGGTTTATTAGGCATAGACCAGAGATTTAACGTAACACCAAAGAAAAAAGTCTAAGGGCGTCAAACCGCACGATCTTAGCTGACAATTGACATCGTCTCTTCGTGAGATTACGCGACCCGAAAACTTCGCCTTCAATAACTCCAGCATTTCGTTCGATGCGTGGCACGTCGCACCGTCCTGTTGAAACCACATATCGCCTATACCCAAACGATTATTTTGCGGTCAAACAAACTCGGTTATTTTGGCCAAAATTGAGATCGGTTTCCAACTGCTCCAGAGCCCAATCAGCGATGCGCGACGCATGGAATGGTCAGTAAACGTTAGTTGTTGAACAATTTGAATTTTGTGCGGATACAAGTCCAAGTTTTTTTCGCAAAATTCGCCAAATTGAAGCGTAGGAAGAGTCAAGTTCTTGAGAAGGACGCGAAATTGAGACATTTTGGTTCTCGCGCACACTCTGTGACACCGCAGCATATTTTCAGTCAACAGTACGTTTGGGTGACGTACCGGGGTCGATCAGCAACTAAACCGCTTTCCTCGAATTTTTTCATAATTCGCCGAATGGTGAACTCGGAAGGACGCTCATTATGACCAGAAATCGTACTTAACGCGCGGAACGTTTCGCGAACAGAACTCGAATTTTGATAATAAATTTTTACGATTTCGATGCGTTGTTGAATCGTGTAGCATTCCATGGTAAAATGGTGACTTTGACAGGTGACACTTGAACAGCAATCATCAGCCACCCGAGTATAAAGGAAAACGAATTATATCGAAGTTTTTCCAACCACTGCACCAAAGAAAGGTTCCTGCCTGGTAGTACAATGGACCGGAGAGTCTGAGTACTCTGGGATTTGGGTTTTTTTTTATAAAAAAAAAAAAAAAAAATTACAGCAGAATGACAGCCAAATATTTTCAAATATGGGCGCAGCTAGCTGTCAAAGTTCTATCATAGCTACTGAATGACATTTTACTTGTAGGATTGTAGGGATTGTATTTTCGATATGTGACTCACAAGCTACGTAAAGTAAACTCGTTTATACTCGTAGTAGACTAAGGACGCAAGTCTCAGTTGAGTTAATGCATTAAGGAAGATATACTACTAAGCAGCTTTATTGTAACATTTGATACTAATCGAAAGTTATTCGAATTCATAAAATTACTATGGTCTAGAGAATTAAGCGTCCACATTTCGTCGTGACTTATAATAATTTGCGCATTTATGAATTGTTATGTGCCAAATTGTCGGCTGTAAATTGCCTGCAAGGCATTCCAATTATGTATTAATATGAATTCCAATATCTTTCGATTTGAATCGAATGTCAAAATAAGACCTACTATTTGACAAAAAGAAAGTTAAACTTGTGATCATTCCCGCTATGAAACGGGACCAAGAGTCTACTTTTTTTTAGATCCAAACTGTCTCAAATACTGCCAAATGGCTAGTGGTTAAATGTAAAGACTAAGAAATAAGTCTGAAGGTTTAAGTAGGTCTTAAAGTAGTGATTCGCTTCTCACTTTTGGAACAGAACATATCGCTCATTTACTTGAAGACTCTCATAACTCAAAAAACGTTGTTTTTGAGTTAATGATGCAGAATTGTTCGTTTTATCATGCTTCATATTGTGTAAAAATTTCATATTAATATCTTGTATACTTTCCGCGTTAGAATTAAAAGATGTCTTCTTTTTTCCTGCAAGGTAGTCAATTGAAAACTTTAAACGCATTTTCTGCAAAATCGCTTTTTTTGAGTTATGACAGTCTTCAAGTAAATGAGCGATATGTAGTTGAGATTTTGGTAAAAGAAAACTGTAACCAAGTACAACCTCCTTCTAACTGGTAAAACACTTTGAAACAGGCCGCCTTCTCGTCGATTCATATTAAATGATAAATGGAGCACATCGTTATATTTCACTTAATGCGGCTTCCAATCACAAATAATTAAATATACATATGTACGCCGTCATAATGATACCAATTTCTTGGTGGCATGTGTTTAGTACACATACTGCTAATCATTCACTTAGGCATACGATCGAATCGCCGTATATTTGAACGGATGAATCGTCACGTAATTTGTATTTATGTATTTTTTTGCTAGATCTACCAACAACACAATACAAATTACGTAACTAATCATCCGTCCACGGATGCGGCGATTCGTCCCTGGCTTACTTCGAAAGCTTGGTACAACTACTAACTTTTTTCACTATGGAGTCCTCGATCTTCTTTGGGATAGCGGGCTTAGCAGGAGTTATCTCAACGTATACGTAGTACAAAAAATTCTCTCACATGAGCTGGCGAGTTTGGTAAATTTATGGCCTCTGGCATTTTCATTGGACAAGACGGACATCCACGGATTTCTATGACACAGCCGAAGTTATAGAAAATGCTGTCGCCAACGGCAGGTAACCGCCAATATTTGAATTTAAATAAATCGCCATCTATGCGCTGTGTGCGAAACCACCACCGAATTCGAAAATCGAACACCGCTATTGACTTCGTGGAGTTACCCTGTTTACTACAAGAGATCCTGAGCGATGAGATCATCGTTGGACAACATTGTGAAATAGGTAGAAGAGAAGTAAAGACACGAAGTTTTTTAGCGGTGCACGCCCGCTTCATTTAAAAAAAGTAATAATAAAGAGTAAAAGCTAAAAATACGTGTTTGTTATTTGCTTCGGAACAAATACCACCTCAACAGTTTCCCAACAGAAACTGTACGGCGAAAGATGGGCTATATCTTTCCCATTATTAATTTTGAAACGATTTATTTGCTAGCAGCAAGCATTAGGACAAAAACTGGATCCTTACGGTATCTGCAGAGTTGGTTTATGCAACAGTTTCAATATATAAAACCGGTGTTTGCTCTCACTATTTACCTGAGATGAACATCCCTTTTTGGCCGCCAAATCATTGCAGTATTTTAAAACAAAATCTGGGCCATTTAGGAGATTTTCGGACGGTTTTGATAAATCCCAAGCAGCTTTGCAACTTTATTGTGTACACCGACAGTCCAGCTTCCATATACACTTCATACATATACGCGGAATATTCTTGATTAAAAAAAATAAATAAATATATATTTGGCGCATCAGCTCTTTAAGACGCTGGGCCCAGCTTTTCGCAACCACTCGTGTTGTGTGCGTTATATTTTTCACACGAATGAAGGGACCTACAGTTTAGTGCCGTATCCGAAGGGCAAGAAGCTTTTTCTCGGATGTTTATCAGACGTGGGACCGTGAAAAAAACTTGTTGGCATTTTCTGGGATTCGAACTTGGAACCTCACGCGCAGTAGTCCGACGTAGTTACCATGCTATTCTTGATTAACACCCCTATTATGGTTAGCGAATCGAACGTTCGACTGAAGTCGAACCTTCCGGTGAACTACTTCTGTCGCTTTATACACTTCACAGATGACATTTAATTGTTTTTTCCTTTTCAGCACTTATTCTTTATTCGAATGAAAATGTTTGCTAACAGCAATACCAGGACAGAAGCAATTCGCTGACAGTTCGACTTGAGTCGAACGTTCGATTCGCTAACCATAATAGGGGTGTAAGGTATACCTTTTAATTCAACAATGTCTAGCTAAAGTAATAAGTGAATCGAACCCCTGTTGGGTGTTCATTATTTGGATTTTATACAGGAAAATGCTGCCAAATGTTTTGGGATTATCCGTCATACTCATGCGTCCTATTTCTTTCAAGTTTAGTAAATCAGTTTGGGCAGTGTCGTGTGTGTATAAAAATCCAAGCATTATACAGTAGTGTTGGATTATAACGACAACATGGGAAAGTTCGTTATGTTCGTTCGAATTTAGATTCGAATTTTTTTAAATCGGTTCGTTATATCCGAAAGTTTTCTGTAACAGGTTCGCTGTAAGTGAGACACAACTCTATATCTAGTTGTTATAGCTGGAAGTTGATCCTTTAGATCGGTTAACTGGGGTTGCATCTCCATATCCGTGAAAGGATGACTGTTGAAGTAATTTGTATTGTGTTGTTGGTAGATCTAGCAACACAATACATACAAATTACGTGACAAGTCATCCATCAAAGACATCGCGAAAGAAAGGCAGGCCTACATACTCCTAGATCACACTAATGCAACAACACCAACATTTTGCCTCAGTAAGAAAGTGATTCAAAATCGGGTGGCCTGCCGATATTTTCGAACAGGCGAACCCCACAGGCGGCTTAGTAGAAATGCAAATGAAGTGGATGGGTTATGAGATCTTAATTTCAGATCAGACCTCGCCGAAATAGAAAGAGAGAGGGAAATATTATGAACTTATGTGTGGGTTGGTAAAAAATTAGGTTAACCCCAGGCTTTTTGCTAGGTTTTCTGGATTGAAGTGTTTTAAGGTTATATTATGACTTGACATGTTGCTTCTATGACAAAATGTCACCCGAAATACTACAAAAATAGCTTTAACTCTTTTACGAACTTTATTTTGACAGCTCAATTAATAGAATACAAAAATGGATTCCTTTTCGGAAAACCCCCCTGAAGTTGTCTGACGTTTTTCCCCGCTCTCGTGTGAAGAAGGTTGACCAACGGTTGCCAAAGGTGGAAGCACAATGGGATTACATGTGGGGATAAAAGTATAATTTGGCTTCTTACATACTAATCTTAATATAATGTCCACTTATTTTGTTTTTGATCCATCCATGTGTAGATTTTAATCATTTCCGTAATTTGTAGTTGGTGATTAAGGCCAGAGTCAATATTACTATTATTATTAGCGCCAATGGTTGTGGTCTACTGTTCCTATAAAATAATGTCCAATGCAACAATGTAAAAAACGATATTCGGGACTTCATTGCGCTTCTTCTTCTTCCCTTTATCAGCGAGGCTATGATCCGAAAACAAGGGATCACAACCCTCCCACTTCACCGCATTTCTACTGATCCGCCTGTGGGGTTCGGGACTTCATTGCGCTATTGGAATTATTACGACAGGTTCGTCCTTAAAAATTAGATAAGCCCACATAAGAGCTTGAGAATTGTTTGCATAAGTTAGTGGCTTGCTTCGAATGAAAGGTGTAATTTTTTGATCTTTGAAATAATGGATAGGTCTGTGCGCAAGTGTTTCGGGGTTTATCACATGACAACGGAAAAGACGTACATATAAGCACTTGAATGCTAGATATTTAGTACGTTTGACGCTATCATACTATATATCTGTGGCAAAAAGGAATAACAGCATAAGTGCCTTTACACGTTCCAAAAAACGTATTTAAAAATGTCTTTATCGTCTCATTTCCCTGCCCCTAATTCAGTAACCGCTTCAGATAATGAATTCCAGACATATCGAGGCAATGTTTCAGCATTATAGGTTCGCCTTTCCTGAGAGAATATTATATAAAAAATGTTAAAAACAAAAAATATTGCAATAACGGCATAAGTATACTTATGCTGTTATGCCTTGTTGCCACAGATATATATGTATGTACATATGTATATAGAGATTCTAAAGGAACGAGAATATTTGAACGGCTCTGGAGCTGCAAATCTCTTAACTAATGTAGCGAGCATTGGGATAATTACTGGCTACTATTACTTACAACGGAGGGAGCAAAAGAGTTAGATTTTTATTATTTTACTAAGGCTTAGTTTATACTTAACATGTAGGCAAAGCGTCAAAATTTAGTCATTGGGTGATTTGATTTAATTTTCAAAGTTCTTTAGAAACTCTGGAAGTGTTGTCACATTAAAAGTTTCCCGCGTCAGCTTAAAAATAAACAAATGGCAGTAGAAGTCTACTGTTTTAATAACCAAAAATCAATTTATATGCACAGTGCGTTATGTTTGATCCTACTAAGTGAAATCTGAGGGAAAGACAAAACAAAATTATTGTTCTTAAAACAATGTAGGTAGAAACCAGTGGAAAAATCATTTTAAACAGAGTTGTGCCACGTAATCTACATGAGACTACACTGTTGTTGCCTAGACATTAGATTGAGACTACAATATACCATATCTCATAAACACAACCAATGCATTACAGAACATAACCAATTCAAAAGAGATAATTGTAGGTAGTATGTGCTGTACATTTGACAGAACTCACTGACATTAGGTCATTGTTGACGTTTTCTACACCATTGTTGACATTGTGGATATATTCTACAGGTTAGTCTTCTCTTCATCAAAATTATAGACTGCAAGAAGGCTTACATCTTAATAATCCATACACAGAAAAATTGGCGCTAGAGTATTTTTTTTTTTTTTCAAAATTTTTACAAAACCGAAGGACAAAAGTGTCGGAAACTTTATGACCCTAACATATAGGATACTACAGAACTAAAAAAAAAATTGGAACTATTATTACCGTTAATTGTAAAGTAACGCTTGTTCCTAAGTATTATGTGTTCATTCTCATTTTGATTTTTTACATAAATGTTCCGAAAGGGTAAATTATAAAAGCGATTCTGGTGGAAGTTTGAAATTTAATCATTTCTCATTTTGATTTTTGACATACCACCTTGATCAAAAAGTTCCCGGAATAAAAACCGTGTGGCGCTCCCATCGTTCCGATTTGAGTTCTGTTTTCTTTGTTAAGTTGGTACATCTGTTGTTGATATTCCCTCTAAATCTTAGCGTCATAGACATTTGCAAAAGTTACGTAGCCAAGAGTACATCTATCTCTGTGTGTGTTGGCGATTTTTTACCAGACCAGAATTGTGGGCAGAAAACTCGTGGATTTTGCACCATGATAACGCACCGTCGCACAGTGCCATCATTATTCATAATTTTTTGACGAGAAATGCAACAAATACCATCCAACAGCCACCGAATTCACCTGATTTGGCTCCCTGTGACTTCTTTCTGTTCAATCGAGTTAAAAAAAAAAACCTTACGGGGAACGCGTTTCAGCACCCGAGAGGAAGTAATGGAAAAATCGCAGGAAGCACTGATGGACATACCGAAAACCGAATATAAAAAATGTTTCAAAGATTGAATCAAGCGCTGGCATAAGTGTGTTGCAGTCGATGGGGATTACTTTGATGGGGACCAATATAGATTTAGATGAATAAACTTGTATTTTTAATTTTCTGAATAAATTCCGGGAACTTTTTGATCAAATGTATTGAAAGGCTGGATTATAAAAGGGATTTTGTTGAAAGTTCGAAATTTAATCATAAAGAACGAGGAGTGCGTAGGGGTTATGGTAAACTATCAAAATTGTCCAAATCATAAGACTTAAAAAGTTTCTTTCAGCTTCAGAAAAATATTAAGAGATCGGGGATACACATCCATATATACGTGTAACTATTCATTGAAGAATAGTACCTAGTCCGAAAGTAAACACTCATCACATATCCACCACTTCAAATTAACTTCTTCCATTAAGCGATAAACTCAGAACTAGATGGTGGATCTAAAAAAAAAGTTCTGGACCTAGAAACTGCACGTTCTTGCCTTTCGGGAATTTCTGAAAGGACAGGAGAATGTAGTGTGCCTTTGCTGCTAATGGGGAGGCTAAGGCGAGACACCTTTAACGAAGGCCTGGAGTTTCCGATTCGTCCGCAATGCGTCATGTATACAATTTAAAAAAGTGCATCGCAAAAGAAATCAAAAATATTTTTTACTGACACAAGTAGTTGACAGCTAAATAATTCTTAATCGGGGTTATCGTGAATAATTTTTCCTCCAAACAAAAATTAGGTATCTTCAAAAAAGAGGAAAAAATTCCGCGGAAAAGAAATAGATATCATGAATCTCAATTCAGGGGAATTTTCAACGCAATTGCGATATTTGATTTTTTCCTGATGATTTTTTTCCCTATTTTTGAAGATACCTAATTTTTGTTCGGAGGAAAAATTCCGAGGGAAAATTTATTCACGATAATAATCTGAAAGCTTAAAAATAAATTAATATGAAAATCTACAATCCCTGGTGTCAAAGACACGTTAAAAGTAATCAAATTCCGCTCAAAACTGAATTTTACTAAACGACGGTTAAAATGACCTTTATACTTTGGAATTTATATTTGAATCCATTACAAGCCTGATTAAAAAAAAAACTACACATTACCTACAGATATCTTGTATCCACTAACTCAGTTTCCAGTTTCAATTATTTTTAACCCAGATTGCTCCAAGAAAATAAAAAAAAAAAACCTAATGTCCATCAACCTGTTGCAATAAAACCCAAGGTTGGCAATGCCACTTCTGTCATTTGAATGAAGAAAAAGCTTAACATCCCCTCCCGCGCACACGTTCAAATGTACTCGGAAAAGCTTTCTCTCCACCAGAAGAATACACGATCAAATAAGAAAATAAAAATGCCACTCTTCTTCTCCCCATTTCTTTCCACTCTGTTGCCGCCGATGAGAAACTCAATAATCTTATCTTATTCTCCAAGAAAAGCGGAAGGAAACTTGTGTCAAATAAAAAATATAACGGACGGAAGGAAAATTTCCAACGGTACCAAGAAAAACCCATTATAAAATGAATGAGTGATGAGAGCCACCGAAAGTCACACTTCATCATCGCTGTTCTCTGCGTTTTGTTTTATTGCCTCTGTGTGCGCGCTCGATGCGTATTATTTTTATCTGCTACATACCCTCGCAAAACGGTGATTTAACCCCAATTTCGGACAGCCAACAAAACAGACATCGCGAAATGATGACAATGTGGGGGTTAAAAATGGGGAGAAGGTATTGTTACACATCATTTTTTTGAAAGGAAAGACTACTGCCGGTTGAAGGATATTTTAATTAAATTTACCATTTCAAGCTGCCAGCGACATAGTTCTTAAGTTTGCATAATTTCTAAGCCACCCCCACCCCCACCCCTGGCAACAAATAATATTTCAATAATTCTATTATGGCTGTGTCGATAGTTATAAACCCTTTTCTAACACAACACCCTGTGTGTCCATCTTACCTGTTAGGTCTAAATGCATTTCTTTCTTTTTTTTCTTTTCTTGAGTGTAATCCGTTTTGTTTCAGCTGGTTGGTGGTGGGTTCCAGGTTGCTTAAGTAATCCTTCAGGTTCTTATTGGATTCAAAAAGTTAAGATAAACAAAATTTTGGTCCGAAAGTAGAGAACAAAAAAAAATAGGAATCCGAAAAATAGTTTTAAAAATCACTCTGCCCGCGGGGAAGGGGGTTGTTTCACACTGTTCACACTATTAGATCTATTCCTCCCTTAAATTTTTTTCATGAAAGAATTTTTCTTGCTTTTTTCGCTTGTTTTGTAGAATATCAACACATTTTCTTGTATATTTTTCTGGCCTCTCTCCACTTCACTTCGGGGGATAAACAAATTCCTCGTATCTTTGCGATTATTTATTTCTCATTTGGGGAACTTCATGTGTATATTTTGCGGAACGCGATGTATCTTTTCGTTTTTATTTTGCACACGGTATGTAGGTAGGAGACAGGTTTTTTTTTTTGGAAAAATTAAATGAAAATGATGGAACACAACATAATCATAAAAAAGAAACAAAAACCCAAAAACGAAACGAAAATAAAAATCAAAAAAACAACCACCGCACTGGAGGCGGGCAACCTCGAAACTGAACTGAATGGTTCGTAGGGATACCAAGTGTAACTAACTATCTATCGGTGCGCGCTGCGGTGGGACTAGTGTAGTGTGTTGTGTTGGACTATGTATCTCTGGCTGACTGACTGACTCGTTGACTATCGTCGTCAGCGCCTCCCTCTCTGCCTTGCAACTGTTGCTTGTGTGCTGTGCAGTGCATGAGGAGAACAACTATTTTGCTTGCGTTAGCCTTTTCTGCTCGGTATAGTGTGTGTGTGTGTGACTACCACTACCGTTGCTACGCAGGAAAAATGCTATTAAGGCGAAAAATCATTTCAAATACACACGAGAGACGCCTACCCTTCGGATAATGTTTGGTTGAGTGTGTTGAGGATTGTCCTATCTGGCTGGCGTTCGTATGCATACAAACACAATGATGGCATGTACAGTTAGCGGTTTTTGTTGGGATGTGTGAGTTGACTTGTTGCTTTGCAATGGTGTGTGAGCCGAGGTGGTGGATTGACTTGGTGGTGTGTGACTTCTTTGGAGAGTGCCACGATCGTGTAGGTTTGTTGTTGTTTTTCTTTCTTCGTTTTTCGTTGATGTTGAGAAAATGAAAATGATGAAACATTCTCCCTTGTAAGTGGGTTGTGTGTCGATGGACAGAATGAGAGGGCGAGTGGTGGTCATAGGGGAGCCAGTGGAATGGGGATTTTTTTTTTGTATTCTGATGGCTACCCTTTTGGCCTGTGATCGGCGTTGCCAGGTATGTGGGATGGGTGATTTTATTTTCACTACCCTCTGAAATGTTTTTAATTTCTTATTTCTGTGGCCACAAGGTAAAACCGCCTTGGTCAATTTTCACAGATTCTCCGAAAACAAGTTTAAAGTTTTCGTTTCTCCCGAAAACGTATGGGAATTTGGAATTTTAGTGTTGTTCCTTTGCCTATAACTCGGTAAGGATAACGTAAAAATTTGGTAGCATAAATTTCGAATACGCGCCATGGTTGCCGTGCCATCAGGTAGGCGACTTCGCGGAAGGCCTAGAAATAGATGGTTGGATTAAGTGCGACATCTCTCCTGGAGCCGCTTAGGGATTCCTCCTGATGAATTGGAGTCAATGGCGGAGGATCGAGAAGGATGGAGAGTCCACCTGAGCATCCTACCCCCGCGACCCTCATGAAGGATTAGCGGGCCATTGAAAATGAATGAATGAATGAATGAAACTTCGAATAGTAGAGCATCTTCCGCCATCCTTAACTCAATTTAGTCCTAACTCGACTTAGGCGGTTTTACCTTGCGGCCACAGACTGAACCACCAGGTAAATGTCAACTGCTTGTAATTGTAATTGTAGCGCCATGCTAGTTGCTAAAGGAGACGAGAAGCAGAATGTAATGTTCTGCAGATTTCCCAGTGAAAACAACAAAAAGCCGGGTATCCGATGCCGGATATGTGTCAAACGGACCCAAAACGTGGTTTGTTTTCTTAGACTATCCCAGTTTTTCAATAGGACACACAAGATAATATCTGCATTCAGCATACTCTGACAAATCATCATGGAAAAACCTACACCGCTACTTACTTACTTAAATCATTTCAGCCCTCGAGGGGCATATAAGCCCAAAAACGCCTGCGCGTTATCTTGTTCGAAGTTTTGCAACGCATTTTAGCTTCCTCCATTCCATTCTCAAAGAGCTTGATTCCTTCTCGAGTGTCTAGCGCCACGTTTGCCTAAGGCGTCCCGGTATTCTGCCTGCCTGGGTGAGCGGATGTCACTGCATAGCGTATTTCGGCGAATGTCCAATCCACCGCCACTTTCTCCTTCGCACAGTTATGTCTATAGGTTCTTGGCCTGTTCTCAGATATAGTTGTTCGTTGGAGATAGTATTGGGCCAAAAGATCCTTAAGATGATTCTTAGACATCTTCTTACGAAGGTTTGCAGCTTGCGTTTGTTGGTGGTATCCACTTTCCAAGTATTGTACCGTGGGCGCCGTGGCGTAAGTGGTTAGTGTGTTGGACCACTGCGCGTGAGGTTCCGAGTTCGAATCTCAGAAATCACCAAAAAGTTTTTTTCCCACCTCTCGCGAATGTCTGACAAACATTCGAGAGTATTGTTGTCACAAGAAAGCGTCTCAAAACAAATTGCCATTCGGATACGGCACTAAACTGGTCCCTTCCATTCGTGTGAAAAATAGAATGCACACAACATGAGTGGTTGCGAGAAGCTAGGCCCTGGCACTTAAAGAGCTGTTGCGCCAGATGAAAAGAAAAAAAAAAAAAAAAAAAGTACTGCACCCATACTACGGTGGAGCGGAACAGTCACAACTTGTTTCTTTAGCTGAGAACACTGCTTTTTCAGACTTTCGATAGGATTCCAAACGCAGCTTTACATTCCCAAATCTGCTGCACGGTTAGGCGAGACTACACTTCCACAGAAAGTTGTTTATTTTCTCGACTACCTATCCGGCAATGTTGAGTTGAGCGCAAGTGTTAGAAATGCTCAGGGTTTTTGTTTTGGCTGCGTTTATCTTAACCCCCACTTTGTTTGCCCTAGCTTCTAGATTATGAGTCATCAGAAGAAGGTCTATTATCCGATGTGAAACGATGTGTGAAATTGCGAATCCACATGTTATTGATAAGTTTCACGCTCAATTCACTCGATTGGACATACATCCATCAACCAGACTGAGAACTGTTCGTTTTGAAGAAAATATCGCCAGTCACTGAGGATCCAAATCTATTTATTTTATTCGTCCAAGTAATATTGCAGAAGATCTCAACTTGAAGACTTACAAGGTTCAATTGGTGCAGGAATTGAAGTCAAACGACCATCACTTGTGATTTCAGTACTTGGGTCCTAAAACAGCTTGAAGTGGATTGTGTTTTTTATATCAAAATTGTCTTTAGTGACGAGATGCATTTCTGGCTTAACAGATATGTATATCAACAAACAAAATTGTTGCATTTAGAGTGAAGATAACTCATAATAGCTTCGTGAAATGCTCCGATATCCACAAAAATGCACTGATTAGTGCACGTTGAACGCCGTAGTTCTCGTTATGATCAATGGAGTCCGTTACCGAACGATGATTGGCGATTAAATCATCAAATCATGCCACGAAATGGACCAGTCAATTGGTCACCAAGACCATGCGATTTCATTTCTTTTGATTATTTCTTGTAAGAATATGTTAAGTCGCTGGTTATGCCAACAAACTAAAGAGGATGCTCTGAAAGCCAACATTATCTACGTTATTCGCGATATACAGCTCCAATTACTGGAAAAACTGATCGAAAATTAAACCTCCCGACTGCACTTTGTAAGAGGTAGTGCATATACATATGTATTGCACATATGGCCGAAATTGTCTTCTTTTGACTACAGGCGTTGAATTACCCACATTCTGCACCAATTGAATTCAATCAAATTGGTTTGATGATTTTCATTTAGTAAGAAACGAGCCAGACTTGGTTTCAAATCTTTTTTCTTTACTTTGGCGGCTGTCATTTTTGTGTGATAGGACAACACAATATAAGGACAGGAACTGAGAAAGAAGAAAAGAGCAAATGAGTCAAGTACTGAGACGATATCTCCCGATTGAGACAGGCGAAATAAATTCTGGGGAATTACAACCAGCAAAGAAATAGAACCTGCTGAAGAGTCATCAAAAATCTACTCCGCATCTTGACAGGGATGCTAACGAATCACTACAGACTCAAGTAGCACCTTAGGAAACTGGGAATAGAAGGGAATAGACACTGCGGATTCTGCAGGGACCTCGCAGAAACACAAGTACTCCTCCTATGGAATGCGAAGCACTAGTCCATAAAATGAGACATCACCTAGGTACCTATCTTCTATCAGAGACGGATCGACCTTCACTGAATTCACTTCAGATAATTTGGTTCATCAAAGCAGTTGGACTACAGAAAATGCTCTTAATCGAGCATACCATCGACTAAAGCTCTAGTTTGGTGGCACAACAGTTCTACCATAGGTGGCAGTGCACTTGATCATCATACATCTCCATACATCTACAAACTAAAGTATGAATACACATTTCAAATAAAAAGTTTGACCTCGATGAAACTTAACGTTTCTATTGGGTTTTCAATGTATCTCACGAAAAACAAAGAGTTCGGTATTCAACATTTCGTTGAAGGAATCAGCTCTAAAAAACTTTAAAAAATTGTTATGTAGATTAAAGATACGAAGAAATAAAATAAATTCGTTAATTGGTCCTCTAGTTTTCTTGTGTCTCCTTCCTTCTTATATCTTATCCCAATTCATTCGATTTCATTGATTTCCAAAAGGACTTCATAACGTATTAATTACTCTGTCAAAGAGAGGCAATATCAATTAAGGTTCCCCTGGTATCACAAAAGAAAGGCAGGCCGAAAAACTCACAGATCACACAAGTGCGGGAACACCACTATATGGTTTGCCTCAGTCTTCTTCTTCCTTTTATCAGCGAGGTTATGATCCGAAAATAAGGGATCATAACCCTCCCACTTCACTGCATTTCTACTGATCCGCCTGTGGGGTTCGCCTATATGGTTTGCCTCAGTAACGAAGTGATCCAAAACCGGGAAGCCTGCTGATATTTCCTGAGGTCAAACAGTCCAACCCCACAGGCAGATCAGTATAAATGCAGTGAAGCGGGAGTTCAGATCACAACCTCGTCGAAATAACAAGATAGATACGTTTTTACCCGGACGTTCGCAATAACAAGCCATTTGATGGAGATATTCAGTGAATACTTCGGCATAGAAATTATTTTCCTACACACCCACTGGGATATTTTTTAAATTTGATTTTTTACGATTACAGCGCAATCTGTCGCCAATCCAACTTTTTATTTTTATATAGAACTTAGGTATTTTTGATTAAGAATCCGAATCTGATATAGAAAAGCGGTCCCCATATTGGCTTTTAAGCATTTCATAGAAAAATGTTTTCAGAGGTCGGTAGCTCACCAAGTTTTGACTTAGTCCTTCCCTTTCGCCGACGAATCGTGGACATTGAGAAAAACAAGTCTTCGACGTTTCTGTCCAGTCAATGCACCATGGGCAATAGGGGCTGCCATCGTGTTTATACTTATACGAGCATATGCGTGAACGTCAAAATCCATGTTCGGTTAGGAATTGGGTTAGGTGGAATTTCCGTGGCGTCTATCATAGTATGGCTGGATTTTTTCCATAAGCCCATGTGCCCATCTGCCTTTCTGAGAAGCATTCCAACGTTTTCAACATTTCCTACGCTCTCTGCTCTGTTTTGCCGGTTTTCACTGCCCTTATTTGCATTTCGTATTCTTGTGCAGTACTGACGTTGTTGTTCTACTGCAAGCAAATCGATTTGGAGCGTTCTGGCTACCAGGTAGGCTGTCTCGCTAGAATGTGTGATTTGTAAGCTTTAATCTTCATGCAAATTAGCTGTAAAAATAGCGAAAGAACAATCTTGGAAGGAGTTTGGTGAGAAATTGAAACGTAATCACAGATCTGCAAATAAGATATTCTGGCAGACCGTTCACCGATTCAGAGGAAGGAGTTAAATCCAAAGACGGTACATTTCTTTTTAATGAGGAGGACATCTACGCATATGGAGCGAGCATTTTTCAAAATTGCTCAATCCCGAACAGGACAACAGGACAGATGACAGACCTTTCGTCGAGAGTAGGGCGGAGAATAGTCCTACGACAGAGGAAATAACTTTGGCGATCAAATCCCTAAGAGTTGGCAAATCTGCCGGTGTGGTGGATGAAATCCAGATAGAAATTCTAGACTTTAAGTAGAGAGGCAGGTTAATGGCTCTCGCGTGTCATTAAATTGGCTCGGAAATGTGGAGAAACACCTGAAGCAGGTAGACAAGTTTAGGCACCTCGGCGTCTTATCCACGATTGATGGAAAGAGCAATCCCGAGTTATCCTGTGGAATTGGTCAGGCTGGGTTAATTTTAAGAGAGCTTGGTCAATCTGTTATAAGGAAGGCCGAACTTAATGTTCAAGCTAAACTATCGGTGTTTAATACGGTGTATGCTCCAGCTCTCACCTATGGTCATACAATTTGGGTAGTGACCGAAAGAATAAGATCATAGATACAAGCTGCCGAAATGAGGTTCCTTCGTGGTGTTACTGGAATAACTCGTAGGTAGGGATCGAGTACGCAACACCAGAGTACGTGAGGCGTTCAATGTTAAGCAGCTACTTCTCCGAATGAAACGGTCTATGCTTCAGTGGCTTAGTCACGTAGTGCGTATGCCCCCAGACTGGCTTCCAAGACGTGCCATCATGTAGGCAATTCCTCAGAAGGCCTAAAAATAGATGGTTGGATAAAGTTCGACATCTCTCCCGGAGCCGTATATGGATTCCTCCTGGTGGGTTGAAGTCAATGGCAAAGGATCGAGAAGGATGGAGAGTCCACCTGAGCATCCTACCCTTCGACCCTCATAGGCCTCTCGGTTCAAATCAGCGTGGTATAAGTGATGATCCACGTGACGACTCTCCTATCTTGGGCATTATAACCGCTTGTACAGTACTCGCATCTTTCCGCCTTTCGTACTCAAGATGATCTTTAAATGAGAACTTCGTATCTATCATGACGCCTATTATATTTGGCACGCGGTTTAGATATAATTTCTATCCGCAGACTGTAATGGTGACAGGTTTTTTTTCCTGTTGGATTATTAAAAGTGCTTCAGTCCATTCAGTGGGCGCCGTGGTGGAACTGCTTAGTGTGTCAGACCACTGCGCGTGAGGTTTCAAGTTCGAAGTCCAGAAAACACCAACAAAATTTGTTCACGGTCCTACCTCTAGCGAATGTCTAACAAACATCCGAGTGCATTGCTGTCACGAGAAAGCTTCTCAAAACCAATTGCCCTTCAGATACGGCACTAAACTCTGGAGCCGACGGCCTTGCCGCTGAACTTTTCAAGGCAAGAGGAGAATGAGTTGGTAAGGAGCATGCACCAGCTCATCTGTAAAATCTGGTCGGACGAAAGTATGCCCAATGAATGGAACCTCAGCATCGTTTGCCCGATCCTGAAGAAAGGAGACCCTCTGACCTGCGCCAACTACAGAGGTATAAGTCTCCTAAATATCGCATATAAGATCCTGTCTGCCGTACTATGTGAACGCCTAAAATCGATCGTCAACAACCTGATAGGTCCTTATCAGTGCGGTTTCAGGCCGGGAAAGTCCACCATTGACCAAATATTCACACTACGGCAGATCTAGGAAAAAACCCATGAATATAAAATCGATACGCACCACCTTTTCATCGATTTCAAAGTTGCCTATGATAGCGTGTATAGAGACGAGTTATACAGAGGCATGTCTAGTCTTGGCATCCCTGCCAAGCTCGTCCGTTTGTGCAGAATGACGAGTTCAAGTTTCAAGTTTCAAGTTTTATTTTATTACAATTACATAATGATACAATGAATATTACGTTAAACATTTTTTGTAAGTGTACAATAAAATAAAAATAATTAGACTGAGGCATTGCCGTCTGTCTGTACGAATGACGATGGAGAACTCTTGCTGCTCCATCAAAGTCGGTAAGAACATCACCGAACCGTTCGATGTCAGGAAAGGTCTTAGAGAAGGCGACGCGCTATTAACATAACATAGTACTTGAGAGAATTGTACGAAAGTCACAAGCCAACCCAGGAGGTACAATCTTCTTCAAGTCTGTACAACTACTCGCTTATGCCGATGACATTGACATAATCGGCAGAACTCAGCGGGCAGTCAATGGGGCATTTACGAATCTTGAGACCGAGGCAGTAAAGATGGATCTAGCGGTCAATGAAAGCAAAACAAAATATATGCTGTCTACAAAAAAGGACACCCAACATCGGCGTCTTGGACAAAACGCCACAATAGACAGATACAATTTTGAGGTAGTAAAGGATTTGGTCTACCTAGGCTCTATGGTCAGCTCCGCAAATGACATCAGTAGGGAGATCACACGGAGAATTACTCTTGCAAATCGTTGTTTCTATGGGCTAAAACGGCAATTGAGTAGCAAAGCCCTATCTCGAACTACTGAGGTAACTCTTTATAAGACATTAATCCTCCTAGTCCTGCTGTATGGCGCAGAGGCATGGGCTTTGACAAAACCGGATGAGGATGCCCTTGGTTATTTCGAGGGAAAAGTTCTTCGAGCGATCTTTGGTCCCGTCTGCATAGACAGTGAGTGGAGGAGAAGGTACAATGCCGAACTATACGGCCTGTACAAGGATATCGACTTAGCCAGAAGCGACATACAGCGACTAAGATGGCTGGGTCATTTAGAGCGGATGGAGCTCAACCTTCCGGCTAAGAAAGTCTTCGAATCCACCCCGGACGGACGGCGCAGTAGAGGACGACCTCGCTGTAGGTGGCGCAAACAAGTGGAGGGGGACCTCAACCAACTTGGCGTGCGCAATTGGAGGCAGCTGGCTCGTAACCGTGCTGGCTGGAGAGGTTTGTTGGTTGAGGCCCAGGTCCACCCCGGACTGGATCTAAGTAAGTAAGTACTGCACTAAACTGTAGGTCCCTTCTATTCGTGTGAAAAATATAACGAACACAACACGAGTGGTTGCGAGAAACTAGGCTCAGCCACTTAAAGGCCTGTTGCGCCAAATACAGGGTGTCCGCCGGGAAGGTATACTACTTTGTTTGTTTATAATTTTTGATTAAATGAAAGAGAATGGATCTTTTATTGATAAATGTTTTATTTAATGTCGGCAATTATGTATGGAATACAATATCAGGTAAATGTCCGCCTCTGCTAGTCTCACAAATGCGAGCCCTTTTGAGCACATTTTTCATTACATTCTCACACATTTCACGCGGTATTTCATTAATTTCATCACGAATATTTTGTTTGAGTTGCGCAAGCGTTTCTGGTTTGTTTGCATAAACCTTGCTTTTCAGATATCCCCACAAAAAGAAGTCAGGAGGAGTCAAATCAGTCGACCGTGGAGGCCAATCAACATCACCATTTTTTGAAATAACTTGTTGTGGAAAGATGTCTCGCAGTAATTCCATTGTAATCCTGGCTGTATGCGATGTGGCACCGTCTTGTTGATACCACATGTTAATCAAGTCCAAAGCATGCAGTTGTGGTGTTAAAAAGTTTTCAATCATGTTCTTTGAAGACCAAGCTCCTGAGCACGGCGTCGAATTGAGGTTGATGGATTGTTTTGAACATTTCCTTGAACAGCAGTAATGTTTTCAGCCGATCTTGCAGTACGTTGTGGCCCATGTTTGGGCCTATCACCTACAGACCCTCTTTCTTCGAAATCATTCACTACACGATAAATAGTGCGTTTTGTTGGCACGTTGTTTCTCCCAAAAATTTCACGTAACTTTCTCATCGTCACAGTAATCGATGATTGATTTTGATAAAATGTTTTAACGATTAAAACACGTTGGTTTATCGAATATTTTTCCATAATAAATTGGCCACGTGTCTACTTCACGACTGCCAAATATGAACTGTCAAGACAAATGTTTACCAAAATGGCGGCAAAACAAAGTAGTATACGTTCCCGGCGGACACCCTGTATTTATTTATTCATTTTTTATTTTTTTTTTCAGTCCATGCAACAAGAACAACAAATAGAAACAGCGGGCACATCTAAGTTTACGAGATGTTCCTAAACGAATCTTGGAAAGTCCGGGAATATATCAATTTGCCAACCAGTCCAATATTGGTTAATAACGTAATTTTTTTTTACTTATGGTCAAAAAATTCAACCTGGCAACACTATATCTCTTCACCAACTAACTGTAAGCCGTTCCACAAAATCGGATTTTTCATATTCCGCACAGCGCGATCCAATTGTCAGCCCTATACATACAAGAGTTTATTCAAATGTGTATGGGTTTGTGCTCCTCAAAGGGGGCGTAAGGGCAAAGAGAAACCACAGAACGAAACACGAGAAACCTACAATTGCACTTTTTTCTCTGTTTGCACACCCTTAAGCGATAAGAGTTCCAAGAAATCCAAACGAATTCAGGATCTACATCGAAATATTCGGATTTCTTTTTTCAAATTAGAATCCATTTTATAAATTGCTTTTCTTTCGAGAATAAAAGCTCCCACAATAAAGATACAAATTTAATATCTCACGAATAGAGTGTTTCGTAATAACTTCGGCCTCCACACGATGGAGACGAGATCATCAACATCAGCAGTATCCGCTCCTAGAAGATTCGATGATGGGTAGAAAAAAAAAAATGATGTCACGTTCATGCGTCTTCTCTCTCCTTCCACATTATCCCATCTCCTCCTCCTGCTTCTCCCCCACTCATCATTAAATAACATCAACACACCCATCTATCAATTTATTTTCTTTTTTTTTTCTACTTCGTTGTAAAAATCCTAAAACGCAAAAAGCTACTCTAGACATACTAGGTACATATACGTATCTGTTAGAAAAAATAAATAGATACCACTTTGCTAGGTATGTACCTATCTACATATCTCCCTGAGAGGATATCTAAAGTGTCTAACCTTAAGCCACTCAGTCTTTTCATACATATAAAAAAAAAGAATCTCCGCCAACTTAAAGGAAACTTAAAAGAAACAAGTATCTAGATCCATAGAAGAACAATAGATAAAAAAATGCGACAAACTCAGAAAGTTTAGGGACTAGAGAGGCGGAATAGAGAAGTAGGAGACGAAGCCACCACTAGACCAGAGGCAAAAGGCCTGCAGAGGAAGAAGCAGAAGAGAGAATATTTATGTATAGAAGACGAAAAAAAAAGAAAAATTAGAAACTAATACTACAATCGTTGATTTCGAAACGAAACTACACAACGACGACGCGACGATGAAATTGGAATGGGGTTTTCCTTGATGGTTTCCTAGTTTTTCGCCTCGTTGATGGGTTGGCTGTTGGCTTTGCTTGGCTTGGCCGATGATGGTGGTGTGTTGGCTAAGCTCTCTGTGGGCCCCTAGCCTCAAACTGTGTGGTTGTGTGGCACAGCCTGTAGGTAGTAAACTTTTTAGGTTGGATTTTCAACGGGCTCTAGCTGTATTATATTCAACTATTATAATTATGTGTTTTTTTTTTTTTTTTTGCCTTCTACTGCTTCTTCGTGGTGTGGTTACATCTCTACGACGACGTTCCTTCGTTTGTCATGGTTTGGCTATGTAATGGAAAAATGTATGTTTTCTGTGCCTTTTCCAGCTATTTCAGCGTACCTACGTACCTATGTATTAAGTTAACGGGAATTGAGTATATTTACGGATTTTCTATTTCGCTTTCCAAAAAGCTGATCATGGTGATCAACAATACAACGATCAACACGACGAAGCGACGCGATGATCAGAAGAAGCTACGAAGATCTTCTTTAGATGGAAGTCAGTCAAAGAAATGGAAATTTGTTTCCTCTATGTGATTTGGGATACTTTACCTTGGATCGGGTGTACCGAAGGGGGGAGCTTTTGAAATGCGTGTGCAATCAGCTATTGTGTATCTGTTTACGTACAAAGGCAAAGGTTGGCCTTTTAATGAGTTGGTCACGTAAACGCGAAGCCTGCCTGAAGCGGCGTAAAGGGTTTCGTGTAGCCAACGTATAGATACAACATTGTGAAGGTTTTTTTCCAATAAATTTGGAAAGAAAAATACTTGACCTTACATGTGTGTTGATTTACGCTGACTATGTAAGGTGGTGTTATTTGGTTGCGACCGGAAGAGCTAGCAAACTTTCAAAATATCTAACACGGATTCAAGGAGATATCTCTGATGATTCATATACATATGTACATATGTATGGATGTATGTAGACACTTTATTTTGATGTGAGTATACAATGAACACTTGTGAGATATTTTTAAGCCATCATGACAGGGGATAGTTTTAGGTTAGGATAAAACGAAACAGTCTAAACGGATGCAGGCTAGATGTAAGTTAAAACGGAAGCGATGTGGAGTTTTCAACCAAAAGATGCCTTCCGGTTTTTAAAGCAGTTCAAGCTAGAACTAGAATATGATGCCAAAACTGAGGCTAAGGTAAGACGACTTCGGGGAAAACACCATAGATCACATATCATGATAGTCAGACCCATTCTTACGTCTGCCGAATCCGTGAAAAGACACTGCTGAAAACGTGCTTCAAGTGCCTAGAGTATGGTCATCTAGCCACACAATGTAGAAGCGAAGAAGATCGCTTGAAGCTAAGTAGGAAATATGGTGAAGAGGGCCACATAGCGAAAAATTGCGATAAGCAATCATCCTGCATGTTCTGCAAGAAAAACCACCCAGACGACGCGCATCATATAGCTGGTAGCAGCAGATGCCCGGTCTTCAGGAGAGCTATTACAAGCAAAATACCATGAAGATACTACAGATAAATCTTAATCACTGTAGAATAGCCCAGGACATCCTGGCACAAACGGCCAAGGACGAAGGAGCCGACGTTGTTATGATCAGCGAGCCCTATAAATGCCCCGAACAGAACAATAACTGGATCTGCGATAAAGCAAAACAGGTGGCAATATGGATATGTGGACCCCATGCCTTCCAAGAAACAAACGACCAAACAGAAGGCTTCGTGCGTGCGAAAATAAATGGAATCCATTTCTATAGCTGCTATGCAAGACCCAGCTTGACGACCAGCGAATATCAACTAATGTTGGACCATCTAGGCTAGGCAAAAATCCTCATCCTAACCCTCCCCGTGGGTGCCAGCCGGTAATAACCTCCACAGCAGTCTTGTACGTTGTCAAGATGGGGTTAGCCAAGGCCAAGAAGCATTGTATCTGGTTCTTACTCCTCAATAGTATTATCCTTTACATATGCCTCTTGACCATCGGATCGAGGTACCTGATTTCAGTGGTGGTGTGAGCGCTTAACGCAGGAAACCGTGCCCAAGAATGCAAGGCTGGGGGTTAAACCAGCCGCGAACGAGCTCCTTCAGATGCACAGGCGAGGTCTGTCGTATCATAGCCTTATCCTGGTAAATCGGCTCTGCCAGGACGAATCTCTCTTCCGTACTACTCGTGGGACCACAAATGAACTCCCAAAAAAAATATAAAAAACTAAAAAACACGGAAAAAAATCAAAAAAATATAATTAGCACCTCATCGGAAGATGAGCTGCTGGCTTCAAGCCAAGAAGCCTCTGAACCAACAGGCAGTGTAGCAAGTACCAGCCAAAGTACTCTACCAGTGTCTCAACCCTCTACCACCTCCTCTGTGGATGCCGCCAAGGATACTACCAAGAGTACTCCTAAGCAAAATCCACAAAAAAAATTCACTAACCTCCAACACAAACACTTTTTCGAGAAGGCCGTCTTCATCCTAAACAAGATCGCCAAGAATGAAGAGGCAGGCACTGTCACTGAACGTGACCAGGCAGACAAGTTGAGGTACCAGGCTGTCGTTGAAGACTACAACAAGCGCCAGGCCGCCAAGACGAGTCTTAATACCCAACAAGAAGCCTTGAAGAGGAACCGATCTCAAGAAGAGATGGTTCACTCCAGCAAACGCAGCAAAGTCGAAAGCGGCGTTGCTAAAAGGCAGATCAAACAACTGGCAAAAACCACCACCTCCACCACACAGAAAGGCAGCACTGTCGTTGTTTCCTCACGCACCATCAACGAAGTGGTCAGGGACGATCTCCAAGTTGCTCTGGTAGATGAGCTTTCTACCAGTGGCAAGTCCATCCTGAAGGCATGGGGGGCGATCGAAGCCAAACTCTCGCAGATGGTGCTTGACTACCTGGCGGAAAAAGAAGGCGGTCCTGTACCCTGGTTCGACTCAGCTGAGGTCGTTAGAGGGTATAGGGTAATCAAATGCGAGGACAGGTTCTCGAAGGATTCCCTTGGTGAGTGTGTCGCTAAGATAAGCGACGCATGGAGCCGCTTGAAGATCAAGCTTATCCCAGCCAGAGACATCCCTCGAAGACCGAAGGCTCGCATCTGGTTGCCGACTATGCCAATAGACAGCGAACAGCTGATTCGAGGTCTTAAGCGCCAAAATCCTGCGGTTCCAATGGATGATTGGGCAGTTATCAAGACGGAGCAGCCGCAGAAAAACAGCATGACTTTTCTGCTCCTCATAAACGAGGATAGTTTGGAGGTGCTCGAGAAGTTGGACTACCGTCTAAGGTTTGGCATAAGAAATGCCAAACTTAAAATTTACATCTCTTCAGGCCCGGACGAAGACACAGACGATGTCAACGACGCCAACACTCTGTTGGAGGGCATGAAGATTGTCCCAGATACCCCAAATGCCCCCGTTGAAGATGATTCAGATTAATCTGCGGCACTCGCAGTGTGCCACAGACAATCTGCGTGTCTTTATCAATGAAGAAGACATCGATATCGGCATCATCCAGGATCCCTGGGTAAGGGGATCTACAATCAGGGGACTTCAGGACAACCACTACAAACTCTACTACAACCACAATAACTGCAACGGTAAGCCTAGAAACTTTAGCTAAGAAGCATATAAAAGCTTTTCTATGTCCTAACCTTAGCTCTGCCGATTTAACGGTGGTTAAACTGGAAACTGCAAACGGTGAGGCCTTTTTCGTTGCATCTGTCTACATGGACCGGGATCGGCAAGCCCCGCCGGAGGAAGTCCAATACCTAACATCAACTATTAACACCAGTAAGGCCAACCTCTTGATGGGCTGCGACGCCAATGCCAGACATACGCTTTGGAGTAGCGCGGAGACAAATGACAGAGGTGAGTCTGTTTTCGATTTCATCATTAGCAATAACCTATCAATTTGTAATACCGGCAATTCTCCAACTTTTGTTTTTCCGAGTACGGATAACTTCAATGGGTGGGAGGCGGTTATTGACATTACTCTAGTATCTAACAACAAAACCATCAGGGTCGATAACTGGAGACTATCCGATTTACAATCTTTTTCTGATCATAACTGGATACTCTTCAACGTCTGTCTCGAGATTGAGACCCCTAAACCATATAGAAACCCAAAACGCATAAACTGGACAAAGTTTAATCGTATAGTTAAGTCAAAACTGGGTAGCACATCAACGTATAAAATCGACTCGACCACGGAACTGGATTCAAAGGTTGAAATCTTTGAGAAAGCAATTAACGTTGCATTTAAAGTCTCGTGTCCAATCAGTTATTGTAAAAAGAAAGTCCCAACATGGTGGAATGAAGATCTATCAAAGCTTAGGAAGATGACCAGAGCGATCTTCAATATCTGCTACATTCACAACTTCTAAACTAAAAATATATAAGGAGTCCATCAGAATGGCCAAAAAACAGGGCTGGAGAGATTACTGCCAGTCTATCGAGTCCCTTAAAGAATCCGCAGGGCTCAGCAAAATTTTGTCCAAAGGGCATAGCAACCCGTCCTTTCTTAAAAAGACGGATGGATGCTGGACAGATTCTTCTGCGGCATCTCTGGAACTCCTGATGAGTACTTACTTCCCAGGCTGCAGTGAGATTATAGTAGAACAAGCTAGTTCCACCTGTACGCCACTGGCAGCTTGGGATAACATCACAAACATTATTACGGAGGATAAAGTCTCCTGGGCTATAAATAGCTTCTCTCCCTATAAGTCACCTGGCCCTGACTGCATCATGCCTATTATGATGCAGAAATTGCAAGACATAGCAATTCCCTGGCTATTACCGATTTATAGGAGTTGCTTAAACCTAAACCATGTTCCCCAAATCTGGAGATGTGTCAAAGTGGTTTTCATCCCCAAGGCGGGCCGGCGAGGACATGAATCCGCGAAGGATTTTAGACCCATAAGCCTGTCCTCCTTTGTTTTGAAAACTTTAGAACGTATCCTAGACTTCCATATCCGCGATAATCTGAGTTCTCCACTGTCGAAATCCCAGCATGCGTATCTCAAAGGGCGGTCCACAGAAACTGCTCTTCATGAGGTCGTGCGTACAGTGGAAAAATTTCTTCACTACAAAGAATATACTCTCGCCACATTTCTTGATATAGAAGGAGCCTTCAACAACATTTTCACTGAATCTATTCAGAAATCTCTCACGGAGTTAGGTGTAGAAGGTTTTATTAGCCAATGGATAGTTTCTATGCTCAGTACTCGTATAATCCAAGCAACACTAGGCAACAGTAGTACAACTAAGACGGTAAACAGAGGAACTCCACAGGCGGAGTCATCTCCCCCCTGCTCTGGTTAATGGCGATCAATAAAATCTTGGTGCGACTTGATAGGGAGGGTTTTAGGTGGTTGCGTACGCGGATGATATGGTTATACTAGTATCAGGAAAGTTCCTCTCCACGTTAAGTCAACTCATGGAGAGGGCTCTGGATAAGGTACACTCATGGGCTACGAGCTGTGGCCTCGGAGTAAATCCGGGGAAGACTGAAATGATGCTGTTTACCACTAAAACCAAGGTACCTGCATTCACCCCCCCCCCCAAACTAGATTCTCAGCCTCTCTCGCTTTGCTCCAGTGCAAAATACCTAGGCACGGTTCTAGACCCGAAACTTAGTTGGAAACTCAATATAGAACAGCGAATTAAGAAGGCAAGCGTAGCCTTCTATGCCTGTAATAAAACATTCGGTAAGAAATGGGGACTCCAGCCAAAGATGACCCTTTGGATGTATACAGCCGTTGTGCGTCCAATTCTTAGTTACGGCGCTATCGTTTGGTGGCCAGCTTTGAGCAAAAAGTACAATATCGACAGAATAAAAAAAGTACAGAGATCGGCGTGCGTGGGTATCACAGGAGCAATGAGGTCTTGTCCAACAGATGCTCTCAGTGTGATCCTGCATCTGATCCCTCTCGAACTACACACAAAGACACGCCTTCTAGCAGAAAGAGTCGACATTCCGCTTGGTGCCGTTAAGGGCTATATTCACCTTCACTTCCTCCAGCTAGCCAATCGCGGGTGGAACAACCTCACTAGCCGTGTCATATCTAGGAAGACGTGGCCCAGTTTCAACAAACCCAGGTCAAAAGAGTTACTAGGCAAACCAAGACCAGTTATTGCCAAAATCGTAGCTATTATCACAGGCCACTGGCCAGTTGGAGACCATGCGGCCAAGCTTGGTATCCCCCACAACACCTTTTGTAGGAGCTGCAAGGATATTAATGAGAAAGAATCTCTATGTCATTTCCTTTGCAGATGTCCGGCCCTGGCGATGATCAGACAGCAAACTCTTGGCAAACCCTTCTTCGAGGATCTGAGAGAGATAGCGGACAAGAGGATTGGAGAACTAATCCTCTTTCTGAACTCCACGGGCTGGGTTTAAACTTAACATCATCTTTAACTAGCCACTACAACAGGTAGACACGAGTCCGTGGTAACAAAACGGCGCACTTTAAGCGCTAATTGGGTTCTTTTTGGACCGCCACATTACCTACCTGGACCATCTAACCGCGGATGCGCTCCAGAGAGCCCCAGTGGTTATAGGAGGAGACTTCAACGCGTGGGCCACAGAATGGGGCAGCAGGCTCACCAAAACCAAAGGACAGGCCTTATTGGACACATTCGCTCCCCTAGCGATAGGCATTGCTAATAAGGGCCGGGCAAATACTTACCGGAGGGCTGGAGTAGGCTCCATCATTGATATCTCCTTTGCGAGGAGGAATATTCACACAGCGACCATCAGGTGATAATACTGGAAATAAAAGGGAAAAAACCAGTCCAGCTCCCAAAATTTACTGGCCCAAAATGGAACGACAGATCTTTCGATAAGGATGCATTCGAAGAGATATTGAATGGTGATCAAACACCAAGCGGAACAGCGGAGACTCTCGCGCACCACCTCACAGGCACCATCACCACAGCGTGCGACGCATCAATGCCTAGGAGAACAAACACCAGGAAGCATCACCGTGTTGCTGGTGGAACGAGGAAATAGGCAAACTTCGGGCAAAATGTCTACAAGCCCGGCGCAAAAGTCCAACGATCAAGAAGGAGGGCGGATTTCCAACAATGCCTGGACACCCTTAGACTGGCGCGACGTAACTTAAATAGAGCCATCAAGGAAAGCAAAACTGCATGTTTTAAACGTCTCTGTCAAGAAGCCGACATTAACCCATGGGGCTCGGCATACAGAATGGTGATGACGAAATTGAAGGGCTATAGGACTCCTCAAATAACATGTCCGATAATGCTGAGATCCATAGTAGAGCACCTCTTCCCTCAAAGGCCTGCTACCATGTGCAATATTATACGAGAAGTCAATCCAGAAGATATTCCTTTAACTACTCACGAGGATAAATAGGTGACAACAAGGCGCCGGGACCCGACGGCATCCCGAATAAGGCAGTAAAGGCAGCTGTAAAAAAAGACCAGACTTCTTCATATCAACAATGCAGAAGTGCCTTGAAGAAGGAAGCTTTCCCGAAAAATGGAAGACACAGCATTTGGTCCTACTGCCAAAAGGAAAGAAGCCTCCAGGAGAACCATCATTCTATCGTCCAATATGCCTATTGGACACCATGGGAAATATCCTCGAGAAGATAATCTATAATAGATTACTCGCAGTAGCAGAAGAGAAAGGAGCCCTTTCAGATCACCAATTTGGCTTCAGAAGAGCACGATCTACTGTCGATGCCATAAGAGCGGTAGTTGATATCGCCAAAGGTGCCATCGAAGGCGAAAGATGGCTCTATGGCACAAAGGAGTATTGTGCAGTAGTAACGCTGGACGTTAAAAACGTATTTAACTCTGCGGACTGGTCGTTTATTAGAAGGTCACTTGCCAGGATGGATACGCCATATTACCTGCTACGGATAGTGACGAACTACTTCAACAACAGGAAGCTGAGGTACAATACCGATGAAGGGGTAAAATACTACAACGTAACTGCGGGAGTTCTACAGGGATCGTTTTTAGGGCCACTATTGTGGAACATCATGTACGACGGAGTCCTACGATTAACGCTACCTGGGGGAGTAACGATAATTGAATTCGCCGACGACATTGCAGTCGTGACAGTAGCTAAACAGATCCATGCAGTAGAATCAGCTACAAATGAAGCAATTGCCCGGATAAAAGATTGGCTAATATCCGCCGGACTAGAACTAGCTGACCATAAAATAGAAGCTGTTCTTGTAACCAGCCGGAAAACCGTCGAATTCATCAGGTCGAAAGAGGCGGTTAAATACCTTGGAGTAATGCTGGACAACAAGCTACGGTTTAAAACGCATGTTGATTTTGTTACCAAAAAGCATCGCAAATGCAGGGAGCTCTCTCGCGTATCATGCCTAACATCGGTGGACCTGGATACGCTAGAAGGATTCTACTCTCTAGAGTTATCACCTCAGTTCTGTTATATGCCGCCCCAGTCTGGGCGGAGGCACTGAGGACGAAGGAGACCAAAAGGAGGCTATCGTCATCATACAGACTCTGTGCGCTACGGACAATCAGCGGCTTTCGAACCATCTCTGATGAAGCTGCATTTGTCATAGCTGGAATGGTCCCTATCGATATTCTCGCAGATGAAATGCTGAGGATATATAACAGAAGAGCATTGAGTCATCTCGACGCCAATGGTATCAAGGTGATAAAAATTGGAGAAAGGGCAGCGTCAGCAGCTATGTGGCAAGCTCGTTGGGCTAATACAACAAAAGGCAGATGGACATATAAACTTATACCGACATTCCAAGACTGGATAAGTAGAAAGCATGGAGACTACAACTACCATCTAACGCAGTTCCTGTCTGGCCACGGTGGCTGCCGCAAATATCTACACCGATTTGGACACGACAACTCACTATCCTGCCCGGAATGCCCAGGTGAAGATGAAGATATGGAGCACGCAGTTTTTTACTGCACACGTTTCACGGCATGAAGAATTACTCTGCCAAGTCCGTCATTACTCCTCGACCATATGTTACGGTCGGAAGAGAATTGGATGACAATATGTTCCTTCGTAACAACTCTACAAACAGAGTTGCGGAGAACAGAAAAGCTAAGAAAAGCAGCTGAAGCAGCGGAAGAAGCTGACACAAGAAGCATAGCATAAATTGCTAACCAGCCCCGCGAAGAAATACCCAACAGCAGTTCCGCGGGGAGAGTGGTTGAAGTGTGTAAGGTGTGTGCTTAGTACGTAGGCGTATTCCTGGCATCGATTACTCAGGTTTGCGAATCGTGCATGCTAGTAGCACTCGGGCATTAGTATCTATGAAGATTACACATCCCTGGCGCAATCCAAAAAAAAAAAAAAACAAAAGACCCATTCTTATGTATGGGTACATTGTCTGGTGGCCAATAGCAGAGAAAGACACATATCTCAGGGAACTGACAAAAATCGAGAGACTTGCTTGTATAGCAACCACTGGCGGCATCAGAACCACCCTGACCGCAGCCCTTGAAACAATTTTCCCACTGATTCCACTAGATACGTTAAGAAATTAGCCCCGATGAGTGTCCTGCGCCTAAAAGAATCCAACTTGTGGAGAAAGAGCCACATGGGCCACCGTAAAATTGCAAGGTGGGTTCACCTTAGACGCCACCACAGACTACCTTCCGCCATCCCCCGAGTTCAGCCTGAACGTCAGAATGGTCATCCCATAAAGAGAATACTGGGTAGACGGTGGGGCCATCAACCCGCATTGTACCTCAGTCTTCACTAACGGCTCCAAAACAAACGAAGGAGTGGGTTCGGGTATCTACTCAGCGGAACTCCATATTGCAATATCACTAACACTACCGAACCACGGTAGTGTGATCCAAGTGGAAGTCCTAGCGATAGTATAGGCGGCACGCGAACTATCCACGAAGCTTGTTACTAGAAAAAGGATTGACATTTACATACAATGGGTAGTCAAGCTTCTGTAAAAGCCATCTTATTCGTGGTAATAAAATCAAAGATAATAAAACACTACCGCGAGGAGCTTAAAATGCTTGCCGATAGCCATCATGTAACACTCTGGTGGATCCCAGGACACAAAGGAGTTCCAGGGAACGAAATGGCAGATGAACTGGCAAGAAATGGATCAGAACGAGACCTGTCAATGGTCCAAAACTCAGTCCTTCTTCCTCTAAAATTTGTTAAATCAAACATAGCACTTGACTTCAAACGACAAGGAGACGAAAGATGGAGAATGCCTCAATCGTGCGGCGTCTCCAGAAACGTCTGGACAAAACATCAAACACAAAACAAATATTTGGCGCAACAGCTCTTTAAAGTACCAGGGCCTAGCTTCCCGCAACCACTCATGTTGTGTGTGTTATATTTTTCACACGAATGGAAGGGACCTACAGTTTTAATGCCGAATCCGAACGGCGATTTGAGAAGCTTTTTCGTGACGACAATACTCTCGGATGTTTGTCAGACGCTCGCGAGAGGTGGGACCGTGAAAAAACTTTTTGATATTTTCTGGGATTCGAACTTGGAACCTCATGCGTAGTGATCCGACACACTAACCACTTACGCCACGGCGGCCACTTCATATAATACATAATAATCGGTTTTATTACCGAGATGCATATCCGGTGCATGATGTTTGGTTGACGGCCCCAAGTGGAGTCTACTGTCTTCTTGCAGATGTATAGGGCAGCTTATGTATTTTCTTTTCCTATATCCCGGTTGAGCCCCCAAATTTGTATGATTTAGGAAAAGAAAAAGAACTCAGAGACCTCTTTTGTATAATAAGTTTATTTAGAAGGATAAATATATAATAATCGAAATAGTAAATCGACCATCTGTCTCTCATGGCGGCTCGCTGAAAACTGCCTCCTCTTTTGTCATACTCCTACATATATAATAATATAATATAATTTATAGTTGGAATATTTTACAAAATGATATCCATACGTCTTGGTACTTTGGCCATCATATCTATAACCTCTTCGTATTTTAAGTCAATATCTCTATATATGTTAAGCAACATCAAGCCATTTAACCGCTCCTCACTAGTCTTGCTACGCAGATAAGTTTTCAATCTGCGAAGACAAGAAAAAGTCCGTTTACTTGATGCCACAGATACGGGAAGTGCTGCACCGATCTGCGTAACGCGATGTATTGTTTGGTGCAACGTTGAATCGCAACAATTGAGAGCGTCTATAAAATTTGTTGGCCGTTTATCAATCGGAATATTTTAGCAATGTCTGCAACCATAGTTAATTTAACATTCAAACAGATATCAAGAAAATGTAAGAAAACAATTTTTACCTGCGCCACATCGTCATTTCACCTACAACATCATTAGTACATCTTTTGATGTCATTAGGCCATTCTTTTGAAAATACGTTGACAGTGCTACGTATTTCTTCTGTTTCCAGCTTAGAAACCTTTCCGGTAGAATGTTTTGAATTTTAGAAAGGAGTTCTCGATGGCCAAAAAATCCGAAACAGACGTGGAGCTGACGTCGGACAAGAACGAGATCACCATCTTATGGTAGCTCATTTACGCATTTGTACTGCATCCGTGAACAGCAACCGCTCAAACCTACTTAACATCACCAGGTTTAATATCGACAGGCTCAAGGTTCCCCAAGTGCGCCAACAGTTCAGGGACCATCTTGCCTTAGAAGCAGAAGTAATCAGCAGCATATGGCAAGAGAACATGGATGACCACTGGAGTGCTGTGAAAAATGCTTTTGCGACTGGGGCACGCACGTATGTCGGTAAAAAGCAGAATCGAGATGCTATCTGGTTGGCCTTGCGCAGGAGAGGCATTCCAGGAAAACTTATAGCTATTATCAAGGCTACATACGAGGGCGGCAAGTGTTACGTCGTGCACAATGGTAATGTAGTCCAAAGTGGAGTACGTCAAGGGTGCATACTGTCCCCACTATTGTTCTTGGTGGTTATCAGCGATGTACTCCGTGCAGCATTGACGGAAGCTAATTATGGAATTCGTTGGACTATGACATCTTACCTTAAATACCTAGTTTACGCTGACGATGTTTGTCTACTTTCACATCGGATAATGGATCTTCATTTGATGGTCCAAAATTTAGAAGCTGAGGTAAGCAAAGTGGGGCTAAAAATAAACACAGGCAAAACAAAAGCCCTGAGCACGTCTAATACCCGCGCTCAACTTAACATTGCCGGAAAGCAAGTCGAGAAAGTTGATAACTTTCTATATTTAGGAAGTGTCGTCTCGGCTAATCGTGGTGGCACCGAACTGGATGTGTGCAGCAGAATCGGGAAGGCTAAAGCTGCGTTCGCAATGCTGTCCAAAATCTGGAGAAGCAATGTTATCAGCTTAAGAACCAAGCTACGACTGTTCCGCTCCAACGTAGAATCAGTGCTGCTTTATGGGTGCATTACCTGGAAGGTGGACACCATTAACACACGCAAGCTGCAAGGCTTCGTAAACAAATGCTTAAGAATCATCTTGAGGAGTTTTTTGGCCGAACCGCATGTCCAACGAACAACTTTATCTGAGAACGGGCCACGAACCTATAAGCATTACTATACGAAGAAAAAAGTGGCAATGGATTGGACACACCCTACGGCGCGAAGACAACTCCATTGCGAAATACACCATGCAGTGGAATCCGCTCACCCAGGCAGGCAGAATAGCGGGACGCCCTAGGCAAACGTGGCGCAGAACAGTTGAGGAGGAATCGAGCTCTTTAGGAATGAGTTGGAGGCAGCTCAAACGCGTTGCAGAACTCCGAACACGATGGCGCGCAGGCGTGGTTGACGCCCTATGCCCCCAGAGGGGTTACAGGATATAAGTAAAGTAAGTAAGTAAGAAATCTAGTCCTTAGTTACATCCTCGGTCCAAAAAAGGAACAAAGGTGGATCGACGGAAATATTCTTCAGGACCTCCTTCATAGTTGTCACGGTTCTTTTGTCTTACGACTTGCCGCGGGACTACTAATTCAACATCCATTTTGTCTGCCATTTCCTTAGCTCCAGCAAATGTGTGACTGAATCTAACTTCGGAGTTTTTGACTCATTTCAGTTACTTCCTCATGTAAATGGTTTGCATATTCCATACAGCAGCTGAGATCACATTCTTTTTTTTTTGTAAAAGTTCACTTACATTTGTCATAATGCTGAAATTTGGCTTAATCACTGTTAAGGATATTATAAATTGGGAAGTTTGTATAGCAGCAAGTAGAACATGATGTTTGACTCCTTCGGTTTTCATATTTTGTACATTCAGATACTCTAATGAGCAACAGATATATTCATAGACACCATAGAACAAATTGAGTGAATTGAAATGCTCAACCCAATGCGTTTCGCAAAATTTTAGAAGACGCGTTTGTTTTGCTTTTGGGCAAGACGCCTGAATTTTGTCTTTTAAAACTAGAGCTGCTTTATGTTATTAGATAATCGGAATAAATTAACAACCTCTTTAATGGTTCCTATGCAACTTCGTATAGACGGTATGTTACAAGCGCGTGTAATGGCCAAATTCAAATTATGATTAGCACAGTGGACGTAAATAGCTTCTGGATACAATGCTCTAACTTTGGCAGCACAGCCGTTGAACTTTCCGGTCATTGACCGGGCCCCATTATACCCTAAACATGTAATATATTTTATTACCTAATCGGCCTAACTGACAGTTTTATTTACATAGATAGTGTGAATTATTGACACTCACCTTGCCTTGGGGGGGGTGATTGAACCCCCAAAACCCCCCGGGCGTTGGCGCCTGTCCTCATTGTATAGGCCTCTATGCATGTTAGACACTGTGGGGAAAATACTGAAGCGCATCATAAGCGATAGATTGGCGAGTGCAATCGATGAGGCAGGTGGCCTCGCAGATCGCCAATACGGGTTCCGTAAGGCAAGTTCTACGGCCGACGCCATCGACAAAGTCGTGAATTCGGCGAAAAAAGCCATCGAAGGAAGACAATGGAAAGGCGGGAGTAAACAGTACTGCGCAATCATTACGCTGAATTTGAAGAACGCCTTCAACAGCGCAAATTGGAGAAATATCCTCCGAGCACTTACCGCAAAGCAGGCACAGAAACGGCAATAAACCACATTGGTGGAATTCTAACATAGCAAAACTCCGAAATAATAGTAGGAAACAGTTCAATATAGCAAAGTTTTCACGATCTCCAGAAGATTGGGATAACTATAAGAACAGCCTCAGGGTCTTCAAAAAAGAGATAAGGAAAGCTCAGCGAGAATCATGGAGATTATTCTGTAGCAATATAGAAAGGACAAACGATTCTAGCAGATTGAGGAAAATTCTTTCCAAATCTCCTCATATCCCTAGCTTTATCCAGAAACCTAACGGAGACTGGACTAAGTCCACAGAAAAAACATTAAACCTTCTTATGGACACGCATTTCCCAGGAAACTTTATAGATACGAACGCATCTATACCCCAATACCACTCTATCATGGACGTTCCGGCAGGAGTAATAAACACCCACACTATTCATTGGGCTGTTAATAGCTTCCTACCATATAAAGCTCCAGGCTTAGATGGTATAACACCAGTAGAACTGCAAGAGGGCATAAAACCCTTAGCCCCCTGGCTCTACGTGATTTTCAACAGCTGCCTTAAATTCGGCTATACCCCATCCTCGTGGAAAAGAGTTAAGGTGGTCTTCATCCCGAAATGTGGTAAGATCTCCCACTATAATCCGAAAGATTTCAGACCAATCAGCTTCTCCTCCTTCTTTCTGAAAACGTTAGAAAGGCTAGTCGATAACTATATCCGTTCAAAACCCAAGGTGCAAACCTTATCTAGCTCTCGGCATGCTTACCGGAAAGGTTTTTCAGTGGAAACAGCACTACATTCGTTAGTAGGCACCATTGAAAAATCTCTTACCGTTAAAGAATATACTATGGTGTCTTTCCTTGACATAGAAGGCGCCTTTAATAACGTCAATACAGAATCCATCACAAGAGCGCTCGCTGACCTGAAGGTGAACTGCTGCCTTTGCATCTGGATAGAGCGAATGCTGAACAGCAGGCAGATTCTATCCGAGCTCGGATGCTGCTCAACCAAAAGGCTAGCGCACAGAGGCCCACCCCAGGGGGGTGTTCTCTTTCCGCTACCTTGGACATTAGTAGTGAATGAGCTACTCACTTCACTAGGAAATAAAGGCTACAAGGTCGTAGCATATGCTGACGATATTGCCATAGCCATATCAGGTAAATTCACCCAAACCCTAAGAGATCTAATGAACTCGGCGCTAAATTTAGTAGTGAAATGGACGGACAGCGTTGGGCTCAACGTAAACCTGTCCAAAACTGAACTAGTACTTTTTACTAGGAAATACAAAATCCCGTTCATAGCCCAACCTAAGCTTAGAAACACGGAACTCAGCGTTTCAAACAAAGCAAAATACTTAGGGTTGACCCTTGATAGTAAACTTAACTGGAAACAGAACATTCTAGACCGAACCAAGAAAGCGGAAATCGCCATCTACACCTGTAAAAAGGCTAAAGGAGAATAGTCTCCACCTCCTTGGCACATGCCCGGTGCTAGCCACACTAAGAAAAAAGCTACTAGGTGAATACTTCTTTGAGGACCGAAGTGACCTGTCTAACATAGACATTAGAAGCTTAAATAGATACATAGGTAAATCCAACTGGTTTAGCTGAAATGCCCCCCCCACCACCACCACCCCTCCTCCCCTCGTTATTGATTACTATCAATCCCCAAGAGGTACTGCAACAGACACCTCCCAAGATCGATAGTTAACCCTCCCATATCACTAGACCAATGCCTGTAAATAACATTACCCCCTATTACTCACACGCACACCACCTACACGGTGAACTAGGTGCTTTTTCTGCCGTTCGCCATCCAAGATGACGAAAGGTACATCAAGTTTTGGTAAACGCCACAATAAGACGCACACGTTGTGCCGTCGTTGCGGACGCAGCTCCTATCACATACAGAAGTCAAAGTGCTCTCCGGTGAACTAGGTACTAAGGGTTTGACTGAATCAGTCACCCTACCTAGCCAAACCATTCCCTAAAGTTCGACTGCATACTAGTGCAAGATTGACTGCATCAGTCATCTCGCTCTACCTCATTCCCCACTCTTTCCACGGTCCACCTAGGTATGGGTTCGATTGAAACAATCACCCTACCTAGTCCACACTTTATGCATAGCAGTACTTAGAGTTCGATTGAATCAGTCACTCTATGTACGCTTATGCTCCTCTACACCTACACGGTCCACCTAGGTATGAAGGGTTTGACTGAATCAGTAACCCCACCTAGTAAATACCATGCATAACAGCAATTAGAGTTAGACTGAATCAGTCACTCTACTATACTTATGCACCTCTACGCCTACACGGTTTATGGGACCTGCCAATATAACTTGCACACACAGTATAGGGGGTTCGATTGAATCAATCACCCCCCATCACTTGTTGCACACTATACCTTCTCGGTACACTTTGACTTGAGGGTTGACTGAGTCAGTCACCCTCTCTACCCTTTTCAGTCAGCATTCTCAGCCAACACCCTCATGAGAAAGGTTAAGGTTCTCCCGGTTACCGGTGACTCGACCGGTCATTACTCATGTGGTATCACAATGGACCCAAGCGGTCTAAGTGTGTCCTGACCCTGTCAGGGCAGCCACCTTTACCTAACCTAACCTAACTTACCGCAAAGACAGTACTAGACTACCTGCAGAAGATAATGATGGACTATTTCAGAAATAGGATATGCATTACGATGGAACAAGGCAATATAATGTCACATGCGGTATTCCCCAAGGCTCCGTACTAGGTCCGCTGCTGTGGAACATAATGTATGTATGTACATCCTCAGACGAGGTCTTCGAAAATAATAGGCTTCGACGACGACATAACTCAATGAGGAAACTATCGGGATGGTTCAGGACTGGCTAGCTCGCATGGGCCTACAACTTGCAGAGGAAAAGACATAAGTAGTGCTCATCAGCAGCAGGCGAGTCATGGAGACTATAAGAGTAACTGCGGGTGATCACGTGGTAGTTTCCAAACTAGAGCTGAAGTACCTTGGAATTACTATGGATGCAAGGTTAACATTTACGCAACATTTGCAATATGTAGTTGAGAAGGCAGCAAGGATCATGACAAATATCAGCGAACCCAAGCACAAGAGGAGACTGCTATTAGCAAGAGTTGCTGCATCGATAATGCTCTACGGCTCCTAAATATGGGCTTGTACCATAAAGCCGAAGTCATACAGAACGAAGACGGAAATAGCTTATAAAATCAACGTGTTGAGAGTATGCAGCACCTTCCGAACAACTTCCTACGACGCGGCATGGTACCAATAGACCTTCTGGCTAAAGAAATCCAATGGAAATACTGTGCCAGCAGGACAGTGGCACCAAATGCGACAAGTCGAAGTGTCACTGACCAAGGACAAGTCTGGATGAATGACAGGAGAGATGGGATAACTCTGATAAAGGCAGATGGACTCAGAGATTAATCCCCAATATAAACGCTTGGATCAATAGGAAGCATGGGGAGCTGAATTTCTACCTGACCCAGATGCGTACTAGTCATGGCTGCTTCAGAGCCTACATCTTGACAACAACCCTTACTGTCCAACGTGCACGGAAGCTGTCGAGGATGCGGAACACATCATGTTCCATTGTCCACGATACTATGAAGAACCACACCTGGTGAACAAACTGGTTGAGGACCTAACACCGGACAACATCACCAGACATATGATGAGCAGGGAAAATGCCTGGAAAGCAGTTAGCGACACTGTGGCGTAACGAAGACAGGAGTGACAACGAAACCCAGCGCAGGAAGCTTCCAACACGGACGAGCCGAGTGTCTAAAGCAGAAGGACTCTGGGCTCTGCTGTAATTAGGTCGAGGCTTGTGAGGAACTACAAATCACTTTTCGACGAGATATCTAGAGCCAATATGGCGACCCTCTGCTCGGTACCAGGGTATATGGATATCGAAGAAAACGAAAGGGCTAATGAGCTAATAGGCGAACCCCACAGGCGGATCAGTAGAAATGCAGTGAAGTGGGAGGGTTATGATCCCTTATTTTCGGATCATAACCTCGCTGATAAAAGGAAGAAAAAGAAAGGGCTAATGAGCTTGCTAGGAAGGGGTTGGTGCTGCATGTATCACGGGCTCTCCCTTTTGTAGTGATCTCAATCAGTTCCTTACAAAAAAATACAAATATTTGGCGCAACAGCTCTTTAAAGTGCCAGGGGCTAGCTTCTCGCAACCACTCATGTTGTGTGCGTTATATTTTTTTCACACGAATGGAAGGGACCTACAGTTTGATGCCGACTCCGAACGGCGATTTGAGAAGCTTTTTCGTGACAACAATACTCTCGGATGTTTGTCAGACGCTCGCGAGAGGTGAGACCGTGAAAAAAACTTTTTCGTGTTTTCTGGGATTCGAACTTGGAACCTCATGCGTAGTGATCCGACACACTAACCACTTACGCCACGGCGCCCAGTTCCTTAGGAAAATAAAAGATGAAGCCACC
Organism: Brachypalpus laphriformis; assembly: GCA_945910035.1. Taxonomy (NCBI): domain Eukaryota; kingdom Metazoa; phylum Arthropoda; class Insecta; order Diptera; family Syrphidae; genus Brachypalpus; species Brachypalpus laphriformis. The sequence continues at coordinate 38,318,383 of OX246754.1, read as the reverse complement.
GGTTCAGCAAACAGACACTAGGTTCATCTGGACACATGCTCAACTGCCAGTGCACAATGCCATTGTAATTCATGCGGAACGACTCAGTGTACTGCACATCGTCTCTTGTATGTAGAAGTTGCAGAGACGAACAAGAAATTGAATCTGCCCGTAACTTGCTGTGGGATTGTCCTGCCCTATCTGTCAGAAGAATTAGGACTCTTGGTAGTTAGGTATGGTTAGGTACGGGGTAATCCTTTACCCAATAAAACTAAAAACTACTAACTCAGTCACTTACTTCATTTCTGCATACAAACCACCCTGAGGATCTGATGAAGTTCAGCATCTTTTTCTGTTGAAACGCCGGAGAGTTCCTCGAGATCCTGGAAGAAATATTTACCGAGGACATTTTTTACCGGAGTGTTGAAGACTCGGACAGTGGTACAGGAAGTGGGTTGTGTCCTCAAAAACTTCCTCGTCACCACAGCCTCTACAGAGTTCCTCCTCCGTCAGGCGTAGTTTCTTCATGTGGTACCGCAGAGTGTTGTGCCGCGTGATGATGCCCACGACGGCGGAAAGGGATTTCCTATATTTCCGAGTGATTTTCTCGGTCCTTGCTTTGTCAAAAGCTGGCCATAGCTTCCTAGTGATGGAGTTCCATGGAGTTCCATCTTGTGTTCGCCTCCTCAGTAGCTTTATTCCCTGGAGCGAGGCGGGATACAACTTGGGGGGGGTCAACTTGTTCTGTTGGGGCTGCTGAGCCGATTCTTGCCAGCTCGTCGGCTTTCTCATTGCCTGGGATACCCTCGTGTCCAGGGACCCAACAGAGCGATAGCTTGTGCTGTGTTCCAAGAACCCTGAGCTCTTCTCGACAACACTTCACAAGCTTCGATTTAATTTCTATGGCAGTAATCGCTTTTATAGCTGCCTGGCTGTCGATAAAGTTGGTGATACCTTCTGGCGGTATTGCCTTTACCGCAGACTCACGGACGGCTGTTGCCACTGCTAAGACCTCTGCTTGGAAAACACTGCTGTGGTCTGGAAGTCGCATGGATTTTGATACACCTAGAGGGTCGGAGAAGATGCCTGATCCTACACCAGTGCTTATTTTTGAACATCTGTGTAGATGGCTATAAATTCGGCATTGGGTATATGACCGCTTTTCCAATCTTCCCTGCTAGGGTAGGCCTTACAAAGTCTAAATATGGCGTCATGTAATCATACGGGCATGAGGCCAAAGTAATCGAGTAGGATCATCGAGTGACCTGTTCTACTTGGTTTTCAGTTCGCTGACTGACTGACTGATTCTCATAGCATTAATGGCTGCTGATGTGCGTATAAAGATGTCTAGCGGTAGCAGGTTGAGAATAGCCTCGAGTCCTGCGGTTGGGGTTGTCTTCATTGCATTGGTGATGCCAATGCACGCCAATGCAATTGCCTTTAAGTTGGTGGATTTGTTGACAGCTGGCCACCATACTAGATTGTCGTATGTCAGTATGGGTCTAACTATAGCCGTATATATCCATAGTATGATTTTGGGGGAGGGTCCCTAGGTTCTACCAAAAATTCTACTACATGAGTAAAAGGCTATTGTTGCTTTCTTAATTCTTTCCTCTATATTTAATCTGCAGTTGAGCTTTTTGTCAAGTACAAGGCCCAGGTATTTTGCGCTATCGGACAATCTGAATGGGATACCATCAACAGAAGGTGTTCCAAACTCCGGTATTTTCCTCTTATTCGTAAAAAGTACGAGTTCGGTTTTTTGGGGATTAACATTTAGACCGCAGCTCCTGGCCCATATGCTAAGAGTATTTAGGGCTCCGTCAAGTTGTTCGCTAAGGGTAGGCAGGAATTTACCTGTTGCAAGCAGCAAAACGTCGCTGCTACTTCGAGAAGAAGTACATAACTCTTGGTAGTTACTTCTTCTCGAAGCTGAGATTCATATCTCTATCTGGGTAGTTCTAACAGTGGTCCATCTCTACATTGTTTCCAGTGGTAAAATAATTGGGCAAAATGGGCCTGAACTGACTCTTTTGTCACAAAGCACATATCTACCTAACTTAACCCTACATATGTAGGTACATACGATCACTAAAAAAATAATACTCCCTCTTGAAAGTGACGTAACCCTGTCAAGTTTCTAACAAACTCTCAAGGTTTCTCTTTTAAAATCAATTAGATAGCATTCCCTTTCTGTTTAAGAACCTTAATTGGTTTCAATGAAATACGACCGCCAACTCACTCATCATTCTATAATAGTTAGATACCACCTATACCTACCTATTTGCACTATTTCATACTCCCGACCTGCTTCAATTGTTATTCTATTAATAAATTGTGTTTACACTACAACTGCACACTTTCCTCGTTGTCCCCCCTCGACAACACCACATCTATCACATGGCGTCTACTAAAATTCAATTGTATCCGCACCTTACCTTCGGTTTTCATTCATAAAATTCACTCAATACCGCTCCCCCCGCGATTGTGTGTAGAAATAAAAACAAAAAGAAAGACGGGGGAACAAAATTTACAAAAACAAAGCCAAAACTGTACACACTCAATACACACTATCGATAAACAATAATATCACAACTTTTCAGATACAAAAAAGAAAAACAGTATCAGATACACTAATCAAGATCACAATAAACTACCAACAAAATAAAAATAAAAAAAATAAAACTGATGTTTGCAACCTGTGCCACTGCTAATTGTACTTGTATCCATGTATCTATCTATCTGACTCTATGTCGGCATATTGGCTGTGAGGAAATAAATAATACAAAAGTAGAAGAGAGAGAGAGAGAGTGAGAAAGAGAGAGAGACAGAGGGAAACAGAGAGATCGAGCGAGCCCCAAAACAAAAATCAAATTGTATTTATATCTAGATACTTTTAGAAATGTGCATATTACCGTACGAAATACCATGCATTGTTGAATTGTTTGTTATGTTCTTCTTCGTCGAAAGAAGCTTTTCACACCACCACCAGTAGTGGTGTCTTGGTATTGCTTTCCACCTTTCTTCGGAAACTTTTGTTTGGTGTTTCCTACCTACCTACCCACAATTGAGGTTACTGCCAGTCAGCAGTTTTATTTATTTTTTTTTTTTTTTTTTGTGAATACCGAATCAAATAAAAAGAAAATCGTAATCGTAATCGGAATTTTGTCGTATCTGTTGCATTTGAAATTCTCTCTTTCTTCTCTCTCCGTCTCTTCTGTCTGTATCTGTGTCTGGGGATTAATGTAATCATAAATATAATTTCTCTTTGCTTTCCCCCTGGTCTGCTATGTATGTTTTGGCCAGCGCACCGCTTTTCTTCAGCTCATTCACTAGTAATGTCACAGAGATCAACATTAAAACTGGAAATTGCCGTAGATACTACATAGAGGGGATAGAAATTGAGTTTGGCGCACTCATAGATACTTTCAGTGGTAAATGGCATGTGAAATACATATTTTTTTTTTGTTTTGCTGGAGAATGCCGCGCCGCTTACAAGCCAGATGACCTTGAGAATGCTGTATAGATACATATAAATGTATTTATCCAAGAGATTGTTTACAAACGCTGAAAGCAAGTGCAAATTCAAATAAACCATCGAGCGTCTTCAGCTGAAGTAGCAGCAGCCAGTTAGTAGCATTCGACTTTTCTTGATTTCTGGGAATGGCTGACTGGTTGGTCTAAAGAGCTGGTGCTGGGTGCTGGGTGCTGGGTGAGAGGAAGACGTTCGAGGTGATTGTTTATGTTTGAATAAAACACTCGACGTGTTTATTGCAAAATTGTATGATGGACACACATTTCCCAGAGGCAATTGGAAGACAAAGTAAAAAAAAAAAAAAAAATATTTGACCGTCAACTGGTGTTTGTTCATCCGGATGAGGATGGATGTGTGAAGTCTTGACAATCGTCATTGTTATGATGATGATTTTTTTTTTCTTTTCTCAAAAACAATGCACTAGACTCTATAAGCAGGAACTAATCGGAATTTGATGTGTAATTAGGTGGACTCCTAGGCTAATTAGGATAAGTGGTAAATTGCGTTCAATGAATGGATGTTAAGTACTTTATTAACATTCCGAATTTCTCAGTTGTCTTGAAGCAGTCCAGCTAACATATGGAAGTTAAATAAGTAAAGGTAAAAAATACTTTTCTAAAAAAAAAAACTTTTTTTATTCAATATCCATCCAACCCGAATGACGTCACATAGCTTATCGCATTCTACTCGTCAAGCCCTTTCATTTGATATCCATACCGAGGGTGTTGTGGAGAAAGAGGTAAGCCACGATCTTGAGACGCCTGCCATATTGATTTCGGGATGACGTCATATAGCTTATTGTATTCTACTCATCAACCCCTTTCACTTGATAGCCATGTCAAGGGGTTGTGAAGAAAAATGTAATCCGCCATCTTAGGGCGTCCGCCATGTTGGGCTCGGAATGATGTCACATATTTAAGCATATTGTACTCATCAAGCCCTTTCATTTGATACCCATATTAAGAGAGCTGTGAAGAACAAGGTAGACCGCCATCTTTGAGTGTCCGCCATTTTGGATTTAATACGATATTAGGTATACTATATTGGATTGTGGGTGTCATGGCGCAAGTGGTTAGTGTGTCGGATCACTGCGCGTAAGGTTCCAAGTTTGAATTCCAGAAACCACAAAAAAAGTCTTTTTTCACGGTCCCACCTCTCGCGAGTGTCTGGCAAACATCCGAGAGTATTGTTGTCACGAGAAATCGTCTCAAAACAAATTTCTCGTCGGATACGGCACTCAACTGAAGGTCCCTTCCATTTGTGTGAAAAATATAACCTACACAACACGAGTGGTTGCGAGAAGTTAGCCCCAGGCACTTAAAGAGCTGTTGCGACAAATATTTTTATTTTTTATATTGCATTGTCACCGGACTTATATTACGTACGAGTACTTAGGTGACGCTACAGTTCGGGGTGAACCTGGTACCTGGGCCTCTACCAACAAGGCTCTCCATTAAGCTAGGTCCCTAGCTAATTGCCTCCAGTTGCGCACTTCAAGTTGGTCGAGGTCCTCTTGAACTTGTGCGTAAACCTATGGGGTGCTAGTATGCCCTATGTTGCGTCGTCCCTCCGGGTTAGATTTGAAAATTCTGTGAGCGTTGGTATCCATTCGCTCTACATGCCCTAGCCATCTCAAACGCCCAATACGCAGTTTTCTTTTTGACTACGTCGATGTCGCTGTACAGATCGTATAGCTCGTCATTGATTCTTCTCCTTCAAAACCCGTCAACGCAAACGGGGCCGAATATCTTAAGAAGAACTTTTTCTCGAAGCGACCAAGGATATCTTCATCCGCCTTGAATAAAGTCCATGTTTCAGCGGTGCACTGGGATGATCAGGGGCTTATACAGAATCTCCTTAGTTGTTCGAGATAGGGCTTTACTGTTGAATTGCCTTATTAGCCCAAAAACACAGCGATTGACAAGAGTTATTCTTCGCTTGATTTCTGCGCTGATCTTGTTTTCAGAGTTTATAGCAGAGCCAAGGTAGACCAAGTCCCTTACTACACTGTGTCATTCTGTCCAATTCGTCGGTGTTGGCTGTCCCTTCTTGTTTACAGCATATACTTGGTTTTGCCTTCGTTTATCGCTAAGCCCATTTTGGCCGCTTCCGCCTCAACGCTTGTAAACGCACCGGTGACAGCCAGCTGAGTTCTTCCGATAATGTCTATATCGTCGGCGTATGCAAGCAGTTGTACGGAATTTTGATAGATTGTGCCCCTGGTGTTGGCTTGTGAGTTCCGCACAATCCATTCAAGAAGTCACATGACAGCGCGTCATTACCGACTTGGTGCACCATTCGCCATCGACCATCCTGCACAGACGAACAAGTTTGGTAGGGATGTCAAAACTAGACATAGCTCTATATAAGAGCTATATGGAGATGCTGTTAAGGGTCCGAACATTCCACGTACAGATCCGGTCGTTGTCCTTATATCGTTGCTGGGGTCGTCATCGGTTGAATCGTCCTTATCCGAGACTTTAGGTTGTTACTGGACCAGTGTTTATTTACGTGGTTGGGAAGTTATCCCGACAGCACAACCCCCAACCTGGAGGATCAGTTCCTTTTGTTATACCCCTAGGACGCGGGTACACCGTTTCCAGTAGTCCACTGCGGGAGTGTGAGCGCTGTCGTTAGCCCATTAAGGGGCTCCTCCGTCACCATTTCTATTCCAAGGTCCTGACTAACATTGAAAATTCCTTACCAACCTGTGATCCGAATATGTCGAAGCAGCTCCCTCAAGGTATTCACTAAGTTAAACCTAACTGGAACTGTAGACGCCACCATCTAGAGAATTCATCCGCTGCCGTCTGAAACAAGAAGAAGTGCTCTAGTGAGAAAGCACTCTTCCCCCTCTTTCGTCTGCTGACCTCAAAAATCCGCCAAACTGGATTGGTTACCCATTTCTTGGATCAAGGTACAAGGTACCTAGCGGTAACCACGTGAAGGTTGAAAGTAGGGGTTGGTGAGTGAAAACCCTTGTGTTTTCATATAATCGCATGCACTACCATTTTACTAGACCGATTGCTTGTTTCGTTTGGTTCAACGCTGGACAATTTAGCGCTGTTGGCAAAAGGAAAAATTCTCCTGACCCCGAGCGAGCAGGTTGAAGGGCGCTAAAAACCAAAGATTCCAGGACGAAGAGATGTGGGATAATAGCAACCCCCAGAAAACTGAGTTAGTAACATTCACTAACAAAACTTCTGTTGAGGATGTCCCTCTAAGTATATCTAACAGCGCGAGATATTTGGGTCTGGTGCTCGAACTACTGTTGAACTGCTCTACGTATACTCGTGCAACAGAATCTTCTTCTTCTTCCTTTTATCAGAGAGGTTATGATCCGAAAACAAGGGATTACAACCCTCCCACTTCACCGCATTTCTACTGATCCGCCTGTGGGGTTCGCCTATTTGACCTCAGAAAATATCGGCAGGCCTGCCGATTTTGGATCACTCGGTTACTGAGGCCAACGAAATGCCGATGTCGTCGCATTTGTCTGATCCAGGCGTTTATAGGCCTGCCTTTCTCATGCAACAGAATATTGGGGAAAACTTTGGGACCGAATCAGAAAATCATCCTATGGATGTACAGTACATATATGGCTATAGTAAGGCCTACACTAACCTTCGTATTGTATACGTATGGTGACAAGCCACCAAAAAACTACCAACCTAGGTTAGGTTAGGTTAGGTTGAGTTGACTGCCAGCAAACATAGACCAAGAAAGGTCCATTGTGGTACCACGGAGGATCGTGTTATCGCAGCCTACTTCTTAGAACCAGTTTGAGCTTCAAATGAAGCGTAGGAGGCTCCTGATCTCTGAGTCTATCGCCTAAATCGTTGTACTCGTAATAGAAAGCTCCTAGGTGAAGCTTTCTTCTATGAGAGAGAGTAAGGCATGCACATCGTTTGACTATACGCCTAGCCTTGTTGCATGTCTTCCTATTAGACACTGTCCTCTTATCACACCTATTGTAGCGCCAATATGCAATCAGTTGAGAAAAATCGGTCTCTTAGAGCGTTTTAGATCCAGCTTGGGCCAAATCTGTTTAGTCACTAGACATGTTGTACCACTTGTTCACCTAAGACTTCTTCTTTCGATTGCATCAAGCTTGAATTTAAATTTGCAAGTAGCGATTGGTATACCTAGACAAACCCCACAGACGGATCAGAAGGTATACGATGAAGTGGGAGGGTTATAATCCCTTGTTTTCGGATCATATCCTCGTCGAAATAGGAAGAAGAAGATTGGTATACCTAGAGTACCCTTGTCTGGAAGGATGGGTACAGTTGTTCCAATTTTGGTGAGTACATCAGTCTTTCAATTCCCCGGAATATCCCTATACCCCGGCACACAACAGAGGTGAATATTAAACTATCTCCTCGAGAGACGATCAGCAGTCCAGGGCTGCCAATGAATTTGTAGAGACCGATTCCAAAGATCTGATTGCGGTTCGACTGTCTGAAAAGATGCGGATATCCTTAGCGGATATCACGTTTCTCTTCAGCCAAGATAAGACTTCCTTAATCGTCTTTATCTCCACCTGGAACACGCTACAATGATTTCGAAGACGGAAGGAGAGGTTAAGATTAAGCCTATCAGAGAAGACACCTCAACCCGCCCCATCTTTTGTTTTTGAGCCGTCAGTGCTAAAATGTGTCGAAGAAAATCCACGAACTAAGGTACGATCACCGCCGCCAATAAACGTAATCGGAATTGCAGACTATAATAAACTGCATTCTATTCTTAAACCTCTGTTGCTATCCGATTTTGAAGTAACATCGCTCAACAACAACAAATGGAAAGTAAACGTAAAGGACTCAGACAGTTACCGCTTAGTATCTAATAAACTGAATACTGAAAAAATTCAGTGGTATACTTACGAAAATAAATCTGAAAGACCGATACGAGTCGTAGCTAGAGGACTTCATGCCTCATGCTTAAAGGAAGATGTTGTTCACGATTTGAAGAGCAAAAACTTTAAAATTGTCGACGCGGTAAATTTAATTAAACGGGAAAAACAAAAATTGGAAGGCGAGGAAACGACGGTAAAGCGCGGGCTTCCTCTTTTTATGCTAACTTTTGATAAAGCTGAGAGTTTGGATAAGATTTACGAAATAAGAACAATTCTGAATGTCGTAGTCAAAATCGAACCCATGCGCAAGAATACAAGATTGATACCTCAGTGCAAACGATGCCAAGGATTCAATCATACGCAAACGTATTGTCGAAAAGAACCACGATGTGTGAAATGCGCCGGAAATCACCTCTCCCAAGTTTGTGGAGTAAACAAACAAACCTCTGCAACATGTGTTAATTGTAAGGGAAAGCACCCGGCAAATTATAGAGGCTGTGAAGTAGCTAAGGAGTTGCAAAAACGGAGAGATGCGTTCCTTAAGCCACTAAATATAAAATCAAAATTGCAAACTAAACCAAAGCGTAAGATCGTGCCGGAGAAAGTAGGCAAACTAAAACTACCGGGTTCAGAGCACAAAACGGTGAGGGAAAGATTGACAACAGAAAAGCCCTCGACCTCTGCTCTTAAAAGAAACGATACTGAAAAGCTAAGATTAGAAAAGCCACCGGGTAATGACCCTCGGACAGCAGCAATGCAGTCTTATGCTCAGGCCGTGGCTTCCGAAAAACCAAAAAACCTTGAAATTTCGACCGACCCCTTTTCTCATGTTTTCTCAGTTATTCTCGCGAAACTTGAAGAACAAGGCAAAATAAATAAAATTATTCTCGATAGGCTGGTTAAGCTTGAAAATAATTCACAGAAAACGCGCACTTCAACTAGAACATGAATGACAAACGAATGTTGAAAATATGTACTTGGAATGCAAACGGACTTTTGCAAAAACTTGACGAATTAGAAATATTTATGCGCCAAAAAGATATTGATATTTGCTTGATTTCTGAAACCCACATCAAAAAGGAATCGCATTTAAAAATAAAAGGCTATAATGATTACCACGCTTGTCACCCTTCGGGAAAAGCGAGAGGCGGATCTTCCTTGCTTATTAAAGACTGTATCGAGCAATCGGAAGACCTAAAGATAGAGCTTGAAACTTTGCAACTGTGCACGATTCGAGTTAAAAATAGTCAGCGTACTCTTAAAATTTCGTCTATCTACTGTCCACCGCGTTCCGCGCTTGAAAAAAGTAATTTTACTAACATGTTTGAATCGCTTAAACCTAATTTCATTATTGGCGGCGATTTTAATGCGAAACACACGTTCTGGGGCTCAAGATACAGTTCGAAAAAAGGTAGAATGCTCTATGGGGCAGGTATGGAGTACAATTGCGATTTCCATTCGACGGGTAAACCGACTTACTGGCCAACTGATACTTCAAAAATACCTGATCTGATAGATTTTTTCGTTGTGAAAGGAATATCTACCAACCACATAAAAGTCAAAGAGAGTTTTGATCTGTCGTCTGATCATTCCCCAATTATTTTGACTTTGAGCGAAAAACTAGTCTATAACCTAGAGCCAGCGAGATTAACTGGTAGAACAACTAACTGGGAAGGTTTTAGGAACGAAATTGAAGACAATGTTGAACTGAACGTTCCACTTACGACACCCTATGAACTTGAGGTTGAAGTTGATCGCTTCGTCGAGATCGTACAGCTCGCCTCTTGGAATAATACTCCCATTCCAAGAAAAACGCCGTACAAATACGGTTTACGATATCCTCCGGAAATAAAGGAATTGGTCAAGGAAAAACGAAAAGCGCGTAAAAAATGGCAACAGAGTCGTGCTCCGCAGCATAAAGCACACTTGAATCGTCTGTGCAATTCGTTGAAGAAAACTATTAAGGATTTTAAGAATCGTGCAATAGGCTCTTACCTTGAAAGTTTAACAGCGAAAAAAGATTCCAATTATTCACTTTGGAAAGCCATAAAAGGCACCAAAAGGCCCAAATTCCCCGCGCCGCCAATTAGATTGAATCAAAATGAATGGGCAAGGGAAGATAAAGAAAAAGCGGACGTCTTTGCGGCCCACCTGGAAGAAACCTTTAAACCGTACGATGGTCAAGTGGTTTACGATAACGTCAATAGGCCGGATTTACCATCTGGCAATTTAATACTCACAAGTGCAACGCTTAGGGAACTCAAAAATGAGATCGAGATTCTAAAACCTAAGAAAGCTCCTGGTTATGATTTAATCACCGGAGAAATTCTCAAAGTTTTATCTAGAAAAGCTTTGATTAAGCTTCTTAATATTGTAAATGCTGCGCTCAGATTAAAACACGTTCCGAACCAATGGAAAGTTGCGGAAGTAATAATGGTCTTAAAACGAGGAAAACCGCCAAATGAGGTAAAATCGTATAGACCAATTTCGCTTCTTCCAGTCATATCCAAAATTTTCGAGAGGATATTACTAAGGCGTGTCCAACCGGTTATAGACGAAAATAATCTTATCCCTGACCACCAGTTTGGGTTCAGAAGTAAGCATTCGACGATTGACCAGGTGCATAGAATTACTGACGTAATCGAGAAAGCATTTGAAGAAAAAAAGATTTGCTCAAGCGTATTTCTTGACGTCTCGCAGGCCTTTGATAAGGTGTGGCATGATGGCTTGAAATTCAAACTACGACAAGTTCTCCCCGTGTGCTTATACGATATTCTAGTATCATATCTGGGGAATAGACTCTTCCGTGTTAGACATGGAAACGAATACTCGCAGCTCAAAGAAATTTCGGCCGGCGTACCACAAGGAAGCGTTCTTGGCCCGCTTCTCTATTTGCTATATACTCGTGATATACCGAAAGAAGATGGCACTATCCTAGCTACGTTTGCCGATGACACCGCTATCCTAGCAGTAGGTAAAACAATCGAAGAAACGACTGAAAAACTGCAAAACGCGCTAAATAAAGTAAATGAATGGACGAGGGACTGGCGGATTGCCCTCAACGAATCTAAATCTGTTCACGTGAATTTCACTTACAAGAAAACTAATAACTTGCCAATTTTCCTAAACTCGGCCCGAATACCTTTCGCAAACGAGGCCAAATACCTGGGAATGACACTCGACGCAAGACTGAAATGGAATTCGCACGTGAAAATGAAACGTAAAGAACTCGAAATCAAATATAGCGAAATGTACTGGTTACTCGGAAAACATTCCCAGCTCAGTACTGAGAACAAACTGCTTTTATACAAGCAAGTGCTAAAGCCGGTGTGGACCTACGGTATACAACTTTGGGGTTGTACCAAGAAAACAAATGCCAATATTTTACAAACTTTTCAAAATAAAGTGCTAAGAGAGATTGTCCAAGCACCGTGGTATATTAGAAACGACGATATCCACAGGGATCTCGGAATTCCGACAATCGAAGCTGAAACTAGAAGCTTCGCGAGAAAACATAAAAACCGACTAATCGGACATGTCAACAATACAGTCCTACAAATATTGGATGAAAGCAATTTATTGCGCCGACTACAAAGGACGAAACCCTTCGACTTGGCGAGATAATGATAAACCGCGTTTAGATTGCGGAACATGCAGGATCTTTCAGTGGAAAGTAACCTGCCAAACGTTTTTATTTCGTGAAAGAAAAATTGCTTGATAAGTTATTACTTAGTTGCGATATCTAACAAATTTATATCGAAGGGTGGTGTTTTTTTAGTCAGTAAGAATCTGACACTACTATGAGCACGCGCTTGCTATTCTCATAGTGTCTATGGAAGATTTTTCACCAACCCTCGGAAAAAAAAAAAAAAAAAAAAAAAAAAAAAAAAAAAAAAAAAAAAAAAAAAAAAATTTTTATCAAAAGGAAGGGGAATAGTGTAGTCCGTGTTTTCGGGAGAGATTTTGGGTTGACCAAAATGGATATGTGGCCGAATTCTTTTCTCGACCATTGTAATGATGCTTCAAGGAGAACAGCTGTACTGGCTGCCATACAGCTGCCTGCTGTAGATATCGAGGGGTAAGAAATGAAACAGAATGTGCAGTACTGCAGAGGGAGTTGTACGCAGTGCTCCGCATATGCACAAATACGCTGATCGCTGGACTTTACTTAGATTGTCAAGGTTGATGGCTCTCTCTAAGGCAGTCCACCAGACCTGATGACCGAGATGTAGAGCCGGTGAGTTATGCGACTGCAACCCCCATATATTTCCTATGGCTTTCTTGCAAGAGAAAAGCGCTACTGTAGCTTTCTTGACTCTTTCTTAAATGTAAGGTTTCCAGGTTAATTTCCTATCCAGAGAAGGAGGGTCGACAAACGGAATTTTATATTTCCATAAGAAGAGTACCAGTTCAGTTTTATGAGGGTTTACACCCAAACCACACCGATCAACCCATTTGGTTGCGAGTTCTTTTAGAGTATGAGGTGCTTTCCCGAAAAAGCTAAAGCAACATCATCTGCATGAGCGATCGCCGTGCATCGCTCGCCTTATCAATAGGCGATTATCAATAGTTTATTGACCAACCAAATTCCAAAGAAGAGGCGATAGAACACCTCCTTGCGAAGGGCCTCTACTGATAGATCTTTTAGTAGACGTCCCAATCAGTTAGCAGTAAATGGATCTATTCGCATAGAGAGCTGTCTACCTTCAGGTCTGAAAGTGCATTTGCAATCGCTGATGCATTGACATTGTTAAAAGCGCCCGCTATATCTAAGAAAGTTACCACTGTGTAGTCCTTGCGAAACAGGGAGTACTCAATATTACGAACTAGTGAGTGTAATGCCATTTCAGCTAATTTACCTTTGCAATAAGCATCACCTCCCCGTGGTGCCCGTTGGATAGCTATCTGATAGTGAACTAACGATGAGCGTATGCTGAGTCTGACCATATACATATGTGTAGCTGAACACTCGGACCTGCGTAAGCACATCTGGGTGAACTTCAGCGCGCATATGTCTAACCGGACGAGGCATCTCTTGTTGACCTTATCGGCTGAAATATGCGTCTCAGAAGTCTAGCAAGAGCTCCTTAGAAGGAGGACGTACGGCGGATGAATTCTCCCGATGGAGTCAACGGAGACGTCTACAGAGCAGCGGATACCTTACCGGAGCTACTTCAACATATTTCGAGCTGAGGTTTGTAAGGATTTTCAATACTACGTCAGGGCATTGAAAAAGAGATGGTGGCGGATGAACCCTTAATGGGCCAACGGCAGTGCTCATATCCCCGAAGTGGGTTACTGACATCGGTGTAACCGGCCCCTCGTCCTAGGGGTTGTTAAAAAAGGATCTGGTCCTCCAGGTTGGGGGTTGTGCCGTCGGGTTAACTTCCCTACCACGTAAAAAACCTTCGGTTACGAAGCAACCAACAGCCTCGGATACGGATGAATTTACTGTTGACGTCCCAAGCAAACGTAAAAAGGACTACGATCTTCATGTCTGCACGTGGAATGTTAGGTCCCTCTACAAACCATGTGCAGCCGAACAACTTGCGGAGGCCCTAGAGTGTCTCAAAGCAGAAATTACCGCCATCCAAGAAGTGCGATGGGATGGGCCGGGCAAAAGGAGTATGAAAAACTGCGACATCTACTACGGCGATTGCTACAGACAAAAAGGACAGCGTCTATTCGGGTGCGGATTTGTCATTAGAGGCAGATTTAGGCAAGAAGTCTTGAGTTTCCGGCATGTGAACGAGCGCCTTATGACTATCCGTATCAAGGCTAAATTTGCCAACATAAGCCTAATATACGTACACGCCCCTCATGAGGAGAAGGATGACGCGACAAAAGACGACTTCTACCAGCTCTTGGACAAGATGTATGAGCAATGCCCTAGCCACGACGCTAAAATTATCCTAGGCGACTTTAACGCAAAGCTAGGAAGAGAGGAAGTCTTAAGTGGCGTGGTCGGAAAGCACAGCCTGCACGACATCACATCCGACAACGGACTCAGGCTAATCGAATTTGCAGCGGGGCGAAACTTTGTCATAGCTAGTACGCGGTTCCCACGTCTCGACATTCACAAAGGAACATGGCTCTCCTTTGATCGAAAAATCGTCAACCAAATCGATCACATTGCGATCGACGCAAGGCACTCTTCCAGTATTCTAGGTGTCCGGACTTTCCGAGGAGCCAACGTGGACTCGGATCACTACCTAGTTGTAGCCAAGGTACGGATGCGGACATCGAGAACGGAGCAAAATCAACGAAATACTGTGAGGAAATTTAACGTCGAAAAGCTACAATCGCAAGAGACCGCCACAACCTTTTTCGATCGTGTTTCTTCTAATCTCAATCTAAGTCCTATGCCGCCAGCAGCAAATGCGGAAGACCAGTGGCAGCGCTGCCAACAAGCCATCAGAGATGCCGCCTCTGATGTACTGGGTTTTTCTCGGCCACCACAACGAAACCCCTGGTTTGATGAGGAATGCCGGCAAGCACATGCAGCAAAACAAGAGGCGTACAAAGCGGCGCTGCATAGAAGGACTAGAGCTGCTTACGAGCTCTACGTGCGCAGGAGAAAAGAGGAACATCGACTTCTCAGAAAGAAGAAAAAAGAACATGAGAAGCGCTCGATCGAGGAGATTGAGAGACTTTATTGCAGGAATGATGTTCGAAAATTTTACCAAAGGGTAAGAAGAACATGCTAGGGTTTCAAAGCCAGAACAGAAGCCTGCAGGGACGAAAATGGCAACATAGTACTAGAATCGCAGTCGGTGTTGAGGATATGGAAGGAATACTTCTGCAGACAGTTAAACGGCGATGATGACCAATATTCCGCTGTCAGGCAGAATGAGCCATTCAACAGTGATGATGACAGTCAAGATTCCCGTCAACCCGATCAGAATGAAGTGAGGATAGCGATATCTAAACTCAAATCTAACAAAGCTGCTGGAGCCGACGGTCTTGCCGCTGAACTTTTCAAGGCAAGAGGAGATGAGTTGGTAAGGAGCATGCACCAGCTCATCTGTAAAATCTGGTCGGACGAAAGTATGCCCGATGAATGGAACCTCAGCATCGTTTGCCCGATCCTGAAGAAAGGAGACCCTCTGAACTGCCCCAATTACAGAGGTATAAGTCTCCTCAACATTGCATATAAGATCCTGTCTGCCGTATTATGTGAACGCCTAAAACCAATCGTCAACAACCTGATAGGTCCTTATCAGTGCGGTTTCAGGCCTGGAAAGTCCACCATTGACCAAATATTCACACTACGGCAGATCTTGGAAAAAACCCATGAATATCAAATCGATACGCATCACCTCTTCATCGATTTCAAAGTTGCCTATGATAGCGTGTATAGAGACGAGTTATACAGAGCCATGTCTAGTCTTGGCATCCCTGCCAAGCTCGTCCGTTTGTGCAGAAGACGATGGAGAACTCTCGCTCTCCATCAAAGTCGGTAAGAACATCACCGAACCGTTCGATGTCAGGATCGAATTTAGAGCGGATGGAGCCCAACGTTCCCGTTAAGAAAGTTTTCGAATCCACCCCGGATGGACGACGCAGTAGAAGACGACCTCGCGTTAGGTGGCGCAAACAAGTGGATGGAGACCTCAACCAACTTGGCGTGCGCAACTGGAGACAGTTGGATCGTAATCGTGCTGGCTGTAGAGGTTTGTTGGTTGAGGCCCAGGTCCGGACCGTAGCGCCATCTAAGTAAGTAAGTAATAGGCATGTTGGGCCACTGACAGAAGTTTTACATCAATACTGTTGTGTAAGTGAATATCAATCAATCATTCTAATGTTTTTGAAGAAATGATGATGGTTAAGTTAATTTAGGTATGTGGGCTGGTGTAGGGAATAAAAATCCTCCACACCACACTCAGTTCAATATAGATCCACTGTGATACCCATAGAGGGGAAAGAAGATCGAGTAGAATCCCTTCCTTGTGAAGAAAGAAAATAAAAACGTCTTTTGTATACCCTAAAGAAAGCATTAAGTACTTACTGTGTCCGAGATACAAACCATCCAGAGGATTGAATGAAGTTTGCGATGTTGTTTATCAGTCTGTTGGACAACTCTTCCAAGTTCTTAAAGAATTATTGTCCAAGGAACTTATTTCTTAGATGATAGAGGCCTGGGCAGTAGCAAAGAAAGTGGGTAGTGTCCTCATGAACCTCCTCATCGCCGCAGCCCCTACAAAGGTCTTCGTTCGTCACACATAACTTTTTCATGTGGTACCGCATAGTGTTATATCCTGTAATGACTCATGTGAGAGTAGAGAAGGATTTTCTTTCCTTCTGTATGAGTCTGTTGATTCTTGCTCTGTCGAATATAGGCCATACCTTTCTCGTGGTGATACAAGTATCTAAAGAGATCCACTTGTTGTTGGCCTTCGATAGGGCAAACTCGGGTTTGAGTGTGCAAGACGAGATAACACTGAGGGGTCGGATTGGTTCGAGTTCAGTGCTGAGGCAGTTCGTCGGCTTTCTCATTCGCTGACATGCCTTTATGTCCAGGGATCCAGCAGAGCTTTACCTTGTGCTGTGTTCCAAGAACCTTCAGCTCTTCTCTACAACACTTCACAAGCTTCAATTTAATTTCTGTTGCAGATATTGCTTTTATCGCTACCTGGCTGTCGATAAAAAATGTGATATCATCCCGTGGTATTGCCCCCACCGCAGTCTAAGGGGCTGCTATTGCAACTGCTAGAACCTCTGCCTGAACAACGCTGTTGTAGTTCGGAAGCCGAACTGACAAGAAGGTACCAAGCAGTTCAGAGAAGATGTCTGCGCCTACACATATTTCCATTTTGGATCCATTGGTGTACACAGCTATGGATCGCTCGTTAGGCGTTCTGTCGTTTTTCTATTATTCCTTGCTCGGATAGGTGCTTAGAAAAGGTCTAGTGAAGTCATAGGATGATTTTGAGATTAGGTCCACAAGTTTTCCCGAAGATTCTGTTACACGAGTAGAAAGCTATGGTGGATTTTTTTACTCGTTTATGTTCAGTCTCCAGTTCAGTTTCCTATTGAGCACCAGGCCGAGGTATCTCGCACTGCTAGAGATACTTAGGGGGGTACCCCTGACAGAAGGTGTAACGAATTGTGGAATTGTTCTTTTGCAAGTGAATAATACTAACTCCGTTTTCTGGAGATTGACCGCTAATCCACGTCCCTTCGTCCAGGAGTCGATGGTTTTAGCGCCCCTTCCATTTGCTCGCTCAGGTCGGGAGGAATTTTCCTTTTGCCAGCAGCACAAGGTCGTCCGCATAAGCTATGGTTTTGACGCCGCTTCTGAATTTTAGAAGAACTTCATTCAGGATAATTACACACAGCAGTAGGGATATGACCCATCCTTGAGGAGTGCCTCTTGAGGCGTAAGCTTCTACCTTTATTCCTCCGAGTTCAACTTTAATATGTCTTTCCTCTAGCATATTGACGATACACTTGATCAGGGAATTATGAATATTGAGGTTCGTTAAAGTTCTATGAACCACATTGTTTTGACATTGTTAAAGGCTCCTTCAATATCTAAGAAAGCGGCTAGTGTATATTCCTTGCCTTTCTATTGAGCCGACTACACAATGCAGCGCTGTCTCTACGCTTCTTCCTCTCATATAAGCGTGCTGCCCTGCGGATAGATCACCCGGTCGTAGTTTGCTACGAATGTGTATGTCATCTAATCTTTCAAAAGTCTTTAGGACAAAGGAGGTAAGACTTATCGACCTTAAGTCTTTAGCGGTAGTGTGGCTTGCCTTACCGGCCTTGGGTATGAAGACTACTTTAACCTCTCTCTATGCTCTAGGTATATACCACCACATGGGGCTATTGAGGTATAGCTATTTAAGTACCGCGATAATTGTGGTTACCGTTTTCTGTCGGGTCCTGGGGATTTAAAGGGAGAGAATGATATGATTGCCCACTCAATTCTTTCCTCTGTAATTAGGTCCGTCAGAGTTTCCGCTACTATGCTACTACTAGTTTCGATGTTATTTTCTATATGGGACGTACATTCCGGAAAGTGCGTTTTTAGCAGAAAAATCAGTGATTCTGCACAGGATTCAGTTCACCTTCCATCGGGTTCCTTGAGAGATCCTAGAGTGTTTGATTCTCTGGATAGGATTTTCCCCAGTTTTGCAGATTCTGCCGTACTCTTGACCTCATTACAGAAGTGTTGAATGACGTTTAGCTTTCTGTGTCTCATTCTTGAAGTTTCTCTGACTGGACTTGATGAAATGATGATAGACTAATGGGCCTGAGATTTTTCGGATTTGTGTGAGAGCATTTACCAGCTTTGGGTATAAAAACTACTTTGACTTCTCTCCATACTTTTGGTATGGATAAGATCCGACGACTCCTGTAGCTCGGCAGGTATTATGCCGTCTGGTCCTGCGGATTTGTATGGATTGAAGCTATGTAGCGCCCAGAGAAGTTTGTTCTGTGTAACTACCAAACTAACGGCCATCAGAAAAGTAGAAAGACTAGCATGCAATGGTAGTACATTCTCAACCTGCTTCCGTTAGACATCTTTATACTTAAGCATCAGCGGCTTTAGTACCCTATGGGTATCACAATGGATCTATATTGACCTGAGTATGACGTAGAGCATTTCTACTCCCCTACGCCAACCCGAAAAAGATTTGAAAGAGTATTGTCATCAACAGTTTCAGTGAAGTAACTAGAATAAATTACTATATGTACATCATTCAACTGCAAAGTTCATCAGAAACCCTATAAGCCCCTGTTAACCCCCACAGTTTTCCCTCTCCGACTCTGTCAGCACTGCGTACAAAGGATTTCCATTTTCTCTTTCTACCAACAACTCATGATAAATTGAACCTTGATCCCACCATCAGTTTTGCTGTTATCAACAATTGGTGGACATATACGAGTACATTACAGAGTAGAGCACGACTTTTATCGATCCTACCCTCATGTAGGCACATCCACCCCAACACCGACACACACACACACTCCTCAACAAATAAATAAAAAATTATCAAAAACCGTGCGGCAGCAGACGCATGAATTACGCTCTTTGTCCTTACATTCCAATTATCCATGCATTTGGGCTATGTAGGCGACCCCAGACCCGCAGGACTGCCAGTCAGTCAAGGGAAAAATTAAAATCAATTAAAAGGAATTCAACGCATTTCCCAAATTGATTGCAATTTAATGGTGAGTGCCGAGAAGGAGTCACACCGCTTCCTTCAATTCATTTACAATACGAATCCGATTACGAAAGATCGGAAGCAGAGCTGTCGAATCAAATCGACATTAGCGAATAAATGCTAATTTAATGGGTGGGTACACGAGTACCCAACCTACCTGAAGGCTGTCCATCGCGAATGCGATTCATTGCAACAGCTGGGCTCTCTGATGGACACTCACAGTGAATCCGGACACGCGACATCATCATAAAACTCAAGTGCACTTTAAGTGTGGAATGTATATTGTATCTAAAAATGGAAGCCACTTGAAGATAGGTCTAGATGTGTGTAAAACATTTTTCGAGGAAATGTATTTGGCAAATTTCTGCTGTTTCAGCAGTTGACTGTGTGAATGTAGGTCAGATTGCCCCCTCGGACCACCCGGGGGCCCGATCCCGCTGACTGACTGAAATATGTTTTTATTTTTCTGATGATTTGACATCTTTTCTTGGCTGATGGTGATGGTTTTTGGTGTTGTTTGACCCTTTCAGGTGAGCTTAATTGGAGCGCATACATGGTGTATTCTACACATACTCGTAGGTAAGCAATTGTGGAATTAAAGTGCCAAGCGAATTATTCGAATGACTGACTGGACGGTGGCTCGGTTGTACGATGGAACTTGCAATGTGAGCAACCCTCCTAGGCCAACAATGGATTATTATTGTTTATTACATATTTTAGTGTTTTTATGTTTTTTTTTTATTCCTGCAGTTTTGTTTTTATTGCTGCACATGGGTTAGAAGGTCGCAGAAAATGGAAACGATTAGGTGGACGTAGGTATGTAAGTAGCACACTGAGATGGAGGACGAGTGCTACTTAATTAAATGAAAACGTTTTCACTTCCTTTATTTGGTGGTTTTATACATTCTTCAGAGTGTTATAGAGATTCTGGAAATTAAATTTTGCGTTATTGACAGCGAAATCCATACCTTTAGCAGCGAGACTTGAGCTTAAAGACTTCACGTAACGAGCATCTCCAAGCAGCGCAACTTTTTTCGAGTTACATCCAGGTCAGGGATGCCAATCCTTTTGGAGCTAGTAGTTGATTTGGCCCTGAAAAAATACAATTCGATCTTGAGGGCAATATACCCAATTTCCCAATTTTTTGCCTCCAGTGTTGGTAAAGAAGTTCCTTCTAAGCAATTGGGATTCTCATCCATATGGAGCCGTCTAAATGGATCTATAAATCACGCCTTGATCTGGTTAAGGAAGCCATTTTTGCATGAATTTTTAGTAATTTTCATCAACTTAGTATACTATGTTATTGCATAAGTCGTATCTTGCTTGGATAATAAGTTTGAACCAAATCGACTGAGGAATAGCCAAGAAATACTCTCTTTTCGAAAACAGGTTAATGGCTAAGGCACCATTTTATGAGTAACAAAACAAATAAACAAATATTTGGCGCAACAGCTCTTTAAAGTGCCAGGGCCTAGCTTCTCGCAACCACTCATGTTGTGTGCGTTATATTATTCACACGAATGGAGGGGACCTACAGTTTAATGCCGAATACGAACGGCGATTTGAGAAGCTTTTTCATGACAACAATACTCTCGGATGTTTGTCAGACGCTCGCGAGAGGTGGGACCGTGAAAAAACTTTTTGGTATTTTCTGGGATTCGAACTTGGAACCTTATGTGTAGTGATCCGACACACTAACCACTTACGCTACGGCGCCCAACCATTTTATGAGTATTTTGGCAAAAACTTGGTACGCCATCTGGTAGCAAATAACTCAAATATGACATTTGAACAAAGTTGTGAAAGTTGTTTTCAAGAAAATCTATTTTTTTTTATTCAAATTCGATTCCTTTAACTTTGTGGTTAGAATGAAACTTTCGATTTTGCTACAAATCGTGACCCCACAGTCTTGAGATATGAAGCGTGAAACAAAACCATAAAGCGTCATCTTATTAGGTTCCTGGCGATGCGCTTCAATTTCATTCAGGGGTCGATTCGCCGTTTTCGTGAACGGATGACTGGTCACGTAATTCATATTGTATTGTTGGTAGATTTAGCAACAACGTACATACAAATTACGTGACGAGTCATTCGTTCATTCGACTCCAGCTCTTTCCCACTTGACGATAGTTCTATGGTAATGGAAATTGAGTGCCCTCTCTACCAATTGCCCTGCAATACTGATATGAATTGTTGATGAGTTCGATGAAATACTTTAGTTTTGGCGAAGTTAATCCCCAATACTACCCAGTTTGCCTCTGCCACCATACCAGTAGCCATTTGGCGCAGGTTCATGACTCAGTGCGATGGCTAGGTTAGGTTAGGTTGGCTGTCTACACCAGACCAGTAAAAGTCCTTTGTGATGCCATGGATCTACCATTAGATCACTCAAGGACTATTTAAAACCAACCAGGACTTTTGATAAAGCAATGAATGTTCATGACGCCTAAGAACGCCAAATCGCCGAGGTCATCAAGGAAGGGGGCCCCTAGATGAAGCATTCTTTTACGCGATAGGGCTGGACATATGCATAGGAGATGAAGGGTGGTTTCCCCCTCCTCCTCGTTCCTACAACTCTTGCAGAAGTCGTTGGAGAAGAGGCCAAATCTTTTGGCATGTTGGCCTACAAGACAGTGTCCCGTGGGGACACCGATAACGCAGCTGATCTCTGATCGCTTTAGCTTAACCACCTCAGCGCTACGTTACTGGTCCAGCTTAGGCCAGATCTGTTTCGAAATGTGACACGTTGAGCCGGTTTTCATCTGTGGTTAGTCTTGCTAATAGTGTTCGGCTTTAGTAGAACCTTACATGTAGCGAGGGGTATTATTATTATTATTATTTGTGTAGGGTTATTTTGCACTGCGACCTAATGGTCTATTGTGCCCCCTGTTAATACCTTGGGGAGGTTTGTTCCCTCGTTAGAGTCCCCTTCGCAACTGCAATTCCTGAGGAATTGTGTTTGAAGGTCATATGCTCTTACTTTGCCTTGGCGAGAATAGTTCACCTTAGAGCTCTTTCTCCAGACCAGTTTCTTTTAAGAATCTGAGAATGAGAAGTGGGTCCATGGTTGGCATATCCTCTTCTGATATTTGGTATTTGCCCAAGTATTTCAATCTTTTGTGGGTCAGTGCCCCAAAGGACTCCAGAAGGTGTTCCGGAGTCTCATATGACTCGTTGCAGAAGTATACCAACGAGGGGTATACCAATGGCTTACCTATCTGGCAGAATCCTTGGAGTTGTACCCTGTCTGGCGAACTCGTCCACCTTGCAGTTTCCTGGAGTGTCTTTGTGGCATCCAGCATAGGTGAATGTTAAGCAGCTCTGTCATCTCCTTAAGAGACAAATAGCAATTTAAGGCGGCTTTTGAAGTGAAGGAGCACGATTCCAGGGACTTGATTGCCACTTGACTGTCAGTGAAAATGCTAATATCTCTGACAGATAATACATCACATTTTAGCCAGGGCAAGGCTTCCTTAATCACCATGACTTCCACCTGAAAAACACTAGAGTGATCTGGGAGGCGGAAAGAAATGCTCAATTTGAACTTTTCCGAGAAAACACCACAACACCCACCTTCGGTCTTAGAGCTATCTGTAAAGAAGTGAACCGAACTACTATCAACAGGCGGAGAGTTATCCCATTCATCCCGTTCAGGGATACTCGTGCGGAAGTTTCGGTAAAATCTCAGTTTCGGCGGGGTGTAGTCCGTATTTTCATGGATGATGTCGAGAAGATCTAGGTTCGAGGAGTGGCCAATGTGATATCTAGACTACTGCGAGGAGACTTTTAGACGGATGGTCGCACTGGTAAGCAATCTGTTTGCCAACAATATCTAAGGCCAGCGGATGGAGCAAAATGTCCAGTGCCACAGAGGGAGTAGTTCTCAGTGCACCACTGATGTACATGCATGTAGATCCTTGCACCTTAGTTAACTGAGTAAGGTGGACAACTCTATCAAGAGCAAGCGACCATACGATCACGTCATAGAGTAGTATAGATTTGATAACGAACATGAACAGTCAACGAGTGATTTGAGGTTTCATACCCCAGCTTCTACCTTTGAGCCTTTTTACACGAATAGAGGGTTATATTGGCTTTCCTTACGCGTTCGAGTAGACTGGCTTTCCAGTTTAGTTTTCTCTCCAAAATAACACCCAAATATTTTACATTTTCAATGAAGGTGAGACTGGTGCCATTTACAGCAATAGCAATGTCATCAGCATAGGCAATTACTCTACAACCTGACCTATCCAGGTCGACTAGTAGTAGTAGTAGAATATCTACCCCTATGCAGCCAAACGAGGGCAAAACCAAGTATATGCTGTGAACAAGAAGGGACAATCAACACCGACGAATAGGATAGAACGTCACAGTTATAACTTCGAGATAGTAAGTGACTTTGTCTACCTTGGCTCTGCTATAAACTCGAAAAACAAGATCAGCGCAGAAATCGATCGAAAAATAACTCTTGCCAATCGCTCTTTTTTCGGGCTTATAAGGCAATTCAAGAGTAAAGCCCTATCTCGAACAACTAAGGAGACTCTGTATAAGACTCTGATCACCCCAGTCCTGCTTTACGGCGCTGAAACATGGACTTTATTAAATTGAAGATATCCTTGGTCGCTTCGAGAGAAAAATTCTTCGTAAAATTTTCGGTCCCATTTGCGTTGACGGGTTTTGGAGGAGAAGATTCAATCACGAACTATACGAGCTGTACAGCGACATCGACCTAGTCAAAAAACTGCGTATTGGACGTCTGAGATGGCTAGGACATGTAGAGCGAATGGACACCAACGCTCCGGGCCGCAGAGTCCTCGAATCTAACCCGGAGGGACGACGCAGTAGAGGGAATCATCGCCGTAGGTGGCGCGCACAAGTTCAAGGGGACCTCGACCAACTTGGAGTGCGCAACTGGAGGCAATTAGCTAAAGACCGAGCTAAATGTAGAGTGAGGCCCAGGTTCACCCCGAACTGTAGCGCCACCTAAGTAAGTAAGTAAGAACACTTTTGCGCAATATATGATTCTGCTTTTAAATATACCCTAAAAAGTTGGGAACGCAACATAAGCATTTCTCACTGGAATAGTTCACAATGTCGCAGACAGGCTAAAATAGCTGTCCAATCCTTCCAAAAAGGCAGTTGATATCGTTAAATACAGCAGAAACAACTTAAGAAGGCTTGTGTGCTTTCTTACCGGTCACTGCCAAGTACTCTACCACCTCAACGAAATGAGAATCTCGGACGACATCATCTGCCGCCTCTGCCTAGAAGAGGACGAAACCGCAAAGCGCATACTATTTGAGTGTGCAGCTCTGTGTAGTATTAGGAGAAACTTTTCCTTAAGGAGATCATATCCTCAACGGACTTAAAAAGCTCATCCGCAGCCGTAATTATTGCTTTCATTAGGAAAGTAGAAGTACTGCTGTCATACTGCTGGCACAATAGATCTTTCTGCCTTGACGCCATATTGGAGTGGTCACTAACTTGTTAAAAAAAAAGTGTACACACAGCTCTGTAATGCCGGAATGATTTTAAATTGTTAGTCGTGCATCTGATATACTAGAGAGGCAGGCAAAAAATTAAAGACCATTTTCGTTGCAGATTTGGCTACAATCTATAAGACTTATGTTAGTCCGACACTTGAAATACAATTCGCATATCTAGGCTTGAACCCCTGACTGACTGTCGATGTTCCAACTGATCAGTAAGTTAAATCTTATATGAGTGAAGTTACAATCATTATTGGTTGCAAAGAGCTCCTTCGAATGTTTAATTGCTGAGAACGATGCTGATCGGCGCCGCTTGCCTCCACACATATAGGTACATACATATTTGGTGCAACAGCCAGAAGGGGCCTAGGCCTAGCTTCTCGCAATCACTCGTGTTGCGTGCGTTATATTTTTCGCACGAATGGAACGGACCTACAGTTTTGTGCCGTATCCGAAGGGCAATTTTCATTTTGACTTTGAGAAGCATTCTGCTGACAACAATCCTCTCAAATGTTTGTCAAACGTTCGCGAGAATTGGAACCATGAAACAACTTTTTCAAACATTGAATCTCATGCGCAGTGGTCCAACACACTAACCACTGCGCCACGGCGTCCACCGTCACATATAGCCTGTCATCGAAAAAATCGATGTGTTCTAGAATACTATGAATTTTTTTATTATTTTTTTTTTTATAATTTGCGCCCACTCAAAGGGCTATGAATACCCTTAACATTTTTAACACACAGTGCGGGTGGATAGAGAGAGAGAGAGAGAGAGAAAGAGAGAAAGATTTTGGTGTAGTGGTTCTTGAAGCTCAGTTGTTTATGCTTCAGCTGTTCTCCGAAGCTGGCGTCCAGATAACTGGGGAGATTTTTGTTATTATTGTCTTTTGCTTCTGATTCACAGTAGTTTTTTCTTAGTAAATTGGTACCGGCGAGGTATACAAAAAATTCAATTTTGCAAAACAATTTTCGGAGCCAACAAGTTGAATTTAGATTTGCACTTTCGTCATTTTACCCGGTGTTCGTTGTTAGACGTAAGATACTAGTACCTCGGGCTGCTAGCATGCGCGATTCGCAAACCCGAATAATCGATGTTAGCAATGCGCCTACATTAAGCCAAACCCTGCACACTTCTACCACTCTCCCCGCGGGACTGCCTTTAAATATTACTTCGCGGGGCTGGTAAGCATGTCATAGTATTCATCTTGCATGAGCATTCTTATGCTTCTGCTGCTTTGCAGCACCTCAATTTGCACATTTCAATTTCTGTTGAATTTCTATTACTGCATGTGTTCATATGTTATTGTGTGTCTGAGCATGTCACTTGTGTTACATTGCATAAGTGGGCGTTTTTGTCTAACTTAGTCTACCTTCCGGTGTTGGTAGGATTCCTCGCTACTGCTCGTTCCTCCAGACCTAGTTGTTGCATCATGCTGGTGATTTCGTTCGCTGTATTCCAGGCTTTATTCGTCGTCGGCATGAATGTTATTAGTCATCTCGGAGCCACTTGGCCGCCAGTTTCTTTTTCTAGTATGTTTTTAGCCGTCGTATACATCCGGCATTCCATCAAAACATGTTCCGCGTTCTGTATTTTGCCGTCACAGTGCGGGCAGTATGGGTCATCCACGTGTTTGTATTTGTAAAGATATTCCCGATAGCATCCGTGCCCTTATAGGATATGTGTCATGTAGAAGTTTACTTCTCCGTGATTTCTGCTGATCCATCCCTCCACGTTGGGGATCAGCATATGGGTCCATCTTCCTCTGGGCGTGGTTTCCACCTGTGTTGCCATTCTGCTTGTATAGCCTCGCTGGTTGCTGCGGACTTTTTATTTCCAAATCTATTGGCATTCGACCGGAGATTACGCTAATTGCCTCCATGGCAGTGGCGTAGCGCGGGTTCGGGCCGCCCGGGGCAGACGCAATTTATGCAGCCCCTAGTAATTTTTTCACACACTAAAAAAAAAAACCTTTGTCTACGGTTACAACCAGTTATACCTACACATATGTATGTCAATAAACTTTGTAAAATTTCTCTTCAAAATTTTGTCAACTGTTGTTCGTACTACTTCTAGTAACTGAAGCAAAAATGAAGCTGCAAATTTAACATTTTCCCATATATCAAATAAACAATGGTAATTCCCATTAAACTTTAATTATCTAAATTAAAATTCTTCACAAAAACAGCCACTAAATACAAAATCAAATTTGCCAACTAAGCCAAAGCGTAAGATCGCGCCGGAGAAAGTAGCCAACCTAAAACTACCGGGTTCAGTGCACAAAAAGGTGAGGGAAAGAGTGACAACAGAAAAGTCTTCGACCTCTGCTCTTAAAAGAAACGGTACTGAAAAGTTAAGATTGGAAAAGCCACCGAGTAATGACCCTCGGACAGCAGCAATGCGGTCTTACGCTCAGGTCGCGGCTTCCGAAAAACCAAAAAACGTTGAAATTTCGACGGACCCTTTTTCTCATGTTTTCTCAATTATTCTCGCGAAACTTGAAGAACAAAGCAAAATAAATAAAATTATTCTCGATAGGCTGGTTAAGCTTGAAAATAATTCAGAGAAAATGCGCTTTTTAATTAGAATATGAATGACAAACGAATGTTAAAAATATGTACTTGGAATGCAAACGGACTTTTGCAAAAACTTGACGAGCTGCAAATATTTATGTGTGAAAAAGATATTGATAGTTGCTTGATATCTGAAACCCACGCAAAAAATGAATCGCATTTAAAAATTTAAGGCTATAATAATTACCACGCATGTCACCCTTCGAGTAAAGCGATAGGCGGATCATCCTTGTTTATTAAAGACTGTAGCGAACAATCCGAAGACTTAAAGATAGAGCCTGAAACTTTGCAATTGTGCACGATTCGAGTTAAAAATAGTCAGCGTACTCTTAAAATCTCATCTATCTACTGTCCACCGCGTTCCGCGCTTGAAAAATCTGATTTTACTAACTTGTTTGAATCGCTGAAACCTAATTTTATCATCGGCGGCAACTTTAATGTGATCATACGTTCTGGGGCTCAAGATACAGCTCGAAAAACGGTAGAATGCTCTATGGGGCAGATATGGAGTACAGTTGTGATTTCCAGTCGACGGGTAAACCGACTTACTGGCCAACTGATACTTCGAAAATACTTGACCTGATCGATTTTTTCGTTGTGAAAAGATATATATTTATTAACCACATAAAAGTTAAAGAGAGCTTTGATCTGCCGTCTGATCATTCCCCAGTTATTTTGGCATTGAGCAAAAAAACTAGTCTATAACCTAGAGTCAGCGAGATTAACTGGTAGAACAACTAACTGGGAAGGCTTTAGGAACGAAATTGAACATAATGTTGAGCTGAGCGTCCACTTACGACACCCTATGAACTTGAGGTTGAAGTTGATCGCTTCGTTGATATCGTACAGTTCGCCTCTTCGAATAATACTCCCATTCCAAGGAAAACGCCGGACAAATACGGCTTACGATATTCTCCGGAAATAAAAGAATTGCTCAAGGAAAGACGAAAAGCGCGTAAAAAATGGCAACAGAGTCGTGCTCCGCAGCATAAAGCATACTTGAATCGTCTGTGCAATTCGTTGAAGAAGACTATTAAGGGTTTTAAGAATCGTGCAATAGGTTCTTACCCTGAACGTTTAACAGCGAAAAAGGATTCGAATTATTCACTTTGGAAATCTGTAGAAGGCACCAAAAGGCCCAAAGTTTCCGCGCAGCCAATTAAATTAAATCAAGATGAATGGGCAAGAGAAGATAAAGAAAAAGCGGACGTCTTTGCGGCCCAAACCGTACCTTTAAACCGTACGATGGTCAAGTGGTTTACGACAACCGCAATAGGCCATCTGACGAGTGCAAGGCTAAGGGAACTTAAACATGAGATCGAGAATCTAAAACCTAAGAAATCTCCTGGTTATGATTTGATTACCGGAGAAATTCTCAAAGTTTTACCTAGAAATGCATTGATTAAGCTTCTCCATATTGTAAATGCTGCACTTAGATTAAAACACGTGCCGAGCCAATGGAAAGTTGCGGAAGTTATAATGGTTTTAAAACCAGGAAAACCGTCAAATGAGGTAAAATCGTTTTCGCTTCTTCCAATCATATCGAAAATTTTCGAGAGGATATTACTAAGGCGTCTCCAACCGGTTATAGACGAATATAATCTTATCCCTGACCACTAGTTTATAAGGTGTGGCATGATGGCTTGAAATTCAAACTACGACAAGTTCTCCCTGTATGCTTATACAATATTCTAGTATCATATCTCGGGAATAGACTCTTCCGTGTTAGACATGGAAACGAATACTCGGAGCTCAAAGAAATTTCGGCCGGCGTACCACAAAGAAGCGTGCTTGGGTCGCCTCTCTATCTGCTATATACTCGTGATATACCGAAAGAAGATGGCACTATCCTTGCTACGTTTGCCGATGACACCGCTATCCTAGCAATCGAGGAAACGACTACAAAACTGCAAAACGCGCTAAATAATGTAAATGAATGGACGAGGGACTGGCGGATTGCCCTCAACGAATCTAAATCTGTTCACGTGAATTTCACTTACAAGAAAACTAATAACTTGCCAAATTTCCAAAACTAAGCCCGAATACCTTTTGCAAACGAGGCCAAATGCCTGCGAATGACACTCGATGCAAGGCTGAAATGGAATTCGCACGGTATACAACTTTAGGGTTGTACCAAGAAAACAAATGCCAATGTTTTACAAAGTTTTCAAAATAAAGTGCTAAGAGAGATTGTCCAAGCACAGTGATCTCGGAATTCCGACAATCGAAGCTGGCACTATAAGCTTCGCGATAAAGCATAAAAATCGACTAATCGGATATGTCAACAATACAGTCCTATAAATTTTGGATGAGAACAGTTTATTGCGCCGACTACAAAGGACGAAACTTTTCGACTTGGCGAGATAATGATTAACCTCGTCTAGATTGCGGAACATGCAGGATCTTTCAGTGGAAAGTAACCTGCCAAACGTTTTTATTTCGTGATAGAAAAATTGCTTAATAAGTTATTACTTAGTTGCGATATCTAACAAATTTATATCGAAGGGTGTTGTCTTTTTAGTCAGTAACAATCTGACACTACTATGAGCACGCGCTTGCTATTCTCATAGTGTCTATGGAAGATTTTTCACCTACACTCGGAAAAAAAAAACAAAAAAAAACAGGATTCGATTATTTTTTGTAATTTATTTTCCATTTATTTATTTTTTTCTTTAGCTTTTGAAAATTTTTAATTTAATTACATTAAGTTATATTGCATTAAATAAATTTTTTAATTATTTTTTTGTATTAATTAATTAAATTCATTAATAAATAAATCAATAGTTTCATAACTAAAATTTGTTTAAAAAAATAATTTTTAAATGAAAGGATGAAAGCATTTAATTTAGTTTTAAGTAAAAGGGGAAAAAAATAATATAGGTAGGTACATAATGCAGGAACATATGCAATTAATTTTTTTTTATTTGTAAGGAACTCTTTTATTTATTTACAGAACACTTCTTTAAAATTTTATTTTCCTAGTTTTCATCAGGGCAACATCTCTTATTATTCTTTCAGTATCGATGGTCTCTGTGATTTCCTGCTCTATAGGCATGATACCCATATTAGATAGCCTTAGAGTGCTCATTGTGGACCTTAAATAATTTTCAATAAGCTTCAATTTTGAGAAACTCCTCCCACAGCCGGCATTACTTATAGTAATTGTGAGAAAAAGACAAAGCATTATTGTTATGTTAGGCAGACTAACTTCCAGTCTAAACTGTAATATATATTTTAATAATTTGAGTGGGCTTTTATTGGCGAGTTCATTTGTTTTGCCTGTAGAAAGTGCAGCCCGGGGCCTGTGGCCCCCTTGCCCCCCCGTCGCTACGCTACTGCTCCACGGTCACCGTCCGAAAGGCACAACACACTCTTAACGATGCGATTCTATGGGCCGAGTTTATCCGTCTCATGTACGTTATCCGGACGTCGCTTGTTCCCATATGCGAGACGCGTACATAAGGATCGACTTGCTTACCGTTGCTAGCAGGTTTCTAATTGGCGACCTTGGTATTAATCTCGACAGTGCCGCTACTGCGCTGGAGGCTCTCTGGCCTGCGTACATCAGGTGCTCTTTGAAGTTTAGCCTATGGTCCAGCAGAATTTCCAGATACTTGATGTGTGGACGCGACTCGATGGTTTGCTCACTGACCTGTATAGTGAGGTGTTTTACCTTTCTTCGTCTACTTATTAGCACTGCTTCTGTCTTCTGATCTGCCAGTTCCAGACCTGATGCCTGTAGCCATGCCCTAACGTTCTTTATTGTTTGGCTGCAGTTTTCGGACATTTGTTCTAGCGTTTTTGCTACGACGATTACTGCAATGTCATCGGCGTAGCCAATAATTTCTACTCCGCTCGGCCTTGGCGTTCTTAGTATGCCATCATACATTATATTCCACAGGGCTGGGCCTAGCACTGACCCTTGGGGGACTCCTCCCGTAATTGTGCACGTCTTAGGCCCCTCTTCTGTGTCATAATGACGGGTTCTCTCACTGAAGTAACTGCCTATTTTTCTCAGCAGGTAATTAGGTGTATGCATCTAACTATGCAGCTGCAGTGTGTCGGATCACTGCGCGTGAGGTTCCGGGTTCGAATCCCAGAAAACACCAAAAAGTTTTTTCACGGTCCCACCTCTCACGAAAAAGCTTCTCAAAGTCGCCGTTCGGATACGGCACTAAACTGTAGGTCCCTTCCATTCGTGTGAAAAATATAACGCACACAACATGAGTGGTTGCGAGAAGCTAGGCCCTGGCACTTAAAGAGCTGTTGCGCCAAATATTTATTTACTTTATGCAGCTCCAGCTGGCTGGGTTGAATGCGTTTTTGATATCGGGTGTTACGACGGCGAAATATTGTTTGTGTTAGACGTACGCAGAACAACAAAAGTGTAAATGACAAAACTGAACAACGACCGAACACCGAACACGTACGCAAGAAATTCAAAGCTGACTGGAATTTTCGGTGTACGGCCCTACCCAAACACCGAACAACGTGTTTGTACAAGAACGATGCGTTGTTCTATATTTTAATATAAAGAGTCGTATAATGTGAACAGTTCTTCGTTGTTCGTACATCGTACAGCAACAAACAACGAACAACGTACACTGAATGAAGAATAAAAGTGTAAAGCCAGCTTAAGACTCCTATTTTCCTGATCTGTATCGCCTTCTCGCTAAAAACACTAAGAACAACTGACAAATTTTTGCATTTAATAGCATAACCTGGAATTATAGCAGATTATCATGCAATCACATGAAGAAAATATTATAGCAGAATTTGTGCCTTGAAACTGCCAATAGTACCTACATATACAGGTGTTACTGTGCGATTGTGACTTGATCAAATTCTTCCCCAATTTATCACAGAGCATCGGGAACCCCCAGAAATAACAAAACCGCAATTTCCGAGAAACTTTGACTATTCTATTCAGGCATGATTCATTCGAACAATTTATACTTTATATCCTACAAAACCAGCTTTAGAAAAAGTGATTAATATTCCATACAAGATGCAGTGCTTTTGATTTGTTCGGTACATAACTTCACTAATTGAAACGCACCAGTTGAGCTTTAAGTAACTCCAACGAAGTTTAGCCCGATACACAGCTTATCGACTATAGGTATGGTACTACACAAGCAACTTCAAAAGCTTTACGAAGACGTGGCTTAGAGGAATGACTGTGTTCTGGCGCTTCACGCTGGAAAGTACGCAACTTGAGAATAATTTAAGTAAACAACTTCGCCAATAATACACTATTGTGTGTGTTTATTTTTTTAAACCCAAATTGCAGAGAAGATGAATAAAGACGAAAGATGCTACAAGATCGACTAGATCAACATGTCAAGACAAGGCAAACGCATTTGTTTCTTACTAAGATCCTACCATCCCTTTCAATGTTCTTCACGTCACTCCCACTCATTTACAAGGACCTGGATTCGTTCACGATGGTTCTTCACTCTGTTTGCTTCACCCATTCTTCTGGCATGTTGTTTCAGTGAATTCCATTACTTGGTGTATTTTTTATAGAATTACCACCTCGTCATAAGGTGTGACTAATCCACTACCACCTTCTTAAACATATTGTGCGGTCTATAGGATTGGCCCCTATCAGTGCATTTTCAGGCCAGGAAAGTCCACCAGCGATCAAATCTTCACACACCGGCAGATCTTGGAGAAAACCCAAGAGGTCCAAATCGACTAAAGTCCTATCTCGAAGAACTAAGGCGACTCTATATAAGACCCTGATCATCGTAGTCCCACCTAACGGTGCTGAAACATAGACTTTATTGGACTTTATTGATCGGCGCATCATATCACCATACCTACAGAACAGCCACATTCGTCCGAAATAACTTGAATAATAATAATCACCTGGTAGAAGATAACATCCACACGGTCACCATCAACATTGCTGGCCCAAACATCGTTAACGTCTACAATCCTCCAGCTTCACTATGGTCGAATAATTTTCCAAACACACACAACCAACCCACTGTATATATTGGCGATTTCAACAGCTACCATAACCTATGGAAATATGCAGTGAAATGGCGAAGCACTAGCTGTTTGGGCGGATTCCAACAATATCCATCTAATCTTCGATGCTAAGGATCGAGGGACTTTCCACTACAGAAGATGGCGGTGGGACTACAACCCTGACCTGTGTTTCGTATCCTACGACCTTGCAAACCGTACACTCCCAACATCCAGGACCGTTCTGTCAGACTTCCCGCATAGTTGCAATCACCGACCAGTTGCAATCACAATCGGCATCCAAGTCCCACTCATCAACTCAGTACCTAGACCTACCTGGAACTTCAGCAAAGCTGCCTGGAAACAGTTCTCTAAGCAATTAGACAGCTATATCCGTTTTATCCCACCTAATATATCCAACTATGAACGATTCTCCGGACTGGTAATATCTATTGCTAAAAAATACATACACCCGGATACAGGAAAGAATATATCCCTGGACGCAGAGAGCATTCGATTATATAAGGAGTTTGAGGAAAGCGGTGACCCCGAATGAACTACTCTGTTCACTTGATAAAAGTCGCCTGCATAAGTGGCAAACTGCGATGGAAGGCCTTGACTTTACTCACTCAAGTAGAAAAGCATGGAGTCTGCTGAGAAAACTTGGAGGAGGAAGTATAGCCAACATTGGTAAACCTCCAATAAATCCCAACGATATTGCCAACCATATTAAAAAAAATGTCCAGAACACCACCAGACAAACGGAACACGATTCAAATCAAGCGGGATCTAATAGGTTGAGAGCAAGGTGCTCGGAGATATCTCAGTATTCCAACCCAATCACAATCGATGAAATGGAAGTAGTCTTGGCTTCTGCGAAAATGGGTAAGGCAGCTGGTTTCGGCTACATATATCCAGAATTCCTGAAGAACGCAGGGCGTAACACACACCGATGGCTGGCGTCCTTATTCTCGAAAATATTAGATACGGAAGAGCTTCCAAAATCGTTAAAGGAAACAAAAATAATTGCTCTCCTAAAACCCGGTAAATCGGCAAATAAACCCGAAAGCTTCCGCTCCATTGCCCTTCCGAGTTCATGTTATAAGCTACTTGAACGGGTTATTTTCAACAGGAT
The DNA here is from genome assembly GCA_945910035.1 of Brachypalpus laphriformis. NCBI lineage: Eukaryota > Metazoa > Arthropoda > Insecta > Diptera > Syrphidae > Brachypalpus > Brachypalpus laphriformis. The sequence continues at coordinate 38,283,669 of OX246754.1, read as the reverse complement.
CAGTCTAACCATAAACGAGCACATTCCCATTGAGCAAGCTGGCTTTCGAACTGGCCGAAGCTGCACTGATCAGGTACTTGCCTTAATGACGCATATCGAAGCAGGGTTTGAAAAAATGCTCAAGACATCAGTGGCGTTTATCGATCTGACATCAGCTTATGACACGGCCTGCTCTATAAGCTCTTAAAGATTATTCCCTATCGCAAAATGAATCAGCTGGTGAGCAATATGCTGTCAAACCGGAAGTTCCAAGTCTCCCTGAACGATGTTAAAAGTGATACGAAGAAGATTACCCAGAAAGTGATATGAATCTCAGGAGGTCCGCTAGCTCAACACTACCCAAGTCCTCCAGCTCCGAGAAGAAGTAACTACCAAGAGTCCTCATTCTTCTGACGGATAGGGCAGGACAGTCACACAACAGGTGACGAACAGATTCAATTTCTTCTTCGTCCCTGCAACTTCTGCAATAGTCATTATGCAGCACACCGAGTCGTTCCGCGTGAACGCCAATGGCACAATGTCCGGTAATTATGCCAGAAATGACCCGAGCGTTATAACGACTAAGTTTTACCAGAGAGGTTGATCTCTTCTTGCTGTAGGCCGGCCATAGCGCCCTGGCCGTAGCGCATGTTTCCAGATGAGCCCAGCGTCTGTTTGCTCGACCGGTGGCTTCATCCTCTATTTCTTTCCGCAAGGAGCTGATCGGGATTGCTACAGAGGGGAGGGCCCGCGATAAGTGCAGCGCCTTCCCTTTCCTAGCAAGCTCATCAGCCCTTTCATTACCTTCGATATCCATATGCCCTGGTACCCAGCAGAGGGTCACCGCATTGGCTCTGGATATCTCGTTTAAGAGTGATTTACAGCTTCTCACGAGCCTCGACCTAACTACGACAGAGTCCAGAGCCTTAACGGCTGCCTGGCTGTCTGTATAGACAGTGATCGTTTTGCCAACGATATTACTCTCGCGTATAATTTCAGCAGCCTGTATAATGGCTGCGACCTCGGCCTGGAAGACGCTGCAGTCGTCGTTTATTCTAAAGGAGCGGTTTATTCCTAGGGCCTCACAATAAACTCCGGCTCCCTTGCCAACGTCCATCTTAGAACCGTCGGTATAGAGAGCCAACTCCTTTTTCTTCATGGTTCTACGACTCTTCCAGTATATTCTATCGGGAATTCTTGTAGCGAATCTCCTTTCGAATGCTAGCGTCGGATTCATGTGATCAGTTCCCGTTAATCCGCTGGTGATCCCCCATCGGGACAGAATGGAGGCATGGCCGTAAAGGCTTGATGACCACAACCGACCTTCTCTCAGCCTTACAGCGGTTTTAGCCGCCAAACTGCTGCAGTATATGTCAAGCAGTATGAAACTAAGCATGGTTTCCATTGCCGCCGTTGGTGTTGTTCTTATTGATCCCACGACACCGATGCACGCCGCCCTCTGGATTTTGGTGAGGTTTGAAAGCAGGTATTGCCTCTCAAGTACCGTCCACCATACTAGTGACCCATATGTGAGAATGGGTCTTACAACCGCTGTGTATATCCAGTACACCACAGCCGGTTTGAAGCCCCACGTATTGCTGAAAGCCTTTTTGCAGGAGTAGAAAGCTACGCTTGCTTTTTTAACGCGTTCGGCAATATTTTCTTTCCAGTTAAGTTTGGAATCTAGAACTACGCCCAGATACCGAGCTGCACTTGAGATACTAAGTTCAGTGCCATCAATATTTGGGGGTCTGAACGTAGGGATTGATCTCCTCTTAGTGAAGAGAACTACCTCCGTCTTTGAAGGATTCACTCCCAGCCCTTTGCTGTTGACCCAGTTGTCCACTAGTTGTAGTACGAAATTGAGCCTTTCACTTAGGACTGGAGGAAATTTTCCCGAAACCAGGATAACGACATCGTCCGCATAGGCCGTCACGTTGAAGCCGTTTTCCTTCAGTATTACCAAGATCTTATCCACCACAAGGAGCCATATTAGCGGGGACAAGACTCCACCTTGGGGTGTTCCTCTGCACACCCTTCTCCGGATGGTTACATCTCCTTGCGTTGAAGATATTATCCTTGATTGAAGCATCTGCGCAATCCAGTTGCAGAGGCCGGTGCTGACATGTGCTCTGTGCAGATTGCTCAGGATTGCGTTAGAGTTTACGTTGTTGAACGCTCCTTCGATGTCCAGGAACGCCCCAAGAGTGTACCCACGACATACCTCCAACCCTGCCAAGAAAGTTTTCATATGCCGATGATATCGCTATAGCCACACAGCATCAAAATATCACAATAACTGAAGACATTTGGGCGCCGTGGCGTAAGTGGTTAGTGTGTCGGATCACTACGCATGAAGTTCCAAGTTCGAATCCCAGAAAACACCAAAAAGTTTTTTCACGGTCCCACCTCTCGCGAGCGTCTGACAAACATCCGAGAGTATTTGTTGTCACGAAAAAGCTTCTCAAATCGCCGTTCGGATTCGGCATTAAACTGTAGGTCCCTTCCATTCGTGTGAAAAATATAACGCACACACCATGAGTGGTTGCGAGAAGCTAGGCCCTGGCATTGTAAAGAGCTGTTGCGCCAAATATTTGTATTTTGAAGACATTTTAAACGACGGCCTTAAAGTGTTAAATACATACTTTAGTGAATGGCGCCTGTGTCCAAGCATGACTAAGAAAGACAAAGAAAGGCTTGCTGTTTCCATCTGAACAGCAAATTAGCAGCTTACAAACTAAGAGTTCATTTCAACGGCACCCTTCTAACTCACAACCCACACCCAAAATATCTTCGAGTAACGCTAGATAGAGCATTATGTTACCGAAAACATTTCATGAAAACAGCTGGAAAACTAAGGACAAGAAATAACATCATTCAAAAACTCGCTGGGACATCATGGGGAGACAGTTCTACATCACTTTGCTCTGCCGCAATCGGACTCGTGTATTCGGCAGCTGAATATTGTTCCCCGGTGTGGACGAATAGCTCGCATACCCGAAAAGTAGATGTCCAACTTAACAACACCATGCGGATCATAACAGGAGCCCTGAATTCTACACCAACGCATTGGCTTCCAGTGCTAAGTCACATAGCACCACTAAATATTCGTCGATCTCATGCACTATTCTGAGAACACGCCAAAATACTAAACAACAACTTGCTGCCGGTTCACAACGATATCTCCATTCTGGATCAGCCTTCGAGACTCAAATCTAGAAGACCAACCCTGCGCACCGCCGCCGCCTTAGTCTCAGCCGTATTTGACATAAGCAGCGAATGGAGAACCCAATGGACGAATAGTCATACAACTGGATTAATCCAAATTGTGGACCCTACGATACCTCTCACTGGCTTTAATTTACAGCGAAATGTACTGGTACCACTCAACCGCATACGATCTAACTGTGGTGTATGTGATGATACACTACATAAGTAGGGTGTCTCAACTTCATCAAGCTGCGACTGTGGAGCTGAGGGACAAACAATCAGACACACTTTAACGGAATGACCACTAAGGTCGTATCCCGGAAAACTGTCTGACTTTGCAGACGCAATACCTAGCTCAATTCTTCTTCTTCTTCTTCCTCTTTCAGCGAGGTTATGATCCGAAAATGAGGGATCACAACCCTCCCACTTCACCGCTTTTCTACTGATCCGCCTGTGGTGTTCGCCTATTTGACCTCAGAAGCTTCTAGTGAAGCTTCCAGACTTCGCAAGATGCTAGCTAAAGACACTTCTGTCCCAAGCTTCATCAAAAAATCTGACGGCTCGTGGGCAGAAAGTAGCGAAGAAGTTTTAGAAACGTTAATTGAAGCTCACTTCCCAGGAAGTAGATCGCCAATGGATTCTACTACTCATAGCTACTCGTATAATGGTAGGTCAATAGGGGACGACGTAGAGAATCTCATTACATGGAAGAATCTGCGATGGGCTATTATGTCATTCGCACCATTCAAAGCACCAGGCCCTGATGGAATTTTGCCAGCTATGCTGAAAAAAGCTCCAGCCAAGGTCAGAAGCAGGCTTAGGGAAATTTTTAAACATTGTTTAAGGTCATGTTACGTACCAGTGGCATGGAGGGAAGTGCGGGTTATATTCATACCTAAGGCAGGTTAACCAAGCCACACTTCAGCGAAAGACTACAGACCCATAAGTCTCTCGTCAATCCTCCTCAAGACACTTGAAAGGCTTCTTGATATTCACATCAGAAGCAAGTGTTGCAACGGCATTCTATGCAAAGCTCAACATGCATATTTGAAGGGGAAATCGGTGAAAACAGCTTTACACGACGTAGTAGGGAAGATAGAAACTAGCCTTCACCATAAGGAATTTGCACTAGCAGCCTTCCTAGATATAGAAGGTGCGTTCAATAACGAAGAAGGAAGGGCCATCAAACATGCCCTAGGATCTATGAATGTCGAGCATAGCATTACCAATTGGCTCTGCAATATGCTCAGCACTAGAAACATTAACTCCACTATCGGAAACAGTTCAATAAGAAAAACCGTTACCAGGGGGACTCCCCAGGGAGGCGTTATTTCACCACTCCTCTGGGTTCTAGTCATCGATGGGATACTTAAAGCACTAAGCAACACAGGCATAAGCGTCACTGCTTACGCGGATGACGTGGTGATTTTAGTTCAGGGCAAGTTCCTTGACACATTAAGTGAAATTATGGAATCAGCTCTTAATAGTCTGGAAAAATGGGCTAGAAGGTGTGGACTATACGTCAACCCGGATAAAACTGAATTGGTACTCTTCAGTAGAAAATACAAGATACCACCCTTCAAACTGCCTAAGCTAGCAGGGGTGTAGCTTTCCCTTTCGGATCGGGCTAGATATCTTGAGATAATGCTAGACAGGAAACTAAATTGGAAACTTAACATAAAGGAACGAGTCCGCAAAGCTTATAATGCTCTTTTCATCTGTAAGCGGACCACGGGGAAAAAATGGGGCCTGAAGCTCGCAATGATGCACTGGCTATACATCACGATAGTCAGACCCATCCTT